>CM062805.1:934445215-935937715 GCA_031772625.1 Pinus tabuliformis
GCAATGAAAGTAGAGGGCATTTCCCATTCCTTTTCCCCTCTTGTGGATTGAGATGATAGTGGACAAGGATGACCCTTTAAGAAAGCCAAGTATGAGCCAAGTGGCGCCTCAGGGTAAATGCACCAAATATCCAAGTCAAGCTCTCCTAGTTGCACAAAGGGATGCATAGTACTCATTTGTACACACGACGAAGGGAGACATAGGGATCGATGGATAGACTCATTTGGATTCACCCTCTCAATCTCACTTGTTTTGGCTCTTACTCTCTCCTTATTTCTGATATTTGTTTTTCTAATTGATTGTTGGTCCTGAATGGGATTTATTTTTCTTCTCCTTCTAAGTTTTGGTATGAGGATTTTCATATCTCTTGGAGAAATGAATACTTGAAGGTTTGATCGAGATAGTGTGGACTTTGTGAAGTGTGGCCTGGATGACCTAGCAATACTAGGGTTGTCTCAGAGTTTGATGCTCTATGACTTTGAGCTTGTACCCTATGAATCTAAGTATTAACCACCTTGATTGTGTTTGAGACCACTGAAATCCATGTGTGATCTTGTGATTCCCATGCATAACTCAGTTATTGAATTAAAGCCACTAGGTGCTTGCAGTGAGACCGAAAAACCACCTAGTTCTTGCTAAAAAGATGATGAACCACCTTCATAATGGAATCAATCATTGGGTTAAAACCATTAAGTGCTTTCAGTTATATTAATGAACCACTTAGTGCTTTCTAACTGGCTATTGAACCACCTTCACAATGTAATCAATTCCTAAGTTAAAACTATTGGGTGCTTATAGTTAGACCAACGAACCACTTAGTGCTTTCTAAGTGCTTGCTAACTGGCTAACAAACCACCTTCATAGATGAATAAATACATAGGTTAAAACCACTAGGTGCTCTTAGTTAGACTGAAAAACTGCTCTATGCTTGCTAACTACCTGATGAACCACCTTCATAATGCAATCAATCTCTAGGTTAAAACCACTTAGAAGTGTTTGGAGTTAGACCAAAAAACCACTTAGTGTTTTCTAACTTGATTGCAAACCACCTTCAAAGTGGAATCAATCCCTGGGTTAAAACCACTAGGTGGGGTATACTAGTGACTCTGTTGGGGCTATGGATGGTCGCTAGAAGCAGAGTGACACTAGTGGAATTACGATTTACTAGTGTGATATTCTTCCCACTGTGTTGCTAAAAGTGAAATAAAAAAAAATATATAAAAATATAAAAGCTAAAGCTCACCAAAAAGCCCAATCTTAAGGACAAATAGGTCAAGGGAGGTAAATTTTTATTTATGAAATAGGGAATGACTTTGCTAGGGCTATGGACACTCATTAGCAGTGGAGCGATGTTCAGTGGAAAATTCCCTTAAGTGGTGTTCAAAAGTTTATATTTTATTTGTGTTTGGCCCATGAATCTATAATTGCACATACTAGCCTTCTCATAGGTATCCCAATCACATATATATGTATTAAAATCTCCAGTCGATGTTAACTTCATCGTCTATATTGATTTCATCAAGCTGGTCTTAACGATTTAGTCTCTAGATCTATATTAAGTCTCCTTTTGAACCATTACATGATGGACAAGTTGTAAAGTTATCATCTTAATGCTTCATTTGAAAAAGTAAAAAACAAAATAAATGAAAATATAATTGATAAAACATGAGGTTTAATTATATGAATTAAAAGACTCTTCAGTAAAGGAGTATATAAACACCTCATTCATCAGTAAATTAACAATTTTCAAGAAAAATGGCTCATATTCATAAGTTCATAAGCTATAAAATCGACATATATCATGGGCTGAGAGCCATCAGGCATTATCCATTAAAAACCATCATAATTTATTCATGTTGTTCATTTTTATTACAAATTATACAAATTTTTATCTTAGCACGATTGCCTTATCTATCTTAAGATATCGCTCCATCAGAAACCTGGATTACATTCCGACCGAGGTTCTCAGAGTCCGCAGGAGGAGTGCTCCCTACTGCTTCCCCTACGTGTACCTCCTGGACAATGTTGTAAATCCCAAGAACGAGTGCCAACTTATCTTCGATCCAAACTATCTGCACTTCCATCTCTGTTAGCAGTCGAAACATCTTGTCCAATTTCTCATGAAGAGTCTCGTGCCTTCCTTAGTTACTGCTTGTTGCAATCGCCATCACAATTCACTCGATTTATTGCAGGTAGTTTGGGATAATAACCTCTACTTAACCTACTGGTTTTGTTATATTCCTCTTAACACTTTTATCCATCGCATCTCAAAATCCTGTTCGTGTCAAACCCGTATGAGGCTGACATAAGTATGGTGCTATCCCATTGGAAATATCCCCACCTCCATTTGTTCGAGACTCCATAACCCAACCGAAGGCACATGGTCTCTTTTCTTGGTCCTTCATGGGGAAGAACCATCCCAAAATGGAACCAATGTTATGACCCTAATTCCCTCCTTCCAAAACCTTAAGGGCACATTTATAGACTTAATTAATCGAACCCCTTTTTAAATTAAGGAAAATGGGATACATGTTAATGCACTTCCTAATCTGAGTAGTCAATTCATATCTTTGTGAGATCAACAGTAGAAAGCGCGTAATGCAATTATTCATGATAGAATTTTAACTTTATTAAAAGGCCCAATGAATGTAAAGTCTAGTCATTTTTCTCATTCCGCTATCATTAGATGTGCAGTATCTATTCGAATGCTCCTCACCGCATTCAATGTGCGCAGGATTTAAGGGATGAATTAACACCCAAGGAATCATGACTGTAGAAATGAAGTTTATCGGACGACCCTCATTTCATATCGGGTTGGGACATGCTCGATAGTTAATCCATCCTAGTGACCTGATATCATCTTAGCTGTCCAATTTCCGATCATCAATGGCTGTCAGGCTCCTACTTGCGCAAAGTTTAGTCATCCGTCTACGCCTGATTAGTGGGGCCCATGTCCTTGGGCAATGTTCCACCAATCAAAGTGTGGGAACTATTACATGCATTAATTAATTTCATAACCATGATTTAACCTTAATGTTGCCAACTTTACATGATTCATTCATTCTTTTCACTTTTGTTGTTGGATGCTGCTCCGGGGACCGGTTAATGGTGAAATATAATCTATAAGTAGTTGCAGCATGTAAAATTCCCTTCTATTGACCGGGTAAGTTATTCTCATTTAGCCCACTTCGTCGTGCTGGTATTTTAGTTATAGTAATCAATAATTTATGACTCTACAAGTAAAGAAATTATAGTAAACGAGCTAGCTAGGGTTCAAGATACTAGGGTATGTGTTACTGAGATCCTTACCCTTAAAGGACTTTGACTCATTCTACTAGTGTATCAAATGAAGATGGATGTCTTTTGAACTCTAGAATCTTAGGAGCCACCCTCCCTTCTATTCACTTCGAACCTAACTCTATTCAATTGTTTTATAGACATTATGAATTGGAGCAACAAGTCTTTTTCTTCTATTCTAGTTGAAGAGTCTTCTTGAAATTAGAAGAGGAAATGATGCCAAGATGTTAGGTATTCCCGCTCAGGGAATTGACGTGACTGAAAAAGGGTTAGAACAAGAATCCATTACGTGGGAAGAGGATGATAAACTTGAATTTATAAAAAAACTTACTAGGGGATCCTAGTCCTAAGCTTAAATTGAAATTTCGTATAGCAACTCAATCCTTGAAACCCTTCTTTCCAACCCTCACTTCTCTCTTTTTTGTTATTTTCGAACTAGCAGACCATGCCAAAATGGATGAGTCTATCGTTTTAGCCATATGGCTCCTCACCCTCCACTCATACCATCAAACAATAAATTTTCCAAAGTATCTGGATCGAGCACTTACAGTCGACTTATCTACCACCGTCCCATTCATCTCATGTCAACATTGTACCTATTTAATTCACCTAGTTCTCTTTAATTACCCTAACTATTTTCTTTCTACTAAGATTCTCATGAGTATTACTGATATTGATAATAAAGAGAAGGAAATTTATAAATGGTCTAATGTAATTTATGCTCGATGTATTCCTCACTTGTATTCCTAATATATGGATTGTTTTTCTTTTCCATTGAAAATTAAAATAACAGAACCAGTGATAGATGGAATATTAGATGAAAAAAGGAAATTATTGAGACTTACTAAAGAGAAGAGTATATGAAGTTGGTTTCTCTATCCTAATTTTACTTTGATTCTTTTATATGATTTTGAAAAGCATCCCTTCCATCTACCCAAGTATGTCTTGCATTTATTATTTTCTTACAAGGTTCTTAGGAAAAAAAAATTGTTAACGAGTTGCATTTTGTTTATAAAAATAAAGGAGCATTATTTAATTATCCGTATGCAATCTCACCTCTAATTTCCAAGAATAAAAATTCTATAGATATCTTGGAAAAGGAAATGTTGTCTTTTAGATTCATGCAGGATAGTAGCTGGCATTATGATCCTTTGGGGATCATCTCAGAATTGAAGAAACATGTAGGGTTGTCATATTATTCTCATGAGAGAAGACCTGACGAAGAAAATATATTGAATGTTTTGATAACTATAGATGATATGGTAGAGATGGTACCACCTTCACTCTTGGCCTTATTGAAAAAAATGCAGGTAGTCAATGCAGTTCTAGTTGATCCAACCACTATCATGAAGAGAAAAGTAGAAACTACAATCCCATTAGAGACGTCATGATGGGTAAAGGTAAGAGAAGATGAAATTGACATTGGATTTTTTGAACAAGAGGCTGAGAAGTTGAATAAGGAGATGCAACAAGTTATCAATTTTATGAGGTTGAAGGATTCAGGGGTGAAAGTCCTTGATATTAAACATGTTTTTGCTAAGGGTCAACATATAATCGAGACTGGTTCAGAGTCAGTTGTATTATTAGAGAAATCTCAGCTAGTAGAGATTCGAACACTTAAAGGGGAAACTTCTACAGGTGGACCCCAATTTACTCCTACCACTAATTTTGAAGCGAATATTTTGAATCTCATAGTTGTTCAACAAGAAATCGAGGAGAACCAACAAGTATTGGTATCTCAAACCTCTTCCCTAGCTATTAACTTGGGGGAGGTGTCTGATATGGACATTATCGATCATCATTGCCATACGAGTGAAATCATGGCACAAAGATTGTTAGATGAAAATGCAGGAAACAGAAAAATGCGAGATATGTTTGAGAAGGTTTTTGATCAGTTGTATGTGGCACGCATGGCCTTAAAAATCAAAACAAACCGGATAAAGAAATTAGAATAGATAATAATTCGACAGTCTGGCAGTCTAAAGACACTGGGCCCATCAAGAAGCTGCTAGAAGAAAATGAAAAAGAGATAAAATCACTGCAAGCTATTTTGAAAATTCTTAATCATGAATCTCATGTATTGATCCAGAAATTCAAAAGAAAGGAAGAGGTTGAATCCAATCTCAAAGAGATGGAAATGGCCTTGTGGCTCAAGGAGGAAGAACGCCAAGAGACTCTAAGACAAATGGAGATACCAAGGAAAGAATCTTGTGAGAAAAAAGAGCAACATCTTAAGATGTTGATGGAATATAAAACCTCAGTAGATCAAGCCCTTAGGAGTCTTAGTTGCTAAACGTAAAGATAAGTCAATTGAGAGAAGAGATGCAACTAGCCCAATTTGAAAGGGAAAAAGATGAGTATAGAGTAGAAAACTTGGTAGAGCGAAAAAATGAAAAAATTGAACAAATTCAAGTTGCACTAAGAGAATCGCATGGTGAAACTAAGACATTCCGGGAGGTGATTAAACTTACCGAAATAGGTAAACATGTGTTGATTCAAGTAAAAGAGGAAATATGGAGGGAAATCAAACAACATATCTCTACAGTCTGAGCTTACATCGAGATCCTTTTGGACTGTGAAAAATGTATTATGAAAAGTGAAAACTTGGAAGCAAAGAATACAACCTTAGCTCTTGATGAGAGATTAAAGGATGTTGACACCCTCATTGATCTTATCAATAGTTTGGATGATGATACCTTGAAAGAGATGTATTTTCCTACCATAGATCGATGTGTTTATTCTCTCTATATGTTAAAATAAAGGCGTGTTGCCATGCAAGTAATGCGGGAGGAATTCGAGAAGGCCATTAAAGAGATAGATGCATTTAGAGTGGATTGGAATTACCTCGACAAATTTGGCTAGCTGTCATTTTGGAGAAAAGATAATCGTATAATATCTCCAGAATAATTCTGTAATAAACTACATAGTATAGAGAAAGATCTTGGTTGTTTGACTATACAAGGTTAAGAGGTGATTTTAGCGACTAAAGCCATTAATGGCCTTAGTAGAGATTTTTCCATCTTGACTGGAATTAAAAAAATTATACAGAGCCTTCCTAAAACCTGCTATCAGATTAGATCACAATTGGTAGTGGTTATATCAAAGTATAAAAATGTGCCTTTGTTTCCAGTAACAGAATGGGATAAAATGGATAAGTTGAAGACTCATTTGAAATGAAGTCTCATTATGGAGAAAGCCTCCTCAACGAAACAAATTGAAAAACCAATCTAGTCTATAATGGAGCAGCCAAAAGATTGGAGTGAAATTCCTTTAATTACAACTCAAGAACTAGCAACTAAGATGTATGGGGCCCACTCTCTTTCCTTTATAGGAACATTAAATAAAGTCAAAACCCCAAATCCACGAAGGCAACATGACGCATGAAATTTTATGTTAAGAGTTATTTTATTTTACTTTAAATTCAAATTTTCTACACTTGAGATAGTTATTTGGTTAGTTATATTTTTAAACTAAATATTTAAGACCTCGTTTCCCATATCGGGGGGTGATTGACAGAAGTGATACTTTTGGTTTCGTGAAACTGCCTGTACATGATACACAGTCCTTTACTACATTTCTGAAAGTTTTCCTTGATGTTTTAGATGTATTTTGTTGTATTTTTGTGAGTGTAAGTAACAATCACAAAAATCTGAATCTGAGGCTTCTTCTTATTCAAAGAAATATTTCTTTTAGTTGTTCATACTCTGATATTATACAAATATTTTGGATGATTGAATGAATAAAATTTGATTGTCATTAGTTTAGTATCTTGCCTCTTAACTTATGGCAATTTACTATTTTACCTCTATGATTGTTACAATGTTACCTGTTGTGTTCATCAATATATGGTGGAGTTTTCACTTCAAAATCGGTAAATTTTCCATTTCATTTTTGTAAGTTATGTTTTGATATTTAATATTGAACATGGTTGTCATGGAACAGTTGGAATGAAAAGTAGAAAGATACTTGTACATGTTGCAATGATATTTTATCATGTTTGAATGATTCTGCACCTTATACCTTTGATCTTTCCTCTTTTTCTAGTTTTCTTTCAACCTGTTATAACCTTGTGAGGTTTATTTGTTAGTTTCACCATTTTCATCTGGATTAAAGCTTTCAGAAAGTGTACTATTATAACTTTATCTTCCATTGATACCATTAAAAACCACTACAATGAATAAAATCATCGATAACTAGACTTATTATCTTTTCCTATTGAAAATTATATAATTAATATCAGGGTCACCCCCTGTGGTGCGTTGGAGGTCAACCTATAGCACCTAGAACGATAGGACTTCTCAGTGATTAGTGAATGAGTATTCGAGTCATTTATATGTGAGGACAATTTGAGCACCAACATATACACATTGTGCCTATGAAACTAATATAAAGGTTGGGAAAAACACTGAGAGGGGGGGTGAATCAATATTTTAAAAACTAATAATAATTTTCTTTTTTGAAATGTATACGCGACTTTACTAAACCCAACTAGAGTATATACGTGATTGTTGTAACAGAAATTAGTGTATTCCAAGTAAACTTTGTAAAACAACTAATTATTTATATGTTAACTTTGAACCAGAATGTAAGAGATTGATCAGGCATTTGATGAGTAGTGAACATGTGTAATAAGAACAAAATAAAGTATCACACATAAAACACACATGAATAACAAGATTTAAGGTGGAAACCCAATGTGGGAGAAAACCACCATTGTTATTGTCTCAGTATTCAAAACTTATTAATATAAAAAAATAATTACATTCATGTATTGGTGTAGAATCATACCATTACACAGGCACCCACTTGTTGAAGGCTACAACCTTCACACGTTTTCCAACTCCTACTGGAAGGGAGCTCCAACCCCCTGATTTGATTACTAGCTACTACTGGTAGGAAGATTCAAATTCCTCACTGAAGGCTCCAACCCTCAGCAAGATCCATGGACCATGTTTCATCAAATTTTCATATTGGATCCAATATAAACACTTATGCTCAATCATTAATGTAAATAATCATCAATCTCTGACACAACCAATCACTAAAACCCAAACAACATAATCAAAACTAAACCAATCAAATGGAATAGTTAGATCACTGTAACCAGTGCATAGAACATAACTCAGAATGTTGCATCAACACATAGAATCAACTACAACCCTGATCATTCACTTGCCAAACTATATACTCTACTTCACTTAAGGCAACCCACATGCATATGCTCTTTTTAGGAGAGAAACCCGCATATAGATCTTAAGATATTGAAAACTGAAAACTTGACTACTGCAATTCTGAAAGGAATACTGAGTCATACTAAGCTCTAATTCAACACTCTGAACCAATCACAAAACTGAACCTGATCTTCAATCATAATCAACAAGTAATATTGACACTATTTATAACCACATTCAACTTCATCATTCTATTATATCCTCTTGATAAATTATCATTTAACCCAGATCAAACATGAGGACATCATTGATAGACATCAGAGAACCAACAACACTGATCAAATTGATCAGTCATTTATGAACATAAAACTCCTTATTTTATATACGTGACTTTGCAGAAGTGAACTTGCATGTATACGCGCTTTTCCCAAAACCAATGCGTGTATAGATCTGCAAATTTTGACCTAAAATTGCGTAGCTCTTCAGAAATTTAGAAAGACCCAGATCATAATAATCAAAGATAAAAACATGCGTTAGTACTTAGATCTAGTCAATCCTTGAATAGATCATATAATGAATAGTCATTTTAGGTCTCATGATCCCGATCCATCATTGTATCCATCGGTGCATAATTATTTCAGATCAACGTGATAATTATGGCCCTTACAATGCAAATATACTTTAGATTGAATTATTCATCAAAAAATTCTTTCTCTTGCACTCTTAGCCCTTTGATATTCACTTCTTTATATAGTTTATCCTTCATCCAATACCACGGTTAAAAACAACATTAGTGCCGGTGGTAATCTTTGACAGGATCAATATTTGTTATCACACTCATTACTATGGGCCAATACCATGATAAGGACCCCTAGTATTTAGAATACCATGGTAAAATAACCATACGCTACTTTTCTTCATTGAACTCGTGTGCATATGCGATTTGGCTTAAAAAACCTGTGTATAGTTCTTGAACTTCCAACTTTCCCATTCTTCTGAACTGATTCCTTTGAATTGTCATGCATTTTCATTCATTTTTTCACCTTTGAACTGATTTGTGAATTCTGTTATAAATGAGTTTCCATCAAGGACAACACATGTATCATAATGCCAACAATCTCCCCCTTTGGACTTGATGGCAACCATTTGGTGTTTGGTCACCACAACTTGTAAATAACATTGAGTCAAGCATCAATCTACTCTCCAAACATCAAGCTACTCTCCCCCTTTGACATCAAGGGAAAAGGGCTGACCAATGTTGAATGAAGAATTCCATATCTGAACTGTTGAATATGTTGAAATACTAAATTTCTCCCCGTGAGCACATGTTGAATTCTCTGATGGATTGAAAATGACTCTATGACTATGACCTTCCTATCACCAAGGACCCATGCTTACATCAATCACCTAACCAAGTGGGATTACATTTTGGACATGATATCAAAAGTCTATACATGAATGAATATGACAATTGTTGGCATTAAGGTCTTTTGGTTTTTAAATATCATGTATATCATTTAATGTAAAGGTCATGTAAAAGACCCTTTTAATTCAGCAACTAGAATGCAAACAATGCATTATATTCTGTAAGATTACTGCTCCCCCTGAACTTATGCTACCTGATCATATTCAATAACTCATTCATCAAATCATCTTCATCATTCAGAGAATATTAATGAGAAAAACATAACTCAATACCATATCAGCAAACTGTACCCATCATCATTAGACTAAGAGAAATCAAATCATAGTTGTCAAAAGCATGTTAGAGGTTGATCTTGAGTCTGTCCCACTGTTTTTTTGTCAGAGAAAAAGATACGCGACTTTTTGTAAAGAAAAGCGCGTATATGCGCGACCATACCTCATGAAACTTGTGTATAGCTAGAAACCTTCTGAATTTTCACATGTAGACTGAGAAAAACTGAGTTAACAACAAAGTGAGATAGAGACAACTCCCAGTTTCTGTCTGAGATATTCAAATTCTTCTCTAGGAAGGGGTTTATTAAATATATTAGCAAATTTCTTTGGAGGGAAAATACTCCAATTTAACCTTTTCTCAAGCACTTGTTCTCGTAGATAGTGATACTTAATAGGAATATGATTGGTCTTGGAGTGCATAATAGGATTTTTCAAAATACTAATAGCAGTTGTATTATCACATAGGATGGAGATGTGTGGAGAACATTTGATTTGTATATCCTATAATGTTTGCATCATCCAAAGAAGTTCTGTGCAACAAGATGTAGTAGCTACATATTCTGCTTCTGCTATAGATAAGGAAATGGAACTTTGTTTCTTGTTGAACCAAGATACCAATCGAGGCCCCATGTAAAATGCACCTCCACTAGTGCTTTTCTTGTCATCAACATTTCCAACCCAATCTGCATCTGTGTATGAATGGAGGGTAAGATATGCATCTTTAGGATACCATAGACCAAATTCTTGGGTTCCCTGGAGATATTTGAATATTCTCTTTACTGCTGAAGATGTGATTCTTTTGGATTGGCTTGGAAACATCCAACAATCCCAACAACATGCATGATGTCTTGTCTAGTACTTTTTAGATAAAGTAGACTACTAATCATAGATATGTACTCTAGTTGGTTTACTGCAGGAGAATATTGATTAGAATTGAGGCTACATACTGTCATCATGGGAGTACATACAAGTTTGCATTCTTCCATCCCATACTTCTTTAGGATTTTCTTGAGATATTTTGTTTGTGAGAGAAAGATGCCATCTTTTCCTTGTTGTACTTGAAGACCAAGAAAATAGGTTAGTTCCCCAAGCATAGACATTTCAAATTCTTGCTGCATAACAGAAGCAAATTTTTGACTCATATATTCTTCATTGCTACCAAAAATGATATCATCAACATAAACCACAATAATTAGCAGTTTATCACCCTCAATTTTTGTGTACAAGTTTCTATATGTGGATCCTTTTGTGAAACCTTGTTGTTGAAAATATTTTTCAAGACGATAATGCAATGCCCGTGGAGCTTGTTTTAGCCCATATAAAGCGTTTTTAAGGTCACACACAAGGTTTTCATCATTCCCCAAAATGAATCCTTCTCGTTGTTTAATATATACTTCTTCTTCTAGATCTCCATTAAGGACGACATATTTTACATCCATTTGATAAACTTTGAAATTATGAAAACTTGAAAATGCAAGAAACATTCTTATGGTTTCAAATTTGGTTATAGGTGAAAATTTTTCTTCAAAGTATATACCTTCTTGTTGAGAAGAACCTTTACAAACAAGTCTAGCTTTGTACCTAATAACTTCTCCATTTTATGTATTTTTGAATATTCATTTTGTACCTATAATATTTTTATCATGAGGCCTTGGAACCAATTCCCAAGTATCATTCTTTTCAATTTGATCAAGTTCTTCATTCATGGCCTTAACCTAACATTCATCTTTACTAGCATGATTCACATTTTGTGGTTCAATGGTCGATAATAAAGCTAGATAAATAGAAGATCCTACAAGAGTTCTTCTTGTTTGTACCCCAGATTCATTTTCTCCTAGAATATGAGTTTCTAGATGATTCTTTTGAACATACATGGATGGAGCCTTTTATTTGTCTGATGTATCTTCTTTTGTTGCTTCATTGGTTTCTTATTCTATATCATTTCTACTTGTTGTGGGAAAACATTCATCATCATCATCCTCTTTTGTTGGTGTTACCTGTTTGGGCCCTATGCATGTTTCATCAAACACAACATCAATGCATTCAAAAAATTTCCGAAGTCTCTTATTGTAACATTTATATCCTTTACTTCTAGATGAGTAACCAAGAAGTATTCCTTCATCTGCTCTAACTTTGAACTTACCAGGTTTTTCATCATTATTTTTTATGAAACATTTTCTTCCAAAGACTCTAAAATGTTTTACAGTGGGAGGCTTACCATACCAAAGTTCATATGGAGTTTTATCACTATTCACACAAACATGAGCCTTGTTGAGAATATTTACTGTAGTATGTGCAACTTCACCGCAGAAGGTGTCAAGAGTTCTAGACTTATCAAGAATAGCACGAGCCATTTATTGAAAAATTCTACTCATTCTTTCTACCACACCATTTTTTTGAGGAATTTTAGCTACAAAAAATTGTCTTTTTATGCCGTGTTATTCACAGAAGTCAAAGAACTCATCTGATATGCACTCTCCTCGATCAAATCTGAGACATTTTATTTTTATATCTACTTCATTTTCAACTAATTCCATGAAGACATTAAATTTATCAAATGCTTCATCTTTTTGTTTCAAAATACCGATCCAACACATTATAGAAAAGTCATCAATGAATAATATATAGTATTTTTATCCACAAGGTGACTTTTTCTTTACTGGTCCACACAAATAAGTATGTATAAGTTCACGAGGCTTACTTGGTGATCCTTCTTTGGCATTGAATTGAACTCTGATTTTCTTATCGAATTGGCATGACTTGCATATGGTACTTTCTGGTACGGTGATGTAGGGTAGATCATGAACAACTTTGAGTTTGATTGATTTGCTTATTTGAGAAAAGCTTAGACATCCCAATCTTCTGTGCCATAACCAATTTTCTTCTGCCTTGCCTAGGTAACATTGTTCTTGGCCACCTTTCAATATATACAGACTGCTTGGGGTTCTTGTTCATTTTATTATGGTATTTCCTGTATCAAGTTCACGAACCACACATTCTTTTGATCAGAATACCACCTCATTTCCTTGATCACACATTTTGCTACTCAACAAGTTATGATTTAATCCATCAACATACATTACATTACCAAATTTAACTTTTTTATTATTATAGAAAAACAGAACCTTTATCCTTAATGACAATAGGTGAGTCATTTCCAAAAGTAACATTCTTTTCTTTCTCTAAAGAATTGTATTAAATAAGTTTATCTTTATAACCTTTCATGTGTTTTGAGCATTTCCTATCAATGTACCATTGATTTTCTTGTCCTTATGCAAACAATGCTATGCTACAACTTTCATATTTTACCTCCTTCCTTTTCCATACATCGGAATTTTTTGGTAGTTCTTCCTTTTGAGATGTTGGCTTTAATTTTCTCCTGCATTCAGATTATTAATGACCAAATTTATTGCAAACTAAGCATTCGATTTCATCTATAAGAGGTGAGAAGATATTATAGGGGTTCTTATTGACTCCTGTCTCATTCCTTTGTTTTCTTACTTCTCTAGTCATGATAGTTTTGCATGCAACACATTGAGAAACCTTATGACCAAAATTATGACATGAGAAACATTGTCCATTAAAGAAGAAACTTTTGTGACCATAGAATCTTCTGGTGTTGTTTACCTTTTGACTGGAGCTTCTGTTGTTATTCATCCTTGGATTGGAGTGAGCATGATTTACCTATGGAATGCTTTTAATCTTTTGCTGAGGATTGTAGTTTTGTTGGCTAGGTTTTGCTGCATTACTGAAGCTTTGTTGGCTGATTTTTGTTGTATTACCAAATCTTTGTTGACTAGTTTTTGTTACATTTAGATTTTTGTTGGGCGTGTGATCCCCCAAGGGAAGTTTTGGGGCTTAGAGCCCAGATTTTGGTCCAAGTTTTGTAAATCCAATGTAAAGACTCCACATTTTGTGGGCGCGGAGGACGTAGTTGTAAAAGAATCATAGGGTTGTCTTCCCTAATTTTGATAATGTAATGTCAGATGTAGAAGATATACCCATGGCATGTGGACCATAGAATTGTATAAATAGAGTGAAGCTCTAAGTAGTTAAGACATCACTAAATGTATAAGGAATGATGATGAATGTGAGCTAGTTTTGAAGTGTAAAGTCTAGTTTTGGGTCGTAGCATAGGAAGAGGCTCTGTAGCTGAGTGCACAAAGGCCTAGTAGTCCACAAATGAGTGTGCAAACCCCTGTGGCTGAGTGCGCAAGGTGAGTCGAGTCTGTAAGAATCTGGAAGTATTAATAAAGAGAAGTTTCTATCAATTCCGCGTCTTTATTTCTTGTTTTGTGCACTGTTATATTGGGTATGAATTTCACTTCTAATGCTTGTATGATGCGCAAATGTGTATAACTGTATTGATTAAGTGAACATAAGTAGGAAGACATGTTTACGTGAAGATAACTAAGATTTGATAATAAGGTAGGTAAGATATTCAGTCTAGGTTGGGAAATAGCGTAGCTCGTTGCCTTAGCAACGTGAAAGGACTTCAGCCCCTAGTTAGGGCTGTGCGAAAGCCGATGATAACAGATCGCGAAGGTACTAAAGGCTAGAACAGAGCGCAAAGCAACCTGCGCAAAGGCATGATATAGTTGGACTAAACCGACATCACATCCACCTTAAGGGTGCGAAAACTTGGTTCCAACATCTCCCCATATTGCTTCAGATGAGACTTCAGTCCGCGCCCCGTGGGTTGATGCTGAAAGGGCCAGTAGTGTAGGGATTTGTTTAGCTAAATAACTCTGAACCTGGGTCAGGCCCCCATAAGCCAACAAATGGTTCTGTTGCCGAGACTAGAATCTACATGAGAGATGTGTGATGTTGTATCATTGGAATCCAACTAAGAAAGAAATTGAAGGCTGGTTGGACAGAAGAATTCACGAGTTCACAGCGCAGGAGAACAGAAACCCGTGACTGTCAAAAGAAGAGTGGCTAGACAACTACCTATATACAGAGATCCATGAAATATTTTTTGCGTCCTTCCCTACTGAGCTATATGAGTGGATCGTGAAGCTAGTATATAACCAAGGAAGGTGGAAATCTGATGGTCCTATTATGTGGACCCTAGAGCTAGTGCGAAGGTTGCAAGCATCAGAGGATAAGACCGAATGCATTGTCGATCATTGGCTTGATCGCATTATAGGAGGATTTGTTATTGAGTTCGCGGTCGACACCTTAGTAAGCTACAACGAGGCAGAGCGATGATTTCTCAAAGGACCACAAGGTAATTATGTAAAGTCTTTGAATACTTGGATTAAAATGTTGATATGCGAAAAGAAGATTATGCAGTTACCTTGATGTTCAAAGCTACGTGAAGCGAAAAGGTTTACAGGAATGAGGGAAATAAGGGTCAATAAAATAGCCCCTTGATTTCACCTTCGCAAGGGGACGAGGAAGAGCTCGCGAAGGTCTCTCCGCGAAGTGCTATTCAACTGATAAGAAAAAGAATTCTGCGAATGCCACCTCCACCCACACCACCATTGGCTTCACTGACATCACCTCCATCTTCACCCATACCAACTCCATGACCACTGCGATTCAGCATGGAAAACACAATGAAGTTTCCTGTGTTCAAAGGTTTGGGGAATGAGGATCCGGACCAATTCTAGTTCATTGTAAGGGTTGTATGGGAAGCGCAAGGTGTTACAGATGACCATATAAAGAAAGTGACATTGGTTAGCATCGTACAAGATTGCGCGCTGACCTAGTATATTAAGTACTCCAAGGATAACCCAAATGCGAGGGTCGCGGATATCTAAACAACACTAAATATAGAATTTAGCAAGCTTAAGTATGAAGCACGGACGATTGTGGGATTTATAGAGATCACGATGCTACTAGGCGAGACTCCTTGGGATCTAGATCAGAGGCTGAAATATATGATTCGTGAAGCCAATATGAATATGACAGATGGACAACATCGCGAGTGGTTTGCAGCTTCGCTACTACCACATTTAAGGAGTGCTATCACAACAAAAGATAACAACTCAGGCAGAAGCTTTTGAGATTTCCATGAGGCTACATGAGACCCCAATGCAGGATCCTAACCTAGGACTTCAGCAGATCCACGTACAATTGAAGAATCTATGCCTTGATATGCAGAGTTTGAAATAGGACAGGATGGTTCGACCATAAGTGCGCGAAGAAGTATGGTGTGTAAAATGCAAGAGTAAGGGCCATGACAAGACCACTCCCCATTTTTTTTATGAATTATCTCGCAGGAGGTGGACCAATGCCTTTAAGGTTGGAATCTCAAGCAGGACCTAGCACGACACTTGTTTTGTGGTGCACTATCTTTTAAATAGCCGGAAAACATGCCACAGACAATTGTCACTTGTTACAAAAGTATACACAAACTTCACAACAGTTGTTCTGCAATTTTTGTAGGTTGGTGGGACATGATGAGCGTACTTGCAAAAGCTACGAGTTGATGATGGATATAACTCCCACCTATAGAGTTTAGGCCAAAACGTGTCCCCTTGACCAGAATGTAGGGATGGTGTGGAGAGGATTTCAGGGGCGCAGATAAGTCTGAGGCGGAGGAGGACCTGGTAGAGGACACAGACAATTGATTTGCTACAATTTCGGAGGGCCAGGATACTATGCCCACGATTGCACTAATCCAATGCACCCATCGTGCAAGTATTGCACACTGTTTGATCATGAGATAGAAGATTTTCCTACGTTAATAGCTAGGATACATGCCAAAGGAGCGCTACTACCTACCTCGACTTAGAATCTACAAATGATGAGGTTTGAGCCGCACGAGGAAGACCTGAATGTAAACATTGTGCTCTGAAGTGGAATCACGACGAAATATGACAAAGGAAAACAACCAGAAGAGAGTCCTTGGGTTTGCAAAGCTCCGACGAAAGAAGCACAGTTTGATTTGGAGCACGCTCAGGAAACTTTCATGGAAGCTAAGAAGAGCTTCACTGATGCCTCCACTTCAGGAAGCAAAGATAAACAGAAGCCGGAATTGGACCCATCTATGCTCACAACATTCCTGGAAACCTATATGAAGTTACTGTGCGACAGTAAGGTTGTGAGAGGGTTACAGGAGCTCATCAACATATGCACTGGGACCACGCCAAGAGAACCACGTGTAGTCCACAAGATTGGAAAGCATAAGACAAGGACAGGCCTTGAGATGAGACTAACCACATAGATCAGAGAATATGAAATGGATCAAGTCATTCTAGATTTGGGATCAGATGCGAATATTCTACTGAAACAGACATGGGAGTGAATGGGAAGACCTATGCTACAATGGTCTCCAATTCAGCGAAGGATGGCGAACCAACAGAAAATAATACCCATGGGGCGATTGTAGGGAATAACTGTGGATATTGAGGGAGCGAGCGCGTTGGCAGATTTCGAAGTGATAGAGATTGTTGATATTGTTGGCATTATGATACAGGTGTTGTCCTTGATGGAAACTCACCTAGATGAAAGATCACAGTGCAACAGGTCAACAACAAAGAATTACAGATCAGACTGCAAAGAATGAAGAAAGAGAGGTATACACAAGTTCACCTTGTCCAAGTTGTGTATACACGCAGGTTTAATGAACAAAAGGAGCGTATACATACACATGCATGTTCACAGAAGGAAAAGCGTGTATATCTTGGAAAAGCAAAAGTTTTTTGATCCAAGGTATTTCTTGGTCCAGGGTATTTGATCCAAGGTAATTGGTCCGAGGTATTTGGTCCAAGGTATTGGTCCTAAGTAGTTTTGGTCCATGGTATTGAGAAAGGCCTAAAACTATATAAGGAGAAGAAGATCATTAGACCAGAAGTGTGCAAGGATTTGAATATCTTATGAAGCATTGGATCATATATAAATGCAGCTTAATGAGCTTTTGATGGTTTTCTTGATCTGATCTAAGGATGCACCTATATGGCTGATGAAGGTTGATGGACCAGGATCATAAAGGCTTAAAAGTATTATCATTATGTGGTTTGATCTTGAACAATCTAGATCTAAATACTGACGCATGTTTTATTCTATAAATGTGATGATATGGGTATGACTGAAGTCTGGAATAGTTGTGATGTTTTAAGTTAGCATTTACAGATCTGTACGTAGGTTCACTTTAGTAAAAGAGCATATACACACTAGTTCAGCATATCAAAGTAGCGTATACATCATAAATTTGAATTGCAGATATGTACGCTAGTTCCTTTTGGTAAAAGTGTGTATACACACTGGTTCGACACATGGAAGTAGCGTATACCTTATGAAGTATGATGTTTAAAGTTTCAGTTGTTTCTGTTTGCTGTTGTGGAGTTTTGGTTTCTGCTTTGGGTTCTAGTAACTATATTCTGGTGACAATGTTATGAATGATCATATTTCTTGATTGTGATTTGCTTCAGTGATGATGGATTTTCAAGTGATTGATTGATTTAGTTGTGGTTGATTCAAAAAGTGATGATTGAGTTTCAGTAATTGGTTGATGCCGATGTATTTGATGGTTGTATTGCAGTTATGATTTTCTAAGTTTCAATGTTGTTGATGGGTCCAGTATGAAAATTGGATGAAACGTGGCCTTCGGATTGTGGTGTTGTGTTCCAGGAGTATCCAGTCTAAAAATTCATGAAACATGGTCCCTAGTGGAAGAGTGGAGTTTTCTGTAGGCTGAAACCTACGTACTAATAAACATATTGGCTAGTACAAGAGCTAGGGGGTTTGTAGCTCCCTTCCAGTAGTAGCTGGAGAACAAGAGAAGGTTGTAGCTTTCTGCAGGTGGTGCTTGCATACTAGTATGATTCTGCACTAGTACAAGATTGTAAACAAATTTTGTTATTATTAAAAGAAGACAAAGACAATAGCAGCAGGTGGTTTTTACCCACATTGGGTTTCCTCCTTATATCTTGGTGTTCATGTGTGATGCTTATGTGTGATACTTTATTCTGCTTTTACTGCACTGTCTAATAAATCTTTGATATACTGGTTTAAGCTCAATACATGATAAATTGTCTAAATCGAAAGTTCTATGTATATACGCTGGTTTCTTTAAGTACATTCGCATGTACACGCTAGTTCACTTCACTGAAGTAGCGTATATAAATCTATTTGGGAAATAAAATCATAAAACTAATAAAACTGATTCACCTCCTTCTCAGTATTATTTCCAACAATTGGTATCAGAGTAAGTCCTTCAAAAGAAGCTTGATTGCTTGAAGGGAAATCCATCATCATGAATAATGAAGAAAGTGTGGGATCCATCAGACCACTAATCTTTTATGGGAGCAACTTTGTTTATTGGAAAATAAGAACCACACCCTATCTACAATCACTTGGAATGGATGTCTGGGAAATTGTAGAGGGAGGATATACATTTCCAACAATAATTCCTACAGATACGGTAGGTAAAAAGCAATATGAAACCAATGCCAGAGCTGTCAATACTTTTTTGGTAAGTCTGTCACAATCAGGGTTTATCAAAGTCATGCAGCTCAAATCAGCCAAAGAAATATGGGACAAAATCTTTCTGAGCTATGAATGAGACTCTCAGGTAAAACATGCTAAGCTTCAAACTCTCAGAATTCAGTATGAAACTCTTAAGATGCATAGTGATGAAAGTATAGCTATTTACTTCTTACGTATAGATGAGGTTGTTAATTGTATGAAGAATCTAGGTGAAGAAATAAAGGAAGTTACCTTAGTTGAGAAACTTTTGAGATCCTTGTCTGCTAAATTTGAATCAAAAGTGTCTGCCATAGAAGAAAAATAGGATCTGCATACTATCACTATGACACAACTTCATGGAATCTTAATTGCCTTTGAGATGAGAAAAGGAGGACGATCAGATATGAGAGAAGACACATTTAAAGCTTCAACAAAAGGAAAGGAAGAACACAATGAAACATGACATATTTAAGAAGAAGAAGATGAGGTAAACTTTGTCAAGAAGTTTCAACGGGGTTCCAGAAGATTTAGAGGTAAGCCACCCTTCAAATGCTTTGCCTGTGGCAGAGTCGGTCATTATGCTGCCAAATGTCCTCATAAAGATAAATATGAAAAAGGAAAGGAATATGAAAAATGGAATAGAAAACAAGTTGTAAATAAAAGGAGTTACTATGCTCATGAAGATAGTGATGGTTTATCAAATAGTGATGAAGATGAAAATAGTAATGACTATAGAATACTAATGGCTTATGACGATGATAATTTTTGGGATGCTTTAGAAGAGGATGACCTTCATGAAGAAATCTCTAAACTCAAAATCTGTTTAGAAGAAAATAATATGATTATAGATACCTTGACATACCAACTTGCTAAAAAAGAAAAACACAATGAAAAACTAGAATGTGAAATTGTGGGTCTAAGAAAGGATCTTGAGAAAACGAAATCTCTCAATCTTAGATTTGCTAAAGGATCAGAAACTTTAAATGAAATTATCAAAGTGCAGCGTTCTCCTCTGATAAACACAGGTCTTGGATATACTAAAGAAGCATCTCAATCACAGAAGCCAACAACCTCCACTAAAAGCTATCTTAATGTAGTGAGGACCAATGAACAATACGACAATCATCAAAAAAGGCATAAAGTTGATCATCAGGTAAATCATGCTCACTTTACTCAAGGATGAATAGAAGCCACAACTAACTGCAGGAAAATCATACTCAATTTTCTTCAAAGATAAATATCAATCACCAGGTTAATAGATTTGATAGTCGCAGGAACTTCTTTAATGGGCAATGTTTTTCATGTCATAATTTTGGGCACAAAGATGCTCAATGCATTGCTTACAAAACCATCATGACTAGAGAAGCATGAAATCACAGGAATGTAACAGGGATCAAGGGAAGTTCCTATAATAACTTTTCTCCTCTTGAAAATGTAATAGAATGCTCAATCTGTAACAACTTTGGTCATGAAGAATCTGAATGCAGGAGAAAAATACGACAAACATCTCAAAAGAAGCAAATGCCATTAAATCCCGAGATATGGAGAAGGAAAGAATCTAAAACAAAATGATGTGGTATAGCCTTGTATGCAGAAGGACAAGAAAATCAGTGGTACATCGGTAGTGGATGCTCCAAACACATGACAGGTGACAAAGAAAAACTTCACTCATATAATGCCTTAGAAAAGGAAAAGAATGTATCATTTGGAAATGACACTCCTTCTATCATAAAAGGTAAAGGTTCTGTTTTCTTGAAAGAAAAGGTTAAAGTTGGAAATGTTATGTATGTAGACGGTTTAAAGCATAACTTGTTGAGTGTCAGTCAAATGTGTGATCAAGGAAATGAAATGGTGTTTCGATCAAACGGATGTGTTGTTTGTGAACTTGATACAGGAGAGACCATGATGAAAGGTACAAGAACTCCAAACAATTTATACATACTCAAGGGACGACAACGACAATGCTATCTAAGCAAAAATGATGAAAACTGGTTGTGGCATAGAAGATTGGGACATCTAAGTTTTTTCTCAAATAAGAAAAGAATGTAGATTCAGGGTTGTTCATGATCTTCTAGATATCAGCATCCTTGAAAATACAATATGCAAACCATGTCCAATCAGTAAGAAAACCAGAGCTCACTTCATGGAAAAAGAAGGGTCAGCTAGAGAGCCTCTTGAACTTGTCCATACTGATTTATGTGGACCATCAAGTAAAAAGTCACCTTGTGGAGAAGAATACTTTATTTTTTTCATTGATGATTTTTCCAGAATGTGTTGGATAGGTCTTCTAAAGCATAAAGATGAAGCATTTGAAAAGTTCCAAGCCTTCAAAGCTTTGGTTGAAAATGAATCAGATTGAAAAATCAAATTCCTCAGATCTAATCGAGGAGGGGAATTTACCTCGGATGAATTCTTTGACTTTTGTGAACAGGATGGAATAAAAAGGCAATTCTACACTGCAAGGACTCCTTAGAAAAATGGAGTTGTAGAAAGAATGAACAAAACTGTTCAACAAATGGCTTGAGCTATGCTAGATGAGTCTAGAACTCCTGCAACCTTTTGGGGTGAAGCTGCATTCGCTGTTGTAACTATTCTCAACCAAGAAAATGTTCAGGTAAATAGTACTCAAACTCCACATGAACTTTGGTATGGTAAGACTCCTACTGTAAAATACTTTAAAGTTTTTGGAAGCAAATGTTATATCAAAAGGACTGATGAAAAACTTGGTAAGTTTGAGCCCAGAGCAGATGAAGGTATTCTTCTTGGTTACTCTTCCCAAAGTAAAGGATATAAATGTTATAATAAAAGACTTGGGAAAATTGTTGAAAGGGTTGATGTTGTAGTTGATGAAGCATGCAAAAATCCAAAATAGATAAAAACAGAAGATTATAACAATGAAGAATATGGGGATTATTTTCCCATATCAAATCACAATGATATTGAAGAAGAAACCAATGAAGCACCAAAAGAAGAGATAACGATAGAAGAAAAGACTTTGTCCAGGTATGTTAAGAAAAATCATCCAAAAACTCAAATTTTATTGGAAAAAGAGGCAGGTGTGTAGACAAGAAGAACTATTATAGAAGCTTCAAGCTATCTAGCATTGCTTTCCTCCACCGAACCTCAAAATGTAAATGAATCATGCAAAGATGAATGTTGGGTCAAGGCCATGAATGAAGAACTTGAGAAAATTGAAAAGAATGATACTTGGGAATTAGTTCCTAGACCTCATGATAAAAATATTATAGGAACTAAATGGATATTCAAAAAAAGTTCAATGAAAATGGAGAAGTCATTAGAAACAACGCCATACTTGTTTGTAAAGGGTATGCTAAAAAAGAAGGCATAGATTTTGAAGAAACTTTTGCACCTGTTTGTAGACTTGAAGCCATAAGGATGTTTCTTTCTCTTTCTAGCTTTCAGAAATTCAAAGTATACCAAATGGATGTAAAATCTTCTTTCCTTAATGGAGATTTAGAAGAAGTATATATTGAACAACTAGAATGATTCATTCTTGGAAATGATGCAAAACTTGTATGTAGACTCAAAAAGGCTCTCTATGGTCTGAAACAGGCTATAAGGGCCTAGTATTACCACCTTGAAAAATATCTACGCCAACAAGGTTTTCCAAAAGGTTCAGTAGATAACAATCTATATACAAATATTGAAACTGATAAATTTATAATTATTATTGTTTATGTTGATGATATCATTTTTGGTAGCAATGAAGAATCCATGAGTCAGAATTTTGCTTCAGTAATGCAGCAAGAATTTGAAATGTCCTTACTTGGTGAACTTACCTATTTTCTTGGTCTACAAGTTCAACAAAATAAAGATGGTATTTTTCTTTCACAAACCAAATATCTCAAACATATCTTGAAAAGGTATGGCATGGAAGATTCTAAACCTGTATGTACCCCAATGGTATCAGGATGCAGTCTCATCTCAAATGATGAATCAACAACAGTACATCAACCAACTTACAGATCCATGATTGGTAGTCAGTTTTATCTAACAGGTACCCAACCTAACATCATGCATGCAATAGGAATAGTTGGAAGATTCCAAGAAAATCCAAAGGAATCACACCTTCAGCCAGTCAAAATAATTTTCAAATATCTTCAAGGAACTTAGAACTTTGGTTTATGGTATCCTAGAGATACATATCTCACTCTTCATGCATATACAGATGTTGCAAATTGGGCAGGAAGTGTTGATGACAGAAAAAGCACTAGTGGGGGTGCATTCTATATGGGTTCCAGGTTAGTGTATTGGTTCAGCAAGAAACAAAGTTCAATTGCGTTATCTACAGCTGAAGCAGAATATGTGTCTGCTGCATCTTGTTGCACACAACTACTTTGGATGATGCAAACCTTGCAAGACATTCAGATCACATGTACTCCACCCATCTCCATTCTATGTGATAATACAAGTGCCATCAGTATTTCAAAGAATCCAGTCATGCACTCCAAGACCAAGCACATACCCATCAAATACCATTTTCTACATGAACAAGTGCTTGAAAAAAAGATCAAATTGGAGTATGTTCCCTCCAAAGAACAGGTTGCTGATATATTCACTAAACCACTGCCCAGAGAGAAATTTGAATATATCAGACAAAGGCTAGGAGTAGTTGTTGCATCATCCTATTGTTAAATCCATTTTTCAGAGAAAGGTTATTATATGCATGTTTAATGAAGTATAGTCATGTACACATGCGGGTTCCTGTGGGTCAAGGAGCGTATATGTTTTTCATACAAGAAAATCATTGGGGCAATCTCTGATATGGGTGCTTTGACTGATATTGATGATTAATGTCTATCGATATGCTTTGCTTATTAATTTTTATCTGACTGACAAAGATGCCTTGATCATTGACATGTTAACAATGCACAGGTAGCACAGGTTCAGGAGGAGCATTAGCCTTCACGTACATTCAACATTGTTAGCATTATGGTTGATGAGTCCAACTATGGCTTCAGATATTTATACCATTTGTTGCTTAAGTCATGTAAAAGTCTAGGGTGTGATATGTCTTCTCATATAGTTGAATGAGTCCTCTTGGACAAATGATGTAATTTGTATCCCCACTTTACGTGGGATGGATGATGTAATATTTATTGTTTCTGTCATGTATAAACAATTGGTATATCCCCACTTGATTGGGTGGATGGGTCAAATTTGGTATATCCCCACTTGGTTGGGAGATGGATGTATGTATGAGTCATTGGTTATAGGAAGGTCATCCTCACATAGTTGAGTTATAGAGTCATGTTATTATTTTAGAAAATGTTTTTGCAGACTTTGCTTGTGCTCAAGGGGAGCATTGATGGTTTTAGTACATCTCAGCATGTACAAAAGGGAAGCTCAATCAGAGAATTCAGCATGTACTCAGGGGGAGCATGAACAACATAATGTATTTCAAAGGGAGAAAATATCTTGTTCCACCCTTTGCCCTTGATGTCAAAGGGGGAGAGTGACTTGGTGTTGTTGTTGCCATCAAGTCCAAAGGGGTAGATGGTTGGCATTATGATATAGGTGTTGTCCTTGATGGCAACTCACTCAAATGAATGATCACAGTGCAGCAGGTCAACAACAAATAATTACAGACCAGACTGCAAAGAATGAACAAAGAGAGGTAAACACAGGTTCACCTTGTCCAAGCTGCGTATACATGGAGGTTTACTGAACAAAAGGAGCGTATACGTACACACACACGTTCACAGAAGGAAAAGCGCGTATATATTGGAAAACCAAAAGTTTTTTGGTCCAAGGTATTTCTTGGTCCATGGTATTTGACCCAAGGTAATTGGTCGAAGGTGTTGGTACTAAGTAGTTTTGGTCCATGGTATTGAGAAAGGCCTAATACTATATAAGGAGGAGAAGATCACTAGGCTAGAAGTGTGCAAGGATTTGAATATCTTATGAAGCGTTGGATCATATATGCAAGTTAATGAGCTTCTGGTGGTTTTCTTGATCTGATCTAAGGATGCACTTATATGGCTGATGAAGGTTGATGGACTGGGATCATACAGGCTTAGAAGTATTATCATTATGTGGTTTGATCTTTAACAATCTAGATCTAAATATTGACACATGTTTTATCCTGTAAATGTGATGATCTAGGTATGACTAAAGTCTGGAATAGTAGTGATGTTTTAAGTTATCATTTATAGATATGTACGTAGGTTCACTTTAGTAAAAGAGTGTATACACGCTGGTTCAACATATCAAAGTAGCGTATACATCATAAATTTGAATTTGCAGATCTGTACGCTAGTTCCTTTTGGTAAAAGTGCATATACACGTTGGTTCAACACATGGAAGTAGCGTATACCTTATGAAGTATGATGTTTAAAGTTTCAGTTGTTTCTGTTTGCTGTTGCAGAGTTCTGGGTTCTACTTTGGGTTCTGGTGACTGTATTTTGGTGACAGTGTTTTAAATGATCAGATTGATTGATTGTGATTTGCTTCAGTGATGATGGGTTGTCAAGTGATTGATTGATTTAGTTGTGGTTGATTCATAAAGTGATGATTGAGTTTCAGTAATTAGTTGATGCAGATGTATTTGATGGTTGTATTGCAATTATGATTTTCCGAGTTTCAATGTTTTTGATGGGTCTAGTATGAAAATTGGATGAAACGTGGCTTTTAGATTGTGGTGTTGTGTTCCAGGAGTATCCAGTCTGAAAATTCATGAAATGTGGTCCCTGGTGGAAGAGTGGAGTTTTCTGTAGGCTGGCACCTACGCACTAGTAAACATATTGGCTAGTACAAGAGCTAGGGGGTTGTAGCTCCCTTCTAGTAGTAGGTTGAGAACGAGAGAAGGTTGTAGCCTTCTGCAAGTGGGTGCCTACGTATTGGTATGAGTCTGCACCAGTACAAGATTATAAACAAATTTTGTTATTATTAAAAAAAGACAGAGACGACAACAGGTTTTTACCCACATTGGGTTTCCACTTTATATCTTGGTGTTCATGTGTGATGCTTTATTCTACTTTTATTGCACTGTCTAATAAATATCTGATATACTGGTTTAAGCTCAATACATGATAAATTATCTAAATCAAAATTTCTCTACATATACATTGGTTGCTTTAAGTATAGTCGCGTGTACATGCTAGTTCACTTCACTGAAGTAGCCTATATAAATCTGTTTGGGAAATAAAATTATAAATATGATAATACTGATTCACCCCCTTCTCAGTATTATTTCCAACACATGACAACAATCCCTACCCTGCGCTCCTGGGAATTGACTCGGCCACTGATATGAACGGGGTAATTAATCTGAAGAAGCAAAAAATGATTTTTGAGAAAAAATCATTGCACGTAATAGTACCCATGGACCCTGCTGAAGGATCGCGCTATACGGAGCCGGTCCGTGACTATGAGAGCAATGATGATCTGGACTGTATCTATAAGATAACAACATGTTGTGGCCAGCAACAACCCCCCTTCTTATTGAGTGTTATTCCTAATACTAAATAAGTGGGAACCCTTAGTTAAAAATCTAAAAAATCAAAGTAGTGTTTAAATTTCCTTTTCTGAATAAACTTACCATCATAAGCTTAGGAAACCTCCCTTTGAAAACCTAAAAAAATCCAAGTTTTATGACAAGGTAAGATAAAATCTTTCCTTAAGAAAATCGCATCGCAAAAGGATAGCGGGATGCCTCCTTACAAGCCGAAGTTCAAATATTGCGAGATCCCGATACGCAATAGTATCGCATCGCACCCAGCAAATACAACTTACATGAAACACTTTAAAATTTGCCAATATGTGATGACGTAGATCGCAAGATCGCATTTCGCAGAAAATAGGTTAACAAAGATTGGCATACATAACATTCCTGCGATCTGCGATATTGCGATTTCGCGATACAGCGATACAACGATAATGCGATGTCACGAGTGATCAATTTTGCAATGTTATGATTTTGCGATTTTGCGATGTTGCGAAGCAAATCGCAAAATCGCTTCATCGCAGATCTTTCGGGCACGTTATTCAAGAAAAGTATTTTCCCTAAGCAGACACCTGGTTATGCACTTTAATGCTAATAAATGAGGTAGTTGCCAGTTATAATGGGATATGGGTTTGTGCTTATCGAAAGAATCATTTCACGTAAGGTGGTATACTTGATGTGTCTGCGACATTTAAAACTTTCCATCACCCTTCCTTGTCATTCATTTTCGCTTCACTTGTGAATTGCAGGTACGGAGAACAGAAGCCAATACAAAGCAATACGCAGGATAAAATGGGAAAGAAAAGCAAAGCCCCGAGCTTAGAAGAAAAGGAAATGGTGCCCTTATATACAGACACGGCTTGTAACAGAGACGCGGGAACAGCTACGTGGGAAGGCATGTATAATCTGCTTGAAGAGGAGAATCCCAGAGTAATGGAAGTTACTGCTACTGCGGGCTCAAATGGTTCTTCAAAAGCATCCCTTATAGAGTTAGCTTGCTCATTCTTACACCGGATAGTAGCAAGACCCAAAATTCTCCTATACACCGACATGGTCAAGTGGGTACTGGACAGTGTTGATATCAGAAACAGGCAGTTTAAAATTCAGGGTCAAGAGCTTTCACAAGTATTATTTTTACAAATTTTGAAATTTATATCTGCTAAAAAGAAAAGGCACAAAAGGCGAAAAATGCATCAAGGAAACCCGGATCAAGGAACGGAGGCAGTTTCCGATGCGCGATTAGCGCCTAGCACTAATCGCGCATTGCTGAGAAAAATTTCTCGAAAAGGCAAGCTGCTAATTGCCCAGTCACCTGTAAGCCCCGAAAATTGCAAGAAAGCAACTAGAGACAGATTGGAAGCAGAGAGCCCAAGAGAAGGCAAAAGCAATCCAAGGGTTAACCAAGTTGAACTGGGATTATTACTGGGCATCTTGGTAAAGCCACATAGCCAGTGGATGACTGTTAAGTGTATCATCAATTCGGCCGAAAAAATAGCGCCAACTCTTGTCGATTCTATTTTCTCAGCTCAGCTAAAAGCGGAAGTCAACCAGCTGACTCTTCTCAAACAGATGCTGCATGCGTGCGATTTCAAGGACCAAATACAGAAGTAGTTTAATGTTAGATTTAATTTTAGCTTTAATTTTGTTTTATTTTCCTGAAAAGAGGACAGTCATTTAAACCACATCCTACATTTTTGTAATAATTTATTTTTAGATTTAGTTATTAGTATTTAAACCCTTCTCATGCATTTAAAGAAGGGTCCTGAAATTTATCAAAAACTTATCCCCAGAACATGCACTTCTGTACCCTCTAAGGAGGTTTTGATTGATGAATGAATGGAACATGATTTATTGATGTTTGCATTTGATATCTGCTACTGATGTTGCACTTTTGTACTCTTAGTGGATATTTGATCAAGGAGAAATAAACCGTTATCGCTTGAAGCTCATGAGTAGGACTAGTTATAAATGGTATTTCTATCTCTTAACTATTTCTGCCTTGTGTTAGAGTGATTTTCAGTTCAGTTATTTATATATTAATGTATGAATGATTGAGTTATCATTTGGCACTTTTGTACGGTGATAGCTATTTATTTATGCTTAGTGTATGAATAACTCATTATGCGATATGTTTTTCACAACTGTTTCGTCTAAATTTTTATACGAAGTGGTTCATCTTTATTGAATTCTTTTCTCATGGCAGATGAATGATCTTTATTACCAGTTGTTGTTTGAAATCATTTTAGATCGCATAGAGGAAAGGTCACACCCTGGGTTAGTGTAGATTTACATATTTCTGTCTATTAGAATATATTTTCCTTATTATTAGATTAGAATTAGAGTAGAAGTATTCCATTTAGAAACTGTTAGTAACAGAAATATCAATCTTTCTCACACACACTGAAATTGGGAAACTGGTCCCATATCCCCTGTCGGACCCGCTATACCAAACGGAAAAGGAGCTACCAACCAAGGTCCGGACCGGGTGGGTATCCCCCTTGTTGTAGACCCGATTTTCGGGGCTTCAACATATTTGGCGCTAGAAGGAGGGCCTGAACTATGAATGGCAAGCAAATCCAAATCTAAATACCATTCTGAGAGTAAATCGCCCTCACCATCTCCTCTGACTTCTCCATTGCATTCAGAAACTTTAAATCCAAAGTTAGAAGTTGCTGGAGCAACAGCCACTGCTACAAACCCTAAAATTTCAGAACAATCTACTATTGAACCTCCTGAAGTTGAATCTTTGATTCACAAACTTCAACGATTTTCTATATCTCCTTAGAAATCTGATAAATCTCAAGGTAGCGTGACTTCGCAATACAACCCTGCTCATCCTCTCACCAGATTAAAGAGCGAAAAGTTTGGTGTTCAGCCAACCGAATTACCTCTACCTTCTAGGAAGAGAGCAAGGAAGTCTCCTAAAGGATCCGATAGTGAGACTCTTTCATCATCATCATCCATCTCAACCTCTTTGCCGCGAAGTCAACCATCCACTCCTCCACTTCAGATCATCATCCATCAGCCTATTGCAACTTCCTCAACTCCTTCTCAAACATCTGGAGTTATAATATCCTCATCTTCTCAACCGCAGGGATCATCTTCTGCACTTTCTTCTGTTAGTAGTTTAGCAATGGCCCAATCTCCATGGAATAACCCAGGGGCAGTCTTAATTCCTGCACCCTTGAGTCAGATACCGACCCATCCTAAAAAATGGCTGCCTAAGTTTAACCCTGAGGCAGGCATGCTAGCAGAAGAACATATAAATAACTTTATGCTATCCATAAATCTCAATGGAGTTGTTAATGAGGATGTTGTTGTTTGACTTTTCCCTTATATTTTGCAAGGGACAGTCGGATCGTGGTATTTATCGTTATCATCTGGATCTATTACTAGTTGGGACATCTTCCAAGAACAATTCTTGACCAAGTTTGGTGATGACAGGTCTACAACGACACTGATCAATGACTTGTCTAACCTTAGGGCCGAATCAAGAGAACCTATCAAATATTTCAATTTACGTTTCAATAAAATCTTAAACAAAATACCTACTGCTTCTCAGCCTAGTGAAGAAGTGCGAAGTGAATGGTACATTACCGCTTTACCATCAAACTTAGCAATCTTTGTTGATAGGGCTAACAAAACAACCTTAGTTGAAAACATGAAGGAAGCAATAACAATAGAGAAACGTATTACGGTATTAGAAAAGAAAAACGCGATGGAAGAACGAAAATCTAAGAAGGTCTCTTTCAAAGAAGATCCCAAGAAAAAACAACCCAAAGATCCATTCGATTTAGAAGGATTACAAAAAGTTTTAAATACCATGTCTAACGAAATGGTCGACATTAAGAAACAAGTGGTAGAAACTTCTTCTAAAAATTCATACAGGCCTTTTAAAAGAAATCCTTCAATTGATTCCAAGCCCCCTAACGCTATTTCAAATGCTAAATCAAAAGAAGAAGAAGAGGAAAATGCCATTGAAGAGCATACCGATGAAGAAAAAGTTGTAGAATTACAAGGTATGTGGGATTTCATCCTCCCAAATGAAGAAGATCAAGAGGTATTCCCGTTTAGTACTCGTAGCAGAAATCAACTTGATCCTCCTCAGCCTACACCTAAGCCAAAGAGCGCAAGCTCAATGACTAAGGATAAAGTCACAGCCAAGAAAACATCACCTAAAGCGACTCAAACTAGCCCAGTCGAAACAGACACATCTACTCCATCTAAAATGTTAATCGTTTCGGATGAAATGGAGTATAACGTCGTTGAAGACATGAAAAATACTAGGGCCAATATTACTCTTTTTGAATTGAGCAAGTTAAAACACCAGCAGAAAGTACTTTTGAAAGAATTACATGCTGTGCCAGTTGCACCTTTACCAGCTGCTGTAATCTCTCAAGCTTCCCATGATATGGGAAGACCTCCAACTAATATGATAAATAAAGTTGATCCAAACGATATCGCATTAATTGGAGGAAGATTGAGATCGCATACCCCCCCATTTATCCTTACTTATGAAATCTTCAATAAAAATGTGCATAATTTCTTAGTGGATTCTGGAGCTTCATCAAATATTTTGCCAAGATCAATTTGTGCAAAATTGAATGTTCAACCACAGAAATCCGTTGTGCGCATAGTTCAGCTAGATCGATCGCAAGTTGAAGTGATTGGTGAGTTAAATCAGGTTACCATAAGGCTGTCATCCAATCCAAAGGTATGTCAAGTTATCGACATTTTAGTTGCTGATATTCCTGAATTTTATGGCTTAATTCTTAACAGAGATTGGTCAGAAAAACTTCATGGATACTTTGCAACTGATTGGTCACATATGTGGCTGCCTTATAATGGTAAACCAAACCAAATAAAAGTTGAACATGAATGACATCAGAAATACATAGTAACAGAACTCGAGGGAGAAAATGAACCAGTAGCATATAATTCTAACATCATCGGCAACTATTCAGTAGATTCTTTCTTAGGAAATTTTAATGCTCATACATCACCTTACTTAGAACATTCTGTTTTGCCTCAAGTAGAAATTTTTCTCAAACAGATAGTTCTAAATGCATTAATTTTATATATAGTCCTATAAATAAATCTTTGTTTTGGAAACTATTTTTTGATGGTTCTAAGTCTAACGAAGGAGCAGGAGCAGGATGTGTGTTAGTAAGCCCAGAGGGAGATAAAACCATGTTAACTTGCAGACTTGAATTCGAGTGCACCAACAATACCGCAGAATACGAAGCTCTAGTCCAAGGCTTGTACAAGGCAATCAGATTAGGCATCGAATACCTGCAAGTTTTCGGAGATTCTGAAATTATAATTAGATAGGTACGCAATACTATACACTGTTTATCAGGTCATTTAAAGCATTACCAATCTTTAGTTCAAGATCTGACTGAACATTTTAGAGCATTCAATATTTCATCAATTCCCAGACTCTAGAATGCTAGCGCAGACCTGTTAGCCAACATAGCTTCCAAGCTCATTCCTTCAGAAGATTTTAGCCCTAATTGATTTTCAATTGAGTTAATTTTTAGACCATCTATCCTTGATAACATTACCAATTGGAGGATTTTCAATGACGATCCTGATATCGTGATTTTTCTCACGTCTGAAGGATCCTACACCAATCAAATAATTGATGAGGACAAACATAACCAACAATTGCAACAGGATAGTACTAACAATGCTATACCTAAATCAGTAGTCAAATTAGAAGACCTTTATGATTTGAAAGATCGATTTAAAAGATCTACCAATTCAAAACTCCAAAGTTCAACTTTGAATTATGAATTAGTAAATCTAGGAACTGATGCCAAACCGCAAAATATCAACCTAGGCCTTGGCCTAGCCCCTGAAGAGAAATTAGCATATATCCGTCTCTTGAAACAATACAAAAGTGTCTTTACTTGGAATTACGATGAACTCAAAATGTACGACACCTTCATCATCCAGCATACTATCCCAATGATCGATAATGAAAAACCTGTCCAACAAAAGTTGAGAAAGATCCATCCGAATTTAGAAAATCAGATCAAAACTGAACTCAATAAGTTATTGAAAGCCAAAATAATTTTTCCCGTTAGACATTCTAAATGGGTCTCCAATATGGTACCTGTTAGAAAGAAAAACGGAGATATCAAAATCTGCATTGACTTTCGAAACCTTAACAAGGCCTGCCAAAAGGATAATTTTCCTTTACCTCCCATGGAACAAATACTGCAGGCAGTTGCGAGCTTAGAACTAATGTCATTCTTGGATGGATTCTCAGGATACAACCAAGTGCTGGTACATCCTGACGATCAATTGAAAACTACATTCAGAACTAAATGGGGCACATACACATATCAAAAGATGCCATTTGGTTTGATTAACGCGGGCGCCACATTTCAGAGAGCCATGGACATTGCATTCAAAGGGTTAGTTAATAAGTCAGTGGTAATCTATTTGGATGATATTACTGTTTATTCCAAGAAACGAAACAACCATCTCAGGGATTTAAAACAAATCTTCCAACGTTGCTTAAGGTATGGAATTTCGCTTAACCCGAAAAAATCCTTTTTCACATTAAGTGAAGGAAAGCTTCTAGGATTCATAGTGTCAAAATCTGGAATTCACATTGATCCTGACAGAATCAAAGAAATTTCCACAGTTCCCCTACCTCACAATAAGAAAGCCATGCAATCTTTCCTTGGCCAGATCAACTTTGTAAAGAGATTCGTCCCAGATTTTTCAAGAATTGTGTCTCCTTTATAAGATATGATTAAAAAGAACGCAAACTTTAAATGGGGCCAAGATGAGCATGAGGCTTTCAATCTGATCAAACAAGCCATTATCAATGCTCCATCGTTAGCAACTCCAAATTTTTCCGATCCTTTTATTTTGTATACCTTTGCCTCAGATAGATCATATGCTGCGATACTCACTCAAGCAAATCAAGAGAAGGCGGAAGCCCCAATTGCTTTTTTCAGTTCCAATTTACAAGGTGCTGAATTGAATTATTCAGATGTGGAGAAACAAACCTATGTTGTTTTTAAAGCAATTAAATACTTCAGACCTTTCTTACTCAAAACACATACCAAGATTATAGTACCGTTTCCAGCGGTAAGAAGTCTTCTAGTACAGAAGGATGTGGGTGAGAAAAGAGCAAATTGGGTTACTGCCTTACAAGAATATGACGTAGAAATCAAACCAGCAAACATTGTAAAATGTCAAGGCTTTTGCAAACTGCTGGCAGGAGCATCGCTAATGCCCGAAAATCCATCTGAAAAGGTACAAGTGTACGAGGTAAGCCTAAACGATGTTGAGTCCTTATATGCTGATATTATTTATTATTTAAAGAATGGATATGCTCCTCCAAATCTTGATCACACCAAGAAAAGAACCTTAAGGCTAAAAGCCAAACAATATCAACTTGTAAATGACGTTCTTTTCAGAATAAATTATGATTCTGTTCTACTTAGATGTCTTGAGAAAACTAAAGCTGAAAATGTCTTGCAGGAACTCCATGATGGGCCAGCAGGCAGACACTACGCTGGAGATGCAACTGCTCATAAGATCTTACGCGCAGGCTATTACTGGCCCACATTATTCAAGGACGCACATAACTACGTAAGAAAATGCCAAGTCTGTCAAACTGCTGCTGGAAGACAAAAGAAACCATCCTTGCCACTGCAACCAGTTACCATCGAACAACCTTTCAATCAGTGGGGATTAGACATAATAGGTGAGATCGTTCCTCACCCTTCTAAATAGCATAGATACATCCTCACAGTGACAAATTACTTTACTAAATGGGTAGAAGCAGTTCCACTCAAGATGGCTAATGCTGAAAATATCATTGAATTCATAGAACAGTTCATAATCACCAGGTTTGGATTACCTTCCGCTTTTATGTTTGATAATGCATCATACTTTTCTGGTCATACAATGACTGAATTCACACTCAAAAGGGGTTTCAAACTTAAATACTCGGCCAATGATTATCCACAAGGGAATGGGTTAGCTGAATCCACAAATAAGAACTTAATTAGAATCATTAAGTGAACCATTGACCAAAATCATAAAAATTGGCATAAGTCTTTAATATATGCTTTATGGGCAGACCGAATAACACATAAAGCCTCTATCGACACTTCTCCCTTTAATTTAGTTTATGGGAAAGAAGTGGTTCTTCCAACACATCTGGCAATTCCCTCTTTAGCCTTGGTTCAATATATTGATGAAGTACCAACTTCCTCTTTACAACTTAGGCAACTGGAATTAATTAAATTAGAAGAACAACGAAAATGGGCTAAGGTAAATCACGCTCATCATCAAGAATTGGTGAAGGCCTCTTTTGATTCCAATATGATATCTAGAAAATATTTTCAGATGGGAGATTTAGTTTTAAAATGGGACAAGGCTCATGAGGAAAAGGGAAAACATACAAAATTTCAAAGAATATGGCTTGGTCCTTTTCAAATTGTAGAAATCATAGGTCCATCGACCTTCATGTTACAAGATTTAGTAGGGAAAAGAGATTCTCTACCTGTTAATGGTCAAATTCTCAAAAAATATTTTCCATAGAAGAACATTCTTCTATTTTTGTAGGGTAGTTGTTTTTGCTTTTCATAATAAAACCGGTTGTGAATGGTTATAATAGGAATTTACGGATAAGACACCAATTCTTTTTTAAATTTTGATCTTTCGCTTGTATAAATAGCAAATCTTTTGGAAAATTGATCTTTATTATTGAAAGATACAGTTAAAAACTCTAGCCTAGATATGATACTAGTTTCAACTTCATAAAATTTGATGAAAACAACCTTTAGTGAGAAATTGTTTTATATCAGTGCAATGAAAAGTATCAATAAAAAAATAAAGATTCTCTGTAGAGCAGCTATTTCCAAAAACTCTACTATTGTCGTCTAGAGCTATCTTAAGGAAACAATGAGTTCCTTCCTACTAAGGGAATCACAATTTTAGAGGAACAATCCAAGGATACACTTTATCTTAAAGAGTGAGAGGTCTCATCACGAGCCGACTTATCATAATCACAGATATTATAAATTGCTCACTTTGCCAATACTGCATACCACAACAGGGCAAAGACTCAAGATTGTTGCAATCAAAAGGCAAGGGGTCTCATCACGAGCTAGCTTGTTCAGCAAAGTTATAAATCAGTGAATGATTGTGTCATAAATTGGCTATCAAACCAAGACATTGCTCTTTAAGAATAAAAAAAAAATGAAAGTAGAAAGTGTGGATATGGATTCTTCTTTTGGAATTGTGGGTTTCTTTAAGTAGGATACAGGATCATTGCTGGGTAACAGGTAACCTTTTCGAGGCTATAAATGCCTGCTGGCAGCAGAGGCTCTACCTACAACAAATGAGCATATTTAAAACTGGTTTACAGAGAAGACTTTGTTTTATCTTTACAAACCAAGTAATGACTGATCTAAATACAAGGACTAGCTTGAGGCAGCAAATAATCAAAGTTGAAAATAGTTGAAACAAAATGTCATTGACAGGTTAGAATATAATGTACTTTATCTTTCTATAATAAAGTTTAACTTTCTGGAAAATTTTCTGTTTTGGAAGTTTTGAAAATTTAAAAAGCAGCAGAGATAACTGGTTCTTCCAAGTGAATCACCAATTGTTGTGGCCAACAACAACCCCCCTTCTTATTGAGTATTATTCCTAATACTAAATAAGTGGGGACCCTTAGTTAAAAATCTAAAAAATCAAAGTAGTGTTTAAATTTGTTTTTTTGAATAAACTTACCATCATAAGCTTAGGAAACCTCCCTTTGAAAACCTAAAAAAATCCAAGTTTTATGATAAGGTAAGATAAAATATTTCCTTAAGAAAATCGCATCGCAAAAAGATAGCAGGATTCCTCCTTACAAGCCGAACTTCCAATATTGCAATATCGCGATACGCAATAGTATCGCATCGCACCCAGCAAATACAACTTACATGAAACACTTTAAAATTTGCTGATATGCGATGACGTCGATCACAAGATCACATTTTGTAGAAAATAGGTTAACAAAGATTGGCATACATAACATTCCTGCGATCTACGATATTGCGATTGCGCGATACAGCGATAATACGATGTCATGAGTGATCAATTTTGTGATGTTATGATTTTGCAATTTTGCGATGTTGCGAAGCAAATCACAAAATCACTTCATCGCAGATCTTTTCGGCACGTTATTCAAGAAAAGTATTTTCTCTAAGCTGACACCTGGTTATGTGCTTTAATGCTAATAAATGAGGTAGTTGCCAGTTATAATGGGATATGGGTTCGTGCTTATCGAAAGAATCATTTCATGTAAGGTGGTATACTTGATGTGTCTGCGGCATTTAAAACTTTCCCATCACCCTTCCTTGTCATTCATTTTCGCTTCACTTGTGAATTGCAGGAACAGAGAATAGAAGCCGATACAAAGCAATATGCATGATAAAATGGGAAAGAAAAGCAAAGCCCCGAGCTCAGAAGAAAAGGAAATGGCGCCCTTATATACAGACATGACCTGTAACAGAGACGTGGGAATAGCTACGTGGGAAGGCATGTATAATCTGCTCAAAGAGGAGAATCCCAGAGTAATGGAAGTTATTGCTACCGCGAGCTCAAATGGTTCTTTAGAAGCATCCCTTACAGAGTTAGCTTGCTCATTCTTACACCGAATAGTAGCAAGACCCAAAATTCTCCCATACACCGACATGGTCAAGTGGGTACTGGACAACGTTGATATCAGAAACAGGCAGTTTAAAATTCAGGGTCAAGAGCTTTCGCAAGTATTATTTTTACAAATTTTGAACTTTATATATGCTAAAAAGAAAAAGCGCAAAAGGCGAAAAACACATCAAGGAAACCCGGATCAAGGAACGGAGGCAGTTTCCGATGTGCGATTAGCGCCTAGCGCTAATCGCGCATCGCTGAGAAAAATTTCTCGTAAAGGCAAGCTGATAATTGCCCAGTCACCTGTAAGCCTCAAAAATTGCAAGAAAGCAACTAGAGACAAATTGGAAGCAGAGAGCCCAAGAGAAGGCAAAAGAAATCTAAGGGTTAACCAAGTTGAACCGGGATTATTACTGGGCATACTTGGTAAAGCCACATAGCTAGTGGATGACTGCTAAGTGTATCATCAATTTGGCCGAAAAAATGGCGCCAGATCTTGCCGATTTTGTTTTCTCAGCTCAGCTAAAAGCGGAAGTCAGCCAACCGACTCTTCTCAAACAGATGTTGCATGCGTGCGATTTCAAGGACCAAATACAAAATTAGTTTAATGTTAGATATAATTTTAGCTTTAATTTTGTTTTATTTTCCTGAAAAGAGGATAGTCATTTAAACCGCATCCTACATTTTTGTAATAATTTATTTTTGGATTTAGTTATTAGTATTTAAACCCTTCTCATGCATTTAGAGAAGGGTCCTGAAATTTATCAAAAAATTATCCCCAGAACATGCACTTCTGTACCCTCTGAGGAGGTTTTGATGAATGAATGGAACATGATTTATTGATGTTTGCATTTGATATCTGCTACTAATGTTGCACTTTTGTACTCTTAGTGGATATTTGATCAAGGAGGAATAAATCGTTATCACTTGAAGCTCATGAGTAGGACTAGTTATAAATGGTATTTCTATCTCTTAACTATTTCTGCCTTGTGTTAGAGTGATTTTCGGTTCAGTTATTTATATATTAATATATGAATGCCTGAGTTATCATTTGGCACTTTTGTACGGTGATAGCTATTTATTTATGCTTAGTGTATGAATAGCTCATTATGCGATATGTTTTTCACAACTGTTTCGTCTAACTTTTTATACGAAGTGGTTCATCGTTATTGAATTCTTTTCTCATGGCAGCTGAATGATCTTTATTACCAGTTGTTGTTTGAAATCATTTTAGATCGCATAGAGGAAAGGTCACACCCCGGGTTAGTGTAGATTTACATATTTCTGTCTATTAGAATATATTTTCCTTATTATTAGAGTAGAAGTATTCCATTTAGAAACTGTTAGAAACATAAATATCATCTTTCTCACACACACACTAAAATTGGGAAACTGGTCCCATATCCCCAGTTGGACCCGCTATACCAAACGGAAAAGGAGCTGCCAACCAAGGTCCGGACTGGGCGGGTATCCCCCTTGTTGTAGACCCAATTTTTGGGGCTTCAACACAACGTGAGATCAAGACTGGGTAAATCCCACCGTGGAGGGGCAGATTACATGGGAGCGCGAGAGCTCTTGCACTTTGGATTCTGATGAAGAAATAGAATGATTGCATAATCAGTTACACGAAGTAACTACGTTGAATTGCAATATGATGATGGTCTAAATGAGGTAGATACCTTCTTGGATGCTTTTGAAAGGGAGGTGCTAGAAAAGCAATGCTTCCAGGTTGGATTGGGTACTACGCACGATGCCTGTGAGATGGTGGGGTATGCACAAAGGAAGATTTGATGATTGGCGTGAATGTAGGAGAATGATGTGCACATGATTTGGGAAGCCTAAGATATGACTGAAAGACAAGTATGATGGATAGGATGACCCATGTGTGCATCTGGCCAAGTGGACGCACGCATATGGAGAAAAGCCACAACCTGAGTGGGTGCACCTGTTCTTTCATACCCTAGATGTTATACCGATGAACTGGTATATAGAAACAGAGCTCCACCATGGGATAGGTGAATGGGATATCCTACGCGAAGGGTTCATGATGACATTTAGTTTTGAAGATGGGTTTGACGGTATTGAAGAAGTGCTACAAGAAGTAAAAGTAGCCATCTTTAGGATTCCACAGGATCCTTTAGACCTGGCGCAGCCTGAATGGGATACTCAACTGAGTTGCACACTGGAAAGTTATAGTGTAACTGCTGAAGAAGAGGATGAAGATCCATGGAAAATTAACATTCCAGAGACGGAAGGCCACCACGAGGTTCAGGACCATAGATTCAGAACCCTGACATAACCACATCGGTGAAGACTAAGCAGGTGAATATTGGTACAGAGGTGGAGCCCAAATTCACTAAGATCAGAGACTAATGGGACGATGCGACGATGGATAAGGTCACTAAATTACTCTGAGAATATAAGGACTTATTCCCAACCAAATTTACAGATTTGGAAGGAATAATTAGAGATTTAGGGTAATGAAGATCACGTTAAAGCCCGACGCAAAGCCAATTAAGCAAAGGCTGTACCGTTTAAATCCGAAATACAAGGAGAAGGTTTGCATAGAGCTAGACAAAATGCTTGCAACATGCATCATTGAGCCTGTGGAAGAATCCGATTGGGTAAGCCCAATGGTGGTACAAGATAAGAAGGAGAAGGACGAGATAAGAATATGCGTGGATCTCAGAAAATTGAATGATGCTTGTGTGCATGATCCATTCCCAACTCTGTTCACAGATGAAGTGTTAGGAAACCAGCTCAAGAAAAGATAGAAAAGATAGATCAACGCCTTAGAATTCAGCCTCTTCGAGGGGGCAACCTCCTTTACATTACATAAATGAAAAATTCTTGGATGATACAAATGAAAAGACCTCCTTTCTATATATAGGAGTCTAAGGGGTCATAACATAATCAGATCCGACATAAAAATAATAATGTAAGGGCACAACAATAACAATAGTGGGCTTCTATGGGGCACAATAGTAACAATATGGGCACTACATGGGTACATCAATATAATAAGTGGGTTATACTAATAACAATAAGGGGTTACACTAGTAGTATAGGGGCCTAACATGCCCCTCTCCTTCAAAAAGTGTTGTCCTCAACGCTTGAGTAGTTCTTGATGCTTCTGTATAAAATTCTTGTCCTCCCATGTGGAATAATCAGCGGGTAAGTTCTTCCACTTGATGAGATACTCTGAAATTGATCGATTTCGTAGCTGTCGGGTTCTTGTTTCTATGACTGCTCCAGGTTTCAATATGATTTTTCCTTCCTCTTCAATTTCTGGTAATATTGTTTGAATTGGGATCTTTTGCAACTTTTGAATAAGTGGCCATACTTCTTCGTCCTTCTTCCATTCATCCCTTGCTTCGTTTATCCAATCTAGTTGGATAATATAAATAACACAAAACAATGCTTCCACATCCTCATCCTTGAAGAGTCTTCCCATTCGGTAAGGTTGGAATTTTTTAAGTGCAAGTAATATTGCCAACATTTCCTTCTCATAAATAGCTTGCTTGAGATGTAGTAGTAAAAATACCCAATCACCTACATCAAAACATTTTTCACTACGATGTTGATCTACCTGTTGTTTCATTTGATTTTGCACCGAAGTGGCGTTATCCTTTAAAAGTTGGAGAACTTGTTGTTGATGCTCGATGTGATCTTTCACTGCTTGAACCTTTTTCTTCTTGATATGTCCTTCTATCTCTAGAGTTTGAGGAGTGGTAATTTCTTCCAATCCTTTACAAGATTTGGTCGGATTCATTTCTTGATGCTTGATGTGATCTTTCACTTCTTGAACATTTTTCTTCTTGATATGTCCTTCTATCTTGATAGTTTGAGGAGTGGTAATTCGAACAATGAATTAAAAGATATGGTTGGATTCATTTCTTCTTTCTCGATGTGATCTTTCACTTGCACTTTTTTCTTCTTGATACATCCTTCTATCTTGAGAGTTTGAGGAGTGGTAATTCTTGCCAATGCTTTACAAGATATGGTCTGATTCATTTCTTCTTTCTCTGGGGTGGGGTCCTGGCATATATCTTCTTCTTTTGATGTTTCTTGATCCTTTTCTTCCTCCTCTTAATATTCTATGTAAAATGATTTCTTCTCAGCACACTTATGACCTTTAGTGAATTTTCTATCACAATTGTAACAAAGCCCTTTTTCTCTTTTTTCTTCCAATTGTTGTGGTGTAACCCGTGTAGGTTGTGGAAGGCTAGGAGAAACAACACTTCCATCTTTATAGTTGTGAGGGGTACGCTTCCTGGTTTCCATAATTTTTCTTTTCACTATGTCACAAAGCCCTTTTACTCTTTCCAATTGTTGTGGTGTTGCTCTAAAGAAGGTGTTGCTCTTTGTATCCTCATAATGTGCTATCATTTCTTTCGTGAAAATTGACCACGTAACAAGTTGTTTACGAGAACAAAGCCCTTTGTACCATAAAAATTGATATGGTTCTAAATATGAAGATGCAATACATACCTTTTGTAACAGTTGTACACCATGTAGATCAAAATATTGCTCCATCTTAAGTATCCAATTTACCAGATCCTTTCCATCAAACTTCCTCATCTTGCTTTTTCTTGATTTTAGGAGCTCGAACTTGAAACGACTATAACTCTGTACTTTTGGATCTTTAAGTTTTGAAATTGTGATCTATAGTGGCCCTCTATGTCCTCTTTCCAATTCCACCAGTCTGATCCAAATTGGATTCTCTAAGAAAGGGTTATGCACAATCTCCCAAGATGACTTGATTATAGACCTTTCCAGAAGAGCAAACTTGTATGAAGTGCCACGTGTCACTGTTTTAACCTTTGGATCTGAAAAATATCTACAAGAAACTAAAGTCCATCCTCTTTCTGTTCCTCCTTACGAAATTTCAATCCGATGCTCAGAGAGAAAGTTATGACAATTTTCCCCAGGTCACCTGTTTGGAATGTAATTTAGGAGTCTGCAAAAAGACCAACTTCCTCAGATCATATCTTCGTAAATATAGCGCGAAAATATCTGAAATTCAGACCCGAGCTTCAGCGCGATGTCTTCTCAAATGGGTTTTTTTTTCAACTTCTGAAACAACGTAGAAAAAACGTTATAGCGAAAATGCCACGATGACCTGTTTGGAGCAACGAAACCCTAGAATCCAAACCTCTGATACCAAATGTTAGGAAACCAGCTCAAGAAAAGATAGATCAACGCCTTAGAATTCAGCCTCTTCGAGGGGGAAACCACCTTTACATTACATAAATGAACAATTCTTGGATGATACAAATGAAAGGACCTCCTTTCTATATATAGGAGTCTAAGGGGTCATAACATAATCAGAGCCGACATAACAATAATAATGTAAGGGCACAATAATAACAATAGTGGGCTTCTATGGGGCACAATAGTAACAATATGGGCACTACATGGGTACATCAATATAATAAGTGGGTTATACTAATAACAATAAGGGGTTACACTAGTAGTATAGGGGCCTAACATGAAGTGTTGGACAATGTAGGTGGTCAGGAAGCATATTCTTTCACTAATGGGTTGTCAGGGTACCACCAAATCAAAATCGTGCCAGAGGATAGGAGCAAGACAACCTTCGTGACTGAATGGAGTTGCTTCAAATATACTGTCATGCCTTTTGGATTGAAAAATTCATCGTCTATCTTTTCATGTGTGGTTGTTGCAGAATTTTAGGAATATATTCATAAGTTCTTGGAGGTCTATTTTGATGACTTGACTGTATTAGGGCTCGTTAAGCGCTATGTAGCGAGCTTGTGCTTGATGTTAAATACATGCCAAAGATACCAAATCGTGCTCAACCTCAAGAAGTGTGTGTTTCTTGTTCCTTTTAGGAACCTATTAAGCACGTGGTTGTTAGACAAGCGCTGATGGTAGACCCCGCGAAGATCGTGGTGATTCTGAACTTGGAAGCACCAAGAAGTGTGAAATAGTTGCACGCTACTTTGGGAAATACGGGATATTGCAGAAAGTTTATCAAATGCTATGCCTAGATCACCACATCGATGAAAAAATTGTTGAAGAAGGATGTCACGTTCTGCTGGAAAGATGACTATAAGAAAATCCTAGATATATTGAAAGAAAATATGGTTACTGCACCAATTCTTGTCTTCCCGAACTGGAAGAAAGAGTTTCATGTCCATGTTGACACGTCGTGTATAGCTCTGGGGGTAGTACTAACACAGGATGACAGAGAAGGCTTGGATCACCCTATCACGTTCACGAGTCACAAATTATCTAAAGCAGAGAAGAACTATTCCACCACTAAGTGTGAGGGACTAGCTACGGTGTATGCGCTCGAGAAGTATTGACACTACTTGCTAGGAGGTCACTTTAAGATGTATATTGATCATTCTGTGCTAAAATACTTGGTCAATAAGCCTGTGTTGGGGGGGTGCATCTGTAGATGGCTTTTATTGTTCCAAGAATACGATTTTGAAGTTGTTGTGAAGCTTGAACGATTGAATGTGGGACCAAATCACTTGTCACGCAAAGAGACAAGGGAAGAACCTACTAGTTTGGAGGAAGGATTACCATACGTACAACTCTTTGTTGTGCACATAGAAGATGGAAATTTTGAAGATATAATTCACTTTCTAACAATTGGAACTGCGCCGGAAGGATACTCTATCTAGAAAAAGAAGGAATTAGTGGTGCATGCGGCATATTTCTCTATCATTGCTGGGAATCTATACAAGATGGGGAATGATGAAATACTGCGAAGGTATGTAACTAAATTTGAACGAAGTAGCATCCTCGTGGACACTCATGGGGGTGCCACGGGAGGACATTATGTAGGAAGAGCAACTACGTAGAAAATTCTACGCACAAGGTTGTGGTGGCCAACCCTTCATCAGGATTCAAAAGCATATTACAAGGCATGTGATGTATGTCAAAGAACAGGTAAGCCATTGCAAAGAGACGAAATGCCTTTGAATCCACAAATGACGTTGCAACCTTTTGAAAACTGGGCAACAGATTTTGTAGGACCTATTCAGCCTCAAGGAAAGACATGCGCAAGGTATATTATCACTGCGGTGGAGTACTTGATTCATTGGGCAGAAGCGCAACCGGTGAAGGATTGCATGGGCACGACTGCCATGAATTTTGTGTTTGAACATGTACTGGTGCCATTTGGATGTCTGGAGATCTTGATGAGCAATTGCAACACACACTTCCTGAACAAAACGATTAGCGCGCTGACAGAAGAGTTTCAGGTGTATCATCAGAAGAGCACACCGTATCACCCAAAAGCTAACGGGATAGTAGAAGCATTCAACAAAGTACTGGAAATTTCGTTGACCAAGGTATGCAATGTGTAGTGAAGTGATTGGGACCTATGCATACCTACAATATTATGGGCTTATCAGACGACATGTAAGAAATTGACGGGACATACACCTTTTAGGCTTGTCTATGAGTGGAAGTCATAATGCCTATGGAATACATCGTGCCTAGTCTACGCATAACAGCACCCACTGGTATGACAGATCATGGAGCCCTGGAGGAGAGGCTCGCGTAGTTGGTTGAACTCGAAGAAGAAATATTTTTGGTTGGATTTCACCAGCAGGTCCAAAAGCAACGCTAAAAGTCATGGCACGATTGACATATTAATTTGTGCACCTTTAAGGTGAATGATTTGGTGTTATTGTATGATAGTAAGTTTGATAAATTTCCAAGGAAACTCAAAATGCATTGGTTGGGGCCATATGTTATTAAGGATAATACTGACAGTGGCACGATGTAGTTGGTAAAGTTAAATGGAGAACCCTTCCTAGGAAAAGTGAATGGCAGTCATTTGAAGCCATACACAGGTGGCCTGACCATCTGACTAGCTGATAGAAGCATAGTCTTAGCGCTCTAGGCAGCTGAAAGGAGGTGCGAGACTATAAACTACTATGCCCGGGAACTACGCAATGTCAGGATTGCGCACATTAGTGAAGTGTCATAGGGTCCCCGACAGCTTGAGGATAGCTGCATTGCCACGCAAATCGGCTGGAAAGTGACCATTAAAGTCACTATTCACGATGTGATGCTTGGTTTGAGGCCAAATGGAGTGGGCAACAGGCATTTAAGGCAAACTTTATGGGCTAGATTCTTGAAAATCTACCGCCAATCTAGCATTAATGGACCAAATGTGGGGGAAAGGTTGAATTCAAATTCAAAAGGTGCTATAAATTACAAATGGCTGTCCAGCAAACAACACTTGGAAATTTGAGAACTGAGTTGTTGCGTGCTCAGATATTCATGAAGCGAGACTTATTCGATATTCTAAAAGTGAATTCGTTGCTTGAGCAATTACCAGAGACACTGAGAGAACTGCGGAATCACACTATGTTAGCACCCAAAGAAGCCATGGACACAGGTGTAGTGATAGCCGAGCAAGCCGTGCAGGAAATTGCGGAAGTGGAAGCCCAAGAGAGTGTCAGGATAGTCGCTGAGATCCCTAAATCATCATGCACACCGAGACCTAAGAAGGACAAGCATGTGATGATACCAGTGTGCATCTCACCTAGAAATCGGTTGAGGACCAAGCTCACCATGGAGGACAAGTGGAAGGCCATCAATTTGGAGGTCGATGAGGAGGAAGTGTTTGAAGAGATCCTGGTGGAGGAGGAGGACATAGAGATGGAAGTCGAAAGGTAGGGTGTGGACCCTCTCACCAAGCTGCCCGCATATGTTCCTCCGCAAAAGGGTAAAGCCAAGGTGCCCAAGGATATAGATGAGAGCAAGAGCTCTCTACAAACTCTGCTCCTCCCAAATGATATTGTGTTTGAAGGAGCGTACTTGGGATGGGTGCCCATGCCGAAATTTGAAGATTGGGACCTCGTGGACCGTGAAAAGTTCCCGCATTTAGCGACCGCGCAGCTAATGCGACAGAAGACAGACATGTTGACTGGAGTGATAGAGTTGGAGCCACGCAAATGGTTGAGAGGTGTAGAGAAAGTAGGGTTTCTAAACCTTCTCTGGGTGCCACATTACCACCATGCCCCAGTGACCATTTTCATCATCAAGAAGCTGCTCTGCTTGGTGCATGATGGGTGCTTGTGGCTGGAGGAGCCCATCCCCATCAAAGACCATATGATTCAATGGATTACATGGCTCCCTTGTGTAGGGGAGGATCTAACAAACATCTCAGAGGGAAAAAATGATGACTTGGCCATCGTGGAGGCCATGAAAAGAAATTTAAGTTGGAGAAGAAAAAGTGAGGGTATGCCATCTCCAACATCAACAACCTTGTAGTCAAAGTCGCGACACAGATATTGGTAGGAAAGGTGATGCGAAAGTGCCGCATGGAGGAGGTGCCTGCACCAGTAGTTGCACTAGCGGTGTAGTGCGTAAAAGGGGTCCAGTTCAACTGGGCAAACTATCTATGCAATGAGTTCCTTACGAATTGTCACGAGGCACAGGAGCAAAGTAAAACATTTCATTATTCATGGGTCCTATTTTCAATAGTACTGGTGGCATGGGAGTTTCCTGAAGATAGCCAGTTCTCGTTGATCATGTAGGACCTTCTAGAGGCAGTGAAGTACCCTTCGCTTTGGGAAACCAGGGACGCACAAAGGATAAGGGAGAGAAAGATATTTTGGGTGCTCATGGGGATGAACATAGGGATGGGGATTAATTGCAAGCTGCTGTTATCACCCACTGTATACAATAGTTTGCAGAGCTTTGCAGAGTTCAAAGCCGATTTCCACCATGTCTTCATCAGGGCACAGAAGGACCCTACGAAAAAATGGCATGAGCTACCTTAAGTAGTGACCGACGATGTAATTTTTGCGGTCCTTGAGTCTTGGCCACTGGAGTGGCCTACTCCAGTTGGCTCTGTAGTGGAAGCAGAGAAGTCCACTGTGCAGCGAAAGAAGTAGGAGACGAAACTATGGATGGCACAGCTAGCGGAAAAGTGCAAGAAAGAAGAAGCAGTGGCTAAGGCCCAGGCGGCGTGCGATGCTGCAATATTGGTAGAACAATAACAGAAAATAGACAGATAGTGCAGGTGGTGGAGGAAGCCTACCAAATGGTCCCAGAGTTGGCCATTTGAGCAGAGGAACTGGTGGAGGCATGCGTCCAAAAGTTAGCAACAGGGGTGCACGACACAAGAGTAGAAATGGCCAGGGTTCATCTAGAGTTGAACCTTCAGATAGCAGAACTATAGTTGAAGGCCCAACCTTCAACTCCGCTAGAGGTTAGAGAACAATGCACCGCCGCAGTCACAACAACAATGGTGGAATTTGACAGTGCAGTGACAGACTGCATGAAGCTATTCAAGCAATCATTCGAGGTCCTCACTACCCTATAGGAGGACCCGAACATAGAGCACCTAGAGACAGAGGTGCGCGAGCTGTAGTAGAGATACGATGAGGTAAAAGGGACTGCACAGATGGTTTCCCTTACATAGAGGCTTGTAAGGATGCAACAGGAAAAGGCGCTCAAGGAGCAGGTGGATACTACTCGGCATAAGGAAGCAGTTTTGAAGGTGCGCCTATAGCCATGGATCGATGAGGCGTATACAATTACAACATTTCACGATACAATTATAATTAAAGAGTAGCTCAAAGGTGAGTCACGATGTTTGTGCTGGGGGCTTGTTGCGGGTGGGATCCCCTAAGGGCAGTTTTGGGGCTTAGAGCCCAGATTTTGGTCCAAGTTTTGTAATTCCAATGTAAAGACTCTGCATTTTGTGGGCACGAAGTGCGTAGTTGTAAAAGAGTCATAGGGTTTTCCGCCCTAATTTTGATAATGTAATCTTGGCTGTAGAAGATCTACCCATGGTTTGCAGACCATGGGATTGTATAAATAGAGTGAAGCTCTATGTAGTTAAGACATCACAAAATGTCTAAGGAATGATGATGTATGCGAGCTAGTTCTGAAGTGTAAAGTCTAGTTTTGGGTCATAGCATAGGAAGAGGCTCTGCAGCTAAGTGCGTAGAGGCCTAGTAGTCCGTAGCTTAGTGCGTAGGGCGAGTCAATTCTATAAGAATCTGGAAGTATTAATAAAGAGAAGTTTCTATCAATTCCATGTCTTTATTTCTTGTTTTATGCATCTGTTATATTGGGTATGAATTTCACTTCTAATGCTTGTATGATGCATGAATGTGTATAACTGTATTGATTAAGTGAACTCAAGTAGGAAGATATGTTTATGTGAAGATAACTAAGATCTGATAATAAGATAGGTAAGATATTCAGTCTAGGTTGGGAAATAGCATAGCTCGTTACCTTAGTAGCACGAAAGGACTTCAGCCCCTAGTTAGGGCTGTGTGAAAGCCAATTATAACAGATCACGAAGGTACTGAAGGTTATAATAGAGCGCGAGGTGACCTGCATGAAGGCAAGGTCTAGTTGGACTAAATCGACATCACATCCATCAAAAGGGTGTGGAAACTTGGTTCCAACATCCCCCCATACTGCTTCAGGTGAAACTTCATTTTGCGCTCCATGGGATGATGTAGAAAGGGCCAGTAGTGTAGGGATTTGTTTGGCTAAATAACTCTGAACCAGGGTTAGGCCCCCATAAGCCAACAATAGCTTTTGGTGGTGGCTGAAGACTTTTCTAGTTGAGATGGTTCTCCAGTGTATCCAAGACCTGTCTTCATAAGAGGAGTACATTGTACCTTGATAATTTCATCTAAGGTTCCCAGTCCTTTAGCAAATATAAGATTCAAGGTTTTTATTTTCTCAAGTTCCTTTCTTAGACTTACTACTTCACATTCTAACTTCTCATTATGCTTTTCCTTTTCTATGAGTTGATGCTTCAAAGTATCTATGACTACTTTGTTTTCTTCCAAGCAAATTTTGAGTTGAGTAATTTCTTCAAAGAAATATTTTTCTTCTAATGCATCCACAAATTTATCATTAGACTCAAAAGCCATGAGTAATTTAAGATCTTGATCAGATTCACCTTCTTCACTATTTGACAAGCCATCACTATCTTCATGAGTATAATACATTTTTCTACTGTCAAATCGTCTCCTATTAATTTTTGCAGATCCTTTCCCTTTGTCATGGTTGTCTTTATGAGGACATTTAGCAGCATAATGATCAAACTCTACCATAAACAAAACATTTGAAGGGAAGCTTACCTCTAAACCTTTTGGTACCTAGTTGAAGTTTCTTTACAAAGTTCACCTCATCTTCTTCTGATATGCATCCTAATTCCTTGTGTTCCTCCTTTTATTTTCCCTTTGCAAATGCTTTAAATATGACTTCTTTGAATTTTGAGGGACCTGATTTCCTCATTTCAAAAGCAGTCAGGATCCCATGAAGTTGAACAACAGTAAGAGTCTGCACATCCTGCTTCTCTTCAATGGCAGACACTTTTGACTCAAATTTAGGAGTTAGAGATCTTAATATTTTCTCTACTAAAGTAGTGTCCTTTATTTCTTCACCCAGATTTTTCATGTGATTTAAAATCTCATCTATACAAAGAAATAAACTGGAAATACTTTCATCATTATGCATTATGAGAGTTTCATATTGAATTATAAGAGTTTTGAGTTTAGCACTTTTTACCTTGGTATCACCTTCATAGATTTGAATGATTTTGTCCCATATTTCTTGCATTGTGTTTAGATGCATAACTTTGACAAATTATGATTCTATCAGACTTCCTAATAGAGCATTGATTTCTGTGGCATTGGTTTCATACGTCTTCTTTTCTATTGCATCTATGGGAACTGTCGTTGGATATTGGTAACCTCCTTCCACAATTGCCCAAAAATCTGCTCCAAGAGACTGAAGATAGGCTTTGGTTCTTGTTTTCCAATATATAATATTATTTCCATTGAAAATTCATGGTCTGATAGATGTCAATCCTTCTTGATTTCTCATCTTGTGGGATATTCCTTCAAGCAATCAAGATTCTTTTGAAGGAACTACTCTGATACCAATTGTTGGGAAAAATACTGGGGGTGAATTAGTATTTTAAAAACTAATAATAATTTTTCTTTTCTGAAATGTATACACGACTTTACTGAACCCAACTAGCATATATACGTGATTGTTGTAACAGAAACTAGCATATGCCAAGTAAACATTGTAAAACAACTAATTCTTTAGTTGTTAACTTTGAACCAGAATGTAAGAGATTAATCAAGCATTTGATGAGCAATGAACAAGTGTAGTAAGAACAAAATAAAGTATCACACATAGAACACACATGAACACCAGGATTTAAGGTGGAATACAATGTGAGAGAAAACCACCACTGCTGTCGTGTTGGGATAGGTCCCCCAGGGTCAAATTTTGGTACTTACTTTTTGTATAATTGTAAAGTCTCTACAATTTGTGGAAGCAAAGCGTGAAGGTAATAAGAGTCAAAGGGGCTTTCCCTTAGGTTATTAGGATATAAGAAGTTTTGAGACCCGCCCATGGTCCATGGACCATGGTATTGTAAAAGCAAAGGATATATATAGAAGGGTCATAGGGAGTCTATGAGGTAATTCATTGATAGAAGACCATCGTTTGGGCAAGTAAGCTAAGGTAGGAAAGTTTGTTTCATGTACTGAGGTGAAGGGGAAGGCTCCTATAGCCGAGTTCACGGAGACCTTGGTAAGTTCGCAGGCTGAGTGCGTGGGTCCCTACAGCTGAGTTCGCAGGGAAGAAGAGTCTGTACTTGAAAGAATACATCTAATAAAGACAATTTTGATCCATAAATTGTGCCTATGTGTATTTGTATTTACTTCTGTAGTTTTTGTATTTTCACTCTGTATCTGAAATTATATGAATGAATGCTTATCTTATGCATGAAAGTAGTAGATTAGTATGATTTATTGATGTTATGAATGTTTAAAGACCTTCGTGAAGGTATAGATGTTGTTTATGTGAATTACTGTAATTATCTATGTCGGAAGGGTTAGGGTTCACGAAGACAGAACTAAGCCCTAGAAGTCGCAGGAACCCATCACACAGACCTTTGGATGCAAAAACCTGGTTCTGTCATCCCCCAATACTGCTTCGGGTGAGACTGTAGCTTGCGCTATGCGGGTTGTTTCCGAAAGGGCAAAAAATTTAGGGTTTTTTTGGTTGGTGCAACTAACTTTGAACTTGGTTCAGGGCCTGTCAATCAAACAAAATGAGCACAACTATAGGAGCTATGAATTGATGATGGAGACGACCCCTATGTATAGGATGCAGGCAGAAAATTGGCCTCAAGATGAGGGCATGGGTGCAATGCACGGAGGATTCCAAGGTCAAGGAAGAGGAGGAGGAGGAGGAGGGGCTGGAAGGGGTCACGAACAGGTTATTTGTTAAAATTATGGGGAGGCAAGTAATTTTGCATGCAACTGTCAAAATCTGACGTACCCCTCTTGTCAGTATTACAAGTAGTTTGAACATGTTATACAAGATTTCCTTGTACTAATAGCGAATATACAGGAAAATAAAGCTCAAATACCTACGCAGAATATCCAAATTATGAGAGCAGAGCCTCGCGAAGAGGAGCCTAGCATTAATATCGTGACGCGAAGCAGTATAGCCACTAGAGAAGATAAAGGGAAGCAACCGAAGGCTGAAGGATGGGTATGCAAGGCTACTGAGAAGGAAGTTGGATTTGATCTAAGTCACACAAAGGAAACCTTTATGGAAGCTAAAAAGAGCTTCGCTGAAGCCTCTACATCAGGAAGTCAGGAGAAGTCTGGCGGAAACAATGGTGCACAGGATGTAGATCCTTCATTGCTAGCAACCTTTCTGAAGACTTGCATGAAGCTTTTATGGGATAGAAAGGTGGTAGAAGGGCTACAAGAACTAATTGATAATTGTACGGGTAAAATTAAAACTCCTCTAGAACAACACATAGTGCGTAAAGTGGGAAAAAGCAAGAAGCGAATAGGTCGTGAAATGAGACTAACTGCACAAATTGGAGAGTATGAAATGGATCAGGTAATTCTCGATCTAGGGTCTAATGCAAATGTTCTACCAAAGAAAAAATGGGAAATAATGGGAATACATATGCTGCAATGGTATCCTATGCAGCTATGGATGGAAAACAAGCAAAAGATCATTCCTATGGGGCGCCTGTATGGGGTCATGGTAGATATTGAAGGAGAAAGCACCCTAGCTGACTTTGAAGTGATTGAGATAGTTGATGATAGTAACCCTTACCCTGCGCTACTAGGAATTGATTGGGATTTTGATATGGATGTGATTATTAATATTAAGAAGCACATAATGACATTCGAAAGAAAGGAGCTCTGAGTCATTGTTCCATTGGATCCAATTGAAGGTGTGTGATATACGAAACCGGTTGGTGATTATGAAGAAGAGGGCGATCTTGATCAAATCTATAAGATCATTGTGTGTGATGAATACTGGATTAATACTATAGTTGATGGATGGATCACATGGGATAGGGATAGCTCCTACACTTCAAATTCTGATGAGGAGTTGGAGCACTAGCAAAACCAATTACATGAAGTCTCCTCGCTGCACTGTAACATGTTGACGAAATCACTTTGTTGCATATCTACTGAGGTATGAAAATTTCCTTATTATGATGGTTTAAAAGATGTAAATTTATTTTTGGACAAATTTGAGAGGGATGTTCCAAAAGATCATCAATTCCAAGCGCTAGATTTGGCACTTTGAGCTATGCCTGATTATTGGTGGGGTATGCATAAGTACAAATTTTCTAATTGGAAGAAATACAGGTGAATGATGAAGCTGAGGTTTAGGTATGCTAATACCTATATGACAAAGAAATACACCAGGAATGATAATCTACATGAACATCTGGCGCAATGGACTAAGGCATGGGGAGAGGAACCATAGTCGGAATGGGTTCACATCTTTTGTCACACTTTGGATACCATCCCAATGAACTGGTATCTAGAAACTAAGTTGTGACATGGGACAACCGAATGGGATATCTTGAAGGAAAGTTTCCTGTTGACGTTCAGATTTGAAGATGGCTTTGAGTGTATTGATGAGGCGCTCCAAGAAATAAAAGTTTTGATCTTTAAAATACCTGAGGAACTGGTAGCATGGGTTCAGCCAGATTGGAATATCCAGCTGCGCCATGCACTAGAATGTTATAATGTAACTGCAGAAGAAGGCAAAGGCATCCCTAGAAACATCAATATTCTTGAGTTTGAAGAACAATGCGAGGTCGAGGGACCCAAAGCAACAATCCCTGACATATCAGAGCCTTTAAAGACTAAGTACGTAAATATTGGGTCAGACGCACAATTGAAGTTTGCTAAGATAGGCAACTATTGGGATGAATATACAATTGATAAGGTCACCGAAATGTTGCGTGAATACCAGGACTTGTTTCACACCACGTTCTTGGTTCTGAAGGGGATACTAGGGGATTTAGGCGTTATGAAGATTACTTTGAAGCCAGATGTGAAGCCTGTAAAGCAATTCCCCTACCCATTAAATCCCAAATATAAGGAAAAGGTGTACAAGGAGATTGTTATGAAACCAACTCACAAAAATATATAAAAGATAGATCAACACCTTAGAAATAAGCCTCTTCGAGGGGGAAACCTCCTTTACATTACACAAATGAACAATTCTTAGATGATACAAATGACAAGACCTCCTTTCTATATATAGGATTCTAAGGGGTCATAATATAATCAGAGACGACATAACAATAATAATTTAAGGGAACAATAATAACAATAGTGGGCTTCTATGGGGCACAATAATAACAATATTGGGGCTACATGGGCACAACAATATAATAAGGGGGTTGTACTAATAACAATAAGGGGTTACACTAGTAATATAGGGACCTAACATGCCCCTCTCCTTCAAAAAGTGTTGTCCTCAATGCTTGAGTAGTTCTTGATGCTTCTGTATAAAATTCTTATCCTCCCATGTGGAATCTTCAGTGGGTAAGTTCTTCCACTTGATGAGATACTATGAAATTGATCGGTTTCGTAGCTGTCGGGTTCTTGTTTATGTGACTGCTCCAGGTTCCAATATGGTTTTTTTCCTTCCTCATCAAGTTCTAGAAATATTGTTTGAACTGGGATCTTCTGCAACTTTTGAATGAGTGGCCACACTTCTTCGTCCTTCTTCCATTCATCCCTTGTTTTGTTGATCCAATTTGGTTTGATCATAGAAATAGCAAAAAACGATGCTTCCACATCCTCATCCTTTCTTGAGAGTGAATTTGCAACAACATTTTTATTCCATTTTTTGTAGATGATTTCAAAGTCATAACCCAACATATTTGTGATCACCTGTTCTTCTAAAGATAATATTTTTTCTAAAAAGTATTTAAGACTATCATGATCCATTTTTACCTTGAAGTGTCTACCCATTAGGTAAGGTTGCCATATCTTAAGTGCATGTAGTATTGCCAACATTTCCTTCTCATAAGTGACTATTGGAAGCATTGTAAATGATCATCCTATATCATTTTCGAGTAGGAAATTTTCAAAGGTGGAGAAGAACTACTCGACTACAGAGTGTGAAGGGCTAGCAATGGTGTATGCACTATAGAAATTTCGACACTATTTGTTAGGCGCACACTTCAAAATGTATACAGACCATTCTGATCTAAAATACTTGGTCAATAAGCCTGTGTTGGGGGGGAAGATTTGTAGATGGTTGTTGTTATTCCAAGAGTATGATTTTGAGGTGATCGTGTAGCCTGGATGCTTGAATGCCAGTCCTAATCACCTATCCAGGATTAAGAAGGGTGAGGAGCCTACATGTTTGGAAGAAGGGTTGCCTAATGCACGACTCTTTGTTGTCAATGTCGTAGATGATCACTTTGTTGATATAATTTAATTTTTGTCTACAAGAACAGCTCCGAAAGGATACTCGACACAGTAGAAGAAGGAATTGGTGGTCCATGCGACTGACTTCTTTGTGATCACTGTACACTTATACAAAGTGGGCTCCCATGAGATACTGCTCAGATATATCCTAGATTATGAACGACCAAGAATTTTGGGAGAATAACATGCAAGAGTAGTAGGAGGACACTATGCCGACAGAGCAAATGCGCAGAAGATCTTGTGTGGAGGACTTTGGTGGCCAACAGTGCATAAGGACTCAAAGGTGTATTGTAGGGTGTGCGATGCTTGTCAGAGGATATGGAGGCCATTGTGAAGGGACGAGTTTCCCTTAAATTCACAAATAACCTTGCAAGTGTTCGATAAATGGGCAATCGACTTTGTGGGTCTGATTCAACCTCTAGGGAAAAAGGCCAGGGCATGATACATTATTACCGCAACTGAATACTTGATACGATGGGTAGAGGTACAATAGATAAAATAATGTAGCTCAAATACCACTGCGAAGTTCATCTTTGAGTTTATTTATCCTGGTTTGGCTACCCTAAAATCTTAATGAGTGATAGGGGCACACACTTCCTAAATGAAACAATTGTTGCGATGCTTGAGGAATTCCAGGTATATCATCAAAAGAGTATGCCCTATCACCCTCAAGCTAATGGTATGGTAGAAGCCTTCAACAAATCTTGGAGAGCGATTTGACAAAGGTTTGCAATGTGAAACAGAATGAGTGGGATGCACGCATACCAATATGTTGGAAATAATACTGAGAGGGGGGGTGAATCAATATTATCAAGTCAATAATATTTCATTTCCATAATTAGATTCATATACGCTACTTCAGCTAATTAAACTTGCATGTATACGCAACTGTATGTAAGGCAACTAGCGTATACTCTTCAAACTTATAACTTAGTTAATTCATCAAATGTTGATCTTTAATTTGTGCATCAGAACAATATAAACAGTAACCAAGTGAAGTAAAATAGAATAGAAAATCACACACATGAACACAAGATATAAGGTGGAAACCCAATGTGGTTGAAAACCACCTGTTGCAATCGTCTCTATCTTCTTTTAATAAGAAACTTCTTTTTACAATTTTTGTACTAGTGCAGACTTGTACCAGTACGCAGGCTTCTACCTGCAGAAGGCTACAACCTTCTCTCATTCTCCAGCTTCTCCTAGAAGGGAGCTACAACCCCCTAGCTCTTGTACTAGCTGTTGTGTTTACTAGTACGTAGGTGCAGGCCTACAGAAAGCTACAACCTTCTCTTTTCTTCCAGGGATCACGTTTCATAAATTATCAGAATGAATCCATCAATAAAATCAATCAACCATCAATTATATCTGCATCAACCAATCTCCTTTCCACCAACCAAAACTGAATCAATAAATCACTTCTTAGAATGTTATAACTAGAATACAGTAACAGTAATTAGAACCCAAGCCAGAACCCAGAACACTGCAACAACAAACAGAAGTAGCTAAAGCATATTTTATTAGGTATATACTACTTCAATGTGTCGAACCTGTGTAGATACGCCAATATCTCAAGGCGAACCTGCATATACACTATTTTGATTTTCAGAACCAGCGTGTATACGCACCTTTGCTAAAGTGAACCTGCGTATAGATCTATAAATGATGATTTAAACTTTACAATAATTCCAGTCGTCAGTTATACCCAGATCATCATATTTACAAATTACAACATGCACCAATTATTAAGATAAAAGAGCAAAACCACACAAAGATACTTCTCTTTAAGCCTTAAGATCTTGCCCCATCAATAGAACTTATCCTTCATCAAGAGCTCAGGTTCATCCTTGATTTAGATCTAGCTGTGCACCATAACCTAATGCCCTGTATTTTAGATATTTCTCTTCATTAGATATTCAATGCTTGAGTACCTTTGCCTAATGATCTTCTCCTCCTTTTATAGTCTTAGGCCTTAATCAATACCATGGTACAAAACCACTTAGAATCAATACCTTGGACTAAATACCTGGGGTCAACACTTCGGACAAGATACCTTGGACCAATACCATGGATCAAATACCATGGACCAAATACCACGAACCAAAACTAAGTTTTCCAACATGTGCGTGCATTTCCTTTCGTGAAAGTGTGTGTGTACGCTATATGCACCTTTTGGTTTGCGAACCCACATGTACACATGGCTTGGTCAATGGGGAACCTGTGTATACCTCTCTTTCTTCATTCTATGAGCCTGAACTATGATCTATCATCTGTGTGAGTTGCCATCAAGGACAACACCTATGTCATAGTGCCAAATGTATATCATAATGCCAACAATCTCCCCCTTTGGACTTGATGGCAACCCCAAGTCACTCTCCCCCTTTGTCATCAAGGGCAAAGGGTTATGCTTCCCCTGAGTACATGTTGAATTCTCTGATATGTTGAAGTGTGTTGTTCATGCTCCCCCTGAATATAAGCAACGTCTGCAAAAACATGACTCTATACATACATCATAAATGACCTTCCTATCACTAATGACTCATACATACATCCATCTCCCAACCAAGTGGGGATATACCAAGTTTGACTCATCCACCTAACCAAGTGGGTATACACCAAATGATTATACATGTCAGAACAAGAACATTACATCATCCCATGCATAGTGGGGAAACAACATAGGTTGTTTCATGACCTTGACAATAAAAGATATACATGACAGACACCAAATATCTAAAACAAGACTATGATAGTTTCAACAACTATCATCAACAGCATCTGTCAATCACCATCTAGACCAACAACCATTATCTCCCCCTAAACCTGTTCCACTTGTATCAAAAACAATTGTGAATTTGTACCAAGATCATATAAGATAATGCCAACAATGCATTACTATAAGTATATGCTCCCCCTGAACCTGTGCTAGATGATCACTGTCAGACCCATATCAGACTCCTTTCATCCATTGATTTTCTTCAAACCAACATATACGCGACTGTATCCATAGCAACCAGTGTATGTACGTCGATATGCTTCATGAAACTTGCGTACAACCACTTTTATCTGAAATAGATAAGTTTTAACAGCAAGATGATGAATCAACTACTCCCAGCTTCTGTTTGAGATATTCAAATGTCTCTCTAGGAAATGGTTTGGTGAATATATCAGCAACCTGTTCTTCGTAGGGAACATACTCCAATTTGACCTTTTGTTCAAGCACTTATTCACGTAGAAAATGATATTTGATGGCTATGTGCTTGGTCTTGGAATGCATGACTGGATTCTTTGAAATACTTATTGCACTTGTATTATCACATAGAATGGAGATGGGTGGAGTGCATGTGATCTGAATGTCTTGCAATGTTTGCATCATCCAAAGGAGTTGTGTGCAGCAAGATGCAGCAGCCACATATTCTGCTTCAGTTGTAGATAATGCAATTGAACTTTGTTTCTTGTTGAACCAAGACACTAATCTGGAACCCATATAGAATGCACCACCACTAGTGCTTTTTCTGTCATCCATGCTTCCTGCCCAATCTGCATCTGTATATGCATGAAGTGTAAGATCTGTATCCCTAGGATACCATAAACCAAAATTTTGAGTTCCTTGAAGATATTTGAAGATCATTTTGACTACCTGAAGGTGTGATTCCTTTGGATTTGCTTGGAATCTTCCAACGATTCCCATTGCATGCATGATGTTTGGTCGGGTACTTGTTAGATAAAGCAAACTGCCAATCATGGATCTGTAGGTTAGTTGATGTATTGCTGTTGATTCATCATTTGAGCTGAGACTGCATCTTGTTACCATGGGGGTACATACTGGTTTAGAATCTTCCATGCTGTATTTTTTCAAGATCTGCTTGAGATACTTGGTTTGTGATAGAAAAATAACATCTTTATTTTGTTGAACTTGTAGGCCGAGAAAATATGTGAGCTCACCAAGCAAGGACATTTCAAATTCTTGTCGCATTACCAAAGCAAAGTTTTGACTCATGGCTTCTTCATTGCTACCAAAAATGATATCATCAACATACCCAACAAGTATTAGAAATTTCTCATTATCAATCTTTGTATATAGATTGCTATCAACTGATCCTTTTGAAAAACCTTGTTGATGGAGGTATTTGTCAAGACGGTAATACCAGGCCCTTGGAGCTTGTTTTAGACCATAGAGAGCCTTTATGAGTTGGCATACAAGTTTTGGATCATTGCCAAGGATGAATCCATCTGGTTGTTCAATATATACTTCTTCTTCTAAGTCTCCATTAAGAAAGGCATATTTTACATCCATTTGGTATACATTGAATTTCTGAAAGCTAGAAAGAGCAAGGAACATTCTTATGGCTCCAAGTCTAGCAATAGGTGCAAAAGTTTCTTCAAAATCTATACCTTCTTGTTGAGCATATCCTTTACAAACAAGTCTGGACTTGTTTTTGATAACTTCACCATTTTCATTCAACTTGTTTTAAAATATCCATTTGGTTCCTATGATATTCTTATCATGAGGTATATGAACTAATTCCCAAGTATTATTCTTTTCAATTTGCTCAAGTTCTTCACTCATGGCCTTGACCCAACATTCATCTTTGCATGCTTCATTTACATTTTGAGGTTCGATGGAAGAAAGCAATGCTAGATAGCTTGAAGCTTCTATAATAGTTCTTCTTGTCTACACACCTGCCTCTTTCTGTCCCAAAATTTGAGTCTCTGGATGATTTTTCTGAACATACCTGGATGGAGTCTTTTCTTCTGCCATTATATGTTCTTCTAGTGCTTCATTGGTTTCTTCTTCTTCAGAATTAGTATAATTTGATGTGGGAGGATAATCCTCATCTTCTTCACACTCTTCTATTTTTACCTGCTTCATCAACCACAACATCAATACTTTCAATAATTTTCCCAAGTATTTTATTATAAAACTTATATCCTTTACTTTGGGAAGCGTAACCAAGGAGAATTTCGTCATCTGCTCTAGGTTCAAATTTGCCAAGTTTTTCATCAGTCCTTTTGATGTAACATTTTCTTCCAAAAACCTTGAAGTATTTTACAGTAGGAGTCTTACCATACCAAAGTTCATGTGGAGTTTGAGTGTTGTTTACCCGAACATTTGCTTTTTTGAGGATAGTGACGGCAGCAAATGCAGCTTCACCCCAGAAGGTTGCAAGAGTTCCAGACTCATCTAGCATGGCACGAGCCATTTGTTGAACAGTTTTGTTCATCCTTTCTACCACTCCATTTTGCTGAGGAGTCCTTGCTACGGAGAATTCTCTTTTTATTCCATGTTCTTCACAGAAGTCAAAGAATTCATCCGAGGTAAATCCCCCTCCTCGATTAGATCTAAGGCATTTGATTTTGCGATCTGATTCATTTTCAACCAAAGCTTTGAAGGCTTTGAACTTTTCAAATGCTTCATCTTTATGCTTTAGAAGTCCTATCCAACACATTCTGGAAAAATCGTCAATGAACAATATAAAGTATTCTTCTCCACGAGGTGACTTTTTCCTTGATGGACCACATAAATCAGTATGAACAAGTTCAAGAGGCTTATTAGCTGATCCTTCCTTCTCAGGGAAATGTGCTCTGGTTTGCTTACCAAATTGACATGATTTGCATATTGTATTTTCTGGAATGTTGATATCAGGAAGATCACGAACAGCCTGGACTTTGCATGCTTTCCTTATTTGAGGGAAGCTTAGATGCCTGAATATTCTGTGCCATAGCCAGTGTTCATAATTTTTGCTCAAATAGAACTATTGTTTTCCTCCCTTGAGTATGTATAAATTATTTGGAGTTCTTATGCCTTTGATCGCGGTTTCTCCTATATCAAGCTCACGAACAACACATCCATTTGATTGAAATACTACTTCGTTTCCTTGATCACACATTTGACTGACACTCAATAGGTTATGATTTAGACCATCAACATACATAACATTCCCAGCTTTAACCTTTTCTTTTAAGAGAACTGAACCTTTACCTTTTATGATGGCAGGAGTGTCATTTCCAAATGAGACCTTCTTTTCCTTTTCTAAGGCATTGTATGATTGAAGTTTTTCTTTATCACTTGTCATGTGTTTCGAGCATCCACTGTCGATGTACCACTATTTTTCTTGTCCTTCTACATACAAGGCTATACCACATCTTTCTGTTTGCAGTTCTTTTTTTCTCCATATTTTGGGACTCAATGAAGTTTGGTCCTTCTGAGATGTTTGCCAAAATTTACTCCTGCATTCAGAATCTTCATGACCAAAGTTGTTACAGATAGAGAATTCTATTTCATTTTCAAGAAGCAAAAAGTTATTGTAGGTCCTTCTCATGATCCCTGTCACATTCCTTTGATTTCGTGCTTCTCTAGTGATGATGGTCTCGCAAGAAACACATTGAGCAGCTTTGTGTCCAAATTTATGACATGAAAAACATTGGCCATTAAAGAAGTTCCTATGATTATCGAATTTACTGACCTGGTGATTCATTCTTGAAGCAAATTGAGTATGATTTACCTGAGGTTGGTTGTAACTTCTGTTCATCCTTGAAGTATATTGAACTCGATTTACTTGGTGAACTGCTTTATGCCTTTGCTAACGATTGTCAAACTATTCACTGCTCTTTGCTGCGTCAAGATAGCTTTTAGTGGAGGTTGACAACTTCTGTGCTTGAGATGCTTCTTTAGGATATCCAAGACATGTCTTTATTAGAGGAGAATGTTGTACTTTGATAATTTCATCTAAAGTTTCTGATCCTTTAGCAAATCTAAGATTGAGAGCTTTTGTTTTCTCAATATCTTTTCTTAGACCCACAATTTCACATTCTAGTTTTTCATTGTGTTTTTCTCTTTTAGCAAGTTGGAATGTCAGAGTATCTATAATCATACTCTTTTCTTCTAAACAGATTTTGAGTTTAGAGATTTCTTCATAAATATTATCTTCATCTAAAGCATCCAAGAAATCATCATCTTCAAAAGCCATCAGTAGTCTATAGTCATTATTATCTTCATCACTGTTTGATAAACCATCACTATCTTCATGCTTATAGTAGCTCTTCTTACTTACACTTTGTTTTAAATTCCATTTTGATGATTCCTTACCTTTATCAAGCTTATCTTTATGTAGACATTTGGCAGCATAGTGACCGACTCTTCCACAAGCAAAACATTTGAAAGGTAGTTTACCTCTGAATCTTCCAGAACCCCGTTGAAGGTTTTTGACAAAGTTTGCTTCTTCCTCTTCTTTTGAAATATGTCCTGATTCATTGAGTTCTTCTCTTCCTGAAGCTTTGAATGCGGCTTCTCTCATGTCTGATGGACCTCCTTTTCTCATTTCAAAAGCAGTTAAGATTTTGTGCAGCTGTGTCATAGTGATACTCTGAAGATCCTACTTTTCTTCTATGGCAGAAACTTTTGATTCAAACTTAGTACACAAGGATCTTAAAACATTTTCAACTAAAATAACTTCCTTTATCTCTTCACCGAAGCTCTTCATGAAATTAACACTCTCATCTATACGTAAGAAGTAATTAGCTATACTTTCATCATTGTGCATATTGAGAGTTTCATATTGAATTTTGAGAGATTGCAGTTTTGCACATTTTACCTGATTGTCTCCTTCATAGCTTAGAATGATCTTGTCCCATATTTCTTTGGCGGTTTTGAGTTGCATAACTTTGACAAATTTTGATTGTGACAGACTCCCCAATAATGTATTGACAGCCATGGCATTGGTTTCATATTGCTTTTTACCTAGCGTATATGTGGGAATTGCTGATGGAAATGTATATCCTCCTTCCACGATTTCCCAAACATCTGTTCCAAGAGATTGAAGATAGGTTGCAATTCTTACCTTCAAATAAACGAAGTTGCTCCCATCAAATATTGGTGGTCTAATGGATCCCTCTCTTTCATAGGTACTCATGATGATAGATCTTCCTTCAAGCGATCAAGCTTCTTTTGAAGGACCTGCTCTGATACCAATTGTTGGAAATAATATTGAGAGGGGGGGTGAATCAGTATTAGCAAGTCAATAATATTTCATTTCCATAATCAGATTCATATATGCTACTTCAGATAATTAAACTTGCATGTATACGCAGTTGTATGTAAGGCAACTAGCATATACTCTTCAAACTTATAACTTAGTTAATTCATCAAATGTTGATCTTTAATCTGTGCATCAGAACCATATAAATAGTAACCAGGTGTAGTAAAACAGAATAGACAATCACACACATGAACACAAGATATAAGGTGGAAACCCAATGTGGGTGAAAACCACCTGCTGTAATCGTCTCTATCTTCTTTTAATAAGAAACTTATTTTTACAATTTTTGTACTGGTGCAGACTTATACCAGTATGTAGGCTTCTACCTGCAGAAGGCTACAACCTTCTCTCATTCTCCAGCTTCTCTTGGAAGGGAGCTACAACCCCCTAGCTCTTGTACTAGCTGTTGTGTTTACTAGTACGTAGGTGCAGGCCTACAGAAGGCTACAACCTTCTCTTTTCTTCTAGGGACCACGTTTCATAAATTTTCAGACTGGATCCATCAATAACATCAATCAACCATCAATTATATCTGCATCAACCAATATCCTTTGCACCAACCCAAACTAAATCAATCAATCACTTCTCAAAATGTTGTAACCAGAATACAGTAACAGTAACCAAAACCCAAGCCAGAACCCAGAGCACTACAATAGAAAACAAAAGTAGCTAAAGCACATTTTATTAGGTATACGCTACTTCAATGTGTTGAACCTGCGTAGATACACCATTATCTCAAGGCGAACCTATGTATACGCTATTTTGATATGCAGAACCAGCGTGTATATGCACCTTTGCTAAAGTGAACCTACGTACAGATCTATAAATGATGATTTAAACTTTACAACAATTCCAGATGTTAGTTATACCTAGATCATCATATTTACAGATTACAACATGCGCCAGTTATTCAGATAAAAGATCAAAACCACACAAAGATACTTCTCTTCAAGCCTTAAGATCTTGCCCCATCAATAGAACTTATCCTTCATCAAGTTCTTAGGTTCATCCTTGATTTAGATCCAGTTGTGCACCATAACCCAATGACTTGTATTCTAGATCTTGCTCTTCATTAGATATTCAATGCTTGAGTACCTTTTCCTGATGATCTTCTCCTCCTTTTATAGTCTTAGGCCTTAGTTAATACCATGGTCCAAAGCCACTTAGAATCAATACCTTGGACTAAATACCTGGGGTAAACACTTCGGACAAGATACCTTGGACCAATCCCATGGATCAAAATACCATGGACCAAATACCACGGACCAAAACTAAGTTTTCCAACATGTACGGGCTTTTCCTTATGTGAAAGTGCGTGTGTACACTATATGCGCCTTTTGGTCTGCAAACCCGCGTGTACACGCGGCTTGGTCAATGGGGAACCTGTGTATACCTCTCTTTCTTCATTTTGTGAGCTTGAATTATGATCTATCATCTATGTGAGTTGCCATCAAGGACAACACCTGTGTCATGGTGCCAAATCTATATCATAATGCCAACACAGTAGTCCTTTGTGTGTATAGGACCACTTGTAAAAAGTTGACAGGCCAAACCCCTTTCCGGCTAGTCTATGGGTAGGAGGTTGTAATGCCAATGGAATATATTGTGCCAAGTCTATAGATTGCAGCATTAACAAATATGGTTGATCACGATACTATGGAGAAGCATCTTGTGCAGCTGGTAGAATTGGAAGAAGATAGTTTTCTATCAGGATTTCATCAACAGGTGAAAAAGGATCATGGAAAGGCATGGCATGATCGCCATATAAAGCAACACGCCTTCCAAATTAATGATCTAGTATTGCTATATGACAAGAAATTTAAAAAATTCCCAAGGAAGTTTTAAATGCATTGGCTGGGACCCTATGTCGTAAAAGAAATTACAGATGGTGGCACAATTCAACTCATGAAGCTGAACGAGGAATTGTTTCTAAGAAATGTCAATGGCAGTCAATTGAAGTTGTACAGGGGTGATCCTGCCCTATGCAATGACTATATGATGGCGGGATAGTATTATTACTTCAAGTAGCTACAAGGAAGTATGGGACTATAAACTACCCTGCCTAAAAGTGGGAAAGACGAGGCAAGAGGGTTGCGCGATGGATGAAAGTGTTGAGTCTTGAAAATGTCATTCATTTCCATTACACTTTCACTATTATGTCCATTATATCACCTCCATTTCACCTCCATTTCACTACTATGTCACCACATTCATCCCACTTTCATTGTCATTGGGCTACCTTTATGTTTTTCCAATATTTATTATTTCTAAGCCTTTTAAGTGAATTTGTGGTTAAACATTAGAAAATAATGTGCATATGCTTATACCTAACAAATGGGTTGAGTTTGTTGACATGTGTAGGTTGAAAGGAGACTTCTAGAAGACCCTTATGTGGCACTCTAAGGCCAAATTCGAATTTGGTTGGAAAGAATCATGGGATCATGAGGATATGTGTCACATCTCCTAATTGTATTGTAACTCTAAAAGACATGTGTATTATCAGTTCCTATTTTGATTAGGACTCTAGAGGTAGAGGGAGAGATTCATGGATTATCATTAATGAGAAGGCTCTCATCTTTTTGTATAAATAGAAGGTCTCTCTCCTTCATTAGTTAGTCTCTTTTTAGTCTCTCTTTAGTCTTTTCTTAGTCCTTTTAGTTTGTTAGTCCCATGGCTTTTGAAAGCTTTGGAGAGCTTTGTTGTACTTTGCACTTTTGAAGAAATTAAATAAAGCTTTGATGTTCTCAACATGGAAGGAAATGTGAAGTAGATGTCATGGAGCATATTAGGATGTAAGTAGATTAGATTTCATTTTGTAAATATTGCTTTGTAGAATGTAAGGTAGATTAGATTTTCATTCATGCAATTTTAAGTATGCTTTGATTTCATAAGTAGAAGGGGGGCCCTGCCTTGTACAGTTTGAATTATTGCATTTTATTTTCTCCCGGGATTGTGTGTGTTGTATTTGCTTTAATGTCTAATGGTAGTTGCAGTTGTCTTATTCATAGTGCTGCCCTTTTTACTTTGTTTTTATAGCTGATTTTTAGTCTTATTTCTCAAAGTTCTGCTAACACATGAATGATCTTTTATCATAAATTGTTATCTTTTAAGGATCAGAATACCACTAACTTGCAGTTGGCTTTGAGTGCTTTTTAGACTATTCTTTCACTACTTTCTAATCATACTTTGCATAGTACATATGGCAGAAGTAGAGAGTTAGAAAGAGCAAAACGTTATCACTAGTCTTTAAAGTAGATTTTTCTCATTTTTAATCACTTTTCTAATTCAACTTGAGCTACTTCCTAATCATGCTTTACACAACACATGTGTTTGAAGCAGGGAGTTAGGGAGAGATAACCATTATCTTTGGTTTTAAAAGTGATTTTCTTATTTTCTTTTATTTGCAGCAATATGAATAGAGACTAATGCCATTAGAATGTGGTCATTTACTTTCAAGTCATTTCAAGTTCTTTGCTTTCAGTTTCATTTCAAGTTATTTCTTTCAAGCTCTTTCTTTGCAAGTTTAAAGTTTGATTACTTTCTAGACTTATTTCTAACTACTTCTTAATCGTGTTTAACATAGTACTATATGTTGAAGCAGGGAGTTAGGAAGAGTTGAACATTATAACTGGTCTTTAAAGTGGTTTTTCTTACTTGTCACCTTAGAGCTTGATTACTTTTTGGACTTATTTCTGACTACTTCTTAATCGTGCTTAACATAGTACTATATGTTGAAAGCAGAGAATTAGGAAGAGTTGAACATAAACTATAAAACAACGAAGTAAGAAATAGGTTAACTAAGCACATATAGTGCACCACACTTCATCAGTTTACGATACCCGGATTGATAATTTATGTAGAGAAATTTAAGACATTAAATTGACTAAACATTTTGGCGCCGTTGCCGGGGAAGTGTAATTAGGAGACCTTATTTCTTACATCTGGAAAAAAAAAATTAATAATCTATGAGTATGCTCTCCTCTTGCACTTTGTGTGATCTGGAGGATCAGAAAAAAGATTGTTAAGTAAAAAAAGACAAAATAATAATTCTTGAGTATGCTCTCCTCCTGCACTCTGTGTGATCTGGAGGATCAGAAAAAGAATTGTTAAAAAAAAAAATAAAAAAAATAGGAGACAAAATAAACTTCATCACTTCAATTGATTCAATAAAAAAAAAAAATGAAAAAAAAAATGAAAAAATAAAACTCAAGTGCTTTGATAGGTTCAAATTGTCCAAAATTGTCTGGTTATGCTTTGTAGTGGTCTTCAAAACATTGTATCTTGTTCAAATAAGGTTTTGCAACTTAGTTGCAGAAACTGCCCTGATCCCGCAGCTATCTGACAATCCCGCAGCTGTTTCAAGGTTTAACAAGTTACAGGCATCTAATAAAAAAACCGACCACATGGGCATCTCCAGATTTGTCCCGACATGGATCCTATCCTAGTCACCCAGCTCAGATCAATGAAAAACCAGCCTAGGACCTTAGTCAAAGTCTTGTTTTTAACATGTTTTTCTTGAAGTATTTGCTGCCTGAAATTGAAAATCATTAATCCTTTTTATAAAAATTTTACAATTTCAGAGAAGAAAAAAGAGAGAAAAACAATCTATGGCTATCTCCATTCTTAGTTTTCACTGTGGCTTAAATAAAAAAAAAAAAAAATAATATGCCTCCCTGTTCAAGCTTTGACCTGTTGATTCCTGTAGGAGGCATTCATCATTTAGTGGCAGATTTCTGAGTTGATTTCACCTTTGGATAGCCACCTTATCAATTAGAGCATATGGAAGAGATAGTTGAGCATCTGGTTGTGAAACTTCCCATTGCTTTACTAAATCATCCTTTATTTTCTCAACTGAGACCCTCAACCAAATTGAAGTACTGCAATAATCCCTGTAATCCATTTGGAGAACCGTTTGATGTTAAAGCTTCTGAATGCACAGTGGTCACATCTATCCTTAGAGGGCTAAAGATGCGGACAGCTGCGAGACTGTTTGCATTCTTGAGAAAGTGGAATTTGTGAGAGTCCTTATCAAAGGGGGCGTACAGGAAAACGTCTGTATTATTATACATATTCAGTACATATTTCAGCAGAGAAGGCCCTGTAAGCTCAAACTTCCTCGCTCCACCTACTAAACATACGGCAAAACAATAGATCAGATAAGAAAAACGAATGCAAAAAGTGCAGAACAGAAAAAATTAACTCAGAGAAAAAACGCAAACAACAGAAAAACGTCAAACTTTACACGCTCGATTTGCCCAAATGGTAGCGAATTTCAAAAAAATAAAACATGGGTTTTTTTTCCAGGTGGGTTAATTAGATAACCCAGAAACCGTTTGGGAAAATTCGTGGTGGTCTGGGAGAAATGTTCGGTTCTTTGGAGCCCGTTTTTGACTGCCGCGCGTGAAAAATTGAGTTATTAACTGGTTGTTTGAATAACTCCGCGTGCCTGAGGGAAAGAGTTCTAATAGGGATTAATTACATGCTGGCATAAACAATAAATTACACGACTTTACACCTGTTAGAGACGTGTTTCAATTAAACACGACTCTCTGTCATTAATCGTTGCCGGTTAAATGTTGGGTATCCAAAACACTAACCCTCCTACGCTCATAACACTCCATTTCACGCTGTTCCATTCTCTCATTTCCTTCATTCCGTTCCATTCACTACGTTGCCCCCATAAACCATACTCTGTTTTCTCCTCTCTGCTAATTCTGAGAAACAGTGAATACATATAACCAGTGAAAGTATGCTACGGTTGTATTACGACTGCTAAGCCACCGTTCCACTGTGTTAAAGCTGTTAATCCACCTTTTCACTATGTTCAAGCCGTGAATTCACTGTGTCCAAGGCTATTGCTGAAACCATACAACCTCTTTTCCACAAAATTCTGAACAGAGCTGAGAATTTACTGTGTAAAGCCACCATTGAAGTAGTGTTTTAGAACAGAGCCGTAGAGTCAATGAGGAAACTTTTAAGGGCTGAACCAGAAGGTTCAAAATTCCTGGAAGCATATCCTCAAGTTGAGGAGGCATTGCAGAAAGCCAACTGGCTACAGTGCATCAAGAAATTTAAAGGCTACCACAAGGAGGTTACAAAAGCCTTTGCAAGGTCATTCAGAGATAAAGACAGTCAAGTGGAGGTGGAGGTTATTAAACCCCGCAGCTCTATTTCAAACTCCACAGTTCCATTTTTCAGCCGAAGTTTGAGATGGAGAAATTGCTTAGTTTGTTCGCACACAGCCACTCCATTTCACAGTATTTTTTACACTCTGCAATCCCGCAGCCATTTAGTGATCCCGCAGCTGTTTTGTTAAACTCTAGGTTGTAGGTGTCATCAGGCAAAACAGGTCACATGGGTAGCTAGGGAAATGTCAGTACATGGATGGTGTCCTATTCATTCGGTCAAATTTGATGAAAAAGACCCCGGTCAAAGGGAAGTCAAATTGGGTGTTATCATAAAGTCGCCACACTGAGTCGCCACATTAAGTCGCTGCATGTCAAGAAAAAAATAATAATTTTGAATCAATGAAATGAACAAGTTATTTTCTCACTTTTCTGAAGGTATTGATTAATTTTGGACTGATAATGAAAATTGAATGGCTAACTTTTTATTCAAGATTTTTAGCTACAGAGCTGTTCCTCAATTCCGCAGCCAGAAAAACCTCATTGTTCAAATCAACCTATCTTTCTCATACAGAATCAGATTTTGATGATTTAAGTACCATTGGAAAGATCTCAACAAGATCTATACAATGAGAAATATATCATTAGAGTTTGAAATGGCAAATAATGAAATAAATTGCTGAAAAGAAGCAACATCAAATTGAGGCACTAATTCCAAAGCAGGTATAAATTCCTTTGATTTTTCCTTTGAGAACTTGTTTCATTAATACAAATTCTTAGTTTTGTGTGTAAATATCATAACTAGAGAGATTGATCACCTCTCTCCTTTGATAATCTTACATTCCATTGCAGAAGAAGTATTAGTTTTTTTTGCAGGTTCCAAGAGGAAGGACAAATGACTACAAGGGAATGATGTCTCTCTAAGAGACCATTTTGTTTCATAAGAGGATGATCAGCAACAAAGAGGAAATATGTTGATGCAAAATCAGATCCAAATACTTGAAAAACTTTCAGATACTATTGTCTCCATCACATCCATACTCCATAATAAACCATTCACCTCATTCCACTCCATATTTTCCATTTTCATTCACATACACTTTCCATCTCTTTTTGTCCATTCATAACCCACCAATAAAAGCAAAAGGCTCATTCACATGCTTATTGCCCATTGTCATTTCTGTTCTCCATTGCCATTTTCCATTTTCACTTTCCACTCCTTGTCATTTTCATTCCGCAAATAAGCCCTGCTTCAATGCAAATTATTGAGTCCATAGTCCTTTGAGTCTAAGTTCTTTGTAAAAACACCTTGAGACTTGCATGCCTTAATGGCAAGTCCTCATGATGACAAACAAGGGAATACATTAATGTCCCTTGTTCGTTAGATCTTCTAGGTGACTCGACATCAGCAAATTCATTCGTACCTAGCAAGATGTGTTTGGGCATCTTGACTCTCATTGACATCAATGGTGAGAGTACTTGTGTTGACTAGTGGCATCCATTAATGGCCACTAAGCCAACAATTTCCTACTATGTTCGACATCAGAACATCTTTTCACATAGTAGGAATTGTGCCAATGAGTTTTGAAGACATGAAGACTATTATTTTCAGCATTTTGGAGCAGATTCAGCAAGTTTTAGTAGAAGCAATAAAAAGCCATCTTATCTCTCTATCCATGACTCCTCTTGTTCAGCCACTTGAAGAAGAATATGATCAGAAGTTTTCAGCCACCACACACATACAACTCATCCATTCCAAAGGGTAAGTAAAGGTACGGCATTTTCTAACTTTTAACCATAGAATTCCATAAAAAGCTAGAATGATACTTGTTGGAAAAACATTTCTCTTCCTCATTGCATAAAATTGCCAATACCATCAGTTGGGGGGGGGGAAATACATTCATATTCATATCTTTCCATGTCCATAACATATTCAAGAGCTCACATACTTCCAACATATATTAATTATTACATTGCTATTATGAGCATACAATGGCTTTTGAAAAAGTGCTTAAAGGATAAATTGGATACAAACAAAATCATGGTTGTCACACAAGAACCAACCATCATGCAATCCAATAAAGATATACTTTGCAACAATAATCAAAATATCATTATGCAAAGTTCAAAGATCAAAATAGAAGGCAACAAAAATAAAATAAAATAAAAAATATGGTTGTAACACAAGAACCAACCATGTTGCAATTCAAGTAAAACACTTTGCAGAAATATGAAGTTATCAAATGATATCATGCAAAGTTAAGCCAAAGCTCAAGGATCAAAAGAGTCAATGTAATATATGTTGCATGAGGACATGCAATAGCTTCAGTTGGGGGGTATGTTGAGTCTTGAAAATGTCATTCATTTCCATTACACTTTCACTATTATGTCCATTATATCACCTCCATTTCACCTCCATTTCACTACTATGTCACCACATTCATCCCACTTTCATTGTCATTGGGCTACCTTTATGTTTTTCCAATATTTATTATTTCTAAGCCTTTTAAGTGAATTTGTGGTTAAACATTAGAAAATAATGTGCATATGCTTATACCTAACAAATGGGTTGAGTTTGTTGACATGTGTAGGTTGAAAGGAGACTTCTAGAAGACCCTTATGTGGCACTCTAAGGCCAAATTCGAATTTGGTTGGAAAGAATCATGGGATCATGAGGATATGTGTCACATCTCCTAATTGTATTGTAACTCTAAAAGACATGTGTATTATCAGTTCCTATTTTGATTAGGACTCTAGAGGTAGAGGGAGAGATTCATGGATTATCATTAATGAGAAGGCTCTCATCTTTTTGTATAAATAGGAGGTCTCTCTCCTTCATTAGTTAGTCTCTTTTTAGTCTCTCTTTAGTCTTTTCTTAGTCCTTTTAGTTTGTTAGTCCCATGGCTTTTGAAAGCTTTGGAGAGCTTTGTTGTACTTTGCACTTTTGAAGAAATTAAATAAAGCTTTGATGTTCTCAACATGGAAGGAGATGTGAAGTAGATGTCATGGAGCATATTAGGATGTAAGTAGATTAGATTTCATTTTGTAAATATTGCTTTGTAGAATGTAAGGTAGATTAGATTTTCATTCATGCAATTTTAAGTATGCTTTGATTTCATAGGTAGAAGGGGGCCCCTGCCTTGTACAGTTTGAATTATTGCATTTTATTTTCTCCCGGGATTGTGTGTGTTGTATTTGCTTTAATATCTAATGGTAGTTGCAGTTGTCTTATTCATAGTGCTGCCCTTTTTACTTTGTTTTTATAGCTGATTTTTAGTCTTATTTCTCAAAGTTCTGCTAACACATGAATGATCTTTTATCATAAATTGTTATCTTTTAAGGATCAGAATACCACTAACTTGCAGTTGGCTTTGAGTGCTTTTTAGACTATTCTTTCACTACTTTCTAATCATACTTTGCATAGTACATATGGCAGAAGTAGAGAGTTAGAAAGAGCAAAACGTTATCACTAGTCTTTAAAGTAGATTTTTCTCATTTTTAATCACTTTTCTAATTCAACTTGAGCTACTTCCTAATCATGCTTTACACAGCACATGTGTTTGAAGCAGGGAGTTAGGGAGAGATAACCATTATCTTTGGTTTTAAAAGTGAATTTCTTATTTTCTTTTATTTGCAGCAATATGAATAGAGACTAATGCCATTAGAATGTGGTCATTTACTTTCAAGTCATTTCAAGTTCTTTGCTTTCAGTTTCATTTCAAGTTATTTCTTTCAAGCTTTTTCTTTGCAAGTTTAAAGTTTGATTACTTTCTAGACTTATTTCTAACTACTTCTTAATCGTGTTTAACATAGTACTATATGTTGAAGCAGGGAGTTAGGAAGAGTTGAACATTATAACTGGTCTTTAAAGTGGTTTTTCTTACTTGTCACCTTAGAGCTTGATTACTTTTTGGACTTATTTCTGACTACTTCTTAATCGTGCTTAACATAGTACTATATGTTGAAAGCAGAGAATTAGGAAGAGTTGAACATAAACTATAAAACAACGAAGTAAGAAAGAGGTTAACTAAGCACATATAGTGCACCACACTTCATCAGTTTACGATACCCGGATTGATAATTTATGTAGAGCAATTTAAGACATTAAATTGACTAAACAGAAAGTAAGGCGCGGAGGGGAGCTGCATTGAAGAAGATGTGCCACAAGGCTTGGTGTTGCAAGGCCTGGTCAAAATGTGATCATTGGAAGCATTGTAAATGATTGGATGGCAAAATTTCCATTAGAAGGAGCGGGGAAGTAATATTTATGGGGTATATCTTTGGAAATGTGCCACCAAAGATGTGTTAATGATAGGAAATTGGAGGGAACAGCTGGATTCAAATTTGAATTCACCTATAAATATGGCATGATACCTCGCATTCAAACACTTTACTTCTTGAGAGTTGTTATTGAGATTTTTCGCTTGTTTTGTGCTAAGAGTTGAACTGTATGTCCGAGCTAGATTGGGAGGATCTCTTCTCACGACCGGGGTTGGCTAACGTGCTTGAGGATTTTCATAAGGCATTTCTGGAAGGAATGACTGCAAGTCCCCCTGAGATGGAAGCAACGCCCTTTGTCCCTGCAGGATTTCTGACCAAGGTGCCTAGGTCTCCTAGACCTACGCCTTATGTTCCTAGGCCTTATATGGCTGATAAGAAGCAAAAGAAACTGTAACAGATCACGGTGAGGCAGTCACCGTGAAAAACCCCATGAAAATCCACCAGAAGGGGAAGATGGATTGATCTCAGTAGCTGACTGAGCCACTGGATTTGGAGGAGGAAGAACTATGTAAAGGTGTAGAGGAGATAGATGCTGAGGAGGGTGAGCCAATGACTCAGCTCTTGAAGTACACCCCCCAGCGTAAGGCCACAACTAAGGTGCTTAAAGATCCTGACCATGCCAAATTCATGGTGACAGTCTACACCACTGTTTCGGAGAAGGTGGTGTTGGAAGGTGCATTGTTGGCCTACATTCCGATGCTAAAATTGGAGGATTGGGACTCAGGGGATCATGAGAAGTTACCTTAGCTTGCGCCAGCTAAATACCTATCCAAGGTACACTATGAAAAAACAAGGGTTACGCGGTTGGAGCCAATGAAGTGTGTAGTTGGTGTTGAGGCTGCAGGGCTCTTGAACATGCTCTGGGTGTCGCATTTCAATCGCACCATCATAAACATCATTTATTTCCGATAATTGCTTACATTAGTGCACGATGGGTGTCTCTAGATGGGACAACCCATCTCAATCACAGACATGTTGATCCACCGGATCACCTTGCTACCATATCAAGGCGTGGATCTGACATAAGTGATTGGAGGAGAAACACAGGAGAAGAAACTCGCAGACTAGATGAAGAGTTAGTTTAGGCTAATAAAGAAGTCACGTGGATATTCGATCTGCTCTATTTCGAATCCCGCGGTGTAGTTCGCCATATAGATATTTGCGATCAAGAACATGCGTAAGTGTTGCGCAGACAAAGTTCAATACCCAACATTTCTTGGCTGTGGAATGCGCCAAAGGAGTCCAGTATAACTCGGCTCAATACTTCCGCAAAGAATTTTTGGAGATCTGTAGGGAGGCCCATTGTGAGGGCAAGGCATTTCATTACGCTTGGTTCCTATTTCTAATAACATTAGTGGCATGGAGGACTTCGGAAGACATTCAATTTCCTCCCCAAGATCAGACCTTCTAGAGGCAGCGAATTTCACTTCGCTCTGGGCTACAAAGGACCCTGCGCGAGTCATGCAGATAAATATATTATGGGTCCTAGCTGATATGGATCTGCGCATGGTGATTAGCCAAAGGCCTAGGCTTTCACTCACACAATACGACCAGTACAATCCATTCACGGATTTCAAAGCAGACTTCCACAAATTGTATGTTCGCACAAGGAGGGATCCTAAGAAGACATGGCACAAGTTGCCTTACTTGGTGGCTGAGGAAAACATAGCAGAGATCATGGGAAAGTGGCATGGTGAATTGATTTACCCTTCATATGTAGTTGTAGGTATGAGTAATGTTGTGGAGGATACCACCGCATAGACAACAGTAGCAGAAAACATAAGGAAGCACAGAAGGCTGCCACCCGGGAGAAAGTTGCACAATAGAAAGAGGTTGCTGCTAGACAAAAGGAAGCGACAAACAAAGAATGAGTAGCTTAGGAAATGCCAATGTCCTAGGTCACCATATATGTTGAAGAGTCTGATACAAAACACACACTAAACCAAGAAGAGACAGATGTAGAAGAAGGAGGGGGCCTGGAGTTGGAAAATCCCTTCAAGGTAAAGAAGTGAAAGAAGTAGACATCCACGAGGCCATAGAAGAAACAGAAGTCTGACCGATCAGCCAACATGACCCCTTTAGTCCTTACTAAAGGAGACTTGGATGAGATCGGTGACATGGTCTGGGATACCACGTTTGATCTGTGGAGCCATTTTGAATACCATTACTAGCAGGCGCTAGGAAATGTTCAAAAGGATTTGTGCGAGCTGGAGATCTAGAAAGGCAAGGTACAGGCGAGCGTGGGTCAAGCGAGCAGTGTCCAAGCAAGCATGCATGAAGCCAGCATGACAGGCTTGGACATGGACATAACCTTGGATCTCCATGTCATTCAGTTACCAGATGGAGATTTGTGCACCGAGACACAAGAGGCCAACGTATAACTATTGCAGATCAAGAATTTGGCCCTAAACTGTAGAAAATCTGTGTAGGTTAACCCGATAATGTAATATAAATCAAAGTATAATACTATAACCTACTTCCACTATCAATTTTCGGAAGCTTAAAGATCAAGCTGAAAAATATAATCAAAAGAAGAAGAAACAATCGCACAATACACATGAAAATACTTTGGGGAAAGCCTCAGCTAAAAACCCCACACTATTGTATTATCATACATGGTGGAAATACATAGGAATTATACAAAACCTTAGCTCTCACAACTAGCCAGTTCTTAGTATAGTCCTCATGGATGCTCACAAGCAATCTTGGTTTCTCTCCAACCTTGCTATCTGCCCTCCAAGCTCCTATTTCCTTGCGTTGTTCCTTGTGGATGATTCCTTGTTACCAAGTGGAAAACCCCCCTTCAAAATTGTGCAATCCTCAAGGATAAATACTTGACTGCATGCATGAGCTTTCTCCATGAGAAAACACATGCAACAGATAGTACAATATCCATGAACATTAATCTTAACTGGGTCTTTCTCAGAATAGACATTCAGGAGTTTTTGATGAGGGAATCTTTAGTTAACTGGAGTAGCACTAGTTGAGTGCATTAATGCATCAACTGACTATTAACTCACTATTATTTCCTCAAACATTTTGGAACTAATTTAACTGGAATTAACTCAATAAACTGAGTTAATTAATTACAACTCAAATATAACTCAATCTTATCTCCTTAATTTAAGGGATAACTCTTGCATGACTTCAGAAAGACTTCTAACTTGAATTTCTACAACTAATTAATTTAAAATAAATAAATAAATTATTTCCAAGTAGTTGTGAATACTAAATTCGATTTTAATTCACAATTTAATTCAAGGACATATTAAATTGGAATATTCTTATTGCCATATTTCAACACTCCCTCTCAACAAGAAAGGGATTATCTGCCACCCCATTTCTGTCTCTATGGAACTCGAATTTACACTTTGACAATGCCTTTGTCAAAATGTTAGCATCTTGCTCCTCTGTCGAAAGATACTGTAGCAACATGATCCTCTCGACCTGTGAAAAGCCATGGGAAACAAATCTTGCCTTATGCTTCTCCACACTACCATCAGCAACTTTCTTTACCTTGTAAAGCCAACAGGAACTCACAATTGACTTGTTCTCTGGTCTCGGACCCACATCGCAAACATTGTTACGAACTATGGAGTCATACTCCTCCACCATAGCATCAACCCAAATCGGCTGTTGCGCTGCTTCCTCAAAGGAAGATGGCTCAGTCTCAACACATTCCCTAGCAAGGGCCATGTATCTAGTGTACTTCTCAGGTGACCTCCTCTTTATATGTTGAGAAGATGGTGCTCCCACATTCTCTCTCGCATCCTCCAATAATTTGTCAGCTTCTCTTGTCTGCTTCCATCCATCTCTGGACGACTCTGCTTGAGTGGATGTCTACACTCTTGGAAACTCTACATGGGCTGCTCCACATCAGTATGAGGCCCCTCCTCCTTAGGAACGAACAATTCCTCCATAGTGTGTAGTTGGAGCTGCCTCTCAAGGGAAACTCGCATGGCCTTATGCTCATTAAACTTGAGATCTCTGTGAAGCATTGTCCTCCAACTGGTAGGCAAGTACACCCAATATTTGTGAGGTGTATCAGTGTACCCCACAAGTATCCCCAACTCTACTGTCGGCTCAAGCTTCTTCCGTGCATCCTTTGTCACATGGCAATATATCGATGAGCCAAAGATCCTGAAGTGAATCACATTTGGTCTCTTACCGGAGAAAGATTCCTCTGGTGTCTTCATCCCAAGTATGCGACGTGGGCTTCTATTCTGCAAATAGACTGCTATATTGCATGCCTTAGCCCACAAGTGAAATGGTAGGCCTTGGTCATGCAGCATTGCCTGTGTTGCCCCTACAATAGTTTTGTTCTTCCTCTTTCCCACCGCATTCTGCTGTGGGTTATGAGGTGCCATCAACTCTTGTTTAATCCCTTCCACTGCACAGAAGTCCTTAAACTATTGAGAGAAATATTATCCACCATTTTCGCTTCTCAAGGCCTTGATCTTCTTCCCTGACTCTTTCTCGACCAAAGCTTTGAACTCACAAAACTTTGTGAAAGTTTGGTCCTTATTTTGCATGAAATAAATCCAGCATTTACAAGAATAGTCATCAATGAAAATCACATAATACCTTTGCTTCGCTGTGGATGCCGTCGAGAATGGTACACACAAATTAGTATGAACTCGCTCTAAGATAGCCTCTGCTCGACTGTCTCGATCATGAAAGGAACACTTGATGTACTTACCCAAGGTACAAACTTTTCATGTGTCAACTTGCTCAAGTTTACCTTTGGGAAGTCCTATAAAAATCTGCTGCATTATCTTCAAAGCCCCATGATGCAAATGGCCCAAGCGCCTGTGCCACAACTTGCCAATGTCTTGGCTTTGCACCAATTTTTCTTTCGTACTCAATGTTGCACAATCATATACCTCTAGTTTATAGAGATTCTTCACCTGAATCCCTATCCTCTTAGTCTGACCCATGGCTATGTGTCTAAGGAATGCCCTTCCTTTACTGAAGACAGCATCATAGCCTTTGTCCTCCAACATCACGATTGATACCAAGTTCTTCTTTAGTCCAGGCACATACATCACATCTGTCAATGTGAGAGGAGCTCCATGCTCCCTTTGAAAAGCAACTGTGCCCACTCCTGAAACACTATACCTTTCGTTGTCACCTATATTTATGCACATCTTAAGGTCTTTCTCCTCCAAGGCACAAAATAAATTTTTATCACTGGTCATGTGGAATGAGGCTCTACTGTCAAGATACCAGACATAACCCATCATTGATAACACCATGCATGCAATGAGGGTACAGTCCATTTTGAACTGAGAGGCTAATTCCTCACCTTTCGATCCTTCTGAGGATCCCTTCTTGGACTTCTTCGATGGGAAATTAGTCGCATAATGTCCCATCTTGTGATAATTATAGCATCTGACTTTAGACATGTCACCCTTCTTCCCTCCATGAGAAGAATTCGATTTGAAATGGGAAGCCTTCCCCTTCCCTTTCCTTGCCTTACTAGCTAAGGCCATATTTTCTTCATCATCATCCTTAGATGAAGAACCATCTCGCGTGCTCCTCTTGATCTCCTCCTGTATAAGATCTTACAACAATCGTTCCCAATCTGACAATTTCTCCTTTCCATTCACAAAGTCCTGGTAGCTATTCTAACTCTTTGGAAGGCCAAGGAGAGTGAGGCTCACCATATCATCATCGGCAATAGTTATTCCCACACTTCCAAGCTCATTTTTGTAGGTGGTGAGCTAGTTCAGATATGTTGAAATAGTATCACCCTTCTCCTTCTTGATTCTTCAAAGTTTATCCTTGAGCACCAATTTCCTCTGGTCACTACTATTCTGGTAGAGGTCCTTCAATGTCTTCCACATTGAAAATGGAGTATCCTTCCCATGGAGACTCGAGAGAATATGGTCTCGAACTCCCTCAAGGATGATCCGTCTCACCTTCGCCACACACTTCTTCCACTCATCCAACTCTTATGCATTAGTTGAAGCTGGCTTTGGGATTTCTTGATCAATGAATTCCTTCAAGCCATTGTCTTATAATACATCCTCCATTATATCTTTCCATGCTATGTAATTTGAGCTACCTTCCAAGGCATACTAGAGTCTCAAGCCATAAAATGCCATTGGCCAACCTTGAAGTATGATATGAATTCGATTTTCACTTGCAACCTCAAACTTCAAACTTCAAATTCTCTTCTCAGTATACTGTTCACAACTCCGATACCATGTAGATAATTTCTACAAATCTAGCTTTGATCCCATGTAGAAAATATGTGCAGGTTAACCCGATAATGAAATATAAATCAAAGCAGAGTAACCTACTTCTACTATCACTTTACGGAAGCTTAAATATCAAGCTGAACAATATAACCAGAAGAAGAAGAATCAATCACACAATACAAATGAAAATACTTTGAGGAAAGCCTCAGCTAAAAAGCCAACACTATTGTATTATCATACATGGTGGAAATACATAGGAATTATACAAAGCCTTAGCTCTCACAGCTAGCCAACTCTCAGTACAATCCTCACAGATGCTCACAAGCAATCTTGGCTTCTCTTCAACCTTCCTCTCTACCCTCCAAACACCTATTTCCTTGCGCTATTCCTTGTGGATTATTCCCTGTTACCAAGTGGAAAACCCTCCTTCAAAACTGCACAATCCTCAAGGATAAATCCTTGACTACATGCATGAGTTTTCTCCATGAGAAAAAACATGCAACTGATAGTACATTGTCCCTGAACATTAATCTTAACTGAGTCTTTCTTAGAATAAACATGCATGAGTTTATGATGAGGGAATCTTTAGTTAATTGGAGTAGCACTAGTTGAGTGCATTAATGCATCAACTGACTGTTAACTCACTATTAGTTCCTCAAACAATTTGGAACTAATTTAATTGGACTTAACTCAGTAAAATGAGTTAACCAATTACAACTCAAATATAACTCAATCTTATCTCCTTAATTTAAGGGATAACTCTTGCATTATTTCAGAAAGAATTCTAACTTGAATTTCTCCAACTAATTAATTTAAAATAATTTAATTAATTATTTCCAAGTAGTTGTTAAGACTAAATTCAATTTTAATTCACAATTTAATTCAATGACAAATTAAATTGGAATATTCTTGTTTCCATATTTCAACATAAACCTCATGGAACTCCCTATCCAAACCTTGCATGAGATGCACCAAGGGGTATCTGATGAGTTGCACATTAGCGAGCATCACATGCTGATGGTTATTAGTGAAGTGAAAACAAACAACCAATAAATCTTTGAAGAAAAAGGCGCGGGTGCTAAAGGAGAAGGAGGAAATCAACGCGTGAAGCCAACAATTAGAGGAAGCCATTACATGGGCTTGTAATGAGCTACCAGGACTTAACATTTTGGCTAAAGCAACTTCTACAGAGAAGATCCAAAATCTGGTCGCAACACTAAAAGAGTCTAAGGACAAAATCGGCTAAGTCTGGTTTGAATTGTAGTTATAGATATCAGAGCTATAATTGAAGTTGCAGCCTACAACTCCTCCAAAGGTTCGAGAGTAGCACAAAGATGCTCTTAAAGAGGGCATGGCCATTTTAGAAGATGTAGTCAAGGGCTGAAATGAGTTGTTTGAGCAGGTCATGGAGTTATGGACTTCATTGCAAGAGGACCCAACTCTATTAGTACAGAGTAAACTTAAGGGAATGCAATAGACTCAGAGGACCATGGGCCTCGCGATGGAAGGCCTAACTACAAAAAAGTTGGTTGAGGAAGTGAAGCAGGCTATTGCGTAGGGAACAACTGATCTATAGGTTTTGAAGTTGGAGTTCCACGAACTCCAAGCGAATATCAAAGCACCAGTTGAGTGACTTGAGGATGAGTCATGAAATTGTGTTGGGGGCCTATTGGGATAGGGTCCCCTGGGGTCAAGTTTTGGTACTTACTTTTTGTATAATTGTAAAGTCTCCATGATTTGTGGAAGTAGAGCATGAAGGTAATAAGAGTCAAAGGGGATTTAGTCCCTTAGGTTGTTAGGAGATAAGAAGTTTTGAGACCTGCCCATGGTCCGTGGACCATGGTATTGTAAAAGAAAAGGATATATATAGAAGGGTCATAGCAAGTCTAAGAGGTAACTCATTGATAAAAGATCATTGTTTGGGCAAGTAAGTTAAGGCAAGAAAGTTTGTTTCCTATACTTAGGCAAAGGGGAATGCTCCTGCAGCTAAGTGCACAGAGACCTTGGTAAGTCTGTACGTTGAGTGTGTGGGCCCCTGCAATTGAGTGCGCAGGGAAGAAGAGTCTGTACTTGAAAGAATACATCTAATAAAGACAATTTTGATCCATAAATTATGCCTTTGTGTATGAGTATTTACTAATGGCTTTTTTATTTATTTTTTCTCTATATCTGAAATTATATGAATGAATGCTTATCTTAATGCGCGAAAGTAGTAGATCAATATTATTTATTGATTTTATGAATGTTTAAATACCTTCGCAAAGGTATATATGTTTTTTATGTGAATTACTATAATTATCTGTATTGGAAGGGTTAGGCTTCGCAAAGACAGAACTAAGCCCTAAAAGCCCAGGAACCCATCACATAGACCTCTAGATGTAGAAACCTAGTTATTTCATCCCCTAATACTTCTTTGGGTGTGATTGTAGCCTGGGCTACACGGGTTGTTGCCGAAAGGGTCAATAGTTTAGGGTTTTGTTGGTTGGTGCAACTAACTTTGAACCTGGGTTAGGGCCCATCAAGCTGACATGTCATCTTAGTCTTCAAAACTTATTAATATAAAAAATGTCTTACATTCTTGTACTATTGCAAACTCATACTAATATGTAGACACCCACCCAATGAAGGCTACAACCTTCACTAGTTTTCCAAAACCTACTGGAAGGGAGATCCATCCCCCTGATTTAATTACCAGCCACTACTGGTAGGAAGCTTCGACTTCCTCACTGAAGGCTCCAACCCTCAGCAACATCCATGGACCACGTTTCATCAAATTTTCAGACTAGATCCAATATCAATACTTATGCTCAATCATCACTGTAAACAATCATCAATCTCTAACACAACCAATCACTAAAACCCAAACAACATAATTAAAACTTAACCAATCAACTGGAACAATTAAATCAATGTAACCAGTGCACAAAACAAAACTCAGAATGTTGCATCAACACACAGAATCAACTGCAACCCTGATCATTCACTTGCCAAAATGTATACGCTACTTTGCTTAAGGCAACCTGCATGCATACACGCTTTTCATGAGAGAAACCTGCATACAGATCTTAAGATACTGAAAAATAAAAACTTGACTTCTATAATTTTGAAAGGAATATTGAGTTATACTCAGATCTACTGCAACACTTTGAACCAATCATAGAATTGAACCCGATCTTCAATCATAATCAACAACTAATATTGACACTATTTATAACCACATTCAACTTCATCATTCTAGTGGATCTACTTTAGACATTGTCATTTAACCCCAATCAAACATGAGGAAATCATTGATAGACAACAAAGAACCAACAACAATAATCAAATTGATCATTCATTTATGAATAGAAAACTCCTTACTTTATATATGTGACTTTGCAGAATTGAACCCGCGTGTATACACGCTTTTCCCAAAACCAACCGGCGTATAGATCTGCAAATTTTGAGCTAAAATTGTGCAGCTCTTCAAAACTTTAGAAAGACCCAGATCATAATAATCAAAGATAAAAAAACACACGTCAGTACTTACATCCAGTTAATCCTTGAACAGATCATATAATGAACAGTCATTTCAGGTCTCAAGATCTTGATCCATAATTGTATCCATCTGTGCATAATTATATCATGTCAATGTGATAATTATGGCCCTTGCAATGAAAATATACTTTAGATTGAAGTATTCATCAAAACTTGTTTCTCTTGCACTCTTAGCCCTTTGATCTTCACTTCTTTATATAGTTTAGCCTTCATCCAATAACATAGGTCAAAACAACATTAGTGTCGGTGGTAATCTTTGACAGGATCAATATTAATTGTCGCGCTCATTACTATGGTCTAATACCATGGTAAGGACCCCTGGTATTTAGAATACCATGGTACAAAAAACATACTCTACTTTTCTTCATTGAACTCACATACATACGCTACTTGGCCTAACAAAACACGCGTACAGTTCTTGAACTTCCAACTTTCCCATTCTTCTAAACTGATTCCTTTGAATTTTCATGCATTTTGTCACTTTTGAAATGATCTATGAATTCTGTTATAAGTTAGTTTCCATTAAGGGCAACACATGTATCATAATTCCAACAATAAATGTATGTCTCCCTGCAAATAATGCCTGAGAGAAAATTCACAGTCAAAAGGATTAATTAGAAAAATCTCATTCTTTTCAATTTAAAACTATAAACCATGAATTGTTCAAGCGATCAATGCAAATTTAACTTAACAGCGTAAACATGTACACATACATTCAATATCATAAGTTACATGTACAAAGAATTATGTTGAATTGAAAACTAGATTTTGGGCAACTAAGTTTGGGACAAGGACTCTCCAACTAACCATAGAAAACTACAACCGGTCCTCACTTGCAACTGTCACCCCTGAGAAAGATTCCAAAGACTGAGGGGCTTTTCTAAAAGTATTTAAACACCAACTTCTATTTGGAACAAGAACTCCATAGATTCACCCACCTCCATCCACCAACTAACGAAGTAGTCTATAAAAGCTCAAGGAATCAAAAGAACCGCTGCTTCCACCCTTTAGCTTCTCAATAGATAATAGTTTTATGAAATACATAGATTTCATCGCCACCCAATAATGTCAAGGATTCCAAAGAAATAAGTCTGCACCACTCAAACAACAACATAATGGTTCCACCCACCTTAGGGATTCTAGAATACACCTTAAAATCAGACAACAATAAAGGCTTCAGAGATCCTCCTCTCATGAATCCAAGGAACAAACCTCCCCCTCAACCATCATGGGATTCTAGAGAAAGACCATCTCCACCCTCTAGCTATACAAGGAAACGTGAAGCCATTGTTCACTTGGGAGTGATATTCTTCCTGCCAACCTTGCAAACTGAAACTGATATCATTGTTATTCCTCCTTTTTATGCAATACTCCTTCACTGTACATCCTCTTGGGATTCTCTTCTCTTGTCTCCCCTTTCTCTCCTACTCCATTGTTGAATGAGAATTCTTGAATTCCCTCTCCCTCTATTCCCTCTCTTGACTCGTGGTTCTCTGCTGCATAATCATCAAATTCCGTTACTTCCCCAACTGTCATTGTAGTCCTTTTCCCATTAAATTCTTTGTCCTTCCTTGCTTGTAATGTTTCCCAGAGCAGCATGGGACTATATACTTCTCTTGCAGTGTCATTAATCCTGAGAATACCAGGCCATCAAATTTGCACCAGCCAACCTTTAATGGTTGTCATAACTTGTTCATATTTTCCTACAGTAAGGAAACTTGGACATCCTGAGCGAGCACCGTCCCCAGTCTCTGGAATTTGTAACCCATTACTCAACCCATTATTGTAAAAATATTTTCATTTCACTTCATGAGAGAAACTGATGGTTGGTGTTGTCACAGAGATAGTGACTTCTAGAGCTAGAGCTTCCTACTTGTTATTTCTATTGCCATGTTATGTACTTAAAAAAGAAATTGAGATCAATGAAAAGTATCTTGTTTCCTTCATTCAAAAGTGTGTTTTAAGGGATCTGAGTTCCCTTGGTTTAGGGACCAACCCAAGCACTCAAGCCTCTCTCTTGTATATTTATGTTATGCATCTCTTTTCTATATTTAGCTTTAGTTGTGTCCCTATTTCTTCTGTTTATATGAAAAAAATTTCCTCTATAGATTTATCATTCATTTCTCTTAAGAAGTTTTGTTGTAGGCTATGTAAGAAAAGAGAAAAAAATACAGTCTCTTCTTTTGTGCAATATTTAGATCTTAGTTTAAATTCCATTCCTTCGCATTTTGGTTTTCTGTAATTAATGTTTTTAGCAGTCTTTAGATCATGATATTTTGCTAGTTGAATAACCAATTTGTGTGTAGGTAAGATCTAATGCCTTATATGGAAAAGAAACATCATTCCCATTTCATACCCACCATATTTTTTAACACTCTCCTTCCATTTCCATTCATTCCTCTAAACGACTGGGACACAAAAAATTACATTACAAATTATCTAGAGATCATTAGTTTTCTTTTCTCCCTTGTGAAAGATGGGATCGCAATGAGATATATGCTTATAAAAGTCTTCCAAACTCTTCATGAACCTCCTAGTTCCTTCTCCCACCTTTTGGTCACTTTTAGAACCCTCAAATTTCTCTTGGATGAAATCTTGTAACAATACAGTGCATCTTGTAGCATCTTATATCAGTCCTGTAGCATCATGTAACACCTCACAAAATCAATCATAACTTGACTAGAATTTCTTTTAAATCCTAATTGTTGCTTCTTACCCTTCCACAACGTCTTCTAGGCCTCATTAATAAGCTTGAGGAGATCATAGACCTTTTTGAAATCTTCTTTTCATCACTATGGTTTTAATTCTACAATTAGGATTAGTTGTTTTAATCATAAATTCAATAGCACAAAAGTAGTTCACATTGACATTTATTGAGAATTTGGTGGATTTTTTAATTAGAATAGGATTTAATTTGAATTCATTTATTTAGGTTTTATTTCATGGTATTTACTTCATGCAGTTAGATTATTTTATTTTCCTATCATTTATTTTCAATAATGGATTAGGGTTTCTCTTCCAAGTATTTCCTTCCTTGCAAATAGATTAGATTTTTCTCTTATGCAGTAGGACAATGAATGTTTCAATTGTTTCCTCCCTTGCAAAGTCATATTCAATAGATTACCTTCTTTGAGTTTTCCAAAAGGTCTCTACACATCTTGGTTTGATTCATTGCCTCACAGCAACTTAAGTAAAATATTCATTACTATGCATACAACATTGTCACCTCTTAAGTTTGTACAAACTTCATATTGATAAATTAAAGTTTGTAGCCCTATGAGTTGCAACATTCTTGTTGTAATGCCAAGACTCCTCACTTTTTGGCTCCATTGTTGGGGTGGTTCCAAAGTAGTTACTATTTTCTGCTTTAATTTGCTTTGTTTTCCATTTTATGTCACGAAAAAAGAAAAAATTACTTCATTATTTCTATTTATAAAATCACAAAAAAAAACATTTATTTCATGCCTCTTAGGTTTAGGGAAAACATAGGGAAATCTCTGCCTAAAACCCCCACCTCTACAATAAGTCAACCATCACTTTGTTTTGGTGACTATGGACCTCCTACTCTAGCCATAGAGGATTTGGAGAATCCCTTGGTGTGAGAAACCAAAGGTTTTTTAGGATCCTATAGGGGAGGAAGAACCTACATCACTCACCCAAGAGATTTCTAAAAACAAGTAGCCTAAACTCTTTCATATCAAAGAAACCAATGGGGATGCTAGAATTAATAACATCAACCCCACTTCTCTCCCAGGTTTTCATGGCCTAGATTTTGAGGACCCTGATACATTCATGTTTGAGTTTGTTGTGGTCTATAGAACATATGAATACACTTATGATGAGTAGAAACTAAAGTTGTTTCCTTCCACCCTCAAGGATGTAACCCTGCGCTGCTTCATGAGTTTGGAAGGAGGTAATATCACCACTTGGGATCAAATGTAACAAGCCTTCAACCAGAAATACAAATATTATTGTAGGTCAATGGACATAAAAGAATAATTTTTTAGGATGACCCAGGGGCTAGATGTGTCCCTAGATGATTATGAAGAGAGGTTCAAACTCATCTATAGAAGAGCTAAATGCACCCTTTACCCAGAGTCAATAAATCTTGTACTACTTCGATGGGTCATCGATGAGTTGATGGAAACCATCAACATGTTGTCTAGTGGAGACATTTACTACCTAGATTATGACGAAATCAAGAAAATATTCAAGAACCACTCTAGGGTTGCAAGGAAAAGAGGTATATCTAGTCAAGTTTTGATAAATTCTTCACCCTCTACCTTAGCTATAAAGAATGAATAACAAGTTGTTAGATGATTTTAAGAGCGAAATGTTACATACTTTTTCCTTGCAAATGGACACAATGCAGATCAATTAAAAATGAGAGGAGGTAGAAAGGGCATTAGTTATACTTTTACCTAGATGCACCAAGAGGAACCCTAGAAATGAGTGCCCATTGAATGTAATACAAATCTACTTTGTTTGTGAAGAAAATCGTGAAATTGAAAATTATCCATATCTTCTAGGCCTGAAGGTGGTGTATCCAGGAGCACAAGGAAGAATGGAGCAACTTTTCTTTGTCAACCAAAGAAGGCCCCAAGGTCCTCAACCATATCAGCAAATCATGCAAAGTATAGATTATTCACCTTGTTTCAATTCAATTCATAATGCACCTTTCCAATCATGGTATCCTATAATTAACTCACCTTGGTCCATCCCTTCCCCTTGGTCCTATCCTCCTCAGTATCCTTTGTAGCCTGTCAATCCACCTTTCTAACCTTTTCAACCCCAACCTTATCAATGGGGAAATCCCTCACAAGGATGGAGGTCTTAACCAAAACAACAAGCAAGCCCAATAAGTCTATAGTAGGGAAACTTCCTATCCTACCTATGATATGGAAATCTAAGCAATGAAACTTAGATTTGGGAAGGTATTTCTAGATGCTCACCCATCTTCTCCAACAAAATATCTTGAAGAAGAGAAGGAAGAAAGTACTCCCCAAGCCAATATACCTCCCTACCCTAAAAGGTTGGTCCAATGTAAGTAGCACAACCTAGAAGAGGTTGAACTTATGGGAGAATTGAATAAATTGTGTGTTAAAATACCCCTCCTCTAGGAAATCAAAGATGTTCCCATATATAACAAGCTCATTAGGAATGGATCTTTCAAGAGGCCAGGAATGAAGAGGAGGGATGCCCCCACTATCAATGTTGTTGGGAAATTGGTTGATCTAATAATTGGGAAGATTATTTCCCTAAAGTACTTAGATCTTAGTAACTGGGTAGTGGATGTACATATTCACAATATTTTAGTCCCCAACACACTGATTGATCTTGGGGTTGCAATCAATGTCATGACTATGGAATCCATGCTTAAGATCAACCTCCAAGGAGCCCTAAGGAAGACCACCATTGTGCTGCAACTTGCATACAAATTCATAGTAGCCCTTGAGGGTGTTATTTAGGATTTGATGGTTTCCATCAATTGGGAGTAGACCAATGATTTCCTTGTACTCCAACCTAAGACCAAGTTCAATGGGTACCCTCTCATCATAGGGATACCTTAGTTAGCTACTGCTAAAGCTTTGACTGTAGAGTTGGGAACATGACAATTAAGAAAGGGAATATCACAAAAAAACTTGTATTATACCCCTTTTCTCAACCCCTTGTTAAGCATGATTTTCCTATGTGGGTAGAGGAGGAAGAAGAGGAAGAATATTATCAATCATCCCCCTACCTACTATGCACATTAGAAGCCACTTTTGGAAGCAAGTAGCTAGAAGAGGGTGACCTTATTGACAATTTTCTGCAAAACAAACATCTTGCTGCCATGCAAATTGATTAACTAGAAAAGGGTCCTTTACAATAGCCTAAAAATAGTCCATGAATAGAATTACTCACTATTGGTTTTGATCAATATCATGCAAAAATTGTGGAAATAAGCCCATCTTGAACCCTAAAAATAAGTCCTCCCCTTTTAGCAAATCAAGAAGAACAATTGCTCAGTGTCTTAAGGAAGCACCTTGATGCCTTTACTTGGGATTATAAAGAGATGAAATGGGTGCATTCCTTAGTTTATACACATCACATATACATCAAAGAGGCCATAAACACATGTGTCAGCCCTAAATAATAATGAACCTTTACCTTAAAGACATAGTAAAGGAAGAATTACATATTTTGTTAGATGCAAGATTCATTTACCCTATTTCGAGAAGTGAGTGGGTATCACCTCTTATAATCATGCCCAAAAACAATGGAAAATGGAGGCTTTGTGTTGACTACATGGAACTCAATAAGGATACCAAGAAAGATCATTTTCCCTTACCTTTTATTGATCAATTTTTTGATGGTCTTGTAGGGAAAAAGTTCTTCTCATTTCTAGATGGTTTCAATGGGTACAACCAGATTCAAATCAATCTTGAGGACCAATATAATGCCACCTACACATGTCCATGTGGGAACTTTTCCTATAGGGTCCTTCCTTTTGGCTTGTGTAATTCCTTTGCTACCTTCCAAAGGGTAGTTTTGAGTACTTTTGTTGATCTTGTTCATGATGTAGTTGAAACTTAAATGGATTACTTCACTTCTTATGGAGATTAATTCGAGGAAGTCCTCTCTAACTTGTGTAAAAATTTGAAAATATGAATTGAAATTAATCTCTCTTTAATTCCAAAAAAATGTGAATTTTTGATGAATGCGGGGATTGTTCTAGGCCACTTCCTTTCTAAGGAAGGGATCCAAGTTGACCCAAATAAGATTTCAATTACCAAAAGGGTCCCTGTCTCTCAGAAACAAAGGGATGTTAGGAGTTTCCTAGGACTAGATGGATATTATAGAATATTTATCAAGGATTTTAGTAAAGTGGCCTCACTTTTATTTGGTTTTCTAGCCAAAGATTCATATTTTTTTGGATAGGCCAATGTCAAGAAGAATTTGAAGAGCTAAAGGGGAATTTGACAACTACACAAATTCTCAAGGGCCAAAATTGGGCCTTTCCTTTTCACATTCACACATGCATTCAAAAAAGTTGTAGGGGAAACCTTGGGATACGTAGAAGTTAAGTTGCCTTATGTTATTTATTTTATCAGTAAGAATTTTCCCAAGGCTGAAATCAACTATACAATTACTAAAAGGGAGCTCTTGTCTATTGTACACTCCTTGAATAAGTTTAGACATTACATTGCAGAGTATGAAGTTTTTGTGCACACTGATCATCCAACCATTAAGTATTTATTGAAAAAACTTGATGTCAATGATAAGATCATTAACTGGTTATTGTTATTACAAAAAAATGATCTAACCATTATTAACAAGCCAGGAAAAGAGAATGTGGTTGCAAATTTCTTGTTTAGACTGACCCTACCTGTAGAAAATGAAGAGATGATAAATGATCATCTCCGAGAAGTGCACCTCTTCGCCATTTCATTACTATCACCTTGGTTTTATGATATAGAAAAATTATTGGTTGCTTGAAAATTTCCTCCTAATCTATCCTCCAAGTAAAAAAGAAAAAATACCAGAAAAAGTGCCCCTTACACTTGGATTAGGGCAACCTTTTCAGATGAGGACCAGATCAAATTTTGAGGAGATGTGTAAGGGAATATGAGGTATTTTATATCCTATTTTAAAGCCATGATGGGACCTATGGGGGCCATTTTTCTGCCAAGAGGAAAACCTTCAAAATTATCTAAGCATGATACTATTGGCCTACCCTACATCAAGATGCTAGGAGTGACACTACTCATTATGACTAATGCTAGAGGATGGGAAAGCCCACACCAAAGGATGAAATGCCACTATAAACTCAAGTGATTCTTGAGCCATTTTAGAAGTGGGGCATGGATTTGATTAGGCCTATTGAATCCCCATCTGGACAAAAGAGGTACACCTTTTGATGCATTTATTATTTAGAAAAGTGGGTTGAAGTGAAGGAATTCAAAGAAAAAAAGAGCAAATGGTGGTAGATTTCTTGAGGGAGAACATATTCTATAATTTATGTTTCCCAAGGGAGCTTGTCACTATCCAAGGCGCTCAATTTACTTCTAATTTGATTTAGGGGATTATGGGGCAACATCATATCAGGCATATGAATTCCACCCCCTATCATCCTCAAGGAAATGGGCAAGTGGAGGTGACCAACATAGCTTTATAAGCCATATTAACCAAGTTTATCAACATTAGAAAAAAGGATTGGGATTGTGGAGGCCACTTGGGCCTATAATACTACATGGAATACCACCACTAAGTTCATCACCTTTGAGCTAATTTATGGAAAGAAGGCATTTTTGTCCATTGAATTTCAATACAACACCATAAGAATGGAGAAATAGTTGGATCTAGACATCACCAAATCTTAGCAAGAGAGGATACAATAGCTAAATGCCCTTGATGAACTTAGGTTGCAAGCTCTCATGCGTACTGAGGTGGTCCAATTGCAGAGGAATATTTGGTATGACAAGAACATTAGAGAAAGGACCTTCTAGGATGGTGATTGGGACCTCTCATATGACTTAATATTCAAGGACTTAAAATGGAATTTGATGACAATATGGTTGGGTCCCAACCTAGTGGGAAAGTGCCGTGAAAATGGCTTTGTTCAGGCTCAAACAATTGATGAGGAGAATATCCCTTTTTTAGTCAATGGATACCGATTGAAATGCTGCAAGAAACCTTTGTCAAAGGAGGAATTTAATAGTTCAATAAGCATAGAACTGAATGTGATTAGGAGGCTCAAAGCTCCCAATCCATTCAACCCTTAATGAACAAAGAAGGGATAATTAAAAAAGAGAAAAAACCTTAGGTGAAAACCTCCATGAGGAACCTAAGGCAAGCTATTGGTTTGAAAACCCCCGTGAAGAAGCTTAGGAGTTTCTAAAACACACAAAAAATAGAGAAAAGAATAAAAAGACCCCTAGGTAAAAATATCCATGAGGCACTTGGGGTAGGCCTAATGGGTTGATAACCTCCTTTGAGGTAGCCTACATGTCTTAAAAAAAAGAGAGAGAAAAAAATAGATAAATATAAAAACAAAAGGAACCTTTACTTCATCCATTATTTTTGCAGGCACATCAAGGTTCCAATGACAACTGATGTTGGACAAAAAAATTAGAGGAGAAACATCCAAATTCACATTCATACTCTCCCAATCAACTCCCTATGTCCACTCCATCCCTCCATTGATTTTCCTCACGATTTCCCCATCATCATATGGACTTTCTCATTTGGTACTGTCAGAGTCTTGTATTGCTACAAGATTGTCACAGACAGGATACTAATCAACATAAAAAGAAGGAGCAGTTTGGAATGTTTTCACTCAAGAACAGGGGAGGGAGTCCACAACAACCATATCATCCATCCACCACACCAGTTGGAATTTTCCCTACCTTCATTCCCATATATTTCCATCAAAAGCATTATCCTTCATCCATTTTTCCACATCTTCCATCACAACAAAGCTCTCTGGCCATCATTAACAACTTCCTGATGAATTATCAATATTTTTTGAAGCAACAGTTGGAGAAAATTGTGACCCTAGCAAGGTCTGTGTGACTCCTACAAGAAGACACCCAATCATGTAGCAGCTTGCATATACCCTACAATACTGCATTTAAGGCACCATATCAAGAAATCTAAGTCCTGAGTAACTACATGATCCCCTATAAATTGCTACAAGATCCTTGTTCAACAAATAGTAGCAGTGTTTGATCCACAATGGTACTTGTATCTTGAAGGACCCACATAATAAAACTTCAATGAAAGAGGGACACTCAAAAAATTCAAGCCAGTGCATGTGAATGAAGATGATGAGTTACACCTTAGAGGAAATACAAACAATTTAATAATGATCAACAACCCCATGCAAGCATCAAATGATCAAAACCTCAGCCACAACATATAAGTACGAGTGTCATCAGGTAGGCATTGGTATGCTAACTCCTAACCTCTCCCCTTGAGTGCATCTTAGTTTAAAAAATATTATCAATGCATGAGAGACGAGGTTTTATAAGCTAAGGATGGTCAATGTTCTTGGCCACCTTCGATAGTTAATTGTAGTCATCTCTTTTGTCCATTACACGCACAAATGAAAAGACAAAAAAATGGCGTGATGACTCTAAAAGGTGGGCCTACATGCCTATTCATCATCAAGGTTGGTATGCGAAGGTGGTATGTGGTATTTGGCTCATACAACGTGCTGAGCCAAACCACTCGATCACCAATCACTTAAAACAAGCCCAAACCTCATTTGACACATAAAAAAATTGTATTTTAAGCTGAGGACCACCACCAATGCTGGAGGAAAAAGCTATCTGAGTTATCACTTTCATATATATTTATAGAAGAGCTACAATTCCTATAGGTATCTTCTATAGGGTTGAAATTTTTTTCTATATGATTGAGACAATGTGCTACAAGATCGTTTCTAGGTGCTACAATAAAGTCTAGAGAGTTGAAAAGAGCATGTCTTTGAGAAATTTTGTCCCACAGGCCCTATAATTCAAAGAGAAACATCCAAAGGAAGGGTAAGTACATATTTTTCATTACCACCTATTGACAAGAGCCTCCAAAACTTTCCAATCTTTCAACAGTACATCATGTGGCAAATTTCTGATGAAAATTTGGGAATGAAAAAATGAAGTGTGGATGTTTCTTTTGAATTGAGCATGATAAGAAGGGAAATGGATTTTTTTTTTTTAGTTGAGCATTAATTTTTCCCTCTTCTAACTAGTGTTAATAAATTTCTTCTTTTAATCCTATTCTAAAAACCCTGATTGCACATAAAATCTCTAAAACTGGTAGCATACAAGGAGATTTGCCTTGCCAACCTTGGAAAACTATAGTGAAAATCATGGGGGGAGGTTTCAATCATAGAGTGCCCACAGACTCATCAAGGATTCATTGAAACCCTACTTTCAAGGACATCTTTTCCACAAATGGTTGAGATTCTTTGGGAAGTTCAATGGGTTTGATGATGAGGTTACTCAGGATTTTGTTGTAGGCCTCGAGCCTCAAGGAGAAGATGGTGCTACTACCATTTTAAGGGGACTTATCATCCATATGAATGAAGAAGTTATCAGTAGAGTTACCACATTTCCCATAAGAGTATGATGGAGCAAGGAAGAAAGAACAGAGGCTATCACATCCAAGAAGAACTTTTCCCTCCCTGAATAAAATCCAATTGAAGACAAATAAATTGGCTAGGAGAGAGAGTCTACCCTATCCTTAGGATGAGGTAGCATACCATATTTTGAAATGCATATCTTGTGAGGGGACATTTAGTGTTATCTATTCCTATCAGTTTATTCTTCTCTACCATCTAAGGTTCCATATGGATTTACCTATCCAAGATAGATTGAGCATTCCCCATTTTATTTTCTAGTCCATCACAAAGATGAGCGAAAGAGTAAGATGAATAAAACATCAATATATGTGTCACCATGGGCTTAAAAGGATAAATTTCATAGATTCTCTGGAGAATGTTCAATACCCTTTATTGTGGACAAGCTTTGTGGACATGGACAAGGAGGATTTCCTTGAGACACAAGAACAAGCCCTATAAGAACTTGGAGAAACAACAAAGAATGGCTTTGCAGAAGTAGAAGTTGGATAAGAATAAGAATATGGAGAATAAGAGGTTAGTGAAGAAGAGGAAGATGCTAGAGTAGGAGAAGATGTGCCAAAAGAGGAACCATACAAGAAATTAAAGGAAGAAGAAGGAGAGACAAAAGCATATACTAAAACAATAATACCCTAGAAAGACTCAACTAAGCTCGTTGTGACACAAACAGGAGAACAAGGAACTCTAGAGATCATTGGGACATCTTTTAGACCTCAGAAGAGGAGAAGAAAAGAGCAGCATGGAAGTGTTTCAAAAGGATATACTAAAGAAGGTGTTGTTTCCACCCTGGCGGCCTTGAGTACACCACTCAAACCTAAGGGGAGGAGGCCAAGGAAAGGCCCTTTATATTTCAAGAGGAGGAGGAGAAAAAAAATTAAGAAAGGAAACCATTAACCATCCTCAACAACCCCCATCACCACTGAGGGTTCAACTAGCCACCAAGAGGGAGAATTAGAGAAAAATAAGAAACAATATGAAGAGATAACCTCCCTAAAAAACAAAGGAAAAAAATCCCAAGCCTCACAAAATTTATCTAGCACCAAGGGAACTAAGACTACTAAATTTACCCTCAAGCTATGAGAGGAATATGTCATACTATAGGAAGGCAGGACAATGCTACATGAAAGAAGAACAATGCTATAGGAAGGTGTTGCACAACTAAAATAAGGAGATGAGGGGTTACAAGATAAATACCTAACCCTATAAGAGAAAGATCCTCAACCTATCCTTGGGTCCTACTACACATTTATTGAAGTAGGGCAGATAATCCCTTCCAAATTTGCATTTCCACTTCTACTTGAGTTAGATAAAGAAAGGGCTAGGACCCATAGGTGGATGAAAATTGAAAAATCCAAGGGAGTGGAAGATGTAGGTGTTGGGTGTGGAGCATGATTATTTAGAGGTCTTTGTTTCAGCTGGATGTATACCCCGGGAAGTTTGTACACCCCTCCACGCGGGGGGGTGCGGGGGGGACTTGTCCCCCCTGCGGGGGTTTCGGGGGCAGCAGCCCCGATGCTAAAAACAAATGTAAAATTTCCTTGTAAAAGTATAGTAATTTCTAGTTAATCTGGGTCGTTCATTAGGCGGATGATCTGACGATAGAACTTATGTTTAGTTTAGGGTTTTTTTCCTTAGAAGGCAACCCCTCTCTTTGTATGAGGGCATTGTATTGAGGCTGTGTAATAGATGTGTATTCTCCAAGTGAGAAAGAAAGAGGTGAGACTATGAGAGAAAACAGAGGATAATACAACGGATCTACTGTAGGTTGTGTCTCTTCATTTTGTTGGATAATAGAAAGGAAGGACTGGCTATTCAGGGTGGACGTAGCCCAAACTGGGTGAACCACGTATATTTGTGTCTCTCTGGTTTTATGCATTTTCTGTGTTTATATTTATGCAACATTCTATGTGTTCCATTGCTCTGTAATATATAATTTTCTAACAACTGGTATTAGAGCCGAAGGTCTATTTGGCTGATAAACTTGCAGAAAGAAGGGTTCCTCGTTCGAGTCAGATCAATGGCGGAAGATGGTAAGTTTAGGGTCGAGAAATTTAACGGCCAAAAGTTCTCGCTATGGAAGATGTAGATGGAAGATTATTTGTATCAAAAAGATCTGTACCTACCATTGGGTGGAAAAACAAAGATGTCGATGGGTATGACAGATGAAGAATGGAACCTTCTCGATAGAAAGGCACTCGGAACAGTACGGTTGTGCCTCGCAGCATCGGTCGCCTTCAACATTTCGAAGGAAACAACGACAGAGGGTATGATTAAGGCATTGTCGAAACTATATGAAAAACCCTCGGCCTCAAACAAGGTATTTCTTATGAAATGGTTATTTAATATGAATATGTCGGAAGGTGGATCTGTTACAGACCATTTAAATGATTTTAATATTGTTACGAGTCAGTTAAGTTCTATAGGGGTAAAATTTGATGATGAAGTTAGAGCTCTGTTATTCTTGTGTTCATTTCCAGAAAGTTGCAATGGTTTAGTAATGGCCATTAGTAACTCTGTTTCTGGATCTATTACTTTAAAGTTTGATGATGTTGTCGATGCTATCCTTAGCGAGGAAATGCAATGGAAAAGCTCTGGTGAGACATCGGGTAATGCTTTAAGTGCAAAGTCTAGGGGAAGAAAAATGGAAAGAGGAAAGAGCTCAGGATATCATAGTAAATCAAGGAAAGGTAGATCCAAGTCTAGATCTGGGATAGTGTGCTGGAAATGCGGAAAGAAAGGACACCTAAAGAAAGACTGTAGATGTCGGGAGGGAAAAGAAGGAGATGCATAGCAGGAAAACAATCATGAAGAAAATGTGACAGGTGAGGTGTTACAAGATGCTTTGATTCTTTCTTTCGAAAATATTACTGATTCCTGGGTGGTACATTCAGGGGCCTCATTCCATGCCACACCTGATAAGAAATATTTTCATGACTATGTTCAAGGAGATTTTGGACAAGTCCGTTTGGGTGATGATAAACCCTGTAAAAGTGTTGGAATGGGTAAATTTCTTGTAAAACAGTAGAATGGAAACCAACGGCTACTAAAGGAGGTAAGGCATGTTCTAGATCTGAAGAAAAATCTGATTTCAACAAGGCAGTTAGGCGGTGAAGGTTGTGTGACAACTTTCACAGATAAAGCTTGGAAGGTCACCAAAGGAGCCCTGGTAATAGAAAAAGGTGAAAAGGTTGGTACATTGTATTTATGCAATGGTATTTCTAACTCTGTTAATGCCTTAACTTCCAAAGGAGCAGATGCAACATTATAGCATCATAGGCTCGGACACATGAGTGGGAAGGGGATGAAGGTTCTTCACTCAAGGAATTTGTTGCCGGGTTTGAAGAATGTTGATTTGGACTTCTGTGAGAATTGCATTTATGGAAAACATAAGAGAGTCAGATTTCCCAGAGTTGGGAGAGAAAAGAAGAGCGAAAAATTAGAGCTTGTGCATACAGATGTATGGGGACCTGCTCATGTATCATCTCTCGGTGGCTCTTGTTATTATGTTGCTTTTATTGATGATGCAACTAGAAAAACTTGGATTTATTGTATTAAGAATAAATCTGATGTATTTGTTACTTTCAAGAAATGGAAAGCTTTGGTTGAGATTGAGACAGGAAAAAAATTGAAGTGTCTCAGATCAGACAATGGAGGTAAATATTGCAACAAAGAGTTTGATAGGTACTATTCAGAGCATGGAATTCGCAAAGAGAAGACAGTTCCAAGAACACCACAAGAAAATGGTGTGTTAGAAGGGATGAGCAGAACAATCATGGAGCGTGCAAGGTGCATGAGATTGCATGCAGGATTGCCTTTACAATTTTGGGCAGATGTTGTAGATACTGTTGTTTATCTAATAAACATAGGGCCTTCAAGTTCCTTGGATGGTGGTGTTCCAGAGGAAGCATGGATAGGTAAAAAGGTAAACTACTCTTTTTAAAGCCTTTTGGTTGTGAGGCCTTTGTCCATATTAATAAAGAAAATAGAACAAAGCTTGAGGCAAAGTCAAAGAAATGTACCTTTATTTGATATGGTGTTAATGATTTTGGTTATCGCTTATATGATTACGAAAATCACAAAATCATTAGGAGCAGAGATGTAATATTCAATGCAAAGGTCTTGTATAAGAATCAGTTGCAGGAAAAGAAACAGGAAAAATAAAACAAGGAATACACAGTTCTTGATGAGATCACTGAAAAGTAAAGGTGCGTGGAAATAATAATAATCAACAACCACAACAAGAACAACCACCACAACAGCAACAGGCACCCAAAACACCTGAAAGTGGTGTTAGAAGATCTACCAGGATAAGTATACCCCCTGAACGATACTATCCTTCATTATATTATTTATTGTTGACTGATTCTGGTGAACCCGAATGTTATGAAGAAGCAATGCAGGTTGAAATTAGGAAGAAGTGGGAGCTAGCCATGGAAGAAGAGATGGACTCCTTAACGCATAACCAGACTTGGGACTTAGTCAAGTTGTCTGCAGGTAAAACTACATTGCAGAATAAATTGGTTTCCAGGTTGAAGGAAGAAGATGGAGGAAAACAAAGGTACAAAGCTAAACTTGTGGTGAAGGGGTTTTCACAGAAGAAAGGTATTGATTTTGATGAAATATTTTCTCTTGTTGTTAAAATGACTTCAATCAGAACTATTTTAAGTCTAGTAGCAGTTGAAGATTTGCATCTTGAGCAGTTAGATGTAAAGATGGCCTTTCTCCATGGGGATTTGGAGGAAGAGATATATATGCAGCAGCCACAAGGATATGAGGTGAAAGGGAAGGAGAAACTAGTGTGCAGGTTGAAGAAGAGCTTGAATGGCTTAAAACAGGCTCCAAGGCAGTGGTATCAAAAATTTGACAAGTTTATGTCTGAACAAGTTATAGTAGATGTCACTCTGATCATTGTGTTTATCTGAAAAAGCAAAATGATGGCAGCTATATTATATTGTTATTGTATGTAGATGACATGCTTGTTGCAGGGTCTAACATGCAGGAAATAAACGTGCTCAAAAGAAAATTGGCAAATTCATTTGCAATGAAGGATTTGGGAGCTGCAAAACAAATCCTTGGTATGAGAATAACTAGGGACAGGAAAAATCACAAATTAACATTGTCTTAGAATGAGTACATACAAAATGTGTTGAAAAGCTTTAATATGCACAATGAAAAACCAGTTAGTACACCTTTTTCTAGCCATTTCAAACTTAGTAAGGAAATGTGCCCAAAGACCCAAGAAGACATGGATTATATGTCTAAAGTTCCATATGCATCAGCAGTTGGAAGCTTAATGTATGCAATGGTCTACACAAGGCTTGATATTGCACATGCAGTGGGAGTTGTAAGCAGGTACATGAAAAATCCAGGAAAGGAACATTGGATGGCAGTGAAATGGATTCTCAGATATTTGAAAGGTACCACAAATCAAGCATTATGCTTTGGTGGTTCAAACATTTCTCTACAGGGATATGTTGATGCAGATATGGCAGGTGACAGAGATAACAGGAGGAGCACTACAGGATATGTATTTACTGTAGGTGGTACAACTGTCAGTTGGGTTTCAAAAATCCAAAGTGTTGTTGCACTTTCAAAAATAGAAGTAGAGTATGTTGATGCTACAGAGGCTAGTAAAAAAAGATTGGTTACAAAGGTTTATGGGTGAATTAGGTAAGGAGCATGATATGGGCACGTTATACAGTGATAGCCAAAGTGCCATTCATCTTGCAAAGACTTAGCTTTTCATTCCAGGACTAAACACATACAGCTCAAGTACCATTTCATGCGATTAGTGTTGGAAGATGGAGAGTTGAAGCTGGAAAAGATACACACTAGCCAGGGAGAAACAAAGAATATGCTCAGTTTCAATTGGTCTTCAAGGATGACGATGAAGATGAGAAACTGCCAGGTCCAAAGAGGAGTCACTGTCCAGCAAATGAAGCAGCGGTGGAGTTGCTACAATCATTCTCCAAGTGGGAGATTGTTGGATGTGGAGCATGATTATTTAGAGGTCTTTGTTTCAGTCGGATGTATACCCTAGGAAGTTTGTACACCCCTCCATGTGGGGAGGTGCGGGGGGGAGAGGGGGGAGGGTGCGGGGGGGACTTGTCCCCCCCCCCCCCCCTGCGGGGGTTCGGGAGGGCTGATCCCCCCCGGCTAGGGGGTCTGGGAGCCAGCAGTCCCCCGCGGGGGTCTGGGGGGGCCAATCCCCCCCGCTGGGGGGTCTGGGGGCCAGCAATCCTCCAAAGGGGGTTTCGGGGGCAACGCCCCCGAAGCTAAAAATAGATGTAAAATTACCTTGTAAAAGTATAGTAATTTCTAGTCAATCTGGGCCATTCATTAGGCATATCATCTGATGGTAGAACTTATGTTTAGTTTAGGGTTTTTTTTTCCCTAGAAGGCAACCCCCTCTCTTTGTATGAGGGCATTGTATTGAGGCTGCGTAATAGATGTGTATTCTCCGAGCGAGAAACAGAGAGGTGAGACTGTGAGAGAAAATAGAGGATATTAAAGCAGATCTGCTGTAGGTTGTGTCTCTTCATTTTGCTAGATAATAGAAAGGGAGGACTGGCTATTCGGGGTGGATGAAGCCCAAACTAGGTGAACCACGTATATCTGTGTCTCTCTGGTTTTATGTGTTTTCTGTGTTTATATTTATGCAATATTCTATGTGTTCCATTTCTTTGTAATATATAATTTTCTAACAGTAGGTATAATGGGGGAGAAAATGAATAAAATGGTGGAGGGGATGGTTTTTCTTAGATTCAAAGAAGCTAATATGAGGGAGCAACTGTAAATAGAAAATAAAAGGCTAAGGACCCATCTACAAAATAAAGATGAGCAACTTGCCACCATGGCAAGCTTAGCCATGGATGACATTCAGTGATGACACCCATAAAATACTTATTCATTGTTCCTAAAGGAACAATGGTCCCAATTCCATATCAAAACTTTAAACAAATATGTTTCTCTCCCTTTTTCAAGACTACCAAAAGATCATTGAGTTGTGTTAAAAAGTCAATGTTTAGGACAAAGTTAGAATGGATGAATTCTATATGCACAATCTGTTACTAACTGATATGAACTTTTGGGATTCCAAATAAAGAATGGGAGATGTACAATTAATGGCACTGGCCTCTTGGGTTACTCGTAAATAATATAGGGCTGAGGAGATCATAAGGGTCATGACTAGGGAGGAAAATGAACCTTTATGGATTAGAATAGTATTGAGAGGGCCTCATCCTATCACCAACAATCATAGGCTCATTGTTGAAGACCCAAGATTGACACCATTCTAGATGGAGAATCAAGAACAAGCCATCCTTCCCTTTGAATATAATTTTAGGTTACTAGGGACCGAGAGGTTACAGGCTTGTCAGAGAAGGCGACACACTTTACCACATAGCCTAAGAATCAAAGAATAACACTATTTAGAAAGACTAAGAAATGCCTTGGAAAGGACACCCTTGTATAAGATAATAGTTTAGAGGATGAAAATAAATTTGATTGGGCTTAAATTCAACCCTCCTTTTCTAGTGGGGCTATAAGAAAGAAGAGAGAAGACAAAAGAACAAAGAGAATGGGAAAAAATAGAAAAGAATGTAGGTTTCCACCTAAAAGAGGGAATTCCATTTGAGGTACCTTGGGATGTTAGGGAGGCCACCAAAACAATGAATGAGATGCAAATAGGTGACTGATTTCCTTAGAGGATGAGCAACATTTTCAATAGGGAGGTATGATGGGCCTCCTATATAGGTGAAAATAAAGGTCCATCTGGCCATCCTTCAACATACTTTTACCTCTCTCTCTGAATTTAATGACATCTTTTTGAGCTATAATGTGTTCATTAAGAAGTTTAAGCAATATTTTTCATATCCTGTAGCCTAACATATTGAATGCGTAAGACAAGGATAATTTATTATGTAGGATAACGTTGGAGACTAGCTGGAGGGAATGTAGGAGGCTCATTCCCTCCAATAACTCGACTCAACTAGCTATTGGGCAATGACTACACTTAGTGACTATGAGAATCTTAGGAGACTATATCCACTTTTATAGGGGGTTTGAAGGGAAGAAACCCTCCTTCCAAGGAGGTTTTCCCCTTACTCATTTTGTATAAATAAAGGATCCTAAGAGCGCAGTAAGATTCGACTTCTTACAGGAAGATTGTGACTTCTAGAGTTAGATCTTGCTACTTGTTATTTCTATTGATGTTATTTACTCGAAAAATTTCTAAGATAAATGAAAATTATCTGTTTGCTTTTAGTCTAAGTGTTTTTTAAGGGAGTTGAGTTACCTTGGGTTATGGCCCAACCCAAGCACTCAAGCCTCTTTCTTGTATATTTTTGTTATGCATCTATTTTACATACTTAGCTTAGTTGTGTCCCTCTTTCTTCTACTTATATGAATTTTTTTTACCTTTGAAGATTTATTGGTCATTTCTCTTGAGAAGTTTGGTTGTAGTATCTATAAGGACAAGCAAAAAAACATAGTCTTTCTTTTTATGCAATAGTTAGATCTTAGTTTAAATTCAACTCGTCTTTTCCTTTGCATTTTGGTTTTCTACAATTAGTGTTTTTAGCAGTCTTTAGATCATGATGTTTTTCTAGTTGAATAACCACTTTGTGTGGAGGTGAGATCTATTGGCTTGTAGGGAAAAGTGACACCATTCCCATTTCATACCCGCCATCTTCCTTAACACTCTCCTTCCATTTCCATTCATTCCTCTAAATAGTATGCACACAGAAAATTACATTACAAATTTACTAGAGATTGTTAGTTTTCTTTTCTCCCTTGTGTAAGATAGGCTCCTAAGGAGATATAAGCTTGGAAATTTCTTCCACAGTATTCCCCAACCTCCTACCACCTTCTCCCACCTTTTGGTCGCTTTTATTACCCTCAAACTGCTCTCGGATGCAATCTTATAGCAATACAAGGCATCCTATAGTGCCTAATAGAATCCATAAGGACTTGACCATAATTGATTCTGAAGCATAATTTTTTCTTCTTACCCTTCCACAACATATTCTAGGCCTTGGGAATAAGCTTAAGGATCTCAAATACCTTTTTGAAATCTTCTTTTAATCACTGTGGTTTTAATTCTACAATTAGGGTTATTTGTTTTAATCATAAATTCAATATCACATAAGTAGTTTACATTGATATTTCTTGAGAATTTTAGTGGATTTTGTAATTAGAATAGGATTTACTTTGAATGTCGTAGTTTAGGTTTGATCTCATGGTCTTTACTTGACGCAACTAGATAAGGTTTATTTTCTAGTCATTTATTTTCAGTAATAGATTAGGATTTCTCTTCTAAGTATTTCCTTCCTTGCAAGTAGATCATAGCTTTCTCTTATGCAGTAGGACAAGAAAAATTTCAATTATTTCCTCCCTTGAAAAGTTAGATTCAGTAGATTACCTTCTTTGAGTTTGCCAAAAGGTATTTGCACATCTTGGTTTGATTCATTGCCTCAGAGCATATTATGTAGAATCTTGCTTATTATGCATAAAACATTGTCACCTCTTAAGTTTATACGAACTATGGATTGAAAAATTAAAGATGGTAGTCTTGGGAGTTGCGACATTCTTGTTCTAATACTAGGACTCATTAATATGCTTTCGTATTTATATTTAAACCATTTTCTAAATCAATTTCCCTATCTATAAAGTTGGTATCTCTTTCATGTTCAACCTTTTTGACCAATGTGGCCACACCATGCCATGATAAGTTATCAACATTATATTGTTTACTTCATTAAATCCATCCATTAATTCAATCAAGATTGTTTGCAATGTGTAAATGTTTTGCATCCCACTCTCGTCCGTCTATATTAAAATAAAACAATTCACATATAAGTAGTTACCTCGGTATACCTTTGTAATAATGGATTATGTAGGAAGACTAAAAATTAAACAAATACAATGTACATAAAAAAAAATCAAATTTTTTTATACATATCCACCATCTACTTACATGTCACTTTGCTTATTCTACATTTTCCCAATAGGTGTTCCCCTTTAAATTTGTTAATGGAGTTGACATCCCAAATGCGATCCACATTATACTTGCAATGAATTTAGGAATACATTGATTAATATAAACCATGGTTTTATATACCATATATCCCTCTACTATAGAACACTTAGGACGTGCTCATTGTCTAACCAAAACCTTCAATGATTTCAAGTGCCTCTCAACCATCCACAATGACCTTATGTGTACAAGCCCACACTTTTTCAGTATCCTCAACTAGGTGTATGAGGTAATGTTCTTGTGCATTGAAAAATGTTGGAGGTATATACTTTTTCATTTCACACATTAGACGAGGAATTTGTCTCCTCCAATACTTTATTTCTTCTTTATCGATTTCTTTAGATGAAAAACATCTACAATTGATGTAAGAAAATCACAAGTTTCAACAAAAAAGTATATATAAGTACATTACAAGTAAAACACATGTAGTAAAATATAAGTTGCACAACAAATTGAACAAATTAAATTACACTTTGCATATAAATCGCCACTTACCTCATGTATTTTCCAAGCTGATATATAACTTGTTTGACATTGTTGTCAAATTTTTCTGGGAGAGATAGAGGTAGAACACACTTTAACAAAAAAAATAAATCAATATTTATTCCTAAATTAGTAGAAAAAAATACTAACAAGATGTTTAACCAATATAGAAATATATACACCAAAATAATTACCTTAATCAAGGTATGCCAATCATGAGTTTTTACCCCACCTAATTCACCTTTATTTGTTAGGATATTGTTTATGTTTGAAGAAAATCCACTATGAAATATAATTTTTTCAATTATCTCTTTTACATCCTTGTTTTGTTGCTTTGTCAATAACCATGAAAGGACTCTTACATTTTGGTCTCTATCACTATTTGAATGAACCAAACTTTTCATTGCATGATTTGTCTCCTTAATGTCAATAAAACTCTTGATGATTTTTTCTTTGTCACTCCTTCCATCTAAGATTTGCCATAATGTTTTTGTTACATTATTCCCGATGTGCATTGTATCAGCCAAATGAGCAATTGATAGGTGCTTGTAGTAGGGGAGCCTATTGAATTGTACAAGATAATTTTTCATTCCTTATGGAAGTGTCCCATTATTAATGCCTTCATGGTCATTGCCTTTAAGGTGAATCATAATTAAATATATTACAACAATTCTTGTCAATTAATACTATGAAAAAATGCATTAAAAATATAAAATATTCCAAAAATCTGATGTATGATACGTAGACGATTTGTCAATCCATTGCTTGATGATTAATTCTATTATATTGCAATTTCCATGGACGAGCTGTCATTATCCATGGTTTTAATCCAATCTCTTCTTTCCCATTGAAAATATTTTTTTTTGGTACTTCAATACCTATGGTTCTTAGAGAGGAAACATCTATATCATCAAAAACCTCTTTTCCTAAAATTCCAGAAGGAAGATATTTCATCTTAGGACCACAAACTAGACATGAAAATTTACCCTTTGTTTGAAGAGCCGCAAGAGCTGGATTAAATTATAACCAATTATTTGAAGTATGTTATTTAAAAATGATGCATGACATGAAATTCATCAAATGAAACACTATTAAAGTGCAGTGTAACATTATAACATACCAAAAAATGTGTTAGCCTCGGGAATCTTGAATTGTCCATACAAGCATTACATGGAATTGAAATTCCCTTTGCACATCTACTGGTCTAGAGATATCATACATAGTGATTCCCTTCCATAATAACTTATCAATAAGAGGTTCAATATATACATTCATATATTTGACTTGGTACTTACTCGATTAAACATACAATACATAACTACTACATATATCGAAAAATAAAAAAACATCAAACATATAAGATATATTTATGAAACAAACAAGACAAATGAGATGTTATCATGTTAAAAAAATTATTCTAAACAAATATGTAGAACAATCATCACTAACATTGTGTGCTCCCTCTTTATTGACATCCATGGAGGAATGTTATTGTTGATAACAAAAACATGGCACACCAAGTAAGTAGATCCGAGCTCTCCAAATAGATTGACACCATCAACTGTCAATGGAAGTCTAAGATTACAAGGTTCGTCTTTAAAATGTGGCCATATTTCCTCTATCTTCTTAAATAAAAATCCATCTACATGCAATTGATGAACACCATCTTTACTTTTATTCTTTGCATGGTAATCCATAAACTGTGCTATGATTTTGCACCTGGAAATTCACCGCAAACATGGAATTATGGGAATATCTCGCGAGACACATTTTTTTTCTTGATTGGTTTGATATCTACTAATTTGAAATTTCAGACATTCTATTTTCAACACATGTTCTCCACAACATAAAATATGATCATCAGGACATGCATGAATAACTTGATACTCCATTCCAATAACTTTCATAATGACATGTAAATCTCAGTATGTGCGAGGTAAAACATTTGACGATGGTAACAAAAAATCCCCTAATAATCTATAACATAAGTATGGGGGATTTACGCAGTGCGTTATATTAGATATCATTTTTGGGATTCAACTGCGTTAAGTAAGTCATTCAAACGTATGACCATTTCCATGAGAGGTAGTCGTAACTGACTAATTTCTCATGATTTTTGAATAGTTCACTTAGCACTCATTGCATCGGGTGATGCTCACAGGGGTGAAGAAGTGGGATTGAAACTAGTGAAATGTGGAGAACGAATCACATAGCATCAATCATCACTTCCGGGGCTTGCACCCGGTAACCAGGACTTCCCAGGAGGTCACCCATCCCAGAACTCCTCTGGCTCAAGCGCGCTTAACTGTGGAGTTTTTCCCCACAATCAAGCCCACTTAGCTTGCTACCCCATTTGCAAAACCTTAGCAAGTATTGTGCCTCATGAACCATTCAAGTAGAGATCCCTTGACTCTTTTTGAATTTAAGTATGGGGGATTTACGCAGTGCGTTATATTAGATATCATTTTTGGGATTCAACTGCGTTAAGTAAGTCATTCAAACGTATGACCATTTCCATGAGAGGTAGTCGTAACTGACTAATTTCTCATGATTTTTGAATAGTTCACTTAGCACTCATTGCATCGGGTGATGCTCACAGGGGTGAAGAAGTGGGATTGATTGTGGGGAAAAACTCCACAGTTAAGCGCGCTTGAGCCAGAGGAGTTCTGGGATGGGTGACCTCCTGGGAAGTCCTGGTTACCGGGTGCAAGCCCCGGAAGTGATGATTGATGCTATGTGATTCGTTCTCCACATTTCACTAGTTTCAATCCCACTTCTTCACCCCTGTGAGCATCACCCGATGCAATGAGTGCTAAGTGAACTATTCAAAAATCATGAGAAATTAGTCAGTTACGACTACCTCTCATGGAAATGGTCATACGTTTGAATGACTTACTTAACGCAGTTGAATCCCAAAAATGATATCTAATATAACGCACTGCGTAAATCCCCCATACTTAAATTCAAAAAGAGTCAAGGGATCTCTACTTGAATGGTTCATGAGGCACAATACTTGCTAAGGTTTTGCAAATGGGGTAGCAAGCTAAGTGGGCTTGATTGTGGGGAAAAACTCCACAGTTAAGCGCGCTTGAGCCAGAGGAGTTCTGGGATGGGTGACCTCCTGGGAAGTCCTGGTTACCGGGTGCAAGCCCCGGAAGTGATGATTGATGCTATGTGATTCGTTCTCCACATTTCACTAGTTTCAATCCCACTTCTTCACCCCTGTGAGCATCACCCGATGCAATGAGTGCTAAGTGAACTATTCAAAAATCATGAGAAATTAGTCAGTTACGACTACCTCTCATGGAAATGGTCATACGTTTGAATGACTTACTTAACGCAGTTGAATCCCAAAAATGATATCTAATCTATAACATAATTAAAAAATAAATACTTCTTAATGTAAAGAATATTAATTGTACAATTGCATCCAAATTTTGCAGAAGATCAACTAATAATAAAAATAGAGGAAAAAATAAAACCTTTATCATCATGTATTAAATGTCACAAAATATATTACATACCTTAGGAGCTATGTGACACAAGTGTTTGAAAAACCATTCATAACCTTTAAATTCATTGGCAACAATACAACATAGAGAAGACTTGTTTTGGAGCCTTCATAAAGAGGTTTTGTCACCTTCTTAATTAGAGGTCTATCAAAAACACCATGTAGTTGGTCATCATCATCATTCATTTCAACATTATTAAATGTCTCTTGGATCAATATATTTGTCCCTTGTTCTTCAACTGTGTTATTATCATCATCACATTCTTCCATAGGATCATTAACTTGATCTTCAATATTCGCTCCATGTTTCTGAATGGACACTTGTATAATGACCACATCATCTTGCTCCATGTTTCTTTATAATTACAAACAATCAAGTCATATTAGTGTATATAACAAATATTAAAATGACACAAATGTTTAAAAATATAATATATGAAAACAAAGACAACAAAGACAATGAAAAATACAACTTAGGAGAGAGTGAGAAACAAAGACAACAAATCAATGATGGATTTTGTGCAATTTATCAATATGTTGAAAAAATATAGGAAAATTGTTAGTTTTCTTGACATGTAGAAATAGACACGCTTTGTGATATATATACTCACAACCAACAAAAACAACCTACTCTTATTTCACCTTCATCATTATGTCATATTATTTCTTGGTTTCACTTGGAGACCACAAGTTTGGTGTGGATGGCAACTTTCCCCGACCCAACTAATTGGAGACCACAGTTAAATTTATAAGGGGTTCATAGTTAAGGGATTAGGGGTTAACACATTAGGGGGAGATTATTGACATCCAAATGATAGGGGTACTTAGGATTTGGTAGTCTAGATAGATAAATAAGCTTAGGTGATAGAGAGAGAAACAAAAAAACAAATCAACAGTGAAGCTTGTGCAATGTATCAAGATGTTTATATAATGTGTTAATTTTTTTTGGAAAAAATGTTACTTTTCTTGACATGTAGAAACAGAGACACTTTATGAGATATATATTCAAAATAAACAAAAAATAACATATTCTTATTTATCCTTCATCATTATTTCTTATACTTCCTTGATTTCACTTGGTGACCATGTGGGATTTTAATTTAATGGCAACTTTCCCTCTAATACCTAGCTATCCATAACCTGTAAACCATTAACCAACCCTAACCCTTTAATCTGGCCTAACCCCTAACTCCTTAGACCTCATCCCTCTAATACTTAATGCCTTAACCCCATTCCCCCTAATTAAGCCTTTAAACCCCTAACCCTTAAGCCCTTAACCCTTAAAACCTAAACCATTCAACCCTAACCCCTTAACCAATAACCCCTTACCCCTTAAGCCCCTAAACTATTAATCCCTTACCTGTTTCCTAACACGTTAAATCCTAATCCTAAACCTGTCAAACCATAAACTCATAACCCCTAACCCCTACTCAATAAAACCCCATTAACCTCTAAATTTCCTAGGCCCTAAACCCCCTAAACCTAACTTAAACCCTAATCTATTAACCTCTAACCTCTTAACCTATTAACCGCTAATCCTAACTTATAATTTGAAGTTGATTTTTTTATAATTTGAATATTTTAATATTGTGAGTGATTGGAGACTTCCATAGTTTGTCATATTGTTAGTGATTTCCATAATCATACCGTGTCACCATCCGAAACGTTTGACATATCACACATGTTATGCAGTATGATTGTGGAAATCACTAAAAATATTTTAATATTTTTAAAAAGTAATGTTATGATACATTTTAGGCAATTTTTTTGGCTGAAAATGTTTTAAATTTAATATTTATTAATAAAAAGTTAAAAATTTTAATTATACAAATAAATTTATTTATTTTTAAATTATACGCGTGCACACACACACACACATATATATGGAAAAAATGAAAAAAAATAATACACATACGCACATAACCTTAAACTTTGAAAAGGAATATGAATTTTTTTTATTATTATTTAAGAAAATTTGTACGATAGTGTAGCTTTTATTAAATAAATTTATTAAAGTTTAAAAATTAACAAACTTAATTTTACATATCCAATTAAAAAAAATTAAACCTCTCTCTCTCTCTCTCACACACACACACACCATTAACCCAACCCTAGGTAATCTCTAAACCATTATATCCTAATCCTTTAATCCCTAATCCTTAACACCTTAACCATATTCCTCCTAATTAAACCCAGAAACCCCTAAAACTTAAGCCCTTCACCCTAATCCCTAAACCCTTAACCAATAGTCCCTTACCCCCCAAGCCCCTAAACTATTTGCCAACATACCCCTTAATCCCTAACCCTAAACCCATTAAACCATAAACCCCTAATTTACAAAAAACAAAATTGCAATATAAAGACATATAATGAATAACTTACCAAGGGACAATATTCATGCCCACCTTCAAGGTGTCAAAATTCTCTACAATGTTGTTTAGTTGTTTTTATTAAAAGTCTCCTCATCTTGTAGCCTATATATTTCATAGAAGGACAATAATATTTTCCATCACACATTTTTCCTTACCAAACTTCCAATATTGATTATCTTCAAAATTCAACCGAAATTTTAACTTTTTGTAATGCAACTAATAAATTATTTCTGAACAAAAAATATCCCTTATGTATAATTTTTGTTGTTGGATTTCCAATGTCTGTAGATCATGGGGAGACATTGCATAATGGTAAAAAAAAATTGATCGTGTAGAATGTCAGTATTCTGACAGTGTTATGACTGGCCTAGTCAAATGTCAGAAATCCGACAAACATCTGTAACAACCCCGGTGAAAATTCCAAGTAATAAAAGTTAAAAATAATAACCATGGTTGATGGGACACTTATTCCAAGATGAATGTTCGTAAAGGCATCCTAGGGGGTGTTCATTTGGTTTATTATGGCTAAGGAAATTGGCAAAGCCAATGGCTAAGGCTTTGGAAAGGAAAAATGGCATTTTTGGCACATTTAAATATGAAAATAATGGAAATTAGGAGAAAAGGGAGGTGAAAGGTCATAGGTTGCACATGGGAAGGAAATTTAAGGAAAAGAATGGAAAATGAAGAAAATAGAGGCCTCATTCATAAAAAGGCTTCTGAAGATCAGTTGGTAACCTTTTGTCAGTTCAGTCTTGGAGCTCTGTCATTATTCTTTCTCATACTCACTCACTCTTGGACAATTAGAATTTTCTTGGAGCACTTGGGAATTGGATCAAGAAAGGCAAAGAAGGCAAGAGGAAGTGAAGATCAAGCAAGGAAAAGAAAGATCAAGCATCTACAACAAGATTCTTTGCAAGTATTGATTTGCATGTGTGATTTCCTCACTAGATTTGGCATGCATGATATTGTGTGTGGTTCTTTCACTATTATGGCATGGGTTTTTCTAGCTGTGACAGTGTTTTTCAGTCTAGCCCTGCCATTTCCTGATAGCCTTGATGAGATGGGTTCTCATACTTCGGTTGAGCTGGATTTCTGTATGGATTCGATGCTAAGTGGAGTGGATCTTTGAAACGAAAAACACATGGCTTAGTAGTCCCTGCACTAGACTGTGGATCATGGTAAATCCACTAGCCTAGCAACCCTTGAGCCAGAATGTAGGTTGTAGTAAAGCTAGGATTCTGTGCCTTGGTGGGCCTAGGAATCCTTGCCAGTGAAAGGCGAGAGATACGGTAAAGCTAAGAGGTGGATTTTTCTCCGTTGGGCCTAGTAGTCTTGGTATGGGATGGATGGTAAAGCCTAGAGAGTGGGTCTCGGTGTAGGGCATAGTGATCCATGGATTGGAATGTGGATTATGGTAAAGCTTGAGAGATTAGGAGGTACTCAAAGTCCTCACGGTGTAGGTGGAGAAATATGGTAGCATCCATGTTTTTTTGGTTCTTTTTGGTTGGTTATAAGTCCCACATTCATGCTTGAGATATGGCATGGAGGTGATGGGATGAAGAGGGATTTGGATCAACCAACCTATGGCTAGGTGGAACGTGGTAGTCCCATCCCTAGTTGGTTTCTGCATTAATTAATGATAAATTCATCCCTTTGGTTTTCATGTGTAAATGTATTGGATTATATTTGGATTATGTTGTAGCTTTTTCTATCTCCTGTCACACAATTTCTTCAGAAGATATAGAAGCCTCCTAGAGATAGCCTCTCGGTTGGTAGGAGACTAGTGCCAAGGGTATCTGAGAGGAGTTCTTTTGAAGATTATCTAAAGGATTTCTGTTGCACTCCATGTGTCATGTAACTTGGAAAGGGATAATTGAGAGCTTGGTTCAATAACCATTCATCAGGATAAACTCAAGAGAACACATATATTTAAATACTCAGGGGATAAATATGGCTAATCTCAAAGAAAAATTTCTTGGTTCTAGTGGCCAACACACAACAATAGATACCTTAACGTTGTTGTTGTAGTATAGATGAACAAGAGGAAGGAAAGGAGGGGAAATGATGTAGAGGGTTGGACAAAACACAAAATCCTATGCAACAATATCCAACAAAAATATGGAAGAGTGAGGAGATGAAAATGCAGAAAGAATGGAGCACGAATTAAGGTCTCAAACTCTATGCCTCATGAATACATTTGTCACCAAATAACAATAAGTAAATCTGTGCACATACAAGTATTGCAAGCTATTAAATAACACAAGTAAATATGTAGTAAACATAGGTACTTTTTACTACTTAGCATCAAACATACAACCATAAGGAGAGTGATACCAGTAGTTTCATTACACTATTTCAGAGGAGGAAAGGCATACATGGAGTTATAAACAAAAGGGGAAACATACTACACATAACTGATTGGAATCAACAAAACAATTTCATTAATCCATGAAGACGGAGTCCAAATCACCAGTACATCACATTTAACAAGTGTATCAACCCAAGGACCTCATGAACAGGCAAATTGAACCAAAGTGGAACCATAGAATTTGGGCCCCTTGGGTGCAAAATTTTAGAACCTTTGTTAAGTGTTTCTTCCCTCTTTTTATAAGGAGATTGGGAGCTTGAAAAATAGTTACAAAATATCTCAGCTGAGCTCCAACTGTCTAATCGACTATCTGTCTTGATATGAAAAGGCTCTACTACCTAAATGATTACAAAGGATTTGATTCCTTTCTTGAAAATACAAAAAATACAGAACAAAAGAAATAAGGAAAACTGAATGATGGTTGAGGAAAATATATCCCTTCCATTCTTGTGATACCTCAGATCAGGCTACCTCTCTGCCACAATGTTCCTCTTTAGTCACTTGGTTGGTTCACCTATCGCTTTTCCCTTAACTGCTTGAATTCCCTACCCTCTTGAGCTAGGAGGAATCAGTTGTGGTGGCCTTAGTGGTGTCGCTGAATCACAACTGCCAACTCATCCATATCATAACTCTCTGTATTACACTATCAGAGAAATTCCACATTGTTACTCCATAGTGGCACTATGTTTTTATTTGTTGATTACCGGCCTTCGATATGAAGAGGCCCTTCTGCTTAGCCCTTCCTGCATTTCTCACCATAGGACTGAGGGTCGTGACCTACCACTTAGCCTTGAGGTTCTAGAGTGTTTAGACTCTTGTTGTGGGACATTCTCCCTCTGTTAATAGCTCTCTGCCCTTGGTTCTTTAAGTTCTTTTCAACCATGTACCAACCCAATATCAGATCCCCCTTTTTGGAACTTTTTCACGTATCAGGTGTTACAAAGTGATGACATCCTCAACCTTCGATATGCAATCTCTGATATGACGTCATCACTTCCATGTGGCACCTCATGAATGGTGACACATGTCACCCAGATTTTCCCCCTTGGGTGCTCTCAAAATGCCAAATCTACCTACCATGTGTCCTTCCGTATCATCATGTCATACTGACGTCAGATGCCAATGTAGAATTATCAAAATGAATCATATGCCACCACATGTCTTGCTAGAGGAGAGACAAAAGGGCCCGCCCACCTTTGCTTTTGTGATGAAATCCTTTATTAATCCTTTATTGGCATTCCTAACGGTTTTTAACACTATCGGCGCTTCACCCATATCGCAAATTTTAAAGGTTGTCACCTGAAGAAGTTCCAATTCTCTAATTGCCTATATGCCTAATGTGTTGATGCTCTGAAATGCGGGACCTATAATGTGTGATTGCTGATATGATGACACTTCGATGTGCAATTGTCAATATGCCTAATGTTACTGGACCTATGACATCAATGGACCTCCGATATGCGATAATTGATATGTTGGGACCTCCGATATGTGATTGTTGATGTGTCAGGACCTCCAATATGTGATCGTTGATATTCTGATATGCCTTATTAAAGCTTCAATCCTTGAAACTTTAGTAGAGCATATATTTTGATCTAGGATTCCATTTTTTGACTTCCACATATCATTGGAAGGCTTGTTCAAAGCACTTTAAAATGGAAAGGTACGATGTAGGCTTTGTGTCCTTCTGTGGCTTGGGAGTTTACTGCAAACTTCTCTTCTTTTTTGCATTCTTTTGACATCATTTTCCACCATTCAAACAATTTTTTAGTAAGTGACAACATTGGCTCCCATTGGGGATAGTGCCTTGCTGGCAAGGTGTTGAGAACCTATAGACTAGTAGCCTTCACCATTGGGCATGGAGTCAAAAATGTAATGAACATGTAAAACCATAAAAACTCCCTCAAAATTTATCTTTTGGGAGTCCCCTCCTCATAAAAACGGAAATGTAGAACTACAAACTCTAACAACAGGAAATTAAATGCTCACCCAGTGCACTTATTTATATACAACTCCAAATTATGCATAGGGCTCAATCTACCCAAGTGAGGTCAACCTTCCAATGCTACCAGCCCAGCATCTGAGTACTAGACCTTATGCCATTGTTCTCTTGGAAGTCAACAACTAAAACAGGCATGCACCATTGCCCCCAAACTAATAATTGATGCTAAGCTCTTTTAATCTCCTCCATGAACCTTCAAATTTGGATGTGTTCTTGAAAACCAGTGACTGAAATAGGCATTCACCCCATAAGAACTTCAGACCAAAAATTTGACACATACCTTCGAATTGACGTATATTGTTCTAGGCCAAAGAAAGATGCCATGTAGTCACCTACTAGATCATGGAATTGATGATAAAAATTTATAGTTGTCTCCCTTTCTTGAATAGTTTCCAATGAGGAATCTTTCTGCAACACGAAGCCACAAACATTGCTTGGATCTTCAACTTTGGGCTCCTCTTGAAGAAGTTTTTGTTGGTCATCTTCTCCACACTTATTTGTAAGAAAATCCCTTTGAAAGTCTACAACCATATTATACTCCTTTGAATCATCTAAATCATAAATTGGACAAGGTTCTTGAACTTGTTATCCTAGTGAAGAATGTAAATCGTAAACTGGAGCCTCCTTGTTAACCTCATGGTAGGCCTCCTCCTTTTGTGTAGCATCCCATGACTGAGACTATTGTGGTTCTCCATCGCTCGACTCCCCATCATAGTCATACACATCATAAGAATGAGAATCATACAATTTGGCATAATAAGATCTCTGAGGGTTTGTTTGTAGCTCGATGATGTCTCCTTCTTCCCTTTCTTGATTGTTGGGTGATGCTTCTTGATGTGAGTAGATATATTCTTGGAGTGGAACCCCACAAATATCTTCAGTAGGATCATTAACCTCAAAAATATTTTCAACATTAAAATGTGCAATACAATATTCAAATAGAGCATCTGGTGGATATAGTCTTTTGTAAAAATGATTAAATGCTATGTGAAATCTCTTTAAGGAAGATATGCTGCCATGAGGCGTTGTTTTGTACCAAAATCTAGCATCTTCATCTAAAGAAGGCATGAACAATTTCATTTTAACATCTTCAAAAACAATACACGGTTGTTCCATGCATTCATGAAAACCCTTGAGGTGTTGGTCCGACCTTCTATCTGTGTTTCCACTGAATCTAAGAAAATAGGTATACAATTCATGAATTGAACGGACATGATGGGGATAGCGAACAACAAAAAGAAAAATCTAGTTTGGAAAATTTGTTGGCCAAGGATGCAAGAATGACCATTTTGAAAACTCCTTTAGGTGAGTGATCTCAAGTTCAAATGTAGGGGACATTTTCTGTTTTTTAGCATCCGAGCAAGTATGAGTCCTCTTGAAAGCTAGGATGATCAAATAAATATATAGACAGTGGAGTTGCTAGGGTGTTTACAATAATATTGAAACAATGGAGTTGCCAAGGTGAGAGATATTCAACCCACACCTCCCTTGCTCACCCGACAAAGGGAACGTAAAAATTTTCCTACCCAGTGAAAAATATTCTAATTCATTCCCCAACGACAATGCCAGAAAGATGTTGTAGATTTTTCTATCTCCTATCACACAATTGCTTTAGAAGATATAGAAGCCTCCTAGAGATAGCCTCTGGGTTGATAAGAGACCAGTGCCTAGGGAATCTGAGAGGAGAGACTTTGAATGTTATCTAAAGGCTTTATATTGCACTCCATATGTCACATAATTTGGAAAGGGATAATCCAGAGCTTGGTTCAATAGCCCTTCATCAAGGTAAACTCAAGAAAACACATAGATCTAAATACTCAAGGGATAAATATGGCTAATGTCAAAGAGAAATGTCTTGGTTCTTGTGGCCGAAACACAACAATAGGAAACTTAACATTGTTGTTATAGTATAGATGAACAAGAGGAAGGAAAGGAGGGGAATTGATGCAAAAGGCTGGACAGGACATAGAATCATAAACAACAATGTCTGACATAAATATGGAAGAGTAAGGAGATGAAAATGCAAAAAGAGTGGAGTACGAATTAAGGTCTCAAAATCTACGCCTCATGAATACATTTGTCACCAAACAAAAACAACTGCAGACTATTAAATAACTGTAGGTTTTAACCCCGTACAAAAATTACCTGCATACAAATTCTAAAACATAAAAAATAGACAATGCGAGAGCATAATACATAAAACACATATACACAGAGATTTTCCCCTGGATCCCAAAACGGGACTACCAGCTTGATTTTTCATTATATTCCTTTCAATGTTATAATACATATTTGTACATGCCGAAGCATCCAATTCCATGGACTGAAAACCATCACGTCCAATAACATGGACTGAAAACCATCACGTCCAATACCATGGACCAAAAACCATTGCGTCCAAAAACATGTGCAAAAATCATGCACAAAACCATAGGTGGGTCCGCCCAACCTAACATAGGTTCCAAAACCAAAATTTTCCGAGGCACTACCTCAGACCCCATAGAGTGGGGTTACCTGCACCCCTCAAACCCCCTATGACTCCCCTCGCTACGCACTTGGTGCAACGAAGGGGGGGCTCTAACCCCTCGGCTAGTTGTGGAAAAAATATAACACAACCTAACATTCTCCCACTTGTTGTTTTCTTTCCATAGGGAGCCACAAGAGAGCTTAGTCATTTATCCAGCCCTGCAATGCCCACTGTTTCTCTACACCAAGAGAACTTCTCAAAGCTCACAGATTTTGTCAATGCATCTGCAATATTCTTCAAAGTGTCCACCTTTACCAGCAACACCTTTTTGTCTTCTATCATATCCCTCACAAAGTGATACTGAACATCAATGTGCTTTTGGATTTTAGGCATCTGTGGTTCATTTCTTTTGAGTTTTGTCTCGGAGTATCCATAGTAGAAACCATATTTGTCAACGTTTCGAATCCCAACAGGGATCCATCATCAGGACTAATTTGAATGATGATATAAGAAGAGCTATGTGATAGGATAAATATTTTAAAGAAATAGTTTTAAAGGCCGGCTGATAACTTCTAATTTATATTTTATTTATATTTTGTATTTTTAATTTTATCATACTCATTAATAAATTGCTTCTTTTTTATTTTAATTTATGTTTTAACAGATTTTTATTAGTTGAATAATTAATTAATTGGAGGTTTTTTAATGGATTTAATATTAGCTGATTTGATTAATTGGTTACTTAATTCTTTTAAAAAACTAATTTTATTCTAAAAATCATTATCATAACATAAATAAATAAATTATTATTATTAATAATTTTAATATTAATATTTTAATAATAGTTAATTAAATGAATATAGTTTAATTTTATTTTTATATAAAGTAATTCTTTTTATAATTAGTTAGTAATAATTATTAATATCATAAATTTCTTTTTTTAAACTATATATATATATATATATCTATATATATATATATATATATATATATATATATATATATATATATATATATATATATATATATTATCATAAATAAATATATATATATATATAAAAGAATTACAATTTCTTTTCAATTTATATTAAAAATAAGGTAAGATAGTTAGTTTGTTTTGATTTATAAACAATATTGGATTATATACTTTATTAGAGAGTTAGAACCACAAAGGCATCCTAGGTAATTAGGTAGTTGTTTTTCCTCTCCTAACCTTATAAATACTTAATCTTATAACAATATTATTAATACACAAAGATAAAATTAAAATAGATATGACTATTAAGTTTTATAATAGTGATCATTATCATGAAGATTATTTTAATAATAATAATAATTTGTTTATAATAAAATAAAATAGTAATATTATTTATAATAAAACTATTATTTAACCACTAATAAATATCTAATTTATATCATTATATATTAAAATATAATAATAAAGTATCTAATCTAATATTGTTTATAAATCAAAACAAACTAACTATCTTCATTTTTGTTATCGGGAAAACTAGTGTCCATTCAGAGCTGCTAGTCCCACTAAGACATGTAGCTATCTTAGAAACAAACAAACTAAAGTTACTTGTGTTTTCCTTTATGAGAGATAGATGAGAGAGAAGCAGAAAGTACCAACCTCAGTCTTTCGCTAGTCTGCTTGCTTGTTTCCTCTCTCCTTTGATAGAGCTTTTGCCACTCCTTTCTCACTTGTTCTGCTTCAAAGAACACCTGTAGAGTCAAGGCAGCAAAATACCATCAAAGCATAGAGATCTATAACCATAAACAATGTAGGATCAGATGTACATTAACCATATAAATGCATATACAAATAGATTATTCAGAGATATACAAACATATGGAGGAAAACTCAAATAGCTTTATTGATAGAAGTAGTAGAAGAGAGGATTACAACCAAGTTGTCTAATCCAACATCATCCTCCCAGCATGAAAGCCCTCTTCACCTCATACAAAGCAAGATCACCCAACAATGTCTTCAAAGAGAAACCAACAACACTTCCTTGCAAATTACAAAATTCCAGCCTCTAGATCCCTAGGATGAGGGATCCATATATAGATGTTTGCAGGAGAGTGAGTCAGCTTCTGGGATTTTGGTTAGTGTCATTTCACTGATAGTTCTTGGTTCCACTTGGATATTTCATGATCTCTTACTCATCCCTGGGAGAATTCAGAGAGGCAAGTGTCAAATGAGCAGTTTCTAGAAGATTCTTTGGGTTTCCACCTAGCAAACTGCTTCTGCCATTTGTCTGCTCTTGCTCATTGCACCCTATAGAAGGGATTTTTAGTATCCATCGTACCCCCGTGTGTAACAGGTGAGATGCATCGCACCCTCAGCATGGAGCAGTCTATATGGTCCAGTTTTGACCACTTCTGAGCAGTTTTTTAGGGAGAACTTCTGGGAAATGATGCAATCAGTTGACCTTGTTCCTTTAGGATATGAAACAACACTTTTTGGGGCTTAGAAGCCCTTGATTTATGGACATATGTGATTGGAGTTGCAGTGCCCAAATATATCTATAATAGTTGCCCCCTAAAGCATGATGTCGTAAATCTTCTGATGTTGGGTGAAATGCTTTATAATGAGGATCCGAGGTTTTTTGAACTGGAAGGTGACCTGTAATAAGATACAATACAATACATTATCTTCATAATATTTTCATGATCTAGCTGAGGCGGGCATTCCCATGCTCAGCTTTATAAATTGATTTTCATGTACATAAGACAGACAATCGTCTGTGTAGCAGACTGATGATTCTGGTAGAGCCATCATCCCTTAGTTTGGATGATTATCTGTGTAGTTGTGATGTAAATTTGATGTCTTTATTTTCCTGAATATATCACAACCCGGATGGATGAAACTAGATCTGGGGTCTTCAAACGCGTTCAATCTTTGCCTGAAGTACAAGTCGATCCATGTGAAAAGATGTTCTGATGTCGAACACGGAAAGACATTGCCTGATTACCAGCCAATGATGTAAGTTGTTAACAAGTGTGAGAGGAATCACTGATAATGATGATGACCCTCAAGGTACTGTAGTACAATTCACGTGGTGTGAATACATGAGTTGATGTCGAACATGATCTAGGTGGATCTTGGTGGCCACTTGCCAAGTCCACCTGGACCCCCACCATTGTTTCTCTCAGCATTTTCAGTTTCCTTAATTGTAGCACAACTTACTATTTTTAGCAGTTTTTCGGGTCTTGAACTTCCAGAGCCGTTTTGAGGCCCTAAACGATGGTTTTTGGGAAATCTGGGGCAAAATAGATCCATGGACTGATGTTGCCTCCCAAAGTGGTAGTGCTCGGATATATCTTTCTAGCGAGCTATTGTACGTGTCAAACGGAGATTGTATGCCAAAGTTACGACCCCGGGAAGTTGATGTACCAATTTATCCAAATGGGGCCCACAATTTTGCGTTTCATCTTCTAGGGTTAGGTTTTGGAATGTTAATGGTTTTCCATTGTTTCTCAACAATAAATAGGCCTTCAAGCCTCATTGTAAGACAGTTCAGAGGCATGTAGCCACCACATCTCTTCTCAGAGATAAGCTACCATCGCCCTAGCTGGTTTGTTTCCATTACTATTTGTAAGCATATTTCAGTATTTTACATTAGTTAAGTGAAGTATTATTTTCGCTGCATATCTGTGTTTATGGTTATCTTTGTAATTTGTTGCGTTCCTGTTTAAATCCGGATCAGAACACCACGCAAAATCTTTCGGTCGAAGGCCATTGATGTAAACCTATCGCCGGAAGTGAGAAACTTGCCATTGAGGCATGCAAGCTTCAAAGTACTGAAAGGGTTGTTCCTAAGTCAACTTCTTGGATAATGAGTTGTTGTCGACAAGAAGTGACCCATCATAGGAGGGCATTAATGAATCCCACATCTATGACATAGAATGGAGAAAATGATTTTGTGGAGGTGAAAACGATCTGATGATATAAGGTTCAGGGTGGCGGTCATGAAAAATGGAGAGTGAAGGTATTGCAGCAGATGAGGCGTTAGCTAGGTTGGTGAATTCTCTGAGCGACTTCTCTTGAACATATCAGCAACACTGAAATGGATTGGTAGTGTTAACCCCAATATGGATGGTACGACGGACCAATGGTGATATGACTGGTGAATGGAATAACCCAACCCGACTCAATCATGGTGATGGAGTGAAAGTGTCATGTTCAAGAGCGACCTACTACCAATGAAGTTATTCAAGTTTTCTTCCCTTTTTTCCCCAGTCATTGTTGACCAGTACCTCTTTATTTTTGTCAAGCTTGAGGAGGATAACATATGCTTGTTCTATAATTTTCCCTTCGGGCAAACCTGTCACTATGTTTTAACGAGCCTAGCGACAGTGAAACTCGCTCTTGTCTACATGGACAAGTTTGTTGCTATTGTTTTAACAAGTTTAATGACAAGGATAACTCGGTCCTTTTCAATTTTAGAGAGTCTAAAAAGAGACAAAAAGGCAACTCCAGTAGCACTTTTTCGTAATATAATCCCTTAAGTCCGAAAATGTATAAAGCAATACGAAAGGGATGAATTTTCGATAGTTTTAATGAGCCGAACAAGACAAGCGCTCGATCTTTTTGTGTAATTATCCCTCAGGTCCAAAAAGATTAAAATCTAGAAGAGGGATGGCACTTCCAATCACTTTAACGAGTTGGAGAGGTCAATTGCTCGGCAATATTTTCATATTTTACGAGTCAGATGAAAAGAGCGTAAAGGAGACTAGTTTCTTGAGGAACGTGTGATGTTTTAGGATAGCAACTGGTTCTAGGTAAGGTTTGGAACTTTTCAATCATGGCAGTGTAAAGAAGGTGGCTAATATAATCACTCGTCACAGTTGTTCCTCAAAAGGGTAAACAATCAAATGGAGGCATATGATCGGCTAAAAAAGAGTGGAGGTGATGGTAAGAACACGACCAAGGTTCAAAAGCTGATAATTATGTGATCACAAAGAATATTTACTGAAGATGGGTTCATTTTTTAATGAGATTAAACTCTGGGAGAACATTTGCTCATTGCTAGGTTTCTTTTTTAACGAGCTTGAACTTTGCGTAAAACTGCTCGTGCCAGTCGTATAATAAGGATGTCTCATCGATAGGTTCATTTTTTAGGGAGCTTGCCCTATTCGAAACTTTGCTTCGAAGCCTTTCGTTATGCAAGCTAGGAATGACCAACCTTTGAGTTTAAAGGGTTAAGAGCCTACAAACTAAGAAAATAAATGGTCGTTGTTCACTTGCATGCAAAAAGGTTTGCATGCCCCCAGGTATAAAGTAGAGTTTCCAGGTCACCATATGGAAGTTCTTGCATTAGCAAGATTGTTTTATTCGTGTAGCAAACAAAACACTCCCTCGGCGATGTCCATCGAAATGGAAAAAGGTGACTGTTGTCAATGCCAATCACATAACCTTTTACGGGGGAATCCTTTTCCAGTATACTTCCATTTTCCTAAAAGGACAGGGGAGTCAGACTAATCATATTCCTATGCGGAAACCTACCTTATATCTAGGGTTTTTCTACCGAAGCAGACCAGGGCGCATGCCTCCTGGGTTTCAACAATCACCGAATCACTCGCGCCCATCAGGTGGACGGACTGGAGATTTATGAGACATTCCTTATGAAAAAAGACCAGTTAGGGATGGCATTTGACTAGTAGTTGTGTTTGAACCAGGGAATGAAAGCTAGTCTATGAGCTTGACCATTCTGCCTTCATGCAGAAAACACATCACTCGAAAGAGTGAGGAAACAATAGCTCCCATGCTATAAATGTAGTCATGCCCAAGGAGTAGATTTTAAAAATAGAGGTCCTTGGACTACCATCATGTTTAGGTGAATGGTTTTCCTTCTCAAAGTTATAGGTGAATTTGGAAGGATCCCTAACGGTCGACTGGTTCCTTTGTTGAAGCCTGTCAAATTTTGAATCTCAGGCAGAAGCGATGACGAACCAAGCGCTCTCCAAGCAATTGAGGAAAGGATACTCACAGAAGCCCCTTCATCTATGATAGTACCAACCATGATCATTCTGTTAAGATTGTACTATGATTCGGAATGGTACATTAGATGGTAGGTAGGGTCTGCCTAGTAGATTTCAATCGAAAGAAACAACTAGGTTGCTTGGACTAGGGACTGAATAAACAGCCAAGTAAATCTCTGACAAACTTCCTTCATGCGATAAAGGAATAGTATATTGTCCCCATGTTCATTGGATTATGTGTTAACGAAAAGAATTTGAACGATGTCATTCTCATTCTCTTTGGTGACAGTATCATCTCAAGGTGGACCTTCTGAAGACAAAACTGGGACGACTGCCGTCTCGACCTGTTGACTTTGGTATGATGTGGACTCAAAGGGTCTATCTTCAATGATAGGTGCTTCGATCGACAACAACGGTGTGTCAATCAGATTTTCAACTAGAAATGGACTCAGCAAGAGTTTCTTGTATCTAGGAGAAAGTCACTGCAGTGAAGTAGGATGGTTATCCAAGACTCTTTTAGCTTCGTCTAGGAAAGGACAACAGTGGAGGGCATGATCGCCTTCACACAGTCTACAAGGAAATTTAGATCTTCCTTTTTGTCCATTGACTTCATTTTCACTAGTTGATGGTGTGCTCTCAACATGATCGTCAGAGGTTGAAGACACCGGATTGTGCAAGCAGGGAGACCAGTCCCTCAGGATCCGTGGGATACAGGGACAATCTTGATGATAGTGGTCTCCCTTGCAAATGACACATGGAGATTTAGGTTTGGATGGTGCAGTGTGTGGATTTTCGCCAGATGATGCATGGTTTCCCCCTTTCGCCGTTGGCTTCTTCTTCTTCTTCTCCTTCCCTTTCTTCTTCTTCTCAGTTACTTGGTTACTAGCTTCACCAAGTGAAGAGGAAGAAGGAGAGGGAGAAACAAACGAAGTAGAAGGTTGGGGGTAACTCTAGTGTCATCTGGTTGTTGTTTTGATTGCTCAGGAATTACGGTGTTTTGAACAACAGAGGTCGAGAAAAGCCATACCAGCAGGCCAATTGTGAGTCCTGGAAGGGACAATGTAGCCATATGTGGAGCACCAACATCTCCCTAAGAAGAGAAAGGACTAGGATTTCCCCCAAGGGGAAATCCTTGATTGGTGGACTCCATTTTCTCAACCTAAGACCAACGAGGGAACAGTGATGTTATTCCGACTAAAATAAATTTTATGATGCTTTGACACAACTTGCTTTTTCAATTTTTAAGAGTCGAGAAAAGGCTAAATATGACTCTAGTCACCTTTGATTTTTAATGAGCCTGAAGTGACAAGTGGTCAGATGGACCTTTTCTTTTAAGGAGTCTGAAAATGAATGAAAGTGACTACTATGGAAATCTAGACATAGGGATTACCAAACCAATCGCAAAATTGCAGAATACTTTTTACAGTACGGCAGTCAATCTTCCCAAATGATGTTTTTAGTGCATTGCGATCGATAGGGCAGCAGACACAACTTCCTAAGGATAAAGGATGTAGCCTATTGTGGTCTCCCAATATATACTCAACGGTACGTGGGAGCACAAGTCCGTACTGGCACTTGTCATTTCAAAGAGGAGGAATCATCCAACCTACGATGAAAGTGATAGTTACCAGGCTTTACGATGTTGGAATACGTCTCTAGCCTAGACTTCTAAATGTTGTGCATTAGGTTCCAAAGCGTTTTTATGTTTATTGAGGTTTATTTTACAGTTGATCTTTTTAAAGAAGTTTGCCTTTAAGGTTCACTGCATGATGTAGATATACAATTCCTAAATATGCAATCTAAGATGATAAACAATCGTTTACTTTCTTTTTGCAATGAAAATCCTAGCTACTAAAGAAAGAAAGATGAAATTTTTTCAACATAGAGCAGAGAGCACACACTAGATGCACTTTTCCTAAATCAATTTCAGCATGCAGTCTAAATGCAAATGCACATGCATGTATTGTTTTTCAGTTTCCTTAATGTGAGAATGACAAAAAATAAAACTAAGTATAGATCTGAATTATCTTCTTTCAAAGCAACAGTACTAACAATTTTCTCTTCAAAAAATGAAAGGAAGGTTAAGACAACACGTTGCGATTTCGAATTTAAAATTGTTTTCAACACTTGAAATACTATTAATTCAAATCAAATACAATGGCAAAAGTGTAATCGACTATCTAGATGAGGAAGACTTTACGACACTCTTTTTCTTGACTGAAAACGACACTTGCGACACTCTCAAATAAAAATATGACAGTTCGATTAAGCTACTATTTGCAAAGGAGAACTGTAAATGATGAAAAATACATAAAAAAACATTCACAATTCCTTCTTATGGAGGTTGAATAATGCAAAGGAAGATGGCTTCAACAGTGATATACTGATCATAGACAACAAAACTAATGAATAAAGCTGAAGATAATGAAGAAAAAACCAAAATCTGGAGGCAGAAACAGTCCTAGTCAATCATCGCACGGGAAACAGGGATGCATCTCACCTGCAACACACGTGAGGTGCGATGCATCCAGATTGCCAATGAGAGATAGTGCGATGGTCTAGGGATGAGACTGAGCTTGGTTTTCACTCACAGTTTGTAGCTAAGTTCAGGGGTTTAGGCTTAGCTAATGATAGTCAGTAAACACAAAGTATAGGGGATGATCTAATGAGGTTATTTGAGCTACCACCAGGGCACTTAGGATGTTTGCAAGCTAGATTTTCAGTTCATAAACCAACCTGGAGATTGACTGAAGCAGCGTTGATCTACTTTGCAGTTGCATAGCAAAAGTAGTTCGAAGGCTAGCTGGCTTAACTTCAGGCTCCGTCTATGGTTTATAAAGCAAACAATAGTAACAAAATAAACAAACTATTCGTTCCCCAGTGGAGTCTCCATTTTGTTATCGGGAAAACTAGTGTCCATTCAGAGCTTCTAGTCCCACTAAGACGGGTAGCTATCTTAGAAAAAAACAAGCTAAAGTTACTTGTGTTTTCCTTTATAAGAGATAGATGAGAGAAGCAGAAAGAACCAACCTCAGTCTTTCGCTAGTCTCCTTGCTTGTTTCCTCTCTCCTTTGATAGAGCTTTCACCACTCCTTTCTCACTTGTCCTGCTTCAAAGAACACCTGTGAAGTCAAGGCAGCAAAATACCATCAAAGCATAGAGATCTATAACCATAAACAATGTAGGATCATATGTACATTAACTATATAAATTCATATACAAATACAAGATTCGAAGATATACAAACATATGGAGGAAAACTAAAATAGCTTTATTGATAGAAGTAGTAGAAGAGAGGATTACAACTAAGCTATCTGATCTAGCATCATCCTCCCAGCATGAAAGCCCTCTTCACCTCATACAAAGCAAGATCACCCAACAATGTCTTCAAAGAGAAACCAACAGCACTTCCTTGCAAATTACAAAATTCCAGCCTCTAGATCTCTAGGATGAGGGATCCATATATAGATGTTTGCAGGAGAGTGAGTCAGCTTCTGGGATTTTGATTAGTGTCATTTCACTGATAGTTCTTGGTTCCACTTGGAGATTTCATGATCTCTTACTCATCCCTGGGCGAATTCAGAGAGGCAAGTGTCAAACGAGCAGTTTCTAGAAGATTCTTTGGGTTTCCACCTAGCAAACTGCTTATGCCATTTGTCTGCTCTCGCTCATCGCACCCTATAGAAGGGATTTTCAGTATGCATCGCACCCCCTATGTGTAACAGGTGAGATGCATCGCACCCTCAGCATGGAGCAGTCTGTATGGTCCAGTTTTGAACACTTCTGAGCAGTTTTTTAGGGAGAACTTCTGGGAAATGATGCAATCAGCTAACCTTGTTCCTTTAGGGTATGAAACAACACTTTTAGGGGCTTAGAAGCCCTTGGTTTATGGACATATGTGATTGGGTTGCAGTGCCCAAATATGTCTATAACAATTTTTAATATAAATTGAAAAGAAATTGTAATTCTTAATAATAATTATTAAAAAAAGTATATAGATATATATATATCTATATTTATATATATATATATATATATATATATATATATATATATATATATATAGAATAATTATTCAAATAAAGATTAAAAAGAAATTTATGATATTAATTTATGAAATTAATAATTATTATTTCCTAAAAATTTTTAATGTAATTTGAAAAGTAATTGTAATTCTTAATAATAATTATTATTGAATTTTTAATAATAATTATCATAAAAATATTAAAATAAAGTTTAAAAAAGAAATTTATGATATTAATAATTATTACTAACTAATTATAAAAAGAATTACTTTATATAAAAATAAAATTAAACTATATTCAATTAATTAACTATTATTAAAATATTAATATTAAAATTAATAATAATAATAATCTATTTATTTATGTTATGATATTGATTTTTAGAATAAAATTAGTTTTTTAAAATAATTAAGTAACCAATTAATGAAATCAGCTAATATTAAATCCAACAAAAAACCTCCAATTAATTAAATATTCACCTAATAAACATCTGTTAAAACATAAATTAAAATAAAAAAGAAGCAATTTATTAATGAGTATGATAAAATTAAAAAATATAAAATGTAAATAAAATATAAATTAGAAGCTATCAACTGACCTTTAAAACTATTTCTTTAAACTATTTATCCTATCATATAGCTCTTCTTATATCATCATTCATATTAGTCCTGATGATGGATCCCTATTGGGATTGGAAACGTTGACAAATATGGTTTCTACTGTGGATACTCCGAGAAAAAACTCAAAAAAAAAAAAAGAAATCAATGTGCTTTGTCTTTGAATGATATGAAAATTTCTTTGGTTGTCACAGTCTATCCTCATTGCTCCCTGTACTGACCCCATATTTGAACACAATCTCTGCAACGAAACTGCTTCCTTGCTTGCATGAGTGGCTGCAGTGTATTCTGCCTCTGTAGTTGATAGTGCCACTACAGATTGTTTCTTACTCATCTAATTGATTGCACCTCCAAATAGGTTAAACACCCACTTGTAGATCTTCTCTGATCCAGATCTCCAGCCCAGCCTACATCAACAAAGCCATGAATATCAAACACTTTGTCCAATCCTAGTCTTCCTTGGTAGCACAAACCATAATCGCTAGTGCCAAGCAAATACCTGAAAACTCGCTTCACTGTTGTCCAGTGCTCCTTCCCTGGTTTTGACATAAACCTGCTCAGTACTCCCACTGCATGTGCAATGTCTGGTCTAGTACATACCATCACATACATCAGGCTACCGACTACACTTGCATATGGAACACAGGACATGTCCTCTTCCTCTTCTTGTGTCTTGGGACAATGTTCAGCATATAACTTTACACCTACAGGAATAGAAACCTTCACTGGTTTACTATCTTGCATATTAAACCTCTGCAATATTGTCTCGACATACTTCCTCTAGTTTAACCAGAGCTTCCTCTTTGTCTGATCTCTTTTCATTTCCATGCCCAAAATATAGTTTGCAGCACCAAGATCTTTCATGTCGAATTTGGAGGACAAATGGGTCTTCAAATCCTGGATAATTTCTTTGTCATTTCCAACCAGCAACATATCATCCACATACAAGGCCAGATAAATAACACGGTCACGAATTAATTTAAAATACACACAGTGATCTGCTTCGCTTCTGATGAAGCCAAGTCCCCATATAAATGTATCAAATTTTTGATACCACATCCTTGGTGATTGTTTTAACCCATACAAAGACTTCGTTAACTTGCATACCAGTTCTTTCTTACCCTTCACCGCAAAGCCTTCAGGTTGCTTATGTAGATTTCCTCTTACAGATCCCCGTGAAGAAATGTTGTTTTCACATCCATCTATTCTACCTCAAAATCAAAAGTAACAGCAACAGATAAAAGTAATCTAATAGAAGTTACCTTGGCAATAGGAGAAAAAATATCACCAAAATCAATTCCCGGCACCCGGGAATAACCTTTTGCTACCAACTGAGCTTTGTATTTCTCCACCTTTCCTTCTGCATTTGTTTTTTTCTTGAACACCCATTTGTTGCCAATGGGTTTCCTTCCAGTCGGCAACTCCACCAGATCCCAAGCCTCATTTTTGTGCAAAGATGCCATTTCATCAACCATGGCCTCTTTCCAGGGTTTTCCATCCTCTGAATCTACTGCTTCCTTCACAGTTATGAGATCATCATCAATAATAGATAAAGAAAAATTTGAATATAAAGCAGATGGACTATACCTTTTTGGCTGCCTTCTTTCTTGAACTGATCTTCTCACACCCGGAGTTTGTGGCTCTTCATCTTCTAATTCCTCCTCTACTGTAGAGTCTGATTCTTCCTCCTTTAGCTCAAACTCTATCTTCTCAGGTTCCTTTGGTTGGACTTCATGTTTAATAACATCTTTAACCTCTATGAACACCACATCTCGGTTGTACACAACCTTCCTTGTTACTGGGTTCTAAAGCTTATAACCCTTTAAACCATCCTTATACCCAATAAAGATGCACTTTTCAGATTTACTATCCAACTTGGTTCATTTCTTCTTTGGAACATGTACATATGCATCACATCCAAATACCCTCAGATGTGAAAGAGAGGGTTTCTTACCAGTCCATACCTCTTGTGGAGTTTTATCCTCCAACGCTGATGAAGGTGATCTGTTGACCACGTAATATGTTGTCTCCATCGCCTCTGCCCAGAATTCCTATCCTAACCCAACACCACTGAGCATGCTTCTTTTCCTTTCCATTAACGTCTTGTTCATTCTTTCTGCAACTCCATTTTTCTGAGGTGTATATGGAGTAGTATTCTACTATGCTATACCACACTTCTTATAGAATTCTTCAAATTCCTTACTGCAAAACTCTCCACTGTTGTCTGTCCTCAACACCTTTATCTTCTTCTCTATTTAGTTTTCCACCATAGCCTTGAATTCTTTAAACCCGTCAAAGACTTCAGATTTCTTCTTAAGGAAATATATCCATGTATTCCTTGAGAATTCATCTATAAATGATACATAGTACACAAACTTACCCAGTGATGGAACCTTCACAAGTCCAAACACATCACTATGCACAAGCTCTAATATATGTTTCGCCCTCTTACCACCAGAGAGGAAACTCACTCAATTCTGCTTCCCATATACACAATTTTCACAAAAATAAAAATCCAGAGTGATATTACTCATACCTTCTACCATACCTTTACCATGAAGTATTCAAAGGCCCTTCTCTCCAATATGTCCAAGCCTTTGATGCCACGGCATGGTATTCTCTCTAGAGACCACTAGATTTTCTGCTCCACTTTCAGGAACCACAAAACTATTGCACCCATCAACAACAGTGCTACCTTGCAGCTTATACAGAGTTCCAATCCAAACTCCCTGCATCAATACCAATGCTCCTTGAACCATCTTGTAGGTATCCTTCTCGAACACTGTTTTTATACCTGCATCATCCAACGTACTTATAGAAATCAGATTTCTGGCTAATGAAGGAATATGCAAAACACCTGGAAGTGTTCTAACGCTTCCACCTTGCAACTTCAACTTTACTTTTCCACAACCAATGATTCTAGCCTTCTTATCATCCCCTAAGAAGACATCACCACCATCATATTTCTCATATTCACAGAACCACTCCTTATGGGGAGTGAAGTGAAAGGATGCACTTGAGTCAATCAACCATGCCTCATGATTTACATGTGTACTTTAAAAAGCCAAGTACACATCCCCACCTTCATCTAAGGTGGTTTTCGCCTTTGCAGAAGGAGCATCATCAGATCCCTTTCCTTTATCATGAGCATTAGATTTACAGTCCCTTTTGTAGTGCCTTTCTTTTCTGCATTTCCAACACACCACATTTACAAGTTTTCCTAGAGATTTAGACCTCCCTCTAGATTTAGATCTCCCACTCGATGACTTATTTTTGTTTCTATTCTGGGACTGTCCTTGTATAGACAAGTAATCACCATTCTGGCTCTCCATATTTTTTCGTATCATCTTCTCCGTCAGCAATGATGAGACTATTTCATCAAACTGCAAGGTAGTTGCAATGCTACCTATTGCAATAACCAGACTATCCCACGAATCTGGTAGAGAACACAACAAACTAATGCACTTATCTTCATCTGAAATTTTGATATCAACAGATGATAACTGACTTACCACAGTATTAAATGCATTCAGATGCTCTGTCACCAAGTCTCTATCTTTCATCCTCAAGTTATACAACTTTTTTCACAGGAATAGTTTATTCACCAGAGACTTGGATTGGTATAAAGTCCCTAACTTGTCCCACAAATCCTTCATCGTAGCTTCCCCTGATCCATTAAGCAATACTGAATCTGAGACACACAATCGTATTGTGCTCTTTGCCTTCCAATCTAACTTCTTCCATTCTTCATCAAACACTCCCATTGGTTTAGTACCTAGATCTACCGTGATCCATTGATCATTATCCACCAATAGATCCTCCATCTTGAGTTTCCACAACTCAAAACTTTGACCATTAAATTTCTCGATCTCTATCTTCCCACTGCGCGCCATCTTCTTTCACCACCAAAATCGATCTCACAGATCTCCCATTGAACAGGGTCTACCACAGGCCTGAGCAAAACCCTTTAGCAACAAAGGCATCCCCTTGAAGCTAAAACAACTCTGATACCAAATGTAGGTTTTAACCCCATACAGAAATTACCTTCATAAGAATTCTAAAACACAGAAAATAGACAATGTGAGAGCATAACACATAAAACACATATACATAGATATTTTCCCCTGGATCCCAAAACCGGGACTACAAGCTTGATTTTTCATTATATTCCTTTCAATGTTATAATGCATATTTATACATGCCGAAGCATCCAATACCATGGGTTGAAAACCATCGCGTCCAATACCATGGATCAAAAACCATCGCGTCCAAAAACATGTGCGAAAATCATGCACAAAACCATAGGTGGGTTTGCCCAACCTAACAGAGGTTCCAAAACAAAAATTTTCTAGTGCGCTGCCCCAGAACCCATAGAGTGGAGTTACCTGCACCCCTCAAACCCCCCCTACACACTCGGCGCAACAAAGGGGGGGCTCTACCCTCCTTCTAACCCCTCGGCTAGTCGTGGAAAGAATATAACACAACCTAACAATAACTCAAGTAAATTTGTAATTAACACAAGTACTTTTTACTACTTAGCAGCAAACATACAACCATAAGGAGAGTGATACCAGCAACGTTAGAAATCACTGGTCCATTACAACTATCAATTGTATCAGCCCAAGGACCTCATGAACAAGCAAATTGAACCAAAGTGGAACCACAAAATTTGGGCCTCTTGGGTCTCAGAATTTTGGAACCTTTGTGAACTGTTTCTTCCCTCTTTTATAAGGAGAGGGGGAGCTTGAAAATAGTTACAAAATATCTTATTTGAGCTCCACCACTCTAATCGACTAGTTGTCTCGGTGTGCGAAGGCTCTGCTGCCTAAATGATTAAAAAGTATTTGATTCCTTTCCTGGAAATGAAAAAATTACAGAATAAAAGAAACAAGGAAAACTAAATGATGGTTGAGGAAAATATCTCCCTTCCATTCCTATGATGGCCTCTGATCAAGCCACGTCTCTACCACAATGTTCCTCTTCAGTCACTCGGCTAGTTCACCTGTCACTTTCCCCTTAACTGCTTGAATTCCCCACTCTCTAGAGCTGGGAGTGATTAGTTTTGGTAGCCTTAGTGGTGTTGCGAAATCCCAGCTGCCGACTCATCCATCTCATAACTCTCTATATTACACTATTGGAGAAATTCCACATTGTTACTCCATAGTGGCGCTATGTTCTGATTTACCAATTTTCGACCTCCGATATGACGAGCCCCTTCTACTTATCCCTTCCTACATTTCTCACCATAGGACCGAGGGTTGTGACCTGTCACTTAGCCTTGAGTTGCTAGAGCGTTTAGACTCCTGCCGGGGGCCATTCTCCCTATGTTTACAACTCTCTACTCTTGGTTCTTTAAGTTCTTCTCGACCATGTGCCAGTCCAATATCAGAGCCCCCTTATCGGAACATTTTTACGTATCAAGTGTTACAAAGTGTTGACATCCTCAACCTTCGATATGCAATCTTTGAAATGACGTCATCACTTCCACGTAGCACCTCATGAGTGGTGACATGTGTTTTTGGCTTGTGGGGGGTTGACCTAGGTTCAACGTTAGTTAGCCAAACAAATACCTACACTACTAGCACTTTCGGCATCAGCCCGTGGAGCGCAGACTGAAGTCTTCACCCGAAGCAGTATGGGGTGATGTTGGAACCAAGTTTCTGCACCCTTGAGATGGTTGTGATGTTGGTTTATTCTAGCTATACTAGCCTTTGTGCAGGTTGCTTATCCCTCTGCTCTACCCTTCAGTACCTTTGTGAAAGGGTACAATCATCCTCCACCTAACCCTAACTAGGGGTTGATATGCTTTCGCATTGCTAGGGTAGTGAACTATGATATCTCCCAAACTAAGCTAAGTATCTTACTTATCTTATTAACAGATCTTAGTTAGCTTCGCGTAAACAAATGTTCTTACTCGCATTCTCTTAACCAATACAGTTATACACATTCGCGCATCATATAAGCATTAGAAGTGAAATTCATACCTAATATAACAAATGCATAAAAAGAAAATAAAGACGTAGAAATTATAGAATACTTCTCTTTATTGATAATTCAAAATTATTACAGACTCGACTTGCCCTGCACACTCAGCTGCAGGGGTCCGTGCACTCAGCTGCAGACTTCTAGGCCTTTACGCACTCAGCTACAGAGCCTCTACCTATGCTACAAGCCAAAAACTTAGACTTCTACTTCAGAGCTATCTCTCATACATCTTCAATAATTGATTTCTTCCTCTATTGATTGATCTATATCATATCTACTTAGAGATTAGCTCTATTTATACAATCCCATGGTCCGCGGACCATGGGCAGATCTTTCACAACTAACATTACATTATCAAAATAAGGGTGGATAACCCTATGACTCTTTAACATCTACGTGCTTCGCGACCACAAAATGCGGAGTCTTTACATTTGGATTACAAAAATTGGACCAAAATCTGGGCTTTAAGCCCCAAAATTGCCCTTGGGGGATCTCGCGCCCAACAGGTCCCCAAAACAAACATCATGACTCACCATTGAGTCACTCTGTAGGTGCATAGATCTTAGCGTAAAGACCTCCCAACATTGTTTGGATCACTGCAAGGTTGGTAGTGCACTAAGCGACCGCCTGCTAGACTTCTTCCACTCGTTCTTTGGTGACTGTTGCTGAACTGTTGCTCTGAATATTCTGCTGAGATGCCTACAGTTTCGTGATATTTCCTTCAATGGATGTTGTAATCACATAAGCCTCGTCTATCCATGGTTGTAGGCATGCTTTTAAGACAGCTTCTTTGTGCCGAGTGACATCCACTGGTTCCTTGAGTGCTTTGCCTCCTAGATCTGTGCAAGCCTCTGTGTAATGGCAACTATTTACGTGGTCCCTTTTACCTCTTCATACTTCTGTTGTAGCTCGTGCGACTCTGTCTCTAGGCGCTCTATGTTCGGGGCCTCCTGTAGGGTGGTTAGGACCTCGAATGACTGTTCAAACAACTACATGCAGTCTGCCACTACACTGTTAATTGCCATTGTTGTTGTTGTAACCGTGGTGGTACGTTGTTCCTTGATCTCTGGTGGAGTTGAAGCCTGAGACTTCAACTTCAGTTCTGCGATCTGTAGGTTTAGCTCCAGCTAAAACTTGGCCATCTCTTCTCGAGCATCGCACACCCCTATGGCCAACTTGTAGACGTGCACCTCCATCGGTTCTTCTGCTTGGATGTCCAATTTCGGGACCATCTAGTAGGCTTCCTCCACAACCTACATTATTTGCATATTCTTCTCTACTACTTTTTTGTACTTCAGGCTCAATTGCTCGATGTTGATGTGTTGCTCGCTCATCACCTATAGAGCGCGACTCTTCCGGGTCCTGAGTTCTGCGGTGACTCCGTCCTATAAGAGGTAGAGCATCTCTCGAGGGAGTGCGGCCATGTTCAATCCTACCCCTTTCAGACTACTAATCTTAGGCTTGTTAGCCTCATTTTCTGTAGTAAGCACTCCATTAGGTAGCAGTACTGCATTCATCACCCTTGTGCGCAATATCTCCTTGGCAGCTGAAGTGTCGATCGCGAGGCTGGTGGACACTGTGCCAGCATGTGGAGTGTGAACCTGCAACTCCTGTAGTTCTGTTTGAAGAGCCCCCAATACCAGCTGTTGTTGTTCTTCAAATTGTTGGAGGGCCTCCGTGGTGACATCCCTTACCATTTCTCCGATGTCATGCAAATCCCCCTCAGTGAGGGTGATTGGGTCGAAGGATGTTTTGGATGGCTTTATTTTCTTTCGTGACATTGCCTTCTCTCGTGGTTGCAGAAACTTGAGTTGGGTGGATGTCATTTGCAGGTCTGCGCCACCTTGTTCGGTCTCTATTTCTGCCTCAGTGCTGGGCAAAGGTGGTGTCTATCTTTCGCACTCTACTCCTCCTATTTTCTACTATTCTATCACTTTGCAGCGTCGCGTGCTACCTAGACCTTAGCCTCTACTTCTTCTTTTTTGCGCTTCTCTTCCAGCTGCACCATTCAAAGCTTTGTCTCTTCCTTCTTGCGTTGTGTGGTAGGATTGTTTGTTTCCACCGCGGAGCCTGTAGAAGCATGCCACTCCAGTGACCAAGACTCAAGAACTGCGAAAATGACATAATAAGTCACCAGGTATGGTAGGTTATGCCATGTCTTCGTAGGGTCTTTCTGCGCCCTAATAAAAACATGGTGAAAATCTGCTTTGAACTCTGCAAAGCTTTGTAGACTAGCGTATACTGTGGGCGACAACCATGGCTTGTGATTGATCCCCAACCAGATATTAATCTCCATTAATATCCAAAATATCTTGCTTTCCTTTATCTATTGTGCATCCTTGGTTGCCCATAGCGAACCATACTTCATTGCCTCTAGAAGGTCCGGTGCAACCGAAGGGAATTGGCTATCTTCAGGCAGCTCCCAGCCATAAGTACTATCAACAACAAGAGCCATGCGTAATGAAACGTTTTTCCCTGCTCCTGCACCTAGTGACAATTCACAAGGAACTCGCCACATAGATAGTTCGCCTAGTTTAACTGTACTCCTTCCACACATTGGGCCACTAGTGTAACCATGGGCGCGGGCACCTCATTCGCGCAACACTTCCACATCACCTTCCCTGCTAGGATTTGTGTCGCAACCTTGACTGCGGGGTTGTTAATGTTGGAGATGGTGTATCCTCGCTTCTTCTTCTCCAACTTGAAACTATTCTTCATTGCTTCCACGAGGGCCAACTCGCCACCTTTTCCTTCAAAAATATTAGCTGGATCCTCCCCTGAGTAAGGTAGCTGTGTAATTCGATGAATCAAATGGTCTGTGTGGGAATGGGCTCCTCCAGTCACAAACATCCATCATGCACCAAGCAAAGTAGGTGCGTGATGACAAAGACAATCACTGGGGTGCGGTGCTAATGTGGCACCTAGAGCAAGTTTAGCAACCCAGCTTTCTCTACACCTCTGAGCCATGTCCACAGCTCCAATTGAATTGTTCTAGCAGTAACGTCAATCATTTGTCACATTTGCTTCTCAGTCACTAAATGCAGGAACTTATTGTGGTCTATGAGGTCCTAATATTCAAACTTCAACACAGGAACCCGCCCCAAGTGCAGTCCCGAAAAAACAATATCATCTGGGAGCAACAGAGTTTGCAGAGAGCTCTTGCTCTCATTTATGTTCTTCAGCGCCTTGGCTTTACCCTTGCATGGAGGAACATATTCCGACAGCCTGGTAATAGGGTCCACACCCTAGGTTTCAACTTCCATCTCTACATCCTCTTCATCCACCAAGATTTCTTCTGATTCCTCCTCATCGGCCTCAAGATTAATTTCCTTCCCCTTTTCCTCCAAGGTGAGCTTGGTCCTCTGTGGATTTCTAGGCGAGAGGCATACCAGGATCATGGCTTGCTTATCCTTCTTAGGTCGCGGTGTTCTAGGTGATTTAGGGACCTTAACTATTATTCTAGTGCTCTTTGGGGCTTCCACTACCGCAATTTCCTATGCGGCTTCCTTAGGTGTCGACATCATTCTAGTCAGGAGGTCTTGCATCTCCTTTGGCAATGTTTCAAACATTGAAATTGCTCTCAAAGCCTCAAAATTTGAAAGGTCCATACACACTTGATAGTGCAACAAATGAATTTTCAAAATGCCAAGTGTTTTTCACTCGACAACTACTTGTAATTTATAGGGCCTTTTGAATTTGAATTCGATTGTTACCCCCACATTCGATCCATTACTGCTAGATTGGAAAATTTTCAAGAATCTAGCCCATAAATTTCACCTTAAATGCATGTCGCCCGCTCCATTTGGCCTCAAACCAACCATCAAATTGTGAATAGTGACTTTGACGGTCACTTTCCGACAAACCTATGCGCTAGTGTAGTTGTCTTCGCGTTGTCACGAACCCTGTGACACTTCGCTTTTTCGCGCAGTCCTGACATCACGTAGCTCCCGAGAAGTGTAGTTTATAGTCCAGTGCCTCCTTTTAGCTACCTAGAGCGCTAAGACTGTGCTTCTATCGGCTAGTCAGATGGCTGGGCCACTTGTGTAGGGTTTCAAATGACTGCATTTCACTTTTCCTGGGAAGGGATCGCCATTCAACTTAACCAATTCGACTGCGCCACCATTGGTAATCTCCTTAATAACATACGGCCCCAGCCAATGCATTTTGAGTGTCCCTAGAAATTTATCAAACTTACTGTCATATAATAGCACCAAATCATTCACCTTAGAGGTGTGCAACTTAATATGTCAATCGTGTCATGCCTTTTTGCGCTGCTTTTGGACCTGCTGGTGAAATATAGCAAAAAATATCTCTTCTTCAAGCTCATCTAACTACGCGAGCCTCTCTTCTAGGGCTCTGCGATCCGTTATACCTGTGAACGCTGCTATGCACAGACTGGGCATGATGTATTCCATAGGCTTCACCGCATCAACCCCGTATACCAGCCTAAAGGGTGTCTGTCCTGATAGCGTTTTGCATGTTGTTTGATAAGCCCATAATATTGCAGGTATGCGTAGGTCCTAATCACTTCATTGAGCATTCCACATCTTGGTCAGCGTGGTCTCCAGTACTTTGTTGAATGCCTCCACTGTCTCATTAGCTTGTGGGTGATAAGGTGTGCTCTTTTGATGATACACATGAAATTCCTCCATTAGTGCGTTGATCGTCTCATTCAGGAAGTGCGTACCACGATCAATCATCAAGATCTTTGCATAGCCAAATCATGTTAGTACATGCTCAAATAGAAACTTCGCGGCCGTCACGCCCGTGCAATCCTTCACCGGCTGCGCTTCTGCCTAATGAGTCAAATACTTCGTCGTAGTGATACTATACCTCGCGCTTGTCTTTCCTTGGGGCTGAATAGGTCCTACAAAATCTATTGCCCACTTTTTGAAAGGTTGCAACATCATTTGTTGATTCAAAGGCATTTCATCCCTCTGCAATGGCTTGCTTGTTCTTTGACATACGTCACATGCCTTGCAATATGCTTTTGAATCCTGATGAAGGGTTGGCCACCACAACTCGACACATATAATCTTTTGCGCAGTTGCTCTTCCTGTGTAATGTCCTCCCGTAGCGCCCCCATGAATGTTCGTGAGGATGCTACTTCATTCAAACTCAGGTACATACCTTTGCAGTATTTCATCATTCCCCATCTTGTATAGATGCCCTGCAATGATAGAGAAATTTTTTGCGCGCACCACTAATTCCTTCTTTCACTGAATAGAGTATCCTTCTAGCGCAGTTCTAGTTGTTAGGAAGTGTATTATATCCTTGAAATGTCCATCTGCAACGCGCACAACAAAGAGATGTGCATCAGGTAATCCTTCCTCCAAATTAGTAGGTTCCTCCCTTGTCTGAATGCGTGACAGGTGGTCTGGTCTCACGTTTAATCGTCCAGGCTTCACAACAACTTCAAAACCATATTCCTAGAACAATAAAAGCCATCTACAGATGCATCCCCCCAACAAAGGCTTATTGACCAAGTACTTTAGTGTAGAGTGATCCGTATACATCTTAAAGTGCCCTCCTAGCAAGTAGTGTTGGTACTTCTGAACCGCATACACCATAGCTAGCCCTTCACGCTCTGTGGTGAAATAGTTCTTCTCTGCTTTGGATAATTTGTGACTTGCGAATGCGATAGGGTGGTCCAAGCCTTCTCTGCAATCTTGTGTTATTACTGCCCCCAATGTTATACATGACATGTCAACATGTACATGAAATTCTTTCTTCCAGTTCGAGAAGACTAGAATCGGCGTGGTAACCATATTTTCTTTTAATATATCCAGGATTTTCTTGCAGTCATTGTTCCAGCAGAATGAGACATCCTTCTTCAAAAAATTTTCCATCAGTGTGGTGATCTGGGCATAGCTTTTGATAAACTTTCTATAATATCCCGTATGTCCCAGAGTAGCACGCAACTGTTTCACACTTCTCGACACTTCCAAGTTTAGAATCACCGTGATCTTCGCGGGGTCTACCATCAACCCTTGCCTGCAAACCACATGCCCCAATATGTTCCCAAAAGGAACGCAAAACAAACAATTCTTGAGGTTGAACACAATTTGGTATCTTTGACAAGTATCCAACATCAAGCACAAGCTCGCTACATGGTGCTTAACCAGTCCAAATATAGTCCAGCCATAAAAATGGGCCTCCAGGAACTTATGAATAAATTCCTTGAATGCCACAACAACCACGCGCAAAAAGATAGCAAGCGCATTCTTCAACCCAAACAACATTACAGTAAATTGAAAGCAACCCCACTCAGTCCCGAAGGTTGTCTTGCTCCTATCCTCTAGCGCAATTTTTATTTGGTGGTACCCAGAGAACCCATCAATGGAGTATGCTTCCTAGCCACCTACATTGTCCAACACTTCATCTGTGAATGGAGTTTGGAAAGGATCACGCACACAAGCATCATTCAACTTTCTAAGATCCATGCATATCCTTATCTCATCCTTCTGCTTCTTCTCTTGCACCACCATTCGATTTACCTAATCGGACTCTTCCATAGGCTCAATGATGCCTGCTGCTAGCATTATGTCTAGCTCTAAGCGGAAATTTTCCTTGCATTTTGGATTTAGGCGGTAAGGCCTTTGCTTAACTGGCTTCGCCTCGGGCTTTAGCGTGATCTTCATCACTCCCAAGTCTCCGATTATTCCTTTCAAATCCATAAATTTGGTAGGGAATAAGTCATGATATTTGCGGAGTAATTCAGTGACCTTATCCACCGTCACGTTGTCCCAGTAGTCTTCGATCTTCATGAACTTAGGTTCTGCCTCTATACCAATGTTCAACTTTCTAGTTTTCACTGGCGTGGTTATATTAGGGTTTTCAATCTGTGGTCCCTGAACCTCGCGGTGGCCTTCTATCTATGGAATGTTAATCTTCTGCAAATCCTTGTCCTCTTCTTCAGCAATTACATTATAACATTCCAACGCACGACTCAGCTGAGTAGCCCATTTAGGCTGCTTCAGGTCTAAAGGATCCTGGGGTATCTGAAAGATGGTTGCTTTCACCTCTTGTAGCACTTCCTCAATACCATCAAACCCATCCTCAAAACTAAATGTCATCATGAATCCTTCGTGCAGGATACCCCATTCACCTATCCCATGGCAAAGCTCTATTTCTACATACCAATTCATTGGGATAACATCCAGGGTATGACAGAATAGGTGAACCCACTCAAGTTGTGGCTTTTCTCCATAAGCCTGTGTCCACTTGGCTAGATGTGTGCGCAGATCATTTTTCCCATCGTACTTGTCTGTCAGTCGTATCTTAGGCTTCCCAAATCGTGTTCACATCATTTTCCTACATTCACGCCAGTCATCAAAACTCCCCTTATGCGTACCCCACCATCTTGTGGGCGTAGCGCGCAGTGCCCAGTCCAAGGCCTGGAATCGTTGTTTTTCTAGAACTTCCCTTTCAAATGCATCCAAAAAGGTATCTACCCCATTCAAGCCATCATAAGTAGGTAGATTTCTTACCTCTGACGATACACAATGTAGCGACCTGGTCATCATATTGCAATTCAGCGTAGTTACTTCATGTAACTGATTCTGCCAGCGTTCTATTTCTTTGTTGGAATCCAAAGTGCAGGAGCTCTCGCACTCCCATGTAATCTGCCCATCCGCGGTGGAATTCACCTAGTCTTGGTCTCGCACTGTTATCTTATAGATGTAGTCCATATCATCATCATTCTCATAATCGCACATCGACTCCGTATAGCGCAATCCTTCAGCAGGGTCCAGGGGTATTATTACATGTAGTGACTTCTTCTCAAAGATCATCTTTTGCTTCTTTAGATTGATTACCCCATTCATATCAGTAGCCCAGTCAATTCCCAATAGCGCAGGGTAGGGATTGTTGTCATCAACAATCTCTATTACTTCAAAATTTGCCAGCGTGCTCACTCCCTTAGTATCCACGGTCACTCCCTGCAGCCACCCCATGGGTATTATTTTATGTTGATTCGCCATCCTTAGCTGAATTGGGGACAATTGCAACATAGGTCTCCCCATTCACTCCCATGTCTATTTTGGTAAAACATTTTCATCAGATTCTAAATCCAGAATGACTTGATCCATTTCGTATTCTCTGATCTGCACGGTGAGTCTCATTTCACGTCCCGTCCTTGTCTTATGCTTTCCGATCTTGCAGACTATGCGCGGTTCACCTGGTGCAGTCCCAACACATCTATTGATAAGTTCCTGTAACCCTTTCATAGCCTTATTGTCACACAGTAACTTCATACAGGTTTCTAGGAAAGTTGTGAGCATGGATTGGTCCATCTCCGGCTCAAGCTTATCCTTTCTTCTTGAAGTGGAGGCCTCAGCGAAGCTCTTCTTAGCTTCCATGAAGGTTTCTCGAGCATGCTCTAAATCGAACTTGACCTCTTTCACCGAGGCTTTGTGAACCCATGTACTGTCTTCCGGTTGTTTCCCCTTGCCATCTCCCATCACGATTACACTTCGCAGCACTATATTTATGTTCAGGTCTTCCTCGTGTGACTCAGACTTCATCATCTGCAGGTTCTAATTCGGGGGAGGCAGTAGTGCTCCTTTGTCACATATCCTAGCAATCAGCATAGGACTATATTCTGTCTCATGATCAAATAACGTGTAATACTTTCATGACGGGCGCGTTGGATTAGTGCAATCATGGACATAGTTTCATGGCCCTCTGCAATCGTAGCAAATCAACTTTTCACAACCTCTACCAGGTCCTCCTCTACCTCGGCCTCGTCTGCACCCTTGAAATCTTGTCCGCACCATCCCTGCATTTTGGTCAAGGGGCCACGTTTCAGCCTAAACCCTATAGGTAGGAGTTCTATCCATCATCAATTCATAGCTCCTGCAAGTACACTCATCATGTCCGACTGATCTGCAAAAGTTGTAGAAAAACTATTTTGGAGTTTGTGTATACTTCTGTAACAGGTGGCAGTTATTCGTGGCATGTTTTCCATCTATTTCATAGATAACGCACCACAAAGCAAGCGCTGTGCTAGGGCTTTCGGCCTTAAAGGCATCGGTCCTCCTCCTGCAAGGTAATTTGTAAAGACCGGGCAATAGTCTTTGTCATGACCCTGACTCTTGCATTTCACGCACCATACTTCTTCGCATACCTTTGGCCAAACCGTCCTATCCTGCTTCAAGCTTTACATCTCAAGGCACAAATTCTTCAGCTATGCGTGGATTTGCTGAACTCCTAGATTAGGATCCTACATTAGGGTCTCATGTAGCCTCATGGAAATCTCCAAGGCCTCTGCTTGAGTTGTTATCTTCTGCTACAATAACGCACTCCTTAAATGTGGTAGTAGCGAAGCCACAAACCACTCACGATGCTGTCCATCTATCAAATTCATGTTGTCTTCGTGGATCGTACATTTCAGCCTCTGGTCTAGTTCCCAAGGTGTCTCGCCTAGTAGCATCATCATCTCTTTGAATGCCACAATAGGTTGTGCTTCAAATTTAGGCCTGCTAAATTCCCTATTCAGTGCTGCTTGGATGTCTGTTACTCTAGCATTCAGGTTATCGCTGGAGTACTTAATATACCAGGTTAGTGCACGATCTTGTAGAGCACCAACTAGTGTTTCCTTCTTTATGTTATCATCTATAACACCTTGAGTTTCCCATACAACCCTCACAATGAACCAGAATTGGTCTGGATCCTCATTTCCCAAACCTTTGAACAAAGGAAACTTCATTGTGTTTTCCATACTAAATCGCGGTGATGGTGGAGGTCGTATGAGTGAAGTTGGAGGTGATGGTGGTGAAGATGGAGGTGGTATGGGTGGAGGTGGTATTCGCGGAAATCCCTGTATTATCAATTGAATAGCACTTCGTGAAGAGACCTTCGCTATCCCCTCTTCATCCCTTTGCGATGGTGAAATCAAGGGTCTATACTCCGGACCCTTATTTCCTTCGTTTTTGTAACTTTTTCCGCTTCATGTAGTCCCAAACATCAAGGTAGCTGCATAACCTGTTTTTCGCACAACAACATTTTAACCCAAGTATTCAGAGATTTTATGTACTTACCTTGCGGTTCATTGAAAAAGCGTCGCTCTGCCTCGCTATAGCTGACTGAGGTGTTGATTGCGAACTCAGTAACAAATCCTCCTATAATGCGATCGAGCCAATGATCGATGGTGCGCGCAATCTTATCCTCTGATGCTTCCAACCTTCGCACTAGCTCTGGGGTCCACACAATAGGACCGTCAAGTTTCCACCTTCCTTGGCTATCTGCTAGCTTCGCGACCCATTCGTATAACTCAGTAGGGAAGGATGCAAAAAAATACTTCGTTGATCTCTGTATATAGGTATTGGTCCAACCATTGTTCTTTTGATAGTCACGGGTTTCTGTTCTCCTATGTCGCGAAATCATGAATTCTTCTATCCAACCAGCCTTCGATTTCTTTCTTAGTTGGATTCCAGTGATACGACATCACACATCTCTCATGTGGATTTCGGTCCAGGCAATGGAACCATTTGTTGGCTTGTGGGGGCCTGACCCAGGTTCAACGTTCGTTAGCCAAACAAATCCCTACACTAATGGCCCTTTCGACATCAACTTGTAGAGCGGGGACAGAAGTCTTCACCCGAAGCAGTATGGGGGATGTTGGAACCAAGTTTCCGCACCCTTGAGATGGTTGTGATGTTGGTTTATTCCAACTATATCTGCCTTCATGCAGGTTGCTTATCCCTCTGCTCTACCCTTCAGTACCTTCGCGAAAGGGTATAATCATCCTCCCCGCAACCCTAACCAGTGGCTGATATGCTTTCATGATGCTAGGGCAGTGAACTACGATATCTCCCAAACTAAGCTAAGTATCTTACTTATCTTATTAACAGATCTTAGTTAGATTCGCGTAAACAGATGTTCTTACTTGCATTCTATTAACCAATACAATTATACACATTCACGCATCATATAAGCATTAGAAGTGAAGTTCATACCCAATATAATAGATGCATAAACATGAAATAAAGATGCAGAAATTATAGAATACTTCTCTTTATTGATAATGCTAAACGATTACAGACTTGAGCCACCCTGCACACTCAGCTGCAGGGGTCCGCGCATTTAGCTGCAGACTTCTAGGCCTCTGTGCACTTAGCTACAGAGCCTCTACCTATGCTACGATCCAAAAACTTAGACTTCTACTTTAGAGCTATCTCTCATACATCGTCAATCATTGATTTATTCCTCTATTGATTGATCTATATCCTATCTACTTAGAGCTTAGCTCTATTTATACAATTCCATGGTCCGCGGACCATGGGTAGATCTTTCACAACCGAAATTACATTATCAAAATAAGGGCGGATAAACCTATGACTCTTTAACATCTACGCTCTTCGTAACCACAAAATGCAGAGTCTTTACATTTGGATTACAAAAATTGGACCAAAATATGGGCTTTAAGCCCCAAAACTGCCCTTGGGGGATCTTGGTCCAGCATGTGTCACCCATATTTGCCTCTTTAGGCCCTCTCAAAATGCCAAAATTTCCTGCCACATGTCCTTATGTACCTCCACATCATACTGACATCAAACACCACTATAGCTTTATCGGAACCAAGCATATGGCACCATGTGTCTTGTTAGAGGAGAGACAAAAGGGCCCGCCCACCTTTGGTTTTGCGATGAAATCCTTTGTTAATCCTCTATTAGTGTTCCCAAAGGTTTCTAACATTATCGGCGCTTCACCCATATCACAACTGTTTAAAGGTTGTCACCTGAAGAAGTTTCAATTCTCTGATTGCCGATATGTCTGATGTGTTGATGATCTGATATGCAAGACCTCTGATGTGCGATCGTCGATATGCCTAACGCTCCGATGTGTGATCGACGGATGCCTGATGTCGTTGGACCTCCGATGTCGTTGGACCTTCAATATGTGATTGTCGATATGACGGGACCTCCGATATGTGATCACCGATGTGTCAGGACCTCCGATATGCAATCACCGATATTTTGATATGCCTTCCCAAGGCTTCAATCATTGAAACTTCTGTAGACCATATCTTCTGATCCAAGAGTCCATTTTTGGACTTCCACATATCTTTGGAAATCTTGTTCATAATAATTTCCATTGGAGAGGGTTTGATGTAGGCTTTGAGCCCTTCTATGGCTTGAGATGATTGCAGACTTCTCTTCTCTTTTTCACTCTTTTGACATCATTTGGCACCATTCAAACAATTTTCCAGTAAGTGAAAACATATTCTATGGTTGATCTAATTATGGTATTTCTATTGTTTCTATGCTAGTTATGTATATGTTTTATGAGAAAAGCTATGTATGGCTCTTATCACATTTTTCCTTGTAAATGCATAGACAATGTATCTATGACCTAGTAGATGATAATGCAACAAATGACATGAGGGAACAATGGTTCTTAGCTATTCTCAAATAATTACAAGATCCCTATGCTTAAATATGTTGTTTACGCCTGCAAATTACATGTTTGTGATATGTTTGACGAAATTCTTGTCATCGCTAGTAGTGGTCTCGTTAAGGGCTTGTTTCATTAATTTTTTTCATCATTGTTTACCTATTATTTTACCTCTTTGAAGATGTCATTTCATTTTGGGTAGTGACCTGGGCTCTCGGCCTAAAAAAGTGGCTCAAATCCTAGGGACGTTGGCACATAATTGGAGAAAATGGTCCCTGTACGCTGGCTTGCAGGCCTATGAGAGCGTCCAAAGGTCCCTGGAAGTTGGCTTGCCCATGCCATGAGAGCATTCAGAAGTCAAGTGATCAAAAACTACAGTGGGACCCAGGGGAAAGATGTTTGAATTATTGCCATGTCTTTCAGGGGTCATGTACCTGATGTGGAAGTTTTGTATGTTGTGTTTCCATTGATTCCATTTTCTTAAGGTCACATAGGAGGTTGAATCCCATCATAGTAGCCTCTCATCACATGTTTACCCCGGTTGACCAGTTACTTGGGTATATGTGGGAGGAGGGTGTTACAACATCACATACACATCGGGTATTTAACGTAATAAGAAGGCATCATATATCTAGCGAACCCATCATATATCCAATGCATTTATGTATTGCATCAGATATCTTATATTGTTCAGTTTTTTTTTTTTTAAAATACAAAAAATCTGAATAAAATCCTATAGTACAACTGATTTTATTAGTACTATCAAATTAAAGTGTCAATTTTTTCACCCATATGTAGTAGTGACTAACCCTTGCTTTTTTGGAGACATGGTCCCTTTCCCTTTCTTCCCTATGGTTTCTTGGGGATGAGCTTGGTTGTTCATCCTTGCGGGGCCTCTTCTCCTTTTCTATTGTTGCCACTGTGTTCTCCATCTTTATGATGCTTTGGTTGCTCTTCTTCCTTATTCATGCATTGCGTGTGAAATAACCATATTCATCACAAAACTTGCATTTAAATGGAAGTTGAATGATCAACTTCCTGTATGTGAGACCAATTATCTAGGTTTAGATTTATTACTGTTGTTATACAAAATCTGCGACTGTGGACATAAGTATCTTCCCTAGGCGTGGTGGACTAACCTAGAATAATAGAAAGATAAAGGGACTAATGTTTTCCTTAAAGTAAATAGATAACGGGATGAAACCTACCTGGAATCTGTTGTATGTTTTACTCCTTCCTTGGCTTGTATGCTCCAATCCTAGCTCTAATCACTGTAATAGAACCTGCACAATCAGAAAACATAAGTCAGTGAATTATGGGATCTATGTAACATCGTCTAATCACTTTATTTAATAGATCAACATGGTATTGAAATGCATGAAATCATAACAACATATATTGGAAAACAAAGAACTCTTTGCATTAATAGAAATGGAGTGAGTTACAACCAAAATTAGGTGTTGATCTTAAAGAAGAGCTCCTCCAAGTTGACTTGTCATTTCTTTGCCACAAAGTGCACCTATAATCATCGTAATGCATGGAATAATTTCCCTCACATTAATAGCGTAAGGGTAGTATCACTCTCCAAAAGTCAACCCCTTGCCTGTGGATGACTGTAAATATAGGTTAAAGAGGTAGTACATGAATTCTTATCCTTTTACCAATATGGGCTTGAGATCCATTCTTGATGGGAGGATGAGCTCAAGGGATAAGGGATGAAACTCCAAGATAGGATAGGATAAGATTTGAGACTTTTATCCAAGGTAAAAAGTTACAACAGATCCTGGAAGCTTCTAGAACATGAAGCTTCGGGATACTTTTTTGTTTTCTCAAATTTCTAGAATCAACGCACCCCCAACACTAAGCAACCTATTAGTGATCAGTACATGTGCAAAGTAAAGCAACATGGTAGTTAGCACTGGCCAATGAGGGGCCAGGGTGTGTTGGTCATAAAAATGATTGAAATAAAGCAGTTTCAGGAAAAAAATTAGGGATATGAAAGAGGCATACTTAGGGATTTGTGTAGGGAGGATGACAAAGTGTTCAAAGGATGTGAATGATCCTATTTGAAGGCCTATTGACCAGATGTGACAAAATGGCCTATAACAACTACTAGTAAACCCTTGCCTAGGTCCACCTTTACAGAGATCTTGGACCATGCTTACAGTCATTTTTGTGGCTCAACTTGGTTGATGTATTTTCCAAGGGCATTTCCTATACTCATGAAAGTTCCCTTGTTCCAACAATGTAGCGGGAAGAAGGGAAGCTTGAACCATACAAGGACTCTTGTTGGAACATCACACTCAAGATTAAAATATGGTCTCTAGTAGTCCAGATATAACCCTTGGACCCCCATGAAGAAGGGGTCATTCCTGAAGATGATATCCCGATCTGCATTGTCTTCGAACAAGATGGTATAAAACCCTTATCTACAAAATGACATTGAAACCTTTTTTTTAATCTTAGGTACCTAGCTCTTATTGATCCATGTTTGTAGGGATCTCGGAGGCGACCATAAGCCCATAAATTGATTAATAAGCCCCCAATCTACAAACTCTAGGGCCATCGATCTAGATTGAAAGGCGTAAACATCCACCTTTGGAATATTGTCGATTTTCTTCACAAATTTGAAGGATTTGGCCTTCTCGAAATGTGGCCCTCTAGCAACAAAGGCGTTGAATGTTGTTATGTCTGGAAAGAGACAAGAGTCATCCCAAACCCTAATCCATCTTCCAGAAAGAAAGGAATGCAACAAAAGGTGTTTGTTGGAGCAATAGAAAAAATTTAAAAAATGTTTAAAATAATTTATTTAAAGTAAATATAAATTTTTTATAATATATATATATAATATGATATGAATTAATTATATATTAAATAAGTATTAATAAATTAAATATTTGGATCATGTCGAATTTAGTATAATTTAGTAGTAAACAAACTATCCTAATAGTTTTAAATATGATTGATAAATATTATTTATTATTATCCTTAAAGCAGATGTTTTTTTGATTTAGACTATTAATTGATTTATTTAAAAAAATATTATTTATCAATTAAAAAAAATAAAAATTAAATTAAATTACTTAAATATTTTCTTTTAATAATAATGATATTTTATTTTAAGGTTAATAAAAATATAATAATAATTGAGGATATTTCCTCACCACCATGATGCGCTTATCATTGTTGTTCGATTTCTATTTTACGATCGAGGTTTATTGGTTTGTGTAGTTAAGTGTATATCATTTTAGGAAGGTTTTGGAGTTTTGTGGTTACTGTTTGAGAAGATTGCCCTAAATAGTAAATAAAAGGTTATACCCCATGATTATGAAGGAAATTGAAAGAGATGGTTTGTCCATAATAATCGGTTTAATTTATTAATATGAATATAAATTGAATGCATTTATTATTTGTTTTGCTGTTTTCAAAGGTTGGAGATAAGTACGCCTTTCAATCATTCAACTTTATTTATGAACATAAAAACGCATTGTTCACAGGCTTTTTTGGATACGCATTTGTCAGAAACAGCAGTCATACCGTCTTTATTTGTGCATTGTTCATACAGTTTTTTTTGTGTGCATTGTTCATAAAGTGGGATTGATTGAGTTGATTTAATTCATATGTCGGATTGATTGGGTTGATTTAATTTATATGTCGGCAGTTTAATTGTGAGATAGTGTTTGGAATCGATTTGCAATAGTTTTATTTATGTTAATTGTATTTTTTTCATTAATTGTTTTTAGAGATTTTTAGAATTGTAATTTACAATTTTTTTTTTTTTACATTACCAATATAATGGGAGTGATTGGGTTTTTTAATTTTTATATCAGTAGTTTAACTGTTAGATGTTTTGAGTTTTTTTAGAGCATTTTTTCTTCAACAGTTTTATTGCTGCCACTGTTGTAGATTTTTGTGCATTGCCTATATTATGAGATTTATGTCGGTAGTTTCACTATTAGATGTTTGGTTTTCTTGAGAGTATTTTTCTTCCAATTTTATTTAAAATTTGAGAGAGATTTCTTGTCCGTAGTTTTACTGTTAGATGTTTTGGATTTTTTGGAGTATTTTTTTTCATCAATCTTATTTAAAATTTGAGAGAGATTTATTGTCGGTAGTTTTACTGTTAGATGTTTTGGCTTTTTTAGGAGTATTTTTTTCCTCATCAATCTTATTTAAAATTTAAGAGATATTTCTTAGAATCATAAGTTGCAACTGTTATAGGTTTGTGTGCATTGTTGGTACAGTGGATTGATTGATTTGTCTGCATTGCTCATATGGTGGATTGATTGAGTTGATTTAAATTTTATGTCTGTAGTTGAGTTGTTGTAGATTTGTGTGCATTTGCTCATACAGTGGATTGATTGAGTTGATTTAAAATTTATGTCAGTAGTTGAGTTGTTAGATTTTTTTAAGGTATCTTTTCTTCATAATTTTATTTAAATTTCGATAGAGATTTTTTGGAATTTTAAGTTGCAAGTGCTGTATAATCTACAAAATTTGAGTGTTTTAGGTTTTTTTAAGGGTGAATTCATTTTTACATTCAACCATATATATTTTAAATAATTAGGATTCATTATTTAACAAAAAAATTGTATAACGGAATTCCAAAAGCAATTGTATGACCAAATTCCTGAAAGTGGAAATGATGAGTTGATCCAATTTGTGTATGGCTCATACAACAAAAATGTCTCCATTTTTCTGGATTGCCAATACAGTGGAATTTGTGCATTACCCATATAGTGAGAATGAGTTTATCCAATTTTTACTTTTGCCCATCCAGTCTAGGCACTTGAATGCATTGAATATTTTTAATAAATTATCTGGATTGCCAATACAGTGGAATTTGTGCATTGCCCACATAGTCAGAATGAGTTTATCCAATTTTTGCTTTTGCCCATACAGTCTAGGCACTTGAATGCATTGAATATTTTTAATAAGTTACCAATAAATTTTGTAGAGATCTATTGGAATATTAAGTTTTCGTTAAATTATTAAATGTTTTTATTTTTTAGATAATTTTTCAAAATATTATCGAGAATTTTAAAAATAATAAGTTTCAATTATATAATAAAAATAGTATAAATATATATATTTTAAATAAATTAAATCTATTTCTACATTTTAAACTATTAAAATTAACTATTTAACCAAAAATTGTATAGTACTTTGTATAGCAAAATTCGGAACTTAAAAAGGGGCAAAAACGTTTTTTCTCCCATTTTGTGGATTGCCCATCCAGTGGGAATGAGTTGATTCAATCTGTGCAGTGCCCATACGGTCGTCTTCACGAGAGTTTGTCGGCAATTGAGTGGAATCGAATCTCCTGGCTTGAGTTGCCTCCACTAATGAATGGCATCAATGATACAACTAACATAAACATATCAAATCAAATCTTAACTGATCATTAATGTTGCAGAAAACGACATGTATAAAAGAATCAATCAAATCTAACCATTGGAGGGGCACAGCAAAAGGCACTGAATGCACTTGCAGAAAGAAAGGAAAGACGCGGAAACAGTCTGCCCGGCCTGCAAGTGGCATCTAAAACCACTGTATGCTGAACTTGACAGATTGTTAATCCACTCACCTTCAACCTTTGCTTCTATGGAGAAACATGTTCCTGTCACTGTCCCTGTTCCTGTCATTCACCAATTGGTTAGCCCTAGCCCTAGCCCTAGCCCTGCCCCTCAACTAGGTAGCGGCAGCCCTACCCCTAAAGCTCGTTGCAGATGGAATTGTGAAGGTCTGTGTGCATTGTGGACAACGACTGGACTACAAACATTTGTTGAAGGTTATGCTGCATGCATTTATTAATCTCCACTTCCTCGTACTTAATTAACAACCCTCCCTGACAACGCTGTTTTTCTTCGCCCTCTGCCGTAATAATTTCTAACTACATCTCAAGTTATTATGTACCGTTCTATAGAGGCATCGTCACTATTATTGAGCTCTCTTACCTTATGTTATTTATCTTGCCTTTGCTTATCAGCTGACTGCATAAATTCGAAAATCCCTGCAAAGAATTACAGTACTATAATGTCACAGAGAAGTAGGTCGAATCAGGACTGACTTTTCAGGCACATAAAAAGGGATCAGGGTTGTAGCTGCTTCAAGAATGAAGGTACAGTTTTTTTTGGTTAGTTTTTTCATTATTTTTCCGAATCAATTACCATGTTACACGTTTTTTACATCCAGAAACAGTTTTGTTGGTCTCTGTAACGTCGATTATAATGGGGTTTGTGGGCATTCATATTTTCTCACTTAAATTTCAATGAACAGAGCTTGTGTCACTTTATCATATGTAAGCATGTTTCAGACAAGCCAGGTGTTGGAGATAATTGCTTTCAGTTTTCAGCAAAAGATAAATGCCTCCAATTATTCATTTAGCATGCAGTTTCCGATAGTTTACTTACAATTTAAATATAGGATGTGACTTTGAGGTAAGATTAACATATGTCCTCTTAGCAGTTTGGAGTCTAATTTTTCTGAGTGATAAAAAAAACAGCTATCATAAAAGGTAGTTTATTTTGACTCTATTTAACCATGTAGCTTTAAGCAATTGAATAAAGCAATTTATTAAACTGCTCAAAGCAATTTATTTGCTCAGCAGTAGTTTGTATCTAAAAGTTTTGTATAATCTAGATATAGTTGTTTTTCTAAAAGTTTTGTATAATCTAGATATAGTTGTTTTTAGTTCATTTTGAGTCTATTTAATCATGTAACTTCAAGCAATTGAATAAAGCAATTTACTAAACTGCTCATATTTGAGTAGCAGTTTGTATCTAAGTGTTTCATATAACCTAGGTATATTTGTTTTTAGTTACATTTAGTTAGCATGCAGTTCAGGCAGTTTATTTATTTACAATCTAAATTTACTGTGTTAATCATGTTAATCATATATGTGTGAGCTAAAATTAACATATATATTATTTACCTTTTTGAATGTATTTATTTAGGTAGCTTCAAGCAATTTACTTAGCAGCCTGTTTCATACAAGCCAGGTGTTGGAGATAATTGCTTTCAGTTGCATTTAGTTAGCATGCAGTTTCAGGCAGTTTACTTCCTTACAATCTAAATTTATCAGGTGTCAGTTATGTATGTGTGAGTGTCAGTTATGTAAGTTATGTGTGTGGAGTTAAGATTAACATATATATTATTATCCATTTTGATTGTAATTAATCATGGAGCTTTGAGCAATTTACTGGCAGCTTGTTTCATACAAAGCCAGGTGTTGGAGATAGTTGCTTTCAGTTACATTTAGATAGCATGCAGTTTCAGACCGTTTAATTACAATCTAAATTTGGGTCAGTCATCTATGTGTGAGCTAAGATTAAGATATGTATTATTAGCGATTTTGATTGTATTTAATCATGTAGCTTTAAGCAATTTACCGAGCAGACTGTTTCATACTAGCCAGGTGTTGGAGATAATTGTTTTCAGTTACATTCAGTTAGCATGCAGTTTCAGGGAGTTTACTTACAATCTAAATTTAAGATGTGTCAATCATGATGTCTGAGCTAGGATTAACATTGTATTATTGGAGGTTTTGAGTGTATTTAATCATGTAGCTTCAAGCAATTTACTGAGCAGCCTGTTTCATACAAAGCAGATGTTGGAGATAATTGTTTTCAGTTACATACAAAGCAGATGTTGGAGACAATTGTTTTCAGTTATATTCAGTTAGCATGCAGTTTCAGACAGTTTACTTAAGATCTATGTGTCAGTTATATATATATATATATGAGTTAAGATTAACATATCTATTTTTAGCCATTTTGAATATATTTAATTATATAACTTGAGCCATTGAATAAGCCATTTATTGAGCCTGGCTCAGATAAATGTTGAATAAGCAATTTACTGAGCCTGGCTCAGATAAATGTGTTATTTTGTGGTTTCCTTCCCTGTCCTACCACGAGGTTCTTACTCATTACTCATCCATTATATAGAAATTTTCAGTTTAGTTGAATAATGGGTATAATGAATTCTGGGTTTGTGTACAGATATTCAACTGGGTTCACCGGAGGTTCAGTCAAAATAATGATAAGGATTCAGGGCAGGGAAAGAGAGAGCAATGTGCTAATTGTAAGAGAGCTGGTGATGGCATTGGCGCGAGGAATTCGTCTCATTCGGCGAGAAGAACGTCGCCGTCCCCGACACTGTTCCCCAAAGAAAAAGATATTGCAGATGACCACAAACTCCTAATTCCCAGCCACAGCACCGTAACTTTAACTGCTGCTACAGCATTCCAGCAGGTGGAGGCGGAGGATGAGGCGGGGAAGCAATGGCTCTCGGTTGGAGGTGAGTCTGCAACTGACGAGGAGATGAGGAGGTTTTTCTCGCGCGGCCTACTGGCGATCGGCACGTTCGGCCTGGAGCACGTGGATGAAGCAGAGGAGAAGGAAGTGCGCAACCTGGTGGAGAGGGTCGATTCCGACGTTACTGCGGACGATGTAGAGCTTTTTCACGATGAGCTCGAGAAGGTCTTCGGCCTCAAAATTCATCATCAGCTCGACCCTAGGTTAGGTTCTGCAGACAACTCAGAGTGCCAATCCCCGTCTCTGCTTCATGGAAATACCAGCAGCGTCAATGACCTGTACCCACTGCATCAATTCTTCTTGAATTCCAGTAAAGCTGATATACCTGTAAGCAGTAATAGGAGGAAGGATCACTCGGCGCCCAGAACCTCGTTGAAGGATCTTTTTTCCGCCACCAACAGGCGGGAGGATCAACAGGTTGCTATAAAACCGAACGATTCGAAAGGCAGCGAGTACAACGCCAGTGCAGAGGGTGCAAAGAAATCCGGGTGGAACCTCTCCTCCTTGGTGAAAAAAGCTGTGAAAGGGAAGACGCATAGTACTAACTTAGTTCAGGTGGAATCAAGATGCAGATTAGAAAAGGTGAGTAGGGCGGTATTTTTAGGATTTGCAGATATATGTGTAGCATTACGCATTAAGTTAATTATTAGTTTTTAGTGGTTGTTTTTTATTTTTTAGGTATTGGATGAGAATAATGTGGTATTTAATCAATTTTTTTTTTGTATTTGAGAATTTTTCCATTTTTGTTTCAATTGGATGAGACCAATTATTAGTTTATTATTATTTTTTTCTATTGAATGAGAATAACGTGGTACTTAATCAATATTTTTTTGCATTTGAAAAATTTTCTATTTACATTTGCAGTATCATGTGTTTTTATTGGATAAGAATAATATAATATTCAATCAACACCTTTTGTACTTGAGAATTTTTCTTCCTCCATTTGCATTTACAGCCTCATCCACTAAGCTAATTATTGGTTCATGGCCTTTTCTTTTTGTAGTTGGTAGATAGAGACTATGAAAAAACTACTAAGCCAACTATTAAGTTAATGCATGGTAGTTAATATTTGACATATCTATAAGCATAAAATAATAATTTAATTTATAGGCAAAGCCATGCAGGACCTAGTGCATGGTGTTTAATATTAAAACAGTAATTTGATTTATGGATAAGTAATGCAGAAAGTAGTGCATATTATCCCTATCTCTGCTTATAAAATAGGTATAAAATAGTAATTTAATTTATATGTAAATGATACACCAAATAATACATGGTACTTAATATTTACCATATTTATATACATAAAATAGTAGTCGACTTTATGGGCAGGTGATGCAGGGACTCTTCCACAAAAAGATTTACCCCGAGCATGGTGCTGCTACTCATCCAAATACAGCAGTACCCGTACCCAAACCGCATGCTAAAAGGAAATCTAGGTTCACAAGCTGTATCCTCCCACCAAAATTAAACGAGCACGAGGATGACCAAGATAATTCCATCGCTACTGCTCACAAAAACTGTGATCCTGAGCTTATCTGTTCTGCAGGAATGTGCACTGGTCACGAGCACTGGATAAATACGGACGCTGACTGTAAGCTCCTGTGAGACTTTTTCATTGTTTTGGCAGATCATTTTCTCAGTCATAACTGCATACTAATGACATCTGTTGATTTCTTGTATTGTTTTTGCAGATGTTGTGTTGGAGTTTTAGCTGCATTATGTTTACATACATTGATCGTAGGCCACGCTTTGCTGTTGGTTCATGCATTACTTCTATATATCTCTCAGTTACTCGCTTGTACTTTTAGCCACTGATATCTGATAAAGTGTGTTGCATGGGACGACATGTCTGATAAAGTGTGTTGCATGGGACGACATGCACTTAGTGCACTCTATGTTATGAATCCCCTCTATTGTTTATTGATAGGAAAAACGGTGTGTAAAACACTATGTTCATTCAATATATTTATCCATCTGCCTTGCTTGAGTGACCAACCTGCCATAGAATTTGGAGTGGGAAATTCAATTTAGTGTGTTCTCCATTTTTGTTACACAATATTAATCAATCTTTTGGAATTTAACTTTGTATAGAATTTGGAGTGGGAAATTCAATTTAGTGTGTTCTCTATTTTTGTTACACAATATCAATCAATCTTTTGGAATTTAATTTTGTATAGATTTTGAATCTCTAAAGTTAAAGATTTTGAATTTCTAAAGTTACTAATAGACTCCATTCATCATTCATCATCGATTTCTAAAATTATTATTTCTAAAGTTACTGATAGACTCCATTCATCATTCATCATCAATTTCTAAAGTTATTTCTAAAGTTACTGATAGACTCCATTCACCACTCATCATCAAGACAAAAACAAATTTTTAAAACCATTTCAAATTTGATAATCTTTAATCTAGCAAATCAATATTAACCATCTTAAAATTTTATCCATAGCTTTCACATTAAACATAGTATAGCAAATGAGTATTACTCACTTTAAAATTTTATATTTATAGAATACTTGTACTGTGTTCATCATTCATCATCAATTTCTAAAGTTATTTCTAAAGTTACTGATAGACTCCATTCACCACTCATCATCAAGACAAAAACAAATTTTTAAAACCATTTCAAATTTGATAATCTTTAATCTAGCAAATCAATATTAACCATCTAAAAATTTTATCCATAGCTTTCACATTAAACATAGTATAGCAAATGAGTATTACTCACTTTAAAATTTTATATTTATAGAATACTTGTACTGTGTTGAACATAGAATGCCCTATTATATAAATATGGATCTATCTAATTCTTTCACATGACATTATTTAAATGTTTTGTATAGTTATTTAAATTTCAATTCAATTTTGATGACTGATTAACAACTTTACATATCAACTTTACACATCATACCAGACTATAAAATATAGTTTTTTCACATGACATTATTTAAATGTTTTGTATAGTTATTTAAATTTCAATTCAATTTTAATGACTGATTGACAACTTTACACATCAACTTTACAAATCATATTACACTATAAAATAAACTTCTGGACTCAATTCTCAATCAATCACAAAGAATTTAAGTTCCAAACTCAATCTGACCCTAAAATTTTGTCTATGTGGACAGTACTTTGCACTGTGTTGAATATTGATTGGCGTGTTCATCTGTGTGCGTAGTATTCACACTGTGCAGGACAAACATAGTGGAGAATCAATTAAACGATTGTTTCATGCAAGGTACATTTGCCATCCCATAAATAAAAATCTCATCATGTTGCTGAACTTTTCATGGTGGGATGAACAGGATAGATGTGAGATTCCACTGGATGGTAAAGTGCACGCATATCATCGTAGGCACTTTAACTTTCGTTGCATAGGTATTAAAAATTTGGCATAGGCCTTTTTCTCTTCTTTTTTTAAGATTTATGGCATGTTGGGAATATGGTGTTACTAGTAAAATTATGGCAATCATGGAACATGGAGATTGTCAGTTTATTATATGATTTGGATTCGTTTCAATGTATTGGTTTTTTTTAATGATTTAATTGATTTCAATAGTAAATAGATTCAAGTTATATTTAAATTTAGATTGTAATGTGTTTAGTAGTATTATTTTTGGAATTTAAATATTTAGAATAGTTGTAAGGTAAAAAAGTCAGTAAGTATTATTATAAATATTAAGTTTATAAATGAACAAAAGTTTTCGTTTTCTTTTTCTTTACTTTAATTTGTTTTTGCGTGATGTGGATGATTGTGATTCTCATATCTTGTGTCCAATTTTATGAATATGATAGGGAGCTTAGTCAACCTATAATAGTGTTAGATTTATTTATTTATTTATTTTTCATTTTTATGGAAGGTGTTATGATTATGAGTAATTTTAATTTCATTGAAATTGTTATGATTATGATGTAATTTTATTTAGTTTGTATTAGTAATATTATGGCTAGTGGATTTTTCATGGATTAGGACAATTCCAACAAAAAAAATTGTTGCATTGGGTAGAAATGTTATCATGAGAAGGGTAATTTTATGAGACCCCAATTATAGTGAAATATAATAATTTAATATGACTATAATGAGGGTGTGTGTTGTTGGGTAGAGTTATTTGAATGAGTGAATGAAGTATACCTCTAATAGTAAGATTAGGTAGATGTTGTACAAGAAGATACTACTGTAATGTTAAATAGTGCTAGGTAATGGCTATGGAAAATGAGAGATTGAATGAGATAGAATGGCTCAAATAAAAGGAATTATAATGATTCTACAAAAGATGATGAAGGGGATGGAAGTCATAGAATCTGCTTAACAAAGAAGTTTTTCAAAAAAACAAAACATATAGCAAAGAAGTTTGTCAAAAAAACAAAACATGTATCAAAGACGAGAGTGATGTAGGAATTGTACAAAGCATGGAGTGACACCAAAAATAAATTAAATATGATGAAGGGGATGGAAGTCATAGAATTGGCTCAACAAAGAAGTTTGTCAAAAAAAACATATAGCAAAGACGACAGTGTCAAAAAAAACATATAGCAAAGACGAAAACATATAGCAAAGATGAAAGTGACGTGGGAATTGTACAAAGCATGGAGCAACACCAAACAGAGAGAAGGGTAGCTTTGAAAAACATTAAACATTAATGGAATGGATAGAACACATGTAGAAAATTTTCTACCAACATAAGATTTAATATTCCCAAAGTGAAAATTGCTTACATTAATGGAGTGGATAGAACGCATGTAAAAAATTTTCTACCACCATAAGATTTAATATTCCCAAAGTGAAAATTGCTTTTATTTCTTGTAGAAGATTGAATATCTATGCAAAGAAATGAGAAAAAAAACAAGAGAATTTCCATCTCATGTTGTGGAACGATGTTAATTGTGATAGTGGATTACATGTTGTTGAAGAGAATGATGAAGAGATCATATATCAAATGCATAATAGAATGCTCAGTCATCGTGACAAACATAAGAAGCTTTGGAAAGTAGCTATCATGCAGAGAGACTTTTTGTTTTGTTTTAATGTCCCATGCCACTCAAGAAGCCTAGCCTCCACATGGCATCAACATGATCTTGCTACTAGAGACGTTAGAGTGTGTTGAATGTTTAATTTCTTATTTCATTGTAAGCTATGCTGCACCATTACCACTCAACAATAGATAATGATACACCATTGTCTCCCCTCAATGTGGGATCATATTGGCATCCAACACTTGATAGTCCTTAAAGATAATGTCACACACCTTTTGCACACTCATCAATGTTGTCATATTGTTATGGACAACACATATTTTTTTACACTACTAAATCATCTTGTTAGTTAAAGCTTGTTGAAAATGGCAACAAGAATATTCCAATTTAATTTGTCCTTGAATTAAATTGTGAATTAAAATCAAATTTAGTCTTAACAGCTACTTGGAAATAATTAATTAATTTATTTTAAATTAATTAGTTGGAGAAATTCAAGCTAGAAGTCTTTGTGAAGTCATGCAAGAGTTATCCCTTAAATTAAGGAGATAAAATTGAGTTATATTTGAGTTGTAATTAGTTAACTCAATTTACTAAGTTAAGTCTAGTTAAATTAGTTCCAAACTGTTTGAGGAACTAATAGTGACTTTAACAGTTGATGCATTAATGCACTCAACTAGTGCTACATGCACTCAACTAGTGCTACTCCAGTTAACTGAAGATTCCCTCATCAGAAACTCATGCATGTCTATTTTGAGAAAGACCCAGTTGAGATTAATGTTCAAGGATAGTGTACTATTATTTGCATGTGTTTTCTCATGGAGAAAATGTGTACTATTAGTTGCATGTGTTTTCTCATGGAGAAAACTCATGCATGCAGTCAAGGATTCATCCTTGAGGATTGCGCAGTTTTTGAAGGCAGGTTTTCCACTTGGTAATAGGTGAATCATCCACAAGGAATAGTGCAAGGAAATAGGAGCTTGGAGGGAAGAGAGGAAGGCTGGAGAGAAGCCAAGATTGCCTGTGAGCATCTGTGAGGATTGTACTGAGAACTGGCTAGCTATGAGAGCTAAGGTGTTGTATAATTCCTATGTATTTCCACCATGTATGATAATATAATAGTGTGGGGTTTTTAGTTGAGGCTTTCCCCAAAAGTATTTTCATGTGTACTGTGAATTGATTCTTCTTCTTCTGGTTATATTGTTCAACTCGATCTTTAAGCTTTTGCAAATTGATAGTAGAAGGAGGTTATGGTATTCTGCTTTGATTTATATTGCATTATCGGGTTAACCTATCACATATTTTCTACATGGTATCAGAACTGTGAATAGTAGACTGAGAAGAGAATTCGAAGTTTGAAGTTCGGGGTTGTAGGTGCAAATTGAATTCATATCATACTTCAAGGTTGGCCAATGGCATTCTATGGCTTGAGACTCGAGTATGCCTTGGAAGGTAGCTCGAATTACATAGCATGGAAAGATAGAATGGAGGTTGTATTAGAAGTCAATGGCTTGAAGGAATTCATTGATCAAGAAATATCAAAGCTAGCTTCAACTAATGCACAAGAGTTGGCTGAGTGGAAGAAGTGTGTGGCGAAGGTGAGACGGATCATCCTTGAGGGAGTTCGAGACCAGATTGTCTCGAGTCTCCATGGGAAGGATACTCCATTTTCAATGTGGAAGACATTGAAGGACCTCTACCAGAACAGTAATGACCAAAGGAAATTGGCGCTCAAGGATAAGCTTCGAAGAATCAAGATGGAGAAGGGTGATACTATTTCCACATATTTGAACAAGCTCATCACCTATAGAGATGAGCTTGGCAGTGTGGGAATAACTATTGTCGATGATGATATGGTGAGCCTCGCTCTCCTTGGACTTCCAAAGAGTTGGAATAGATACCAGGACTCTGTGAATGGAAGGGAGAAACTGTCGGATTGGGAACGACTGTGGTCAGATCTTATGCAGGAGGAGATCAAGAGGAGCACACAAGATGGTTCTTCATCCAAGAATGATGATGAAGAAAATTTGGCCTTAGCAAGTAAGGCAAGGAAAGGGAAGGGGAAGGCTTCCCATTTCAAATCGAATTCTTCTCATGGAGGGAAGAAGGGTGACATGTTTAAAGTAAGATGCTTTAATTGTCACAAGATGGGACATTATGCGACTAATTGCCCATCGAAGAAGTCCAAGAAGGGATCCTCAGAAGGATTGGAAGTTGAGGCATTAGCCTCTCAGTTCGAAATGGACTTTACCCTCATCGCATGCATGGTGTCATCGATGATGGGTTGTGTCTAGTATCTTCGCAGTGGAGCCTCATTCCACATGACCGGTGATAAATATTTATTCATGACCAGTGATAAAAATTAATTTATTCAGTGCCTTGGAGGAGAAAGACCTCAAGATGCGCATAGAGATGGGTGACGACGGAAGGTATAGTTAAATAATAATCCATACAGGTGAGGATAGTTTTAAATAGAGGAGGAATGGTCTATTATAGAGTTTTATGAACCCAACATTTCAGACTACCAAGTGAGTCCATCATCAGGGGATGCGTTAATAGATATTCTAAAGATATTAATGATGTATCCATGAGCTATAATTTAGGGTATATATATAGGTTATGAAAGAATTAATCTAAGAAATTCAGTCGGCCATTATGATAAATCTTAAAGAATCAATAATCAACTCATATCCCTTTTAATATTTTAATCCCTCCTCTCTCATTATAATTAATAAAATATAAATCAAAACAACACGGAAACATTACCTAACATCCTCCTTAAACAGTAAAACAAAAACAAATATAAACATATAAATAAATAATTGGCTATTTCATAACTAATCATTTGATAATATTAAAATAAACTAAAATCATAGTTTATTAATTATAATATTATAGTAACATGTGAATTTAAATTAAGCATATAGTTGTAATATCTCAAATTAAAATAAGTAGAAATTAACAATAGGAATTATATATAAAATTATAGCGAATTAATTAAACAAATTAATTAATTAAATAAACAAATTAATTAATTAATTGAACAAACTAATTAATTAATTAAACAACTCAATTAATTAATTAAACAAATTAATTTAATAAACAAATTAATTAATTAATTAAACAAATTAATTTAATAAACAAATTAATTAATTAATTAAACAAATTAATTAATTAAACAAATTAATTAATTAAACAACTTAATTAATTAATTAAACAAATAAATTAAATAAACAAATTAATTAAATAATAAATAATTAATTAATTAATAAATTAATAAATAAATAAAAATCTGAATATTAACAAACTAATTGGATAATGGCTGACCGAATTTCTTAGATTAATTCTTTCAGAACCTATATATATATACCCTAAATTATAGCTCATGGATACATCATTAATATCTTTAGAATATCTATTGATGCATCCCCTGATGATGGACTCACTTGGTAGTCCGAAACGTTGGGTTCATAAAACTCTATGGAAGGTATAGTGTTTCAGGAGTGGGCACAGTTGCTTTTCAGAGGGAGCCTGGAGCTCCTATCACCTTGACAGATGTGATGTATGTGCCTAGACTGAAGAAAAGCTTGGTATTGGTCATGATGTTGGAGGATAAAGGCTACAATGTTGTCTTCAATAAAGGAAAGGTGTTCCTAAGACACATAGCCACGGGTCAGACCAAGAGGATAGGGATTCAGGTGAAGAATCTCTATAAACTAGAGGTAGATGATTGTGCAGCATTGAGTACGAAAGAAAAAGTGGTGCAAAGGCAAGACATTGGCGAGTTTTGGCACAGGCGGTTGGGCCATTTGCATTATGGGGCTTTGAAGATAATGCAACAAATATCTACAGGACTTCCCAAAGGTAAACTTGAGCAAGTTGACACATGCAAAGGTTGTACCTTGGGAAAGTACACCATGTCTTCCCTTCATGATCAAGACAGTTGAGCAGACGCTATCTTAGAGCGAGTTCATAGTGATTTGTATGGACCATTCTCGACGGCATCCACAGTGAAGCAAAGGTATTATGTGATTTTCATTGATGACTATTCTCGTAAATGCTGGATTTATTTCATGCAAAAGAAGGACCAAACTTTCACAAAGTTTTGTGAGTTCAAAACTTTAGTCGAGAAAGAGTCAGGGAAGAAGATCAAGGCCTTGAGAAGTGACAAAGGTGGAGAATATGTCTCTCAAGAGTTTAAGGACTTATGTGCAACGGAAGGAATTAAATGAGAGTTAATGGCACCTCATAACCCATAATAGAATGGGGTGGCTAAGAGGAAGAGCAGAACTATTGTAGGGGCAGCATGGGCAATGTTGCTGACCAAGGCCTACCACTTCACTTGTGGGCTGAGGCATGCAACACAATGATCTATTTGCAGAATAGAAGCCCACATCACATACTTGGGATAAAGACGCTAGAGGAAGCTTTCTCTGGTAAGAGACCAAATGTGGGTCACTTTAGGATCTTTGGCTCATCGATATATTTCCATGTGACAAAGGATGCACAAAAGAAGTTTGAGCTGACAACAAAGTTGGGGATGTACACTGATACACCTCACAACTATCGAGTGTACTTTCCTACCAGTCAGAGGACAGTGGTTCGCAGAGATCTCAAGTTTGATGAGCAGAAGGCCATGCGAGTTTCCCTTGAGAGGGAGGTCCAACTACCGAATGTGGAGGAACTATTGGTTCCTAAGGAGGAGGAGCCTCAGACTGATGCAGAGTAGCTGCATGCAGAGGTTCTAGGAGTGGAGACATCCACTCAAGCAAAGTCTTCCAGAGATGGATGAAAGCGCATAAGAGAAGCTGATAGATTGTTAGAGGATGTGAGAAAGAATGTGAGAGCACCATCTTCTCAGCGCAGACATAGGAGGTCACTTGAGATGTACACTGGATACATGGCCCTTGCTAGGTTTTGTGTTGAGACTGAGCCATCTTCCTTTGAAGAAGCAGTGCAACAGCTGATTTGGGTTGATGCTATGGTGGAGGAGTATGACTCCATAGTTCGTAACATTGTTTGGGACGTGGTTCCGAGACCGGAGAACAAGTCAGTAGTGAGTTCTCGTTGGCTTTACAAGGTAAAGAAAGCTGATGATGATAGTGTGGAGAAGCATAAGGCAAGATTTGTTGCCCGTGGATTTTCACAAGTTGAGGGGATTGACTATGATGAGACTTTTGCTCCTGTCACAGGGTACTCATCTATTAGATCTATGTTGGCACTATCAGCATAGATGGGTTGGAAGATCCATCAGATGGATGTGAATACTGCATTCCTCAATGGCCAGATTGAGGAAGAGGTGTACATAGAGTAGCCGGAAGGTTTTGAGACCTTCGATCGTGAATCACATGTGTGCCGACTCAAGAGAACATTGTATGGGCTGAAGCAAGCACCTCATGCTTGGTACACCAGGATAGACAACTACTTCATTGGGTTGGGCTTCACAAAGAGTGAAGCAGATGTGAACCTGTACCACATCGTGGTGAAAAGTAAGTTGTTGATCTTCATACTTTATGTTGATGATCTCATATTGACTAGTGATGATCAGTTGATCGTGTCTTGCAAGGAGGGCCTTGCAAGAGAATTCAGGATGAAAGACATGGGTCTCATGCATTACTTCCTTGGCATGAAAGTATGGCAGAAGGATGGGGAGTTGTTTGTGTCTCAGGGCAAGTATGCCAACGAGATACTTAGGAGATTCCACATGGAGAAGTGCAAGCCCATATAGACTCCTCTAGTAGGTAACTGGAGGAAGGAGGTTGCTACTTCAAGAGAAGTGGTAGAGGCTACTGTGTATAGGTAGCTTGTGGGTTCACTGATGTACTTAGTGAACATACAACCAAATTTGTGCTATGCGGTGAACCAACTGAGTCGAGCGATGGTTCAGCCCACCAAGATGTTTTGGAAGGCGACAAAGCATGTATTGAGATACATCAGAGGCACATCTCAGTATGGATTATGGTACAGATGGATAGAGGGAGTGAAGTTATAGGGCTTCACTGATGCAGATTGGGCAGGGAGTCCATCAGATCAGAAGAGCACATCGGGAGGGATTTTCAACCTTGGGTCAGTGGTAGTTTCTTGGTATAGCAGGAAACAGAGGTCAGTTGCACTTAGCTCAGCAGAGGTAGAATACATGGCTGCAAGTCAGGTAGCATGTGAGGCCATTTGGATGTGGAAAATCCTAGTTGGTTTCTTTGATCAGAGGATGGATCTAACTGTGATCTATTGTGATAATCAGAGTTGTATCAAACTCTCTAAGAATCTAGTATTTCATGATAGGTCCAAGCACATCGACCTCTGGTATCATCATCTCAGAGACTATGTAGCGAGGAGGATCATGTTGCTCCAGTATATTTCGACAGAGGAGCAAGATGCTAACATTTTGACAAAGGCATTGTCAAAGTGTAAATTCGAGTTCCATATAGACAGGATTAGGGTGGCAGATAATCCCTTTCTTGTTGAGAGGGAGTGTTGAAATATGGCAACAAGAATATTCCAATTTAATTTGTCCTTGAGTTAAATTTTGAATTAAAATCGAGTTTAGTCTTAACAGCTATCTGGAATTAATTAATTAATTAATTTTAAATTAATTAGTTGGAGAAATTCAAGTTAGAAGTCTTTCTGAAGTCATATCCCTTAAATTAAGGAGATAAGATTGAGTTATATTTGAGTTGTATTAGTTAACTCAATTTACTGACTTAAGTCTAGTTAAATTACTTCCAAATTGTTTGAGGAACTAATAGTGAGTTAACAGTCAGTTGATGCATTATTGCACTCAACTAGTGCTATTCCAGTTAACTGAAGATTCCCTCATCAGAAACTCATGCATGTCTATTCTAAGAAAGACCCAGTTTAGGTTAATGTTCAAGGAGAGTGTACTATCAATTGCATTTTTTTTCTCATGGAGAAAACTCATGCATGCAGTCAAGGATTCATCCTTGAGGATTGCGTAGTTTTTGAAGGCAGGTTTTCCACTTGGTAATAGGTGAATCATCCACAAGGAACATCGCAAGGAAATAGGATCTTGGAGGGTAGAGAGGAAGGCTGGAGAGAAGCCGGGATTTCCTGTGAGCATCTGTGATGATTGTACTGAGAGTTGGCTAGCTGTGAGAGCTAAGGCTTTGTATAATTCTTATGTATTTCCACCATGTATGATAATACAATAGTGTGGGGTTTTTAGCTGAGGCTTTACCCAAAAGTATTTTCATGTGTATTGTGCCATTGATTCTTCTTCTTTTGGTTATATTATTCAGCTCAATATTTAATCTTCTGCAAATTGATAGTAGAAGTAGGTTATATTATTATTCTTTGATTTATATTGCATTATCAGGTTAACCTATCACATATTTTCTACAAAGCTTTCTATACATCACCTCATTAATCATCCACCTTACTTTGATAGACATATTGTGTCATCTTAGCGTACATGCTAGTGCATTGTCCTAACTATCTTGCAAACTTCCACTTGTGAGTCAAATACCATGGTGACCAAACATATAGACTCCCCATGCACCCTTAGCCAAGTTTGTGTAAGTTTCTTCTATCATGCCATTGCCACTAGTACCACAAGTAGGGTCCTAACCGTGATAATATGCTTGAGAAAGTGTACATGTAGAACAAAGATGTTGCAAAAATGAGTGATGTTGTACTAGAGGATGGTGTTGTAGAAGATAATTGTCTTATAGAAGTGGAGTTGCAAGGAGATGGTGTTATTGCAAATGTAATTGTGCAAGAGAGGTAGATGAGATTTTTAATTTCCATAATATTTAATGTAGTAACTATGTTATACATGAAGTTAAATGTGCAACAAAATAAAAGAAAGTAAAAAACTACAGTGAATAAAAAAAGAAAGATGCAGCAATGGTCACAAGAAGTGTTGATGTGAAAGAGTGAAATGCAACATATTAGTGATAAGAAGAAGATAGTTACAATGAAAGAGTGGTTGCAATAAGTGAAAAATAGAATGAGGAGATTCTTGAGAAGTAAGTGTTGGTAGAGTTCATTAAGATAGTGGTAATGATCCAAGAGGGGAAGGATAGGGAGGTAGTAAGCACCATGAAGAGGAAACAATTTGAGGTGGTGAGCCCATTAGGAAATATTTGTAACAATTTTTAGAGGTGGACAAATGGCAACAAGTGGTAAAAGAGATAATGGTAATTATGATGAAGATGGAGCAATTGAGGAAAACGGGAAGGTTTAGAATGGAAATGATTCCTACAATCTTGAAGTGTGAAGTCTAACGGTGTAGATGACAAAGAGACTGGAGAAGAATATTTAAGGGAGAGGATTGAATTATAAGTATTTTAGATTACGAAAGAGCTCAAACAAGAATATATGAACACATTTAACTATCATTCATTAATCAATGATAGTTCAATGTGTTCATATTTTCTTCTTTGACCTCTTCCATAACCATTAAAGTCTAATGCAAGATCTGTAGAAAATCTATGTAGGTTAACTTGATAATGCAATATAAATCAAAGCATAATACTATAACCTTCTTCTACTATCAATTTGCGGAAGTTTAAAGATCGAGCTGAATAATATAGCCAGAAGAAGAAGAATCAATGCACAATACACATGAAAATACTTTGGGGAAAGCCTCAGCTAAAAACCCCACTATTTGTATTATCATACATGGTGGAAATACATAGGAATTATACAAAGCCTTAGTTCTCACAGCTAGCCAGCTCTTAGTACAATCCTCACAGATGCTCACAGGTAATCTTGGCTTCTCTCAAGCCTTCCTTTCTGCCATACAAGCTCCTATTTCCGTGCGTTGTTCCTCTGGGATGATTCTCCTTTTACCAAGTGGATGATCAAGCCTCCAAAACTGCGCAATCTTCAAGGATGATGCCTTGACTGCATGCATGAGTTTTCTTTATAAGAAAACACATGCAACTGATAATACATTGTCCTTAACATTTAACTCAACTGGGTCTTTCTCAGAATAGACATGCATGAGTTTTTGATGAGGGAATATTCAGTTAACTGGAGTAGCACTAGTTGAGTGCATGCATGCATCAACTGACTGTTAACTCTCTATTAGTTCCTCAAACAGTTTGGAACTAATTTAACTGGACTTAACTCAGTGAACTGCGTTAACTAATTACAACTCAAATATAACTCAATCTTATCTCCTTAATTTAAGGGATAACTCTTGCATGACTTCAAAAAGACTTCTAACTTGAATTTCTCCAACTAATTAATTCAAAATGAATTAATTAATTATTTCCCAAGTAGTTGTTAAGACTAAATTTGGTTTTAATTCACAATTTAATTCAAGGACAAATTAAATTGGAATATTCTTGTTTCCATATTTCAACAAGATCATCCCTAGCACTATAGCTATGATATACATTTTCTTTCATTTTCCTAGTTTTTGTTATATTTTGTGATGAAAAAATGATACTATAGTGAAATATTTTTTTTTCAACTTTTGAATATAAAGCACTGTATTTGGAATTTTAATAGCTAGGGTCTAGTTGAGATAAACAATCACATTTATCATTGAATTTATAAAGTATTTATATTATTATATATTATAATATTGAATGATAATTGATTGATATTGATTACAATGAACCTTATAAGGATGTGCTCATATGAAAATCATTGGTCACTACGATGAAGAGGTATGTGGCTTTTGATGGCTTTGATTAGCCTAATCAGTCTATTTTTGTTTATTATTCTCATCATCATCATCGTGACATTGCCATTCCTTTAATGAATGTTTTACCTTCCAAACATAGTAAATAGGTTCTACATAGTTGACCATGTTTTCTTTGTGACATCATCTTTGTCTTTGTCTAGTTGTAGGGTCTTCACTAAGTTCTCAATTTGGACATTGGTGAGGTTCCCTTGTAGTTTTTGCATCATATGTTGACATTTTTCAATTTATTATAATGTTGTATGTTCATATATACATGTCTATTGCCATTTTTTCATTGGATTTGGTTTTCTTCAACCTTATATGAGGTGGAATATTTTGTAGTTTTTTCTTGTAATTATTTTTATCAAGTAATTGTTTCCTTTTTGGGGTTTGTTTTCTTCATTCTTATATGATTTTCATGAGATTGATGCTAAAGACACTTTTAGGGATGTTTTTTCATTGTCAAATTTTGAATTATATCTTCTATTGAATTCATTTTTCAAGTTTAAGATTTCTATTTTTGTTCAATCCAATATTTTAAAGTAGTGTAATGATAGATTTTCACATCTATTCCCCGAAGTCAAAGTCCAATTCCTACCACATCTGCAACATTTTCTTTCCTTCTTATCCTCTCTTTCTAAGTGGTGATATTTAGTATAATTGAATAATGAGCTTTCTTTTCAAGCATCTATTCCACACTTCGAGGGTCTTCATTGCTTTAGCTCACTACAAATCATGGGTTCAAACTTCAAAATACACAATTTTAGTAGTTGATCATCTGTAACATTTGGAAAATTAGTTGTTATGACTTACCATTCATGGTTGTATTTATTAATCATCCTTATTTGTTGTAGATGGGAAAACCTAGTAAAAGCACTATCTTCTTCATCATCATGAAATATTTTAAGAAGACATTTTGTGAACTTTTGTTAGTTAATGGACAAATAAAATGTTTGATTTGACATCCATGTGAGCTAATGGAAAGCATCACCTTAAGAGTACATGGGTGTCATCCATATTTTTTAAATATATTAGTAGGTGAGTTCATAGTGAAAATCTTCTTTATTTTATTAACCCAGATGATATCATTTCTATCATCTAGTATAACATATTTAGGTATCTCAATTTTGACTTTATTTAAATAACATGTGTTACATTTAATGAGTTTGGGCGGGATGCAAGCCTTATATAAAGTAAGTTGTACTAAAATTGCATCTTCCTTTTTAGTTAGATGATTAATTATTTTTCTGTGATCATTAATTATTTATGACATCTCATCTTTGTTATCATTTTATTCTTATTAAGGTTTTTTAATAACTTTTTGAAATATGGTATTATTTTCAATTATATTCTCATTTCCTATTAATTTTGTATTTGTTTGCCTCACTCTTTTTGTCCATTCCCATTGTTGTCATTGTTACCTTGATTGCGTCTTACATCTTTTACTTTATCTCTAGGGGAAGTAATCTCCATGTGTAATTTGTCAATATTAACCTTTTTGGCGTTAATTTTTTTCTCATATATATGGGGATATATATATATATATATATATATATATATATATATATATATATATATATATATATATTTCTAAAAAAAATAAAAAAATAAGGATAGTTTTTAATGTAAACAACTTTTTAGTGGGTGAATAGTATGGAATAAAAAATGGCTAGGGTAAAAATTAACAATGAAATAGAAATTTGTATGAACAAAAAAATCATTCATAGCAAGGATATGGATTCTAGCTAGAAACAACATGAGAATGACTAACATGGTATGAAATAGATGGAAGTAGTAGTAGAGATATGAATGAGATGGAAGTTGTAGTAGAGGTATGAATTGCTTGAAGCCATTAATGGATTATGGTATGGTAGTATGTTGGAGTTAGGTGAAATTGCAATGAACAAATTATGGTTAAGACAATGTACAAATTATGTGCAAATTGGGTATATGTGTCTATATAAAATTACATTATCTAAATTGATATAAAACAATATTGTTAAGGACTTAATTGTGTTGATAGGTGTCCTCTTATTGAATTGTGGGATTTAAGATGTTAGAATCCCTACAATTTTCAAAACATATGTTTGTCATTATTTAGTGCAATTAACAAGTTTTACATCTTTGTAAGCAGAAAATTTTACTCCCACTTTTTCTAACCCATATGGCTAGACCGTTTTTTTTTTTTTTTTTTTTTCACTTTTGGTTCACGGATACCCTGGTCAATGGGTAGCCGCTACGTCCAAGGTTGTTCAACATTGAGTGGACCCTACTCGAAGGGGATCAACACCCCTCGACCTATTTACTGACCTGATCCCAAGAGTTTTCGGGGATTGACCCTATGACCTCCCAATTGGCGAGGCACTGATTTGACTAATTGAGCTAACTCTTGGGGCTTGGCTAGACCGTTTTTATCTTAATTTGTTTGGATTTTTTCCCTTTAATCTAAAACGTTGTTATATATCTTACTAGCGTATGTGCTTTTGTCATACTAACCATCCTACACATTATAAGTGGTGTCTTATAAATGGAAACATCAATCATGCATGCAAAGAATTTGGTAATGAATATGGTGGCAAGGATGTAAAGCATTGATTCTATTGAATATAAGTAACATTGACAAACATGTTAAAAATGAGTCTATCTCAAATTTTATTTTGAGGTGATATAAGTTAATGAAATTGCAAAAGAAGTGCTTAAAAATCAATGCCCCAATGTAGTATCTATGTTGATATTATTACACATATTTGCAGAGATGCAATTCATATCGTAATTAATTCATTGAGATACTATACATATAAAAATATATGATTTTGAACAATTTTTCAATATACAAATGAGTTAATAGAATGTTAACATTTTGACACAAATACAAATGGGTTAATAGAATGTTAACATTTTGATGCAAATTCTATCTTGGAGGCTTATTTTGGAGAGTTTCAGCAAAATGTAAAGATGATGGTGTATTGATCTTGAATGAGATATATGACCTTCTTTCTTAAAAAATATGGTTGAAGTCCTTTTTTACTAATGAAAATTTAAATGTTTTATATTTTTATATGAAAAAAATAATACATAATGAATTAGATTTTAACATTATTAAAACAAACTGAATAATTAAATATAAATTTTTCTAAAATAAATCTTAAATTGTTTTATATCAAATTCTCAATAACGTTGATATCTATCTATATATATATAAAAGAGAGCTAATTATGGCTTAGCATTTTATTTATACGTACAGCTTCAACAGACACAATTCACTTTGCGTAATAAAATTTTGATTTGTGATAGGTTTATTTGCAATCAAATGATCATATTGGTTTGAAATTTTTGGAATCTCGTGCATATAAATTTATTTGTTATAAATCAAATCATTTCGCTGAGTAAAATATTGTTGTCACAGGTTTATTTGCAATCAGATGACCCTATTGAATTTTAATTTTGAAATTCCGTGTGTATCGATTAATTAGTTACAAGTAAACTAGTGTGTAGGTAAAACCATTAAATTGATCGACTCTAAGGTTGTGGACTAAGTTTTTCACCCATATTTGAAATCTTGTTATGTCATTTCAAGTTTATTATAATGGTATTCTGTTTATTAGAGTACATTAAAATGATATTTTGTACTTCGTTTATTTATATACGAATGACCAATTGAATTTTAAATTTTGAAATATGGTGTTTTTTTCTTTCTAAATAATTATTAATATTGAGTTAAGTTTATATATATATATATATATATATATAATTAAAATAATAATAATAATTATTATATATATATCTTAATATATTTTTATTTAAATATTTTATTATTATTATTATTTTAAATCAATATATGATTTTCAACCTTATTAATAAATTTATATAATTTTATTAAAAATTAAAAATATTATATATATATATATATATATATATATAATAAATTTATATAATTTTATTAAAAATTAAAAATATTATATATATATATATATATATATATATATATATAACACTAATTTAATCTCTATATTATCTTATTATTTTTTTTCCAATAAATATATAAATTTTCAATTTTTACGTATAAATCCAATAATAATAATCATAATAATAATAATTATAATATATTTTTTATTTTATATTTCAGGGAAAAACACATCTTAATTCCATGATCCTACCATAAACGATGTATATTCCTTGTTTTATGTTGCATGGAAAAATGCATCTTAATTCTATGGATTTAGGTAAAATAATTCAATTTAAATACTATTGGATATGGCATTCAGTTTAATATTTTAGTTTATAATTCAATTTAAATACTATTGGATATGACATTAGGTTTAGTATTTTATTATTATTTTTTAATTTATTGATTTGAATTGGATTATTATATTATTTGTCATAAAAAATGGAGGAATAAGTTCACAAGATTATTTTTATCGATAATTCTAGTTTGTAAAATTTTGGATCAAAAACTTTAAGAGCCATTTTGAGGCTTTAAATGAACATTTTTTGTGGTCCCAATTTTACAATGGACCTAGATTACATAATCTACAGGTTGATAGCTTTCCAGTGACACAAGAATCACCTCATTCAGAGCTTGTATGAGAAAGTTATGCCTCCTAGAAGATGACCTATCGAAATTAACCACCACAATTCAAGAGGATGCCATATCAATGCCCATTACTAATGGAAAATGGGCTAACAACATGATCATGTTGAACAAGACTCTAGAAGAGTCCATAATGTAACTCTAGTCAAGAGTTAAAGGAGTCAAATCTAACCACTAGTAGAATATTGAGCTATGCTATAACCAAGCCATTGAGAAGAAAAGGGGTTCCATTCTTTCTGAGTACATTTTGTTCCAAAGATGAGTAGAGTAGCCAGGAATGATAGGGAGAGAGCACTTAGAGAGGATTTGTGCACTGTAGTAGCCCACGAGCCATAGGCCTTACTTCTTTGTACTTACATCCAATTTCTATTAAGAAAAAGAGAGCAGAGTGGCCTCACCTTCTAGTTGGGTTTGGTGCCAAAAGGATTTCACAAGTTATATCTTCTGTCAACTCACGATTTATGAGTTTTTTTTTTAGTTTTTTTCTCTATTTTCTACATAATTATAATTTGCATGCACGCACAATAAACAATGATTTCTAGATCCAAAAATCTAAAGAGAAATAACCCATATAAGGTAGATTTTATATATTTTAAGTATAATTTATCAAATTTGTAGTGACAAACTGTCTAGTGTAATATCCACGACAATTTATGGATCATATTGGTATCAGAGAAGGTTTCTTGGGTATATTGTGGATATTTTTAGGAGATCTAGATAAGATAAAAGTCAATAAAACCCCAGTCATGGCTAATGAATCTGTAATAACCTTCATGATCCTATAGAGGAGAGGTTTTCATGGTTGGAAGTGCAAGTTGTATATAAACCATAATGTGAATCTCCTCATGATATCCTTGACCAATAAGCTCAGGATATTAGATAAGATGGGGGTTCTAACATAGAGGTCCGATCAGAGGGGAAATCAGAGGATTGAGAAGAAACATAGAAGGAGTTGAAGAAAAGACCTGAAAAATATCAATCCAGTTCAAGTATCATGAACCATTCACAGTCCCTATTCAAAATGGAAGTGAGGATCGATATCAAGCCATATCAAGGTGATATTGTCACTGTGAAGTTAGATCACTAGTTACAAATATTAGAAGTTCATTTCAATGTTCATCATATAGAATAAGAGCAGAAGATTTCATTTGGATTGAAATTAAAGGGCCATGCCCTAATACGGTGGGAAAGACACACAAAGACCTTAAGGCTAGAGGTAGATCCTTCAATGACTAAGTGGGAGGACATTAAAACCCTTATAAATTGACAATTTTACGCTATTGGGTATGTACAAGACCAGTCAATCAGGTGGCATTACTTCAAGCATAAGCAGGGGAAAAGTGCACATGAGTACACCATAGAGTTCAAAAAGATGGTCATAATTCTAGTTATCTCTTGAAATAATCCAGATGTACTCAAGTATCTAGGGGATCTACATAACCATTTGTGGAAGCAAGTGATGATGTTTAAGCCCAAATTAGTGGAAGAGGCTTTTGTATAGACATAGTACCTGGAGAACATATGCCAAAATAAAAGAAAATCAAGTGGATCAGAGTAGAAGGAGCACCAGGATGCTTTGAAGCAGGGGAAGAAAAAGTGGAAAGGGAAAAACGATAAAAATATGGCAGCCACAACACACTAGTGCAAGGATCCTAGCAACCACTACAACCACTATAACATTGGCGGCCATAGAGAGGAGAAATGTTGCAAGTTTCATACGGAGCTTAACCTGAAGAACAAAAAGAAAGCCAATAAGAAGAAGAATCTCATGGCCATTGATTCAAGCAACCAGGTTGAAAACAAGTCAAACACAAATGAGAATATTGTTTGCACATCAATGCAAAAGGAGGTGAATTTAAGTATCCTTCAACAATAAGAAAAGAAATAAATGACCAAACTCTTCCACATAAAGATACAAACCAAGAAGAAAAATATTGATGCTCTGTTTGACTCAGAATCACAAGAGAATCTCATTGTAGTAGAGTTAGTCAATAGATTGGGATTTGAAGTTCATGATCATCCAAGTCCATATCCATTGGGATGGATATATAAGGATGCAAAGTTAAAGGTAAAAAAATAGTGCAAAATTAGATTTTCTATTAGCACTGATTTTATTGATGAAGTAGAACTAGATATAGTTCCCCTTGATGTATTTGGAGCGATGTTTAGAAGTCCCTACATGTACATGCAAGATGTAATCTGCATGAAGAAAGCTAACTAGTGCCGACTCATCAAGGATGAAAAATTGTTCACCATCAAAGCGCAGAAAGAAAAGTTGAAAATTTCATTGGTAAATGGCAACAAGATAAGAAACTGATCAATTCTAGAAAGAAGTACGTTTTACTATTTTTAAGAGAAATTTATTTTGTAGAAGAGTTGGTGAGAGTAAAGACATCCTTGGAGGGGTGTAGTAAGAAACATAAACAACAACTTGAAGAGTTGCTACAGGTATACAAGGATGTGTTCTAAGAGCCTAAAGGGATACCACCCAAGAGGGAAGTGGAGCATGATATCCAACTATTTCTGAAATCCCCATTTCCAAACATTGGGTTGTACAGGTAGTCTATTATAGAAGCAAGTGAGGTGAAGAAATAGTTATAGCAGCTACTAGAACAAGGTGTCATTCAAATGGGTACATCACCATGTGGGCCACCCATCATCATTGTGCCAAAGAAGGATGGGACTCAACAAATGTGTATATATTACAGGGCGTTGAACAACATTATGCTCAAGAACAAGTACCCTTTGCCTAGAATAGATGATATGTTGGATTATTTGTAGTAAGGGAAATATTTCACCGATTTAGACTTAAAGTTTGGATATCACTAGTTTCAAGCGAGAGAAGAAGATACTTGGAGGATCACCTTCAAACTTGGGCAAGGTTTATATGAGTGGTTAGTCATGTCATTTGGCTTATGCAATTCACTAGCTACATTTATGAGGTCAATGAATGATATTGTAGGTTTTAACCCTGTAGAAATTATACTTGCAAATAGATTCATAAAAAAATACAAAATGGCAATCACAAAAAATATACATAAAGAATTTTCTCCTAGAACCCAAAACCAAGAAAACCAAAAAACTAGATTTATTTTTCATTATGTTCCTTTTCAATGTTACAATACATTATATACATGTCGTAGCATTCATAAAACTCCCAATACATTAACCCTCGATTAGAATATAATAATATTTCCTTTGATCGGATCTACAATACCATGGATCAAATATTCTGCACCCTTTTATATCTTCATTTTTTATTGTATATTTGTATGATTTATTGGTATATAATGCTACCTAGGAGGAGCACATCTCACATTTGATGTAGGTGTTGGAGACATTAAATAAGCACTAGCTTCTAGTAAATCTCAAGAAATGTGAGTTTTCACAATAGCCTTTGGTGTATCTGGGGTATGTAATAGGTGGAGGAGAGCTAAAAATAGATCATGCCAATATGGAGGCCATCATGAAATGGATGGTTCTTACTCATTTTTTTTAGGTTAGGAGTTTCATTGGGGTAGCATAGTAGATGTGGAAATACATAGCCTCATTTTTATTGGTAGCAACACCATTCCATGCCATAACAATAAGTGGAAAGAGTTTCCAATTGGGAAATGGTCAATAGAAGGTCTTTGAGGAGCTAAAGAAGAAGATTAGTGAAGCACTAGTTCTGGAATTACAAAAATTACAACATCTCTTCAAAGTGGAGACAAATGTGAGTGGGTATGTTATGGGAGTGGTCTTGATGCAGGGAGGAAGGCTTGTATGATACCATTATGAAGTATTTCATGGGGAAGTTCTTAACTGCCCTACTTATGACAAGAAGCTCCATGCCTTGGTGCAAGCTATGAAGAAGTGGAAACATTATCTAATGGGAAAGTATACATTAATCCACATATATCACTAGCCACTAAAGTACCTGCAAGACCAGAGTGACCTAAAACAAACTAGGCATTACAAATGGATGGGGTTTCTACAAAAATTTCATTTAGTGATCATGTATAAGAAGGGAAACACAAACAAGTTAGCCCAACATGATTTTAAGTCCACCACATCAAATATCATAACTTTGGGAACTCTGATGCACATGGATCCATTCACCCATGATGCATATAGAGAGCCATATTCAGAGGATAAGGACATCAAGGAGGTGTTTCAACAGTTGTAGAGCTAAAGTCATTTGCATGATGGTGGAAACACCGTTGAATACCATCTCTAAGATATGTTACTCTATAGGTTGGATAAGCTATGTGTTTCTAAAGTTGAGCAATTGTATCTAATTAGAGAGGCTCACACCTCTAAGGTTGCAATCCATTTTTGTGTAGGGAATAAAATGGCCAACTTGTAGAGGTATGCGTATTGGCCCAATATGAAAAAACATGTAGGTAATTTTTGGGTAATTTAATTGAGTGTGTTAAATTAATTACATTAAAATTTCAATTTATCTTCATACACTACACTATATGTTATAGGAGATTAACTTTTCAATTTCAATGATTTAAAGAAGAATTCTAATTTGTTGAAGGAAATAAATGATCAAAGGATGCAAAACTTATTCCAAGAAGTGAAATGAAATTCTACTTATGAGATGAAGTTTAAATAGAGAAAACGCACACTTTTAATGAAAGTAAAGGCAATATAAATTAACTATTTCAACTTTATGAAAGCAATAATAAATTATTTTAGGAAAACTATAAATGTATCATCTAGAAAAGCAATGAATCTAACCTAAGCAGTAAACTAAATTCTAGGAAAGAAATCAAATGGCTTATATCATGAAAAATTTCAAATTCTGATCTATGAGATATAAAGAAAGTGCATCCTATGAAAGCTTTAAAATTCTAACCTAAAGGAAGCAAATGCAATTTATCTTATAAAAGCAATAAAATTCTACTCTACAGAAGATAAAGGCAATTTACTCTATGAATTTTGATCTTTGGAAAATAAAATGTAGTTTATACTATGAAAGACTTTTTCATTTTCTAATATATGAAATGTAAAGATAGACTACAATTATATGCATGCAATCAATAAAATACCAAATCAAGTGGCTATGAAAGCAAATGAAATCAATCAGGTGTGCTTCTACAAACTTAGAATTCATTCATTTTTGGAACCATGATATGCCTATGATGTTGTACAAGAATTATTAATCTATCTATAAATATGAGATTAAAAATGATAGCAAAAATAAAGAACTAATATCAAAGAATATTGGTAAATATTTTGTGGTTTTTGAATTTTTATTTAGACGCTTGGTGTATGCCAAAACAACTAAAACAAATGAGCAAAATTCTATAGAATGTAATGACAAGAAAGTATTTGAAATCTAATAAATATAAATGAAAAGAAATTAAATTACACTTGTATGCAATAGGGGGCCCTCCTGGTAGAGCACAAGATCTAAAAATACTCAGAAAAACTTGGTGATCAAATATATACTCTTCTCATTGAGGTGCAATTGTAACAATAGGAGAAAATTATTAAATCAGAATAGTGCATACATGATAAACAAAAAAAGGAAGCATTAACCAAAGGAAAGATAACAATAATGTATGATTCTTTGATTCTCAATGAAGCATACATATAGTATGCTTTTCAATAACAACCTGAGAAATTGGTTACTAGAAACTAGATCAGTGAATGACAACTAAATCCTTAATTCCTATGGAAATTATAATTCTATGATTCACTATCAAGGAAGCAAATCATAGAAATATTTAACATTATACAAATATCATTCAGTTGATTTCTCGTTCCTTGAAGATTTATCACGCTTGCTTGAGGTTCTATTCTGTGACCAAGTAGTCTAGAGGTCTAGTTCATGTGCCATCTGAAAGTTGAGCAAATGTTTGACTTTTCTATTATGATCAACTAATGAACTTTTTCTTATGCCCAATACATGGAGTACCATGTAAGCATGATTTGGTATCTATCCAAATCCTTGGGTTGATCTATCCTCCATGGAGTCTACCTAAACCTTGGATTTAGCTAAATAATGTTGTCAAGGTTGAAAAATGTGTTAATTTCCATAACCTATGCAAATTGAACTAAAATTATAAAGTAAAATACATAGAGCTAGGAAAATACATTACCTTATTGTATCTTATGTAGCTCTGATGGCTCATTATTCATAGAAAATTTGTGGAATAATTCAAATATGAGTGATTTATAAGGGAAAATGAGTGGAAATCTATGCAACATTCTTTCAAAAGGACGCCATTTCTTTGGCCCAACATTCTCCCGTGTCTAGGGTGTTGTTTGTCTGCATGCATGTTGCTAGAAAAAATTCAAAATTTGTGACAATTTGAATTTTATAGAACAATCTCAAAGGTTTGGATCAGGATATCCAAGTTACTCTGAGGATCTTTTGTCTTTATAGAAACTTACCACTTAGGATTATTCATTAACATCTTGGCTTTTAACCCTCTAATTTTCTTTTGAAGCATTTTTTTGACCTTCTTGAGTTTAGAGTTATTATGATGCCTGTGATACATGCGTTTAAGCATTCTATCATTTTGTTCTTTGAACATCCCATTTCCTCCTTTTTCATGCCTTTCCAGTACTTCTAGTTCAACTACTTCTTTAAATGCATTGATAATGTATTGTTCCATAGAGAAGGGAACACTATCATTATGTACATGAATATTAGGTACTGAAATTCCATTATCGAAAGTATTAACAAAGAGAGGATATATTTTTCCCTAAAAAAACGTAATTTTACTGTAAAAAAGGAGTAAAATTACATCTTGTTAATACATGTCATGCATGTTTTGATGAGATGGTGAATTTTTTTGTTTCTTCTTGTATATACAAGTTTGTTTTAAAAAATAACTAGTAAATTTCAACTATGGAGGGTGCTGAATTTTAGTCCTCAAAGAGAGTGCATATGATATGAAATACAAAAATATAGTTTGGGTTGTGTGTGTTATGGCTATATTTATGCATAACCACTAGGAGCTATTTCTCCATAGTCTTAGCCCTTACATGACTACTAGAAAGAGGAGTGTATGCAATGTGACAAGAACAAAACAAACAAATAAGTCCCCAAACCATATGAGCAAATCAATCATCCATGCGTAGGGTTCCCTATCTATGGTTTGAGTTTGGTACCTGAGATCCACACAGACTAATGGCATGTGTTGGATATGATGTAAAGAATTCCTCCTCTAGCCAAGAGATCATGTCCTATACAATAGATCTGAATCTTGCACACAAACATCACCAAATAAAGAACACAAATGGCCTTCCATGGAGGACCGTCAGCTCAAACAAATCAACATGAAAAAATCATCATAAAAACATATTTAATTGAAAGGAAACTTCACTTCTATTAATCATGAAATGAAATAGATAAAACAAGTGTTATACCATCACATATGGATCTTCTCCTCCAGATTTTGGCAGAGTCTCCTCTTCTCCAAGAAATATGATCTTGAGAACAAAACAACTCAGAATCTTTTAGAGAAGAAAAAACAGAATGATTCTCTAACGCTCCAAAAATTCTCTAACTAGCTCGACCCTGAAGGATGGACTAGTATATAAAGACTCATATGGATTCCAAGGAGGATGAATGTAGATCCTTGGGGTGAAGAGAAGTTAGGAAGCTCCTCTAATAATGCACCCAAGCAACTTGAAGAGCTAAGATAATATGTGGCTACGAATTGATCTCCTGGGGAAAGTAAGCCTCTAGAACCTGATCCAGGGTCGAAGGGACTGAACTGAGAAACCTTGACTCCAGATGCTATGATTAAGGGTACACCATGCGACTATAAGGCTAGAACCACTCTATCAAGGAACAGGTTGTAGATATTCTGGACAAAACTAGGTCAAAATAAGGGCCAAAGCTCAAGAAAATGGTCAACAATAAAAGGAATCATGAGTACTCACTCTAGGGAGTAAAATAGACTGATAACAGGTGCACCTCAATGCATGAGGTCATAAGAGTAACTGATGGTTGAAATGAATTATAATCAAGTTTAGAGGTAAAATTTGGAGGAAGGAGACAAAGATAAGAAGTCAAATTAGAAGAATCCAAATGTTGAATGTGCTAATAATATCCTTGAGGTAGGCATACACATATTCGGTCATAAAGAGATATTGAACATGACTGTCGAACATACATTGTGGATCCATGACATGAAATGTTAGGACATGAACATGAATAATACATAGTGGATCCATGTGACTCATCAAACATATCATAGCCACCAACAAATACAGTGTGGATCTATGTCACAATATAAATTAGTAGAACTATGGACATATGATAGATAGGAGTTATCCTAGAGTAGTCCTCAAAGTACATAAATGAGACATAAATCCAACACATCCTGGGAAGGGTTCCATATATGAGTCAGATGTCCCTAACCCAAGGTCTTCTACATAACCTCGATAGTATGAATCTATGACACGTGAATAGATGAGTTGATGTCGAGCATAGTAGAAACTGTATGATTACCAGTCAATGAGGTGTACCCTTAACATATGTGAGGGGACCCACCTATGATTAAAATGAACCCCAAGGTACCTAGTACAATCCACTAAGTGTGAATATATGAGTTGACGTCGAACACTCATAGAATTGATCGATCATGAGACAATTACGTAAACCCGCTGTCGATCATGAGGAAACTTTTATTTGAGGTTTGTGAGATCAAAGGTACTACTGGTTCCTATATCAAACTCCTAGATAATGAGATGAAGTCGACAGGGGAAGATTCATTGAAGGAGGGCCTTGATGTATCCCCCATCAATCGACACCTGATAGACCAAAATGATGTATTGAATGGATAAAATCATGAAGCAATGAAGTACAATTGACATAGGGATGGCTGACTCAAAAAGGTCAATAGGAAACTACAAATGGCCGACATAGGCTGAGACTTTGCTTGAACACATAATGACATGAAATAAGAGTGACTTGGAAAAATGACTAATGAGCACCATATTATATCATGCACCACCGTAGGAGGCATTAAATCACGCTCCATAATGACTAGAAGAGTAACCAACTGGAGGAGTAAACAGACTCATTTGTATGGTACAAGTACTAGGAAAGCCAAAAACCCAACTATAAAATAATGATGTAGACAAGTGCCATGTTCAAGGGTGATGCGACTAACGCTTCCATTTTGATTCCTAATAGAAATAAAGGTTCCCTTCCCATTTTCTAATTTTAGTCTCCTTCATGGTTTAATGAGCATGAAAGAGAAGACAAGTATGATCAATAGGTTCCTTTTTCATAAAGTTTAATGAGGTCGAAAAAGAGATAAAAGTACACTCGTACCCTTCTCACAGTTTAATGAGATTTGAGAATGGAAAAGATATCTATCACCAAATCCCAATTTTTGTAACAAGCAGGAAAGGATAGCAAGAGCTTGAGCTTGGAATTTTCATATAGATTTTATGAGCATGAAAAGATAGCAAAATAATCTCATGATTTTCATAATTTTAATGATTTATGAAAAGAGGACCAAAATGAAATCAACATTTTCACTGATCAACGAGGATGAAAACGAGCAAAAAGGATCTCTACGTAATTCATGGTTTAAATAACATAACAAGGAAACTAAGCAAGCTCATCCTAGAGGAATGAGTGGTATAAAGGTAGTGAGTAGTTCCGGTATGATGGAACCACTTCAAAGCATAAGGGGGCAAAGAGGATGGAAAATAAGACAACTCATCGTAGTGGTTCCTCCAAGAAAGGGTAAAGTAGCAAGTGAAAGAGGATGATAGGCAAACCATAGAATGATGATGGAATGAGAAAACCAAGGCTCATCATGCAAAATAGGCTAATGAAATGTGGCAATCACAAGGGATAAAGTTGTAAAATCCTCTTGGGGTAAGGCTAGAAAATGGCAAAGAAGAGAAGAATGCAACTCATATTCGAAGTCATGGTGGGTCAAAAGGAGGGATTTCGTAAGAGAATAAAAATGACTGCATGGATAGCAAGATGAAAAAAAGGTGCTAATCTATGGAATACATATATAGGTAGGCTCTATTGGCAAGTTACGGCGTGCATAAAATAGAGAGGCTAATATTGCAACCTGAAGGGGTTGGAACTAAAGCATAATGAAAGTGGTTGTGATAGTCAATAATGCAAAAAGGATGGTGATATTTGACCTACCCGTATATGCTAGTTTAGAAAAACCCGCCTAAGGTCCAACAGATGTCGCAATAAAATTCACTCTATCTTGTAAAAAATTTACTCTATCCTGTAAAAACCATCCAGAAAGACTAGACCCATGGTTAAATCACATAATGAAAGAAATAAACACGGAAGAGGTAAAAGCATAACCATATATATATATATATATATATATATATATATATATATATATATATATATATATATATATATATATATATATATATATATATTTGGATTCTTGGCATATATGAGATACTAGAAAAATTCTCGCGTCACACACCAAACCATAAAGGAGAGAAAAATATCACACACACTCCTATGTACAATATGTATAAGCATAAATGAGTCCAATAGGTCACGTTAAGGTGCGCACACTTGCAAGAAAAACCCAAGGATTCCCATACACGAACTCATGGAGGAGTGGAGGTACCATATGGCACACCATGAAGGGGCCATGCCACAAAACATGGAATTTCCCAATTCCTAAAGGTTGATGATACTAGGGAAAACCTAAAATCATAGCATCATTAGGAATAACCCAAGGACATACAAGGTGAGTGGTCTCTTGAGATATTGGAGCTCTTTGAAAAGGATTGTCAAGATGTAAAGGGGTAAAAGGCACTCGTCGACATGTGGAGAGGAGTTGGATAATTCACTAGCAAGTTTAGCAGTAGAAACCCAAGACATGACTTGGTCAATGGGTCGCACTTCCAAGGATGGATGAAGAGGCACCCCCTAGATTGGTTCAATATTTTCTTTGCCAATATCTACCATTTCAAAATCATGGAAACTAGAGACATCAAGAGGCATAATCTCCCTAAGAATATGAATAGGTGAATCTGTGACCTCCAAGATGACATGTTGAGAAGAAGACTCATTTTCAAGGGAGTCACATGGATGAGGAAGAGTGATGACCCATGTGGGAAAAGGATCTTGGTCATATTCCATACTGGGATGGAGTTTCTGACCAATATCAGGTATTGACAGAACATCCAAAGACTAAATCTATCCCAATAAAGGCAAGGTATTCTCACCATGTTGATCTGCATCTATAGAAGAAGAAAACACCCAAGTTCCAAGAGACCTATGGGGTCCATAGGTGACAGAAGAGACCATGTGCATAGGAGTAGTGGTAGAGGAAGAAGGAATGTCGGGCAGGGGTAAAGAAAAAATACCAATAAGGGATGAACTTTTGAATAAACCTGAACCAACACTTTCATAACTCCCAGGGTTATCTCCAACAAGTGGGATAGAATTCCCCATAATGGTAAGATGGGTTGACAACACACAATAGTCCAACTAATTGATAATGACTATCCTGCCTTCATGGGGAAAGAAAAGAACACAAAATACGGAAGATACGAAAAAACACATAGCATAAAACCACTGTGATGACTAAGGAGCAGCTTATGGTCTAAGGAAGTGTCGACAAATTCAACATCAATGTAGGTTGTCTCACCCCCTATCCCAATGGAAAAATTAGGAAGAACCCCTTGAGGTATAAAATTATTTCCATTAAATGCTAGAAGAGTGGTATTATACTTAGCAAGTGTTGGAGAACTAAGAGATTTCCAACATGATGCTGACATAACACAAGTAGAAGAGCTTTCATTCGCTAGAGTGTGATGAATAATTTTGTGAAATTTATGCACACTAATCTGAAAGAAAATTTGGTGGGAAGGCCTATAATGAGGAGCATCAACATTAAAATTAATGAGATTAGACTCTGAGGGATCCAACCTCTAATCATAGTCAACAATGCTTTGTGTTGTTGATGGCATCTCAGTAAAACCTCCAAAGTGGATATGGAACAAGGAGCTTGGGCTAAATCCTCAACAATACTAGTGTTTGGAAACCCATGCAGATGGATTATGTGTTGAATTGTGAACAACACCCTTAGGTTGGTGATAGACTGGTTCCATAGGATTATCTAGCAAGAGAGGTCTAGTGGAAGAAGTTGGGGTGGTTGAGGCCTTAGAGGAAGAACTCGACTCAAGAGAGTCATAAGACTTAACTCATGTAGTCACATGAACTTGATCTTAGCACATAAGGATATATGTATTATTTGAAGGCTGAAATTATGGCCCTCATTTCCCCCTTGCAAAGGTTGAGGAGCCTAAGAAACCATTTGTTGTAAAGGCTATGCAGGAAATGGATGAGTCAAAACTGTTGGAAATACTGAGAGGGGGGTGAATCAGTATTCCTTTTTAATTGTTATTTTTACCAGTTAAATCATTTATATTTAGAACACAAAATGAACAATAGGAATAAATGCTTTTATTAATATAATCTTTACAATAAATTAGGTACAATATATATAAAGCTCCAACTCATTGCCAAGCACAAACTTGGAATTTTTGTGAGGCTCCAACCTCTAGGGCACCAACCCTATCTTCTCAAGGCACCAACCTTGTGTTTAGGAGCACTAACTCCAAGGACACCAATCCTTCCAATTCTGAGGCACCAACCCCAAGGGCTCTAACCCTATCTTGTCAAGGCACCAACCTTGTTTGTTCGAGGCTCCAAGCTTCAGGGCACCAACCCTCTGGGCTCCAATCCACTGCTATATTTTGTCTAGATATGTTTGATAGTAATTCTATGATCCCAAAATCTTCTTCACTAAGTTTTGTCAATCTACAACTTCACTGTAGTCTCCATGCTACATCATCAATGACAATATGTCTTCATATGAAGGAGTCTTCACAACTCTTCATATTGCCCACACAGAGTATGCAAAGTTACCTTGTGATGATTTCAAATAGCCATCATGATCTCCAATAATGTCTCCAAGATCTACTGATGCTTTTCAACAAGATATCTTTGATAAGTTGCACTAAGCCTCAATGTCTGCACAAAAAAAAAAAAAAAACAATTCTCTGTTTTTCAACCCTTTGTTCTTACTGTTGCGGTAATTTTTTCGGGAGTGGCAACTTCTTATTATTGTGATATCTTACTTCCAAGAAACAAACTCACAAACACTTCAATGCTGGTGCTGTCTACTGCTCCCTTCAAATGATGATAGATGAAACTTTATTTCCTTTCATAGAACTGTTCTTCAAATTGCGTTTTGTACTTCTTTCATGGATTAATTTATCACAGGTCTGAGCCTTTCAAATATTAACCCAATCAACATAATTGCTTCATCCTTCGGCTTCCTCCTGTCCTGCTAGACCTTCGGCTTCCTTCTGTCCTGCTGGACCTTTGGCTTCCTTCTGTACTGCTGGACCTTTGGCTTATTTCTATCCTGTTGGACCTTTAGCTTCCTTCTGTCCTGCTAGACCTACGACTTCCTTTCTTATGTTAATTCACGTTCACAAGTTGTGAACTGTCCTTCTTCTCTGTGATAGATGCCCGAAATCTGTTACCTAAAGTGAAGCGTTTCAACTTGTATATATATGAGTTTCACCAATGACCAAAGGACACGTCCATTTGGAAGGAGAGGCCGACTTATGGATATTCATCCTTCATCCAATTACTCATAAACTTGTTTTATTTATAGAGGATTTCATATTATAATAGATGTCTAGCAGTCCCACATGCCACGTCATTGCTTAAATCGCAATCACAACTTCATAAAACTCTTGCAATCACAACCCTTTGGCTTCACAATATACCATTGTCGATGCCCCTATTTACGAATTAGCGGATGCGATGTGATATTAACAAATTCTTAATAAATCCATCGAGTCCACAATTCTATCGCAATCAGTGGTTTTCCATCGTTATATTTCTTCAAGACTTGCGATATGTGACAGATGCAATATTTCTTTAGGACATATTATAATGGTGCAGCGAGTCCGCATACTATCACAATCAGGGTTTCGACATGATAAGGCTTTAAAGCTTGCAATGCACTGGATGTGATATTTCAATATAGTTGTTACCATAAAATGATCGGGTCCACAGTACATATCGCAATCAGCGGATTTCAATGTGGCAAGGCTTTAAAGAGGCTTGCGATGTGGCGGATGCGCTGTCATATTAAGACATATTGTTATGGGGCTATCGGGTCCATGTTACATATTGCAATCAGGGGTTTTAACGAAACATCCCTTTAAGTATTGCGCTATGAAAGTTCCGATACAACGGATGTGATATTACAATAGGGAAGTTACCATAACGTGTTTTCGAGTCCACAATACATATCGCAGTCGGGGGATTCAACGTGACACATAATAAAATGATAAAGCCGTCGATAACCCGCTGATATCATTCCTCCAATGCAATGTTCTTATTTTTTCTTCTAATAGCACTTACCCGTGGGAATATGCGAAAACTTGCTTCTATTTCTCCGTAACCTACTTCTTTGATGGCTTTTGATGAACTCTTCCTCTCACTTTTTGACTTCACGATGGCTTCTCCTCTTTGGCTTCTTGCTCTTGTTTCTTCACGGATCTACTGCTTCTATTCTGTCTGTATATATATATATATATATATATATATATATATATATATATATATATATATATATATATATATATATATATATATATATATATATATTCAATCCACTTGGGTCCTCCATGAGCAGTATTATGATCAATGGGCATCAATGGGAAACCACACATGTCACAAGAATTTTCCATCACAAACACTGCCATATTGACATCAATGACAACCTAGATTAACAATCTCCCCCTTTGTCATTGATGGCAATATACTTCTTCTCTCCCCCTTTGAGATCAATGGAAAATGAGTGCACAAGGACTCTCCCTGTCGAACTACTCCCCCTGTCAAACTGCTTCTCTTCTTTATGAATATAATATTTTTACTCAAGATAGAAGGATTACTGCCTCATCATCAACTAGCACATTATCCCTTATTTATGTCTCAAAAGCTATTTTATCATGGCTTCAACAATTCTTAAAGATGCTCCATTTCAATGCTTCCAAATAGACTCCAAATAGCCATACACCAAATGTTCAAGTCCAAGTTTTTATGCTTCTGCAATCCGAATTTTGTTGTCTTCACAGTCAGAATTAAGGAGTCTTTATAGTCTGAATCAGGAGAAGATGCCACTGAAATTGCTATCTTTCTTCATATCCAAGTTCCTTTGTATCTCTGTGCTTCTCCTTAAGTTACTGAGCTATATTCGACTGCACAACATTCTCCTTTCTATAGTCCTTTTGATGAGCCATCTTTTCCTTGTGTTCTTGTAAAAGTCTCTGCAAGTTATCTCCACTAGAAGATTTTGATATCCAATCTGTGACTGTCTTTTAAATTCTTTTTACTGATTGGCATCTTTTTGCAATGCTTTAGTTTTTTTAGATGCTGCCAACTGCTCTTGCTTCAAGCTCCATTCCCAGATGTATCTGTTTGTTTGAAGGTTGCCTCTATTTGTGTCCATAATTTACCTGTTCTCACATCAAATCCCTGAGTCAAGACATTTAACATCTGTAATAACAACAACATAGTTATTTGCCCTATTTCTCTAGCATTGGATGGCCTTCTTTGCTGCTCCAATTTCTGCTTAGTGATCAAGTGGAAAACATGTTCAACAACAGTCCAAAGACTGGTTACAAGATCATGTTCTTCAATGTAGTGTTCCTGAGAAATGATCTTTATCAAAGGATGATTTTTAATATAGCTCATCAAGGATTTCATAGGGACCCTTTCATGAATAGCTTCTGCAATAATGATCAAGAATCATAGGCTCCCCCTAAATGTATGCATCATCTCTTTTGGCAGAGTCTTCCCATCAAATGCTTATATTATCGAAGATCAGGTCAGTAACATGTGTTGTTGGCTGAAGAGTTCAAGGAACTTTCAGATTGTATTTGCTTCCTTCTCCATACTTATGTAACTTTCTTATCTGGCATAGTTCTAGCTTGAGAAGGTGCCCAAATCAAGTTACAATTACGTGCCATATGACCAATGTTATGACACTCGAAGAATTCTATGTTGTTCATGAATAAGAATTCATGACTTTTTCTTGCGAAATTGCTTCTCGGAGATTGACGGGGATAATTATAAGCCCTACAATCTTTTTCCATGTGTCCAAAGTTTGTACAAGAATAACAATAACCAATAAATAAACTTTGGTACCTGGGAGATGGAGATTTCCTTTATTTACTTCTGAAGTCTTTCTACCTTGGGATTCCTTGATAATATTCATCGCCTTCTGTGTTCTTGACATCATCTACAAGTCTTCTTGGAGTGGGATTTCTTCCATTGTTGCCTTGAATCTTCTCCTTTCCTTTGTTGGAATTGGGAGCATTATTATTTCCATCAGGCTTCCTCATGTCCTTATTGTTTGAAGTATGGTCACCCTTGCTTGAGGATTCACCTTCATAGCCAAGACTTGATTTATCAACTGGAGATCTTTGATGGCTAAGCATGTCATCCAAGGCTTGAGAGCTCTTCAAGATTTTGTCCATTCCTTAAACCTTTTTCCCGAGGGAGACAATCTCTTCTTCCAATCTTTCACAATCATTATTCTTCTTAGAAAGTTGTTTCTTAGTTTCTACCTTGATACGAGTAGCTTCATTTGTTTCTATTTTAAGGGAGATGATATCTGACTTCATTTTGAATATTTCTTCATTTTCTTTTGCTAGACTACTCTCCATTTCTTCCTTGATTCTTGTAGCTTTACATGTTTCAGCCTTGATAAGGTTGAGGTCGGATTTTAGTTTGAATATTTCTCCATCCTTTTCTTTTAGTTGACATATCATGGCGTTTCTCTCCTTTTCTGCTTCATAAACCTGTCCTTCTATGATTTCCAATGCTTCCTTTGTATTCTCAGATCCTTGTGCTTGTTTCCTTGCTTCTTCTATTTGTGACCTAAGGGAGGAGACCTCTTCCTTGTATTGACCAATCTCTGCTTCAAGTTTGTTCAAGCTCTGGTGCCTTTGTTCAAGGTGGCTTGAAAAGTTATCTTCCCGTTTCTTTCCTTTATCCAATTCATTTGTCATAGATATGACTTCTTCATGATGCTTTCTTTTGCTTTTATGAAATTCCTTCTTAAGCTTGGCAAGCTCTTCATCCCTTTCTTGTACTTGAATCGTGACAAGGTCAACTTTCTTCCTTGTTTGTTCTTGGTCACCAGCTAGTGCTTTCTTATTAAGTTCCTCATTTTCCTTTTTCAATTGATAATCTCTTCCATGGCAGCCATAAGTTTAGTGAGGAGATGTTCTTCTAGGTCTTCTTTAGTCTTGATGTCATCATTCTCATTTTCAGCTTCTATGATGGGTTTTGGATTTCCTTCTTGGTTTCCATCATCTTCTTGACTAGTGGTCATGGTCAATGCTACTTTTGAGTGAAGTTCATGAAGTTTGTCCCATGTACCCTTCGCTGACGAACATTTTCCTAAAGTGTTGTTTATAGAATCAGGTAGCCCATTCAAGATTGTTTTCATTGATCTTGTATTATGTTCCTTGGATTCTCCATCCATCATGCTATCAACAATCACCGATTTCCAAACTTCATTGCCTTAAGTCTTTAAGAAATTCCTCATTCTTGCCTCTCATATATCAAAGTTTCCATTTTTTTTTCTCAGTAAAATTAATCTATTTCTATTGAGTAAAATATAGTACAGTCAAGAGAGACAAGAAACCGGCCGACCGGAAATGATGAAACTATCAACCTCAGTCCCAGAGAAGGAGTGAACCATTCACAGAGCTACAGCAAATAACTTGAGAGAAAAAACTGACTTTTACCCCACAGGGGGAGAATTCTCAACACGATGTTTTTTCCCTTTCTTTTTATTGACTTTTATCTAGCCATCCTAGGGAGTATGAGCTAAAACAACTTGAAGACTGGAATTCTCCAACAGGGGGATCTCCTTATTTTATTTAGAAGAGGAGGTCTCATGGACGCGTTTCTGCGAAATTGATGTGACAGTGGTGTGCGCAGGAATATCAGTGGACAGATCCATCGTCTGAGGCGCCTGGTCCGGTTCTGCATCACTCTCCTCATCTTCCGAGCTTGAGGAATCAGAACTCACTGCTGGCGGCGGAGAACAAGGGGTCCACCGCTTGGGTTTGGTCTTTGCAAAGTTGCCCTTTTTCGATTTTGCAGTCAGCGATGGGCAAGAATTCTGCAGGTGCCCTATTAGGTGACAGTGGCGGCAACGAAAGGCAGTGTTTTCGTAGTCCAGGTTCTGGGTCCAAACAAATTCATTGATCTTGAGATTGATTTGATCTGGAAGTCCCTTGCTTAGATCTAGCTCCACACATATTCTGGCATATGTGTAGAGACCTTGATGTTCCCGCTAGGAATCTTCCATTAAAGAGCGGCCCAAGGTGTTGCCTATGCTCCTATAGACTGCTAGATGTCACAGGTGAGCTGGAAAGTTTGGTAGTCTGATCCAGACAGGCGCTTTGGTGATGACTGCAGATGCTGGGTCAAAATCTAGGAACCATGGAGTTAAGAAGAGTCATGTTGTACCCATAAACCAAGGACCTTCTTCTAAGGCTATTTCATAGTGCTTAGGATTGTTGAACAGAACTATAAAATATCCTTTTGAGCAGAAGCAGACCTTGCAATGGTGAGTCCAGTTGTCATGGATCCGGTCATAGAGGTCCTTAGAGCATGGCCAAAGCCCATTGAATCTACAAATGATGGCCCTTTCAGCAAACTTTTGAATGTCATCTGCAAGGCCAGGGTGGGAGATCTCAATAGAGGGAACCTCCTCTAACTTGTCAACCAGAAAAGGCTTGGGTTTGGGAGGCTCAGGGGAAATGGGAATCTCAGAGTGTACTGCAGCTTTGTAGGAGAAGGGACGATCAGAAGAAGATTGACCTACAGTGCCACCTCTCAAACGAAGGGAAGACACTAAAGAGCTATTATTTTTTATGCTGTAAGAAGAGAGGGGAAGAGGATCATCGAGTTGTTTACCTTGAAATATAAGTCTCTGTAGGGCAAAGGGGATCCCAAATCGGCGTTCTAGATTTACCTTGAGATTCTGCACCAGATCTGAAGGGTATACCCATTGCAGAATGGTCTTGCCTGAGATCTGTGTGATTTGAACTTGAAAGGGGGCAGAGAAATTTTCAAAAGCTTTCTGGAGCGACACAGTGCCAGAATCTTTTGGGTCTCCTATCTCCTGACGAACTGGAGGCGGAGGGGGAGGAAAAAGCTTCTGCCGATGGAAGCTATTGCTCCAGCCCAGATCCACTGCAAAGGATAGGGCTGCAGATCTGTAGAGAGGCCGAATGATCATTTGCATCAGACAAACCCCTGCCTCGCTGCCTTTTTGGAGTAAAGCGAGTGAGGCCAACGCTTGGAGCGCGTCCAGGGTCTCTGTCCCGGGAGAAAAGTCTGGGCAGCTGGCAAGCAAGTCTTCAGAATATCTGCAGAGGCCACCAGCAAGCCGGAGAAGAAGCTGGCCATCGATTGTGGTCGTAAGCGCCAGCGCTACAGAGTGTGGGTTTTGCCGAACATTAGGAACTGGTGCGGGATCAGCCACAGTCTGAAACTCAAGCCTACTCGGCACTGAAACTCCAACGGAGAGAGCCACTGAACCGTGATAAATGTTGAGGTTACCAGCATAAAGAGCTGCAGAGGGGCGAAAGGGACCCTTGAAAAGCTGAATCTGTTGCTGTTTCTCTGAATGTTGCGTCTGCCTTTGCAGATCCGCATAGCAAGGGTTGAGCGGAGCACATAGTGCAGGGTCAATGTTGTTTGAGGCACTCTGGTGCGGCACGAGAGTTGCAAAAGAAAGAGCCGTTGACAAAACCTTAGTCTCCATTTTCAGCAGCCAACCATAAACAATGTGATTTTCAAAAGGTAGTGGGTTTGTCCCGGTTTAGACTAACTACTCGCACGACGAGCTACGACCTTGCTCGGGATTGAACACTATATCAAAGTTTCCATTGAACAAAGGAGCTGTCACAAATTGATTGACTTCAATTTCGGTGGTTGAGGTAGACACATCTTTAGGAGGATTGTTGACTTTCTTCCTTGGCTTCACCATTTGTGTTCTAATGATCAACCTTCAAGCTGTTAGGCTTTGAGTGAAGGTATTGGATCTGATACCAATTGTTGGAAATACTGAGGGGGGGGGGTGAATTAGTATTCCTTTTCAATTGTTATTTTTACCAGTTAAATCATTTATATTTAGAACATAAAATGAACAATAGGAATAAATGCTTTTATTAATATAATCTTTACAATAAATCAAGTATAATATATATAAGGCTCCAACATGTTGCCAAGCACCAACTTGGAATTTTTGTGAGGCTCCAACCTCTAGGGCACCAACCCTATCTTATCAATGCACCAACCTTGTGTTTAGGAGCACCAACTCCAAGGAAACCAATCCTTCCAATTCTGAGGCACCAACCCCAAGGGCTCCGACCCTATTTTGTCAAGGCACCAACCTTGTTTGTTCGAGGCTCCAACCTTCAAGGCACCAACCCTCTGGGCTCCAACCCACTGCTATATTTTGTCTAGATATGTTTGATAGTAATTCTCTACTCCCAAAATCTTCTTCTGTTATGAAACCAGCTCAAGAAAAGATAGAAAAGATAGATCAACGCCTTAGAATTCAGCCTCTTCGAGGGGGCAACCTCCTTTACATTACATAAATGAACAATTCTTGGATGATTCAAATGAAAAAACCTCCTTTCTATATATAGGAGTCTAAGGAGTCACAATATAATCTAGCCGACCTAACAATAATAATATAAAGCCACAAAAATAACAATAGAGGAATTCTATGGGGCACAGTAATAACAGTATGGGGGCAATAGGGACACAACAATATTAATAAGGGGTATAACTACAATAGTAATGGGGTAATCACTAGTATTATAGGGACCCAACATGCCCCTCGCCTTCAAAAAAGTGTTGTCCTCAACGCTTGAGTAGTTCTGGATAATTCTGCATAAAATTCTTATCCTCCCATGTGGAATCTTCAGCAGATAAGTTCTTCCAATTAATAAGATACTCTGAAATTGATCGATTTCGTAGCTGTCGAGTTCTTGTTTCTATGACTGCTTCCGGTTCCAATATAATTTTTCCTTCCTCGTCAAGTTCTGGCAATATTGTTTGAACTGGGAGCTTGTCGCCTATAACCTTCTTTAAACATGAAACATGGAAAACTGGGTGCAATCGAGAAGCTGCAGGAAGCTCCAATTTGTATGCCATAGTAACAATCTTTTGCAAAACCTTGTACAGACCATAATACTTTGGTGATAATTTATTATCCTTCTTAGCTTGCTTGAGGGACATTTGCTTATATGGTTGTAGCCGTAGGAATACCCAATCACCTACATCAAAACTTCTTTCACTGCGATGTTGCTCTACCTGTTATTTCATTCTATTCTGTGCCAACACGAGGTTATCCTTTAAGAGTTGGAGGACTTGTTGTTGATGTTCGATGTGATGTTACACTGCCTGAACCTTATAATTTTCTCTTAAATATGATGTGATGGATGGTGGTTGATACCCATAAAGTGCCATAAATGGGGTCATTTTTGTTGCTGTATGGAAGGAAGTGTTATACCACCATTCATCCAGAGGCAACCATTTGACCCATTGTGTCTATTTATCAGATACAAAGCAACGAAGATATCCTTCCAAACATTTGTTTACTATCTCAGTTTTCCCATCAGATTGAGGATGATAAGATGAGCTATGAGCTAACTGAGTACCAAGACAAGAAAATAATTCTGTCCAAAAATTTCTAGTGAAAATGGGATCTCTGTCACTTACAATAATCTTTGGGTTTCCATGTAGCTTTTGAATTGTTTCCATAAATGCAGTAGAAACCGTACTGGCTTTAAATGGATGTGATAATGCACAAAAGTGTGCATACTTGGTAAGTCTGTCAACTACCACCATGATGACACTCTTTCCCTCAGACTTGGGTAAACCTGTGATAAAATCCATTGAAACCTCCTCCCAATGTTGGCTTGGAATGGATAAAGGTTGTAATAGACCCGGTGTCTTAATTGTTTCAACTTTATTTTGTTGGCAAACCAAACATTCCGCCACAAACTTTTGAATATCTGATTTAAGGCCATCCCAAAAAAATTCCTTCTTAACCCTGTGGTAAGTTTTTAGAAATCCTGAGTGCCCTCCTAAGGGAGAAGTGTGCAATTCCATAAGAATCTTTTGTTTTAGCTGGGAATTCTTATAGAGGTATAAGCGATCTTTGTACCATAACGAATCATTTTGTGAGCTAAATGTATTAGATGTACTAGAATCTTGTTGTAGCTTTCGAATAAGTGCCCACACTTCTTCGTTATTCTTCCATTCCTCCCTTGCTTCGTTTATCCAATCTGGTTGGATAATAGAAATGGCGCACAACAATGCTTCCACATCCTCATCCTTTCTTGAGAGTGCATCTGCCACCACATTTTGCTTCCCTTTTTTGTAGATGATTTCAAAGTCATAACCCAACATCTTTGTGACCCACTTTTGTTGCTCTTCAGAGGATAATATTTGTTCTAAAAGGTATTTAAGGCTATCATGATCCTTTTTACCTTGAAGTGTCTTCCCATTAGGTAGGGTCGCCATTTCTTAAGTGCATGGAGTATTGCCAACATTTCCTTCTCATAAATAGCTTTTCTTAAAAACTTTCCCTTGATTGGACGACTTTCAAAAGAAATGGGTCTTTCATCTTGCATTAGAACAGCACCAATTCCATTTCTTGAAGCATCACATTCCATAATAAAGGTTTTTGTGAAGTCCGGTGCTTGGCAGATTGCCTCTTTAAGATGTTTAAAGGCCTTTGTTGCTTCCGGAGTCCATGAAAATGCATCTTTCTTCAATAATGTTGTTAGAGGTGCTGCTATTCTCCTATAATTCTTAACAAACTTGCGATAATACCTTGTCAACCCAAGAAATCCTCGCAGATGCTTTATGGATGTGGGGATTTTCCATTCCTTAATGGCTTTAATTTTGCTAGGGTCTACCTTAACTCCTTCATGAGATACAATATGACCCAAATATTCCACCTCCTAGACTCCAAAGAAACATTTGGATCTTTTTGCATATAATTGTTTCTCCTCCAATAGTTGTAGCACCTTGTCAACATGTTCAACATGATCCTTCCAAGACTTGCTGTAGATTAGTATATCATCAAAAAATACTAACACAAATTTTCTAAGGAATGGTTTGAAAATTGAATTCATCAAACCTTGAAATGTTGAAGGTGCATTGGTAAGGCCAAAAGGCATGACCAAAAATTCATAATGACCCTCATGAGTTCTAAATGCTATTTTCGGAATGTCTTCAATCTTCATTCTGATTTGATGATATCCTGAACGAAGATCCAACTTGGTGAAGTAAATTGATCCATGCAATTCATCCAGTAATTCATCAATGACAGGAATGGGGAACTTATCTTTAATAGTGAGCTTGTTGAGCTCCCTATAATCCAAACACATGCACCATGATCCATCCTTCTTGTGCACCAATACTACTGGAGTAGAGAAAGAACTTTGACTCAGTTGAATTATACCAGCCTCTAGCATTTCTGCAACCATACGTTCAATTTCACTCTTTTGGACATAGGGATATCTGTACGGCCTGATGTTTGGAGGAACACTTCCTGGAATCAGATGAATAGCATGATCATGATCACGCATAGGTGGGAGACCTTTGGGAGTCTCAAATACCTTGGAATGATTGTCCAAGACTTTTTGGAGATCTGGAGAAATAGATGATTCCGATGTGGAAACATCTAGTGAACATAATTGTGCAATTACACCTCTTTGCTCCTTTTTTAGAAGCTTTGTCATACCATTAGAGCTGATTATCTTTCCTGGTTTCCCTGCAATACCCCTTAATTCAACTTCCTTTCCTTCCGCAAAAATTTTGATGAAAAGTTCTTGAAAATTAAAAGCTATTGTACCCAAGGATTGTAGCCATTGGACTCCTAGTACAACATTAGCACCTCCCATTGGAATGGAAAGCATTGGGCTAGTCAATACATATTCTCCCATGGATAGCTTGATATTATGGCACTTTCCAGAGAAATTTATTGTTCCTCCATTTGCAATCATCACTTGACACTCTGGTGCTGGATATAGGAAGCAATTCAATTCTTTTGCTACCCTACAATGAATAAAATTGTGGGTGCTTCCTAAATCAATCAACACTATTACCTTTTTCTTCTTGATTTGTCCTTCTATCTTGATGGTTTGAGGAGTGGTAATTCCCGCCAATGCATTACAAGATATGGTCGGATTTATTTGTTCTTCATCTATGCTTTGTTCCTGGAGTATATCCTCTTCCTTTGACCTTTCTTGCTCCTTTTCTTCTTCCTCTTCACAATCTATGTAGAATAATTTCTTCTCAGCACACTTATGACCTTTAGTGTATTTGCTATCACAACTGTAACAAAGCCCTTTTGCTCTTTTTTCTTCCAATTTTTGTGGTGTCAACCTTATAGGTTGTGGAAGACTAGGGGCAACAACACTTCCGTCTTTATAGTTGTGAGTGGTATGCTTCCTGGTTGCCATAATTTTGCTTTCCATTTTTCTTGCTAACCTGAATGCCTTCTCTAATGAATCAGGTTCCCAAAGGTGAACATCATGTTGGATATTATCCTTTAAAGACCCTATGAACACATCAATCCTATGCTCCTCTGGAATATCTTTTACCCTTATGTTCAATTTTTGGAACTCCTCAATGTGCTCCATTATTGAACCCTTTTGTTTGAGACTTATCAATTGGCTAAAAAAAGTGTTGCTTTTTGTATCCTCATAATGTGCTATCAATTCTTCCGTAAAAATTGCCCAAGTGATAATTTTTTTACGAGAGCAAAGCCATTGATACCATACAAACTGATTTGGTTCCAAATATAAAGTTTCCATAAGTACCTTTTGTGTGTTTTGCACATTATTGAGATCGAAAAATTGCTCCATCTGTAATATCCATGTTGCAGGATCCTTGCCATCAAACTTCCTCATATCGATTTTTGGAATATGGTGGGGCTTCGATCCAACATTAGAGTCTATGATATCATGATTAACATTTCTTTTGTTTGCATCATGAGTTTCCTTTACTACCTTTTCACCATTAGTAAGTATTTCTTGTAGAAAATTTGTCAAATCTGTCTTCATATCTGTCATGCCTGTCTTCAAGTTTGTGTTCAAATCTATCTTCAATTCTTCCATGTCTATCTTCAAATCTGTCTTCCAATCATCCATCTTAGCTTCCACGCCCTTTATCTTAGATTCCATGCCATTTATCTTAGCTTCTGTTAGCTTTTGTGAGCATGACATTTGTTGCACTTGTTCTTGTAATTTTGATATATCATGTAGCATTTCTTCCTCTTCTTCACGAGTCATGCTAGAGCTTTCAGGTTCCTTACTAGGTGTTTGCATTTTCTTTCCTCGGGGCATTAGTTACCGATAATAATTCCTTCAAAATAATTTTCAAACCGATCTTAAGCAAAAATTTAAGAAAATCTACACACCTTTTTTCACTTTGTAGGAGCTCGATATTACCTCTGATGTATCTCTGTACTTTTCAATCATCTAGTTCTGAATTTGTGACCTACAGTAGCCCTCTGTGTCCTCTTTCCAATGCCACAAGTCTGACCCAAATTGGATTCTCCACGGAAGAGTTATGCGAAATCTCCCACAGTGACTTGATTATAGACTAGTTCAGTAGAGCGAACTTGTACGACGTGGCATGAGTCACTGTTTTGACCTTTGGATCTGAAAAATGCATACAAGAAACTAGAGTCCGTTCTCTTTCTGTACCTTCTTACGAAATTTCAATCCGATCCCCAGAGAGAAAGTTATGACGATTTTCCTCAGGTCACCTGTTTGGAATGTAATTCAGGAGTCTGCAAAAAGACCAACTTCCTCAGATCATATCTCCACAAATATAGCGCTAAAAGATCTGAAATTCGGACCCGAGGTTCAGGGCGATTTCTTCTCAAATGGTTTTTTTTTTCAACTTCTAAGACATCACAGAAACAAAAGTTATAGCGAAAATGCCACGATGACCTATTTGGAGCAGCGAAACCCTAGAATCCAAAGCTCTGATACCAAATGTTATGAAACCAGCTCAAGAAAAGATAGATCAATGCCTTAGAATTCAGCCTCTTCGAGGGGGCAACCTCCTTTACATTACATAAATGAACAATTCTTGGATGATTCAAATGACAAAACCTCCTTTCTATATATAGGAGTCTAAGGAGTCACAATATAATCCAGCCGACCTAACAATAATAATATAAAGCCACAAAAATAACAATAGAGGAATTCTATGGGGCACAGTAATAACAGTATGGGGGTAATAGGGGCACAATAATATTAATAATGGGTATAACTACAATAGTAATGGGGTAATCACTAGTATTATAGGGACCCAACATCTTCACTGAATTCTGTCAATCTACAGCTTCACTGTAGTCTCCATGCTACATCATTAATGACAACCCTTCTTCATATGAAGGAGTCTTCAATTCATATTGCCCACACAGAGTCTGCAAAGTTACCTCATGATGATTTCAAATGGCCATCATGATATCCAATAATGTCTCCAAGATTTGTTGATGCTTTTCAACATGATATCTTTGATAAGTTGCGCTAAGCCTCAATGTCTACATAAAAAAAAAACAATTCTCTGTTTTTCAACCCTCTTTCCTTACTGTTGCTGTAACTGTTTCGGGAGTGACAACTTCTTATTGTCGCGATATCTTACTTTCAAGAAACAAACTTAAAAACACTTCAATGCTGGTGCTGCCTACTACTCCCTTCAAACGATGACAGATGAAACTTTATTTCCTTTCACAAAACTATTCTTTAAATTGCGTTCTGTAGTTCTTCCATGGATTAATTTATCACAGGTATGAGCCTTTCAAATATTGACCCAATCAATAGAATTGCTTCGTCCTTCAGCTTCCTCTTGTCCTACTGGACCTTCTGCTTCCTCCTATCTTGCCGAACCTTCAACTTCCTTTTGTCCTGCTAGACCTTCTGCTTCCTTCTATCCTGTTGGACCTACGACTTCCTTTCTTATGCTAATTCACGTTCACGAGTTGTGAAATGTCCTTCTTCTCTGTGATAGATGCCAGAAATCCATTACCTGAAGTGAAGCGTTTCAACTTGTACATATATGAATTTCATCAATGACCAAAGGACACATCCATTTGGAAGGAGAGGCTGACTTATGGATATTCATCCAATTACTCATAAACTTGTTTTATTTATGGAGGATTTCATATTATAATAGATGTCTAACAGTCCCACATGCCACGTCATTGCTTAAATTGCAATCACAACTTCATAAAACTCCCGCAATTGCAACGTTTTGGATTCACGATATAACATTGTTGATGCCCCTATTTTTGAATGAGTGGATGTGATGTGATATTAAACAATTGTTAATGAATCCATTGGGTCCACAATTCTATCGCAATCAACGGTTTTCCATTGTTACATTTCTTCAAGACTTGCGATATGTGACGGATGCGATATTTTTTTAGGACGTATTATAATGGTGCAATGGGTCCTTATACTATCACAATCAGGGTTTCGACATGATAAGGCTTTAAAGCTTGCAATGCACTGGATGCGATATTTTAATAGAGTTGTTACCATAAAATGAATGGGTCTGCAGTACATATCGCAATCGACGGATTTCAATGTGGCAAGGCTTTAAAGAGGCTTGCGATGTGGCGGGTGTGATGTCATATTATGACGTATTGCTATGGGGCTATCGGGTCCGTGTTACATATTGCAATCGGGGGTTTTAACGTAACATCCTTTTAATTCTTACACTATGAAAGTTCCAATACGACGGATGCGATATTACAATATTGAGGTTACCATAACCTATTTTCGGGTCCACAATACATATCGCAGTCGGGGGATTCAACATGACACATAAAAAAATGATAAAGCTGCTGATATAATTCCTCTGATGCAATGTTCCTCTTTTTTCTTCTGATAGCACTTACCCTTGGGCATATGCGAAAACTTGCTTCTGTTGCTCCGTACCCTGCTTCTTTGATGGCTTCCAATGAACTCTTCCTCTCACTTTTTGACTTCATGATGGCTTCTCCTCTTTGTCTTCTTGCTCCTGTTGCTTCATGGATCTACTGCTTCTATTCTGTCTGTATATATATATATATATATTCAATCCACTTGGGTCCTCCATGAGCAGTATTATGATCAATGGGCATCAACGGGAAACCACACGTCACAAGAATTTTCCATCACAAACATTGCTATATTGACATCAATGACAACCTATATTAACAAAAAGAACTGGTTGCTATGTAGCAGGTGTTGGTGCAAGAGGTCATCGAAATCCATCCATTCAAGGCTTCTCATTAGTAAAATGCTCACCTTGACAAATATTATAAGGGAACTTCATCTTGCGACATCATTCACTTATGCGCTCACCCTTGTTAGATGGATTTGGTTGAGTCTCTAGAGCAAGTTTATTCTTTTGTTTATTATTTTTGTTCTTTTTACCACTAGGTTTATTTAGCATTCCTAGGTGTTGTGGAATTTTTCGTGAGAACATCGATGGGTTGCTTAGAAGTGAGTGTTTTTTTATAGCTAGACACACTTTCTAGTGCTTGTAATGTAGCAATCAATTGCCCTAATTGGGAAGAAAGTTGGCTCATGGATTTGGATACAAAACCAATCACACCCTCAAAGTGTGGTCCCAGGGTAGGTTTGGGCAGGTATGTAGAAGGGAAAGGAGCATTAGGAATTACGTTATAAATCATGCTTGACTAAGAGTAATTCAAATCCAGTTGTTGGGAAACTAAAATAGCTTGTTCCTCGATAACAACCCTAAACATGGAAACATCCTTGGCTATGGGAGGTAACAATAATGGAATAAACCATTTACAAATAATCTCATCTGGGAGATTGGTTCGAACTAACCTCTTACATCATCGCCACTCATGAATTGATCTAAAATTAGAGCTTAAAGATGGAAATGAGGTCATAATCGATGTCTTACCTTGTGGGTAATTGAAAATGGGTTAAAAATGTCATAAAAAAAAAAGAAAAGTGATTGAGAGATGTTGTATCTAGTTCAATATACCATTTAGCAACATCTTTTGTTAGGGTTTGTTGGAATAGACGCAATTTGATTGAATCATCCACCAAAGAGTTTGATGAGCACCAAAGACAGTAGGTGGTGATATGTGTTGATGGGTTTTCTCCATAATTACCTTCAAATTTAGGAGTATCAGATGCCAAACTTTGTAGGCATGGGTGGCCACCAAGGATCATGAAGGATAGGGTCATTTTTTATCTTAGCTAAATCTGGAAGATCAAGAGAGGATAGGAAATGATTATGTTGCTAACTAAATGGGTCATAAGAGGAAGAACCCCCTTAGAAACCATGAGGTCCCCCCATACCTTGGTTCTAAGTAACAGTCTGTGTACCATGGTTATAATTCATCCAATCATATTAAGGATACGAGCTAGTAGGAATGGTGTAAGGACTCCTCCCTAGGGTAAGTGCCCCTAGAGAAAAAAGCCCCCAAAGAGCATGGTTTCTAGTGGGGTTATACCCAATAGAAGGACCTCCTTGCATAATAGCACCAACATAGGGAGAATAATGGATAAGAATCGTGGTGCTTGAGGCAGGTTTGGTCCCAAGTAAGCTAGCTCCTCCAGTAAAAGTACTTGAGGAAGGCATCCCTCAAAACAATGAACTATAGTAGGATTAGGAAATACTAGAAGCAAGGTTTCCCCTAGGATGGATAGGAGCAACAAATGACACCCCCCCCCCCCCGGCCCCCCGTGCCACCCCCCCCCCCCCCCCCCACCCCCCCCCCCCCCCCCCCCCCCCCCCCCCCCCCCCCCCCCCCCCCCCCCCCCAACATCAACCGAGGTGATGATTCACATACTAGGAATAAGGATAGTAGGCTGAGCAAAACTATGTGTAAAGATTCTTTATCCTATAGGTTGGCTAGGGTTGGCTCCCATGGCTATAATAAATGAAGGAATGGGCACATAAATACTAGAGAAACCTATGGGAGTCATAGAAGAGACTGATGGTATGCCCCAAGAGGACGTGAGAGGTGTTGAATGGGGTGTATATCCTTCCACACTCAGTGGTGGCAACTATGCCATACCGGCAGAAACTATAGATGCAGAGGGTAAAGGAGAATTGACCTCCTCCATAAGTAGTGAATGAAAAGGATTATAGACATAGGCAGGTGTTGAACCGTTTGGATTCAACTACAAAATCTTTTTTCCCAATGGGTCGGCCAAAGTTGGATTAATAGGAGAGATAGAATTGTTCACAAGTGTCTTGATAAATATCAAGTCACTACTGGGATGACCAAGAATATATTCCACAACTAGAGGTTGGTCTGGGTCTTGAGTACCAATAGGAACCTGTTAGAAATTGAGATCCAGAGCACAGAGTGCAATTGCACACAACATAATTCACTCTTCAATATTTTATTGATCACAAGAATTACAAATATATAGGACATAATACACAGACTATGACACATCTGAATCGTGATTCCAACTCACAACATAGGAATCAGTAGCTTCCAGATTGACACCTAGGGACTCACAATGACAACTACATATGACATGGAAACATTACTTCCAACATCCTCCCTTAATGATTACATGGAAAACATATTACAACAACAATAAATAAATATATGTCTAACTGGTCTTCATTGGCACCCACATCCACTCTGGAATCTCGCAACCACTTCTCTTTCACCACCACATCTTCGAGCTATCACTTGACCTCCATTTAAAACGTATCTGCCTCTAACCATTGTTGATGAAATTTGCAGGATCAACAATATTGACAACTCGACTCGTCGGGGCTTCCACAATAAGAGCCATCCTATGGACCAACCACCATCTATCGGATATTTCTCTTTTGGCTATCCATCAGTTGATAGGATGGAGGTCTGGATATTGAATGTGCTCAAGAGCTAATCAAACAACTTGACCTTACAAGAATTGATGTTTTGGACATCAGGGCTTCTAGTTTAAGAACCACCAACTCTTTTTATAACCAAAATTACTAAAACACAAGAATTGACGTTTCAGACATCGCGGCTTCCAGTTTAAGAACCACCAATCCTTTTATACAGAAAACTGAAAAAATAAAAATCTACTACAACTCACACCCTTTTTTTCTTTTAAAAACAAATATGCCACGAATATTACTCTTTGCATAGATGGTCATACTAGAACACTATTAGACTACTAATTAACCTTTACATAAAGTTGATCTAATGCTCCAACAATATTCTTTTAAGATATATGACAATGAACTCTACAACCTGTGACCAGAGCTGGATTCTGCAGCCTTAAAGATCATCTACCATTGAAGAAATACATCAATGGCCTTCTCTCACACGGATTGCGTCGCTCGGAAGCATAACTCTACTCAGTAGACAACTTCATGCACACAAATCTCTCACTAGATGGATTAGGCAACAATTTTTCCTTCAAGAATGAACAATGTTCTATGTTGCATAGGCTCTATGACTTGAATTTTCTTTGGATCAAACCCATGGGTCTGCACCATACAATTATGACACCGCTTTCTTTCTACTGTGGATTGGAGGGAGTAACTTAGGTTCTGCTCTAGTCAAATTAGATTCCATAGACACAAGTGTTCCCACAATGGAGTTTGACAATCAAATGCTCCTCTTCAGGGATGATCTTTCCATGTTTTAGATCATACCGTAGATGTTAACACACTGTAGTACCATTGCTTCCCTCAATTTGCTTGCAGCAGAAACTCGATTTGAATTTTTTCTATTATATCTTGTGTAGATCCAATGCAAGATATATCCACATTAACTACATGAATTTATCTTTGCATACATATCCAAATAATAGGAGAAGCCACCATTCTTATTTTTCATGATCTGGCAATTCAAAAACAAATTCAAAAAAGCTCCGTCCTATTTTTTTGGTCTCTTTTACACACGTTAAACTCAAATATTTTCTTTGGACTCTAAATCTATACACAATAACTTTCAATTGAAAAATACGAAAAAAATAAATGCAGTCTAAGATATTGTTAAACTAATCTAATTATAGAGCAATATAATTCAATGTTTTTCATTTTCCTAGCCCTCCCTTGAGGGAGTCAAGCCAGTACTGGTTCTGATACCATGTTAGAAATTGAGATCCAGAGCATAGAGTGCAATTGCACACAACATAATTCACTCTTCAATATTTTATTGATCACAAGAATTACAAATATATAGGGCATAATACACGGACTATGACACATCTGAATCATGATTCCAACTCACAACATAGGAATCAGTAGCTTCTAGACTAACACCTAGGGACACAGAATGACAACTATATATGAAATGGAAGCATTACTTCCAACTTCTATGAGAAGGAGTCAACAATTCACCTCTCTCGAAAGGTAGACCCCAGATTCTATGTGACTGATGGTGGTTGAGTTGAGATAGGGTGAATAAATGTATTTTAATGAAACCAAGTTAGTATAGACACCCCTAAGGCCAAACCAATGACTCAAACCAAACACACACACTAGAAAATCCCAAAAAGATAGTTACACATAAATCAATCTTAACACTATGTTTATGCTGGCCTTCCAAACAAATTCTTACTTGTGGGATATCAACTTTGCAAGCAAAGTGATTGAGGGGAGGGTATGGTAGAGGGATAGTTGCCACCCACAACCACCACCTATAGGGTGTTTTTCCTAGGAATGGATACTAAGGTGCTTTCGTCCCACAGGGGCACACAAATATTGGGCTTCTGGGTAGTTAGCCACTGACACGTGATTCCCTGTTACAAGTTAGGTAGCCTTGAGGAGAACCACTCACATCGTGACCTAAGCCTAACACCCTCTCAAATGAGTTTCTGTCATGCTCCGGTTTTGACCATGGGATTATGGAGGATTTTTAATATCCATACCATAGGCTATTAAGTTGGTTTTTTGGTATTGGAGCAGTTTACTCATAGACCTAGCTCCAAAACCCCGACCTAAGCTAATGTTGGTGTGCTACCAGAAAAAATAAAAGACGAATTTAGTGAATTCTACTAGAGCGTTTGTTTTAGTGGTTTTTATTTACTCATTCAGGTAGCGGTAATGTAGTTATATGACAATGCAAAATTGAATATTCAATTTGATGAAAGTTAACTATAGTAGGGTAAGAGTATTTTCAATTTTCAAAAGAAAACAAATTCCTACCAAATGCACCTATCACTTATCTTAAAATGAAATCCCTAAATTTATAAAAATCCAAACCCAAAAGAAAATTCAAGAAACGAAATATGAAAAGAGCCCAAAATGTTCCTAAGTTAGAATACAAAGCACTAAAAAAACATCAAAACTTGGAGTCAATTCTAGACAAACACTCTCAAGCAATCAAAAAGAAATCCAAAAAGTGGAAAGAGGAAGGAAATGGAAACAAGTTAGGGTTGTAGCACAATGTCTCAATGATAGGAAATGTTATACACAGCTAAAATCAAACCCTAATAGTAGGAAATACTATGAAAGATTGAATGGGAGTGACACAATGTGGATTTGAAATAAAGAATAGAAAAAACAAACCTAAATAAACTTTTCAAGTGACAATTTGCAAAGCCACAACCAAAATATACCACCTCTTGCAAACAAAGGAAAGAACCTAGGAGAGAATGCAATTACTCAATCAAAAGTGGAAAAAGCACTCAGATATGATATATTGCACAATAACAAACATATCTGAAAAGATAAGAAAAATTGAGGGAGAAGGGAGTTGAAATGAAAACCAAATAAATTAACCAAGAAAATGTAACAAGTCAAAAAAACAAATCTAATACAAAAAGACAGAGACGGATCAGATCTGTAGCAGATCTAGACTTAGAAAAGATGTTAAAGAATAGAGTGAGTAAAAAATAGAGGGTCCTATAGGATCTATCAAAATATTTTAGAACTCTCAGCATAATCACATGGAAGGATACCTACATAGTGCGACTCTACAAAGTTAAAATCATAGGGATGTAGTTATTGACCCAACGGTCCTAGAAGAGTCACTTTGTAACCCCTTCTGTGCCAACAACTGTGAAAGAAATTTGGTTTTTAAGGAAATGCACGAGCAACAAGATGAAATCAAGGTCGAAATACCAGATCTACAACTCAAAATGACTCACGATTGCACTAAGAAATTTGAGAAGACCTCAAAAACTAGATCTAAAGTGAAAGAGAAGAGATCTTAAGACAAACATGGCAAACTCCCTACTAGAGTTGACAATTCTGTTATGAATGTTTATGCACAACCACTAGGAGCTATTAATGTGTAGTCTTGGCCTTGACAAGAGAACTGAATAGATGAGTGTATGCAATGTGAAAAGAAGAGGATGAACAAATAGATCCCCAAACCATATGAGTAAATAAATCATCCATGCATATGCTTCCCTATCTATGGTTTAAGTTTGGTACTTGAGATCCATGCAGGTTGATGAAGGGAGTTGGATCTGATGCAAAGAATTCTTGCTCCATCCAAGAGATCATATCCTCTACAATAGATCTGAAACTTGCACATAATCACCATGAAACAAATTAGCACACAAATAACCTTGTACGGAGGATTGCCACTTCAAACAAATCAACATGAACAATTAATTGTAAACAAAAATTTAATGGAAAGGAACCTTCACTTCTATTAATCATGAAATGAAATAGATACAATAAGTTTTATACCATCACATATGGATCTTCTCCTCTAGATTCTGGTAGATTCTTCCCTTCTCCAAGAAATATGATCTTGAGACCAAACTAGCTCACAATCTCTCAAGGAATAAGAATAGTAAAATGAGTCTCTAAGTGTCCAAAAATTCTCTAACTAGCTTGACCCTCAAGGATGGACTAATATATAAATATTTAGAGGGATTTCGAGGAGGATGAATGCAGATGGTTGGGATGAAGAGAATTTAGGAAGCTCCTCTAATAATGCACCCATGCCAACTCAAAGAGATGGGATAAGATGTGGCTTTGAATTGATCTCCTATGGAAAGTAAGTGTCTAGAACATGAGCCAGGATCACAGGGACTGAAATGAGAAATATCGACTGCAGTCACTATGAGTAAGGATGCTCTATGTTACTATAAGGCTAGAAATTCTCTTTCAAGGACCAGGTCTCAGTGATTGTGGAAAAAACTAGGTCAAAAGAAGGGTCAAAACTCAGGAAAAGAATCCATAAGAAAAGTAATCATGAGTATTGACTCTAGGGAGAAATATAGACTGATAATAGTGTGGAAACCCAGTTTCACTATGTTGTAGATGTAGAGTAATCTGGTAAAAGAAAAAGAACAAATAAATATTTTTTTGAGCCTTCTAATCTGAGATGTCATACTCAATGAAATGGAGATGATAGAACTCATGTGCCTCACCCTCATGAAACGTTTTGATCAACCATGTCTCGCAAGCCATCGAAATACCCTCTTTAGAGAGGATGTTTGTTGTGTTTTTGTGCTCCATGTATATGTGATAAGCAGAGAGAAAAGTGAAAACATATTTTAGATTTTTAATATCATTCACTAGTGGAAGAAGTCTAAGGTTGTGACATCTATTTTTGCCTCTTTTCCAGCTTATGATCAACTGCAAGTCCCAAAAAAATTGGAGAGAGAGGATTTTTTGTTCATGAGAAAAAAAATAGGACCTTGAGGGCCATAAGTTCAACATAGTTGTTTGTGCCCTCTCGTAGTCCTATTTTTATGTGGAGATATTGATTGTGTTCAATGTGTAGAACAATACCCCCACATTTTTTGGATCACCCTATGCTGCCCTATTGAAAAAACCCCAGTATTTTGATTTGTTGATTTGTGGAGGAGGAGTGATTATGGTACGTTGTATAAGATTAAGATTTTGTAAGAGATCCAAGATGGACAAGGAATGAGAAACAACAAATTCAGGAGGGAACAAACAATTGTTGAAAATAACCTTGTTCTTGGTTAGCCATATACCCCAACAAGAGAGGAGAGGGAGAATAATGACGTCTTTGGTTCCTCTATTTGTTATAGACATTTTTGTGCCTCGCGTCAAGGAGCATGGAATGTCAATAATTACAGGGATCCTCAGTCCCTAAATATGTTGTTCTTACCCCTAAAAGAACAAGGTCATCAAACAACAGCACTTCCAATCAGTTCTCCACCTGAAAACACTTCAAAACAGGCTTATTTTGGATCATGTCAGCTGCTTAACTGAGCATCTGCGCTGTATTGCAACTGTCCCACTCTGTACCTGCGCTGGAAGTCAAAAACAATGAAGGCTACCTGCGCTGGGCGAGATTGGCCAAGTGGCACAGTCATCCTGCAAGGTGTCAATTGCCCAGGAAGCTTCCAAAATGACACTTGGTTCATGAGATTCGCCCTGTGATGAGTAAGAGGTACTTGATCACCATGTGTAAGCAAGGATCTCCAAGTGGACACACGAACTGAAGATTAACTGAAGATGGAGAGGACACTAGTCAGCTATATGCCAGCCTCCAGCTGACTCATCCTTTCCTCTTCCCTCCTATATATAGAGCTCTTCTATGAGGTCTAGGGAGGCTGGAATTTTGTATAAGCAAGGAGGTGCTGTTGGTATACCGCCAGGATTATTGGGTGATTGTTTTACTAGAGGTGAAGAGGAGAGTTCTTGCTGCCGAGGAAGTGCTGCTGGATTGGATCCAACATCATTGGTTGTAACTTCCTCTGGAACCCTGTTACTTTCTATCAATAAAGTTTGCATGTTCTCCTATATACTTGTTTTACATAGATGCTTTGTGTTTACATGTATATTTGATGCACCCTAATCCATGCTTCAGTTATGAGTACATGTATCTTGTAGTTCGCTCTCTTGTTTTGTGCAGGATCTGTATGTAGCTGGATCGGCTAGGAGAGCAAAGAGCTGGGAGCAGGATACAAAGAGAGAAGGACAAGGATCGACTAAGCGCAAGACACCAGGTTGGTTGACCTTCTTATTATTCTCTCTGTACTTTCATAAAGTGGAACATGAAAACTTTATCATTCAGTTGTTGCTAAAGACTGTCACCTTTAGAAGGGTTAGTGTCATCCGCATCGGATACTTTTCCCCACAACAAACTGGCGACTCCGCTGGGGAACCCTAGTATCTTGTTGTTGTTTGTAGTATTTTGCTATTCATTTCTTGAAGAAAAGAGTACCAAATCGAAAAGCTTTTGACTATATCAAAAGCGAAGTAGAGGGACTGCTACTCTTGCTCCTTTGCTGAGCAAATTCAAGATTTAAAGAGCTAATCTACAGATGAATCTTTACTCTTTGTGATAGATCTTTATCCTCTTGATCATCCCTTAGCCTGTACTTGACCTATAGCTTTTTATTTCAGCAAATACAGTGCATTTTTGAGCTTTTTATGACCCGGAATTCTTAGCAGACGTAACTCTCGCAAGTCAGTGCAGGCTGTCCACAGGCAGTCTGCATTACAGCGCATGTGCTCCCTTCGGGAACTGCGCTGAGAGTGAGATTGGCAGACTAGAACCTGCGCTGGTCCAGTTAGCCCTTGTCTTGCTCAGTCTTCCTTTTGTGTCTTGGCCCTGTTTGCACTTGTTTTTGGCTGATTGCTTGCTGGTTATTGTACTTGCTGTAAACCACTTCTCCTTGACTTTATTCCGCCTCAGTTGTGTGATGAAATTGTAAACGTTCTTTCAGTATTTCTTGTTTCAGTTACAATTTCCCATTGTGAAAAGCGAACCTAGTAGCTGTGGCCTCTTAGATCCTGAGCTGTAAAAGTATCTTTGCGATCTTATGAGTTAGTGTTATTACTGTTCATGGCTGTTTGAGTTGGTTTGTTTTTTGCTTTATGGTTTGAATTCATACATTTTTAGTGTAAAACAAGTACCTGTAAAGCGTCTTTTCATTTAGACAATACTTGTTTGTTTACACTTCAAATTGAATTCGAAAGTCATACAACAGTTTTCCTTTTGTTAGCATCAACATTAAAGGAAAAGAAAAGAAATACATGCATCTTGCATTTGCATTTTTGATAAGTTTGGGTGTCTGATCTAGGAGAAAGTGCATTAGTTTGTGCTTTGTGCTCTGTGTGGAAAGATATTGTTTTTCTCTCCCTTCAGTAGCTAGGATTTTCAAAGCTAAAAAGATTGTGAAAGCTTGCTTATCATTTTAGCTGCATTTAGGAATTTGTACCAATACATCTCGTGGTGATCCTGAAAGACAAACTGATAAACAAGATCAACTTAAAATATATTGAATGAATCTAACAACGCATTGTAACATAACGCTCACAATAGAGGTCTAGGTAGAGACGTGTTTCGGCGTCGTTAAACGTAGTGACTGTCGATCTCTACGAAGGTGGGTGATTCCTCCTGAGGGACGATAGCACTAATACGGATTTGAGCTCCCGCGTACCGTCGCGTATATTGGGAGACCCCTATAGGCAATTATCCTTTATCCTTAGGAAGCCGTGTCGACCGCCCTACTGATCGCGATGCAGTGAACACAGCATTCACGAAGATCGACCACCCGTACCGTAAAACGTATTCTGTGGTTTCGCGAAAGGTTTGGCACACCCTCTGCCTAGATCTCCAGAGCAGTTTCTTTTGGCTCTTTTCAAACTCTATAATTGAAAAGGTCCAACCGAGCATTTGTCACTTCGGGCTCGTTAATACATCGAAGGCGACTAGAGTCATCTTTAGCTTTTTCTCGACTCTTAAAACATGAAAAAGCAAAGTTGTGTCTAAAAGCGTCTAATAAAATTCATTCAATACGGAAACATAATCCCCTTTTTTGTATTTTAGTTGATCAAGTAATCCGCAACCGTGGAGGAAAGTCAATTAAAACCCCGTCGTTCAGGGAGACTTGCGAGTCAACCACCTTTGTCTCCGGAACCGAGAGTAGTACGGACGAAGCGAACTCGCTTGACCAGGTCAAAATCTCCTTTTAAAGTTAGAACGGAAGTTCCAACAACATCCGAGATTTTGGTCACTCCCAATATTTCTGGAATCCCTGCCTCTATTGAAGAAGTTCAACAGCAACAGAAGGACAGTTGTACTGATCCTAGTCTGAAAACAAGTACTTGCATAACTGAACCAGTTCCATCTGAAACCGGTCCACAGAGTCTTGTTGTTCAAACAACTGTCGCTGTCGAAGCAACCCCTTCTTCGGCACCAGAAATCTTTTACGGACCTGACGGTCTGCCTCTTCCTCCTGGTCTGATTGCAATAGAGGAAATCGTAGAGGACCAGCAAGCAAATACTCCAATTCATTTTGGAGTAGGTACCACTCTTTTTCCTTCTGCATCAGAAGTTTGTCTATCGCCACTGGAAGTTCCTGAAGAATCGTTAGGAAGTTTATTGGATAGACTTAAAATGTCTGAACAACCGTCGACATCTAGGACTGTGCCAAACGACACAGCGACAGCAGAAGCTCCTGCTGCCATTCCAACGATGTTTGCCGGCATACCAGCCGTCCCGACTAGCTCTCATCAGCTAGAAGGAGTCCACCCAGGGACTATTATGACAACTTGGTCTGTTCCAGTTTGTTCTTCCGGTATAATACCCGGTAATTCTTATGTTGAAACTAGACAAATTGACCCCTTTGGGAATCATTTTGGACCATCCAGTCCTCAAAGGCCATCTATACCCTTGAGCTCCGGATTGTTACCGTATGGGGGGCAATATGCTCTTTCACTTCCCCTTTCGGGGGGATACCCATACGGCAGTTATCAACCGCATTCAGGTTTGACTGAAGTAACGACGAGTGGTTGGGTGCCTATGTTACCCCAACAACCGAGAGTTGTATATTCTATGCAACAATCTGTACCTATGTCTAGTATCCCGACGACGCCAGCAATTGTAACCGTGTCGCAAGTTCAATCGATGCCTGTTGTATGTCAACCCCAAGTTGTAATGCAACAGCCTATTGACCCCGCAACACAACCACAATCGCCAATTGCCGGGACGACACAGATACAAATGGGGACTATAACCCCGCATCTTGGTCCGTCGGTTAGTGTCGCACAGCAAAACATGGCTTCACAACCATGGATGGTGCAATACCAACAACCTCAGTTTCAACAGGTGTACCAGGGATCTGAGCAACAGATCTTTGCAAATAGTGGGCAACCCTATATTCAGAACGGGTTAAACCAACCACTTTACAGTGGCCAAGCCCACCAACCATATCAGTCATATCAACATCAGTTGCATTATGCTGGTGTGCAAAGACCTACTGCTCAGGCGATTCCATCATATCCAGGGTACGCCTCGCCAAACCTGAATCAACAGTTGCCATTCGTGGCAACCTTAGAATTACCAGATTTACATCGTTTGACGAACGATCCAATCGCCTATGCCCATTGGTGGCCAGCGATTCCTCACAAACTTCCTTCGGACATTCCTAAATTCAATGGAAATCCGGGCGAAGACCCGTCGAATCATGTGATGACATTCCATCTGTGGTGTTCGTCGAATACCTTGAATGATGATTCGATAAGGCTTCGCCTTTTCCAGAGGACATTGACTGGTCCGGCGGCCAAATGGTATATTGAATTACCTAGAGCCTCTTTCGACAATTTTAGTTCCCTAGCCACGACTTTCTTAACACACTTTCAGTTACCTATAAGGTACGAAACTGGAACAGAGATCTTGACCAATTTCAAGCAGACAACGGCCACACATATATCTGATCATATACATGAGTGGCGTCGTCGTCGCAGAATGGTAAAGACCTATGTTCCAGATCAGCTATTAGCTGAGTGGTTTATAAAGTCGCTTCTGCCGGCAATTACAGAAGATGTGGCCAAGGGAGGCGTCGTAACAGAGGAGCAGGTTATTGCTCGTGCTCAATATTTGGACTTAGTATATACTCAGTCGGGCACGCTCTATGATAAGATACCTGATGCCCCCAGACCGGAATTTTCAATCCCTCCTCCTCCCGGATCGAACAGTGACTCTCATGCCGGTGATGGCGTGATTGGAACTGCAAACGCTAAGTCTACAAGGGATTCGAATAAGAAAGCCCGTAAGACTTCGAATCAAAAAGCAAATCAGGAAATTCTTGCTTCGGAGGTAAACGCTGTATCTACGGATAAAGACAAAAACTCCAATCAACCAGGAAGCAAGAAGAAACAAAACAAAGGGAAGAAGAAGAAACAAGGTGGATCATCCCCTCAAAAAACTTCTTCAAACCCTCCTGGGCAAAAGAAACAATTTCCTCCATGTCAAATATGTGATGAAAATCATTCAACAAAGAACTGTCCGTTCAAAGCTGAGTTAAAGAGGTTCCTAAAAAGTTCCCAAACTTCAGCTGTGTTGACTGATCCGTTTCCTACCCCAGGTCAGAATATGGTTGATAGTGGAAATGCTTCCCCGTCTCAAGTGCTTATGCTGTCGGTTTCTAAGCAAAGTGATGCTTTGATATCGACTAGGAATAAAGATTATGGGAATCCGCCGGTGTCGAACGACAAAGGGAAAGATCAACCCAGTAGTTCGACAACAACTTCGGCAGAAGCTGTACCCCCCCTCACGCATGAATTAACAATAAAGCCGCCTAAGGGAGTAGTCCACAAGTCGACATTCAACCCTCGCGCCAGAGCGGCGCAACACTATAATGTAGTGGAGGATTTGGCCCAATCGCCATCTGCTATGTCGACTCTTGAGGTACTACAAAATTGCCCATCCCAAAGGCAGGCATTGTTATCAGCAATTGGTGGAGTGGATCCTAAAGATTCCAATCTTATATCCTTTGATCACAAAGGATATGATCCTCAGTTACCAGCACAATTAGCTTTCCTTATTCAAGTGAAAGCACTCAACAAAACTGTTCATAGAACGATTATTGATGAGGGTGCATCGACATGTATCATGTCGATGAGTTGCTGGAAAACTCTTGGATCTCCAACCTTGTCGCGATCTTCGACGACATTAAAAGCATTTGACGGTAGGTCGCACACTCCGTACGGTATCCTAAATAACTTTAAGGTTGAACTAGGAGGAAAAACAGTAGAGATTGATGTTGAAGTCATTGATGGCAATCTTGACTATAACATCCTACTGGGAAGACCATGGATATATGCCATGGCAGCTGTAGTGTCGACATATTTTAGGAAGATCGCATTCCCGTTTGAAGGAGGGATTACGATCGTCGACCAACAGAATTTCCTCCCTAATGGTTCACAAGTTACTGGAAGCATTCCCCTGATCCATGGGAGCGACCATTCGATAAAAGATATAGGAGTAGGCTTGCTAAAAGATCCCACAATGATGGGGACTTTCGCGTTGCCACCTCCTTTCCATGAAGGGAATATCCCGTTTGTAGCAACATGCAACATGGTATCTTCGTCAAAGGTCGCGGAGGACAAAGTCGTCATGGATCATCAAGTGGTATTGCCACCTAGCCCTATTGAAATATTGTAGCAATCAATGTTTCAGGCATGGGAGGCAAGCCCAAATGAACGCTCGTCAAGCGTTTGGGTAGATAGGTCCGAAGAATATGGTACCCCATTAGATCCATGGTCAAAAGTTCATGGGACTGACGAAGGAATCTTACAATCAATGATGATTGAGGGGGCACCATGGAATGATCACCACCATCGTTCCCTTCTTCCAGAGTGTGAAGAAGAAACTCATCACGACCTATACCACCCTTCAGTGTTTGAATTCCTAACAAATACTGTAAATACGGTGGATTCAGAGAGAAACCTATCCAATATTGAAGAGACCGTAGCCATAAACATCTCGACAACATCTGATGTTGTTGAGAATATTCATGTCGGCAAAAGTTGTTCCCCTTCAGAACTGGAAATATATAGTGCTCTCTTTCGCGAATTTAGAGATGTCTTTGCATGGTCATATGATGAAATGCCAGGCATTGACTCGAGCATAGTTGAACATGAAATTAAAATGTATCCTGATGTCAAACCAGTAAGACAACGGCTTCGGCAGGTACATCCGAAGAAATCCGCTGCCATTAAGGCGGAAGTTGAAAAACTCCTCCATGCTGGATTCATCTACCCGGTTCCTCTAACCGATTGGGTATCGAATATTGTCCCTGTTATGAAAAAACAAGGGACGATAAGAGTGTGCGTCGACTATAGGGATGTAAACAAAGCTTGTCCAAAGGACAACTACCCTACACCCTTCATCGACCAGATAATTGATGAATGCGCCGGATGTGAAATCTTTTCCTTTATGGATGGATTTTCCGGGTATAATCAAATAAATATCCGCCCACAGGACCAGTCTAAGACTGCATTCATCTGTCCATGGGGCACATTCGCTTATCGAAAATTACCCTTTGGTTTAAAGAACGCAGGGGCGACGTTTCAGAGGGCAATGAATTATGCCTTTCATGACATCAAGAACATTGTTCAACCTTATCTCGACGATCTTCCGGCTCATTCGCGAAAACGGACTGATCATCCGCGGCATTTGAGAGCAATATTTCTGCGTTGCCGACATTATAAGATAAGACTCAATCCGCACAAGTGTGTGTTTTGCGTTGGTTCTGGTCGTTTACTTGGCTTTGTTGTCTCTAAGGATGGGATTCGTCTCGACCCCTGTAAGGTTCAGGCAATCATAAATTTGCCTCCACCTTCAAATTTACTTCAGATTCAGAAACTCCAAGGGAAAGCAAACTTTCTGAGGAGGTTCATTCCAAATTACGCAGAACTTGCCAAAGGTTACACTCATCTTTTGAAAAAGGATGTACCTTTTGTCTGGGACCAGGTTGCGCAAGCTTCCTTTGACGCTCTGAAAGATTGTCTAGTAAGAGCATCATTAATGTACGCCCCGGACTATCAAAGAGATTTTAACCTGTATCTAGCTGCAGCAGATACGACCATTGCGATGGTCTTGGTGCAAGAAGTCGATGGAATTGAACATCCTATATATTATTTAAGTAAAAACTTAAATGATACAGAAAGTAAATATTCCTATGTTGAAAAACTAGCGCTTGCTGCTGTTCAAGCGATTCAAAGGTTTCGACATTATGTCCTCTTTAGGAAAACCACCGTTTTGTCAGATTGCAATCCCATGACATATATACTGTCGCGACAGTTGCTTGGGGGCAAATATTCAAAATGGATAGCCATCCTTCAAGAGTTCGATTTAGATTTTGTAAAATCCAAATCGAAGAAAGCTCTAGTTTTCGCGGAATTATTATGCGATCTCCCATCGTCGTCCAACGATGAAACATCAGAAGAGTCAATCGTGGATGAAAATTTGTTTCTGATATCAGTAAGCAATGAGTGGTATGGAGACATCATTATTTATCTCCAAACCCAAAAATTTAGGCCTAATACCTCACACTCAGAACGGAAACGTATACGATACCAATCAAAAGACTACATGATCGTCGGTGATACACTTTACCGTCGGGGCGTCGATACGGTTCTGAGGAGGTGCCTTACCCATGAGGAGGCCGAAAAAGCCCTGAATGATTGTCACTCAGGCGCGTGCGGGGGACATCAATCTGGATATGCAACAGCACAAAGAATCTTACGAGCAGGATATTTCTGGCCAACTATGTTTAAAGATTGCATAATAGCTGTCAGAAGTTGCCATGCATGTCAGATCTTTGATAGCAAAACCAGAAGACCACCCGCACCCTTACAGCCGATAGTTGCTGTTGGGCCCTTCGCCAAGTGGGGCATCGATTTCATGCATTGTAACCCCACCTCGACCGGGGGGCATGGGTATATTATAGTCGCTGTTGACTATTTTACCAAATGGGCCGAGGCGATGCCTACATTGGATAACACTGGTGAAACAGCTGCCCTTTTCTTTTTCAATCATGTAGTCGCCAGGTTCGGCGTCCCGCAAGCTATAGTGACAGATCATGGATCGCATTTTCGCAATCACATGATGGTTGAATTAGCTGCCAAACTAGGGCTATCACACGACAGCTCTACCCCGTATTATCCACAAGCCAACGGACAAGTTGAGGCAATCAACAAGGTCCTGAAGCGTATGTTGCAAAGGATGATCGGGGTTCACAAGAGAAGATGGCATCTAATCCTGTACTCAGCATTATGGGCTTACCGAACCTCGGTAAAGAACGCCACTGGGTTCACACCATTCCAATTGGTGTATGGCCTGGAGGCAGTCTTACCGATCCAGTGCGAAATTTCGTCTCTTAAACTCGCAATTGACCTCCTCCCCGGAACCTCAGAAGAAGAGGCTCGTTTCCTGGAATTGATCCAGTTGGATGAAAACCGTCGTGATGCCGCTTTGGCGAACGAGGCTCATAAGAAACGAGTCAAAGCACAGTTTGACAAGAATGTCAAACCGCGCAACTTCTCTGAAGGTGAATTGGTTTTGCTTTACGACCAAGAATCCGATAAATTAGGAGCAGGAAAATTTCAGTCCTTATGGATGGGTCCCTATATTGTTAAAAGGGTGTTAGCAAAAGGAGCCTACGAGTTAATGGATTATGACGGAATACCACTGGCGCAACCCCGTAACGGGTTGTACCTCAAGCGTTACTATGCCTAAATAGTAACCTGAGTGCTTTTGTTGTATTTTGTTTTCGCTAAAATGTTTGTTTCGGTAGTAATCCACCCTTCTCGTTTGTTGCAGATGTCAAATTATTCTGATACATATGTGGGATATGCCGACGGAGCGAGTCGTAGTACGCGGAATTTGTCCTCCGCTGCCTGGGCCATTTTTGATCCAAGCGGCGAGTTAGTGAGTTTCAGAGGTGTGTGTATTGGACGGTCAACAAACAATATCGCTGAGTATAGTGCGTTGATCGAACTCCTCTCTGATACCATCGCTCATGGTATACGCCGACTAATTGTTAGGCTAGACTCACAACTTGTGATACTACAACTCACTGGTATATATTCAGTCCGCAATCCAGCTATTTATCGTATGTTTCTAAGAGTTAAGATTTTGGAAAGAGAGTTTGATTCAATTCAATACCAGCATATTTCCAGAAACTTGAACACATTAACAGATTCATTGGCAAACTATGTATTAGATAGACATTTACAACATATATAAAAAGAGATGCATCGGTGCTATGTAAGTGGATCACAAATAAACTGAAATAAACTCCGAAAATCAAAATATATTAAAGCTGTTTATAGTTTGTACATAATGTGCTGTAATCAAAACAAAATTGGTCATCTGACCTAGAACTCAAAAAGATGCTAGGGGGCACCCTAGCCTAGTGGTGCTCATGAAAGTACGTCACGGTCTGTGCGATCATGCGCAAGAGACGAGTCCATCGTCTAGGCACGCCGATGGTGTGCCGCTGCAACTGTAAAGGTAACTCGTCAATCTGTACATCCGGAAGACCACGAGTAAGGCTCTCAACCTGCTCCTGCACAGCTGCAAGTATCTCAGTATCACCAAGGTCGCGAATAACAACTCTCCTAGCAGGCTCTGCTGCTGGGGCAGCAACTGGCGATCGTGGACGAGCTACTGGACGAACAGGACCAACATCTGCATGCACCCAAGAGTTCGATCAGTTTTGAACAGTAAACATCATGAATGAAAACAATAAACAGTGATATGGTCAGAGATTTTACCAATAGCACCCCATTGCTCGCCGTCCGGAAGCACCAAGTCCGGATCACCTCGGTAGTCCATACCCACATATGGATACTCAGAAAATGCCATCTCCTGACGCTCAAACCACCTAAAGAAGGACTCAGTGAATGTAATATGAGGTTGACCAGCATGCCGGGACATATGGTCAACCCACCTCTGCATGCGTGGCTCGGTCGGAGAAGGCACATCAAGCAAGATGTACTGAGGTTGCATCAATGGGATTTTCTCCAAGACAAAGGCAGTGAGAATAGAACCAAATCCAAAGTTCTTCAGCCCCCCGTCCTTTACCTTGGTCAATTGACTTTTCATCTGAATAAGTACTGCATCACACCAGTTAAACACTTTCGGTTGGAGACACTCCAAGGCGTGCTGCATATAAGATCTGTTGGCAACATGCAAAGCTGCGCTACCGGCCATCCTGCCAATAGTAAACAGAATGGACCTGAGAGACCTATCAGTAATGTCACGGATATTGATCTTGCCGTCTTTGCTCGGCTGTGAACCTTCCCGGCAATACTGACGGATATAGTCTCTGGTGGAAGTAGTCCCTCGAGACGTACCTGACAAAGAAATGGGAGCACCCCGCCTTGACAGCCCAGTCAAGAAGTACATGTCCTCTATGGTCAAAGGGAAGGACTTCCCCCTAATCTGGAATACTTGGTTAACAGGATCCCAAGCATCAAGCATATACTGCAGTAAAGAAATCTGTGCTCTCATGCTAGAGATACGGAAGAACTTCAGTAGGCCACAGTTCCGAAGCGCGCTCACCGTAACCGGGTCATGGAGTGCAACCATGTCCTCTGCTTCATGTTCTCGTTCTCGCCATGTAAGGGACATTTTGTTCAAAGTTCCCTGCAAGCAAACAAGAGAAGGAGTAAGTTCCTAATTTTGATGAAAAACTGGCGAAAAAATCATCAAAAAACACATGCAGGATCAGTCTTTCTAGGCCCAACGCAGGCAGAGAAGCTTCCCCTTGCGCTGAGAGGCAGTCTGCTTTAAGACCACCTGAAATACAGCGCAAGTTTCGAAAGGGAAACCTGCGCTGATGCCAGGGCGCTCTAATGAAACCCCTGGGGCCCAGAAACCCTGAAAAATGTGCATGAAACTGAAAAAGGAAACCATGAAAGTAAAGGGCTAAGGTTTAGCTCCTACCTGGTCCAAACGGCGCCGAAAATCGTCCACAGAATCTCCCGGAATCAGCTGGTGAAAATCAAGGAAGAAGAGGCACCTCCAGAGCTCCAACAAGCAAAATGCAAATGAAATGGTAAATGAGAGGTAAAAACACCTTTTTATGACTTTTTACACAGTTTAAAGTTAAATATTAGGGTTATAATCTCGTTTTCATGCAAATATTGTCCATTTCTAACAAAATTTGTTGCAGCAATTGAAGATGAAGTACTACATTTGAAAAGAGAAAAGCTAGTAAAAGTAAAAAATTAAATTTGACCATGAATCGAGCAGTTTTACCACGGAATTTATGCTCGTTAAAAAATAGAAAAGTGCGAGCAGAGTTTTTCCGCCAAAGTTCAAGCTCATTAAAAAATGAACCTATCTCGGTAAATAGCCATTGCGATCGCAAATTTATAAGCCTTAAAAGCCTTGGTCGTGTTTTCATCCATCACCTCCATTTCATTTGGCCGATCGTTCACCCCCATATGTGTGTTTACCTATTTTGAGGAACAGCTGCGAAGAGTGATTTCACCTAGCCATCCTTGTGACACTACCGTGATTGGAAAATTCCAATTTGTACCTGGAATCAGTTGCTATCCCTGTTTATCACTCGTTCCTCAAAAGACGAGTCTTCTTTGAGCTCTTTTCACTGACTCGTAAAATATGAAAAGTTTGCCGAGTTTTTTGGCCTTCTAGCTCGTTAAACGACCGAAAGCTATCCCTCCTCTAGATTTTAATCTTTTTGGACCTGAGGGATTATTGCACAAAAAGATCGAGCGCTTGTCTTGTTCGGCTCGTAAAAGTACCGAATAGCCATCCCTTCTGTATTGTTTTATACTTTTTCGGACTTAAGGGATTAGATGATGAAAAAGGCATTACGGAGTTAACTTTATGTACCTTTTTAGACTCTCTAAAAATGAAAAGGACCGAGTTTTCTTTGTCGTTAGACTCGTTAAAATGATTAAATAGCGACAAACTTGTCTTTAGACGAGAACGAGTTTCCCTATCGCTAGGCTCGTTAAATCATAGCGATGGGCTTGCCCGAAGGGCAGGTTATAGAACAAGCATATGTTATCCTCCTCAAGCTTGACAAAAATAAAGAGGTACTGGTCAGAAATGACTGGGGAAAAATTGGGAGAACATCAAAGTTTAAAGGTAGCAAGTCACTCTTGGACATGACACTTTTCCTCCGTACCTTATCGGGTTGGGTTGTTTCATTCACCGGTCTCATCACCATGGTCCTCGCCACACCATCCACATTTGGGGTAATGCTACCGATCCATCGCATCAGTGTCGTTATATGTTCAAGAGGGGTCATTCTGGAAGTGTCAACCGTGTCCCATCCACTACCATACATTATCCTTCATCCATTCATGATCGCCACCCTGAATCATATTTCACAGTTTGTTTTCACCTCCACTAAAGTCATTAGCTCCGTTCCGTGTCATTGATGTGGGATTCATTAAGGCCCTCCTTTGACGGATCGCTTCTTGTCGACTTCAGCTCATTATCCAAGAAGTTGATCTAGGAACACCCCCATCAGTACTTTGAAGCTTGCATACCTCAATGGCAAGTTTCTCACTTCCGGCGACAGGTATACATCAATGACCTTCAACCAGAAGATTTTGCGTGGCGTTCGACGCCAAGTCCTTTTTCACGCCACGTGAATTGTACTGCAGTACCTTGAGGGTCATCGTCATTATTGGTGATCCCTCTCGCGCTTGTTAACGGTTTTCATTATTGACCGGTAATCAAGCGATGTCTTTCCATGTTCGACTTCAGCGCAATTCTCACATGGATCGACTTGTACTTAGAGTGAAGATCGAACGAGTTTGAAGACCCCGGATCTAGTTTCATCCATCCGGGCTGCGATATATATTCAGGAAATATAAAAACATTTGCCATGTACATCATTGCAGCAGATGATCATCCTATTCAAAGGATGATAGTTTCAGCAGAAAATTATCAGTCTATCTTCAGACGATCGTCTGTCATATGTACCAAAATGTATTTATAGAAAGCTGAGCATGGGAATGCCCGCCTCAGCTAGATCATGAGAATAATGATGAATGAAAAATAATGTATTGTATTGTATTGTATTACAGGGCACTCTCCTCAGCACTGGAACGAACTTCGGATCCTCTAGCTAAAGCATTTCACCCGATAAACGGCCTCATACTTTAGGGGGCAACTGTTATAGGCATTTTTGTGCCTCGCGTCAAGGAGCATGGAATGTCAATAATTACAGGGATCCTCAGTCCCTAAATATGTTGTTCTTACCCCTAAAAGAACAAGGTCATCAAACAACAGCACTTCCAATCAGTTCTCCACCTGAAAACACTTCAAAACAGGCTTATTTTGGATCATGTCAGCTGCTTAACTGAGCATCTGCGCTGTATTGCAACTGTCCCACTCTGTACCTGCGCTGGAAGTCAAAAACAATGAAGGCTACCTGCGCTGGGCGAGATTGGCCAAGTGGCACAGTCATCCTGCAAGGTGTCAATTGCCCAGGAAGCTTCCAAAATGACACTTGGTTCATGAGATTCGCCCTGTGATGAGTAAGAGGTACTTGATCACCATGTGTAAGCAAGGATCTCCAAGTGGACACACGAACTGAAGATTAACTGAAGATGGAGAGGACACTAGTCAGCTATATGCCAGCCTCCAGCTGACTCATCCTTTCCTCTTCCCTCCTATATATAGAGCTCTTCTATGAGGTCTAGGGAGGCTGGAATTTTGTATAAGCAAGGAGGTGCTGTTGGTATACCGCCAGGATTATTGGGTGATTGTTTTACTAGAGGTGAAGAGGAGAGTTCTTGCTGCCGAGGAAGTGCTGCTGGATTGGATCCAACATCATTGGTTGTAACTTCCTCTGGAACCCTGTTACTTTCTATCAATAAAGTTTGCATGTTCTCCTATATACTTGTTTTACATAGATGCTTTGTGTTTACATGTATATTTGATGCACCCTAATCCATGCTTCAGTTATGAGTACATGTATCTTGTAGTTCGCTCTCTTGTTTTGTGCAGGATCTGTATGTAGCTGGATCGGCTAGGAGAGCAAAGAGCTGGGAGCAGGATACAAAGAGAGAAGGACAAGGATCGACTAAGCGCAAGACACCAGGTTGGTTGACCTTCTTACTATTCTCTCTGTACTTTCATAAAGTGGAACATGAAAACTTTATCATTCAGTTGTTGCTAAAGACTGTCACCTTTAGAAGGGTTAGTGTCATCCGCATCGGATACTTTTCTCCACAACACTATTGTTGCACCATGCTTGCCAAGTTTCAATAAGATTCAGTCCCATATAGATACAAGATCATCCTAGCTTGACAATGAAGATATTCCAGAGGGCTCATGAGTAAGGGAAGTTAATCAATAGATGGAAAATTATTTTGTCCACTGATTTGTATAGGTTTCACTAGCTACGTCCCTAATTTTTTTGTCTTCTATGTAGGAAGTGCGAAGTGGGGATTTTGTTTTCCATATCACACCACAAAAAAATTCTTGATTTGGATGGGAACTTGATTTTCCAAATATGTCACCACTAGTCATCTTGAGGATCCAGTAGTCGATTATAAATGAGGGTGAGATAACCTTTTTGGGGGTGTAGGAGCCTGAGCTAGAGAGGGTCCAAACAAGTTTGTTCGTTTCATTTGGGATACAGATATGGGCCTCTCTTAAATCATGGGTGTAGACTAACCAATCTATTCTAGAAACCTTTGACATGTTCAGTTGGCCTACAGTTAGCCATTGCTTATCTTTGAGCAAATTTTGTTGGGAGGTTGCAACCTAATTGAGAGTGTAGAGGTCCTTTTCATAAAGAAGGGAGATTAAGTCCTTAGGGAGGTGGTGATCATTATTTCTTTCGACCCATGGGCCTGTTCCCATTTGAAGATGAGAACCATCCCCCTCTTTCCATGATAGTTCATTTTCAATGAGAGGGAAAGAATTTATAACAACTCACCATATACGGGATGTATTTTTCTTATTTTTGTTGGTGCTTCGAATCCAATCCTCAAGGGATAGGGAAAAAACAACCATAGTCCATAAACTCTGGGAAGAAAGGTGCCTCAAACCTTCTTTTTCTACTAGAGATTGGGAAAAATAGGGTAGATGTTTCAAGCCCCATCCTCATCATGCCTTAGGTGTAGGGATACTAGCCCATTTTACCCAGGGAAAACCAAAGTGCTCTGAGGTGCTAGCCCATAAGAAATTGTAACAAAATTTTTGAATCTGGTTGAGGGTGCCTTTTTGGACCCAGGATAGGGACATCCAATAGACTCGAATGGCTTCTAAGACAGATTTGATAAGCACTAATTATCCCTCTTTAAGGTCAATGAAAACTCTAGGATTTGACCCTTTTTTCAGTTTTGGCTCGGTGCCATCTCTAGTCAACATAGGTGTAGGAGTTCGGTTTGAGGAGGAAGCCCATGTATTTGAATCCATTTTCTAGGTTGGATAATAATAAAGGAAAATAATTATGGTGGATTCTTAGCTCACATTCATTGAGGCCAAACGGAGTAAGGGGGGATTTATGGATATTTGTAACCATACCCATGGCAGCTTCAAAGAGTCTTATAAATTATTTGATTTCTTTTGCATCCCTTCATGATCCATTGCTGAAGGTAAGGACATCATCTACAAAAAGGAGGTGAGTGATATGAAGGTTGGGGGTGACCTTGATACACTAAAGTCCATTCCTTTCGTATGCTTCCTTTAAAGATCTATTGATGCCTTCTGCCACCAAGAGAAATAGGAGGGGAGGGAGATGGCATCCTTTCCTTAGTCCTTGTTCAACTTTGAAAAAAGGGGAGGTAGATCCATTAATGATAATATCAAATGAAGATGAAGGAATACAAGTCATGATCCATTTTACAAAGTTAGTTCTAAATCCTAGGTGGGCGAGGAGGAGGAGGATGTAGAGCAAACTAGCTCGATTGAAGGCGTTGGATAGGTCAATTTTGAGTATGGATCCCTTCAAGCGATAATGCTTTAGATTGTGTAGGCCTTCTTGACCAGCCCCTATTGCTTCATTTATTTTTCTTCCCTCCAAAAAGGAAAACTATACCTTGGAAATAGAGTTGGATAGGATGGGTTTAAGCATTTGGGAAATGATTTTCTGTATGAATTTATAGATACACTTGTAGAGTGAGATAGGGTAGAATTCATCAAAAGAGGTGGGATCATTGAAATTGGGGATTGAAGCAAGAAAGTGGAATTGAAAGAGGCATGAATGTGGCCATTAGATCTTGATTCTTCTATGAACCTGTGAAGGTCATCACCTATGATATCAAAAATACCAAGAGAGTACTCAATTAACAACCCATCTAGGCCTGGGATTTTGTACTTTTGGAAGCTTTTCAGGACCTTCTTGAGCTTGTGCAATAAAAAAAATTCCATAGTGTTCATTATCATCAAGAGTAATGAAACTAGGGAAGAATAAAGCCAAGCACACTAGCTCTGCTATGGAAGTCCAGGGAGGTTCTTTGATGAGGGCGTTGAAGTGGTTAATCCCTAGTTTTTCAAGCTCCTCAAAGGATGAGGCAATGTTACCCTTCGAGTCCCTTAGCTTCATGCTCATTTTTCTCCCTTTGGTGTAGTTATGAAAAGACTTGGTGTTCTCATAATTGACCTCCAACCATATGGCCCAAATTTTTAATTTGCAGGTGTCTTCAATATCTATGAACATGATTTTCCTCCTCTCCTCTAGTCATAGAATCATTTCCCTAGATTCCTCTAAATAATAACCCTCAATATTTTCCACAGAGATTATATTTAGATAAACTTCAACTTATTTGAGTTCCTTTGTGTCCCTTATCCTTTTTTTGACTGACCATTTGATCATGGTCTCGTTACTAATTTTAGGTTATATGTGAATTTTCCACTATTTGAGACAATCAAGATGGGATCAAAATTCCTCCAATTTTTTTTCATGAGCTCCACAAATCTCTCATCTCTAAGACAAGATGAATTGAATTTGAAAGGGATAAAGGGTTTTTGTACCATTGATTTAAAATCCATCAATGATTGGGGAATGGTTCGAGCCAACACCTTCCCCAATACATTGTATAATTAGTGGTATTTTTTCCACAAGTTGTTCAACAAGTAAGAATCAATCAAGGTTCTTAGAAATTCGATTATCTCAAGTTCTCTTGTTTCTCTAGGTGGGTTTGAGCTTGATAGGTTCAATTTCAATGGGATTGTGGTCACTTAGAAGTGTGAAAACATAGGTCAAGTTTGGATTGACATGGGAATGGGAGATCCAACATTCTGCAACACCCATAAAGAAATTTAGGCCCCCCCAAATAATAAGATTATCCTCAAACAAGTAGGATTTCTATGAAAGGGAATCCTGGAAGGGGATTTTGTCCCTGGGTGGACCATAAATGTTGAGAATGAGGAAATCAAAGTTGAGCTCCACTAATTAGAATTTGAGACCAATAATTGATTCCACAACCCATACATTGATGGATTTAATGAGATAAGGGTTTCATCCTATCGCTCAAACTCTTGCTCAACCTATAATGTTGGTGCAGATAAAATACCATCCTGGTAGGAATCTTTCCAGTGTGTTTGAAATAAATTCCCCTACTCCGAGGGTGTCTTACGAAAGGAGGATAACTTCTCCCTTGAATTCAACCAAATGATAGAGAGCCTATTGTTTTGGAGGATTGTCTAGTCCCTTGTAGTTGAGAGAAAGATGATCATGGGTTAACTCCTTTAGGGTCATTCATAAATATAAGAAACCCATTAAAATTTTTCTGGGCTAAGACACATTTTGAATAATTGCCTCTTCCTTTTCTTGTAGCAATATTTGGGGGGTTATGACCTAGGCCACCAAGGGGGAGGTAGTAAATGGGATGGTGCAGGTGAAATAAATAACAGGGTTGAGAGGACCTATCGTAGCAATTTTTGGTTTTGGCAAGTTAGTATCAATTAGTCAAAAAATGAAAATATATTTTAAAAAAATGTTAAGTTAGGATATGGACAAAAAGAATATTAAATAAAAAATGTTAGGGATTTTTGATGAATAAGTCCATATCAAATAAAATGATAGAATATATGCCCTAAAAAATGGAGGCAAAAATAAAATGTTAGGTTAGAAAGAAAAGAAAAAAATAATAAACTATGAAAGCGTTGCAAATCCAAATGCCACTACTCTTAGTATAGTTTAGTTTTGCAAATAAAATTGTGTACGGATTGTTTAAATGCCACACTAGTTCATACAATCCAATTATACAATTTAATCATGGTTGGATTTGATTTAAATTATTTGTCAATAGGTAGCAAATAAAATTGGCTCAACAATTTAATCTGAGCCAATGGAGGAAATAAGGGATAGAGGTAGATTAGTTATTAAAAGGAAATATTGAGTCTCTAGCCTAAATGCACTCTAAAGAATAAATGAAAATGTTAGGAGTATAAAGGGTAGGTAGACACATGAGAAATAATTGGAGCATGGAAGGTTTTTATCCTAAGTTGTAACATTGGATAATGGATGCATACGATGTTGCAGCTTTAATTAATCATAATCATAAGTACCAATGTATTTTACGGTATCCTAACTTCATTCATTTATTCCCCCATTACTCAAAATTGTCATATCTGCCATAAAATCATGACCCCACCATCACTTCCGCCTCACATGTTAAATCCTTTCCACCTTACCTTTCATCCTGCATGCTACCCCGAGATTCGATGGCCCACATCCCTCGTTGGCCCTCATTTTCCGTCCGAACTTTATTGCCCCGGGGGGGGGTCCGAAAGGGGCAGCTTCCGAAACCGCCTTTTTAAACCACCTTTTCCTAATTTTAGTCTTTTGGGACTTAAAATCCCAAAACAACTTACTGCCTAAAGTTTCTCCCAAACGTGGTTTACGTGCGACCATTTACCGTAGCTCCATGTCAATGTCCATGTCTGCTCCATGTCACTTCTTCCATCCAATCAACTTCTGCATATCTGTTATTCATTCAATTCATATCTCCCACGAATTTATGTCCCAAAGACCCGTTAATTAATCCCGTTGGATAATTAATGCAAATTTAACCGTTCATTCAACAACTCTGCTCCAATTTTTCCATTAAAAGCCCTGTTCCTCCATGAAAATGGTTACACGGTGCATTTTTTAAACTAAATTGGTCATTCAAGATTGCCTCCTTGTAGCTCAATGATGGTTCAAAAATTGAGCAGTTATGTTCTTCTATTTAGAAGAAAGCCGACATCCAGGTCCACTTGTCCCTTTTTCAGTCATATTGTTTTTACTGTGATCACTCTGTTTCAGACCTATTTTTCGATTTCTATCATTTTCTGTTTGCAAATTCATTTGATAAAATGCCTCTTAAGGGAAAAGAAGTTGTAGAAATCCAAAATCCTCTTGTACATCCACAGGTTGACTTCCATCATACCCCCCTGGTCGACAGAGATTGTAAAATCATTGAGACTTCTTCTCAATTTGATATATATCAAATTTACTGCTTGATGGAAGATCAATTAATTGATCAGACAGATGAAATAGGACTTTGGGACTCCCTCCTTACCCACTACATTTTCTTTCAAATACACAGAGCACCTGAATTTGTTAGGAAATGCCATGAATACTATGATCCTAGCCAAAGAGCAATCATTTCACCCATAGGAGAAATCCTCTATTTAATCAATGTTGAGTCCATTGAAAAGATGTTGTAGGTCCCTACTATTACACCAACCCATCCTTTTTCCCATGAAAGCCTGATAGAAGCCTATCAGAAACTAGATTTTACTGAAAGGTCCCATACTCTTGAACTTTTCCTAGCTATTGATAGTCCTTTGCCTATAATAAACCCTCCTTATGACTCATCCATGTTCCTTGATAGAACCAAGCAAATCACCACTATTTTTTCCTATCTGCTTGGTTATAAGTCTGATCAATATGTTAATGATGCCATCCTAGGTTTCTTTTCTATCTTTTATGTTGATTCCAAACCCACTGTTATTTATAATTTCAGCCAATTCCTAGCTGAAGCCATACATGAGAAATTTGTCTAGTTTAACACTATAGAAGTATTCAAGTATGCTTCAGTACTTGTGTACGTTTTTATATATTTTCAGGGAGACAAATTTCCATTCACCTTATAGAAGCTAGATTGGGAAGGAAACCAACAATCAGTGATCTTTTGGACTACAATGAGAATGAAGGAGAAAGAAGATTTTACCTATAAATAGTTCATAGAATTGTTTATTCATCTAGCTATTAGTCTTATGAGCAGCACTCCAATACCAAGAATCAGTGATGAGATTATAAAAGTATTGCAGCTGGTCGACCAAGCCACAACAGGATATTGGTATCTTTACCAAAACTACACAGAAATCAGGGTTTATGATTGTGAGCTTCCACCCTACAAACTTCCCAAGTACCTCCCTATCAGAATCTTTGCACTGGAATATATTAGGCAGAGGTTAAATGCAGATGAAGTACACTTTGTGGCAACCGAGAAGAAATCTCAATTCGAGCTAAAAGCTCTAGTTGGTTCATTCATCTGCAATACTAGAGCAGCAGCAGAAGAAGCAGACAAGTTACTAAAGGAAATGAATTTTGGTCTTAGTTTCACTTGGTCTTATGACCCAATGGGAATGATTTCTAAACTCAGGGTGGAAAACAAGTTTACTACATATCACCACACAACCAGGCCTGAAATAGAACAACAAAAAAATTAGCTGGAATGGATAGAGAACACCCTCCAAGAAGCTGAAGAGCAAGTAGTTTCTACTTCAAATGTACAAACTCCACTTGCACAGGAAAAGACAACTAAAAGAGCAAGGTAAGAACTGTCTTCCCCTACAAATGAAGCATCAAGCTAGGTCTTTAGGATTGTGCACAGGAAAAGATACATAGGATCTCTGTGATTGTTGGAGAAACATAAGAGTCTTAGAAAACCACATTTGATGGACTTGGAGAGACTATGCTCTATACACAGTCTGGTGGAAAGTCTACCTAGTCCCCAACTCATTCCACTACTTCTCATGAACAACAGGTAATTCAGACTGATGGAAGCATTCAGAAGGAGAAGGAGAAGGACATCTTTCATGTTTTCAGTGAGATTAAAAAGAAAAATGAAGAATTGAAGTTAAACACCTATACCCAATTCTGGAAGCATTCTTCCAGCTCTCAAGCCAGACTTCTTTCAGTCTTTGACTCTGAGAAGGGAAAGATGCAGATGGCTTTCTTGCAAGCCCAAATTCCATAGCCTAGGACTGCTGCACATTATCAGAAGCATACCTCTTTTGAATTTAATGTAAAGGATGTGCATCCAATTGATCAAATTGAGATGCACAAACAAACTAGTCAGATGATTTCTTCCACTTTGACTAACACTGCCATGAGTTTGTCAAAGTTTCAGGTTACCTTAGCAAACACACAGTCACAACTCAAATTGGAGAAAGTATCCTCATTGGCAAAGGACACAATGATCAAATCTTTATAAGATCTGGTGATGAAGATGGGATATGATCCCTCCAACATAAATTCAACAAAAGAACTTGTTAAGAAGAAAAATGCTGAGCTCTCAACATTAAGGAAGTAGCTGAAACTGCTAGCTTTTGAGGACTCAATGGCTAAAGAGATTGAAGAAACTGAAACTCAGAAGTCTAACATGATGAAGCTCATCATGGAACAAAATATGCAAATAAAATAGATGGAAGAGTAGATGGAGAAACTTTTCTAAGTAAAAGAGGAAGCTGTCAAAAGAGCTCAAACTCCAATGGATGTAGTACCCCTTGCAGCAATCCCTGTAACCAGGGTTTCTACTTCAGCCACAACATCAACTACAGGTACTTCAAAAGGAGCTGAACAGCTTGCTAAAGCTGTTCAGAACCTATTTATTCAGACAAGAGAAATCAAGAAGTTGCAGAATGAATCCAAGGAGTTATAGCATATGAAATCAGTTGTAAACACTTCACATGCAGCTGAGTTGCAGAGAGAAAAATGTCATATTGAAGCATTGCAAAAGGAAATCAAAGAGTCCTACCTTGGAAATAAACTAGGTTTGGCAAAGGAAATTCTACGGGAAGAAATTACTAAAGTAGTCAAGGATATATGGCCCTATATCAAGATAGTATTTGATCAAAAAGACCTCTTGGAGGAAGCTCACAAAGCTGTTGAAACTATTTCTAAAAAGCTTGAAGACATGCCCAAAATTGCTTCTGACATAATCAAGTTCCTCAATTCTAAAGACATATATGAGCTGGAAGAATTGGGTATAAATGATAGGACAACAACTATACTGGAGGTAAAGAAGATCATTACCAAGAAAAACCTCATCCTTCAGTTGGAGGAAAAGTGCAGCACTGTAAATACTATAGTTCAAAGGTTTTTCAATAGGTTAGAACCCTTGACCAGAAAGGGTTTGCCCTCTATGCTTGTGATCAATGAAAAATTAATGCCCATTGAGGATTATGTTCTGAAGCTTACAGAGATGGGTACTAATGCTACTCCAGTTTCAAATATAAGAGGTGCAACAACACCAAGGGTTGTGCTGAATGTACTTAGAGATTCCTTTTTTATCTTAGATGAAATTAGGCATATATTTATGGTAAAACCAACTTTTACTAAGTATACAGAGATGGATGAAGTTTATAGGAGAGTAACTAAGTTATCTATCCCAGATAAGAAATGATGGGAAGAATTAACTAATTTACTTGACTAGAGGGCGATCAAATAAAATTCAACCATTACAGGAACAATCATCACAAGTTCAATAGTTCTTAGTTTTTCAGAAATAGTCATCAATGTAGTTTTTAACCCCATACAAAAATTACCTGCATACGAATTCTAAAACACAGAAAATAAACAATGCGAGAGCATAACACATAAAACACATATACACAAAGATTTTCCCCTGGATCCAAAAACTGGGAATACCAGCTTGATTTTTCATTATGTTCCTTTCAATGTTACAATACATATTTATACATGCCAAAGCATCCAATACCATGGATCGAAGACCATCACATCCAAAACCATGTGCGAAAAACATGCACAAAACCATAGGTAGGTCCGCCCAACCTAATATAGGGTCCAAAACCAAAAATTTTTGGGGCACTGCCCGGGACCCATAGAGTGGGGTTACCTGCACCCCTCAAACCCCCTGTGACTCCGCTTGCTACACAATCGGTGCAGCAAAGGGGGGGCTCTGCCCCCTTCTAACCCCCTGATTAACTACGTGGGGTAGTTGTGGAAAGAATATAACACAACCCAACATTCTCCCACTTATTGTTTTCTTTCCACAGGGGGCCACAAGAGAGATTAGTCATTTATCCAGCCCTGCAATGCCCATTGTTTCTCTACACCAAGAGAACTTCTCAGAGCTCACATATTTTGTCAATGCATCTGCAGTATTATTCAAAGTGTCCACCTTTACCAACAACACCTTTTTGTCTTCTATCATATCCCTCACAAAGTGATACTAAACATCAATGTGCTTTGTCTTTGAATGATATGCAGGGTTATTTGCCAAGAAAATTGCACTTTGGCTGTCACAGTCTATCCTTATAGCTCCCTGTACTAACCCCATACTTGAACACAATATCTGCAACCAAACTGCTTCCTTGCTTGCATGAGTGGCTGCCATGTATTCTGACTCAGTAATTGATAGTGCCACTACAGATTGTTTCTTACTCATCCAACTGACTGCACCTCGAAATAGGTTAAACACATACCCACTTGTAGATCTTCTCTGATCTAGATCTCCAGCCCAGTTTACATCAACAAAGCCATGAATATCCAACACTCTATCCAATCCCGGTCTTCCTTGGTAGCACAAACCATAAACATTAGTGCCACACAAATACTTGAAAACCTGCTTCACTACTATCCAGTGATCCTTCCCTAGTTTTGACATAAACCTTCTCAATACTCCCACTGCATGTGTAATGTCTGGTCTAGTACAGACCATCATATACATCAGGCTACCGACTGTAGTTGCAAATGGAACACGGGACATGTCCTCTTCCCCTTCTTGTGTCTTAGGACATTGTTCAGTAGATAACTTTACACCTACAGGAATAGGAACCTTCACCGGTTTACTATCCTGCATATTAAACCTCTGCATTATTGTCTCCACATACTTCCTCTAGTTTAACCAGAGCTTCCTCTTTGTCTGATCTCTTTTAATTTCCATGCCCAAAATATAGTTTGCAGCACCAAGATCTTTCATGTTGAATTTGGAGGAAAAATGGGTCTTCAAATCCTAGATAATTTCTTTGTCATTTCCAACCAGCAACATACCATCCACATACAAGACCAGATAAATAACACGGTCACCAATTAATTTAAAATACACACAGTGATCTGCTTTGCTTCTGGTGAAGACAAGTACTTGTATAAATGTATCAAATTTTTGATACCACATCCTTGGTCACTGTTTTAACCCATACAGAGACTTCTTTAACTTGCATACCTATTCTTTCTTACCCTTTACCACAAAGCCTTTAGGTTGCTTCATGTAGATTCTAGATCCCCATGAAGAAATGATGTCTTCACATCCATCTGTTCTAACTCAAAATCAAAAGCAAAAGCAATAGATAAAAGTAATCTAATAGAAGTTACCTTGGCAACAGGAGAAAAAATATCACCAAAATCAATTCTCGACACCTGGGAATAACCTTTTGCTACCAACCGAGCTTTGTATTTCTCCACCTTTCCTTCTGCCTTTATCTTCTTCTTGAACACCCATTTGCTGCCAATGGGCTTCATTCCATCCGGAAACTCCACCAGATCCCAAGCCTCATTTTTGTGCAAAGATGCCATTTCATTACCATGGCCTCTTTCCAGAGTTTTCCATCCTCTGAATCTACTACTTCCTTCACAGTTCTGGGATCATCATCAGTAATAGATAAAGAAAAATTTGAATAGAAAGTAGATGGACTATACTTTTCTAGCTGCCGTCTTTCTCGAACTGATCTTCTCACACTCAGAGTTTGTGGCTTTTCATCTTCTGATTCCTCCTCTGCTGTAGAGTCTGATTCTTCCTCCTTTAGCTCAAACTCTACCTTCTCAAGTTCCTTTGGTTGGACTTCATGTTTAATAACATCTTTTACCTCTCTGAACACCACATCTTGGATCTACACAACCTTCCTTATTACTGGGTTCCAAAGCTTATAAGCCTTTAAACCATCCTTATACCCAATAAAGATGCACTTTTCAGATTTACTGTCCAACTTGGTTTGTTTCTCCTTTGGAACATGTACATATGCATCACATCCAAAGACCCTCAGATGTGAAAGTGAGGGTTTCTTACCAGTCCATACCTCTTGTGGAGTCTTATCCTCCAACGCTGATGAAGGTGATTTGTTGACCAGTTAACATGCTGTCTCCACTGCCTCTGCCCAAAATTCCTGTCCTAACCCGGCACCACTAAGCATCCTTCTTTCCCTTTCCATCAATGTCTTGTTCATTCTTTCTGAAACTCCATTTTGCTCAAGTGTGTATGGAGTAGTCTTCTATCGTGCTATACCACACTTCTTATAGAATTATTGAAATTCCTTGCTGCAAAACTCTCCACCATTATCTATCCTTAGCACCTTTATCTTCTTCTCTGTTTGGTTTTCCACTAGAGCCTTAAATTCTTTAAACCTATCAAAGACTTCATATTTCTTCTTAAGGAAATATATCCATGTATTCCTTGAGAAATCATCTATAAAGGATACATAGTACACAGACTTACCTAGTGATGGAACCTTCACAGGTCTAAACACATCACTATGCACAAACTCTAATATCTGTTTGACCCTCTTACCACCAGAGGAGAAACTCACCCGATTCTGCTTCCCATATACACAATTTTCATAGAAATCAAAATCCAGAGAGCTATTACTCATACCTTCTACCATACCTTTACCATGAAGTATTCGAAGGCCCTTCTCTCCAATATGTCCAAGCCTTTGATGCTACAACATGGCCTTCTCTCCAAAGACCACTAGATTTTATACTCCACTTTCAGGAACCATAGAACTGTTGCACCCATCAACAATAATGCTACCTTGCAGCTTGTACAAAGTTCCAATTCGAACTCCCCGCTTCAATACTAGTGCCCCCTGAAACATGTTGTAGGTATCCTTCTCAAACACTATTTTTACACCAGCATCATCCAGCTTGCTTACAGAAATCAGATTTTTGGCTAATGTAGGAATATGCAAAACACCCGGAAGTGTTCTAACCCTTCCACCTTGCAACTTCAACTTTACTTTTCTGCGACCAATAATTGTAGCCTTCCTATCATCCCCCAAGAAGGCATCACCACCATCATATTTCTCATACTCGCAGAACCACTCTCTATGGGGAGTGAAGTGAAAGGATGCACTTGAGTCAATCAACCATGCCTCGTGATCTACATGTGTACTTGAAGAAACCAAGTACACATCCCCACCTTCATCTGAGGTGGTTTTCGCCTCTGCAGAAGGAGCATCATCAGATCCCTTTCCTCTATTAGGAGCTTTAGATTTATAGTCCCTTTTGTGGTGCCCTTCCTTTCTGCATTTCCAGCACACCACCTTTATAGGTTTTCTTGGAGATTTATATCTCCTTCTAGATTTAGACCTCCCACTTGATGACTTATTTTTGTTTCTGTTTTGGGACCATCCTCGTACAAACAAGGCATCACCATTCTGGCTCTCCATATTTTTCCATCTCATTTCTTTCGTCAGCAAGGATGAGACTATTTCATCAAACTGCAAGGAAGTTGCATTGCTACCTATTGCAATAACTAGACTATCCCACGAATCTGGTAGAGAACACAACAAACTGATGCACTTATCTTCATTTAAAATTTTAATATCAATAGATGATAACTGACTTACCACAGTATTAAATGCGTTCAGATGCTCTGTAACCGAGTCTCCATATTTCATCCTCAGGTTATACAACTTTTTCCGTAGGAATAGTTTATTCACCAGAGACTTAGATTGCTATAAAGTCCCTAAATTGTCCCATAAAGCCTTCGTCGTAGCTTCCCCTGATACATTCAACAATACTAAATCTGAGACACACAATCGTATTGTGCTCTTTGCCTTCCGATCCAACTTCTTCCATTCTTCATCAGACACTCTCGTTGGTTTAGTACCTGGATCTTCCGCGATCCACTGATCTTTATCCACCAACAGATGCTCCATCTTGAGTTTCCATAACTCAAAAGTCTGACCATTAAATTTCTCGATCTCTATCTTTCCATTGCTCGCCATCTTCTTTCACCACCAGAATCGATCCCGCAGATCTCCCATTGAACAGGGTCTACCACAACTTTGAGTGAAACCCCTCAGCAACAAAGGCATCCCCTTAAAGCGAAAATAGCTCTGATACCAAATGTTTTTAACCCGTACAAAAATTACCTGCATACGAATTCTAAAACATAGAAAATAAATTGTGCGAGAGCATAACACATATACATAGAGATTTTCCCCTGGATCCCAAAACCGGGACTACCAGCTTGATTTTTCATTATGTTCCTTTCAATGTTACAATACATATTTATACATGCCGAAGCATCCAATACCATGTACCGAAAACCATCGCATCCAAAACCATGTGTGAAAAACATGCAAAAAACCATAGGTAGGTCCGCCCAACCTAATATAGGGTCCAAAACCAAAATTTTCCAGGGCGCTGCCCCAGACCTTATAGAGTGGGGTTACCTACACCCCTCAAACCTCCTATGACCCCCCCCTGCTATGCAATTGATGCAACGAAGGGGGGGATCCACCCCCCTTCTAATCCCCAGTTAACTACGTGGGCTAGTCGTGGAAAGAATATTACACAACACAACAATCAACAACTCAACACCAAAATAGTGCCAGATTGGCTAGCAGTTTATATTCCTGATTTTGTAATTATTTATTTTTGTAAAATATTTTAAGATATTTTCTCAGTTCCATCATTGTATAAATAACTCTCTTTCATGAGTTATTAAGTGTTGCACCCTTGAAGAAGCATTTCTAAACATTGAATGTACTTGACTTTTCTGAATCATTAATACAAAAGAAAATGGATTCTGATTTCTAATTCATACAGTTTCGTTTTTCTGTAAGTTTTTTCCATTTTGATTTGACAGTGTTTTATTCATTTTCTTATGTTTTACAAAGATAACCAGATAGGAGTAATTTTGTTTCAATTATTCTTATAAGCTTCTAAAGTGATCATCTATAAAGAGAATGAATTATATAAATTGTTTGTTTTATTAATTCCCTCTAAATCATAATATCATCAACATCTGTTGTAAGCTTAAGAATATTTTGTTAAACCTTCTGAACACAGTTTAAAGGCTTTCTTACTTTTGATTATTTAATTATCAATTTGAAGACTGTGTAGTCATATCATCTCTTTATTTTTGCTCACCACCATACAAGCTATATCACTGTGTGAATTTTAATAGCAGCCCTCTGTTTAAATATTAATATTATTCAAAAAATTAGTCATCACTGTTTTAAATTTTTTTCATACATTGGTCCTCCAAATTAAAACAAAACCCCCAAAACAATTATCTTAGATGCCTTGCCATGATAGCTAACCATTATCATCTCAGAGGTACAAAATCAATCTAGCATTGTTGATGGGGATTCAAATTATATTAAGTTTTCCTGGGTCAACGATATTATTCCTATTCCTTTAAGGTGATTAAAGGCCTAGATAGGTCAAAATCCTTTACCTGGCGACTCCACTGTATCAAACTGGCACCTTCTAAGCATACTAGATCCCATTTTGAATCTGACACAGTTAGTCCTTTTTCAGATCCATAAAGACTTGTGAGAAAGGCCAGTTCTAGAAGAAGACATTAACCATCTTCTTCTACTTCAGCCTTACAGTATAAAGCTATATTAGGATTTGATCCCTATAGTAACATTCCATCCAATCCAGAGTACACCCACCTATCACCTAGGGTTGTTGAACTCTTGGATAGAGGAGTTGATTTCAAATCAGCTTCCCTTATTCATTCACTTGAATCTCATCCAAAGCCTCCACTTCCACTGGGATCACCTAAATCTGAGTCTAACCTGGGTGTTCATTTACTTGAATACAAACCTACAGTCTTTATATCCCCTACCACTTATTCATTTCATTCCACCTCTGAACCACCAGAATCTTCCACTTCTAAACAACCTGAAGGGACCTTTGCTATATATTCAAATCCACTCTTTGAAACTAAAGAGGATATTCATTCTCAGGTCCACAAGTTCGTTATTAAAACCCCTTTAAAATCATGTAGGAAATCTCCACCTTCGTTATCTCTTCCTTCTTCACCCCTCCATAGTAATTCTTCCCCTCTTTCACCATCTCCCTCTTCCTTATCATCATCTTCACAAACATCTTATTCATCATCCTCTACTATGGCATTTCAACCCATTGTATAGGCAAGATATGAAGCTTTAGTTTTACCTCTAGTCCTTGATGCTTTCCCTAGTGGATATTTAAAGCACCTTCCTAGATATAATGGAGAGATTGGTCCCTCAACTGAGGATCACCTTCAAGCCTTTCTAGACTTTGCGGCTAACATGAATATAGAACAAGAAAATGTTTACAGGAGGTTGTTTTTTTAGTCTCTTGAGGGAAATGTGAGGAATTGGTTTAGGCAGTTACGTACAAATTCCATTAGAAACTGGGAAGAATTAACAAATATATTCAAAAATCAATGGGGGGTGAAGAAAGATTCTCTTTACTTTTTGAATGAGTTTGAAGAACTTAAAAGAAACTTTGGTGAACCTGTCTTTGATTTTATCAAAAGGTTCAACAAACTTTATCATAAGATTCCCCCTAATTGCAAACCACCTGTAGCAACAACTAAATCTAGGTTTTCAAAAGCTTTTGAGGATGAATTTGCTGTGATGTTAACAGAAATAACTTCAAGAACTCTTGAAGACATGCAAACTAATGCTATAGAAGTAGAAGAAAATAGGTTTGCCTCAGCCACTTTAAAAGATAAAGAAGAAAAAGCCCAAAGAAAACTTAAATCAAGTCAAGAGGCCTCAACTTCCTCTAAGACTAAAACTGAAGACTCTAAAATAGATGAAATAACTTCACTTCTTAGAAATCTATCCAATAAAATTTCCAAGATTGAGACTCAACCTAAAACAGTTCAACAAATGGTCACTCGACCCGAAAATCAAAATCAAGGTCAATACAAAATAAATCCACCATTACAAATTCTTCAAAGGCCTAGTAATGATCAACAGGTTCTAACTCCTTTACTAATAAATGATCAACAATCTTATGACAATACTATGACTATAACTGAAGATATTAATAATATGGATACCTCTTTTGTTCAAACTGCTATTATTTCTCTCTCACAACAAAAGCAGGTTCAACAAGATCAAGACCCATCACAGGCTTCCAAATACCATGCCTTCTCTGAATTTCTAATTGTAGAACTAAATAAAAGATATGATCTTAGGCCTAGACCTGGTCTTGGAAGACCCCCTAAGGAAACTCCAACAATTGAACCTTGAACCAAAGCTATTGAAACTCAAACAACTATTATTCGACCATTAAAATAGTCAACTGATACTACTCAAATTGAAAAAATTGTTTTAACTGCATTTAATGTTGAAAAGGAATTAGAAAGAGTTAAAATCCCTATACCACTTTCAGAACTTTCCAAAAACCCTGGATATAAAAATCAAGTCTCCAAATGGATGTAAAACACCTTGGTTGATGCCGAAAGTGATATCATTAGTCTACAAGATGAAAACCAGCAGTTGTTTTTGGTCCTAGCTCAGATATGGTAGATGAATAGTACCCCCTTTCTATATAAATCTTAAAAAAATGATTCCATGTTATAGAATTGTATGCTTGATTTTGGAGCATCACGTAATCTTATGCCAAAAAATATCATGGATAATTTAAATCTTGACATAACTAGATCCTATCATGATTTGTACACCTTTTATTCCAAAAGGGTGCTTTGTCTAGGATTGATTAAGGATTTAGTAGTCACTCTTGCTCAAATCCTAGTAAAAAGTGTAGTGTTAGATATAGTTGTCACAGATATCCCTCCCAAATTTGGAATGCTACTTTCAAGGTCTTGCTGTGCCAAATTAGGGGGAACTCTTCAAATGGACATGTCTTATGCCACTATTCCAGTGTTGAAAATAGCAATAAGAAATGCTAAAAATAGAAGTGCTAAAAATAGCACTGTTATAAATAGCATTTCAGGATACATTCCAATTTTAGTTAGTCCCTAAACTAAAATTGAGAATTAAAATTCGAATTTGATCTTAGCAGTTGTTTGTAAAATAATTAACTAATTCATCTTGAGTTAATTAGTTGTAGAAAATCAAACATGAAGTCTATGTGAAGACATGTAACAGTTTCTCCATTGATTGAGGAAGTTATCCCTTGATTAAAGGAGATCAGGATGAGTTGTACTTTGAGTTGTAATTAGTTAGCTCAATTAATTGAGTTAAGTCCAGTTAGATTAGTTCAAATAGTTTGTTGAACTAATTGTGAGTTTAGTTAGTTAATGCATGCATGCACGTAATTGCTGCACTTTAGATAACAGAATATTCTCTCATAAATAACTCATGCATGTCAGTTCAGTCGGAGACCTAGTTGAGATCAGATGATGGGACAATGTACTATCAGTTGCAGGAATATTCCATTGAGGATATCTTTTGCATGTAGAAGGAATTCATTCCTTGGAGATTGCACAGTTATTTCAGAGGTTAGTATTGTGTGTGAGGTGAGAATCACACAGGTTGCAGCTGGAGGACCCAGGAGAAACTACGCAGGGAAATAGGAGGCTTGGAGGACTGAAGGAAGGCATATGTTGTGTCTATTTAGTCTGTGAGCTGTATTGTTGGATTGTACTGAGAGCAGGATATCTTGGGAGCTAATGCTTTGTGTAATCTAAACATATTTCCACTTGTATGATAATACAGAGATCAAGGTTTTTAGCTGAGGCATTCACTAGAGTATTCTTCTATGTTCATGTGTGATTGCTTTCTCATTCTCAGTTATATGTGTTCTAATTGATCTTGCTCAACATCGATTAAGCTTCCACAAGTTTGTTGTAGAAGTAGATCTTGTATTTTGCTTTAGTATATTGCATAATCTATTGATCTACAGTGGGAAAATTCTACATGGTATCGGAGCAAAGGTGATCAAAGTGAAGAACAATATAAAAAGAAGGGAGAAGTTCAAATTTTGAAGTTCCTGATTATAGAAATTGAGTTCTTATCACTTCTCAATTTCACCAATGGAATTCAGCGGTTTAAGACTCGAGTATGCCCTTGATGGCAGCTCGAATTATATAGCCTAGAAGGATCACATGGAAGTAGTCTTAGAGGACAACAGTCTAAAGGACTTCATTGATCAAGAATTCCCCAAGCCGGTAGCAGCTAATGCTACAGAATTGGAGGAATGGAAGAAATGTATGGCTAGAGCGAGGATAATCCTCCTAGAGGGAGTTGGAGACCACATTGTCTTGAGCCTCCATGGGAAGGAGACACCATTTTCAATATGGAAAACATTGAAAGATCTATATCAGAACAACAATGATCAGAGGAAGCTGGCTTTGAAAGACGAGCTTCGGAAAATCAAGTGTGAAAAGGGCGACAAGATCTCTACATATCTGAACAAGCTCACCACCTATAGGGATGAGCTTGGAAGTGTAGGGATCATGAAAACAGATGATCACATGGTGACTCTTGCTCTCCTCAGTCTTCCTAAGAGCTAGCATAGCTACCAAGACTCGGTAAATGGAAGAGAGAAACTGATAGATTGGGAATGACTTTGGTTGGATCTGATGTAGGAGGAGATAAGAAGAAGCACCAGAGATGGATCTTTATCAAAGTAAGATGATGAATAAAATATAGCCTTAGTGAGTAAGGCAAGGAAAGGGAAAGGGAAGGCATCCCATCCCAAATCCAGTTCTTCCCATGGTAGGAAGAACTTTGACAAATCGAAAGTGTGATGCTTTCATTGTCATGAGGTGGACCATTATGCTATGAATTGTCCATAGAAGAAATCTAAGAAGGGATCCTCGAAGGGATCAGATGGTGAGGCATTGGCCTCTCAGTTCAAGTTAGATTTCTCTCTCATCACATGCATGGTTTCATCCATGGTGGTATGTGTTTGGTACCTAGACAGTGGAGCCTCTTTCCACATGTCCGGCGACAAGAATATTTTCAGTACCCTGGAGGAGAAAGATCTCCAGATGCAGATCGAGATGGGCGATGATGGAAAGTACCGTGTTTCAGGTGAAGGTACAATTGTGTTTCAGAGGGAGCATGGAGCTCCTCTCACCCTGACTTATGTAAATTATGTACCAGGTCTGAAGAAGAATCTTGTGTCTGTCACTATGCTAGAAGATAAAGGCTATGATGTAGTCTTTAATAAAGGAAAGGTATTCCTGAGGCATATCGGTACTGGACAGACCAAGAGGATTGGGATTCGAGTAAAGAATATCTACAAGCTGGAGGTAGACGATTGTGCTACATTGAGTTCCAAAGCAGAGGTGGTGCAAAGCCAAGATGTTGGCGAGCTATGACATAGAAGATTGGGCCACTTGCATCATGGGGCCTTGAAGATCATGTAACAGATTTTTACTGGACTTCCCAAGGGAAAATTGAAGTAGATAAATATATGCAAAGGTTGTACCTTGGGTAAGTATGCAAAATCTTGCTTTCAGGATCAAGATAGTAGAGCTGGAGCAATCCTGGAGCGAGTTCACACAGATGTTTGTGGACCATTCTCTACAGCCTCCACCGCTAAACAAAGGTACTATGTTATTTTTATTGATGATTTTTCTCGTGGATGTTGGATCTACTTTATGCAAAAGAAGAATTAGACCTTCTTGAGGTTTTGTGAGTTTAAAGCCTTGGCAGGGAAAGAATCTGGAAAGAAAATAAAATCCTTGCATAGTGACAATGGTGGAGAGTATGTCTCCCAATAGTTTAAGGAATTCTGTGCAGCAGAAGGAATTAATTGGGAGTTGACGGAACCCCATAACCCATAGCAAAATGGGGTGGTTGAAAGGAAGAACAGATTGATTGTGGGAGCAGCTCGAGCGATGTTGCATGACCAAAGCCTACCACTTCATTTATGGGCTGAGGCATGCAATACAACAATATACTTGCAGAACAGAAGCCCGCATCATATACAGGGAATGAAGACACCTATGGAGGCCTTTTTTGGGAAGCGACTAGATGTGAGTCACTTCAGGATCTTTGGATCATCAGTTTATTTCCATGCGACCAAAGATGCCTGGAACAAGCTAGATCCAATAGCTGAGTTGGGGATACTTGTGTGGTACACTGATACACCCCACAACTATCGATTTTTCCTACCTACCAGTCAGAGGACAGTGGTACACAGATATCTGAAGTTTGAAGAGCAGAAAGCCATGCGAGTATCACTTGAGAGGGAGACCAAGTTGCATGCAGAGGAGGAACTTTTAGTTCCTAAGGAGGAGGAGCCTCAGATTTATGCAGAGTAGCCACATGCAGAGGGAGTGGAGACATCCACTCATGTTGAGTCTTCTAGAGATGGGTGGAAATGCTCAAGGGAAGTTGACAGGTTGATGATGGATGTGCGAGAGAATGTGGGACAACCATCTTCTCAGCACAGGCAGAGGAGGTCACCCGAGAGGTACATTGGTTACATGGCCCTAGTTGGGGAGTGTGTAGAGTGCCAACCTTCTTCATTCGAGGAGGTAGTACAACAACCAGTCTGGGTTGATGCTATGGTAGAAGAGTATGACTCTATCATTCGGAACAGTGTGTGGGATGCTGTCCCAAGACCTCAGGACAAATCGGTGGTGAGTTCCAGATGGCTTTACAAGGTAAAGTAGGAAGTTGATGGTAGTGTTGAGAAACATAAGGCAAGGTTTGTTGCCCGTGGTTTCTCACAGGTCGAGGGGATCCACTATGATGAGACCTTTTCTCCTGTAGCAAGGTACTCATCTATCAGATCGATGTTGGCACTATCAGCTCAGATGGGTTGGAAGATCCATCAGATGGATGTGAATACAATGTTCCTCAATGGGAAGATTGAGGAAGAGGTGTATATTGAGAAATTGGAAGGTTTTGAGACCTTCGATTGTGAGTTGCATGTGTGCCAACTCAAGAGGGCTTTGTATGGGTTGAAGCAAGCACCCCGTGCTTGGTACACTAGGATTGACAGCTATTTCATTGGGTTGGGCTTCACCAAGAGTGAAGCAGATGCGAACCTTTACCAAATGATGGTAGAAGGTAAGCCATTGATCATTGTTCTTTATGTGGATGATTTGATTAATGGCAGAAGTGTACTCAGACATGTAATTTTATTAATCAGAAAAAAACAATTACATATTGATTTTGCAAGAGTTTACACCCGAACAACAAAACACTCTTGCAATGAGCTATTTATAAGCTAAAATGTCTTAACTACCTCTAATTATGGATCACTTATTAAATAACAAGTGTCCAATTACAATAAATGCTATTCAAACAACTTGATAAAAAATCTCCTAAAATAGAGCCTAAGATACGACACATTTGTAGAGTCATATCTTGTTACAACAATATACTAATTCTAAATGTCTCCATTAAATAATTAAATATTCTAGAATAATAATTATTAATTTAATATCTTAAATTAATAATTATTTTATTCCAACTTTATAACCTATGATAATATTTTATTTTTGGATCATCTAACATTCCTCCCATGATCCAAAGATACATTACAACAGATACGAAGTTCATCCCTAAACTTAGTAAATTTTATTCTGCCAAGCGGTTTCGTGAAAATGTCAGAGATCTGATCTTCTGAAGGACAATAAACTGGCTTGAGGACATCTTTGGCAATGAGAGATCTGATATGATGATACTTCGTGTCCACGTGCTTTGCCTTTGAATGAAAAAATGGGTTCTTGGCAAGTTTGATGGCTGACTGGCTGTCAATGAATAATGATGTAGCTTCTGCCTAAGAAATGCCCAAGTCCTGCAAAATTCTGCGCAACCAAACAACTTCACATTCTGCTTCCCATGCTGAAATGTACTCTACTTCTGTTGAAGAAGTGGCCACTGTAGCTTGCTTCTTACAACTCCAAGATACTACTACTCATCCCATATTCATTAAATAACTTGATGTTGATGCTCGATCATCAATACTTCCAACAAAGTTGGCATTTGAATATCCACCAAGTACAAAGTTTTTGGTCTTTGTGTAAAGAAGACCAAAATATTTTGTTCCTTGGATATATCGAAGAACTCTTTTGGCTGCATTCCAGTGGCTATCTCGTGGTTCCTACATAAAACGTGAAAGAATACTGATTTCATAAGATAGATTAGGGTGAGTGTTGGTTAAATAAATCAAGCTGCCAATCAACTGTCTGTAAGTAGTGCTGTCCACCTTCCCCCCCTTCAAATTTTTAAAGTTTCAAGTTTTACTCCATGGGGGTAAGAACGGGCTTGCAATCCTACATTCCAAATCGTTGAAGAACCTCTGCTGCATACTTACTTTGAGAAATGAAAATATGATGTGGATGTTGGAAGACTTCAACTCCAAGATAGTAGTGAAGTAATCCCAAATCTGTCATCTTAAAACATGCATGTAACTCCTTTTTCACTTGGGCAATATGATCATCATTGTTTCCAGTAATGATCAAATCATCTACATACATAACAAGAATCACTAGATATTTGCCCTGTTGTTGCACATACACAGTATCATCAGATTCACTTTGTTGAAAACCAACTTTCCTAAGCTATTCATCCATTTTTGCATACCAAGCTCGGGGAGCTTGTTTTAACCCATATAAAGCCTTGATCAATTTGCAGACTTTATGTTCTTTCCCTTCAATTTCAAAACCTGGTGGTTGTGTCATATGCACTTCTTCCTGTAAATCCCCATTGAGAAAAGCACTTTTCACATCCATTTGATAAACTTTCCATCCTTTCTGAGCGACCAATGCAAGTGTTAATCAGATGGTGTTTCATTTAGCTGTAGGAGCAAAAGTTTCCTCATAATCAATGCCTTCCTGCTGCGCAAAACCTTTAGAGAAAAGTCTTGCTTTATACTTTTCAAGTTCGCCCTTTTGGTTGTACTTAATTTTGTAAACCCATTTGCACCCTATGGGTTTAACATTTTGAGGACAATCAACAAGTTTCCAAGTGTTGTTATCAATTACTGCTCGATATTCTTCAATCATAGCCTGTTGCCATTCTTTATGTTTTACTGCTTCGTTGCATGTGGAAGGTTCAGTAAAATCATGTGTTGTCAAGATAAAATTTCCTTCACTTCTGTGTGACTTTCTTGTGCCTATTTTATTCTGTTCATCAGGGTTTACATCTTTCAAAAGTTGAACTGCCCATTTTGGTAGTTGATGCTTAGTTGTTTGAGATTCTGAAAATTCACCATCATTGTAAAGAGGATTAATATAAACTGATGTTCATCGATCAGTTGGAGATTCTGGAGGTGGAGAATCACTGTCAGAAGAACTGCTGCTGCTTGGAGATGTGGATGAACTGCTAGAATATCTAGATGGTGTTGTTGAAGTAGATGGACTGGACGAATCATCTTCAAATGAAGGAAAATCAAGTTCATACCAATTTGGCGAATTTGGTTGACTTTGTACATTTCCTTTTCTTCGACTGCCTTTAGTTTCTAACTTTTGAAGAAGACTTTCGATTTCTTCAGCACTCTTACTCTCTATTTCATCAAAAATTACATCCCTGCTCACAATAAATTTACCATTGGTCAAAAGAGGGTACCCTTTCTTCTCATCAGAATAGCCAATCATTGTGCATTTCAATCTTCTTGAGTCAAGCTTAGTTCATTTTTCTTTTGGAATTAAAGCATAACAGACTGATCCAAAAAATCTAAGATGTTTAACTCGAGGTTTGAAACCAAACCAAGCTTCATAAGGTGTGATTCCATCTAAAGAAGCAGTTGAAGATCTGTTTGTTGAATAGACAGCTGTATGAATTTCTTCTGCCCAATAGGTTGGACTTAACTTTTTAGAAGTTAACATAGATCTCGCCATTCCTAACAAGGTGCGATTCATTCTTCCTACTACTCCAATTTGCTATGGAGTGTAAACATTTGTAAGATGTCTTATTATGCCATTATCACTACAATAAGTTTTGAATTCATTTGAAGTGAATTCTCCCCCGTTATCTGTCTTGAGAGTACCTATCTTTTCTTTGACTTCATTTTCAACAAGTTGGCGAAAAATTTTAAACTTTTCAAATGCTTGTTACTTTTGCTTTAAGAAATAAACCCAAGTAATTCTACTAAAATCGTCAATGAATAGTAAGAAATATTTGCAACCACCAAATGAAGTTTGTAGTGGTCCACAAACATCACTGTGAACTAGTTGTAGCTACCTGTTTGCATGCCATGAACTTGTTGGAAAAGATTCTCGACTTTGTTTTCCATAAATTCAAGCTTCACATTTTTCATTTTCCTTTTTGAAAGTTGGAAGTCCCTTAACCATCTCTTGTTTCTGCAATTGAGAAAGACTATCAAAATTTAAATGTCCATATCTTACATGCCATAATCTTATAGGTGAAATCCCTGTAGTCACTGCCCCTGCAAAATCAGAATGCCTTGGAATAATTGTCCCTTTCATCCTTAACAATTTTCTGTCTTCATAACCTGTCATCACAGTTTGCAAGCTCTGTGTGACTGAATTAATCTTAACTAATCCATCTTCCATAATTAGCTGATGTCCTGCTTGTCAAATCGTGACTAAAGACAACAATTTTTTCTTAAAGGTTGGTACATATCATACATTTGAAATCATTTTTTCTCCATTGCCAAGGAGAAAAACTTTAACTGCTCATTTTCCATAAGGAGTATGTTTTGTATCATCTGAAAGAAAAATGGAATTAAGTTGGCAATCTTGAAAATTCCAAAAAAAATCACGTTGACAAGTCATGTGCTGAGTTGCCCCTAAATCCAAGATCTAGGCATCTTCATAATCCCTCCTAAGATGGGATGAAAGTTGTAATGCCGGCGAGGAAGTAAAAACATATTCTGAGTTATCATCATCTTGATCATTTGCAAATTGTGCTGAGGGTTGATGAAACTTGGGAATTTTATTAAGAGAAGTTCGACAATATTCAGCATAATGTCCAAATTTGTTACATCTTTGACACACAATTTGACTTAAGTCTCTTCCTCTTCCTAAAGATTGTCCTCTCCCTCTGCTTTGACTTCTATTTTGAGGTTGTCCTCTACCTTGATTACTATTTCCTTGTCCTTGAAAATAGCCTCTTCCTTGATTGTTTCCTCTGCCTTGAAAATTACTCCTGCCTAAACTGTTGCCTCTATTAAAGTTGTTTCCTTTGCTTTAGCTTTGACCTCGACTTTGTACATTATGTGCTGCTTGATTTTGATTGAAATTCCATCTGCCTTTGCTTCGAGAACTGTTAGCTGATGATTTACTAGTGTTGGCCTCTCTGAGGAAAACATCTTCACCAACTCTCTTTTTCTTCCCAAAGGTTTTATCATGTTGGGTCAACATTTTGCAGAGCTCATCAAACTTTAGCTTCTCTAGCTTTCCAGTTAATTGTAGAGTCTCCAAAAAATGTGTGTAGGAAGAAGGAAGTTCAACAATTAAAATTGTGACCATAAAACTATCATCTACTACTAGAAAACCAACATTAATGATTTCCTGCCTAATATTCTTAAGTCTTGAGATATATTCAAGAACATCACCTCCTTCAGTCAATTTTTTGTTGCAATAATTTTAATTGTAGATCAACTTTCTTTGATTGACGCTGAGTATCGAAGAGTTCTTTAAAAGTTCTCAAAGAAAACCATGCATTTGTATAATTTTCTATATGGACATACATTTCATCATTGACAGAAGATTTAATGAGAGCTAATGCTTTTGCATTCTTAACTTCCCATTTTGCTAGTGCAGCTGCATTTGTGGGTTTATTTGACTTAATATCCCATCACATATACCCTGCCACAATTCATTATAAATGAGAGTGCTTTCGATGAGGCATTGCCATGTTTTATAAGATTTTGTACCTTCGAGTTTGTCAAAATCATAAAACAAATTAATCAACTTTGACATTGTAGTGTTGAAGCTTTGCACCAGAATCAGGCTTAGAAAAAAAATTCAAGATGGGCAACACAACACGCAACACACTATGAAAAAACAATCTATCAGGGCTTGGCCTTGACCCTCGTATAGTCATTGAAATAGGAGAAAAATGACTGAGCTTTGCACTTGGCTCTAGTCAATTTCTCAAAAATTTACAAGGTAACTTTCAAAATTTGACTTTTACAATGATGCTCTTGCAAAACCTGGTAAAAAAATGTTACCCCCCCTCAAAGTAAAATTGCTTTGAGTTACAATGTCACACTTATCTCTCCATATATAAAAATAATTACAAATAAAATCACCTTATTACTCCAAAAAATTTACTGCCCTAAGCATTTACAAATAATAATTCCCAAAATAAAAAAAAAAACAATCACTCCAAGGAAAAAATACTCCACGCACCTTATTACTCCATTACAACAAAATCAATGCCAATAATACGTATCTATCCATTAAAAAATTACCATTATTCCATAGGATGGTGATTGTGTAGATTTGTCCTTATTTTTTGCATGAGACACTGCTAAATTAAGAAACTCAAAACCGTAAACTCATATTCAAGAATGCTGGCTCGAATGGCACCCTTGCAGGATTTGCTCTTGCAATAGTTTTTACATGGAAGTACTTGAAATATCTGAAGGCTGTTGGTTCTCTGAGGGAAGGCAACAATCACATTCTTTGCATTTACTTCCAATATAATAACTGCCATCGCTAAGGTCGTTCAGGCCGTATCTACCGTCATTTACAAGATAGAAAAACTTGTCCTCATTCGCCAGAATAATGGGAATCATTTGCTGGTTAATTGAATGGAGTTTTCCAGGACTTTGTTGAGCTAGAATATCCTCATCACATCCACTGCAGCATTACTGGAGCTCTGATACCACAATAATGGAAAAGTGTCCTCAGACACGTAATTTTATTAATAAAAAAAAACAATTACATATCGATTTGCAAGAGTTTACATCCGAACAAAAAAACACTCTTGCAATGAACTATTTATAAGCTAAAATGTCTTAACTACCTCTAATTATGGATCACTTATTAAATAACAAGTGTCCACTTACAATAAATGCTATTCAAACAACTTGCTAACAAATCCCCTAAAATAGAGCCTAAGATACGACACATTTGTAGAGTCATATCTTGTTACAACAATATACTAATTCTAAATGTCTCCAATAAATAATTAAATATTCTAGAATAATAAATATTTAATTTAATATCTTAAATTAATAATTATTTTATTCCAACTTTATAACCTATGATAATATTTTATTTTTGGATCATCTAACACTGATTTTGACAAGTGATGATCAGTTGATCAAGTCTTGCAAGGAGGACCTTGCAAGAGAGTTCGAGATTAAAGACATGGGTCTTATGCACTACTTTCTAGGCATGGAAGTGTGGTAGAAAGATAGGGAAGTATTTTTGTCTCAAGGAAAGTATGCCAATGAGATACTCAGGCGCTTTCACATGGAGAAGTGCAAGCCCATGCAGACTCCTCTAGCTGGGAACTGGAGGAAGGAGGATACTACTTCAGGTGAGGTAGTAGCTACTATTGTTTATCAGTAGCTTGTGGGTTCACTAATGTATCTAGTGAACACACAACCAGACTTATGCTTTGTAGTGAACCAACTGAGTCAAGCTATGGTTCAGCCTACCAAGCTATTTTGGAAGGCAGCGAAGCATGTGCTAAGATACCTCAAAGGCACATCTAAATATGGATTGTGGTACATATGGACAGATTGAGTGAAGCTTCAGGGCTTCATAAATGTAGATTGGGTAGGGAATCCATCAGATCGGAAGAGCACTTATGGAGGAATCTTCAACCTTGGTTCAGTTGCAGTTTCCTGGTACAACAAGAAACAGAGGTCAATTTCACTTAGCTCAACAGAGGCGGAATACATGGTTGCCAATTAGGTAGCATGTGAGGCCATCTGAATGCGAAAGATTCTAGTGGGATTGTTTGGTCAGAGGATGGATCCAACTGTGATCTACTGCGATAATCAGAGTTGTATCAAACTCTCCGAGAATCCAGTATTTCATGATAGGTCCAAGCACATCGATATCCAGTACCATTATCTTCGAGACTGTGTGGTGAAGAGGATCATGTTATTGTTGTATATTTCGACCGAGGAATAGCATGCAGATATTTTGACTAAGGCATTGTCAAAATGCAAGTTCGAGTTCCACAGAGACAGGATTGGGGTGACTGATAATCCATTTCTTATTGAGAGGGAGTGTTGAAAATAAGAACAAGAAATGCTACAAATAGAAGTGCTAAAAATAACACTACTATAAATAGCATTTCGGGATACATTCCAATTTTAATTAGTCCCTAAACTAAAATTGAGAATTAAAATTCGAATTTGATCTTAGCAGTTGTTTGTAAAATAACTAATTAATTCATATTGAGTTAATTAGTTGTAGAAAATCAAACATGAAGTCTATGTGAAGACATGCAACAATTTCTCCATTTGATTGAGGAAGTTATCCCTTGATTAAAGGAGATCAGGATGAGTTGTACTTTGAGTTGTAATTAGTTAGCTCAGTTAACTGAGTTAAGTCCAGTTAGATTAGTTCAAATAGTTTGTTGAACTAATTGTGAGTTCAGTTAGTTAATGCATGCATGCATGTAACTGCTGCACTTTAGATAACTAAATATTATCTCATAAATAACTCATGCATGTCAGTTCAGTCAGAGACATAGTTGAGGTTAGATGATGGGACAGTGTACTATCAATTGCAGGAATATTCCATTGAGGATATCCCTTTCATGCAGAAGGAATTCATTCCTTGAAGATTGCGCAGTTATTTCAGAGGTCAATGTTGTGTGTGAGGTGAGAATCACACAGGTTGCAACTGGAGGACCCAAGAGAAACTGCGCAAGGAAATAGGAGGCTTGGAGGACTGAAGGAAGGCATATGTTGTGTCTATTCAGTTTGTGAGCTATATTGTTGGATTGTACTGAGAGCAGGATAGCTTGTGAGCTAATGCTTTGTGTAATCTGAACATATTTCCACTTGTATGATAATACAGAGATCAGGGTTTTTAGCTGAGGTTTTCCCCAAAGTATTCTTCTGTGTTCATGTGTGATTGCTTTCTCATTTTTAGTTATATTTGTTCTAATTGATCTTGCTCAAAATCGATTAAGCTTCCGCAAGTTTGTTGTAGAAGTAGATCTTGTATTTTGATTTAGTATATTGCATAATTTGTTGATCTACAGTGGGAAAATTCTACATCTAGTTGAGCAACTAAGGCTGTATAGGGAGGTGAGCTTTGTGCATATTGTTTGCAAAATAGATCAGCCAAGAAACCATCCCATATAAAATGCAATTGATCAAGATTTTGGTTGTTTCCAACTTTCTTCAAACCAAACACATTAAACTCAAGTAAAAATTGAAGATGTAATTGAAAGACCTGTACCAAATCAGACTGTTTTTTCTAGTTCTGATCAGAAACATCTAAAGCATTGGATGAAGGCTTTTGACAGGTGTAGGAAATTTGGAATATTCCTCAATCTTAAAAAGTCTCTTTTTTCTATCAAAGAAGGAAAGTTTCTAGGCCATATAATCTCAAAAGAAGGAGTGGTGATTGATCCCAAACGTGTTTCTGCAATAAAAACAATGTCATTACCTAGAAACAAGAAGGAGATCCAAGATTTTCTAGGCAAGATTAATTCCTTAAGGAGGTTCATCCCAAATTATGCTGAAATTATGAAAGACATAACTAATATGCTCTGAAAGGATCATAAAGTTAAATGGAATGTCTCTTCCAGGTATGCAGTTGACCAAATCAAGAAAGCTATATCTGAAGCTCCAACCTTGGCTAGTCCTGATTATACTAAGCCATTCAGTATATTTTCCTTTGCCTCCAAAAAAACCCTTGCTTTTGTTTTACTGCAAAAGAATGAAGATTCCCATGACCAACCTATAGCATTTTTCATTAAGGTTATGAGAGATTCTGAGCTTAAGTATGACATAAATGAAAAGCAAGCCTATGCCCTAATACAAGCCCTGAAATCATTCAGGATGTATGTCCTACAATCACCTATTACTGCTTATGTTCCTAACAGTGCTGTGAAGATTATTTTAACCCAAGCTGACATTGATGGGAAGAGAGGTAGATGGATCACTGAAATATTGGAGTTTGATAAAAACTACAAATCTAATCAAGGGTCAAGGATTAGCTAAGCTTCTAGCTGAATCAAACTGTAAAGTTCTTGGCATCAAATCTATTTTGGAAATACAAGGGAAGAATCCACAAGAACCTTCTCAAAGTTCAGATAAGAAGAATCCACAAGAACCTTTTGTTCTTGTAGAAGGGGAGAATCCATAAGAACCTTCCCAAAATTTGAATGGGGAGAATCCACAAGAACCTTCCCTTCATCCTGAAGAAAAGAATCCACAAGAACCTTTACCTTCAAATCAGATCATCCCTTTACATATTGATGATAAAGTTCTCTCTTCGAATTGGTATCAGGATATTGTAAATTTCTTGATCCATTTCGAATGTCCAACATCATTTTCCAAAAGTCAGTGTAAAGCTCTGAAATCGAAGGCAGTGAAATACTGTATCATAAATGAAAATATTTACTAGAAGGACCCACTGAATATCTTGTTATTATGTTTGATAGAATCAGAAACTGAAGGAATCATTGATCAGTTTCATACAGGATTTTGTGGAGGACATTATGCTTGGAGAGAAACAACATATAAACTATTGAGGGCAGGATTTTATTGGCCCACATTGTTCTTACAAGTAGGAGAAAAGGTCAGAAGTTGTGTCCCTTGTTAGATGTTGCTAGTAAGAAAAAATTAGCAGCTCTTACACTTATCCAAACAATAGTCTCAGCACCTTTTCTCGAATGGGGACTAGATTTTATTGGAGGGATTCATCCTACTTCAAGAAATCAGCATAGATGGATCCTCATGGCAACAAAATACTTCAATAAATGAGTGGAAGCAATTCTAGTAAGAAATGCTACTGATTCAGTAGTAATCCAATTCATTGAAGAAAACACTTTATCTAGGTTTGATTTCCCAACACAAATTGTTATTGATAATGCAACATCATTTTCCAATGTTAAAATGATTGAGTTTTGCCAGAAATATTAGATTCTGTTACATCATTCAACTCCATATTACCCTCAAGGCAATGGCCTTGTAGAATCCTCAGATAAAAGTCTGGTAAAGGTGATCAAAAATACTTTAGCAAATCATAAAAGGAGATGGGATTCTCACCTAATTTATGCAGTCTAGGCAAACGAGATTACTCCAAAGAAGTCTACTGGAAATTCTCCTTTTCAGCTGGTCTATGGGAAAGATGCTATCTTCCCTACCAACTTGGCCTTCCCCATTTTTAAATTCCTGCAGGATTCAATTGATGAACCTGATGATTTTTCAAGGAGAATAAATCAGATTATTGAACTAAATGAAAAAAGAGATGAAGTTCAATATAAATTGAAAATGTATCAGAATAAGATGAAGAGCCTATTTGACAGAAGATCCAGGGAAAGGGACTTCAAGGAAGGTAATCTAGTTCTAAGATGGGATTCCAGAAGAGAAGATAAAGGAAAACATGGCAAGTTTGATAACATGTGGTTTGGACCTTTAGCTATTGCTAAAGTAAAGGGAAACAACACTTTTGTGCTACAAAATCTTGAGGGACTATATTCCACTTATCCTGTTAATGGAAGGTTTCTTAAACATTACATTCAGTACTGAGAAGTTGAAGTAGATTTCATTACTATCATTGTAAAAACTCCAGTTTGTTTTTTACAGGAAAGAATCCATACCCCGAAGAGAAGGCACATGGATCTGTAGGTTCTTTGCATTCTACAGGAGAAAGCAGTCCCCAGTTGGAGCTGATCTTGTAGCAATTTTTTGTTTTGGTAAGTTAGTGTCAATTATTCAAAAAATGAAAATATATTTTAAAAATATGTTAAGTTAGGATATGGACAAAAAGAATATTAAATAAAAATGGTTAGGGATTTTTTATGAAAAAGTCCATATCAAATAAAATGATAGAATAAATGCCCTAAAAAATGGAGGAAAAAATAAAATGTTAGGTTAGAAAGAAAAAAAAAATAATAAACTCTGAAAGTGTTGCAAATCCAAATGCCACTACTCTTAGCATAGTTTAGTTTTGCAAATAAAATTGTGCGCAGATTGTTTAAATTCCACACTAGTTCATACAATCCAATTATATAGTTTAATCATGGTTGGATTTGATTTAAATTATTTATCAATAGGTAGCAAATAAAATTGGCTCAATAGTTTAAATTTAGCCAATGGAAGAAATAATGGATAGAGGTATATTAGTTATTAAAAGGAAATATTGAGTTGCTAGCCTAAATTCACTCGGATGAATAAATGAAAATGTTAGGAGTATAAAGGGTAGGTAGACATATGAGAAATAATTGGAGCATGGAAGGTTTTTATCCTAATTTGTAACATTGGATAATGCATGCATACGATGTTTCATTTTTAATTAATCTTAATCCCAAGTACCAATGTATTTTACGGTATCCTAACTTCATTCATTTATTCACCCATTACTCAAAATTGTCATATCCGCCATAAAATTGTGACCCTGCCATCACTTCCGCCTCACATGTTAAATCCCTTCAACCTTACCTTTCATCGCACATGCTCCCCTGAGATCCAATCGCCCACATCCCTCCTTGGCCCTTATTTGCCATCCAAACTTTATCGGTGCTGGAGGGGGGGTTTGCAATGGGCAATTTTCAAAACTGCCTTTTTAAACCACCTTTTCTTCATTTTAGTCTTTTAGGACTTAAAATCCTGAAACAACTTATTACCTCGAGTTGCTCCCTAACGCGGTTTACGTGTGAAGGTTTACCGCCGCTCCATGTCAACGTCCATGTCCTCTCCATGTCACTTCTTCCATTCAATCAAATTCTTCATATCTGTTATTCATTCAATTCATAACTCCTGTGAATTTATGTCCCAAAGACCAGTTAATTAATCCATTTGGATAATTAATGCAAATTTAACCATTCATTCAACAGCTCCGCTCCAATTTTTCCATTAAAAGCCCTGTTCCTCCATTAAAATAGTTACACAGTGCATTTTTGTAACTAAATTGATCATTCAAGATTGCCTCCTTACAACTCAACAACGGTTTGACAATTGAGTAGTTGTTCTCTCCTGTTTAGAAGAAAGTCGACATCCAGGTCCACTTGTCTCTCTTTCAGTCATACTGTTTTTACGGTGATCACTCTGTTTCAGACTGATTTTTCCATTTCTATCATTTTCTATGTTCAAATTCATTTGATAAAATGCCTCATAAGGGAAAAGAAGTTGTATAAATCCCAAATCCTCTTGTACATCCATAGGTTGACTTCCATCATACCCCCATGGTCGACAAAGATTGTAAAATCATTGAGACTTCTTCTCAGTTTGATTTATATTAAATTTACTGCTAGATGGAAGATCAATTAATTGATAAGACAGATGAAATAGGACTTTGGCACTCCCTCCTTCCCCACTACATTTTCCCTCAGATACATAGAGCACCTGAATTTATCAAGAAATGCCATGAATCCTATGATCCTAGCCAAAGAACAATCATTTCACCCATAGGAGAAATCCTTTGTTTAATCAATGTTGAGTCCATTGAAAAGATGTTGCGGGCCCCTACTATTACACCAACCCATCATTTTTCCCGTGAAATCCTGAGAGAAACCTATCAGAAACTAGATTTTACTAAAAGATCCCAGACTCCTGAACTTTTCCTAGCTATTGATAGTCCTCTGACTAAAAGAAACCCTCCTTATGACTCATCCATGTTCCCTGATAGAACCAAGCAAATCACCACTATTTTGTCCTATCTGCTTGGTTATAACTCTGATCAATATGTTAATGATTCCATACTAGGTTTCTTGTCTATATTTTCTGCTGATTCCAAACCCACTGTTATTTATAATTTCAGCCAATTCCTAGCTGAAGCCATACATGAGCAATTTGTCCAGTTTAACACTGAAGAAGTATTCAAGCATGCTTTAGTACTTGTGTACATTTTTAGGGAGACAAATTTCCATTCACCTTACAGAAGCTAGATGAGGAAGGCAACCAACAATCAATGATCTTTTGGACTACAATGGGAATGAATGAGAAAAAAGAGTTTACCTATAAATAGTTCATAGAATTGTTTATTCATCCAGCTATTAGTCTTATGAGCAACACTCCAGTACCAAGAATCATTGATGAGATTGTCAAAGTATTGTAGTTGGTTGACCAAGACACAACATGAGATTGGTATATTTACCAAAACTACATAGAAATCAGGGTTTATGGTTGTGAGCTTCCACCCTACAAACTTCCCAAGTACCTCCCTATCAAAATATTTGCACTGGAATATATTAGGCAGAGGTTAAATGCAGATGAGTACACTTTGTGGTAGCAAAGAAGAAATCTCAATTCAAGCTAAAAGCTTAGGTTGGTCCATTCATCTGTAATACCAGAGCACCAGGAGAAGAATCAGATATGTTACTAAAGGAAATGAAGTTTGGTCTCAGTTTCACTTGGTCTTATGATCCAATGGGAGTGATTTCTAAACTCAGGGTGGAAAACAAGTTTATTGCATATCACCACACAGCCAGGCCTAAAATAGAACAATACAAAAATAAGTTGGAATGGACAGAGAACACCCTCCAAGAAGCTGAAGAGCAGGCAGTTTCTACTTCAAATGTACAAACTCCACTTTCACAGGAAAAGACAGCTAAAAGAGCAATGTAAGAATAGTCTTCCCCTACAACTGGATCATTAAGCCAGGGCTTTAGGATTGTGCACAGGAAAAAGAGACATAGGATCTCTGTGATTGTTGGAGCAACACATGAGTCTCAAAAAACCACATTTTATGGACTTGGAGAGACTATGCTCTATACACAGTCTAGTGGACAGTCTACCTAGTCCCCAACTCATTCCACTACTTCTCATGAACAACAGGTAATTCAAATCAGTGGAAGCATTCAGAAGGGCAAGGAGGAGGATATCTTTCATGTTTCAGTGAGATTAAAAAGAAAAATGAAGAATTGAAGTTAAACACCTATACCCAATTCTAGAAGCATTCGTCCAGCTCTCAAGCCAGACTTCTTTTAGTCTTTGACTTTGAGAAGGGAAAGATGCAGATGGATTTCTTGCAAGCCCAAATTCCACAGCCTAGGACTGCTACACATTATCAGAAGTAGACCTCTTTTGAATTTAATGTAAAGGATGTGCATCCAATTGATCAAATTGAGATGCACAAAGAAAATGGTCAGATGATTTCTTCCACTTTGACTAACATTGCCATGAGTTTGTCAAAGTTGCAGATTACCTTAGCAAACACACAATCACAACTCAAGTTGGAGAAAGTCTCCTCATTGGCAATGGACACAAAGATCAAATATTTAGAAGATCTGGTGCTGAAGATGGGATATGATCCCTCCAACATAAATGCAACAGAAGAACTTGTTAAGAAGAAAAATGCTGAGCTCTCAACATTAAGGAAGCAGCTCAAATTGCCAACTTCTAAGGACCCAATGGCTAAAGATATTGAAGAAATTGAAACTTAGAAGTCTAACATGATGAAGCTCATCATGGAACAAAATTTGCAAATAAAACAGATGGAAGAGAAGATGGAGAAACTGGTTAAAGAGAAAGAGGAAGTTTTCAAAATAGCTCAAACACCAATGGATGTAGTACCCCTTGCAGCAATCCTTGTAACTAGGGTTTCTACTTCAGCCACAACATCAACTACAGGTACATCAGAAAGAGTTGAACAGCTTGCTAAAGCTATTCAGAACCTGTCTATTTAGATACGAGAAATCAAGAAGTTGCAAAATGAACTCAAGGAGTTACAACATATGAAAGCAGTTGCAGACACTTCACATGCAGCTGAGTTGCAGAGAGCAAAAGGTCAGATTGAAGCATTGCAGAAGGAAATCAAAGAGTCCTACCTTGGAAATAAACTAGGTTTGGAAAAGGAAATTCTATGGGAAGAAATTACTGAAGCAGTCAAGGATATCTGGCCCTATATCAAGATAGTATTTGATCAAAAATTCCTCTTGGAGAAAGCTCAACAAGCTGTTGAAACTATTTCTAAAGAGCTTGAAGACATGCCCGAAATTTCTTCTGACATAATCAAGTTCCTCAATTCTAAAGACAAATATGAGATGGAAGAATTGGGTATAACTGATAGGACAACAACTATACTGGAGGTAAAGAAGATCATTACCAAGTAAAACCTCAACCTTCAGTTGGAGGAAAAGTACAACACTATAAATAATATAGTTCAAAGGTTTTTCAGTAGGTTAGAACCCTTGACGAGCAAGGGTTTTCCCTCTATGCTTGTGGTCGTTGATGAATTAATGCCCATTGAGGATTATGTTTTGAAGCTTACAGAGGTGGGTACTAATTTGCTACTTCAGTTTCAAATATAAGAGGCGCAACAACACCAAGGGTTGTGCTGAATGCACTCAGAGATTCCTTTTTTATCTTGGATGAAATTAGGCATATATTTCCAATAAAACCCAATTTTACTAAGTATACAGAGATGGATGAAGTTTATAGGAGAGTAACTAAGTTATCTATCCTAGATAAGAAATGCTAGGAAGAATTAATTGATTTACTTGACTAGAGGGTGATTAAACAACATTCAACCATTATAGGAACAATCATCACAAGTTCAACATTTCTTAGTTTTTTCAGCAACAGTCATCAACAACTCATCACCAAAATAGTGCCAAATTGGCTAGTAGTTTATATTCATGATTTTGTAATTATCTATTTTTGTAAAATAGTTTAAGATATTTTCCCAGTTCTATCATTGTATAAATAAATCTCTTTCACAAGTTATTAAGTGTTTCACCCTTGAAGAAGCATTTCTAAACATTGAATGTACTTGACTTTTCTGAATCATTAATACAAAAGAAAATGGATTCTGAATTCTAATTCATACAGTTTTGTTTTTCTGTAAGTTTTTTCCAGTTTTATTTCACATTGTTTTCTTCATGTTCTTATGTTTTACAAATATAACCAAGTAGAAGTAATTGTCTTTCAATTATTCTTATAAGCTTCTAAAGTGATCATCTATAAAGAGAATGAATTATATAAACTGTTTGTTTTATTAATTCCCTCTAAATCATAATATCATCAACATCTGTTGTAAGCTTAAGCATATTTTGTTAAACCTTCTGAACATAGTTTAAAGGTTTTCTTACTTATGATTATTTAATTTTCAATTTGAAGACTGTGATAGTCATATCATCTCTCTATTTCTTCTCACCACCATACAAACTATATCACTGTGTGAATTTTAATAGCATCCCTCTTTTCAAATATTAATATTATTCAAAAGGTTAGTCATCACTGTTTTAAATATGTTTCATACATTGGTCCTCCAAATTAAAACAAAACCCCCAAAACAATTATCTTAGATGCCCTGGCATGATATTTGACCATTATCATCTCAGAGATACAACAGGACCTCGATAGGTAGGAGGATTCTTCTCACGAGGGAATGGGCAAAGGAGGAAGGAGGGGAGTCAAAAGAGGGAGGGTTTAGTCAACATATCTTAAGGATGGGTGATGAGTGAGAGGTTCAACAAATATGATAACCATAGAGGATCCCCTATTTCTATTAAAAAACCTTGTGCAGATAGAACAATTGGACAAAAAAAATAGAGCAAGGGAAAAGGTAAAGTACCAAAGAGAGGAGACGGTCCCAATGGAGGAGGGACTATGACCTACTCTAGAGAACATGTACATGGGTTGTGTAGAAATAAATTGAAATTTTTAGCTGCTAATGAAATGAAACTAAAATCAATAAACACAAATTTCTTCTACTAAATTTTGTGGAAGGAAATCCGACAATATAAACACATGCAATCATTCAATCACAACGAACACAATTTTTTATAGGGAACCCAATTGGGAAAAACCCCTCCTCTGTTTGTATTAAATCAGATGAGAACAATGATCTATTTCAATGATTTCTTCAATACTTGAAGCTCCCTCTACACTATAATATTGATCTCCTCCTTAGTCTACACTACCAAATACTTAGGAAAAATAGGCCTCCTGCTTCCTCCTATTTCTTTTTGCAATTCCTACTCCTTAAGAATATGAATAGCCCATATTTTCTTGCACAATCCAAAGAAAATTCCTCACATGGTACATGCAAACTATGTATACTCAGTAGTATACAACAATAAATACAATTATGCCTCATCTTTCCACTCAACTAGGAAATTCAAATTGCATGCATGACTAGATCTAATTTTAGTAAATTGAATAGTTAACTGAGAGATAAGTGAATTAACAATAGTTACAACTGCTCAATTGAGATCATACTGACTCTATTATAGGCTAGAGCTCAAATAACTGAGTTTCACTAAATATGACTCCACTAGACAGCTACATCTTAGCAATCAACCCATGCACAACCCTACTTCATGAACATAAACCAAAATTTACTAACTTAACTGAGTGACTTGGCCATGTCACTCTTGCTAAATGCAATTCAAGCCATCCTGCTAAAGTGGAAATTCAAATTTCTTCATTTGACTAATGCACAAGTCAAATGAACCCTTTTCTTGCTACAATTTAACGCCCCCTCTTAGCAAGAAAAGGGTTTTTAACAACCCCCATCCTACTCCTGTGGAACTCAAAATTTCCTCTCAACAAAGCTTTTGTCAAGATGTCTAAATCCTACTCCTCTGTGGGAATGTATTGTAACAAAAATAACACTCCCTCTCATTGCTTTTGTTTCTACTGCAACAACAACAACTGAGAAGCATCCAAAATACTAAATCAACTATGTCTTTGTGCTGCAACTATCTCCCAAGATCTGAATGCATCAACTAACATTGATTCTTCTACTACTATATATTGTGGGCACATGTAGCAAGGGTAATTATCCATGAGAAGAGAATACAACAACTACTGTTGCTCTCCTATGGACCCTGCCCAAATATTTGCAACTATGGGACTAAGGCTCTACATCACCCCACCTCACTCTTGGAGGTATAATTACATACATGGTGGAATATTCCTCTAGCTTGTAGAGATTTTTAACTTGAACACTAATTTTTTTTACTTTTCCAGTAAAAACATGCTTCATATAAGCCTTCCCTCTGTTGAACACCACATCATATCTTTTGTCTTCAAGTACAACTACATAACCTAGATTTTTCTTCAAACCAAGCACAAACATTACATCATTTAGATGAAGCTTGGATCCTTACTCCCTCTTAAAGGTGATAGTTTCAATCCCTTTGGTACTATGCCTACCATCATCTCCAAGATCTATGTGTAATTGTAGGTCCTTCTCCTCTAAGTTGCTAAAGAACTCCTTATTCCTTGTCATATAAAATGAAGCATCATAATCTAAGTAACACTAAATCCCTCTTACTGTGATTTCCATGAAAGAAATGAGGTTTAAATCCAACTCTAATTGTGATGTGAGAGAATATCCTCCTACTATGGCTATAGGTTCTGTTGTCCCTTAAGAAACCAATTTCTTGGCTGTGTAGAAATTGTGCTTAAGACATTAATGTTTATTATTCTTCTCATTTATTTGTATGATGTATCCTCAAGTGAAGGACCTGAAGGGCTTGACTTTTAACCCTTAATATTTAGTTGATATGAAAGTCTCAGAATGCCATATGATTGCTGAATATAAATGCTGAGTGAAGAATGCTTTGAGAAGTTAGAGACAATATACTGTTTTTCATAGAAACTATTATATGTAACACTTTGAGAAGTTAGAGACAATATGTTGTTTTTCACAGAAACTATTATCTGTAACTTAGAAGAAATGTAGAAGTAGGAACTTTAAGTACAGGAGCGCTCTTTTAAGGAATTTTAACTTCATTCACATAAGTAAACAAAGACCTGTAGCTTCATTACCATACTTAAAGAAAGGAAGACACATAATTACACATAATAGAGAAATTACAAATCATACCCCACAATGTGTGGAAACCTCTTGATTCTTTCATTAATCATCAATTTTATCAAGAATACAATAGCCTAGTCTCTAGGTTCTTCAAAATTCGGACCCTTTTTTCTATAATTTTGCCTCTTTTTATACATCATGGGATAGTTGGTAACTATCAAAACTATCAAAACTGCTTAACTACCTTCTAAATATCTAAAGTAAAAGTCATTATAGAATATTACATTGGAGGGTAAAAGACACCTCATTCTTCTCAAGAAAATAAGAAAAAAAGAAGTAATAGAAATCAAAGTATGATTGGTGATTGTTGCTTACTGTTCGAATCTGTGGCCTTTGAAACTGCTTCCTTCATCTCATTTATCTTCTTCTCAACAGTATTCTTGAAGATGTTCTGATGACAGCTAAACTACTTTAACGTAGCAAAGCTGCATCTTTACAAAATTCTATGTGTGGACCTGTGGGTTATGGGCCCATGTATATATCAAAAGCATTCTAATTGGTTGAATCACAAAGAAACCCAACTAATCACCGTCGTAGTTATTATGCTAAAACAACGAAATTGGTTGATTTACGTGGAAAATGGAAAACCTTCAGTTACCATGGAACCAAAGGAATTAAGACTTCGGTTCATAATCTTATCGCGTCCGCCTTTTCCACAAACCTTTACCTTCCCCACAGAACCAAAAGGAAACAAAACTGCAGTTCATAGACTTCTCGGGTCCGAAATTTATAATAAAACCTGTGCACTTTTTGACGCGATATCCGTCAGATCTTGTCCCTTCTTGATGAGCGGTTGTGATCGATCCAGACTTCAATGGATTAAATCACATTCCATAAACCATCGCATCCATTTTCTAGATTAAAGCTTGTCCTTGTTAACCACGCGATTACCATTAGATCTGAACCCTTCAAGTGGACAACCCCGATTAACTGAGGTTTTAACTCAGTTTTATAATTTCTCGCATCTGATTTTGGAGTTATCCTCCACGCTTGTTAGCATGCGATTACCATTAGATCTATTTCTTTTTGATCGAACGGCTCATATCTTCTCCCGGGTTTCTCATGTTCGAAAGCCATCAATAATATAAAACAAATCACTTCTTTCAGACTTCCACATTCTCTTTTAATTCCGTTAGAAAATAATATTTGAATTTTTTTATTTTTTGCGATGAAATTGAAAACACAATTTAAATGACAATGGATTCTACAATAGGTTCCTTACTAGATTTCTTATTTGGACACTTGGTTGCATAATGTCCATACTCATGGAAGTGAAAGAATTAATTTTACTGAGGTCTTTATTCTTGCCTTGGGTATTCCTGCCTTTGGAAATATTTCCTTTTCTAACTAGAAAAAATTATTCTTCCTCCTTAGTTCTGGATTAGACTCCATCTCTAGTGTTTCTTCTAATCTCCTCCTACACCAAGTCAGACAAAAGTATCTCCCAATTTGGGAGATTGTCTCTTCCATTAACTAAATCCGAATAGTTGTGCCAGGACTTCGGAAGACCAAAGAGTTCTAATATCACTAGTTCAGATAGTGTTACGATATCTCCAGCTCTTCTAAGTTCATCTATGACCTGACTGAACCTTGATAGGTACTAAACAATTATTTTCATTTTTTCTGCATTCGAATGATCCTGAGCTTAACTTTCAATGTAAATTTATTGGCATCATTGTTTCTTTCGAATAAATCTATGAGGGTTTTCCACATTGCATAAGAAATCTTCTTTCCATGCAAACTCATAAGAACATGGTCTCTAACTCTCCCCATGATAATCCTCTTGGATTTTGTTGTATCTTTCTTCCACTGAGCCAATTGTTGTGCATCTAATGCTACTGGTTTGGAATATCAATTTGTGTGTACTCTAATACTCCATTGTCACCAAACAAAACTTTCATTTTGTCCTTCCAAGAAATGAAATTCGAAGTTCCCTCCAATGCATACTCAAGCCTCAATCCATAAAATGACATTATTCCCTCACTCAAATTCCTACTCTTATAGAATTCAAATTCCTGCACTCGAATTCCTACACCACACATACGTTTTTCAAAAATTCTCTGAGAGATGATAAAGAACTTGGTTTCTATGTAGATTTCAATAGCTCTGATACGACGTATAAATAACTCAAAATTTTCAGCTACTAATGAAATCAAACTGAAATCAATAGACACAAATTTCTTCTACTAAGTTTTGCGTAAGCAAAACTGACAATAGAAACACATGCAATCATTCAATCACAATGAAATAATTTTTTTTACTCGGGAACCAAACTAGGAAAACCTCTCCTCAGTTTGTATTAAATCATATGAGAAAAATGATATATTAAATAACTTCTTCAATGCTTGAAGTGCCCTTTTCACTGCATTACTAATCTCCTCTTCAGTCTACTATGCCCAATACTTAGAAAAATAGGCCTCCTGCTTCCTCCTATTTCCTTGAGAACTTCTTACTCCTAAAGAATAGGAATAACCCCTCTTTTCTTATGCAATTCCAAGAGAATTGCTCACCTACTACATGAAAACTATGTACACTCAATAGTATACAACAATAAATACAATTATGCCTTTTTCCTCTTCTCAACTAGGCAATTCGAATTGTATGCATGACTAGGGATAATTTTTAGTAAATTAACTAGTTAACTGAGATATCGATGAGCTAACAATAGTTTCAACTAATCAACTAAAATCATACTAAATCTATTCTAGACTAGAGCTCAGATAACTAATTTTCACTAAATATAACTCCATTAGACAACGAGATCTTAGAAATAATCTCATGACCAGCTCTACTTGTTTCCCATAAACTCGAATTTACATGAGTGATTTGGACATGTCACTTGTGCTAACTGCAACTCAAGTCATCCAGCTGAAGTGGAAATTCAAATTTCTCCTTTTGACTAAGGCACAAGTCAAATGAAGCCTTTTCTTGCTATAATTTAACAAATTTCTAAGGCTAGTACTATCTGTGAAGCTAAACCTAGAGGAGAGGCCAAAGGAGAGATCATCATTGCATCTCCTATGTCTCTTTTGGGTGAAGAGGAGTGTACAATTGGATCTTTAACCATGGGGGAAAGGTATCTAAAAGAGGAGTGGATTTTTTTGGCTCTTTTGTTTCCTTTGATCAACAATCTACATTGGAGGATGATATGACTATACCTGTGGCAATGTATTCACTTTCATGGTACCTTTGTAGTCAAAATATTGAGTATGTAAAACCACCTTACGAATTATCTTTATTTCACTCCATAAGCATCCTAAAACATCCAAAAGAACTAAGAATCTAGTGACCTTTAATTCTTTAGTTTCGAGAAAAGACATATCAACATCCAATAGCTCACCCAAATTTGAGTCAATTATAGTGAGAGCACCCCTTGTCTAGAATTTCATGATATGCCTATGCATGTAGATCTAGATAGGGATTTTGTCCATCCTCTCCTTGTTGGCATTGAAGAGTGGATTCCATCATTTAAGAAGAAGGTGAATTGAGTCAATATACCAAATTTTCTGGAGTGCCTTGGAGGCCTTCTTTTCTGAGAAAATCAATGAGAACCACCCTTTGACTAGGGAATGAACTTTAGGAATATTTTTCACATGTTTTCTTCATTCCTATTTAACCCATTCTTCAAGGGTTTTTTGACTGAAGCATCGACTCCTATCCCGGATGACCAGAGAGTGTTCTTCCATATGCATGACCTGGTGGATATCAACATCTTCCCCTAAAATCATCATTTTTTTCCTTTTTTTTCTTTGACGATTGGTTGGGGCTTTCTCTTTACTCCTCCTTCTAGCTGATGGCATAGAGGGTTTTTGGAGGCGAGAATATGAAGGAATTTTTGTAATAGCCCTGGTGAAAATTTCATGTAATAAAAGTTAATAAAGGAAAAATAAGACCACGATTAAGGGACACCTATTCCAAGTTGAATGTTGGGCAAAGATATCCTAGTGGGCATCATTGGATGTGTGTTTTTGACTAAGGAAATTGGCAAAGGAAAATGAATTAAATGGAAAAATGGCATTTTGGCACATTTATTAATGAAAATAAAGGAATTAGGAGACAAGTAAGGTGAAAGGTCACAACTTGCATGTGAGGAGGAAATTGAAGGAAAATAATGGAAAATAAAGAAAATAGAGGCCTAATTAATAAAAAGACTTCTAAGGATCAGTTGGTAACCTTTTGTGAGTTCAAGTTTGGAGCTCTCTCATTATTCGCTCCCTCTCTCTCACTTTTGGTCACTTAGAGTTTTCTTGGAGCACTCTAGCTTTGGATCAAGGAAGGAAAAACAAGCAAAGGGAAAGGAAGGAAAGCAAGGATCAAGGAATAAGAGCATGATTAGGAAGCTTCAGCAGGAATACTTGCATGTAACCTTTTGCATGTGTGATTTCCTAGATGGTTTGGACATGCATGGATTTTCAAGTTGGTGTATGGTTCTCTTGCTTTCGTTGGCATGGTTTTGTCGGATTATGACAATGGTTTTTAGCCTAGCCTTTCCTTTTTATGGATGCCATGATGTTGGGATGTTTATTTTGGCTTTTGAGCTTTGGTTTGCCAGATGGATTTTGGAATCCGAGGTAGAGGTGGTCTCAATTTTCACTCCCAAAGACCTAGGAATCCCTTGACAGGTTTTGGCGGGATATATGGTAAAGCCTGAGGGAGAAGCATTGGTTTAGGGAACAGTGATCTAGGTTTGGATTGTGGTAAATCCTAGGAGACTGGTCTTGGTTCTAGGGTCTAATGATCCGAGATTGGATTGTGGTAAAGCATGAGAGACAAGGAGACAGAAAATTCCTAAAGGATAGTGATGGATCCCAGATGGAATTCCAAGTTCTGTTTGGTTGTGATCGTAGCACCGATTTTGGTGTGATCATGGTTTGGTGAGAGTGGAGGTGGTTTAACCTCTGGATTCCCTTTGTTGTTCTTCGATTGGTTGTTCTATGAGATCCCACATTCATGCATGGAATATGGTACGGGGGTGACTGACTAAAAGGGAGATTTGGTTCAGCCATGTCTATGGTTGGGTGGTACGTGGAAGTCCTGAACCTGGTCATATTTTCCTATGTTTAATAAAAGCTAAGTTCTATTAATTTTTCACGTGGATTTAATGGTTTTCATAGCTTTGATATTTATATGGTTTTATGCTTGTTATAAGCATGGTTAAATGACTGGTTCATGTCATGGTTATTTCATGTATTTACTTGTAATTATTAAATGGATGGATGCAAGACCTAATTGATGTTATAATATTTCAATGGAGAAGGAGGCAATCCTTTTGATTACATTTCATAAGTTATTTAAGTCATTTATGATCTGTCTTGTATCTTGGACCTGTAGGTTGCATTGATGCCAAGTGTTTGACAGAATGTCAGTCTTGGTTTGGGATGCTCAGGTGTAGTCTTGAGGTTGATTTTTGATTTGGTTATATTTTCATCATGTGTTTGATGGATTTCGAAGGTTATAACAAGTTTCGGGTAGAGGTTAGGATTTTGGGCTAGAAAAGTGGCTTAAATCCTAGGGATTGTTTAGCCAATTTAGTGTCCTAAATTGCTACATAAATTATCAATCCAGGTATCGTAAACTGATGAAGCATAGTGCACTATATGTGCTAGATGACCCTTTCTTACCTCACTATTTTTGAGTTTATGTTTGTTTTGGGGTTTTGTTCTTTTGATTCGTAATGTTTTGCAATGTAAACAAAATCTTAATCTACTGCTGCTAAGAACCTAGAGAAATGAAATGAAATTTAAAAGTGCTTTTAAGCCAAATTTGGAAGTAAAGTTTTTAAACAAGAAAGTGAAAAACAGAGCTTCTCTTCTTGCTATTATAATTGTTTCCAAAACATGAACTGAAAGGACTTAAAACTACTATCTACTCAATTACAAAACCAAAGCTTTAAATGAGAAAATGAAATGGCAGCTATCTATGATAAAAAATGAAATATTGGAAATAAAATTACTTCTACTGTCTAATCTACTTGCAGAATTAAAGCTTAATAAACAATTGAAGATGGAACTGCAGCTAAACTAAATGAAAAAACTACAAATAGAATTGCAACTATTCTATTATGAAAGCAAGGCTAAATGAGGTATTTTTGTCACTCTGCTACATAATTCAGGGAGAAATACCTCCTTATGATAGCAATCTTGAGAGATTTCATTCTTCATCATTTTAAGAAAAGTAAACATGAAAATGCAAGGAAAAAAGACTCATTCATAAATACAACATTTCACCATTTAGTTTGAGGATTAACCATTAATGAAAGGCCATTGGAAACATTGATTTATATCATGAGTGACTACACTAATAATAAAATGGCATTGAATATCTTAACTCAAAAACTAATGAACTGCAATCGTAATGAAAGACTCATTCATACATATAACATTTCACCATTTAGTTTGAGGATTAACCATCAATAAGAGGCTTTTGGAAATATTCATTTATATCATGAGTGACTACACTAATAAGAAAAAGGCATTGAACAAATTAATTTAAAATCTAGAAACTAAGGAACAACAGATGAAATAAATCAAATTACGCTACTGACATCAGTTTAAAAAGTACAGTTAAGAGACTAGAAAGCAATGAAAACTAAAGGACTATTCTACGTTGGAATACAAGTACTATGAGTTAGTGAAAATAAATGACACAAGCTGCGATATACACAGTGTTAGAAAACAATTATGAACATGATGAAAAACACAGTAAATGTACAATTAAACTAAGAAAGACAAATAGAAATAAAATGTACAGAAATACAATGTACCCTTGACCACACATGGGCCCTCTGCAAGGTCTTGGATTATTAACATGGAATTGACACTTCACACACTTCAAGTATCCATTGAAAACATAGTTGTTATATTAAAACAGAGCACTGAGTTTCACACTCTACAAAGCGGAAATTGCACTATTACATAAGCAAAGACTTGAACTAAAATTCAACTAAACTTGAACTTGTTCTACGTTCTAAACACTGGTATTTATAGGAAAAATATACAATTGTTTGAAAAGAGAAGTCATCTATAATAAAACATGTAGACATGTAATGTATTCAGAATTCTGGTCTTTGGTTGCGTTGAAATATAAATATTCTAATAGTGGCTGTTGGATTCTGTTTATGCAGGGGGTAGATGAGGTCCTTGGCTTCAGGAGATTGCCTCGGATCCATTATTAAGAATCTTGCAAAAACAGAGTTCTACTAGCCATAGGTTTCTTCCGTTGACTTCCCTTTGACCGGGGTCCTCCTCATCGATCTTGGCTGAATGGATAGGATACCATCCATGCTCTGACATTTTCCAAGGTACCCATGTGGTCCATTTCCTCTCTTGACACTTGTAACGTACAAAAGCGTGGAGATGGCTGCGAGACAGCCAGTTAGTTGCGAAATGTGGTTGTGTTCCGTAGTTGAAGAACAAAAACCTATTCAAATAACAAACATAACAATATAACTTTTAAATCATTGAAATGTACTCCTTGAGGCAATGTGCAATGGCTTTCGATGATTAAGGATGCATTTTTCATGGAAAAGCAAAGGAAGAAGGATGAGAAAGTTACTTAAGAAAGAGGTAGTTTTGGAACTCAACATACCCCCACTGTGAGACTATTGCATGTCCCCATGCAATCAAAATTGTAAACACCCTCCTTCTATTGCATTTGCTCTGAGACTTCAGCTAAAACATCCAACCTCTTCTTACTTCTATTTGCTGCAACTTCCATCCTAGGCTTTCTCATGAGGAATCTATATTTGAGGTTAATGAGAGCCCGGTTTAGCTTCCTGTTTTTCCTCTTTAATTTTATGTTCTTCTTATGCCACAGACCCAAATGAAGCATGGTGTTATCATGAATGATCTTATCCAGCTTGTTTTGTTCTTTTAAAGCTTCATTTTCCTTCTAAATATGCCTATTTAAGACCTCTAGCTCATAGATTTCCTGCTTAAGTGAGCTAATCAAAGTCTCTTGTGATGTAGCTGGCTGCTCAGGGTTGGATGAAGTCCCTTGATCTGTTGATGTATTCTTTTGTTCCAGTGACTCAATATAATCATAAATCTGTTGTTGGACTGGGTCAATCTCTGGAGATACTCTCTTTGGACTGCTTTCAAAGTTTTGTTGAGGAGAGTGCTATGGGCTCTGCTCAAATGAGATGTTATCTTGGGACTGAGTTGGAGTTTCCTCTCCCAAGTCTATGAACTGAGCCTCTGTTGATTTTTCTTTCTTCATTCTGCCCTTAAGTCTGGGACTTCTCCTCAAACATTGTGAGCCTATGTTTTCTTCCTCTATAACCTGTCTTCTTTTCCCCTTTTCCTTCTCTTTCTTAGACTGTTCCTTGATGTTGACTAATTTCTCAGAAAGTAATTCTTCATCCTCTGATGAAGGTTCAGGAGTGTTTCTATGGATTTTCTCAGAATTATTTTGAAAGATCTCGATGAACTCCTCCTTTGAGATTGGTTTTTGATAAATTTTCAACCTATGACCATTCACAAAGAGATGAATTTGATGCTCATCTATTGTCCTGATTCTTACTGCTCCATTACTGAAAACCTTTTCAATCTCATATGGCCTAAGCCAATGAGTTTGAAACTTTCCTTGAAAATCCTTAAACTTTGAATCAAATAGCAGTGCCCAATCCCCCTCTTGAAACTTCTTGTCTTTGATGTACTTGTCATGCCACTTAGCCCTCTATTGTTGAACTAGAATATTCTTTTGAACAACTTCTTGTCTGATTTCATAAAGTTCATTTAACTACTCCAGTCTATGCTTTTGAGCTTCTGATAAATCCACCCCCAACTTAACTGCTATCTTGAAAGTTTTGACTTGGAACTCAATGGGGAATAGGACTTGCTTTCCATAAATAAGTTCATAAGGTGTATGTCCTATTGTGTTCCTCCTTGTAGTTCTATAAGCCCACAAGGCTTTAGGAAGCCTATCTGCCCAATCTCTTCTATGTAGATGCACAATCTTGGTGAGGATTCCTTCAATCACTTTATTTGTAGACACCATTTGACCATTTGATTGTGGATGATAGGGAGTGAATTTCCTATGCTTGATCTTGTACTCTTCCATAAGCATATCCATCATTTTGGATGTGAATTGAGTTCCCTGATCTATCACAATTTCTCTTGGAACACCAAAGTGAGTAAAAATATCCTCAAAAAGAAAACTAACTACAGATTTTTCATTAGCAAAAAGTAATGCTCTGGCTTCTAACCATTTGGTGACATAATCAATGCATACCAATATATACTTTTTTTGCTTGAATGGAGGATTAATAGGTCTAATAAAGTCTAAAGCCCATTTTTCAAAGGGTTCGATAAGTACCTAAGGTTGTAATGGCATTTCATTTGAGGGGGTAGGTTTCCATACCCTTTGGCAGTTGTCGCACCTTCTGACATATTCTTTAGCATCTATGAAGATGGATGGCCAATAATATCCTAAAGAAAGGACTTTATAGGCTATCCTCTTTTCAGTAAAGTGTCCACCACATGGCTCATCATGACATTCTTTGAGAATGTCAGGCATTTCATCTTCCCTGACACACCTTCTGATCATAAGATTTGACCCTATTTTATACAATTCATTAGTGATCCATGAATATCTTGCACTATTTTGAATAATCTTTCTTTTCTCTCTAGGAAATAAATGTGAAGGTAACTTCCCTGTAATTAAGTAGTTAGCAACATCTGCAAACCAAGGAGTTTGAGTAGTTACTGTAAATAGATATTCATCAAGAAACTTATCCTCGACCAGAGAGTCTTCTTTGATATTCTGAATCTTGTACAAGAAATCAGCAACTGTGTTTTGTTTTCCAGGTCTACCTAGCATAGTAATGTTGAATTCTTGCAAATGTAAAAGCCATATTGTAACTCTGCCATTAGTAATAGGTTTATTCATCAAATATCTAATTGCAGAGTGATCTGTATGAACAAAAGTTTAATAGCCTGTTATATAGTGTCTGAACTTGTTAATTGCATGAACAACAACTAAGAACTCTTTTTCAGTCACAGTATAATTCAACTCAGTGGGAGTCAAATTTTTACTTGTGTAGTAAATGGAATAAGGAATCAAATCTTTTTGTCTCAATACAGCTCCTAGAGCTGTATCTGAAGCATCTGTAGAAATATGGAAAGGAAGTTTCCAATTTGGTCCTCTCAAGATAGGTGCTTCAGATATTTTTGCTTTCAAGGTTTCAAATGCTAGTTGGCAATCAAGATTCCACTTGAATTCACAATCTTTTGTAAGCAATTTGAAGAGTGGAGATGCTACTTTGGTAAAGTTTTCTATAAATCTTCTATAATATCCTGTAAATCCTAAAAAACTTGTAACATCTTTTTGGCAATTTGGAATAGGCAACTTAGAGATGACTTCAACTTTTGATTTGTCTACTTTAATCCCATCTCCTAAAATGTGATGTCCTAAAACAATACCTTTTGTAAACATCATAAAACATTTTTCATGGCTTAGTGAAAGGTTTGTTTCTTTAAATCTTTTAAGGACTTTTTCCAAATTTTCAAGACTTCTTCAAATGTGTTACCATAGACTGTAAAATCATCCATATATACCTCTACACAATCATGTATTAGATCAGAAAAAATTCCTAGTACTCCTCTTTGGAATGTTGCTGGTGCATTACATAACCCAAAAGGAAGCACTCAGTAGGCAAAAGTTCCCCATGGACAAGTAAATGTGGTTTTATTTTGATCCTCAGGTGCTACCTGAATTTGATTATAAGCATTAAAACCATCCAAAAATGAGAAATACTTTTTATCCGCTAATGTATCTAACACTTGATCTACAAAGGGAAAATGAAAGTGATCTTTCAAGGTTGCTTTATTCAATTCTCTGTAATCAATGCACACCCTCCATTTACCATTCTTTTTAGGCACAATTACCAAAGGAGAAACCCATTGGCTATCTAAGATTGGGTAAATGAAGTGTACATTGAGCAGTTTTTGGAGCTCTTCTTTCACAATTTCCCTAAGATTTGGATTCATTCTTCTTTGAGGTTGTCTAATTGGTATACTGTTTTCCTCAATGTAGATATGATGGACACAAGTCTTAGGATCAATACCTTTCATGTCAGTATACTCCCATGCAAATGCAACAGAATGTTTTTGTAATATTTTGGTTAGCTCTTCTTGTTGTAGTTTCTCCAAGTTTTTGTTTATGTTCAATGATCTACCCGGAAAAATTTCAATTGTAGAGCTACCAAACTCTTCCATAGAATAGAGAGACATCTACCTGGATGACAAGTATTCAACATTAGATTTTTTCCTGAAATTGTGCATGATCATATTCTGAAGATGTTTCAAAATTTTCCAAAGTGTTCAAAATTTGATTATCTTCACTAATTTATGATATAGTAAAGATAGGCTGAATAACATCTTCATCATCGATCCATTCCTTGTCATCTATTTCTGTGATTGTTTTTGTTGGAGGATACAAAGTAAATTTCTTTGTTGAACTACCATCAGCAATATACATGTCACAAGATCTACAACTAATAAAAGCATCAGTTGTGGCCAGCCAAGGTCTTCCTAAGATGAGTGGGTGTCCTCCTAAATTATTCTTGGGAGTTAAAATCATAAAATCAACAGGATATTCCCAAGAATATAAGGAGACTGAAATGTCTTCTAGCACACCATCCGGTTTGATTACTGATCTATCTGCAAGTTGTAGTAAGGTAGGTGTGTAAAGAAGGTTAGGAAGTTTAAGCTGCTCCACACTCTATCTACTCATAATGTTTATTGTTTCCCCTAAGTCAATAAATATGTTTGGAATTTCAATCCCATTTATGTGTGTATTGACAATTGGACTTCCTGGATCCACATATTTCTGCATGGAAATCTTTCCCATCATGATATCTGCTATCTTTCCTACCAGGTGAATTCTTTTTGTTTCTCTTGGTTTTCTTCCTAGTCTTTTGATGCTGAACTCCTTTATTGTTTTTGCTAGAATAGGAATTTATCTAATGGCTTGTAACAAAGGAATCTTGATACAAACATTCTTCAATTTATCTAGGAAGTCATAGTTGGGCAACAAGATCTATTTTTCTACTCCTCTATCAATTTGTAATCTCTCAGGAAAAGGAGGTGTAAAAGTAGATGATGGTTGCTCAATTATAGGAGTTGTGTTTATTGACTCTTTTTGTTTTTCTTTTTGAATGTTTTGGTTTTGGAGGGATGTTCCCTCAAAACTTTTATTAACTTTCAGAGCATCCTCCTCAGAATCATCTTGTTCTTGAATATCTATAGAAGGTTTTTCCTTTTCTAATATCCTACCAGATCTAAGTTGAACATCATTAAGATATAGAGGAGAAATCATGTAAGTAGGAAATTGTTGTCCTTCTACCATGTAAGCATTCTAAGGGTTTTTATTATTGGGGTTTGGTAATGGTTGGGCTGGTAATTTATTTGGTTTTTGTTGAAATGGAAGTAAGAGTTGAGGATTTTGACTTTGTTGTGGAGGTTGTTGTGGAAATGGTGATGAAAGGTGAGGGCTTTGATTTGGAAGTTGTGGTTGCTGATTTTGCTACTGATTTTGTGGGGGAAGATAGCTCTGATAAGATGGAGGATATTGATAATATTGAGCAAATATCCCATAAGAATTTTTTACCCCTTGTGCCCATGGTTGAGATTGATACTGATTTTGAGGTTGAGGCCAAGGTTGTTGCCAAGAATTCCAGTTTGGTGGGGGCTGAAAATACATTGGATTGTTAAATAGATGGTCTTCTTGCAACAAAACGAATAGGTTCTATAGAATTTTGGAATGTTTCCTCTTGAAAGACAGCCTTAAGACCTGGGATTGAAGGACAACCCTTGGTCTCATGACTTTCTGAACAAATCATACAAGTTTCTACAATTTTTGCATCTAGAGGGCATTCCCTTAGAGCATGTTTCTTTCTACATTTTGGAAAAAAGAAGGCTAAAGCATCAGCCTCTGTTTTATGCTTATTTTGGATTTTGAGGATGTTTAGTTGCTCACTAATGCTCCCTAAAATATCAGTTTTAAACTCATCGAGCATATTGCCAGTTTCTGCCCTACTTACAGATCCGGTTGTAGATTTGTTTGCTTTAACAAGAGAAGGATCTCTTGGTCCCTTCCCAGTTTTAGATTTTCCTCTTGAGAGATGGACACATAGTTCTTCTATGTCACTCAATGGAAGTTGAGAGATGTCTCCCTTCCCCATCATTTTAAGAATATCTATCCATTCATCTCTGATGGCCTTTAACAAAAGAGATTTCAACGTTTCTTCATCTAAATTGTTCATTTTTTCTCTTTTCAAATTGTAGTTAAACCTCTCAAGCAAATCCTCTAAGTTTTCATCTTCCTTTTCTATCATTTTTAACACTTCATCCTTATGATTGGTAGGCATACAATAATCCAAGTATCTATCCAAAAATTCTTGTTTCATGTCATTCCAAGTTCTAATGGATTGAGTGACTAACCCCATAAACCATTTCAAAGAAGCCCCTTTCAGTGTTGAAGGGAATAATTTGAGTTTTTGAGAGTCTTCTAGATAGTCATAGGTTATGCACAAGACTTCAAACTCAAACAAAAATGTTTCAGGGTCCTCACTTCTCAACCTATAAAAGTTTGGGAGGACAAATGGTGAGATGTTTTTCATTTTTGTATTTTTTTCCTCATCTACTATAGGGAATCCAAATGAGTTATCTATTTCCCTATTTCCTCTACCTCCTCCATTATTACCTCTACCATTGTTACCTCTACCTCCTCCATTGTCTCCTATACTTCTCCTTCTACGCCCTCCTCCAAATAGTGAGAATTCTCCATCTTGTTCTTATTCTGCCATTATAGTTTCTTGAAAGTCCTCTGGTTCTTCTATTAATGGATTATGGGAGAGATTTTCTACTTCTTCCTCTTCACTAGGTATTCCTACTTCCTCAATCACAATAGGCTCCCTTGTAGAGGTCAAAAAGATCTTCTCTCCTAGGTCTATTTTAGTGGATGAAGTGGGAGAATCTTCTAACTGAGTTTTTGCCCCTTGAATTCCAGGAATCCTAAGGTTGGGAGTATGAGTTTGGGATGGAGTTGTGTCCTTTCCAACTCTTGGTGGAGTAGGTGGAGTTGTGAAAATTGAATTTCTACCTGTAGCTATAAATCTACCCTTAGAATCTCTTTCTCTATGCATGTCATTGTTTTGTTTTGTTGTTTTTGATTTTTTTTTTGATTTTATTTTTTATTTTTTTATTAATGTAAGAGATAGGCTACCTAGTTACACTTCCCCAACAACGGTGCCAAAATGTTCAGTCAATTTAGTGTCCTAAATTGCTACATAAATTATCAATCTAGGTATTGTAAACTGATGAAGTGTAGTGCACTGTATGTGCTAGATGACCCTTTCTTACCTCACTATTTTTGAGTTTATGTTTGTTTTGGGTTTTTTTTCTTTTGATTCCTAATGTTATTCAATGTAAACAAAATCTTAATCTATTGCTACTAAGAACCTAGAGAAATGAAATGAAAGTTAAAAGTGCTTTTAGGCCAAATTTGGAAGTAAAGTTTTTAAATAAGAAAGTGAAAAATAGAGCTTCTCTTCTTGCTATTATAATTGTTTCCAAAACATGAATTGAAATGACTTAAAACTACTATATACACAATTACAAAACCAAAGCTTTAAATGAGAAAATGAAATGGCAGCTATCTATGATTAAAAAAAATGAAATACTGGAAATAAAATTACTTCTACTATCTAATCTACTTGCAGAATTAAAACTTAATAAACAACTGAAGATGGAACTGAAGCTAAACTAAATGAAAAACTACAAATAGAATTGCAACTATTCTATTATGAAAGTAAGGCTAAATGAAGTATTGTTGTCACTCTACTACATAATTCAAGGAGAACTACCTCCTTATGATAGCAATCTTGAGAGATTTCATTCTTTATCATTCTTAGAAAAGTAAACATGAAAGTGCAAGGAAAAAAGACTCATTCATAAATACAACATTTCACCATTTAGTTTGAGGATTAACCATCAATGAAAGGCTTTTGGAAACATTCATTTATATCATGAGTGACTACACTAATAAGAAAATGGCATTGAACAACTTAACTCAAAAACTAATGAACTACAATTGTAATGAAAGACTCATTCATAAATATAACATTTCACCATTTAGTTTGAGGATTAACCATCAACGAAAGGCTTTTAGAAATATTCATTTATATCATGAGTGACTACACTAATAAGAAAAATTCATTGAACAACTTAATTTAAAATCTAATGAACTACAATTGTAATTAAAGACTCATTCATAAATATAACATTTCACCATTTAGTTTGAGGATTAACCATCAACAAAAGGATTTTGGAAATATTCATTTATATCATGAGTGACTACACTAATAAGAAAAAGGAATTGAACAGCTTAATTTAAAATCTAGAAACTAAGGAACAACAGATGAAATAAATCAAATTATGCTACTGACATCAATTTAAAAACTACAGTTAAGAGACTAGAAAGCAATGAAAACTAAAGGACTATTCTATGCTGGAATACAACTACTCTGAGTTAGTGAAAACAAATGACACAAGCTGCAATATACACAGTGTTAGAAAACGATTATGAACATGATGAAAAACACAGTAAATGTACAATTAAACTAAGAAAGACAAACATAAATAAAATGTACAGAAATACAATGTACCCTTGACCACGCAGGGGCCCTCTGCAAGGTCTCAGATTATCAACACAGAATCAACACTTCACACGCTTCAGGTATCCATTGAAAACAGAGTTGTTATATTAAAATAGAGCACTGAGTTTCACACTCTACAAAGCGGAAATTGCACTATTACATAAGAAAAAACTTGAACTAAACTTGAACTTGTTCTGCGTTCTAAACGCTGGTATTTATAGGAAAAATATACAACTGTTTGAAAAGAGAAGTCATCTACAAAAAAACACGTAGACAGGTAATGTATCCGGAATTCTGGTCTTCGGTTGCCTTGAAACATAAATCTTCTAATAGTGGCTGTTGGATTCTGTTTATGCAGGTGGCAGATGAGGTCCTTGGCTTCAGGAGACTGCCTTAGATCCATTACTAAGAATCGTGCAAAAACAGAGTTCTACTAGCCATAGGTTTCTTCCATTGACTTCCCTTTGACCGGGGTCCTCCTCATCGATCTTGGCCGAATGGATAGGATACCATCCATGCTTTGACATATTCCAAGGTACCCATGTGGTTCTTTTCCTCTCTTGATACCTGTAACCTACAAAAGCATGGAGATGGCTACGGAATAGCCGGTTAGCTGCAGAATGTGGTTGTGTTTCGTAGCTGATAAAAAAAAACCTATTCAAATAAAAAACATAACAATATAACTTGTAAATCACTAAAATGTACTCCTTGAGGCAATGTGCAATAACTATTGATAATTAAGGATGCATTTTTCATGGAAAAGCAAAGGAAGAAGGATGAGAAAGTTGCTTAATAAAGAGGCAGTTTTGGAACTCAACAGGGACGCTGGCATAGGTTTGTTGGAAAAAGTCCAGGGATGCTGGAACACAGGCCTGTGAGAGTGAATTTGGCTTCTGGTCGTTGTCTTGCCTATAACATGAGAGTGACTAGGGGTTAAAATTCTTAAATTATTAGTGGGACTTAGGGACATGATGTTTGAGTTTTTGACATGTCGCCTAAGGGCATTGTTGCTGATGTGGATGAGTTTGTTTGATATGTTTTTCCGATTCCATTTCCTTAAGGTCACCAAGGAAGTTAAATCCCTTATAACAACCTCTCTCGTCACATGTTTACCTCGTCTAGATGGTTTCTTGGGTGGACCTAGGAGGAGGGTGTATTATAGATTGGTATGAGCATGGTCGCACTCGCCTTAGGTGAAGGTGCTCGGTCATGCATGCATGTCAGTTGCATGTGTGTCTCTTACACTTGCATTCCATGTGCTTGTTGCATTGCATCATGTTGATCATGATGATAGTAAGGTTGTCATGAGGAACTTGATGTGATTTTGTGGGATGCATCGTCAGAAGTATATGACTGGTTTCATATGGTTATATGTCACTTACATGTTGATTATATGTCGCTTGATTACATCCTTGTATGTCAGGTGCATTCTTGAATGTTTTGATTACATATATCAATCTTGTAGGTTGATTACAAGAATTTATCACCTATGCTTGACTACATGACTTCATAAGTATGTGTAGTTGATTAGGCATTTCTTTTGCATGTTGATACTTGCATGTGCCAATTGTGCAATGGATTAATGGTTGTTGTCATGCATGAGGTCATAACATGCATTGTTGATATGGACTTGCATTGATGACTGGACCCTAGCTAGAATGATGTTTATGCATTGATACACTTATTCGTTATGTCTATTTTCTGTTATGATTATGTTATACATGTATCACACTGATTTGATGATCTTGTAGATAAGGTATCCTCCCCAAATTATGCTAAGGTACATTGGTTTGTTGTGACTTGGTTTAGATGACATAGTATGTCTTGTAGGAAAGATATCAAATGGCTAGCAAGGTGATAGAATAAATAGAATATCCCTATGCATTATATGGAAAGCATGGTGGTGGGCATTCTCCTGACTTGGTAGACACATTGAGAATACTAAAGGAAGAAATAAGGAGTTGCAAAGGTAAAAATGACAAAATCATGCAGGCACAAGAAGAGGTGAATGTGATACTACTTCAGAGCTTGTTAGATTTGCAGTGACAGGGACCATTTCAGATTAGCCATGGACATGAGGACATAACTAATGGGGCATGTGACAGTAGGCCTCCTAGATCTGACATGATCAGAGATGGCAGGTTATTGGACACTCCGGATAGGAGAGGTGATCGACACAGGTACTATTTCAGTTCTAGTTTTGATAGGCATTGTGATCATCATTGTTATCATTATTATAGGAGGAATGATAGGGGATACTTTCCAGATGATTAAGAAGTCAAGCCACCTACCTTTGATGGAGAGATAAAAAAATCACAAGATGTAGAAGCATGGTTGCTTGGTATGAAGAAATTCTTCCAATTGCATGATTATTTAGAAAACATGAAAGAAAAGATAGCCAATTTCAGTCTCAAAGGTAGAGTGGATATTTGGTGGGAAGACATGAAGAATGTCAAAGTTATACATGAGGAAGATTTGACTTGGCATGCATTTGAAAGGATCTTCAAGAAGAAGTACTTGTCAGAGAGGTACGATGATGCCAGAGCTAGGGAGTTTTATGAGTTGTGGATGGGTTCTATGACAAATGATGAGTATACTATCAGATTTTTGGAGTTGTTGAGATATGTTCCTTACCTCAGGGAGGAGAAGGCCAAGGTTCAAATATTCATCAGTGGACTACCAATAGCATATAGAGACCGAATTGAATTCAATGAGCCTAGATTGTTGGAGGAGGCCATCCGAAATTTGAAGCATTTTTATTAGCAGTCAAAGTGCAAAGTTGAGGCTAAGAATGACTTGAAAATAAATGAGAAAGTGAAAGGAAAATGTACACCAAAGAGAGGAAGAACTCAAGATGTAAGTGAGAAAGAAAATGCAGTTCCTTACAAGAGATTTAATACAGCTGAGAAGGGATGTGGAGAGCAGCAGGCTAGAGGAGGTGGTAGGAAACCATTGCAGTGTTGGATATGTGGTAAGGATCATAATAAGAGGGATTGTTCGCAATATCAAAGTGGTGGTAGACCCCAGATCTATAGTGCTTAGGAGGCACACACATTTGGTGATGTTGGTCATAAAATTCCTCAAATCTATACAACCGTGCACAACAGGTAGGCTTGTCATTGGGAATTGATCATTGAGATGGAAAATAAGCTTCAAGTTGTTTCTATTTTGATTGATCATGGATATAAATATAGTTATATTAATCCTAACCTGATGGATATGTGTAGTTTGAGAAAAGAAGTGCATGAATAATCTTTGTTGGTACAGTTGGCTATAGGTACAAAGAAGCGAGTTCACCATTGGGTAAGAGCTTGTGCATTTGAGTTAAATGGTATGCCTACATCAGCACATTTGAATATTAGGATCGTATAGTATGATTCTGGGTATGGATTGGCTATACCTTCATAGAACCAAAGTGGATTGTTTTGACAAGGCCATTGAGTGTGTGGATGATAGTGGGGAAAATAAGACTCTCCAGGGGAAATAAGAAGCCTACATCAGTGACGATGGTTACCACTATGTAGGTTAAGCGCAATTGTATAAAAGGTTCTATGATGTTTGCAGTACACATTTATAGTGACAAGGGTAAGAAGGTTGAGGATGCAAATGTTTTAAGTAGATACCCAGTTTTACAACAGTTTCAGGATGTATTTCCTGAGGACATTATAGAGTGTCCACCTCACAAGGAGGTCGAATTTTCTATTGAGTTGGTGCCAGGGGTAGCTCTGTTGGGTCCCTATAATACTAGTGATTATCCCATTACTATTGTAGTTATACCCCTTATTTATATTTTTGTGCCCCTATTACCCCCATGTTGTTATTTCTGTGCCCCATAGAATCCCTCTATTGTTATTTTTGTGGCTTTATATTATTATTGTTAGCTCGGATGGATTATATTGTGACTCCTTAGACTCCTATATATAGAAAGGAGGTTTTGTCATTTGAATCATCCAAGAATTGTTCATTTATGTAATGTAAAGGAGGTTGTCCCCTCGAAGAGGCTGAATTCTAAGGCGTTGATCTATCTTTTCTATCTTTTCTTGAGCTAGTTTCATAACATTTGGTATCAGAGCTTTGGATTCTAGGGTTTCGCTGCTCCAAACAGGTCATCGTGGGATTTTCGCTATAAATTTTTTTTGTGACGTTTCAGAAGTCGCAAAAAAAACCCATTTGAGAAGAAATCGCACTGAACCTTGGGTCCAAGTTTCAGAGCTTTTCGCATGATATTTGCGGAGATATGATCTGAGGAATTTGGTCTTTTTGCAGACTCCTAAATTACATTCAAAACAGGTGACCTGGGGAAAATAGTCATAACTTTCTCTTTGGGGATCGGATTGAAATTTCGTAAGAAGTTACAGAAAGAGGACGGACTGTAGTTTCGTGTGTGCATGTTTCAAATCCAAATGTTGAAACAGTGACTCGTGGCATGTCGTACAAGTTCGCTCTACTGAACTAGTCTAGAAGCAAGTCACTGTGGGAGATTTCACATAACTCTTCCTTGGAGAATCCAATTTGGGTCAGACTTGTGGCATTGGAAAGAGGACGCAGAAGTATACTACAGATCACAATTTCAGAACTGGATGATCTGAAATTACAGAGATACATTAGATTAAATATCAGGCTTCTATAAAGTGAAAGAAGGTGTGTAGGTTTTTTTTAAATTTTTGCGTAAGCTTGGTTTAACGGAATTCAAAGGGCATAGTAAAGCATTATTATCAGTAACTGATGCCCCGAGGAAAGAAAATGCAAACACCTAGTAAGGAACCTGAAAGCTCTAGCATGACTCATGAAGAAGAGGAAGAAATTCTACATGATATATCAAAATTGCAAGAACAAGTGCAACAAATGTCACGCTCACAAAAGCTAACAGAAGCTAAGATAAATGGCGTGGAATCTAAGATAAATGGTGTGGAATCTAAGATAAATGGCGTGGAATCTAAGATAAATGGCATGGAATCTAAGATAAAGGGCATGGAAGCTAAGATGGATGATTCGAAGACAGATTGGAAGAGAGACATGGCAGATTTGAAGACAAATTTGAAGACAGACATGGCAGATTTGAAGACAGATTTGACAGATTTTCTACAAGAAATACTTACTAATGGTGAAAAGGTTGTAAAGGAAACTCATGATGTGAACAAAAGTAATGTTAATCATGATTCCATAGACTCTAATGTTGGATCGAAGACCCACCATATTCCAAAAATCGATATGAGGAAGTTTGATGGCAAGGATCCCGCCACATGGATATTACAGATGGAGCAGTTCTTCAATCTCAATAATGTGAAAAACACACAAAAGGTACGTATGGAAACTGTATATTTGGAACCAAATCAGTTTGTATGGTATCAATGGCTTTGCTCTCGTAAAAAAATTATCACTTGGGCAATTTTTACGGAAGAATTGATAGCACATTATGAAGATACAAAAAGCAACACTTTTTTTAGCCAATTGATAAGTCTCAAACAAAAGGGTTCAGTAATGGAGCACATTGAGGAGTTCCAAAAATTGAACATAAGGGTAAAAGATATTCCAGAGGAGCATAGGATTGATGTGTTCATAGGGTCTTTAAAGGATAATATCCAACATGATGTTCGCCTTTGGGAACCTGATTCATTAGAGAAGGCATTCAGGTTAGCAAGAAAAATGGAAAGCAAAATTATGGCAACAAGGAAGCATACCACTCACAACTATAAAGACGGAAGTGTTGTTGCCCCTAGTCTTCCACAACATATAAGGTTGACACCACAACAATTGGAAGAAAAAAGAGCAAAAGGGCTTTGTTACAGTTGTGATAGCAAATACACTAAAGGTCATAAGTGTGCTGAGAAGAAATTATTCTACATAAATTATGAAGAGGAAGAAGAAAAGGAGCAAGAAAGGTCAAAAGAAGAAGATATTCTCCAGGAACAAAGCATAGATGAAGAACAAATAAATCCGACCATATCTTGTAATGCATTGGCGGGAATTACCACTCCTCAAACTATCAAGATAGAAGGACAAATCAAGAAGAAAAAGGTAATATTGTTGATTGATTCAGGAAGCACCCACAATTTTATTCATTGTAGGGTAGTAAAAGAATTGAATTGCTTCCTATATCCAGCACCAGAGTGTCAAGTGATGATTGCAAATGGAGGAACAATAAATTTTCTGGAAGGTGCCATAATATCAAGCTATCCATGGGAGAATATGTATTGACTAGCCCAATGCTTTCCATTCCAATGGGAGGTGCTGATGTTGTACTAGGAGTCCAATGGCTACAATCCTTGGGTACAATAGCTTTTAATTTTCAAGAACTTTTCATCAAATTTTCTATGGAAGGAAAGGAATTTGAATTAAGGGGTATTGCAGGGAAACCAGGAATGATAATCAGCTCTAATGGTATGACAAAGCTTCTAAAAAGGGAGAAAAGAGGTGTAATTGCACAATTATGTTCACTAGATATTTCCACATTGGAATCATCTATTTCTCCAGATCTCCAAAAATTCCTGGACAATCATTCCAAGGTATTTGAGACTCCAAAAGGTCTCCCACCTATGCGTGATCATGATCATGCTATTCATCTGATTCCAGGAAGTGTTCCTCCAAACATCAGGCCGTATAGATATCCCTATGTCCAAAAAAGTGAAATTGAACGTATGGTTGCAGAAATTTTAGAGGCTGGTATAATTCAACCAAGTCAAAGTTCTTTCTCTGCTCCAGTAGTATTGGTGCACAAGAAGGATGGATCATGGCGCATGTGTCCGGATTATAGGGAGCTCAACAAGCTCACTATTAAAGATAAGTTCCCCATTCCTGTCATTGATGAATTACTGGATGAATTGCATGGATCAATTTACTTCACCAAGTTGGATCTTCATTCAGGATATCATCAAATCAGAATGAAGATTGAAGACATTCCGAAAACGGCATTTAGAACTCATGAGGGTCATTATGAATTTTTGGTCATGCCTTTTGGCCTTACCAATGCACCTTCAACATTTCAAGGTTTGATGAATTCAATTTTCAAACCATTCCTTAGAAAATTTGTGTTAGTATTTTTTGATGATATACTAATCTACAACAAGTCTTGGAAGGATCATGTTGAACATGTTGACAAGGTGCTACAACTATTGGAGGAGAAACAATTATATGCAAAAAGATCCAAATGTTTCTTTGGAGTCTGGGAGGTGGAATATTTGGGTCATATTGTATCTCATGAAGGAGTTAAGGTAGACCCTAGCAAAATTAAAGCCATTAAGGAATGGAAAATCCCCACATACATAAAGCATCTGCGAGGATTTCTTGGGTTGACAGGGTATTATCGCAAGTTTTTTAAGAATTATGGGAGAATAGCAGCACCTCTAACAACATTATTGAAGAAAGATGCATTTTCATGGACTCCGGAAGCAACAAAGGCCTTTGAACATCTTAAAGAGGCAATGTGCCAAGCACCGGTCTTAGCTACACCGGACTTCACAAAAACCCTTATTGTGGAATGTGATGCTTCAGGAAATGGAATTGGTGCTGTTCTAATGCAAGATGAAAGACCCATTGCTTTTGAAAGTCATCCAATCAAGGGAAAGTTTTTAAGAAAAGCTATTTATGAGAAGGAAATGTTGGCAATACTCCATGCACTTAAGAAATGGCGACCCTACCTAATGGGAAGACACTTCAAGGTAAAAACGGATCATGATAGCCTTAAATACTTTTTAGAACAAAGATTATCCTCTGAAGAGCAACAAAAGTGGGTCACAAAGATGTTGGGTTATGACTTTGAAATCATCTACAAAAAAGGGAAGCAAAATGTGGTGGCAGATGCACTCTCAAGAAAGGATGAGGATGTGGAAGCATTGTTGTGCGCCATTTCTATTATCCAACCAGATTGGATAAACGAAGCAAGGGAGGAATGGAAGAATGATGAAGAAGTGTGGGCACTTATTCGAAAGCTAAAACAAGATTCCAGTACGTCTGATACATTTAGCTGGCAAAATGATTCGTTATGGTACAAAGATCGCTTATACCTCTGTAAGAATTCCCAGCTAAAACAAAAGATTCTTATGGAATTGCACACTTCTCCCTTAGGAGGGCACTCAGGATTTTTAAAAACTTACCACAGGGTTAAGAAGGAATTTTTTTGGGATGGCCTTAAATCGGATATTCAAAAGTTTGTGGCGGAATGTTTGGTTTGCCAACAAAATAAAGTTGAAACAATTAAGACACCGGGTCTATTACAACCTTTATCCATTCCAAGCCAACGTTGGGAGGAGGTTTCAATGGATTTTATCACAGGTTTACCCAAGTCTGAGGGAAAGAGTGTCATCATGGTGGTAGTTGACAGACTTACCAAGTATGCACACTTTTGTGCATTATCACATCCATTTAAAGCCAGTACAGTTTCTACTGCATTTATGGAAACAATTCAAAAGCTACATGGAAACCCAAAGATTATTGTAAGTGACAGAGATCCCATTTTCACTGGAAATTTTTGGACAGAATTATTTTCTTGTCTTGGTACTCAGTTAGCTCATAGCTCATCTTATCATCCTCAATATGATGGGAAAAATGAGATAGTAAACAAATGTTTGGAAGGATATATTCGTTACTTTGTTTCTGATAAACAGACACAATGGGTCAAATGGTTGCCTCTGGTTGAATGGTGGTATAACACTTCCTTCCATACAGCAACAAAAATGACCCCATTTATGGCACTTTATGGGTATCAACCACCATCCATCACATCATATTTAAGAGAAAATTCTAAGGTTCAGGCAGTGGAACATCACATCGAACATCAACAACAAGTCCTCCAACTCTTAAAGGATAACCTCGTGTTGGCACAAAATAGAATGAAACAACAGGCAGATCAACATCGCAGTGAAAGAAGTTTTGATGTAGGTGATTGGGTATTCCTATGGCTACAACCATATAAGCAAATGTCGCTAAAGCAAGATAAGAAGGATAATAAATTATCACCAAAGTATTATGGTCCGTACAAAGTGTTGCAAAAGATTGGTACTATGGCATACAAATTGGAGCTTCCTGCAGCTTCTCGATTGCACCCAGTTTTCCATGTTTCATGTTTAAAGAAGGTTATAGGCGACAAGCTCCTAGTTCAAACAATATTGCCAGAACTTGACGAGGAAGGAAAAATTATATTGGAACCGGAAGCAGTCACAGAAATAAGAACTCGACAGCTACGAAATCGATCAATTTCAGAGTATCTTATCAAGTGGAAGAACTTATCCGCTGAAGATTCCACATGGGAGGATGAGAATTTTATTCAGAAGTATCCAGAACTACTCAAGCGTTGAGGACAACACTTTTTTCAAGGAGAGGGGCATGTTGGGTCCCTATAATACTAGTGATTACCCCATTACTATTGTAGTTATACCCCTTATTTATATTGTTGTGCCCCTATTACCCCCATGTTGTTATTTCTGTGCCCCATAGAATCCCCCTATTGTTATTTTTGTGGCTTTATATTATTATTGTTAGGTCGGCTGGATTATATTGTGACTCCTTAGACTCCTATATATAGAAAGGAGGTTTTGTCATTTGAATCATCCAAGAATTGTTCATTTATGTAATGTAAAGGAGGTTGCCCCCTCGAAGAGGCTGAATTCTAAGGCGTTGATCTATCTTTTCTATCTTTTCTTGAGCTGGTTTCATAACAAGCTCCAACATCAAAAGCACATTACAAGATGAGGAAACCTAAGTTGGTTGAGTTAAAGCTGTAGCTGAAGGAAATGTTGGACAAGGGGTACATTAGGTCAAGTCTGTCGCCTTGGGGCACACCAGTGTTGTTCGTGAAGAAGAAATATGGTACTCTTAGATTTTGCATTGATTATAGGTAGTTTAACAAAGTAACAATCAAGAATAGGTACCTATTGCCAAGGATTGATGATTTGTTTGATCAACTGAAGGGAGCAATAGTGTTCTCTAAGATCAACTTGAGATCGGGATACCATCAGGTATGCATCAAGGAATAGGATATCCTTAAAACTGCTTTCAGGACTAGGTATGGACATTATGAGTTTGTTTTTGTTCCATTCAGTTTGACTAATGCTCCAGCTACATTTATGTGTTTGATGAATAGTGTGTTGCATCCTTATCTAGACAAGTTTTTTTATTGTATTCATTGTTGAAATACTGAGATATTCTAAGAATGAGGAATAACATGCCAAGAATTTAGCAAACGTTTTGAGATTGCTAAGAGAGCATTAGTTGTATGCTAATCTTAGAAAGTGAAGCTTCTTCTAGACTGAGGTACATTACTTGGGGCATGTTGTCTTCAAGGATGGAATAGCAATGGATCCAGAAAAGATAAGGGCTATCATGGAGTGGACAACTCCTAAGAATATGGATGAGGTGAGATCATTTATGGGATTGGCGGGTTACTACAGGAGGTTCATCAGAAACTTATCACACATTGCATATCCTATCACATCATTGCAACGAAAAGGTAAGAAGTTCAAATTGATAGAGGAGTGTGAGGTTAGTTTTGAGCAACTTAAGTAGTTGTTGACATGTGCACTAGTGCGAAATATTGCAGATCTGGACAAGGAGTTTGTAGCGTGTGTTATCACTCAAAAGTCTTCCCTAGAAGTTATAAAAAGAAGGAATAATCCGAGGTAACCACAAACCTAATCTTTTAGACTCAGATTATAGCCAACCTAAGTCCATAGAGGGCTCTCTATTTATAATTTAACTTTGTTTCGGTGGGATTTTAGGCTAGTTCTTAGTGCTCATAAGGTTTTGATTTTGGTTGGGTGGTGGAATTCTAGGAAAAAATGGATAGAACAAGGCTTTCAAGCCACTGGGCTATGGATTCAATAAAAGGATGGCTTAACTGGATTGGATCAATCACTAAAGGAAGAGTTCATAGGGAAAGCTAGCAAAGCAAAAGGAAAATCTTCAGGTTCTAGTGGATGAGGTAGTCCTAACTAGGGTGAAAGGGAAATGAATAATCCTTAGATTGGGATCAAGGTGAAGAGCAAGAAGTGATCATGAGCAAAGGGCAACTAAGAATCCTTTACTATAGACCTAGTGGGGAAACTATGGAAGTAAGGGAGCAATTAAGAATTCCCAGACTAAGATAGTTTAGCAGAAAACATTAAGAATGTAAACAGTCAAGACAAAGAGCATTCAAGTCAGTTCTGAAATATCATTCCTAGTTTAACATTCAGATTTCATAGAGACACATATGATTATTGATAAACATAGAGAGAAACGATAATACACATGAGAGAGAGAATACTTATTTGATTTCTGCTTTACACAAGAATCCTATGAAATGTCTTTACTTATTCCTTGATCCAGCAAGCAAATCCAATCTTGATTACAATAGCTCCTTAACTTGAGAAGAAAATGTCTATAGAAATGTCTTTGAATCCACCCCTAAATACTTCGAAAGGTGAAGTATTTATACAAAAAGTATTTAAAAAATATACTAAAACAATATGAGAATTAATCTAGAAAACCAAAATATCTTCAAGCATGAAGATAGAGACAGATGGAAAACTGCATCATGTTGCCCCTTTTATTGTGATTGTGCTAGCTGTTTACAGTTTGAATTTTGAGCTCTTTAAGCCAGCTGATATTTGTATGCTGGAATCACTTTTGTCTTTAACCTTTTACTGATACTCTTTACCTGTTACTCTTTGACCTTGTTTACCTGTTTCATCTGGCTACCATTTAGATTTACTGTGGTAACTTATAGTAAATTTGTCAGTGTTACCCACCATTCATTTTCAGGCAACTTTACCTTGAGCATCCTTCTATATATCTCATCTGCCTCAGTGTATTTGGAAAAAATTGGCTTGGTGACAAAGAGATGCTTCAGCTCATGCTCTAGGAAGAATAGATTTTCTAAAGTATCGTATAATACTTTCCCTATTGGCAATGCTTTGACTCCTGAAGTGCTTGCCTGTTCCTTGGACAATTTCTCTAATTTGTCAACATAGTCCGATTGGGTCATAAGTTTTTCATTGATTACCATGGGATTGGGAAGGCCTTTACTTATCAAAATTTGAAGTTTTTCCATGAATCTATCAATACCAACCTGCAAGTCATGGCATTTTTTCTTTAAGTTAAGCATAAGGTTTCTTTTAGAGAGAACCTTTTTTATTTTAATGATGGTTTATGTTCTGTCCTCCACACCAAGCTCATATAGTTCATACCTGTTCTTTCTGTTCAAGAAATGGATGAGTCAATTAGCTTCCTTAGGCTAGTCTCCTAGGTCTTCCTTTACCTTTTGTATTGCTTCGGTGACCATTTTCACTAGCTTGGTTTGCTCGAATATTACTTGAATTGATGGCCAAACATCATTGACAAAGTCAATTATATTGGCCCATAGCTTCACCTTAATTTTTCCTAGTGGCTTTTGCAATGTTAAATATTTTTAAAGGAACTTTATCCTCTCACCCATCCTTAGGGCCTTTTGTGCTTCTTCTTTCTGTTGTATTTGGGAAAGCTGACAATCAGTCTCTAAGCTTGTCACTTTCTCTTTAAGCTTTTTTAGCTCTGTAGCCTGGATGGACATTTCTTCCATGGCTTTCACTAACTTTGCTATCTTTTCTATTGATGTACTTGCAGTTGTAGTCTCGGTTGCGATTGGCAGTGATGTAGTAGGTGGAGCTATTGGTGCTAAAGAGGCTGCCAATGTTGAGGGAATTGCAGTAGAGACTGTGGGAATAACAGTTTGTGGAGTGGTGGCTAGCTCACTCTATTTAGACTGAATCAATGTGTCCAACTCTTTCTCAGTTTCTTTCCGTTGATAATTTAGCTTAAGGACCAAGTCCATAAGCTCTTCTTGTTCCTTCTGAGTTTCTAAGACTTCTGTTGTTTGTGGATGATGAAGATGTGGAATTTTGATTCATTTCTTCAAAGCAGCTATGTCATCATTCTTCTTTTTAATTAACCTTTCTGCAGCCTTCACATCTTTGGGATCGTGTCCCAAATCTATGATTAAGTCTTCCAAGGACTTGATTCTGGTACCCTTGGCCTATGAGGAGGCCTTTTCTAGTTGAAACTGTGCTGATATATTACTCAGCAAATTCTGTAACTGGTGGGCTGCAATGGCTTTGCTTGTCAAAGTGGAATATACCATCTCTCATGTTTGTTTATGCAATTCATTCTGGTCAATAGGATGTATGTCCTTTTCTAGCACTTCAAAATCTGTCTTTTGGTAGTTAGCTACTGATCTGGGTTGCTAAGTGGCGGGCTTCAGGAAAGTCATCTGAATTTCACCTTCTTTCACATCAAAGGCTGACATAAGCCTTGTTTGGTTGGTGGGAGCCATTTTGAGGTACTGAGCATAGCTTTGGGCTTTTAACCTTTCATTTCTAGCCTTTATTTCCTTGTACTTTTCTCTGATATCTTGCTCTTGGTCAGCTAGAATCCTTAATGAGGACACTTCCACACTTTGCTGTCTTTCCAACATTTGAGCATGTGATGTGGAAGGTTCTTGTGTTCCTCTAGAGGGAGTAGCATACATTCTCCCTTCTCTTTCTGTGCTTGTGGCTCCAACTGTTTCTTTTGTGAATTCTTGCTCGAAGAAAGGATTTAACCTTTGCCTTTTGACATATGTTTGTGAAATGGCTCTGCCTGAGGGAGTGGTCTACTCCCTGTCTCTTTTAGGGTTCTTCTCCTCATTTAGAGGAGTTTGCATGATAGGGGGAGTACTCATAATGTGCTTTGGAAGTCTTGTTTGAGTCAGTTCTTCTGATAGATTTGGTTGTTCTGACTCTTCTTGCACCTAGGGTCTTTCTTCTGCTTGTTGTTCACTGTGTGCCTATGATTCCCTTTGGGCTTGGGATTCTCCTGGTACCTATATGAAAGAATATTCATCAAGTCTCCTCTCTAGATCAATTAATGCATTTTCAACAACAACTTCAGTGCTATCTCTATCTACTAGAGTATTCTCCACCCATTCCAATTGATTTACATATTTTTCTATCTCAGGGATTCTGTGGTGGATATAGGGAGACAACTTGTTTTTCTGTCTTCTATTGCAGATGAAATCAAAGGGGTCATATCTCCATATGAATATTTGTTTCAGTTTGAGCCTTTGAAGGATTTCTTCTACTTCTTTTCCAGCTTCTCAACTATTGCACATAAAGGGGCCTAGTTGATCTTTGATTCTGAGTTGAGCCTTCTTTTTGGCTTTCACAAAATGTACCTCATCTGAGTTGATTATCTTTCTGTAGTACTCCAGAGCAAATAACCTCATTGGGAGGTATCTGGGTAACTTGTATGGTGCTAACTCACAGCCATAGATCCTAATTTTAGTGTGATTTTGGTACAAGTACCAATCTCCCACTTTGTGTTGTTTTGAAAGTTGTAGGATCCTCCTGATATCTAAACTAATCCTTGGAGGAGGGCTTCCTAGTAGCATGGTCACTACAGGATGAAAAAAAAGGTCTATGAAGTCTGTGTATGGATATGGTGATTCATATTTGTGGATCAAAGGAGTCCAGAAGACTACTGACCTAGGGTTGCCTCTGGTATCAAGTTTTTGAAGAGTAAATGGGAATTTATTAGCTTGATAATATAAGAAAAGGTGGTACAAAACTGAGGAATACTTGAATACTCTTTCATTGTTCATTCTTAAGAATTGATCATGCATTTTATCTGCTATGAATTTGGCATAATAATATATGATAGCAGCAGGTTGTCCTGGAGTGAAGATGGACATGAAGGCTAGAATGATTTCATCAATATACTCATTGGTAGTATGGCCTAAGACACTAGATATCATTGACACAATGTCCTGGCCAAGTTTAGAAAATATGGTCCACATGTATGGGGGAGGATCCTTTGGAATATATTTCTCTTCCACAATAAAGGTTTGGAATATTTCAGCAAGTCTAGCAGTGGTAAGCTTGGGAAATTGGCCTAGCAGGTCTCTAATGGAAATAGGGATTAGATTTTGTCCTGGTTGCAATTGAAGCATTTCATTGATGGATTCAACAGTGATGGTAAAGAATACATTCTAGTTTGGAGACATAACTACTCTTTGACTGGGGCTGTAATTGGTATGGCAATAATGAACAATTTCAGGGAAGATATGCACCTCTGGGAACTAGTACTTGGGCAAATTGGATTCCCAAAGCCCAATTTGGTCAGCTTGGTTTAGGTATTGGTCCCTGTATCTGCAGTATAGTTTAATAGGGGATCCACGAACAATAATGTTCTTGATTTGGAAATATTTATCCCCCAAAGGGAGATGGTATAAATCCATATGGGGAGTTGAAATTGATCAAACATCCATTGCAATTGGAGCGGACATTCTTAGTGCTTGTGGATTTAAGAATGGGGAAAAGGGTTTTTTAGTCAAATTGGGGCAAGTTGGTTCAATTATAGAGTAGTTTGGGGTTGCTATGAAGTTCTTTTACTTAATTACTTAATAATTTCAAGCAATTGAGTAACAGGTTTAGGAATGAGATAGGGTTTCTTGGTATATTTGGATAAATACCTGGAATTTTTGGCTTTGATGGTTCAACGGGTGACTGTGCATGGTTGCAGGAGGTCTATTTGAACTGGAGGGTCAACTGGAAGTTCAGTGGCTTCTGCAGGTTGGCGGTTGGACATGGGTTGGCAGTTGAATGTAGTATGTTGCATGCATGGAGGTTTGGAGTGCTCTTTCACGATAAAACAAAAAATAATGAGTTTTTACTTTTATTTGCAAAGTCAACCATTGGTGGGCACATGGGAAAAGGGTATGTTTGGCTTTTAGCGGGAGATGTGACTTTTAGTCATCTAGCAGGATGTGAGAAGCAGGTTTGTGTTGAGTCATGGAAAAGGTATGCATATGTTATTTATTTCATCATCCTTTTCCTTTAGTTCTATCCCTTTTATATCCTAAAATGTTAATATATCAAAGGATTATGGTAAGAATGAGGAAATCATCGGTAATTACAATTCAGCTGATCGTATCCTTCTTTATGCAGGAAAAAGACAAAAAGGGACAATTGCTGTTCCCAACCAAAGAACAACGAGGAAGCAACAAGATAAGGAAGGGTGTAGTGGTTACAAATACGTCCAAAAGAAAATCAAATAGGATCAACGCAAGGAGGGAAAATTTATGAGCTTAGAAATTGTGCAAATCCCTCAGGATTGAGAGATCCTGAGGGATTGCTTTTACTAGTTATCTTTTTACCTCTTTCCCATTATAAAAAGGGAACAATTGTAAGCAAAAAGGAGGGTAATTACTATTGAGAAATTGTAACATTTATCATTGACTCTTGCTGTTGAGTAGAGCATGAACTTGCTGTAATACCTATGCAATGATTAATATATAAAATAGTTGTTGTTCCTTCACAATCTCCTGAAGTAATCCGGCGGTGTTCATGGGAGGCTAAGGGCCTGGCCCTGGTGGATTCACTTGTTGTTCATGTATCATGAATTTATGATTCTTGCAGTGTGATGGTTTGATTGAATTTCTACTTTCTGCAATTATATCGCTTTGCTATTTACTGCTTTCCAATCTCAACGGAATTGTTCTGTTCATATATTTTGAAAGTAATATCATTGATACAATTTATTGTTATTTCAGATCTAGTTATGTAGTTAAGCATTCTGTTTTGAGATCATATACTGTAAAGAGCATTGACTACTGTTTTTGAAGCTCTTAGATTGAGATCATCTGCCACTTATATTAAGAATTTTGTTTGAATGAATGAATCAGTTAAAAGAAGAATGAGTTATTGCTACTATATTCTCAACTGATGATTGCTGTTACTTTGATGAATGTATGATTTAGTTTCATTATAGGATTGAGTTTTTCTTTTAATTGCTATTAGAAATTACTTGCTGCATCCATTTACTCTTGTATTTGAAAGGACTGTACTGTAATTTAGAAGCACTACTATCTGAGTTAAATAGCTACCACATACTGTGTACACTCTTGAAATAGAAACACTTACCTAGATTGATAATTAATGTGAAGATAATTAGGAGTTAAAAAGACACCTTTTATCACTCAACATTTTGGCACTGTTGTTGGGGAGAGTGTAACCATTTCTGAGGAGTAGTGTACATATGGTGATTGTTGTTGAAGAAGAATTGGGTTTTGAAAATAGAAGGTAAGAACCTATGCAACGAGCAAGTAAAGTGCTTGCTCCCCTTCTTTCTTTTCAGCGCAATTACAGAGATCTGAAATAGGTATTTGCTGCTTATTTGTTGGGAGAGAATTGGGTATTAAAAATGAAAGGTAAGAACCTACGTACAGAGCACGTAAAATGCCTGCTCCCCCGCCCACTTTCCAACAGAATTGTTAAGAACTTAGGGTAGAGGTAAATATTTGAATTATGTGTATGACTAAGAAGAAAAAACTTGAAAATAATCCAATTCCCCTACCCAAACCCAACAGATCTAAGGGACCGGTGACCCTTGGATGATCAACTTTCATAGATGACATTATAAAGAAAGTCGAATCTCAACCATAAGTAGGTCCTAGAAGAGTTGCTTATAGACAACCTACTGGTTCCCTTTGGGCCACAGGCTCACCATATGTAGCCTTCACTGAGTTCCACAACAAAACAGAAGAGACTGAGCAGAATTTTCAAGAAATTAAAAATTCCCGCCCAATTTCTTTACAAGAAGGGAATTCTAGCAATCTCTGTGAAGGAGGAGAAGAAACCAGGGAAACAGAGGAGCCAAGATCCCCTCAGGTAATAATTCAACTAGGAACACTCAATAGCCTAGATAAAGGGAGTGTCATTAAGTTCATTCAAGAATAAGGAGGGGAAACAGAGGAGCTAAGATCCCCCTAGGTAGTAGTTCAGTAAGGAACACTCATTATCCCAGACCAAGGGAGTGCTGTTAAACTCATCCCCACCCCTTGTAGTAATCCTATGAATAACTCTCTAGAATCCCAGAAGGGTATTAGCACATATTTGATCAAATGGCCAAAAACCCACAAGCACCTTAGACCTCCACCTTGCAGTATCCCATCGTTGACACAGCAGTCAACACACCTATGAAAGCCATCCATCTCCAAAATATTCCTACCTTTCATGCGCTGACATCAGAGGATCCAGACGCATTCCTGTTTGAGTTTGATGTATTGTGTCGGGGGTATGATTATACTATCAATCCTTAAAAATTAAAATTGTTTCCCTCTACATTGAAAGGAGCAGCCTTGCGATGGTTTATGGGATTAGGTGGAGGCACAATAAATGATTGGGAACAAATGAAAATCACTTTCCTAAAAAAATATTAGGACTACTGTAGATCTAGGTAATTGAAAGATGAAATATTCCAGATGGTAGCAAAACCAAGTGAAACATTAGAAGAATATGTGGAACAATTTCAATATAACCTCCAATGGTCTCCCTATGCAACTCTGCCTTTACCTGATAATGTGTTGAAAACTACACTAATTAAAGGGATGAAAGAACAATGGGTAGAAACATTAAATATTATGGGTAAAGGTGATATATATCAGGAAAATTTTGCTGACATCATTAATTTGTGTATCAGGTGTTCAAGAGTCAGCACAAGATTGAAGCTAGCAGAACACAACATGATCACAAGGGATAACAAAATCTTTGGTGGAGGTATAACTTCTGCAGAAATTGGAAATCTGCTAGAGGATTTCAAAACTGATATTTTAGGGACTTTGACAATGCAATTGGACATTATGAAAGCGAAACAAAAGTAGGCAAAAGTAGAATAAGATTTGGTGATATTCTATCCTAGATGCAGAAAGAAGAATAGTCACAAAGAGTGCCAGTTGGATATGGTGCAAACCTGCGCCGTATGTACGAAAGATCACGCCACAGAAAGCTGCTCATCACTCCCAGGGCTAAAAGCAGTCTATAAGGAGGCAGAAGAAGATACAGAACCAGTCTACCAACTAAATCAGCGTCGCCAATGGCAACCATGACAAACAGGTACGCAGACTAATCCATCCTCTTTCTTTCAAATGCCACAATATAATTCACAACAATACCCAGGAACCATGTGGCAGAACCAGCCATATTTTTCCAGTTGGTCACAATAACCATCCATTATGTCACCTTGGCTCAACCAATGGAATCAAAATAACAATTGGCCAAATCCCTCTTACTTCCCACCGTTTTGGAAAAATAATGCATATCAATCCCAATGGCCACCCTTAACTTCAAAGAATCAGAACTGGTAGTCAAGTTGGTAGAGACCTACAAATCAGCTAGCAGGGATAATCCCCCTACCTCAACCCACACTGCCAACACCTTACACATTGCAACAAAACCCCTAGACCAACTTAAGACCACAGCTCCCAGCCCAACCCAACCCAAACCCCAACAACATACCAGTTCGATCTATGCAAATTATTGAAGGCCCAGAGCCAAAAACCAATTTAAGGGAGTGCAATGACCTTCAATTAAGATCTGGGTGTATAATAGAATCAAAGTGGGATAAAAATGTTCAAATTGAAGATCTGTTACCTGTAGAACAAGCACCACAAGAAAAGAACATGGTTAGACAGAAAACTCATGATCAAGCAACCACCTCTTCTCCACCATTCCTAGAAAAACTAATCATACCTCACCCAATTGAACACCCTGATTTTGATCTTCTGGGAGAATTGAAAAATTTATGTATAAAAATACCACTCCTCTATGCAATTCAAGACATCCCAATTTATGCAAAAACTATTAAGGAATTATGTATGAAAAAGCCAAAGAGGAAAATAACAACAAATCCAAATGTCCATGTAGTCGGTACCTTATCTAATTTACTATTAGGAAGAAAAGCACCTGTAAAATATGAGGACCCAGGAAATCCTATAGTCACGGTGCAAATAAATGGATGCTCCTTCCCCAATGCCTTAGTTGATTTAGGAGCAACAATCAATATTCTTACAACCACAACTTGTCAAAAGCTTGGCATTACATCCTTGGACCCAACCATGACCTTGTTGGAATTGGCTGATCGATCAATAGTCAAACCAGAAGGCACATTACATGATGTAATGGTGTCTATAGACTCTTGGGAATACCCTGCAAACTTTCTCATCATCAATCCTAGAAACCGACTCGATGGACATCCCTTAATTCTAGGTAGACCTTGGCTAACAATTGCGGATGCTTACATTATCTTGAATAAGCAATATGACTATAGCAAGAGGAAGCAATGTAAAGAATTTAGCCTTAAATCCTCCAGCTCAGCCAAGTTTAACAATAATCAAAACTAGAAAATAGCCTGTATTATATCTAACTGAAAACATTAGATCACCACTAACCATAGAAGATGCTCTTGAATTTAAAGATCAAATAGAAGATGACATCATTAACACCTACATTAACCAACTAGATGCCGGATCCCATCTAAAATGTCACATGATCAAGGCAACATTTGATAGCGAAATAGAAGAAGATCCCCTAAAATATATTAATGATCAATCAATACCAACTACCTTTGTTTATAACAGCAAAACCATAGAAATTCAGCGAGGAAAAACTTTGAATATAAACAAAAACCTGACTGCTGAACAGAAGTAGAAGCTTGTTCAACTCCTGATAAAATATAAAGAGGCCTTTGCATGGGATTACCTGGACATGAAAGGGATTGATCCCAAATTATGCATGCACCACATTTATACAGAGAAGGATTCTATGCCCATTCAACAACCTCAATGGAGGTTAAATCCTCATCTTAAAGATATTGTTAAAGCTGAACTACAAAAATTGCTAGATGTAAACTTTAGCTGCCCAATATATGACAACAAATGAGTCTCTCCATTAGTAGAGGTGTTGAAAAACAATGGAAAGTGGCGTATATGTGCTGACTATAGAGAGATTAATAAAGTAACCCAAAAAGACCATTTTCCCCTTCCATTCATTGACCAGGCATTGGAAACTTTGGCAGAAAAAAATTCTTTTCTTTCCTAGATGGCTTCAGTGAATACAATCAAATCCAGATTGCCCTTGAAGATCAGGATAAGACTACCTTTACCTACCCTTGGGGAACATTCGCTTACAGGGTCCTACCTTTTGGGCTGTGCAATTCCCCTGCCACATTTCATAGGGTTACACTCAGCATTTTTTCAGATCTGATAAATGAAGGGCTCGAGGTGTACATGGATGACTTTACACCTTATAGAGATGACTTCAAGCCAACATTAGAAACATTAGAGAAAGTTTTGCAAAGATGCATTGCCACCAGACTCTGTTTAAGTAATGAAAAATTCCACATGATGATGACCGAGGGCCTCATCTTGGGTCACTATCTCAGCTGCTGGAATCCAGGTAGATCCAACAAAAATTCATATAATTCTTTTAATACCTACCCCTACCACACAAACAGAGGTACACGGTTTTTTGGGATTTTCTGGTTATTATAGAAGGTTTATAAAGAATTTTTCTCAGATTGTTGCACCATTATATGCACTAACAGGTAATATTGACTTCATTTGGACAGATAAATGTGACAGTGCTTTTGAAGATTTAAAATGGACTGTATCAACAGCCCCAGTATTAAGGGGTCCAAACTAGGATCTGCCATTCCAAATTTCATCCGACGCTTCAGACACAGCCATAGGAGCAGTTCTCGGCCAGCAAGAAGATAAAAAGCCATATGAAATATACTATATTAGCAAAAATCTATCTCCTACTGAATTAAATTATACTGTTACTGAAAAAGAATTTTTGGCGATAGTCTATGCTATCAATAAATTCCAACATTATATAATGGGATACCCTGTGGTTTTATACACTGATCACTCTGCTATTAAATATCTAGCCAATAAACCAGTTACAAATGGAGGAGTGACAAGATGGTTGATTCTTTTGCAGGAATTCGATATAACAATTAAAGATCGACCAGGAAAAGAAAATCCAGTAGCAAACTTCCTTTCATGAATGCCAAAGAAAGATGAGTTGACAACAGTAGAAGACCAGTTTCCAGATGAACATTTATTTGCTGTAACAGTGAAAACACCATGGTATGTGGATGTCGCAAGTTATTTGGCAGTGGGCAAATTACCCAAGCACTTGATGCCTAACAAAAGAAAACAAATAGTACAGTGCAACATGTGATTCTCTTGGATCGGGGGCTATTTATTTCATACAGGATCTGATATGCACATTAGAAGACACATCAGGGAAGACGAAGTTTTCAACATTCTGAAAGCATTCCATGATTTGCCATGCAGTGGACATTTTGCAGATCGGAGGACTGGTCACAAAGTTTTACAGATGGGCTATTATTGGCCCACCATTTTTAAAGATGCCAAGAAGTTTGTCTAGGCATGTGATAGTTGCCAGAGAATGGGACACTGTGGGCAGTCTGATGAAATTCCCTTGCACCTGCAGATAGTCATTGAACCTTTTGAGCAATGGGCGTTAGACTTCATCGGTCCAATAAACCCATCCTATAATCAAAAGACATATATATTAATTGCAATAGAGTATGTGACTAAATGGGTGGAGGCAGAGGCATTACCAGGGGCAAAAAAATATTTGGTAATCCACTTTCTTTTCCAACTATTTGTATGATATGGCTTGCCTAGAGAAGTAATTATGGATGGAGGGCCACAATTCATATGCCATAAGTTCACTGCAACATTAAAGAATTATCATATCATGCACAAGATCACAACTCCATGCCACCCACAAGCAAATGGCCAGGTAGAAAGCACAAATAAAGTGATCGAGGCAATACTCACAAAGACATTTGCATCACATAGACGTGACTAGGCTACCCGATTGCTAGAAGCCCTATCGACATATCGTACGACATGGAGAAATACCACGGGATATTCCCCATACCAATTTCCGTTTGGCAAAGAACCTATCTTCCCAATTGAATTCGAAATCCAGACATTGAGGATAGCTTAGGAGGTAGGCTTGAACTTAAATGAGGCACAAATTAATAGGCTACATCAAATCAATGAATTGGATGAAATCCAGTTATCAGCTCTTCAGCACACTGCAATAATCCAACAGCAAAGAGTGAAATGGAATGATTCCCTTATTAAAAAGAAGATCTTACATGAAGGAGATTGGGCACTCCTGTATGATTCTAGGTTCCAAGATTTCCCCGGAAAACTCCAACCCAGATGGTTGGGACCTTATGAGATACAAAAGGTGCATGATAATGGCACCATCACATTAGCCACCATCGACGGGTCTGGCTATTCATTTAAAGTGAATGGACATCAAGTACGACTTTATCACAAACCATTTACTAGGGAGTCCTTTTGCCAACAGTTACGAGAAGATTCCACCATACAAATTCTCACTGAGGAGGATAAACCATCCTCAGCATTGACCCAGTAAATAATTCATTCTGTCTTTGAATTTTGTACATAAATTTTTCTTTCTGTTTTGATTGGATTTGCTTGTATAAATTGTAAATAAACTCCTTTTTCTTCTCCTTTGTTGTTCCCTTTAAGGAACAACCACTGTTCCCTCCAAAGAATAGCTGCCATTCCTTCTAAGGAACAATAATTTTTGTATAGATTTTCGTGTTGTTCCCTTAAAGAAACAACTGGTATTCCCTTTAAGGAACAACTGCCATTCCATTGAAGGAACAACAGTCTCCTGTACATTTGATTTTCATGCGGTTACCTTTAAGGAATAGCTGATGTTCCCCTTAAGGAACAATTATTGTTCCCTTCAAGGAATAGTTGCCGTTCCCTTTAAGGAACAACAGTTCCATGTGTGCTTGCTTTTGTTGTTCCATTTAAGTAGCAACTATTGTTCTCTTTAAAGGAACAGTTATCGTTCCATTTAAGGAACAACAATATACTATATATTTGATTTTCGTGTTGTTCCCTTTAAGGAATAGCTGTTGTTCCTCCTAAAGAACAGCTGTCGTTCCCTTTAAGGAAAAACAATTTTGCATGTACTTGTTTTTGTTGTTCCATTTAAGGAACAACTATTGTTCCCTCTAAGGAATAGCTGTCGCTCCATCTAAGGAGCAAAAATTCCCTGTATATTCGATTTCTATACTGTTCCATTTAAGGAACAGTTGTTTCCTCTAAGGAACGATAGTCATTCCCTCTAAGGAACAACACTTCTGTGTGCGTTTGTATTTTTCTGTTCCATTTAAGGAACAATGGTTGTTCCCTATAAGGAACAACAGTCGTTCCCTCTAAGGAACAACAGTGTCGTATGCATTTGATTTTTGTTGTTCCCTTTAAGGAATAGTTGTTGTTCCCTCTAAGGAACAATATTTTTTGTGCGTTTGGTTTTTTGTTGTTCCCTTTAAGGAATAGTTGTTGTTCCCTCTAAGGAACAGCAGTCGTTCCCTCTAAGGAACTGCAGTTTTGCGTGCGTTTGGTTTTCACTGTTCCCTTTAAAGAACAGTTGTTGTTCCCTTTAAGGAACAATAGCTGCTCCTTCTAAGGAACAGTAGTTTCGTGTGCCTTTTCTTTTTGCTGCTCCCTTTAAGGAACAGTTGCAGTCCCCTCTAAGGAACAATAGTCATTCCCTCTAAGGAACAACAGTTTCGTATGCGTTTGTTTTTTTGTTGTTCCCTATAAGGAACAACAATTTTGTTTGGGTTTGTTTTAATGTTGTTCCCTCTAAGGAACAACAGTTTCATTTGCTTATTTTTTTTCCATTGTTCCATCTAAGGAACAGTTGTTATTCCCTTTAAGGAATAACAATTTCGCACCCAATTATTTTTCTTTATTTTCGTTGTTCCTTATAAGGAACAACTGCTGTTCCTTCTAAGGAAGAGTTGTTGTTCCTTCTAAGGAACAATTGCTACTCCCTCTAAGGAACAATAGTTTCGGTGTGCAGTTTTATTTCTTTTTGTTGTTCCTCCTAAGGAATAGCTGCAGTTCCCTTTAATGAATAGTAGTTTTGTGTGTTTTTCTTGCTGTTCCCTCCAAGGAACAACACTTTTTGTGAAAGGTTTTCTTTGGAAAATAAGCACCTTGTGAATATTATTTCACTCTCTATGATCCTCTATAAGGCAAGAATACAAACATATATATAAGGATACAAATTTCAAGGTTACTGGAACAAGCCAATCGAATATTATCATATTTAATGAGATTGCTATGTATTGATTAAAAAAGGGACAGGACACAACCATCTATATCACTTTACTGTCCTTGTCTTCACTATAAACCAAATTGATTGATTATTTATACCATGCTGGTTCTTCCATAACCCCTATAATTCTCTCTGCTCATTATCATTGAATAAGAGTAAGGGCATATTTTTTTCTATTGGTATGTTCAGACTTCTTCAACCATCCCTACTCTTAAGGAGTGTTGAGCCACCCTCTATATATAAATAGGAAGTGATGTTCAATATATATATATATATAGACATATGTTTACTAACAATTTCATGATTTGTCAGGTGGAGGATAGGGGGTGTCATCATGAGCCAACCTACCATGATCATAAGGAAGCAGCGAAGTGGTATTCCCACTATGGCCACCACACCAGGGATATGATCCAATGGATGCATCAAAAAAAATAAAGTCCTTGGAACAGGAGGTCTCATCACGAGCCGGCCTGCCCACTTTTCTCTCCTCCCCAGTGAATGGCATTATGATTCATCTAGTCACCAAGCCAGCACAATGGCCTCCATTCTGACATCATAAGGCACTTTCCTAATTATACATAAATGATCATGGTTCCAAAGGGTGAAAAAGCAACTCTGTCAAGGTTATAAACACCTATGGGCAAAAAAATCTCTGCTGATGGTATTGGAGTCAAATTTTCAACATCAATAGTGATTATAACTCCCTTTCCTTATTCTTTATCTTTATTACAGAGAGATTATATCCCTAAGTTATTTTTTTTGAACCTTTATGCATGAGATATCTTTTAAAAATCAATCATAGTGTTTTAAGTGGAATAATGACCGCAAAGCATCTTGCCCACGTAAGATGTCCTTTCTCCCTTTTCAAATCATTCCACAACATCTCCACATTTATTCATAATTCTTGTTCTATGCATCGATTTCAGTGCCCCGATATTTTTGTGATCCTATCATAAATATGTATATGTTTCCATTTTTACTACCCCTGTATGACGCCGCCAGGGCATCATTCCTTCATTTGACCGGTCAAAGGTGACCTATCATTTTAAGGGGGGGAGAGGGTGACTCCCAAGGCACTCGTGCATGCGTGTCAATCCTTTAATTGGTTATACTAGACTATATGACATTCCATAATAGCAAGTCTTTAATGATATCTATGTTGAAAACGTATTATCTGATATTAACAACTTGTTATTCCAATGTTGGCTCTGTCTATTGTTGTGTTACCTGTGTTAAGCTAACCGTGAGAAAAATTCAGGTAAAATGGGAGGAAGAACAGTGCGTAGGGAGCCACTAATACTAGTTGTTTCCAATGCCGCCAGAGAAATTTTAGTCAAAACCGGATGGGTTGCATATTTCACACAACTGCAGCAACCAAATGAAGCCATTACTATTGAATTCTTACAGAACTTACAAAATGAACATTCTACGATAAGAGGAAGGAAAATTATAGTGACAGATGTAGTAATAGCTGAAGTTTCCAGATTACCAGCGGTCAGACCCATATGGACTCATAAAAAATAGAGGTTGTAGGATGTTATTGCAGTCTTTCAGGATGAGGGACAGAACCTGATTATCAAAGGCAAAGGAGTTCAACCTTCATCCCTTGGAGAACCATGGACAGAATTGGCTAGAATTGTTCAGAGTTATATCACATGTGACGAAAGACAAGATGTGGTAAGGTCACGACACCTTAAATTATTAGCAGTTCTGAAGCAGAAATGTTCTGTAAACTTGCCTGCGTATTTGAATTTCTTATTGCATGATGCTGCTCGAAGCATAAAAAAATCCTGGCATATAGAAACTGTCGTGAGTCATCATTGCTTAATTAGGCTGGTAGTAAGCTAAAATCTTTCCCAATAGCAAACAAGTTGGGAAGAATTAGTGTTTACCATAGAAGGGGGGTTAGCTTTACCTACTCCTAACCCTGTCCCAAAAAGGAAGAGAACTTCCAGCACAACAAACAGACCACAAAAATGCAGACACTCTGCTAAGACAAGCTTTGGAACAACTAAAAACCTCCAGGGTAGCAGCAGCCAACCCTTAGAACTATCTAGTCCTGAAAATGAGCAACCTTTACAACTGGAAGGATGGGATGATCGGGAGTTAGAACTTAAGGAAGAAACAGAGCACTCTAGTGATGAGGAGAGGAATGAAACAGAACTCCCCTTAACTCCCAACACAAGTCCCCCACGAGACTTATTTGATATGGAATTGGCCCAGATTCAAGCCAATATGAATGAATTTATACAGCCCGAAAGCTCACTCAACTTTAATGTTGAAGCAGCAAAAACAGAAGAAAATTCTGCCCATAATAAGAGCATATCAGAAAATGTAATCGGTAGAGAAGAATCAGGGGCAGAAGTCACTCAGGAAGGGGTGGACCAAACTAGTAATGCACCTCCAGAAGAACCCAGTTGGGTCGATTTAAATACATAGGATGAGGGACAAATAGGAGAAATAGGAACAAGTCTGGATAAGGACACAGCTCTTGAAGAGAAAAACCCAAAAAAGCAGCCAAGCTCACTAAGAGTAGAAATTATTAGTGGAACAGTTGGTCCTTCTGAAAATAAGAAAAACAAAATTAAAAGGCTTAGAAAGGAACAACAGAGGCTGCAGAAAATAGTGAAAAAACTCAGGCAAAGGATAAGGATATTAACAGTAGGGAAAGTTTCAAACAGAACCCCAAGAACATTAGATGTAGCCATTGAAACTGAATTTCATGATACAAAGGTCACTGGGACTCAAATTGAGCCCATATTCACTCCAATTATTAAGGAACAACACGTCACTATTGTAGAAGCAGCTACCCAAACAGAGGGTATAAATTTTTTTAATGCAGCTGTTCAAACGAAAGTGGTACCCTCTGACAACATGGCCACCTAGACAGAAGAATGGACTGTCCATAACAAAAGTACATAGACGATAAGCATTTAGTTGTATAATAAGAACACAAAGACAATAAAAATCCACTCTCACAGCAAGAATACACAGATAGATATTCAAGCTGAAGACATTATGACTGGCAGTGACCCTAGTATAGTAAATCTTCAAGAAAATTTGGCACAAGCTCGGCTTACCATAGAACACCTTGAGCTAGAAACAGTCCCACAACAGAAATACCAGGAATTACAAAAGAAACTTCGAGACATGAACATCTCATAAAGTGAGGCATTTGATAAATGCAGAAAAGCAAAAGAGAGGACTGAGAAAATAAAGCTCAGATTGGAAAAGGCCAGGAGTCAAATGGACACTATTTTCTCTTTATATACTGACATATTGGCATGTAGATCTCCTGCCAATAACTATGCCCTATTTTTGATGTAAATATACTTACAATTAAAGATCAAAGTTGTCAAGGCTGGAAAACCGATAGAGTTGAAAACAATTGATGATTTTATAAACTGTTGTAAGCATCATGGGATAAAAATACAGAGGCTGCTGTGTGAATTTTATTTACACAATTTTATATTAGAAGAAGAAATTGAAAAGAACCCTAGTCCTTTTATAGGAGATGTGCAGTTCCAGGCTTTCATTTCATTCATTGTTAATCAATTGGAATTGTTTAAGGCCCATAACACTTTCCAAAGGCAGGAAAATGGACTGGACCTGTGGGTCAGAGGTGAACCAAAGCACCCATTACAAATGCTAGCCAGACACAAAATTCTGATGAAGAGGGAAGGAGTAATCCAAATCCTGGGGCCCATTCACAAAGAGATTGTCCATAAGGGAGTAGAATACTTCCTTTCTATTCAGGAAAGCTCCTTGGCTGCAGCCAAGTTGAGGTGGACAGTTTCTAATAGTAATGTAAAAAACAGGGAGCCATTCAATTATAAAAACTTTAATCCTACTGCAGAATGCTTTGTTACTTACAACAACCTCATCTTAAGGGAAGGGCCTTATTGGCTGGGCTGTTGGTTCCGTAGCCCTATTGTTTGGTACGTTGTCGAAGGTTATAAAGCTATATATGAACTACATGAAGGGCAGACAGGGCCTATCTTTGAGTTCTTGGCCAAAAATCATGGTTTTAGACCGCTTTATGACATTCCTTCTCCAGCTTATTCCTTGACTGCCTTGCACACAAACTACATGGTTTTCATGAGGACATGAAAAAGGGTAAGCAGGGGAGTATGTTGAGTCATGGAGAAGGTATGCATATGTTATTTATTTCGTCATCCTTTTCCTTTATTTCTATCCCTTTTATATCCTAAAATGTTAATATATCAAAGGATTATGGTAAGAATTAGGAAATCATCAGTAATTACAATTTAGATGATCGTATCCTTCTTTATGCAGGAAAAAGACAAAAAGTGACAACTGATGTTCCCAACCAAAGAACAACGAGGAAGCAACAAGATAAGGAAAGGCGCAGCCGTTACAGATACGTCCAAAACAAAGTCAAACAGGATCAGCATAAGGAGGGAAAATGTCTCAGCTTATAAATTGCACGAATCCCTCAAGAACGAGAGATCCTGAGGGATCGATTTTACTAGTTATCTTTTTACCTCTTTCCCATTATAAAAAGGGAAAAATTGTAAGAAAAAAGGAGGGGAATTACTATTGAGAAATTGTAATGTTTATCATTGACTCTCACTGTTGAGCAGAGCATGAATTTGCTGTAATACTTATGCAATGATTAATATATAAAACAATTGTTGTTCCTTCGCAATCTCCTGAAGTAATCCGACAGTGTTCACTGGAGGCTAAGGGCCCGACCCTGGTGGATTCATTTGTTGTTCTTGTATCATGCATTTATTATTCTTGCAGTGTGATGGTTTGATTGAATTTCTACTTTATGCAATTATATCACTTTGCTATTTACTGCTTTCCAATCTCAACGGAATTGTTTTGTTCATATATTTTGCAAGTAATATCGTTGATACAGTTTATTGTTATTTCAGATCTAGTTATTTAGTTAAGCATTCTATTTTGAGATCATATACTGTAAAGAGCATTGAATAATGCTGTTGGATCTCTCAGATTGAGATCATCTACCACTTATATTAAGAATTGTGTTTGATTGAATGAATCAGTTAAAAGAGGAATGAGTTATTTCTACTATATTCTCGACTGATGATTGTTGTTAATTTGATGAATGTCTAATTTAGTTTCATTAGAGGATTGAGTTTTTATTTTAATTACTATTATAATTTAGTTGCTACATCCATCTACTCTTGTATTTGAAAGGACTATACTGCAATTTAGAAGCACTACTCTTTGAGTTAAATAGTTGCCACATACTGTGTACACTCTTGAAATAGAAAAACTTACCTGGATTGATAATTAATGTGAAGATAATTAGGAGTTAAAAAAGCACCTTTTATCACTCAACAATTTGATCGCACCACTTTTGTGGCTGGAATGGCTTCGGGGGGAGGCCGCCCGATGCCACTCATCGGGTGCCACGTAGCATCGGGGCCCAAAAGAAAACAACCCATATTAGGTGGGTAAATTTGGGTAATGGAGGCTGCCCGATATGTATGACCACCATTGGATTAACAGGGAGCTGATCGCATGGTGATCGGGGTGGGGAGTTCGTACGAAGGGTAATGGATGGGCCCGACCCATGTTTAAGCCCAATGAGTTAGATTAAATGAATAGGTTATGGTGGGGTTAGGGCATTGGGGGCGTTTTTCATTGGCAGAGGGTTAGATTATTAATTAACTGCAGATCGATCAATTAATTCTTTTATCGGGGTAGGGGTTTTATAAAGTTTATATTTCAAACCTTTTGGGGGTGGGGTATTAATACATAGGGATTTATTTTATAACTATACAGGGAAAGGGTTTATTGCTTTTTTTGGGATTTAATACATATAAAGGTTAGAAGTTAATATGATAATGAAAAAGTGCTAAAGTGTAATGTATTTCATTCATTTTCCATTTGTCATAAACACATTATACTTAGGCTTAAAGTATTTTTGGGTTTTTTGAGAAAAGGGGTCTCTTTCATGGGGGATGATCACTTCTCCTAGGATAACAAGGTTTTATCCTTAGAAAAAGGGGTTTATTAGGGGAAAATGATTTTTCCTTAGGAAAATGGTGTTTTTTCTTAGGAAAAGGGATTTGTTTGGGACTATGAGTGAATTGAAGGGGGTGAATGTTCATGAGGGGACTTTTAGTACTTAAGACCTATAAGTCATTGGGTCGAGGGTCTGATCCCTCTAGAAGTCAGAGAAATGCTCTGAGCCCCTTTGACTTAAGATTTTGGGTACTTAAGGCTTTTTATTGGAAATTAGTTAAGTGAAAGGTGTAATGAGTGAGGGAAGTTAATCAATTTGACTTTGTGGACTTGATGCATGTCCAATTTTCATCCATACTTAGAACTTTGATGATGAAGGTGATCAATATGCTTTTATCTAACAATCATCACAATTCTACAACCTTTCTTCTACTTACCCACCTACTCATCCTACCATTTTTACTTCTCTTTATTAGGGTGCACTTAAGCTGGCAAACCCTTATCAAAACATTTTCTTTTCTTTTACAATAATAATCTAACTAAGTCCAACCTTATTGCATTCAAGGGCTCAGATTAAACAGTTGAGATCCTTTTATTTACTCTACCTAATCTAATTCTCTGCCAGGATTACACTGTTTAGTCAGATTTTAATCTCTATTTATAAGCATAAAATTGAAAGCATGAAATAGTCAAGTTTAAACATTTTGACTATCATGGATTGTGGCAAAGGTAACAAGCTGCATACAATCATTTATTCTGTATCAAAAGTAACTAGAAGTGGAATTTTGACTTGCACACTTTCATGGTATTTTCTTTTCTTGGGGTTCATATTTTTTTTTTTATCTTTTTTGACGTTTTTATTCTTTTTGTCCTTTGATTTTTCTTTTAGCACATACCCTCTTTACATTTTTTAATTTTTTGAATATGGAAAACATTTGTAGAAAGCAAAGGTATGTACATATTACATGTTTAATCTCAGCCATTCAAAAATGATGACTCCTATTGGTATAGGAACCTAACAGTGTGTATAGATGCTTGCAAGAGAGTACTTGGTGGAGTTATCATGCAAGAAGGATAGGTAGTTTTCTATGAGTCACAGAAACTAAATGAGAATGAGAAAAACTACCCAATGCGCAATCTTGAACTAGCAATGATTATACATGTATTAAAGATGTGGAGGAACTATATTCTAGGTAGGAGGTATACATTGATGAGCAATCACAGTGGGTTGAGATATTTCTTTGATCAACCGAATCTAAATGCCAGGAAAGCTAGATAGTTGGCTACCCTTAGTGAGTTCAACTTCGAGATCAGATACATCAAAGGGAAGGAGAATTGGGTTATGGATTCTCTTATCAGGAAGGTATAGGTAAATAATGTTGAAAATGGCAACAAGAAATGCTAAAAATATCATTGCTATAAATAGCATTTCAAGTACCAGTGTTGGAAATAGAAACAAGGAATGATAAAATAGAAATGCTAAAAATAACATTGCTATAAATAGCATTTCAGGATAGATTCCAATTTTAATTAGTCCCTAAATTAAAATTTGAATTTAGTCTCACTCGCTGTTTGAAAAATAATTAATTAATTCATCTTGAGTTAATTAGTTGGAGAAAATCAAACATGAAGTCTTTGTGAAGACATGCAACAATTATCCCTTTGATTGAGGAAATTATCCCGTAATTACGGAGATAAGGATGAGTTGTATTTGAGTTGTAATTAGTTAGCTCAGTTAACTGAGTTAAGTCTAGTTAAATTAGTTCCAAATAGTTGTAGGAACTAATTGTGAGTTCAGTTAGTTAATGCATGCATGCATGCAACTAGTGTTCTCTAGATAACTAGATATTCTCTCATAAATAACTCATGCATGTTAGTTCAGAGAAAGACCCAATTGAGATTAAAGGAAGGGACAATGTACTATCAGTTGGAGGAATTATACTATATAGGAAACTCATCCATGCAGAAGGAATTATCTCCTTCAAGATTGCGTAGTTATTTCAGAGGTTAGTGTTGTGTGTGAGGTGAGAATCACATAGGTTGCAACTGGAGGACCCAAGAGAAACTACGCAAGGAAATAGGAGGCTTGGAGGACTGAAGGAATGCATATGTGTTGTCTATTCTATCTGTGAGCAACAGTGAGGGATTGTACTGAGAGCTGGATAGCTTGTGAGCTAAAGCTTTGTGTAATATTGAGATATTTCCACTTGTATGATAATACAGATATCGAGGTTTTTAGCTAAGGCTTTCCCCAGAGTATTCTTCTGTGTTTCATGTGTATGATTTCTCATTCTTTGTTATCCGTGTTTTGATTGATCTTGCTCAAATTGATTAAGCTTTCGCAAAGTTTGATAGTAGAAGTAGATCAAGTATTTTGCTTTAGTATATTGCATAATCAAATTAATCTACAGTTTCTCTACAATATGTGTAGAGAGCAGAATTTATACAAATAATATAGCAGCTATGAGCTCTTATGGGATAGAGTTATAGAATAGGATCTTGCAGGTAGGACAATGGGATGACAAAGACATGGAGATCATTCATAGGCTACAGTAGAGGATAGGTACATTTACATGTGTAGGTATAGGTACATGTACAGGTATAGGTGGCCAAGATGCAAACTATCATCTCACAACAAAGGAGATTTAGAGACATGATCAATGTACTAAATTGTAGTGAGATCAAGAAGGTTATCTTGAGGGAGTTTCATGCCAAGCCATACTAGGGTGATTCAGGATATCAGAAAACTTTGAAGGTAGTGAAGAAGTTATACTATTAGCCGAATTTGAAGAAGTAAGTGGCCGAGTTCATGGCTAGATGTTTAGATTGTGAGGAGGTCAAGGCGAAATGTAAGCATACAGGTGGTTTATTACAGTCTATAGTAATTCTAGAATGGAAATGGGAGGTCATTTCCATGGATTTCATCATAGGTATTCCAAGGATAGTGAGGCAACATGACTATATTATGGTCGTGGTTGACAGGTTGAGAAATGTAGCTCATTGCATTCTAGTAAAGACTACATATTTAGCTAGTGAGGTAGCACACGTGTTCATTAGAGATATAGTGAGACTGCATGGTTTTCCAAACAATATTGTGCCGGACAAGGATGCAAAGTTTACTTCCAAGTTTTGGAAGGATCTATTTACAGGTTTTCTATAGAGTTGGCCTTCAGTACAACTTATCATCCACAAAAATATGGACAGACAGAGAGGGTTAATAGGATCTTGAAGGATATGTCGAGGATGTACTTGATGCACCAACAAAAGAAATGGGAGGAGTATCTTCCATTGGTTGAGTTTGCACAAAAAAATGGTTATCAGGATTCATTGAGGATGAGTCCTTTTAAGGAATTGTATGGGCGAAGTTGTAACACTCCCATGAGATGGAGTGGTCCAGTGAACTTGGTACTTATTGGACCAAACATGTTGGCAGACATGGAGCAGGAAATGCAGGTTCTAAATAAGAATCTAAAGGAAACACAAGATAGATAGAAGATTTATGCGGATCAACACAGGGTGTTCAAGTAATTTCAGGTTGGGGAGCACGTGTATTTGTGCATGAAGCCCAATAAAATCTCTTTGAGGACTGGTTCATGTGCCAAGTTGGCACCACGGTAGTGTGAGCCTTTTGAGATCCTTGAGGGGATTGGACTAGTGGAATATCGACTTGCACTACATCCAACAGTGAAAGTCCATTATATTTTCCATATTTCATTGCTTAAGAATTATATAAGGATGTTGATCATGTTAATGATTGGTCTATATTGCAGGTGGAGGAAGAAGGAGAGTTCCAGCCGTAGCCTCGGTGCATATTGCAGCAGAAACATATCATGCTTAGGAACAGAGCCATAGAAAAAGTTAATGTTCAGTGGAAGCACTTTGGGCCTAAAGAAGCTACATGGGAGATGGTGGATTAGATCTAGGCGCTATATCCTTCATTGTTTCCCAGTTGAGGCAAATAAATTTTTGTTTGATGTTGGTATATGTTTGGCATATGTTTTGTTGATGTTTTGGTATATGTATGTATATGTATATGGATGTAAATACTGCCATAATCTAAGTTATAAAGCTCCAATAAACGGTATAGGTGACATGTTATTATGGTTGTTATATTTTCATGTTGTCATGATGTTTTTATTTTGAGTAGGTCTTTCATTGTAAATACTGCAATGAGCTAAGTTATAAAGCTCCATGGATAGTATGTTTTCTTTTCAGCGGTTTTACTGAGGTCTTGGTGTGGTTTAACACCAAGGATGGTGTTCCCTAAAGGGGGGGGGGGTTCTGTAACAACCCTGGTGAAATTTCATGTAATAAAAGTTAATAAAGGAAAAATAATACCATGGTTAAGAAAAACTTATTCCAAGATGAATGTTGGGCAAAGATATTGTAGTGGGAATCACTAGATGTGTGTTTTGGGCTAAGGAATTTGGCAAAGGCATTAAACAAAAAAGTGGAATTTTTGGCACATTTATTAATGAAAATAAAGGAAATTAGGAGAAACGTAAGGTGAAAGGTCACAGGATGGATGTGAGGAGGAAATTGTAGGAAAATAATGGAAAATGAAGAAAATAGAGGCTTCATTAATAAAAAGGCTTATGAGGATCAGTTGGTAACCTTTTGTCAGTTCAAGTTTGCAACTCTCTCATTATTCTCTCTCTCTCTCTTTCTCACTGTTGGTCACTTAGAGTTTTCTTGGAGCACTCTAGCTTTGGATCAAGGAAGGAAAAACAAGAAAATGGAAAGAAAGGAAAGCTAGGATGAAGGAAGAAGAGCAAGATTAGGCAACTTCAACATGAATACTTGTAGGTAACTTTTTGCATGTGTGATTTCTTAGCTGGTTTGGACATGCATATCTTTTCACGTTGGTGTATGGTTCTCTTAATGTTGGTGGCATGGTTTTTCTGGGTTATGATAGTGGTTTTTAGCATAGCCTTGCCTTTTTCCAGATGCCATGGTGTTGAGATGTTTATTTTGGTTTTTGAGCTTTGGTTTGCCGAATGGATTTTGGAATTCAGGGCAGAGGTGGTCTCAAGTTTCATTCCCAAAGGACTAGGAATCCCTTGACCGATTTTGGTGGATACACAGTAAATATTGAGGGATAAGTATCGGCTTAGGGCCTAGTGATCCAAGTTTGGATTGTGGTAAAATCTTGAGGGGTTGGTCTCGGTTTAGGGCCTAGTGATCTTGGATTGGATTGCGGTAAAGCCTAAGAGACAAGGAGACGAAAAATTCCTCAAGGATAGTGATGGATTCTGTATAGCATTCCAAGTTTAGTTTGGTTGTGATCGGAGCACTGGTTTTGGTGTGATCACGATTTTGTGAGGCTGGAGGTAGTTTAAGCTATGGATTCCTTTGGTTTTTCTTGTATTGGTTGTTCTATGAGATCCCATGTTCATGCTTGGAATATGGCAGGGGGTGACTAGATGAAAGAGAGATTTGGTTCATCCATGTATGTGGTTGGGTGGTATGTGGAAGTCCCGAACCTGGTCAGATTTGCCTATGATTAATAACAACCAAGTTCTGTTACTTTTACACTGGTTTATATGTGGATTTAATGGTTGTCATATCTCTGATATTTATATGGTTTTATGCTAGTTATAAGCATGGTTAAATGATTGGTTTATGTTATGGTTATTTCATGTACTTACTTTTAATTATTAAATGGATGGATGCAAGACCTAATTGATGGTATAATAGTTCAATGGAGAAGAAGGTGATCCTTCTTGTTATGTTTCATAAGTTATTTCAACCATTGATGCTCTGTCTTATATCCTAGACCTGTACATTGCATTGATGCCAAGTGTTTGATAGAAAGTTAGCCCTGTTTGGGGATGCTCAGGCCTAGTCTTGAGGTCGATTTTTGATTTATTTATATTATAATCATGTATTTGCTGGATGTTGAAGGTTATAACAAGTTCTGATCAGAGGCCAGGATTCTTGGTTAGGAAAATTGGCTCAAATCCTAGGGACATTGGCATAGGTCTGCTAGAAAATGTCCAGGGATGCTAGCACACAGGCCTGTAGGAGTGAATTTTGTTTTTGGTCACTATATTGCCTATAGCATGAGAGAAACCAAGGGTTAAAATGAATAAATAATCAATGGGACTCATGGATAGGATGTTTGAGTGGCTAACATGTCTCCCGAGGGTGTTGTTACTGACGTAGATGGGTTTGGTTGATATGTTTCGTCGGTTCCATTTCCTCAAGGTCACCAAGGAAGTTGAATCCCTTATATTAGCTTCTCTCATTGCATGTTTACCCCATCTGGCTGGTTGCTTGGGTGAACCAGGGAGGAGGGAGTGTTACAAGTTGGCTCTAAGATCTATTCCCAAAAGGGTTGTGGAGGAGGACAAATCAAGATCATGAGAAGGTTATGGATAAAAAAATGAGGCAGAGTGTGGTGGCAGTGGGGGTTCTAGAAGGCTGAATGTGTTTGAATAAATAGGTAGGTAAGGGGGCCACTCACTAGAAAAGAAAAAGGAAGCGATGAAAAATCTTCTCAAATCCAATGAAAATTGGAATCAAAATATGATGGAAGTAGTGGGGGAGATTATAAAACTCAGTAAGGGGAGGGTTGTAAGGGGGGAAATCAAAAAGTGATAACAAAGATCTAGGGGTGGCTATAGGGAGGGAGTAAGGGTCCAATAGGGGGGGTGTTCAGAAAAACCCAAAGGGAGTAGTTCTTCTCGGTGAGACTAGGTTGTGGAGGAGTAGCTAAATTTTAGGAAACATTCATCATTGGAGGAAAGCCCTATAGAGAGTTTAGTGACATTCATAGGGAAATTTTGAAGTGGGGAAGAAGGATCAACCAAAGAGGCTGATGGAGGGAACAAATTCTTACTAGGAGAGGAGCTTGAAGATAGATCTATGACAAGTATGTGAGTACGGGTGAAGGTTACAACAGTAGAGCGTAAGCTAGCATTGGCATCCAACACATTCTCGAAGCTAGGCTCCCTCCTTTGATGTTCATCTAGATCATTGGTGATATTGTGGATGTGCACCATCTCTGGGTCTCTTCTAAGGCACAGTGGTTGAGCTTCCTATTATGAGGACTAGCATGCAGTGAGGTGAAAATGGATAAACCTTCATTGAGGTCCTCAGTAAAATTAACCAATTCCTCCATAGGGTAAAAATTATAACTGTAACGTTGTCATACGGTAACCCTATGCATTGGTTTGGATGTACAGGGGTAAGGGGTTACCATTAAAAAAATGTCTTCGATAAACCAATTGCATGTAATGTGCTCTTTGCTAGAAAATTGCATCACAAGAGGGAGGAAACCTTTCACCCAAGAAAGTTTCTAATGTGGTAACCTTCACAGTCGGGGAATAAAGAAAAATGCGTGTAAAAAGCAAGGGCTTCATGGAGTGATAGGGGTGAGGTGTTTGGCCTATCAAATTTTTGTCAGAGAACTAGAGGAGGTTGTTTCTATAGCTTGTGGCTACAAACCCTCCTAATTTTCCTGCTCCATTGAGCCCTCAATTTTCCTATTTAAAGAGAGCAGATAATTCAATTTACCTTTTCTTTATATTTTTCCTTCTCCAAGACATAAAAATACTCATATGCTTGTTATTGAATTTCGTCAATCTCTAGACTTTTTGCTTCAAGTACTAACAGTGACTCTGGATCCTAGATCTTTGAAACCTTTGTTGAAGAAAATTATTTCCTCTTGTCATGCTCCTCATGATTCTTCTACATTTCTTTTCATTCTCTATATTATGTAGAATTTTCACGATTGTGGACATAGGTGATTTCTCTAGGTGTAGTGGTCTGACCTAGAATAACAGAAGACAAAAAACATGAAGTTTTCCTTAGATAAATTAGAGAATGGGAAAGAAGCCCACCGGGAATCAGAAGCAATAGTTCCTTTCCTCCTCATTTGTAAGCTCCAATTGTAGCTCCAAGTGTTATAATTAGAACCCACACACAACTAAAACAAGCAAAGGATCCACACCATCCATGTAGCATAGTCTAACATCTTTATCCAATGAATCAACATGGCATTGAAATACATGAGTGCAAAAATAAAACAAAAAACATAGGAAACCATGATACTCTTTGTATTAATAGAAATAGGAGAGATTTTACAACCATAAATAGAAGTTGACCTTGTAGATATCTCCCCAAGTTGACTTGTCCTTCCTTGTCACAAAGCACACCTCAATATCAACCCTAATGCATGAATATGATGACTCCATTAGGTTCAAGGCGACAACATAACGACACTATCAATCTCCAAAAGCCATCCCTGATCCTATGGATGGCAGTGAATTTATAGGAGAAGAATGGTACTCTAAGATTTACCATTATGGGCTTGAGATCCACATATGATGGGAGGATGAGATCAAGCAATAAGAGGTGAAGTATCCAATATAGGATTAGATAGGATTCAAGCTTCTTATCCATGGTAAATAGTTAAAACAACCCTTGGAATCTTCTAGAAGAGGAAGCTTCATAATTCTTTTTAATTTTTCTGAATTTCTAGAATCAACGCACCTGCAAAAGGGAGCAACATGTGTTGACCAACACTGGTGTATAAGGGAGAAACAAACACTGAATGAAAATGGCTAAAGGGGCAGGGTGTGCTGGGGTTAAAAAAATTAATTTTGAGAAATTTATCCTAGAAACTCAGACTTTTTGGAAAGGTCATGCTTAGGGATTTGTGAAGGGATGATGACAACATGTTCATAGATGTTGATTGATTCAATTTGTAGGCTTATTGACCAGATGTGAAAGAATGGCTTGTACCACTATGGTTTTCTTACCTTCTGTGAATTTTTTCTTTTAACACTTTGCTTTTTAGGCTCAGGTAAAATAATGGTACTCAACATTTTCCCTTTTTGAATTTTTTTGACTACTTTGACCTCTTTTGGTGCATTCTTCTTTTGTGCTTTCTCATTTTTATTTCTCTTGTCTCCCTTTTGACAATTATGCTAGGGTAATTTATGAACTTGAAATTTCTTCTACTTTGGGCATGTCTTGATTTTCATTCAGTGAATCCTTTGGCACAAAAAATTTCTCTGCCTCAGTGATTCCAATATCATATGCCGCTTGATCTAGCTGTTTTTCCCTTTATGTGTTCTTATTTTGAGGATTAGGGTTTGGTGAAACCCTACTTTTTCTCCTCTTTCTTCTTGGAACTGTGTCTTCCTCTAAAACTTCAATAAAATTATTTCTGACTAGAAAATCCCTCCAATTATCATTTATGGCTTTCAACTATGCTTCAACAAGGATTTTAACATGTTTGTAATGATAAAGGGCTTTTCCAATATTCCTAGAGTGTTTCCAAATGTTGAAGGCCATTTTTCTCAGGATATTAAGTATATAGTAATTAAAATTTATTTCTTTCCCCTTTTGAATATGCATTAAAGGTAAAACATGATAGAATATGATAATTCCATACCTTCTTTTGCATGTGATAAACTTTTTCAAAATGAAAAACAAATTTCACCATCTATTTTTTAATGCTAATACAACAACAGGTTTTCTCCATGCTGTGATGTCGATGTTGGGGTTATTCAATAGGGATTTACATGAATCATCTCTGAGCTTTTGACACTTGAACCAATTCTTACTAGTTATTGGAAGTGTTGTGTTTTCGACCAATAATGACTATGTGATTTTTAATTTGATGTCTCCTATCTTGGCTTCAACCCCATCGAATTCCCTCGCAAAGGCTCTATGACTTCAACATCATGTCCCTCAATTTCTCAAAGAAATTCAACCAACCTTAACTGTTTCCTAACTTTGGCATATATAGCTAAAAATTTTGCTCCTTCATGATCATTGCAAATTATAACACCCATTGTAGAGTTGGAAGTATAAAGCTTAGAACACTCTTTCAATAACTGTTACAAGGAAGGTTGGGAATGGTATTATAGAAAGGATTGGTGAAATGGTCGAGAAGGGTAGAAAACTATTATGGATGTGAAAATTGTCAAAGAATGATAGGGCTGTTTGGCAGTGGATGGGTTATAGTAGGACTTTACCATTCATATATAATTACACATAATTTCTCAAATGAAATTCGAAATATTGTGATTTTATGTTTTGAATTTGTGTCCTTTGAATAAGATAAGGATGTTGGTATTTTATGGAAAAAGGTGGAGTATGGATTTATGATGTCATCACTAATTTGGATTTGAGGTTTTTGATAATCCTTTTTGAGATTTTATATTAAAAAATGATAAATTAATCCATGTATCCCAAATCTATGGTTTTAAATTTGATAAGTTGACTAATATGAACTGTGTTACCTATCAGGTTACCTCAGATCTACTGCCTTATGGAATTTTGATTTCTTTTGGACTGAAGACAAGGCTTGTATGCTACTACTAAAACTGATTAGCTACAAAATATTTTACTAGTTATAGAATGTTATCAGTTTTGAAAATATCCTCCAAAATTCTTCAAGAAATCTTGTTGACATTGTTGGAAAAGCTTTATTAAAAGAGAAACAAAATATACAAACAAATTAGTTTGAAGTGAAAAGTTTATTTGTAAAAGGAAAAGGGGAATTCCATGTTGCCAAGAATCTTGGTTTTCAACTAGGATTCCTTGCATAGTTATGCTAGCAATGCTAGTTTTCATAACTATACATTTTTTTATTATATTTTTCTCTCTTTTTTTATGTTTTTATTTTATTTTTAGATATAGAAAATAAATTAAGTGGCATTACATTGTAGAGGATAATGATCCCGTTTTTCCATCAATTTCAACTCATATTTGTTTTTGCAAACTTTGAACAAACTCTTCTCTTGTAAAGGGATTATGAAAGAGTTTTAATATGTGCCCATTCACAATAAAACTGATTCCTTCCCCATCAATAATCTTGATTTTTACTGCTCCATTGTAAAAAACAACTTCTATCTCATAAGGGCCTAATCAATGTGTTTGGAATTTCCCTTGAAAATATTTAAATTTTGAGTCAAAGAGAAAGGCCCAATCAACTAGTTTGAACTTTTTGAATTGATAAACTTGTCTTTCCACCTTTTCCTCTACTACTGGATTATGCTTTTCCTTTAAATGAAATTTTTTATTATCTCATCTAACTCATTTAGCTGTGCCAATATTTTCTTTTGGGATTCAGAGAGATACATCCCCAATTTTGTTGTTGTCTTGTATGTCCCCACTTAGAATTCAATATGAAGTAGAACTTGTTTTCCATAAACAATCTCATAAGGAATATGTTCATAAATGTTCGTCCATGTGGTTTGGTATGCCTAGAGTGCGTCTGGAAGTCTGTCTACCTAATATTTCCTATGTAGATGCACCATATTGATTAGTATGGCTTCGATAAATTCATTTATGGATTCTACTTATGCATTAGCTTGTGGATGATATGGAGTAGATTTGTGATATATGTGTTTGTATTGCTTCATGATCTTCTGAACAATCTTGGATGTGAATTACACACCTTGATCGATTACAATTTCTCTTTGTGCACCAAAATGAGTGAAAATATCCTCAAAAATAAATGCAACAACAACATATTCAATAGAAAAATTTAGTGGCTTAACTTCTAGACATTTAGTAACATAATCAGTGAAAACAAGAATGTACCTCTTTTTCTTGGATGGAGGATTAATGCATCCAACAAAACCTAGAGCCCATTTCTCAAAAGGTCCTATTAGTACCTATGGTTGCAAAGGCATTTCATAAGATTGGACAGGTATCCCCATCCTTTGATAGCTATCACATTTCTTGACATATTATTTGTTATCCTTGAAAATAGAAGGCCAATAATATCGCGAGAGAAGTACTTTGTATGCAGTTCATTTGTTGGAAAAATGTCCTCCACAAGGTTCATCATGGCATGCTTTAAGTATCCCAAGTACCTCATCTTCTTGAACACATATTGTAATGATGATATCTATTCTTGTTTAGGACAATTCTCCTTCTATCCAAGAATTGTTGGCATTGTGGGTAATGTGTTTTCCTTGATGGAAACCTACTTGATAAATATGTCAACATTTTGATAACAACATGATTATGCATATTGGTACAGATGTTACAGGTGATATGGAAAAAGGAATGTCGGTTAAGAGATAGATGAATGTTAAAGGTAAAGTTTGAGAAAGTATACATGGGTCCTGAGAAGTAAGGCCACATACATATGCAGGTGCAGAAGAGTCGCATACATAATCCACACGATGGTAATTTGAATATCAAGGGTCTATACCATGGTATTGGCCCATAGTAATGAGTGTGAAAATGGTTATTTGATCCCATCAAAGAATAACAATGACATTACTAAGGGATTGGCATAAGGTATTGGCTAAGGATAAATCTATATAAAGAGATGGAGATTAAGGTGTTGTGTGTGAGTGTAATGGGTTGTTTATGAATAATTTAATCTAAAATAGGTGAGCATTAGGGAGCAAGGAGAAGACTCAGATATGAAACATCTAAAGTATGTTGACATATATGGTTGATTGATTTACTAGTTGAAAATGTCTAAATAGTTAACATTGATGAATTTGTGATGATGGTAAGACTGTGATCTAAATGATTTATTTAGAAGCCTGTAGTATTGACAGTAAAGGTTGCAGAAAGTGAAATTGTGTTTATAGCGAAAGTTTTTTAAATCTGTACTTAGGTATATTTGGGAATAGCCACGGACATATTAAGATTTATCTCTGTAGGGTTGTGTATATTTTCTGTGAAATATTTTTTAGTATGTAAATATCTGTAGGGAGGCATTGTGTATGGTAAGCACATACATACACAAATCCTTGTGGAAGTCACGTATACAAACTAGGGTTTGAATTGATGATTGATGTTTATAGTTGACAATATTTGGTTTATTTGTTGTTTTTTGTCAATGATGTTTCTATCATGATGATTTGTGTTTGATAGTAAATATTGAGATGATTTGGTCGAATTGATCAATTTTAATGGAATAGAAGTTTGGCCTGGTGTATGATCTATGGTCTAATATGTAACTGGTGAAATGGTCTATGTATGGTTCAGTGATTAATGATTTAGTGTTTAGTATTCTGAGATCTGTACATAGGTGTTATACAAATAAGACATGTACATACACGATTCTTATTTAGTATAGTCATGTACAAAATCTAATGTTTGTTGTTTCTAGTTGGGTTCTACATTCAGTGACTTGATGCTTAAGAAATTTAGTTGTTTTGCAATGTTATAGTGTCTTAGATTTAGTGCTTTAGTTTGGCATTTTTTTTGGGTTTATTGTTGATATGGGTCCAGTTTGAAAACTTTATGAAAGGTGACAAGTTTTGCATCATTTCCAAGAATGAATCCTTCTGGTTGTTCAATATAGACTGATTCTTCTAAATCTCCATTAAGGAAAGTAGATTTTACATCCATTTGGTATACTTTGAATTTCTGAAAGCTAGAAAGAGCAAGAAACATCCTTATGGCTTCAAGTCTAGCAACAGGTGCAAAAGTTTCTTCAAAATATATACCTTCTTTTTGAGCATACCCTTTACAAACAAGTTTGGCATTGTTTCTAGTGACTTCTCCATTTTCATTCAGCTTGTTTTCGAATATCCTTTTAGTTCCTATGATATTTTTATCATGAGGTCTAGGAACTAATTCCCAAGTATTATTATTTTCAATTTGCTCAAGTTCTTCATTCATAGCCTTGACCCAACATTCATCTTTTCATGCTTCATTTACATTTTGAGGTTCGGTGGAGGATAGTAATGCTAGATAGCTTGAGGTTTCTATAATAGTTCTTCTTGTCTGTACACCTGCCTCTTTTTCCCCTAAAATTTGAGTTTCTGGATGATTTTTCTGAACATACTTGGACAGAGTCTTTTCTTCTACCGTTATCTCTTCTTCTGATGCTTCATTGGTTTCTTCTTCAAAATCATTGTGATTTGATGTGGGAAAATAATCCCCATATTCTTCATTGTCATAATCTTGGTTTTTATCTGTTTTGGATTTTTGCATGCTTCATCAACTACAACATTAATACTTTCAACAATTTTTCCAAGTCTTTTATTATAACATTTATATCCTTTACTTTGGGAAGAGTAATCACAAAGAATACCTTCATTTGCTCTAGGCTCAAACTTACCAAGTTTTTGATCGGTCCTTTGATATAACATTTTCTTCCAAAAGCTTTAAAGTATTTTACCGCAGGAGTCTTACCATACCAAAGTTCATGTGGAGTTTGAGTGTTGTTTACCTGAACATTTGCTTGGCTGAGAATAGTTACGATGGCGAATGCAACTTCACCCTAGAAGGTTGCAGGAGTTCCAAATTCATCTAGCATAGCTCAAGCCATTTGTTGAATAGTTCTGTTCATTCTTTCTACCACTCCATTTTGCTGAGGAGTCCTTGTGGTGGAGAACTACCTTTTTTTTCCATGTTGTTCACAAAAGTCAAAGCATTCATCCAAGGTAAATTCCCCTCCTTGATCAGATTTGAGACATTTGATTTTGCGATCTGATTCATTTTCAACCAAGGCTTTGAAGGCTTTGAACTTTTCAAATGCTTCATATTTATGCTTTAGAATACCTATCCAACACATTCTGGAAAAATCATCAATGAACAAAATAAAGTATTCTTCTCCACAAGGTGACTTTTTCCTTGATTGTCCACATAAATCAATATGAACAAGTTCAAGAGCCTTACTAGCTGACCCTTCTTTTTCAATGAAGTGAGATCTAGTTTTCTTATCGAGTTGACATGGTTTTCATTAGGGGTGATTTTAGGGGCGAATGTTCGCCCTTTGGCGAAATTAAGGGGTTTTAAATTTTTAGTGGGCGATCATTTTGTATCATAGTACATTTTTACAAATCACCTCAAATAGCCCACCTTCTTTTAAGGGAGAGGGTAAAAAAGGTAAATTTAGCCCTTGAAATTAGGAGTTACAACCTTCCATTCGCCCATTTTCAAGAATAGGTTTTATTTAAGTGAATCCTATGGGCCAAAGGCCCAAATACCATATTTATAAAAGAGGTATGGTAAATTAATAAAAATATAAATAAATGAGAAGTATGGTAAATAAATAAAACATTTTCTATATTTACTCCATAAGTCACCTTATATGCATGCAAGGGTGTAAACAAATAAAAATATAAGTAAAGTGGAGATATGGTAAATAAATAAAATGTCTTTTTACCTTATATACATGCAAAGGTGTAAACAAATAAAAATATAAGTAAAGTGGAGATATGGTAAATAAATAAAATGTCTTTTTATACTTACTCAAAAGGTATGGTAAATAAATAAAAATATAAATAAACTAGACGCATGGTAAATAAATAAAACCTCTTTTTATATTTAGTCCATAACCCTCATTCTATTTATGAAGGCTCAAGAAAGAGGTTTTATTTAAGTGAATCCTATGGGCCAAATACCATATTTGTAAAAGAGGTATGGTAAATTAATAAAAATATAAATAAACAAGAGGTATGGTAAACAAATAAAACATTTTTTTATATTTACTCCATAAGTCACCTTATATTTACGAACACTCAAAAAATGCGTTATATTTAGGTGAAACCTATGGGCAAAATACTATGGGACAAATACCATGGACTAGATTGTTATTAATACCATGCAAAAAAACATCATTAACCCTAATATTAGTATTAATAAAAATAAAAATGGCACATGGTATTGACCCATGGTATTCACCAAAATGCACATGGTATTGACCCATGGTATTCACCTGGAATGTAGCCTATTTAAATGGGGGAATTAAACCATCATAGATCCATTTTTACTATGGATCTACCCCCGAGAGGTATCAAATATCGTGATATGCAAACTAGCATAGAGTGAAAAATATTTGATCCGATCAAGAGTAAAAATGGATGTTTAATTTAATGTATGTTAAACATTTTAGTTTGGTTAAAATAAAAAATAAAATAAAAATCAACTATTAGTTTTATTAATTTTTATAAATTACTAATAGTAATTTTTAAGCTCCAGGTTTATGATAACCCATGGTATTGACCCATGGTAATACCATGGTATTCATGTGAGCATAGACTATTTAAAGGGGAAATTCTATCATGTTAGATCCATCTTAATTCTGGGTCTACCAAGTGCTCAGAAGGATAAATAGATTTCATCCCCCTAAGAGTGGTAGATGTGGAGTTAAGATGGATATAGGTTGGTTTTTATGATAATGAAGATATTAAATAGACTTAGGAAATTATATTGTAAAAACATCTTAAGGTGAATGGTTAAAGCATAGACATTGGACAAGTATATTTGTATACTTCTGTTTTAAACTGAAACAAATCCAGAGCTAAAAGGAATGGATTGATTGCACTAGTCATCCTTCTATAACTTTCCAACATATGCTGAAGTAAAGAGATTGTAATTTGGGTAAATTTTCTAATTGCAAACAGGAACATACTTGTGTATTGGAAGGGTGGTTACGAGTTCCCTAGAAGTGATGAATTTGAATTTTTCTTGGTTTTATATATAGTATTAGGTTTTTTCTCATGCTTTCTGTGAATGGCACGGGTGAATTTTATCTTACACCTACTAGGTTATCGATATGTAATTTCGGTCATTTTGATTTCAAAAGATATTTTAAAGAAATGCAATGATTTCATTTGTGTATTCAATAAACACAAGATCTTATAATTGAGTAAAATATTTGCCATGCCTGGTGAGAGATTCGCCAAAAATTATATATACATATCATATTATTGATAAAATCGCCTTCCATTTTTCCTATATACCATGGATATTCGCCCATTTATTATACATGTAAATTTAGGGGGGGTTCTTAAAATTTTCCCTGGTTTTCATATTGTATTTTTAGGAATGTTGATATCTGGAAGATCACGAACAGCCTGGAATCTGCATGCTTTTCTTATTTGAGAAAAGATTAGATGTCCCAAACTTCTATGCCATGGCTAGTTTTCATCATTTTTTCTTAGATAGCACTGTTGTTGTCCTCCCTTGAGTATGTATAAGTTGTTTTGAGTTATTGTACCTTTGATCACTGTTTCTCCTGTATCAAGCTCACGAACAACACATCCATTTGATCGAAACACCACTTCATTTCCTTGATCAAAAATTTGACTGACACTCAACAGGTTATGCCTTAGACCATCTACATACATAAAATTCCCATCTTTAACCTTTTCTTTCAAGAAAACAGAGCCTTTACCTTTTATGATAGTAGGAGTGTCCTTTCCAAATGAGACATTCTTTTCCTTTTCTAAGGCATTATATGAGTGAAGTTTTTCTTTGTCACCTGTCATGTGTTTTGAGCATCCACTGTTGATGTACCACTAATTTTCTTGTCCTTTTGCATACAAGGCTATACCAAATATTTCTGTTGAGGTTCTTTCCTTCACCATATCTTGGGAGTTTTCTCCTTTTGAGATGTTTGCTGAAATTTGCTCCTACATTCATATTCTTCATGGCCAAAGTTGTTACAGATTGAGCATTCTATTTCATTTTCAAGAAGAGAAAAGTTATTATAGGAACTTTTCTTGATCCCTGTCACATTCCTTTGATTTAGTGCTTCTCTAGTCATGATGGTTTTGTAAGAAACACATTGAGTAGTTTTGTGTCCAAAATTATGACATGAGAAACATTGACCATTAAATAAGTTCCTGTGATTATCGAATCTATTGACCTGGTGATTGTAGTTTCTATTGATATTCATCTTTGAAGCAAATTGAGTATGATTTACCTGAGGTTGGTTGTGGCTTCTGTTCATCCTTAAAGCAAATTGAGCCTGATTTACCAGGTGATCTGCTTTATGCCTTTGCTAACGATTGTCATACTATTCACTATTCTTTGTTGCATCAAGATAGATTTTAGTGGAGGTTGACGGCTTTTGTGATTGAGATGCTTCTTCAGTATATCCAAGACCTGTCTTTATCAGAGGAGAACGCTGCACTTTGATAATTTCATTTAAGGTTTTTGATCCTTTAGCAAATCTAATATTGAGAGATTTTGTTTTCTCAAGATCCTTTCTTAGACCCACAATTTCACATTCTAGTTTTTCTAAATAGATTTTGAGTTTATATATTTCTTCATGAAGGTCATCTTCTTCTAAAGCATCCCAAAAATTATCATTGTTATAAGCCATTAGAAGTATATAGTCATTACTATTTTCATCTTCATCACTATTTGATAAACCATCGCTATATTCATGAGTATAGTAACTCTTTTTACTTACACTTTGTTTTCTGTTCCATTTTGCAGATTCCTTCCCTTTATCATATTTATCTTTATGAGGACATTTGGTAGCATAATGACCGACTCTACCACAGGCAAAACATTTGAAGGGTAGTTTACCTCTAAATCTTCCGAAACCCCGTTGAAGCTTCTTGACAAAGTTTACTTCATCTTCTTATTCTGAAATATGTCCTGATTCATTGAGTTCTTCCTTTCCCTTTACTGAAGCTTTAAATGCAGCTTCTCTGATATCTGATGGGCCTCCTTTTCTCATCTCAAAGGAAGTTAAGATTCTGTGGAGCTGTGTCATAGTGATAGTCTGTAGATCTTGTTTTTCTTCTATGGTAGATACTTTTGATTCAAATTTAGTAGACAAGGATCTTAAAACTTTCTTAACTAAGGAAACTTCCTTTATCTCTTCACCCGAATTCTTCATATAATTAACAACCTCATATATACATAAGAAGTAACTAGCTATACTTTCATCATTGTGCATCTTAAGAGTTTCATATTGAATTCTGAGAGTTTGCAATTTAGCACGTTTTACCTGAGAGTCTCCTTCATAGCTTAGAACAATTTTGTCCCAAATTTCTTTGGCTGGTTTGAGCTACATAACTTTGAAAAAATTTGATTGTGAGAGACTTCCCAATAATGTATTGATAGCCCTGGCATTGGTTTCATATTGCTTTTTACTTGTCGTATCTGTAGGAATTGCTGATGGAAATGTATATCCTCCTTCCACAATTTCCCAGACATCTGTTCTAAGTGATTGTAGATAGGTTGTGGTTCTTATCTTCCAATAAACAAAGTTGCTTCCATCAAAGATTGGTGGTCTAATACCAATTGTTGGAAATAATACTGAGAGGCGGGGTGAATCAGTATTATCAGATCAATAATTTAATTTCCCAAACAGATTTGTATACACTACTTCAGCTAGGTGAACTAGCATGTATACGCAACTGTACTTAAAGAAACCAGTGTATATGCAGAGAACTTTTGATTTACCCAATTTATCATGCATTGAACTTTAACTTGTATATCAGAGATTTATTAGATAGTGCAGTAAAATCAGAATAAATCATCACACATAAGAAACACACATGAACACCAAGATATAAGGTGGAAACCCAATGTGGGTAAAAACAACCAGCTACTCTCATCTCTGTCTTCTTTTAATAATAAGAAAATCTATTTACTATCTTGTACTGGTGCAGACTTATACCAATACGCAAGATTCTACCTGCAGAAGGTTACAACCTTCTCCCATTCTCCAGATTCAACTGGAAGGGAGCTACAACCCCCTAACTCTTGTACTAGCCAATATGTTTGCTAGTATGTAGGCAGTGACCTACAGAAGGCTACGACCTTCTTTCTTCCTCCAAGGACCACATTTCATAAATTTTCAAACTGGATCCATTAACAACATCATAACTGCAATTCAATCATCAGATACATCTGCATCAACCAATCACTGAGACTCAGTCATCACTTTCTGAATCAACCACAACTGAATCAATCAATCACTTTGACAACACATCATTAAATCACAATCAATCTGATCATTCAGAATATTGTTACCAGAATACAATGACCAAAACCCAAACCAGAACCCAGAACTCTGCAACAACAAATAGAAACATCTGAAACATACTTTATAAGGTATACGCTACTTCCATGTGTCGAACCTGTGTGTATACGTGTTTTTCTCAAATCCAACCAACATATACATCTGCAAATATTAATTCATAATTCTGCAGCTATTCTAGACTTCAGTTATACCTATATCATAATATTTACACAATAACACATGCGTCAGTATTCAGATCTAGACTATACATGATCAAACCACATAATGATAATTCATTTCAAACCTTAAGATCAAAATCCACATTAGATCTTATCCTTCATCAACCACTAAGGTTCATCCTTGGTTTAGATCAAGCACAACACCATAAGCCAACCACCTGCATACTAGATCTCACACCATCAAATATTCAATACTTACACACCTTGCCTAATGATCTTCTCCTCCTTTTATAGTTATAGGCTTTTCTCAATACCATGGACCAAAACGACTTACGACCAATACCTTGGACCAAATACCTAGGGTCAATACCTTGGACTAGATAACTTGGACCAATACCATGGATCAAAATACCATGGACCAAATACCTCAGACTGAAAACTTAGTTTTCCAAGGTATATGCATTTTTCCTTCTGTGAAAGTGCGTGTGTACGTATACGCTACTTGTGGTCATTGAACCTGCATGTATACGCAGCTTGGTCAAGGTGAACTTGTGTATAACTCTCTTCCTTCATTTTGTATAGTTTGATCTGTAATTCTTTGTTGTTAACCTGCTGTACTGTGATCTTTCATCTGAGTGAGTTGTCATCAAGGACAACACCTGTATCATAATGACAACAATCTCCCCCTTTGGACTTGATGGCAACAACAACGCCAAGTCACTCTCCCCCTTTGACATCAAGGGCAAAGGGTCATGCTCCCCCTAAGTACATGTTGACTTTTCTGATATGCTGAAATGTACTAATTGATCTCCCATGATTGAGTCCATTATCCCCCTGAGCACAAGAAAAGTCTTAAAAGAATAACATGACTCTATACATTCATCACCAATGACCTTCCTATCACCAATGACTCATACATACATCCATCTCCCAACCAAGTGGGGATATACCAAATTTGACTCATCCACCCAACCAAGTGGGGATATACCAATTGTTTATACATGACAAAAACAAGAAATATTACATCATCCATCCTATGTAAAGTGGGGATACAAATTACATCATTTGTCCAAGAGGACCCATTCAAATGTATGAGAAGACATATCACACCCTAGAATTTTACATGACTTGAGCAGCCAATGGTATAAATATCTGAAGCCATAGCTGGACTCAACAACCATAATGCCAACAATGCTGAATGTACGTGAACGATAATGTTCCCCTTGAACCAATGTTACCTGTGCGTTGTTAACAGGTCAAAGATCAAGGCATCTTTGTTAGTTAGATAAAATTAATGAATAGAGCATATCATCAGTATCAGTCAGAGCACCCATATCAGAGCCTGCCCCATTGTTTTTCTTGCCTACAAAACATATACGCTCCTTGACCCACAAAAACCCGCGTGTGTATGCGACTTCACTTTAGGAAACACACGTATAATCACCTTTCTTTGAAAAGTTTGATTTAACAGTAGGATGGTGCAGCAACTACTCCCAGCTTTTGTCTGAGATATTCAAATGTCTCTCTGGGTAGTGTTTTAGTGAATATATCAGCAACCTATTCTATGGAGGGAACATATTCCAATTTGACCTTTTTTTCAAGCACTTGTTCATGTAGAAAATGGTATTTGATGGGTATGTGCTTGGTCTTGGATTGCGTGACTGGATTCTTTGAAATACTGATGGCACTTGTATTATCACATAGAATGGAGATGGGTGGAGTGCATGTGATCTGAATGTCTTGCAATGTTTGCATCATCCAAAGTGGTTGTGTGCAACAAGATGCAACAGCCACATATTCTAACTCAGTTGTAGACAACACAATTGAACTTTGTTTCTTGCTGAACCAAGACACTAACTTGGAACCCATATAGACTATACCACCATCAGTGCTTTTTCTATCGTCAACACTTCCTCCCAATCTGCATCTGTATATGCATGAAGAGTAAGATCTGTATCTTTAGGATACCATAAACCAAAGCTCTGTTTTCCTTTAAGATATTTGAAAATTCTTTTGACCACCTAAAGGTGTGATTCCTTTGGATTGGCTTGGAATCTTCCAACTATTCCTACTACATGCATGATGTCAAGTTGGGTACCTGTTAGATAAAGAAAATTGCCAATCATGGATCTGTAAGTTGGTTGATGTACTACTTTTGATTCATCATTTGAGCTGAGACTGCATCCTATTACCATTGGGATACATACAGGTTTAGAATCTTCCATGCTGTACTTTTTCAAGATCTGTTTGAGATATTTGGTTTGTGAAAGAAAAATACCATCTTTATTTTGTTGAACTTGTAGACCAAGAAAATAGGTAAGTTCACTAAGTAAGGACATTTCAAATTCTTGCTGCATTACTGAAGAAAAATTCTGACTCATGGATTCTTCATTGCTATCAAAAATGATATCATCAACATAAACAACAATTATTAGCAATTTATCAGTGTCAATCTTTGTATATAGATTGCTATCTGCTGACCCTTTTGAAAAACCTTGTGGGTGTAGATATTTGTCAAGGCAGTAATACCAGGCCCTTGGAGCCTGTTTTAGACCATAGAGAGCCTTTCTGAGTTTGCATACAAGTTTTGAATCATTTCCAAGATTGAATCCTTATGGTTGTTTAATATAGACTTCTTCTTCTAAATCTCCATTAAGGAAAGTAGATTTTACATCCATTTGCTATACTTTGAATTTCTGAAAGCTAGAAAGAGCAAGAAACATCCTTATGGCTTAAAGTCTAGCAATAGGTGCAAAAGTTTCTTCAAAATCTATACCTTCTTGTTGAGCATACCCTTTACAAACAATTCTGGCCTTGTTTCTAATAACTTCTCCATTTTCATTCAGCTTGTTTTTGAATATCCATTTAGTTCCTATGATATTTTTATCATGAGGTCTAGGAACTAATTCCCAAGTATTATTCTTTTCAATTTACTCAAGTTATTCATTCATGGCCTTGACCCAACATTCATCTTTGCATGCTTTATTTACATTTTGAGGTTCGGTGGACTATAGTAATTCTAGATAGCTTGAGGTTTATGTAATAGTTCTTCTTGTCTATACACCTGCCTCTTTTTCCCCTAAAATTTGAGTTTCTGGATGATTTTTCTAAACATACCTAGACGGAGTCTTTTCTTCTACCGTTATCTCTTCTTCTGGTGCTTCATTGGTTTCTTCTTCAAAATCATTGTGATTTGATGTGGGAAAATAATCCCCATCTTCTTCATTGTCGTAATCTTGGGTTTTTATCTATTTTGGATTTTTGCATGCTCCATCAACTACAACATCAATACTTTCAACAATTTTTCCAAGTCTTTTATTATAACATTTATATCCTTTACTTCGGGAAGAGTAACCAAGAAGAATACCTTCATCTACTCTGGGCTCAAACTTACCAAGTTTTTCATCAGTCCTTTTGATATAACATTTGCTTCCAAAAACTTTAAAGTATTTTACCGTAGGAGTCTTACCATACCAAAGTTCATGTGGAGTTTGAGTATTGTTTACCCGAACATTTTCTTGCTTGAGAATAGTTATGGCGGTGAATGCAGCTTCACCCTAGAAGGTTGCAGGAGTTCCAGATTCATCTAGCATAGCTCCAGCCATTTGTTGAATAGGCCTATTCATTCTTTCTAAGACTCCATTTTGTTGAGGAGTCCTTGTGGTGGAGAATTTCCTTTTTATTCCATGTTGTTCACAGAAGTCAAAGAATTCATCCGAGGTAAATTCCCCTCCTCGATTAGATCTGAGGCATTTGATTTTGCGATCTGATTCATTTTCAACCAAGGCTTTGAAGGCTTTGAACTTTTCAAATGCTTCATCTTTATGCTTTAGAATACCTATCCAACACATTTTGGAAAAATCATCAATGAACAAAATAAAGTATTCTTCTCGACGAGGTGACTTTTTCCTTGATGGTCCACATAAATCAATATGAACAAGTTCAAGAGGCTTACTAGCTGACCCTTCTTTTTCAATGAAGTGAGATCTGGTTTTCTTACCAAATTGACATGGTTTACATATTGTGTTTTCAAGAATGCTAATATCTGGAAGATCACGAACAGCTTGGAATTTGCATGCTTTTCATATTTGAGAAAAGCTTAGATGTCCCAAAATTCTATGCCATAGCTAGTTTTCATCATTTTTTCTTAGATAGCACTGTTGTTGTCCTCCCTTGAGTATGTATAAGTTGTTTGGAGTTCTTGTACCTTTGATCATAGTATCTCCTGTATCAAGTTCACGAACAACACATCCATTTGATCGAAACACCACTTCATTTCCTTGATCACACATTTGACTGACACTCAACAGGTTATGCTTTAGACTGTCTACATACATAACATTCCCAGCTTTAACCTTTTCTTTCAAGAAAATAGAGCCTTTAACTTTTATGGTAGTAGGAGTGTCATTTCCAAATGAGACATTCTTTTCCTTTTCTAAGGCATTATATGAGTGAAGTTTTTCTTTGTCACCTATCATGTGTTTTGAGCATCCACTGTCGATGTACCATTGATTTTCTTGTCCTTCTACATACAAGGCTATACCACATCTTTCTATTTGAGGTTCTTTCCTTCTCCATATCTTGGGAGTTTGCTCCTTTTGAGATGTTTGTTGAAATTTTCTCCTGCATTCAGATTCTTCATGCCCAAAGTTGTTACAGATTGAGCATTCTATTTCATTTTCAAGAAGAGAAAAGTTATTATAGGAACTTTTCTTGATCGCTGTCACATTCATTTGATTTCGTGCTTCTCTAGTCATGATGGTTTTGTAAGCAACACATTGAGTAGCTTTGTGTCCAAAATTATGACATGAGAAACATTAACCATTAAAGAAGTTCTTGCGATTATCGAATCTATTGACCTGGTGATTGTAGTTTCTATGGATATTCATCTTTGAAGCAAATTGAGTATGATTTGCCTGAGGTTGGTTGTGGCTTCTGTTCATCCTTAAAGAAAATTGAGCCTGATTTACCTGGTGATTTGCTTTATGCCTTTGCTGACGATTTTCATATTGTTCATTGTTCGTTGCTGCATCAAGATAGCTTTTAGTGGAGGTTGATGGCTTCTCTGATTGAGATGCTTCTTCAGTATATCCAAGGCCTGTATTTACTATAGGAGAGCACTGCACTTTGATAATTTCATTTAAGGTTTCTCATCCTTTAGCAAATCTAAGATTGAGAGATTTTGTTTTCTCAAGATCCTTTCTTAGACCCATAATTTCACATTCTAGTTTTTCATTGTGTTTTTCTCTTTCAGCAAGTTGGTATGTCAAGGTATCTATAATCATTTTCTTTTCTTCTAAACAAATTTTGAGTTTAGAGATTTTTTCATGAAGGTAATCTTCTTCTAAGGCATCCCAAAAATTATCATTGTCATAAGCCATTATAAGTCTATAGTCATACTATTTTCATCTTCATCACTATTTGATAAACCATCGCTATCTTCATGAGTATAGTAACTCCTTTTAATTACAATTTGTTTTCTATTTCATTTTGTAGATTCCTTCCCTTTATCATATTTATCTTTAAGAGGACATTTGGAAGCATAATCACTGATTCTACCACAGGAAAAACATTTGAAGGGTAGTTTACCTCTAAATCTTCTGGAACCCCGTTGAAGCTTCTTGACAAAGTTTACTTCATATTCTTCTTCTAAAATATGTCCTGATTCATTGAGTTCTTCCTTTCCTTTTGCTGAAGCTTTAAATGCGGCTTCTCTCATATCTGATGGGCCTCCTTTTCACATCTCAAAGGCAATTAAGATTCCGTGGAGCTATGTCATAGTGATAGTCTGTAGATCCTATTTTTCTTCTATGGAAGATACTTTTGATTCAAATTTAGCAAACAAGGATCTTAAAAATTTCTCAACTAAGGTAACATCCTTTATCTCTTCACCTAGATTCTTCATACAGTTAACAACCTCATCTATATGTAAGAAGTAACTAGCTACACTTTCATCATTGTGCATCTTAAGAGTTTCATATTGAATTCTGAGAGTTTGCAGTTTAGCAAGTTTTACCTGAGAGTCTCCTTTGTAGCTTAGAACAATTTTGTCCCAAATTTCTTTGGCTAATTTGAGCTGCATAAATTTGACAAACTTGATTGTGAGAGACTTCCCAATAATGTATTGATAGCCCTGGCATTGGTTTCATATTGCTTTTTACCTGTCGTATCTGTAGGAATTGCTAATGGAAATGTATATCCTCCTTCCACGATTTCCCAGTCATCCATTCCAAGTGATTGTAGATAGGTTGTGGTTCTTATCTTCCAATAAACAAAGTTTCTCCCATCAAAGATTGGCAGTTTGATGGATCCCACACTTTCATGATTACTCATGATGATGGATCTCCCTTCAAGCGATCAAGCTTCTTCTAAAGGACCTGCTCTAATACCAATTGTTGGAAATAATACTGAGAGGGGGGGTGAATCAGTATTATCAGATCAATAATTTAATTTCCCAAATAGATTTGTATACGCTACTTCAACTAAGTGAACTAGTGTGTATACATGACTGTACTTAAAGCAAACAACGTATATGCAGAGAAATTTTGATTTACCCAATTTATCATGCATTGAACTTTAACCAATATATCAGAGATTTATCAGATAGTGCAGTAAAATCAGAATAAAGCATCACACATAAGTAACACACATGAACACCAAGATATAAGGTGGAAACCCAATGTGGGTGAAAAACACCTGCTACTGTCGTCTCTGTCTTCTTTTAATAATAAGAAAATTTGTTTACAATCTTGTACTGGTGCAGAATTATACCAGTACGCAGGGTTCTACCTGTAGAAGGTTACAACCTTCTCTCATTCTCCAGCTTCTACTAGAAGGGAGCTACAACCCCCTAATTCTTGTACTAGCCAATATCTTTACTAGTATGTAGGCAGCGACCTACAGAAGGCTACGACCTTTTTTCTTCCTCCAAGAACCATGTTTCATAATTTTTCAGACTGGATCCATGAACAACATCATAACTGTAATTCAATCATCAGATATATCTGCATCAACCAATCACTGAGACTCAATCATAACTTTCTGAATCAACCACAACCAAATCAATCAATCACTTTGACAACCCATCATTAAATCACAATCAATCTAATCATTTAGAATACTGTTACCAGAATACATTAACCAAAACCCAAACCAGAGTCGAGAACTTTGCAACAACAAAAAAAAGCAACTGAAACATACTTTATAAGGTATACACTACTTCCATGTGTCAAACCTGTGTGTATACTCACTTTTCTCAAAGCCAACTAGAATATACATCTGCAAATATTAATTCATAATTCTGCAGCTATTCCAGACTTCAGTTATACCTAGATCATAATATTTAAATAATAACACATGTGTCAGTATTCAGATCTAGACTATACATGAAAAAACCACATAATGATAATTCATTTCAAGCCTTAAGATCCTGATCCATCATTAGATCTTATCCTTCATCAACTGCTAAGGTTCATCCTTGGTTCAGATTAAGCACAACACCATAAGCCAATAACCTGCATACTAGATCTCACACTTCATCAGATATTCAATACTTACACGCCTAGCCTAATGATCTTCTCCTCATTTTATAGTTTTAGGCCTTTCTCAATACCATGGACCAAAACCACTTAGGACCAATAACTTGGACCAAATAACTAGGGTCAATACCTCAAACCAGATACCTTAGACCAATACCATGGATCAAAATACCATGGAAAAAATACCTCGGACCAAAAGCTTAGTTTTCCAAGGTATACACTCTTTTCCTTCTATGAAAGTGCATGTGTATGTATACAATACTTGTGGTCAGTGAACCTGAATGTATATGCAGTTTGGTCAAGGTCAACCCACTTATACCTCTCTTTCTTCATTTTGTGTAGTCTGATATGTAATTCTATGTTGTTAACCTGTTGTACTATGATTGTTCATCTGAGTGAGTTGCCATCAAGGACAACACCTGTATCATAATGCTAATAGATCCGGTCTGAAATATTATGAAAAATGGTCCACATGAAGTTGAGGGTTGCAACCTTCAGAAAGGGGGTAGGGGTTCCCTTTCGGTAGGAGGTGGTAAATGAGTTCAAGGGGTTGTATCTCCATTCCAGTGGGTGGGGGAGAATGAGAGAAGGTTGTACACTTTTGTATGTGGGTGCCTATGTATCGAAAAGAGTTTGCATCAGTACAAATGTAATATTTTTCTTCATATCATAAGAAAGAAGACAAAGACAACAACAATGATGGTTTTAGCTCACATTGCGGTTCCACCTAAAATCCTAGTGTTCTATGTGTGTTTGTTGTGATTTATTTATGTCCTTTACTATATACTGAAAAGTAATTGATTTATTGATGCAATGATTAAAGATAATCATCTGATATCATACATGAAAAATCAGTAAACTGGATATACATTAGTTTCCTTCTTTGAAGTAGTGTACATACGCAAGTTTATTTAATAACAATAGCATACACATTTTAGAATATAAATTTTGGAAGTTTGAATTTAAAATACTGATTCATCACCCCCCCCCCCGCTTAGTATTTTTCCCAACAATTGGTATCAGAGATGGTCCCTCAGAAGAAGCTTGATTGCTTAAAGGGAGATCCATCAAAATGAGCAATCAAGAGGGAGTATCTTATATTAGGCCACCTTGATTTAATGGAACTAATTTTGTATTTTGGAAATTCATAATAAGAACATATTTTCAGTCACTTGGAGTTGATGTATGGGAAATCATTGAAGGAGGATATAATACCCATTCTCTATTCCCACAGATGATGAAGGGAAGAAATAGTATGAGACCAATGCAAAGGAAGCCAATGCTCTATTAGAAAGATTGGATGAATAAGAATTTGTGAAGCTCATGCAACTGAATACCACAAAGACTATATGGGATAATATCATCCAAACATATGAAGGTGAAAATAAGGTAAACAACACTAAACTTCAAATGTTTATAATTTAATATGAGACTCTTAGAATGCACGATGATGAAAGTATTGCAATATTTTTCCTTGGAGTAGATGAGATCGTTAACAAAATGAAAAATATTGGTGATGAAATACAATATTATACTATTGCTGAGAAAATCCTAAGATCTCTAACCTCAAAGTTCAACTCCGAAGTCTTTGCCATTGAACAAATGTAGGATTTGAAGAATCTCACTATTGAACAACTCCATGGGATTTTAATAGCTTATGAAATGAGAAAATGGGGTCCATCAGATACTAGAGAAGAAACATTCAAAGATACACATAAAGGGAAGGAAAATGAAGAGATTAAGGAAACATGTTACATTTCAAATGAAGAAGAAGAAAATTTTGTGAAGAAACTTCAAGTAGGAACTGACAGGTTTAGAGGTAAGCTTCCTTTTAAATGTTTTTCTTGCGGAAGGGTAGGTCACTATGATGCTAAATGTCCTGATAAATAAAATGATGATAAAGGGAATAATTCTTCAGAAAGGAATGTTAAAAGAATTTTTGATAACAAGAAAAGTTTTTATACTCATGAAGGTAGTGATTATTCTCCCAATAATGACGATGTTGAATTTGATCAATATTATCGGTTACTTATGGATTTTGAAGAAAAGGAAATCTGCATGTATAAGGAAAATAATCTTGTTGAAGAAATAACTCAGCTAAAAATCCATCTAGAAGAAGCTAAATTAGTTGAAGAAGTTTTGAAGAAACAAGTTCTAGAAAAGGAAAGGTGCTGTGAAAATTTAGAACTTGAAATAGTGGGTCTAAGAAAGGAACTCAAGAAAACAAAGGCTCTAAATATTATATTTTCTAATGGGTTTGAGACTTTGGAAGAAATCATAAAAGTGAAACACTTTCCTCTAATCAAGACAAGTCTTAGATACAATTCAAATGGTGAATCATAAAAAACTATAAAATATTCTAAAAGAGGTACAAGAAGCTATGCCAATGTAGTAAAAGGAAGAAATCACTTGAATTATAGTTCTCAACAAAAGAATAAAGGGTCAAATACTTCTCAAGAAAAAAAAAACTTACCATAATAAAAGTAAAAGCTACTCAGGAAGGTATTATAGTCCTAGGTATTCCTACTTCAATGGTCAATGCTTCACTTGTCACAATTTTGGTGACAAAGTTGTTCAATGTGTTTCTTATAAAACTATTACGTCTAAAGAAGCTAGAAAACAAAAATATGAGATCGGGTAGAATAAATATTATTATAATGTTTTCTTTCCTTATCAAGATGAAATTTAATGTTCCCTTTTCCAAATAGAATGGGGCCATCTTACTAGAATGAACAAAAGACAATAACACCCAAGGTATGGAAAGTAACAATTACAAACTTTGAAAATTGTGGTCTAGATTTGTATGCAGGAGATCAAGAAAATATGTGGTACATTGACAGTGGATGTTCAAAGCCTATGAAAAGTGACAAAGATAATTTTTTTTCTTTTAATGAAATAAAGAAAGAAAACAATGTAACTTTTGGTAATAACTCACCTGTTGCTATCAAAAAGAAGGGAACTGTGTTGTTAAAAGAAAAGGTCAAGGCTAGAAATGTTTTATTTGTTGATGGATTAAGACACAACTTGTTAAGCGTTATTCAAATGTGTGATCGAGGGCATGAAGTTGTTTTCATATCAAAGAATTTCATGCTAAGAAATATGAATATAGGTAAGATCATAATAAAGGGAAAAAGAACTCCAAGCAATGTGTATGTCTTGGAAGGCGACCAAGAGCATTGCTACTTAAGTAAATCTGAAGAAAGTTGGCTTTGGAACAAAAGGTTGGGACACCTTATATTTTCTAAATTGTACAAATCAAGTAGAATGGGAGCAGTTCGTGACTTTCCAAACATCTCTCCACCTGGAAATAACATCTACAAATCATGTCAATTTGGTAAGAAAACTAGAGTTCAGTTTAAAGCTAAAAAAGGTACTTCAAGTAAGCCACTAGAACTTATTCATACTGATTTATGTTGTCCTATAAGAAAGAAGTTTCCCCATGGTGAACAACATTTATATTATTCATTGATGATTTTACAAGGGATTGACTTACTAAAACATAAATATGAAGCATTTAATAAATTTAAAGTATTAAAATCAATGGTAGAAAATGAGTTAGATTTGAAAATCAAATGTATTAGATCTGATAGAGGAGGAGAGTTTATATCAGATGAGTTGTTCAATATTTTGTGAAAAGCATGGCATCAAAAGACATTTTTCTATAGCTAACGCTCCTCAACAAAATGGAGTGGCAAAAAGAATGAACAGAAAAATCCAACAAATGGCATGTGCCATGCTTGATGAGTCAAGAACACCTCATACCTTTTGCGGGGAAGCAACACATACATCCATGAATATATTTAACAAAACTGATGTTTGAGTAAAGAATGATAAACCTCCACATGGAATATGGTTTGGTAAGCCTGCAACTGTCAAACACTAGAATTTTTGCAAGAAAATGTTAAATAAATAAAATTGATGATAATATTGGAAAGTTTAAATATAGAGTTGATGAAGGAATCCTTCTTGGTTACTCTTCTAGAAGAAAGGGATGTAAATTCTATAATAAATGGCTTCAAAATATTGTTGAATGCTTAGATGTTGCAATTGATGAAGCATCCACAAGTACCAAAAGGGAAGCACAAACAGATGTTGACCCTCTCCCTACTACAAGCAAAATGTTTGTAGGAGAAGGAAATAGAGAAGCACCAAAAGAAGGAAATCAAAATACAGATACACCTAAAAAGACTCCTTCAAGGTATGTTCAGAAAAATTATCATAAATCTCAAATTCTAGATGAAAAGGAAGCAGGAATACAAACTAGAAGAACTCTTGTTGGAAATTCTAGTTGCTCAACCTCAAAATGTGAATCAAGCAAGAAAAGATGAATGTTGGGTTAAGGAAATGAATGAAGAACTTGATAAAATAGAAAAGAACCATACATTGGAATTAGTATCAAGGCCTAATGATAAAAATATTATTGTGACAAAATGGGTGTTCAAGAATAAATTGAATGAAAATGGAGAAGTAATTCAAAACAAAGAAATACTTGTATGCAAAAGCTATGCTCAACAGGAAGGGATAGAATTTGAAGAAACATTTTAACCTATAGCTATACTTGAAGCCATAAGAATGTTCCTTGCATTTTCAATCTTTCATAACTTTAAAGTATATCAAATGGATGTTAAGTCTGCATTTTTAAATGGGGATCTAGAAGAAGAATTTTATATTGAACAACCTGAAGGGTTCATTGTTGGGTCCCTATAATACTAGTGATTACCCCATTACTATTGTAGTTATACCCCTTATTTATATTGTTGTGCTCCTATTACCCCCATATTGTTATTTCTGTGCCCCATAGAATCCATCTATTGTTATTTTTGTGGCTTTATATTATTATTGTTAGGTCGGCTGGATTATATTGTGACTCCTTAGACTCCTATATATAGAAAGGAGGTTTTGTCATTTGTATCATCCAAGAATTGTTCATTTATGTAATGTAAAGGAGGTTGCCCCCTCGAAGAGGCTGAATTATAAGGCGTTGATCTATCTTTTCTATCTTTTCTTGAGCTGGTTTCATAACATTTGGTATCAGAGCTTTGGATTCTAGGGTTTCGCTGCTCCAAACAGGTCATCGTGGAATTTTCGCTATAACGTTTTTTCTGTGACGTTTCAGAAGCTGCAAAAAAAAACCATTTGAGAAGAAATCGCGTTGAACCTTGGGTCCGAATTTCAGAGCTTTTTGCGCGATATTTGCGGAGATATGATCTGAGGAAGTTGGTCTTTTTGCAGACTCCTGAATTACATTCAAAACAGGTGACCTGGGGAAAATCGTCATAACTTTCTCTCTGGGGATCGGATTGAAATTTCGTAAGGTACAGAAAGAGGACAGACTTTAGTTTCCTGTGTGTGTGTTTCAGATTCAAAGGTTGAAACAATGACTCGTGGCACGTCGTACAAGTTCGCTCTACTGAACCAGTATAAAAGAAAGTCACTGTGGGAGATTTCACATAACTCTTCCTTGGAGAATCCAATTTGGCTCAGACTTGTGGCATTGGAAAGAGGACGCAGAAGGCTACTACAGGTAGCAATTTCAAAACTGGATGATCTGAAATTACAAAGATACATCAGATTCAATATCAGGCTTCTATAAATTGAAAAAAGGTGTGTAGTTTTTTCTTAAATTTTTGTGTAAGCTTGGTTTAACGGAATTCAAAAGGCATAGTAAAGCATTATTATCGGTAACTGATGCCCCGAGGAAAGAAAATGCAAACACCTAGTAAGGAACCTGAAAGCTCTAGCATGACTCATGAAGAAGAGGAAGAAATGCTACATGATATATCAAAATTACAAGAACAAGTGCAACAAATGTCACGCTCACAAAAGCTAACAAAAGCTAAGATAAGTGGCGTGGAATCTAAGATAAATGGCGTGGAATCTAAGATAAAGGGCATGGAAGCTAAGATGGATGATTCAAAGATAGATTTGAAGAGAGACATGCAGATTTGAAGATAGATTTGAAGACATATATGGAAGAATTGAAGAAGTTGCTACAAGAAAGGGTCACTAATGGTGAAAAGGTAGTAAAGGAAACTCGTGATGAGAACAAAAGAAATGTTAATCATGATTCCATAGACACTAATGTTGGATCGAAGAATCACCATATTCCAAAAATCGATATGAGGAAATTTGATGGCAAGGATCCCGCCACATGGATATTACAGATGGAGCAATTCTTCGATCTCAATAATGTGCAAAACGCACAAAAGGTACGTATGGCAACTGTATATTTGGAACCAAATCAGTTTGTATGGTATCAATGGCTTTGATCTCGTAAACAATTTATCACTTGGGCAATTTTTACGGAAGAATTGATAGCACATTATGAAGATACAAAAAGCAACACTTTTTTTAGCCAATTGATAAGTCTCAAACAAAAGGGTTCAGTAATGGAGCACATTGAGGAGTTCCAAAAATTGAACATAAGGGTAAAAGATATTCCAGAGGAGCATAGGATTGATGTGTTCATAGGGTCTTTAAAGGATAATATCCAACATGATGTTTGCCTTTGGGAACCTGATTCATTAGAGAAGGCATTTAGGTTAGCAAGAAAAATGGAAAGCAAAATTATGGCAACCAGGAAGCATACCACTCACAACTATAAAGACGGAAGTGTTGTTGCCCCTAGTCTTCCACAACCTATAAGGTTGACACCACAACAATTGGAAGAAAAAGAGAAAAAGGGCTTTGTTACAGTTGTGATAGCAAATACACTAAAGGTCATAAGTGTGCTGAGAAGAAATTATTCTACATAGATTGTGAAGAGGAAGAAGAAAAGGAGCAAGAAAGGTCAAAAGAAGAAGATATACTCCAGGAACAAAGCCTAGATGAAGAACAAATAAATTTGACCATATCTTGTAATGCATTGGCAGGAATTACCACTCCTCAAACCATCAAGATAGAAGGACAAATCAAGAAGAAAAAGGTAATAGTGTTGATTGATTCAGGAAGCACCCACAATTTTATTCATTGTAGGGTAGCAAAAGAATTGAATTGCTTCCTATATCCAGCACCAGAGTGTCAAGTGATTATTGCAAATGGAGGAACAATAAATTGCTCTGGAAAGTGCCATAATATCAAGCTATCCATGGGAGAATATGTATTGACTAGCCCAATGCTTTCCATTCCAATGGGAGGTGCGGATGTTGTACTAGGAGTCCAATGGCTACAATCCTTGGGTACAATAGCTTTTAATTTTCAAGAACTTTTCATCAAATTTTCTACGGAAGGAAAGGAAGTTGAATTAAGGGGTATTGCAGGGAAACCAGGAAAGATAATCAGCTCTCATGGTATGAAAAAGCTTCTAAAAAAGGAGCAAAGAGGTGTAATTGCACAATTATGCTCGCTAGATGTTTCCACATTGGAATCATCTATTTCTCCAGATCTCCAAAAAGTCCTGGACAATCATTCCAAGGTATTTGAGACTCCCAAGGGTCTCCCACCTATGCGTGATCATGATCATGCTATTCATCTGATTCCAGGAAGTGTTCCTCCAAACATCAGGCTGTACAGATATCCCTATGTCCAAAAAAGTGAAATTGAACGTATGGTTGCAGAAATGCTAGAGGCTGGTATAATTCAATCGAGTCAAAGTTCTTTCTCAGCTCCAGTAGTATTGGTGCACAAGAAGGATGGATCATGGCGCATGTGTCCGGATTATAGGGAGCTCAACAAGCTCACTATTAAAGATAAGTTCCCCATTCCTGTTATTGATGAATTACTGGATGAATTGCATGGATCAATTTACTTCACCAAGTTGGATCTTCGTTCGGGATATCATCAAATCAGAATGAAGATTGAAGACATTCCGAAAACGACATTTAGAACTCATGAGGGTCATTATGAATTTTTGGTCATGCCTTTTGGCCTTACCAATGCACCTTCAACATTTCAAGGTTTGATGAATTCAATTTTCAAACCATTCCTTAGAAAATTTGTGTTAGTATTTTTTGATGATATACTAATCTACAGCAAGTCTTGGAAGGATCATGTTGAACATGTTGACAGGGTGCTACAACTATTGGAGGAGAAACAATTATATGCAAAAAGATCCAAATGTTTCTTTGGAGTCCAGGAGGTGGAATATTTGGGTCATATTGTATCTCATGAAGGAGTTAAGGTAGACCCTAGAAAAATTAAAGCCATTAAGGAATGGAAAATCCCCACATCCATAAAGCATCTGCGAGGATTTCTTGGGTTGACAGGGTATTATCGCAAGTTTGTTAAGAATTATGGGAGAATAGCAGCACCTCTAACAACATTATTGAAGAAAGATTCATTTTCATGGACTCCGGAAGCAACAAAGGCCTTTGAACATCTTAAAGAGGCAATGTGCCAAGCACCGGTCTTAGCTACACCGGACTTCACAAAAACCTTTATTGTGGAATGTGATGCTTCAGGAAATGGAATTGGTGCTGTTCTAATGCAAGATGAAAGACCCATTGCTTTTGAAAGTCGTCCAATCAAGGGAAAGTTTTTAAGCAAAGCTATTTATGAGAAGGAAATGTTGGCAATACTCCATGCACTTAAGAAATGGCGACCCTACCTAATGGGAAGACACTTCAAGGTAAAAACGGATCATGATAGCCTTAAATACTTTTTAGAACAAAGATTATCCTCTGAAGAGCAACAAAAGTGGGTCACAAAGATGTTGGGTTATGACTTTGAAATCATCTACAAAAAAGGGAAGCAAAATGTGGTGGCAGATGCACTCTCAAGAAAGGATGAGGATGTGGAAGCATTGTTGTGTGCCATTTCTATTATCCAACCAGATTGGATAAACGAAGCAAGGGAGGAATGGAAGAATGACGAAGAAGTGTGGGCACTTATTCGAAAGCTACAACAAGATTCCAGTACTTCTGATACATTTAGCTGGCAAAATGATTTGTTATGGTACAAAGATCGCTTATACCTCTGTAAGAATTCCCAGCTAAAACAAAAGATTCTTATGGAATTGCACACTTCTCCCTTAGGAGGGCACTCAGGATTTTTAAAAACTTACCACAGGGTTAAGAAGGAATTTTTTTGGGATGGCCTTAAATCAGATATTCAAAAGTTTGTGGTGGAATGTTTGGTTTGCCAGCAAAATAAAGTTGAAACAATTAAGACACCGGGTCTATTACAACCTTTATCCATTCCAAGCCAACGTTGGGAGGAGGTTTCAATGGATTTTATCACAGGTTTACCCAAGTCTGAGGGAAAGAGTGTCATCATGGTGGTAGTTGACAGACTTACCAAGTATGCACACTTTTGTGCATTATCACATCCATTTAAAGCCAGTACAGTTTCTACTGCATTTATGGAAACAGTTCAAAAGCTACATGGAAACCCAAAGATTATTGTAAGTGACAGAGATCCCATTTTCACTGGAAATTTTTGGACAAAATTATTTTCTTGTCTTGGTACTCAGTTAGCTCATAGCTCATCTTATCATCCTCAATCTGATGGGAAAACTGAGATAGTAAACAAATGTTTGGAAGGATATCTTCGTTGCTTTGTATCTGATAAACAGACACAATGGGTCAAATGGTTGCCTCTGGCTGAATGGTGGTATAACACTTCCTTCCATACAGCAACAAAAATGACCCCATTTATGGCACTTTATGGGTATCAACCACCATCCATCACATCATATTTAAGAGAAAATTCTAAGGTTCAGGCAGTGGAACATCACATCGAACATCAACAACAAGTCCTCCAACTCTTAAAGGATAACCTCGTGTTGGCACAAAATAGAATGAAACAACAGGCAGATCAACATCGCAGTGAAAGAAGTTTTGATGTAGGTGATTGGGTATTCCTACGGCTACAACCATATAAGCAAATGTCCCTAAAGCAAGCTAAGAAGGATAATAAATTATCACCAAGGTATTATGGTCTGTACAAGGTGTTGCAAAAGATTGGTACTATGGCATACAAATTGGAGCTTCCTGCAGCTTCTCGATTGCACCCAGTTTTCCATGTTTCATGTTTAAAGAAGGTTATAGGTGACAAGCTCCCAATTCAAACAATATTGCCAGAACTTGACGAGGAAGGAAAAATTATATTGGAACCGGAAGCAGTCATAGAAACAAGAACTCGACAGCTACAAAATCGATCAATTTTAGAGTATCTTATCAAGTGGAAGAACTTATCCGCTGAAGATTCCACATGGGAGGATGAGAATTTTATGCAGAAGTATCCAGAACTACTCAAGCGTTGAGGACAACACTTTTTTGAAAGAGAGGGGCATGTTGGGTCCCTATAATACTAGTGATTACCCCATTACTATTGTAGTTATACCCCTTATTTATATTGTTGTGCTCCTATTACCCCCATATTGTTATTTATGTGCCCCATAGAATCCCTCTATTGTTATTTTTGTGGCTTTATATTATTATTGTTAGGTCGGCTGGATTATATTGTGACTCCTTAGACTCCTATATATAGAAAGGAGGTTTTGTCATTTGTATCATCCAAGAATTGTTCATTTATGTAATGTAAAGGAGGTTGCCCCCTCGAAGAGGCTGAATTCTAAGGCGTTGATCTATCTTTTCTATCTTTTCTTGAGCTGGTTTCATAACATTCATTCTAGGCAATGATAAAAATCTTGTTTGCAAACTTAAGAGGGCGCTGTATGGGTTAAATCAAGATTATTGTGCATGGAATTATTGTCTTGAAAGGTATCTTCAACAACAAGGCTTCATAAAAGAGTCTACAGATAGAAACCTATATATCAAATTTGATATAGACAAACTTTTGATAGTTATTGTTTATGTAGATGACATCATATTTGGAAGTAATGTAGAATCTATGAGTCAAGAATTTTCTTAAGTTATGTAGCAATAATTTGAGATGTCTCTACTTGGTGAAGTAACATACATCCTTGGTCTTCCAGTTCAACAAACTAAGAATGGTATCTTCTTTCTCAAACCAAGTACCTCAAACAGACTTTGAAGAAATATGGAATGGAATATTGCAAGCCTATATGCACACCAATGGTAACGGGATGAAATATTAGTCAAAACGATGATTCTCCTTTAGTAAATAAACTAGAATATAGATCTATGATTGGAATCTTTCTCTACTTTATAGGCACAAGACTAGATATTATGCATGCAGTTGGAATTGTTGGATAATTTCAAGAAAATCCTAAGGAAACTCATCTCCAAGAAGTTAAGAGAATATTCAAGTATCTACAAGGAACTCAATATCTTGGTCTATGGTATCCAAAAAATGTAGACTTTGCACTTCATGATTACAAGGATGCAGATCAGGCAGGAAATATTGACGATTGCAAGAGTACTAGTGGAGGAGCATTTTATTTGGGACCCCACTTGGTTTCATTGTTCAACAAGAAACAAAACTCCATTTCTTTATCTACTAATGAGGTAGAATATGTTGTTGTTACATCTTGTTGTACTCAACTTCTGTGGATGATCCAAACATTTCAAGACATTCAAGTCACTTGTCCTCAACTTGTACCTATTCTCCGTGACAATACTAGTGCCATAAGTATCTCTAAAAATCCTATCATGTACTCAAAAGCCAAGAACATTCCAATCAAATATAATTTTTTGAGAGAGAAGATGCTTGAACAAAAGGTCAAACTAGAGTATGTTCCTTCAAAGGAATAAGTTGTAGATATATTTAGAAAGTCACTTCCATGTGATTCCTTTGAATATATCAGACATAAATTAGGAATTATTCCTGCTTCATCACTCTGCTAATTGTTCTAATAGACATGTCATGTTTAGGGGGGAGACGCGACTGTAAAGTACTACAATTTACTTTCTGTATGCAGATGGTGTGAAGGACACTCATGTATATACATGGTTTCCGAGTCATATAGACACATATACATCTTAGTAATTGATAAGAAGGGCACATATTCAAGGGGAGCCTCCTATATGCTTTCACCATTTCAGGTTTGGTCTTCTGCTTCTGACATTGGTTTGGTTCAGTTTGTTTGTTTAGGGGGAGAAACTATTATAACCCTATAAGTCCTTGTTGGCATTATGGTTTCATACGATTGTTTTGCATGGAAAATTTTAGGGCCTAATATTCACAGGTGGGCTAATTTTCCATGATTTTTCCACAAAAAATTTGCTAATTTCCATTTTTTTTATAAAAATGATTCGCCCCAATTTGACAATATAAATTATTTTACGTTAAAATTTTCCAACATTATATAGACACTATATATAAAATCATTATAATTATGAATAATTTTACGAATATATCAATAAAATTCTTATAGTTTACATATTAGGGACTAGTGAGATTCACCAATGTTTTTAAACTTCAAGATAATTTTCCATCCTTAAAATTTTCCATGTCATCTTGTTGCATATCTTTGCTGATGTCTGGATATTTCTACTATTATTACCGGAGATTTATATGTTTTTGTTCTATCACTAGTTATCAATGATGCTGAAGAGTTTGATGCACCATTCCCTATCTTACCTCTTAAGTATGAGGATGTTCATATTGCTTGTATGTTGATGCTATCAAATATTCATTATATAGGTTCCTATATGGTATATGGTGGTTGTTGATGACTATCACGTTCTTACAACCTCATTGTTGAGGTCTTGTTTTTGGTTATAAATGTCATATATGTCCCTTGCTTTAAAGGTCATGTAAAAACCCATGATGTAGTCGTTGTAATATTCAGTCATGTATGGGCTATTGGGATCAAGTCATGCTTTCTATGTAATCCCATTATTTTGGTAAATTGATGTAATATTGGGTCAAATATGTAACCTCTTTGTGTTGGGTGACTGATGTAATCATGCATGATTGGTCATAGGAAAGGTCATTTCTAGTTGAGTCATAAAGTCTTGTACTCTATTGATTATCTTCATAAGGCTCAGCATATGCCCAGGGAAGCATGGTCAACATGTAGTTCTCATATTGAACAAATCAAACCTAAAATGATCCTCTCTACAAAGGAGGAAGAGAAGTAGTCATTCAACATTGGTCAACCCTTTGCCCTAGATGTCAAAGGGGGAGATAAGCTTGGTGTTTGGAGAAGAATGCTTGGTGAGAAGTGTTGGTATTTGCAGGTGTATTTGCAGGCATTTATAGGTGATGACCTAATGCTAAAGTGGTTTCCGTCAAGCCCAAAGGGGGAGATTTTTAGCATTATGGCTAACGTGTGGTCCTTGATGGAAACCTACTTGATAAAGATGTCAACATTGTGATAACATGATGATTATGCAGTCTGGTACATATGTTATAAGTGATATGGACAAAGGAATGTCAGTTCAGAGACAGATGGATGGTAAAGGTAAAGTTTGAGAAAGTATATGTGGGTCCTGAGAAGCAAGGTCATGTACATACGCATGTATTATGCAAAATAGTTGCATACATAATCCACACCATGATAATTTGAATATTAGGGGTCTTTACCACGATATTGACCCATAGTAATGACTGTGACATCAATTATTTGGGCCCGTCAAAGAATACCAACGACATTACTAAGAGATTTTCCAAAGGTATTGGTTAAGGCTAAAGCTATATAAAGAGATGGAGATCAAGGTGTTATGTGTGCAAGTATTGGGTTGTCTATGAATAATTTAATTTGAAACAAGTTTGCACCAGGGAGAAAGGGGAAGACTCAGATCTGAAAGATCTAAAGTATGTTGACATATATGTTTGATTGATTTACTAGTTGCAAATTTATAATAACTAACATTGATGAATCTATGATGGTGGTCATACTGTGATCTAAATTATTTATTCAGAAGCTTGTAGCATTGATATTAAAGGTTGCAGAAAGTGAAATTGTGTTTGTAGCAACTTTTTTTTTTTCCAGATCTGTACACAAGTATGTTTGGGAATAGTCGCATATATACGTGGATCTATCTCTACATGGTCGCATATATTTTTTTGGGAAATATTTTTTAGTATGTAAAGATATCTATGCATGTGTTGTTAATGGTAATCATGTACATACACATATATTCCTTGTCGAATTCTTGTATACAAACTAGGGTTTGAACTGATGATTGATGTTTATAGTTGATAATGTCTGGTTTATTTGCTATTGTTTGTTAATGATCTATCTATCATGATGATCTGTTTTTGACAGTAAATATTGTGGTGATTTAGTTGAATTGATTAGTTTTAATGGAACAAAAGTTTGACTAGGTGTACGGTCTCTGGTCTGTTTTGTAATTGGTGAAATGGTCTATGTATGGTTCAATGACTAATGATTCAGTGTTCAATATTTTGAGATATGTACAAAAGCTTTATATAGAGAATACATGTAGATACACGATTCTTATTCAATACAATCACATGCATAATTTGATGTTTTTTGTTTCTGGTTGGGTTCTGTGTTTAGTGAATTGATGCTTCAGAAATTCAGTTGTTTTGCAGTGTGAAAGTGTCTCAAATTCAGTGCTTTAGTTTGACATATTTGTTTCATTTTAGTTTTGATAGGGGTCTAGTTTGAAAATTTGATGAAAGGTGGCCTACAAGTTGTATGATGGTTGTGTGACAGGTGGATCCAGTCTGAAATATTCTGAAAAGTGGTCCACAAGGAGTTGAGGGTTGCACCCTTTAGAAAGCGGGTAGGGGCTCCCTTCTGGTAGGAGTTGGTAAATGACTTCAGGGTGTTGTAGCTCCCTTCTAGTGGGTGCTATAGAATGAGAGAAGGTTGTATCCTTCTGCACGTGGTTTCTTGCGTACTGATAAGAGTCTACATTCATACAAATGTAATGTTTTTCTTTATGTCATAAGAAAGAAGACAAAGACAACAACAACGGTGGTTTTATCCCATAATGGGATTCCACCTAAAATCTTGGTGTTCTATGTGTTTGATGTGATTTATTTATGTTTTTTATTGTATAGTAAAAAGTAATTGATCTAATGATGCAATGATTAAAGATAATCATCTGATAGAATACATGAAAAAACAGTAAATTGGATATATGTTGGTTTCCTTCTCTGAAGTATCATATATGCATGTTACTTTCTATTTTCGTTGCTACAAGACCCTCATAAATTTTGGCTTACACTCAATTTCAGAGCCTTCCTTGGTCTTATACATTGTCGTCACAAATTTTGAAACTCGTTCCATGTGTTTCTCAAGGAGTTGTTGTCCCCTTTGCAAGATAGGAAAAATGTCATATTTTTGCATGTCAAATATCACATCATGTATATAAGCCTATTTTGGTGGTTTCAAGAGGTCACATTTGTGAATAATTTTTTCTAACCATGTAAACATTTGTTGAACTCATTTCCAAAGTTTTAAGCGTTGTCACACAAGTGTCATCACAGTCATCATAAAGTTTATCTTAAGTGTCACAGTTTTCACAAAGTTGTCGCATGGAAGAAAATGCATTTTCATGTGTCCTAGATGACCTATGTTGTTGTGTCATCAAGTATTCTAAGTATGTGATCAAAGTCAAATTTTTATCATTGTTTACATCGACCTCACTAATCCCGCACGTAGTCATTTTCTGGAAAGCTTCTCGACCAAGAAACCTAGCTTCACCCAGACTCCATAAAATATGCACCATGTAATCTCAGTACTCTTTTGTGACCTTTCCTCTTGTCACTGTGCAATACACAGTTTCTATTCTTAAGCCCCAGCTTGACTCCCAAAATTGCACAAATGTTTCTCTCAGCGTGGCCTTAATTGTGCACTACGTAGTCTCTAGCCTCACGCTCATCCTTGAGCTCCTAAACTATGCAATGGCCCAACCTCTCTTGTCTCCTAGAAATGCACCATGTGCTCACTGAGTGCTCATCACCTTAGCCTACTACACTGACCCTCAGAACTATGCAGTTTTCCCCCTCAACCTAGCTTGAAATATGCACTGTGCAGTCTCAAGGATCAAGGCTCCCATTTCCTTCTTGAACCATGAAACTACATAGTCACTGAGCCCCTTTCCTAGCCTTCCATCTAGTTCCAGCTCAATCAATGGATCAACATGCTCAATCTTAGACTAGGGAGTTTTAAGATTGATGTTGTCTCATCATGAATGAATTGTAGAAACATGTACTTATTATGCCATGGCAATATGTTGAAGAAGGAGATGAAGGAGTACACCATGATAAAAGACCATCTTGTAGCTGAATACACAAGCTGATCAATTAAGAGAAAGCAAAGGGATACCAATTTTTGATTACCATTCAAGAATTTAGATCTTTGAAGATCCCTTATCACCAAGCCATGAAAAGGTGAAAATAATAAAACTTGCAGCACACAATGGAAATAGTGGCGTGACATTGCAACATCATTAAGAAAGTCTATGTTAGTAGTGTCATGTCATTTCATGTCATGAGTTGTCGCATGCCACACCATATTGGTTAAATATGTAAATTATGTTTCGAAAATGTATTGTAAAGTGGAACTCCAAAGAACATATTTGGAATATGAAGATTCATGTAAAGTTGAAAAGTCATAGGAAGTCAAAAGGCCATGAGGGTAGATGAAGAGTCATAAGGAAGGTGAAGCATCACTTCCTCATTATATATACACCTTGATTGTCATATCCAAGTAATTTTAACCTTGGCTCCTCCCACAAGGCATTAGATAGACAAGTTAGTTCTTTTGAGGAGTAAGGAGTGGCTCCAATGCTCCTCTATTGGAGCTAGTGGTGTTCATTGTATACATGTGTCCTAGAAATTTTACGTAATATAAGAAGCCTTATGGGCCAACAAATTCTTCATGCATGGATTATGGATATTTGTAAGACTATTATGTGAATGTTTGTAATTCATGTTTGCTTTCATCTATGCTAAAGTAGTTGAAATATTTCGGTTATTTTGGTACTTATCATATTGAGAATGTGCTATAATTTCTATTACCGTTATCACATCCTCATGGAATATTCTATTGGATATTGCATAGATCCTCCTCATTACATTGGTTGCACCAATAATCACATCTATGTTGATTATTCCACTTGATGTTGTGCGGATTCTTCTTGTTTATGTGTGTCTCTAGTAGGGTGGTACTACTACCTCCCTCTTATAGGTTGAATTCCCCCCCTTCAGAATGAAATAACTTTGACACACATATGATTAAACACTTACCAGGCACACCCCCCTTGATTTTCAAAGGCACATTTGCACTCCTCTCTCTTGCTGACAGTTAGAGCCAAGGCATATCTTTAAGATAACCAGAAACCAGAAACCAGGCCATATTCCGGATGGGGCTCCCATCCGAAATGGTGTGAGGTCTAATTGGGACTACATATCAAGGAGACCCCTTGAATGTTGGCAGGTCTAGCATCATCAACATTTCTAGTGCTAGAGGGAGGGAAGCCAAGTTTTTATGGCTGATAACCTCATCAAACCCAATCTTACTTCCTTCAATGAAGGTAGTAACATTCCCAACAACTCCCCTACACACATTCCTGAAGTTGGTAATTCTTCTCAACCTAGAACTGTGAAAGCTTACAAAGTCTCTTACGATTAGATCTAGGCCATTCATCCCATCACCCGAAAGTTTACAAGAGCTATTGGATTGAGTAGAAATTTTTCCATATTTCCCAAATAAGAACCAAAATACCCCCACTGGGATAATGGTGTTGATAGTTGAATAATTGGTTCTTGCCACTCTTGAAGAGTTAGAAGATTCTAAAGAAAACTCAAAAATACTAGAATAAACTCAAATCTTTAACGGGGGTGATGGTGATAACATAGTTCTCTCGGACGATACTTTCCACTAGTTAGGTGGATAATAATAATAATAATAAGAAGAAGAAGAAGAAGAAGAAAACCAATTAGATTCTGATGAAGAAGGGGAAAAAAGCAACGAAGACATGGGAGACCAAGATATGGACTAGATGATTAAGGGCCCACTTGCACTGTCGGTTGTGTTACACAATATGGCAAAGTAATTGGAGAAGCTACTAACAAAGTATGACCCTGACAAAAAAATAAAGGTGAAAGATCATATAGATAACTTCTACCTACATATGCAAACACTTCAGGTACATTTTGATGATGTTGCAGGTAAACTGTTTCCATGTACCTTAGATTGCAAAGATATTGTATGGTATCATAGCCTTCCTCTGAACTCAATCGTGAATTGGAGGGGTTTTAATAAATTATTTCTTGAAAATTTTGCTAATGATAAAAACCATGCCATGCTTTTGAAAGAGTTGGGAAATCTCAAGATGGAGCATAAAGAGCAGGTGAAATATTTCAATAAGAGGTTTAACCATATCTTGAACATATTTCCACAAAAAAAAAACCAACGTGACTTCATCGCAATTGACTATTTCACATTTGCCTTACCATCAAGCATTGGACAGTTCATGAAAAGGACTATAAAACCAACTTTGGTTGAAACTTTTGAAGAGTTGATTGCAGTTGAGAAGGACCTTCATGCGATTGGAGTCATCAGAGATGATGAAGTAACAAAATACTTCAAAGACATGGGGAAAAGGTGTCAAGCCTCCATAAGGAAGGCCAAGGAAAAGGAAGCAATTGATCTTGAGAACTTGAATCATACTATCAAGTCTTTGTCCAATGAGTTGGAAGAATTGAGAAAAATGTCAAGCGAGACCTCCGTGAGGAGTAGGACTCCCAAGTTGAACCTTTTGAGAAGGACTTCCAACTTTGGCAGCAACAAAAACCAACCAACCAAGTATGCGCAAAGCTCAAACGTTGTGCTGAATATCGAAAGTATGCGGATGGATCAATACTTTTCATTTCATTACGAATACCATTCAGAAAAAACATTGCCACAGTGGAACCACAACATGAATGCTTTATCTGCACACTTTATTGACATAATGCTTATTGACAAGCAAAATGAGCCTGCAGAAAAAAAGGAAGAAAATACGGAAACCGAGGAGACCCCAAGCATGGGGCATGCACTGAAAACATTCATTTGCATACTTGCAGCTGGAAAGAGAAATGCAAAAAAGAAACCACTGCGTAATGACCCAGCCCAAATGTAGACCACTCGATATAACTTAAGAAGCCAAGGGATGACTCCTACACAAGGGTTGGCAAAGCATAAATTAAAGGAACATTTGTTGAGGAAGATCAGTCTGCCCATCAACTCAATGCAGAATACTCATAACAAGTTTGGGAATGAATTCATAGCAATTTTTTTTGTAACCAACAAAAGTAAGTCCATCACTCTAGAAGTAGCATACAAGTCAACTACCTTGGACACTTCGACAATCTCTCCCGCACTAGATTATAACATTGTTGATGAAATGAAGAAGGCTCATGAAAATATATCACTATTTGAATTAACAAAGATAACGAGCGATCAAGACATGTTCCTAAATGCACTTGGACAACCCGTCTCAGGTAATGATACTTCATCACAAAACAGAGACAAATATGGTAAGTCCTCTAGTTCCCTAGAGTCCGTACGTAATGCTTTAACTTTTGAGGTAAATACACTTTTCCCTCCGTTTTTTTTTTACATTTGAACTTTTCAATTATAATGTACATAAATTCTTAGTTTATTATGGTGCATCAGTAAACATAATGCCCCTATTTGTCGCAAATAAAATCAATGCAAAATGGGATAAAACAGATGCACAAATCATTCAACATGATATGAATCTTGTCCATGCAATTGGTGAACTAAAAAATATGGTTATTCATTTATCATATGATCATTGAGTTCACCAATGTATAAACATACTAATCGTGGACATTTCAGAAGCATATGGTGTGTTATTAAGAAGAGACTGGTCCAGAAAGATACAGGGGTGCTTTGTGATGAACTATTCACATTTGTGCCTTTTGTATAAGGGTAGAAACAATCAGATTTGAGTGAACTTAGAGAAGTATATGAAACACATGGTAAATCCCTTAGAGGGAAAAAATGAGCCAATGGCTTTCACACACCTTATCTTTCAAAATTTATTTTTGGAAACTGAACTGGGGTGTTATCTTGCTCAGCCATCCCCAGTCCCACTGTTATGAAACCTGCTCAAGAAAAAGATAGAAAAGATAGATCAACGCCTTAGAATTCAGCCTCTTCGATGGGGAAACCTCCTTTACATTACATAAATGATCAATTCTTCGATGATTCAAATGGAAAAACCTCCTTTCTATATATAGGAGTCTAAGGAGTCACAATATAACCCCACCGACCTAACAATAATAATATAAAGCCACAAAAATAACAATAGAGGGATTCTATGGGGAACAATAATAAAAATATGGGGACAATAGGGGCACAATGATATTAATAAGGGATACAACTACAATAGTAATGGGGTAATCACTAGTATTATAGGGACCTATCATGCCCCTCTCCTTCAAAAAAAGTGTTGTCCTCAATGCTTGAGTAGTTCTGGATGCTTCTATATAAAATTCTCATCCTCCCAGGTGGAATCTTCATTAGATAAGTTCTTCCACTTGAAGAGATACTCCGAGATTGATTGATTTCGTAGCTGCCAAGTTCTTGTTTCTGTGACTGCTTCCGGTTCCAATATAATTTTTCCTTCCTCGTCAAGTTCTGGCAATATTGTTTGAACTGGGAGCTTGTCACCTATAACCTTCTTTAAACATGAAACATGGAAAACTGGGTGCACTCGAGATGCTGCAGGAAGCTCCAATTTGTATGCCATAGTACCAATCTTTTGCAACACCTTGTACGGACCATAATACTTTGGTGATAATTTATTATCCTTCTTAGCTTGCTTGAGGGACATTTGTTTATATGGTTGTAGCCATAGGAATACCCAATCACCTACATCAAAACTTCTTTCACTACGATGTTGATCTACCTATTGTTTCATTCTATTCTGCGCCAACACGAGGTTATCCTTTAAGAGTTGGAGGACTTGTTGTTGATGTTCAATGTGATGTTCCACTGCTTGAACCTTAGAATTTTCTCTTAAATATGATGTGATGGATGGTGGTTTATATCCATAAAGTGCCATAAATGGGGTCATTTTTGTTGCTGTATGGAAGGAAGTGTTATACCACCATTCAACCAGAGGATCTCTATCTCAGTTTTACTATCTCAGTTTGCCCATCAGATTGAGGATGATAAGATGAGCTATGAGCTAACTGAGTACCAAGACAAGAAAAAATTTTTGTCCAAAAATCTCCAGTGAAAATGGGATCTCTATCATTTACAATAATCTTTGGGTTTCCATGTAGCTTTTGAATTGTTTCCATAAATGCAGTAGAAACTGTACTGGATTTCAATGGATGTGATAATGCACAAAAGTGTGCATAATTGGTAAGTTTTTCAACTACCACCATGATGACACTCTTTCCCTCAGACTTGGGTACACCTGTGATAAAATCCATTAAAACCTCCTCCCAACGTTGGCTTGGAATGGAAAAAGGTTGTAATAGACCTGGGGTCTTAATTGTTTCAACTTTATTTTGTTGGCAAACCAAACATTCAGCCACAAACTTTTGAATATCTGATTTAAGGCCATCCCAAAAAAATTCCTTCTTAACCCTGTGGTAAGTTTTTAAAAATCCTAAGTGCCCTCCTAAGGGAGAAGTGTGCAATTCCATAAGAATCTTTTGTTTGAGTTGCGAATTCTTACAGAGGTATAAGCGATCTTTGTACCATAACGAATCATTTTGCCAGCTAAATGTATCAGATATACTGGAATATTGTTGTAACTTTCGAATAAGTACCCACACTTCTTCATCATTCTTCCACTCCTCCCTTGCTTCATTTATCCAATCTGGTTGGATAATAGAAATGGCACACAACAACACTTCCACATCCTCATCCTTCCTTGAGAGTGCATCTGCCACCACATTTTGCTTCCCTTTTTTGTAGATGATTTCAAAGTCATAACCCAACATCTTTGTGACCCACTTTTGTTGCTCTTCAGAGGATAATCTTTGTTCTAAAAAGTATTTAAGGCTATCATGATCCATTTTTACCTTGAAGTGTCTTCCCATTAGGTAGGGTCGCCATTTCTTAAGTGCATGTAGTATTGCCAACATTTCCTTCTCATAAATAGCTTTGTGTAAAAACTTTCCCTTGATTAGACGACTTTCAAAAGCAATGGTCTTTCATCTTGCATTAAAACAACACCAATTCCATTTCCTGAAGCATCACATTCCACAATAAAGGTTTTTGTGAAGTCCAGTGTAGCTAAGATCGGTGCTTGGCACATTGCCTCTTTAAGATGTTCGAAGGCCTTTGTTGCTTCTGGAGTCCATGAAAATGCATCCTTCTTCAATAATATTGTTAGAGGTGTTGCTATTCTCCCATAATTCTTAACAAACTTGCGATAATACCCTGTCAACCTAAGAAATCCTCGCAGATGCTTTATGGATGTGGGGATTTTCCATTCCTTAATGGCTTTAATTTTGCTAGGGTCTACCTTAACTCCTTCATGAGATACAATATGACCTAGATATTCCACCTCTTGTACTCCAAGGAAACATCTGGATCTTTTTGCATATAATTGTTTCTCCTCCAATAGTTGCAGCACCCTGTCAACATGTTCAACATGATCCTTCCAAGACTTGCTGTAGATTAGTATACATCAAAAAATACTAACACAAATTTTCTAAGGAAGGGTTTGAAAATGGAACTCATGAAACCTTGAAATGTAGAAGGTGCATTGGTAAGGCCAAAAGGCATGACCAAAAATTCATAATGACCCTCATGAGTTCTAAATGCTATTTTTGGAATGTCTTCAGTCTTCATTCTGATTTGATGATATCCTGAACGAAGATCCAACTTGGTGAAGTAAATTGATCCATGCAATTCATTCAATAATTCATCAATGACAGGAATGGGAAACTTATCTTTAATAGTGAGCTTGTTGAGCTCCCTATAATTCGGACACATGCGCCATGATCCATCCTTCTTGTGCACCAATACTACTGGAGCAGAAAAAGAACTTTGACTAGGTTGAATTATACCAGCCTCTAGCATTTCTGCAACCATATGTTCAATTTCACTCTTTTGGGCATAGGGATATCTATACGGCCTGATGTTTGGAGGAACACTTCCTGGAATCAGATGAATAGTATGATCATGATCACGAATAGGTGGGAGACCTTTGGGAGTCTCAAATACCTTGGAATGATTGTCCAAGACTTTTTGGAGATTTAGAGAAATAGATGATTTCGATGTGGAAACATCTAGCGAACATAATTGTGCAATTACACCTCTTTGTTCCTTTTTTAGAAGCTTTTTCATACCGTTAGAGCTGATTATCTTTCCCGATTTCCCTGCAATACCCCTTAATTCAACTTCCTTTCCTTCTGCAGAAAATTTCATGAAAATTAAAAGCTATTGTACCCAAGGATTGTAGCCATTGGACTCCCAGTACAACATCAACACCTCCCATTGGAATGGAAAGCATTGGGCTAGTCAATACATATTCTCCCATGGATAGCTTGATATTATGGCACTTTCCAGAGCAATTTATTGTTCCTCCATTTGCAATCATCACTTGACACTCGTGCTGGATATAGGAAGCAATTCAATTCCTTTGCTACCTTACAATGAATAAAATTGTGGGTACTTCTTGAATCAATCAACACTATTACCTTTTTCTTCTTGATTTGTCCTTCTATCTTGATGGTTTGAGGAGTGGTAATTCCAGCCAATGCATTACAAGATATGGTTGGATTCATTTCTTCTTTATCTAGGCTTTGTTCCTGGAGTATATCCTCTTCCTTTGACCTTTCTTGCTCCTTTTCTTCTTCCTCTTCACAATCTATGTAGAATAATTTCTTCTCAGCACACTTATCACCTTTAGTGTATTTGCTATCACAACTATAACAAAGCCCTTTTGCTCTTTTTTCTTCCAATTGTTGTGGTGTCAACCTTATAGGTTGTGGAAGGCTAGGGGTAACAACACTTCCATTTTTATAGTTGTGACTGGTATGCTTCCTGGTTGCCCTAATTTTTCTTTCCATTTTTCTTGCTAACCTGAATGCCTTCTCTAATGAATCAAGTTCCCAAAGGCGAACATCATGTTGGATATTATCCTTTAAAGTCCCTATGAACAGATTAATCCTATGCTCCTCTGGAATATTTTTTACCCTTATGTTCAATTTTTGGAACTCCTCAATGTGCTCCATTATTGAACCCTTTTGTTTGAGACTTATCAATTGGCTAAAAAAGGTGTTTCTTTTTGTATCCTCATAATGTGCTGTCAATTCTTCCATAAAAATTGCCCAATTGATAATTTGTTTACGAGAGAAAAGCCATTGATACCATAAAAAATGATTTGGTTCCAAATATAAAGTTGCAATACGTACCTTTTGTGTGTTTTGCACATTATTGAGATCAAAAAATTGCTCCATCTGTAATATCCATGTTGCGGGATCCTTGCCATCAAACTTCCTCATATTGATTTTCGGAATATGGTGGGTCTTCGATCCAACATTAGAGTCTATGGAATCATGATTAACATTTCTTTTGTTCTCATCATGAGTTTCCTTTACTACCCTTTCACCATTAGTGACCATTTCTTGTAGCAACTTATTCATATTTATCTTCAATTCTTCCATGTCTGTCTTCAAATCGTCCATCTTAGCTTCCACGTCATTCATCTTAGCTTCTACGTCTTTCTTTAAACAATCCATCTTAGCTTCTACGCTAAAACATCCATCTTAGCTTCTACATCTTTCTTTAAACCATCCATCTTAGATTCTGTTCCTTTTTGTGCAAGTGACACTTGTTGCACTTAGTCTCGTAATGTTGATATATCATGTTTCATTTCTTCCTCTTCTTCATGAGTCATGCTAGAGCTTTCAGGTTGCCTACTAGGTGTTTGCATTTTCTTTCCTTGGGGCATCAATTACTGATAATAATGCTTTACTATGCCCTTTGAATTCCTTCAAACTAATTTTTCAAACCAAGCTTATGCAAAAATTTTAAAAAAACTACACACCTTTTTTCACTTTGTAGGAGCCTGATATTGAATCTGATGTATCTCTGTAATTTTGGATCATCCAGTTCTGAAATTGCGACTAGTAGTAGCCCTCTACGTCCTCTTTCCAATGCCACCAGTCTGATCCAAATTGGATTCTCCAAGAAAGATTTATGCACAATCTCCCACAGTGACCTCATTATAGACTAGTTCAGTAGAGCGAACTTGTACGACGTGCCATGAGTCACTGTTTCGACTTTTGGCTTTGAAATATATAGAAGAAACTAAAGTCTGTCCTATTTCTATGTATTCTTACGAAATTTCAATCCAATGCTCAGAAAGAAAATTATGACAATTTTCCCCAGGTCACCTGTTTGGAATGTAATTCAGGAGTCTACAAAAGACAGACTTCCTTAGATCATATCTCCACAAATATAGCGTGAAAGGCTCTGAAATTTGGATCCGAGATTCAGCGCGATTTCATCTCAAATGGGTTTTTTTTTAGCTTCTGGAAGGTCGCAAAAAAAAAAGTTATAGTGCAAATTCCATGATGACCTGTTTGGAGCAGCGAAACCCTAGAATTCAAAGCTTTGATACCAAATGTTATGAAACCAGCTCAAGAAAAAGATAGAAAAGATAGATCAACGCCTTAGAATTCAGCCTCTTTAAGGGGGAAACCTCCTTTACATTACATAAATGAGCAATTCTTCGATGATTCAAACGACAAAACCTACTTTCTATATATAGGAGTCTAAGGAGTCACAATATAACCCAACTGACCTAACAATAATAATATAAAGCCGCAAAAATAACAATAGAGGGATTCTATGGGGCACAGTAATAAAAATATGGGGACAATAGGGGCACAATGATATTAATAAGGGATACAACTACAATAGTAATGGGGTAATCACTAGTATTATAGGGACCTATCACCCACCAGATACAAAGTTGGAGCTCCTTCCTAGTCCAACTGGTGAAAATGATATTTGTACAGTTAGTAGCAATAATAATAATAGTACTAGTATAATATGTAGTCCTTGTACATATGATATGTGGACTTTGTGTTTTGATGGTTCCAAAACACAGGAAGGCTCTAGAGCTGGTCGCGTTTTAATATACCCGTGACAGAGAAAACATTTGATCTCTAGCCACTTGGAATTCGAGTGCAGGAACAACACTGCAAACACCGATGTATTCAAAGAAGCAACAATCAATGAAAATGAGCATGAGAAGGGGTTGCAAGATGCCACTAACAAAAGCAAAGGAAACATCATGCTAAAAGGTGTGGTATCATTAGAAAAGCTATATGACTTGCAGAATTTCTTCCGAGGGCTAGTCAATGCAAAGACCCACAACTCAACATTGTCGCATGAGCAAATAAATTTGGCAACAGAAAAGGACCCAAAGTATGTCAATCTTGGTACTTGCTACACACCACAGGAGAAACAAGATTTTATCCTCTTATTCATGTATTACCAAGATGTATTCACGTGGACGTATGTCGAGCTCAAAACTTATGACACTTGAATTATCCAACATGTAATTCCAATCAAAGAAGGGGCCAAGCCATTCCAACAAAAGATGTATAAGGTACATCCTATGCTTGATTCTCTCATTCAAAAGGAGTTAAGGAAGCTGTTGGATGCTCGAATCATATATAAAGTGCGACATTCGACCTAGGTATCAAACTTCGTCCGAGTAAAGAAGAAGTCTGTGGAAATAATTTTGTGTGTAATTTACACAACCTAAATCATGCCTCAGACAAGGAAAATTACCCTGTGTCATCTATGGATCATATACTTCAAACAATATCAAGGTCAAAAATGTTTTCTTTATTGGATGGGTATTCATGATACAATCAGGTTCTAGTCTCAGATCTTGACAAACTTAAAACAACATTTCGTACTAAGTGGGGTACATTCACATTCACGAGAATTCCATTTGGGTTGATTAATGTCGGTGTGAAATTTCAATGCACCATGGAAATTTCATTCCTTGGATTGATTGGATAGAGCATGGTGGTCTACCTCGATGATGTCATAGTATTTTCTAAGAAGAGATCCAACCACATACGCCATTTGCAGAAAATTTTCAAGCAATGTCATAAGTACGAGATATCCCTTAGTCCCAAGAAGAGTATTTTAATAGTGTCAGAGGGTAACCTCTTGGGCCATATCATTTCCAAAAGTGGGATTAAAGTAGACCTTGATAGGTTCAAAACAATCATGTAGATTTCCTTCCCAGTGAACAAGAAAGCTATGCAGTCTTTCTTGGGGAAAATCAACTTCCTCCGTAAGTTCATCTCCGATTACGCTGATATTGTCAAGCCAATACAGGAGATGGTAAAGAAGGATGCAATCTACAAATTGGATAAAAGGGAAAAGTATGCATTTTCCTATATCAAGCAAGCTATCACATAGGCACCTACTCTATACAACCCAAATTTCTCTAAATATTTTCTTCTCTACACCTTTGCTTCTGACACTTCTCTCACTGTTGTGCTTACAAAAAAGGATGATCAGAACAACGAGCGACCCGTATATTTCATGAGCACTAGTCTTCAAGGACTTGAACTCAACTATCCCATGATTGATAAATAAGATTATGCAGTATACAAGGCAGCGAAGCATTTTCGACCCTATATTTTGAAAAATCACAGTATTATCTTTGTTCCTCACCCAACTACCAAATGATTGTTTGTTCAACAAGAGTTGGGTGAGATAAGAGTGAAATGGATGACCCGGTTACAACAGTGCGATTTAGAGTTCAAGCCAGTCCACACAGTTAAGGTCCACAATCTATTTCGACTAGCAACAGAAGTAGTGGATGAAAATGAAGAAAAAGATCCCTTTGGATGGGAACAAGAAATAAAAATGTACAATGTAGAGCTAACTAGTCCCACTATTATCACAAAATATTGGTACACAAATGTGTGACAACACCTTGAGCATGGCACTGTACCCTCCCATTTATTCGCACGAGAGAAGAGGGCACTTAGACTCAAAGCATTATCTTACCAGTTGGTGCATGGGGTGCTTTTGAAAAAGCATCATAATGGATTATTTCTTAGGTGTTTGGAAGTGCATGATTTAGAGAAAGTATTATGTGACCACCATGATGGACAAGCTGAGGGACATTTTGTAGACAACATAACTACACATAAAATCATGCAGGTTAGTTTCTATTGGCCCAGATTGTTCAAAGACTCTCACACTTATGCCCACAAGTGTCTGATCTGTCAAAGGTGTGAATGATGAAACAAGAAGTCAACCATCCCATTGCAACCTATTGTAGTGGAATAACCTTTTCAACAATGGGGCTTGGATGCCATTGGAGAAATCTTTCTGCATTCATCAAAGTAACACAACTATATTCTCACTACCACTGACAAGTTTATGCGGTGGAAGAAGCTAGTTCCTCTTAAACTGGTGAATGATCAGGAAGTTATCAATTTCCTTCAGCAGAATATCATTTCTAGGTTTGAGATTCCTACTTTACTTATTTTTAATAATGCAACATATTTCTCATTGCTAAAGCTCTATGATTTTTCATTATAAAATGGAATTGTATTGAAGAATTCAGCTAATTACTATTCGTAGTGGAATGGTCTTTCTGAGTCCACAAATAAGAACCTCATCCATATCATCAACAAGACCATATTCTCCAAATAGAGGAACTGGCACTTCACTTTGGTAAATTCTTTGTGGGTTGATTGAGTCACACCAAATCCCTATTTGAACACCTCCCCTTACTTCTTGGTGTATGGAAAAGAAGCCATCCTCCCTCCTAACAATCACTTTCCCGCTTTCCATCTTTCATAAGAATCCTAAGGCAAGCCATGTTTATTAGTGAAGCATAAGATGGACACTCTTAACAAGTTGCAAGAAGAAAGGCTGAAAGAAAAAGAAAGATTTTTCATGAAAACCGTATCAAGAGGTGGTTCGACAAGAAGTCTAAAGGGAAGAATAAATTTAGTTTGGGTGACTTAGTCTTGAAGTAGGACAATGCCCACAAGGACAAAGGAAAATACACCAAGTTTCAATCCTTGTGGATTGAACCATTCACAGTTCATGAAAATCTTAGCCAACACATGTATCATCTACAATCACTTGACGGGAGGATTGAGTCTCTCCCTATCAATGGCCAAGAATTAAAACATTATTTTCAATGATGATTTGGGGATATGCCCTACACTATGCACACAATATTTTCTTTTTGTTTTTTTGTGTGTCAAGTAAATAAATGTTGCATGTCAATGTGTTTCCTAGATTATTTGTGTGTGGCTGAGTTAAAAGAGAGTCTTGTGACACTTCAACATTTGGCTAACCTTCTATCCATCTTCCTTGTGTTGGTTATATCTTTTGGTCAATGAAGTTTCGATGGAAAATATGATCCGTTTGTGAGGAGAGTTTTGGTTAAACCACAAACTTGTGTCTATTTAGGAAAACCTCATGCCCACACTCGATTTCTATGTTTTTGTATTGTCATGCCTATCCAATCTGTAAAGGAGGAGAAGGGGAAAAACATAAATGAGCAAACCTAAATCATAGGTCTCTATATGCTTACCTAAAGGAACAACCACTTTTTCTCTCAATAAGTCAGGATCCCTCTTCTTCCCATAAAATGAATAAGTGCAAATGCACAGTCCTATAAAATAAATAAATAAACATGAAAGACGAGAAAGGATTCCTATGTAGAGAGGTGAAGCAAGAAACTCTGTTGGGGTACTGTCGAGGCTTGCTTGTAACATAACAATTTTTTTGTTCCTGTACTGACTCCTTCGGGGTACTGTACAAGCCTACTAGTAGTGGAGAAACACCAGAGATGAAAAAAATCACTTTGATAATCTTGAGCTCGTGAAATTCACTACCCTTCCCAACTCGAAACTTTATGATATTGTTGAATCTTATGATGTGTTCAAGAAAGAAAGGTATGGAGGGGGGCATGTTTATTCGTAGGGTCAGTGGGGAAACCAAGATGATCTACATGATAAATCAATACTCCCCAAAGAACCAAGGCCTTGTACAAAATATTTAATGAAGGTAGAGAAGCTAAAATTCTACTAGTGTCTCGCCAAGTGTTTTCAATGCTACAACACCCTCCAAAATTTTTGTGTACACTCAATTTAAAATCCTTCCTTTGTCTTATACATTGTCCTCACAAACTTTGAAACTCATTCTATGTGTTTCTTGAGGATTTTTTGTCCCCTTTGCAAGATAGGAAAAATGTCCTCTTTTCACATGTCGGTTGTCACATCATGTATATAAGCCTGTTCTAGTGGTTTCAATAGGTTTCCTTTATGTAAATGAGTTTTTCTAACTATGTAAACATCTGTCGCACTCATTTCAAAATTTTTAAGCATTGTCGCACAAGTGTTGTCATGATCATCGTAAAGTGTATATTAAGTGTCACACTTGTCGTAAAGTTGTCACATGGAGGGAAATTCATTTTCATGTGTCCTAGATGATATATGTTGTTTTGTCATCAATTATTCTAATTTTTTGATCACAATCGAATTTTTATCACTGTTCACATCACCCTCACTGATCCCACACTTAGCTATTTTCTAGAAAGCTTCCCGACCAAGCAACCTAGCTTCACCATGCCTCTCTGAACTATGGGACACACAATCTCAGTCCTCTACTATGAACTTTCCTCTTGTCACTGTGAAATGCACAATTATTGCCTCTCAATAATGCTACACTACATAATTTATGTGCTTAAGCCCTAGCCTTGACTCCCAGAATTGCGCAATTGCTTCTGCCAACCTTGCCTTGACTATGAACATCATAGTCTCTAGCCTCAAGCTCATCCTTGAGCTCCTAAAATGTGCAACTTTAGAATGGTCCAACCTCTCTTGTCTCCCATAATTGCGAATTGTTCTCACCCAATGATCATCCCCTCAGCCTACCACACTAACCCTCAGAACTATGCAGTTTATCCCCTCAGCCCATCTTGAACTGTGTACTACGCAGTCTCAAGGATCAAGGCTCCCATTTCTTACTTGAACTATCCAAATACATAATCACGTAGCCCTTTTTCCAACCTTCCATCTAGTTCTGGCTTAGTCAATAGATCAACATGCCCAATCTTAGACTAGGGGTTTTTCGGACCGATGTCATCTCGTCATGAGTGAATTGCAGAAACAGGTACCTTATTATGCTATGTAGAGATGATGAAGAAGGAGATGAAGGAGCGCAACATGTTGAAAGACCATCTTGTATCTGAATATGCAAGCTAATCAATCAAGAGAAAGAAAAGTGACACCAGTTAGCGATCACCATTCAAGACTTGAGATAACTGAAGATCCCTTATCACCAAGCCATGCGGAGATGAAAAGAAGAAAACCTGCAACACATAGTGGCAATAGTAGCTTGACATTGCCACATCATCAAGAAATTCTATGTCAGTAATTTCATGTCATGTCATGTCATTTCATGAGTTATCACATGCCACACCATTGTGGTTAATGATGTAAAGTATGTTTTGAAAATGTATTGTAAAGTGGAATTCCAAAGGACATGTTTGGAATATGAAGAATCATTTAAAGTTAAAAAGTCATAGGAAGTCAAACAGTCATGAGGGTAGATGAATAATCATAAGGAAGGTGAAGCATCACTTCCTCATTATATATACACCTTCATTGTAAGATCAAAGGAATTTTCACTTTGGCTCCGCCCGCAAGGAATTAGAGAGATGAGCTAGTTATTTTGAGGAGCAAGGAGTGGCTCCAATGTTCCACTATTGGAGCTAATGGTGATCATTATATACATGTGTCTTGGAAATTTTACTTAAGATAAGAAGCCCTAAGGGCCATCACGTTATTCATGCATGGTTTATGAATATTTGTAATACTATTATGTGAATGTTTGTAATTCATGTTTGCTTTCATTTGTGCTAAAGTAGTTGAACTATTTCAGTTATTTTGGTACTTACCATATTGAGAATTTGTTGTAATTTCTATTACCGCTGTCGCATTCTCGTGGACTGTTCCACTAGATATTAGATAGATCCTCCTCATTACATTGGTTGCACTGACCGTTGCATATTTGTGGACTATTCTGATTTATTTTGTATATATCCTTCTTGTTTATGTGTGTCTCTACTAGGGTGGTACTACTACCTCTCTCTTAGAGGCTCACTTCCTCCCCCTCGCAATGAAAGAACTTTGACACATATAGGGATACAACTATTTTTATATTTTTGTGCATAATATTGAAATTATGAATTGGGATTTTACATCATACCTGGTTGGTGAGGTTGTTAAGGCATTTTAGGAGGAACAAATAATTTTTTTTATGTTGTTTGACTTGCTCCACTATCTTCTTGGTGAATAGATTTAAACTCAAGTAGTGGTGGGAAATATTTCATAGCATGGGATTCTACATAGATAACACAAATTGGAACATTGTCAAGTGGACATTCTCTTAATGCATGTTTCTTTCTACATCTAGGGCAAAATATAGACAAAGAAACATTCTTAGAATTTTGTTTGTTTTGCATTATTAACATATCAATTTGTTCACTAATATTACTAAGAGTTTTTGTTTTAAAATTATCAAGAAAATTACCAAGTTCAACTCGACTAACGGATCCTGATGCATATTTACTTGTGCAATGGTTGGATCTCTGCGAGTTTTATCATACTTTTCTTTTCCTCTTGATGTGTGCTTACGAAACTCACAAATTTCCTCAAATGATAATTGAGACACATCACCTTTAACCATTGGGTTAAGGAGGTCAATCCACCTTTTACAATTTCATGTAGATTCACAAGCTCATGCAATGTACTAAATCAAAAGATAATAATCTACTTCTACTTTCAACCAGCGAAAGCCAATAGATCGATGAAAACAGTAATCGACAAGAGGAAGAGAAATAAATGGCACATAAAACAATATGTATCAGGGCAAGCCACAACTGAAAGCCCCGACTATCTATATTGCATTAATCAGAAATCCAATATGAGAATAAAATTCCCTGCACAAGTATAATCAACTCTCAGCTCACAAGCTAGCTCAAGCCAAATCCTTAGCCTAATATACAAATATCTAAGCCCCTACTTCCTTACGTTATTACTTTGAGAATTAATCTATATTTAATGTGTGAAATCCTTCCTCAAAACTATGCAATCCATTAGGTCCTCTTCCTGATTGCATGCATGATATTTACAACTCAGTAAATCATACAACTGATAGTACATTGTCCTTGCACTCTAGTCTCAACTGGGTCTTTCTCATAATGGACATGCATGAGTTTCCAATGAGTGAATGTTCAGTTAACTAGAGTAGCACCTATGGATGCACCAGTGCACCAACTCACTACTAATCCTCTACTAGTTCAATAAGTAATTAGAACTAGTTTGACTATCTATAACTCAGTAAACTGAGTTATCTAATTACAACTCAATCTAAACTCATACTGGACCCCTAAAATTTAGGGAGAACACTTACATGACTTCCAAAAGACTTCCAACTCAAAATTACTAAGTTAACTAAGTCAACCTAACTTAGTTAACTATTACAAGTTGCTATGAGAAAATAATTGCAATTTTAATTCACAATTTAATTCAAGGAAAAATTAAATTGGAATTTCTAGATTCTATTTTTAACATTTCTTATTGCTATTTTCAACACTCCCTCTCAACAAGAAAGGAATTCAACTCGATCTCGATCCTCAACCTTTGGAATTTTCTGCATGCTACACTTCTCTCTAGTGTTGTTGCTACAACAACTCAAGAAACAAAAAAAATCCAACCTGAATAAGTATGATGCATCAGTCATCAAAGTGTCTGACTACTATTGCCTCTGTCGAATGAAAACTCTGTGCTTTTTTTGACACTGCCTTTATGCACTATTGTCAACCCTTCTCCACGCTCTGTAGTATTTGACTACTCTAGCCTCTATCAGTCTGATCTATGATTGTATCAATCTCTATTGATTCCTCCCGCTACTATGTACTATGGGCTCTTGTAGCAAGGTACGATCCATGAGATATAACATCTCAATGGACCCTGCCCAATTTCAACCCTCTTGGGACTATCATTTCACATCACCTCACCTCACACCTGGAGGTATGGCTGCATGTGCTCCCTCTGCACACTTGGATCGAAATTCCCCCCTACTAGAGGTCTCTGCATGAGTGGATGCCTCCACTCGGTCTCCTCTCTAATTGTGGCTACTCCAAAATTGTCTTCATCTACTTCTTCTATGGTTGAGTGGATCTCTCCACTCCGTCTCCTCTCTACTTCTCCAATTATGTCTGCTCCACATTTTCCTGAAGTTGCTTCCGAGGTTTCTTCTAGGGTTGCATGTTAAGAGGTAATTTACTCTCCCTCTCAACCAGCAAGTCTCTAACCTTTGCCTTGCTCCTCAAGGCTTTGCATCCATCTTGAACCTCAAGAGAATATAGATTCTTGACCCATGCACTGATATATTTCACCTGTCCTATGGTGACGTGCCTAAGGAAAACCTTTCCCTTACTAAAAACACATCATAGCAATGGTCTTATAATATCGTGACTGAAACGAGATTCTTCTTTAGTCCTGGAACATACATCACATCTGTGATCTTCAGAGGGGAGTCAGACTCCCTCTAAATAGTAAATGTACCGATCCCGGTAGCTCTATACCTCCCATCATCTGCAAACTCTATGCTCTACTTGAGGTATTTCTCCTCAAAATCACTAAAGAGATATTTGCTCCCCATCATATGGAACAAGGCACTGCTGTCAAGATACAACAGGCCTCCCATGATAGTATGCATGCAATGAGAGTGAAATCAAGTTCAAATTGTGAAGCTAGAGCTTCACCTAGTGTAGCTACTGCAGGCTCCTTCTTGCTTGCTTTCTTTTGTGGGAAATTTGTGACATAATGCCCATGATTGTGATAATGAAAACACTTGACTTTTGTCAAGCACATCTTCTTTCCACCCTCCTCACCTTGGGACTTCTTTCCCTTGGCCTTATTTTCCTTACTTGATAAGGAAAAATTATCTTCCACTTCCTTGGAAGAGATCCCATCTATGGTGTTCTGTCAAAACTCTTCTTGTACCAAATATGATCATAGTTTTTCTCAATTTGGAAGCTTCTCCCTCTCACTAATAGAGTCCTGATAAATATTCCAACTCTTGGGAAGTCCTAGAAGAGCTAGGCTCACCATAACATCCTCGGCAACAATGATTCCAAAAATTCCAAGTTCATCCCGACAATGAGTGAAGTTGGACAAGTAATTTGGAATTGAATTTTCCACCTCCATTTTGATTTTTTGAAGTTTATCTTTCAATGCAAACTTTTTATGGTCATTACTATTTTGGAAAGGTTTTGTCAATGCTTTCCACATAGCATACAGATTTTCCTTCCCATGAAGACTCAAGACAATGTGATCTCAAACTCCCTCAAGGATTATCCATCTCGCCCTTGCCACACACTTCTTCCATTCAACCATATATTTTGCATTTGAAGCTGGCGGCTTAGGATTGTCTTGATCAATGAATTCCTTCAATCCATTATCCTCCAACATGGCCTCCAACCTATCCTTCCAGGCTGTGTAATTTGAGTTTCCATCCAAGAAATGCTTGAGTCGCAAACAATAGAATGCCATCTACCGATCCTATATTGCAAATTTGAATTTCACCTGTAACTTTGAACTCAAAAAATTCAAAATCTCCTCTAGTATGTTGTTCTCAGCTCTGATACCATGTAAAATTTATTGTAGATTCAAAGGCTCATGCAATGTACTAAAGTAAAAGACAAGAATCTACTTCTAATTTCAACCAGCAGAAGCCAATAGATCGATGAAAACAATAATCGATAAGAGGAAGAGAAATCAATGACCCAACACGATATGTATCTGGGGAAAGCCACAACTCAAAACCCCTACTATCTGTTGGAAATAATGAGTGGGGGGGGGTGAATAAGTATTCCTTAGCAATTAGCACTTTTAAATAATTTCAGAGCATTAGTTAACCTTCAATTATTATTAATGTTTATGCAGCAATAACAATAAATGAAAGGACACAGTAGGCACAATAATTTTAAGTGGAAAACCCCTTCCGATTAAAAAACCATCGAACTCTTTATTAATAAATTATTTAATCTTCATCCCCAACTGAAATGAACACAACAACTTCCTAGAATTCTTGAAAAACATTCTTCTCCATCTCCCACTAGAAAGATGCCCCAATTCCCTGGTTTCTTCAATAATCAACCGAATGGATGCCCCAACACCCCAGTGAACCACAACTCGCCCTAACACCAACCTACCACCTTGAAGTGTTCACAAGACTTAACTTGTAGGTGACTTCATACACTTGCCTAGCACCTCCCTCCCCACCCTATAATGATTGAAATAAGACAAGACTGTGGATTCCCAAACCATGGACAACAATCCACGATACAATAATATGTACAATGATTTTCTTGTACTTTACCAAATGCCCAATCACTATATGACCTACAACTCAACCATGACATCATCCCAACATTGACTCCTATACCGCCCAACACCACCTCTTCGACTCTAGGCAAAATGCCTCTTTCACAAATGACTCTTTTACAATCTTTACAATGATGACTCCTTTACAAATGACTCTTTTACAAAGTTACAATGATGACTCTTTTACAATTGACTCTTTTACAACTTTATAATGATGACTCTTGGCCTTGATACTTCTTCACAATATTCAAATGATTGTCATGTCTTCAAAAGATGTCCTAATGAATCTTGGCCTTGATACTCCTTCACAATATGTAGATGGTTGTCATGTCTTCAAAGGATGTCCTGCTAACTCTTGGTCTTGATACTTCTTCACAATATCCAGATGGCTGTCATGTCTGCAAATTATGTCCCACTACAATACTTCCTTTGATTTGATACTTCTTCTCTTGAATTCTTGCTTGATGTTGTACTTGAATCTTCTTCTACCTGCATGTAAAATTTTCCTAGCAAAACCAATCCCAAAACAAAACAAAATACCCTTCAACTTATGTCTACCTGAAAAACACATGTAAGTGCATAATATTGAACAAATACAAATTAAAATTACAATGCGTACCTGAAGTGTGCTTTTCACTGTTTTTTGACTTGTTGTAGCAGTAGAAAAAGACTCCCACTCTTGATATAGGTCTGGACCCTATGCAAGACTATATCCAAAACTGACCTAAATATTTGTACAATAAAAATTGATGATAGATCCTAGAGTTGTGATGGACCAAGTTATACATACAACAATAAAGACCATTCTATCAACTATGACAAGAGAAGTAACATGAACTTACAACATCATATAGATTTAGAAGACTTGGTGTAGCATCAAGAATATATAGCATCAAATGTGTGGTATCAAGAATAGGACATTCGAAATGTGGTATCAAAACTAACATAGACCCTGTATATACTTACATTGTCCTACAAAAACATATGGCAAAGATGATACTCAAAATTCAAATGTAAACACTAATCATACATACCTTGTTGTAGGAGACTTACCCTTGACTATTGATGTGTGGTCCTTACTGCAGTGATCTTTGAATGCATGCCTTTTCTTGCCTTCTAGGAGCTCCATATTGAATATATTGTATATATGTGTTGGATGTGTGGGGCCTAACCCAAGTTCAACATTAGTTAGCCAAAAAAATCCCTACACTACTGGCCCTTTTAGCATCAGCCCGTGGAGTGCAGACTGAAGTCTCACTTGAAGCAGTATGGGGGGATGTTGGAACCAAGTTTTCACACCCTGAGATGGTCGTGATGTCAGGTTATACCCTCTTTTCCTACTTTCGCATAGGTCACTAAGCTTTAGGGCTCTATCAGTCTAGCCATTTATTCTGCCCTTCAGGGCCTCCACGAAAGTTTACGATAGAACTTCATGCAACCTTTACCTGGGGTCTAGGTACTTTCACGCTGCTAGGACAACGTATTGTACGGGTTCCCAGGTTATCTTAAGTGTTTTACTTATCTTACTAAACAATCATTGCTAGCACCACATAAACTGATATTCTTACTTGTGTTCAATTAACCAATATAATCACATATATTCGTGCATCACATAACATTGTAAATTAAACACAAAACACAATATAACCAAAAGCGTTAAAAGGAGATAAATACACAGAATTTGAAGAATACTTCTCTTTATTGATGTCTTCAAGTTAACATAGAATCTATCTGCCCTACACACACAACTGCAGGGGTTCACACACTCAGCTGTGAACTTCCACCCTAGACCTCTGCGCACTCAACTGCAGAGCCTCTACCTACACTAAGACCCGAAACACTTAGACTTCTCTACCAAGACTCTTCACTTCATTCTTCGTTATCTTCTCAAAAACTTAAGACTACTTAGAGCTTACTTACTTAGCTCTTTTTATACAATCCCATGGTCTGCGGACCATGGGTAGATCTTTACAGCCGACTTTACACTTTACAAAATAAGGGCGGACAACCCTTTATGACTCTTGACACCTTCGTGCTCTGCGACCACAAAATGTGGAGACTTTACTACTTTATTACAAAATTGACCCAAAACATGGGCTTTTAGCCCCAAAATTGTCCTTAGGGGAACCCGTTCCCAACAGGCCCCAACACAAACATGGTGACTCGCCCTTGAGTCACTCTGCAGGTGTGGAGATCTTGGCGCAAAGATCTCCCAGCTCAACTTGTATGACCACAACCTCGGAAATGCACTGTGCGGCTGCCTACTCTGCTTCTTCAACCATCTGCTTAGTCACTGATCCTGAACGGTCGGTCTGAAGCTTTTGCTAAGTTGCTTGCAGATTTGCAAGCTCGCCTTCAATAGAGGTCATGACTGCATAAGCCTCATCCAACCATGGCTTCAAACACGCCTTTAGCACTACCTCCTTGTATTGCATGACATCTACCTACTCTTTCAACTGCTTTGCCTCCTGCAGCTTTGCCAGTCTCTGCATGAGGGCGACGGTTTGTGTTGTACCTTTTACTTCGTCATAGCACTGCTATAGTTCTCAGGCTCCTGTCTCCAATCATTGTACATTAGGGTCCTCCTGCAGGCTCTTCAGGACCTCGAATGACTGTTCAAAAAGTTGTGTGCAGTCTACTACTGCACTGTCTATTGCCGCTATCACCTCTGTGACAATGGTTACACACTGCTCCTTTACTTCTGGCAGAGTTGAAGGTTAGGCCTTCAATTGTAATTATGTAATCTATAGGTTCAACTCCAGCTGAACCCTATCCAACTCTGTGTGAGTGTCATGCACCCCTATAGCAAGCTTGCGGATGCGCACCTCGACTGGTTCTTCCTCAGGAATGGCCAACTCCAGAACCATTCGACATGCCTCCTCCACGACCTAAACTAGGTGCTTGTTTTGGTCGGTTACCTCGGTCACAGCGGTGATGGTAGAATCTCATTGTAGGGCCATCTATTCATTATTAATCCTCTGCTCACTAATCACCTGTAAAGCGCGGTGTTCATGTGTCCTTAGTTTCACGATCACTCCATCTTGCAGTAGGTGGAGTGCCTCACCTAGGATCGCTGCTAGGTTCAACCCCACCCCCCTGAGGGGATTGACAGTGGGCCTGTTAGCTTCATTCTCTATGGTTAGTGCTCCATCCGATAGCACTATCGCGCTGGATACCTTCGCACACAACATCTCGGCAACTTCTAAAGTGCCGATAGCGAGGCTGGTGCACACCGTGCCAGCCTATGACGCATGGGTCTGTAGTTCCTATAGACCTGTCTGGATGGCCCCCAATAGTAGTTGCTACTGCTGTTCAAACTGCCATAGGGCCTTCGTGGCGACATCCCACATTGTGTCTCCAATGTCATGCAAATCACCCTCTATGAGGGTGATTAGTCCAACTATGCCTTAATGGCCTTGGATTTCTTCCTTGACCCTCCTTTCTCTTGTTCCCTTAGACGATCGATGTGGGAAGACATCGCCTACGCATCCATGCCATGCTACTCTGTTTGCTCATCTATTTCTTTCTCTGTCTCAGGCGAAAACGACCTCGCGCCTTTGAAAAAGCCCCGCTCTATCCCACCTATCTACTGGGCAGCAATGCACTCTGCCTAGGCCTTGTCATCAACCTCCTTCTTCCTCTTCTTGGTGAGCTACCCATCTTGAGCTTGGCCTCCTCCTTTTTTCACTGCATGGCGGAATTTCTCACCTACACTGCCAAGTCTGAGGTAGTATACCACTCTACCAGCCAGCGATCAAGGACTACATCAATGGCATCATCTAGTGCCAAGTAAGGCAAGTCATACCATGTCTGCATAGGATCCTTCTGTGCCCTAATCGATACATGGTGAAAATCTGCCTTGAACTCCACGTACCCCTGCAAGTTGGAAAACACAGTAGGCGACAACCATAGTTTGCAATTGATAGCCATGCAGATGTTCATCTCCATCAATATCTAGAATATATTGCTATCTCTGATGCACTGAGCATCCTTGGTCACCCACAGTGAAGCGTACTTCATTGCTTCTAGTAGGTCCGACACGACTGAGGGGAATTGAATATCTTCCGGCAGCTCCCATGCTACCAGCACAATAGACAACAAGAGCCATGCATAGTGGAAAGTCTTGTTGAGCTCTTGTGCCTCACAACAGTTCGCAAGGAAATCACCACAAAGATAGTGCACCCAACTGAACTGGACTCCTTCAACGCATTGAGCTACAAGAGCAATGACTGGTGCTGACACTTCATCTGCGCGACACTTCCTCATAACCTTTCCTGCCAAAATCTGTGTGGCCACCTTGATTGCAGGTTCACTAATACTAGAGATAGCATAGCCTCGCGGTTTCTTCATGAGCTTGAATTTCTCCTTCATGGCCTCCGCAAGGGCCTGCTCGCCACCTTTTCTGCCAAACATCGTGCTTGGATTTTCTCCTGTGTAGTATAGCCACGTGATCCTATGGATCAATCTATCGATGATGGGTATTGGCTTCTCCAGCCACATACACCCATTGTGCACCAAGCATAACAGCTGCTTGATGACCAATACTGTAATGGGGGTGGGGTTTTAGTGTGGTAACTATAGTAGGTTGAGAAGACCTACCTTGTCTACTCCTCTGAGCCAACTCCACAATTCCAATGCAGTCACCCCGGTGGTTGTGTCAATAATACGACACATTAGCTGCTCAGTCGCTAAGTGAGGGAACTTCTCATGGTCAGCTAAGTCCCAATCTTCCAGTTTTAACAGAGGAAGTTGCCCCAAGCACGGTCCTTCAAAGAAAATCTCGTCTAGTAGCAGAGGGGTTTGTAAGGGGACCTTGCTCTCGTCAATGTATTTTGGCACCTTGGTCTTGCCCTTGCATGGAGGGATGTACTCGAGAAACTTAGTAATAGGGTCAACACCCTGGACTTCAACTTCCTCCACTTCTACCCCCAAGTCCTCATCATCGATCACGATGCCCTCAATTTCTTCCTCCTTTGGCTCCAGGTTAATGGCTTTACCCTTTTCTTGTGTGGTGGGCTTGTCCTTTGATGGGTTTCTTCTTGGCGATGCGCGCACCGATATCGCATCCTACTTGCCCTTCTTATCATTCAAACTCTCCTTGTTTGGGACCAGCTTCGGTCTAGGTGTCCGTGGTGATTTGGGAACTTCAGCTAATAACTTGGAAACCTCTAGAGTAGCTCGCTCTGCCTCCCTAACAACTTTTGGCATAACCCCCTTTGCAGTCACTGCTTCAGTGTCCATAGCTTCTGCGGGTGTCAACATGATGCTTTGTAATAACTCCTGTATCTCCTTTGGTAATGTCTCAAATACTGAACTCGCTATCAGAGCTTCAAATAATTCACAATTCATGTGCGCTTGAGAGCTGAACAACTCATTTCTCAAAATGGCAAGTGTTTTTCTCTAGGCAACCACTTGTAATTTATAGGGCATTTTGAATTCAAATCCGACCGTTCCCCCCACATTCAATTTGTTAATTCAAGATTGGAGGTAGATTTGCAAGGATATTACCCATAAAGTTTGTCTTAAATGTCATCTTCCTGCTCCATTTGGCCACATTTCTACCATCAAATCATGAACTGTGACTTTAACTGTCACTTTCTGGTTGACCTGTGCGATTTCTCCCTAGGTAGCGCAGCTCCCTTCGCACTATCGTGAACCCTGTGACATTTCCTCGCTCCGCAAAATCCTCCAATCATGCAGTTCCCCAACCTGGGTGGTGTAGTTTATAGTCCCATGCCTCCTTTCAGATCCCTGGAGTGCTAATACTATGATACCCTCATATAGTCACCTAGCTGGATCACCGGTGTATGGCTTCAATCGGCTACCATTCACCTTTCCTGGGAAGGGATCCAAATTCAATTTAATCCACTGAACTGCTCCATTGTCGGTAATTTCCTTAATGACATAGGGCCCTAACCAGTGCATTCTGAATTTCCTTAGAAATTTATCAAACTTGCTATCATATAACAAAACCATATCATTTACCTTAAAGGTGCGCAACTTAATGTGCCAATCATGCCATTCTTTTTCACACTGCTTTTGGACTTGTTGGTGAAATCTAGCTAGAAATCTCTCTTCCTAAAGCTCAGCCAGCTGAGTGAGCCTCTCTTCTAGGGCTCCACGATCTGTCATACTTGTGAGTGCCACTATGTGAAGACTAGATACAATGTATTCCATGGGCATCATTGCTTCAACACCATATACCAACCTAAAGGGTGTCTGTCTAGTCAACTTTGTTCATGTCATTCGATAGGCCCATAGAACTGCGGGTATGCGTAGGTCCCAATCACTTTGCTGAGCATTGCAAACCTTGTTCAGCGCATTCTCCAACACATTATTAAATGCTTCCACTGTCCCTTTATCATGTGGGTGATATGGCATGCTTTTCTCATGATATACCTGAAATTCCTTTGTTAGTGCGCTAATTGTTTCATTCAGAAAGTGCGTGCCACGATCACTCATAAAAATATTTGGACACCCAAATCATGTTAGTACATACTCAAAGAGGAACTTTGCAATGGTCGTGCATGTGCAGTCCTTCACAGGATGTGCCCTCCTGTCTTCTTCCCTTGGGGCTGAATGGGCCCCACAAAATCTATAACCCATTTCTCAAAAGGTTGTAACGTCATATGTGCATTTAGAGGCAGCTCATCCCTCCGCGATAGCCTGCTAGTCCTTTGACACACATCACATGCCTTACAGTAGATTTTTAAATCCTGATGGAGGGTTGGCCACTACAACCCTGCACGTAGAATCTTCTGCACAATTGCTCTTCCTGCATAATGGCCTCCTGCGATGCCCCCATGAGCATATGTGAGGATACTGCTTCTTTCAAACTATGATACATATCGTCGTAACACTTCATTAGACCCCATTTTGTATAGATGCCTGAAAATGATAGAAAAGTCTACTACGTGTACTACTAACTCCTTTTTCTGCTAGACAGTATAACCTTCTGGGGTGGTTCCTGTTGTTAGGAAGTGTATGATGTCTTCAAAGTGGCCATCTGTGATGCATACTACAAATAGTTGTGCATCAGGGAATCCCTCCTCCAAATTATTGGGTTCTTCCCCTATTTCGATGTGTGACAGATGGTCTAGCCTTGCGTTTAGTCATCTCAGCTTCACAATAACCTCAAAATCGTACTCCTGGAACAATAGCAACCACCACAGGTTCTCCCCCCCAACGCAGGCTTATTCACCAGGTATTTCAATGTGGAATGATCTGTATACATCTTAAAATGCCCAGCCAACAAATGGTGTCTAAACTTCTGGAGCACGTATACCATGGCTAACCCTTCGCACTCAGTGTTGGAATAGTTCTTCTCAGCCTTGGATAACCTCCTGCTTGTGAATGCTATAGGATGGTTTAATTCTACTCTGCCAGCCTATGTCAGTACTACTACCGGAACTATACATGACACATCTACATGTACATGAAACTCCTTCTTCCAATCTGGGAAGACTAAAATCGGTGCGGTGACCATTTTCTCTTTCAATACATCCAAACTTGTCTTACAGTCCTCATTCCAACAGAATGTGACATCCTTTTTCAACAACTTCTCCGTAGGCACAGTGATCTGGGTATAACCCCTGATAAACTTCTTGTAATAACCCGTATGTCCTAAGGTTACGTGCAGTTGTTTTACACTCCTTGGTGCCTCCAAGTTAAGTATTAATGTGATCTTCACGGGATCTACCATCAGTCCCTTTCAACAAACAATAGGACCCAGCAGGGTCCCAAAAGGAACACAAAACAAGCATTTCTTCAGATTGAGTGCAATATGGTATCTTCGACAAGTATCTAACATCAGGAAAAAACTTGCCACATGGTGTTTCACCAACCCAAACACACTCCAGTCATCAAAGTACACCTCCAAAAACTTATGAATGAATTCTTTGAATGTTGCAGTGACTATGCGCGAAAAAATCGCAGGCACATTCTTTAATCCAAAAGGCATGACAGTGTACTGAAAACATCCCCATCTAGTCACAAAGATCATCTTTCTTCTATCCTCAGGTGCGATCTTAATTTGATGGTACCCAGAGAACCCATCAGTGAAGGAGTACACTTCTTGACCACCTACATTATCCAATACCTCATCATTAAATGAAGTCGGGAAGGGATCATGTACGCAAGCATCATTTAGCTTCCTAAGATCTATGCATATCCTTATTTCATCCTTCTACTTATTTTCCTATACCACCATTAGGCTTACCCAATCATATTCTTCTATGGGCTTAATGATGCCTATCGCGAGCATATTCTCTAGCTCTAAGCGGACCTTCTCCTTATACTTTGGATTGAGGCGGTAAGGTCTTTGTTTAACAGGCTTCACGTCAAGCTTTAACATGATCTTCATAACGCCTAGGTCTCCTAATATCCCCTTTAGCTATGTAAAATTGGTAGGGAACAAATCCTGGTATTCGTGGAGCAATTCAATAACCTTATCTACCGTCACGTCATCCTAGTAATCTTGAATCTTCGCGAATTTTGGCTTCGCCTCCATACCAATATTTACCTATTTCATTTTCAATGGTGCAATTATATCAAGATTATCAATCTGCAGTCCCCCGACCTCGTGGTGACCCTCGGTTTCAGGGATATTAATCTTTCGCAGATCCTCGTCTTCTTCTTCAGTAATCACATTATAGCATTCCAGTGTGTGGCTCAGCTAAGTAGTCCAATTGGGTTGAATCAGATCCAAAGGTTCCCGTGGTATCCTAAAAATTGCTGCTTTAACTTCTTATAGCACTTCGTCAATATAGTCAAACTTGTCTTCAAATCTAAATGTCATTATGAATCCTTCACGCAGAATATCCCATTAACCTGTACCATGGCGGAGCTCTGTTTCCAAGTACCAGTTCATCGAGATGACATCAAAGGTATGACAGAACAAGTGCACCCATTCAGGGTGGGGCTTCGCTCCATAAGCCTTAGCCCATTTTTCCAAGTGTGCATGCGGATCGTCCTTCCCATCATACTTGTCCATCATTCATACCTTCGACTTCCCAAATAGTGTTCTCATCATACTCTTGCACTCGTGTTGATCATCAAAGCTAACCTTGTGCATACCCCACCATCTTGCAGGCGTAGCACGCAGTGCCCAATCCAAACATTGGAAGCGCTACTTTTCTGGTACCTCCCTCTCAAATGCATCCAAAAATACATCTACATCATTCAGGTCATCGTAAGTGGGTAGATCTCTTACCTTTGATGATATACAATGCAGCAATCGAGTCATCATGTTACAGCTTAGGTGGTTACTTCATGTAATTGATTCTGCCAGCGCTCTAATTCTTCATCAGAGTCTAAGGTGCAGGAACTCTCATGATCCCATGTAATTTGTCCATCCACTGTCAGATTCACCCAATCTTTGTCTCGCATTGTTATCTTATATATGTAGTCCAAATCGTCATCGCTCTCATAATCGTGGACTAGTTCAGTATAGCACAATATAGGGGTACTATTACACGGAGTGACTTCTCCTCAAATATCATCTTTCGCTTGTTTAGGTTGATTACCCATTCATGTTAGTAGCCTAATCAATGACAAGAAGCACAGGGTAGGGGTTGCTTTCATCCACAATTTCTGTCACTTTAAAGTCAGCCAACGTGCTCTTGCCTTCAATATCTACAGTCACTCCTCATAGCCACCCCATGGGGATGATCTTCTATTGATTTGTCGTCCTTAACTGAATCGGAGACCACTGCAAAGTGGGTCTTCCCATCCATTCCCAAGTTTGCTTTGGTAAGATCTTCGCATCTAAACCCAGATTCAAAATAACCTAATCCATTTGATATTCTCCTATCTATGCGGTCAGTCTCATTTCTCGCCCTGTCCTTGCTTTATGCTTACCAATCTTTCGTACCACACGCGGTTCACTTGGAGTGTTTTCGGCACATATGTTTATAAGTTCCTGTAACTCTTTCACAGCCTTGCTATCACGTAGCAGCTTCATGCAAGTCTCTAGAAAGGTCGTAAGCATAGAAGGGTCCATTTCCTAATCATGCTTATCCCTACTCCCCAAGGTAGAGGCCTCAATGAAGCTCTTCTTTGCTTCAATGAATGTTTCACCTGTGTGCTCCAAATCAAATTCAACGTCCTTCGCCAGAACTTTGCAAACCCATGTGCTATCTTTGGGTTGTTTCCCCTTATCATGGCCCATTGCAATTCCACTTCAGAGCACTATATTCACATTCGCATCCTCTTCGCAAGGCTCAAACCTCATCATCTGTAGGTTCTGAGTCGACTAAGGTGGTAGCACCCCTTTGTCGCATATCCTCACTATACACGTAGGACAATCTTGTGTCTCATGATCAAACTAAGTACAATATTCACACGACGGTCTTGTTGGGTTAGTGCATTCACGGGCATAGTGCCTTTCTCCTCCACAATTGTAGAAGATTAGTTGTCCCTGACCTTTTCCCGGTCCTCCTTCGCCTCGGCCTCATCCGTACCCCTGAAACCTTGTATGTGTCATCCTAGTGCTCAGGTCAGGGGGCTGTGTTTCTGCCTAGACCCTATAGGCAGGTGGTCTATCCATCATCAATTCATAACTTTGGAAGTTGTTCTCATCATGCCCTACCGACCTGTAGACATTGCAGAACAGCTGTTGCGGTGTTTGTACAAACTTCTACAGCAAATGATAGTTATCCGTCGAATGTTTTCCTATTACCTGACATATAGTGCACCACAATGCAAGCCCCGTGGTCAGTTGTGCTTGGGCTTCCAGCCTTAAAGGAATCAATCCTCCCCCTGTAATATAGTTCGCAAAGACTGGGCAATGGTCTTTGTCATGCCCCTGACCTTTACATTTCAGGCACCATACCTCTTCGCGCACCTCCAGTCGAACTGTTCTATCCTGCTTCAAACTTTGCATTTCGAGGCAAAGATTTTGCAACTACGCATGTATCTGCTAAACCCCCATATTCAGATCTTGTACTAGTGTTTCATGTAGTCTCATTGTAATCTCCAAGGACTCTGCTTCAGTCGTAATCTTCTATTGTGACAGTGCAACCCTTAGGTGTGGCAGGAAAAAAGCCACGAACCATCCGTGGCGCTGTCCATCTGTTAAGTTCATATTGGCTTCGCGGATTTTACACTTCAAGCTTTGATCCAATTCCCAAGGTGTCTCACCTAGTTTCATCACGGTTTCCTTGTACCCCACAATCGACTGTGCCTCGGATTTAGGCCTACTGAATTCTCTATTTAGTGCGGTCTAGGTATCTACTAATCCAGCGTTTGGGTTATCATTAGAGTAATTGATGTACCAAGTTAATTCGTGATCCTGAAAAGCACTAAACAATGTTACCTTCTTCATGTGATCACCTGTAATTCCTTGAGCTTCTCATATAGCTTTCATGACGAACCAAAAATAGTCCAAGTCTTCATTTCCCAAGCCTTTAAACAAAGGTAGCTTCACTGAATTTGCCATGCTAAACTGCAGTGGAGGTGGTGGTGGTATGGGTGAAGTCGCAAGTGATGGTGGTGAAGTGGGAGGTGGTGTAGGTGGAGGTGGAAATCACGGGAATCCTTGTCTTATTAACTGAACTACACTTCACAAAGAAGCTTGTGCTACTCCCTCTTCATCACGTAACGGCGGTGATATCAGTGGGCTATATTCAGGACCCTTGCTTCCTTTGTTTCTATAAGTCTTTCCACTTCACATAGCTCAGAACATCAAGGTAGCTACATAACCCATTTTTCGCACAATAACATCTTAATCCAGGTATTCAAATACTTCAAGTACTTACCTTGCGGACCTTTGAAAAAGCGTCGCTCTGCCTCGCTGTAACTAACCGAGGTATCGATCACAAATTCAGTCACAAATCCTCCTATGATGCGATTGATTCAATGATCAACAGCACAGGCGATATTATCCTTAGAGGCTTCTAGTCTCTGTACTAGCTCCGGGGTCTAGACAATAGGACCGTCAAGTCTCCACCTTCCTTAGCTATCTGCTAGCTTTGCGATCCACTCGTATAACTCAACTAGAAAGGAACAGAAAAAGATCTTGTCAATTTTTGTATATAGGTACCTATCCAGCCATTGTTCCTTTGTTAGTAATGGATTTCTATTCTCCTGCGCTGCGAATTCGTGGATCTTCCTATCCAACCAGTCTTCGACCTCTTTCTTAATTGGATTCTAGTGAAATGACATCACGCATCTCTCATGCAGATTCCAGTACCGGCAATGGATCCATTTGTTGGCTGTGTGGGGCCTGACGTAGGTTCAATGTTAGTTAGCTAAACAAATCCCTACACTACTGGCTCTTTCGGCATTAGCCTGCGAAGGGCGGACTGAAGTCTCACCCGAAGTAGTATGGGGGGATGCTGGAATCAAGTTTCCACACCCTAAGATGGCTGTGATGTGAGGTTATACCATCTATTTGTACTTTCATGCAGGTCAGTCTAGCCCTTTATTCCGCCCTTCAGGACCTCCATGAAGGCGTACGATAGACCTTCATGCAGCCTTAACCCGGGGTCCACATACTTTTGCACTGCTATGACAACGTATTGTACAGGTTCCCAAGTTAGCTTAAGTGTTTTACTTATCTTACTAAACAATCACTTTTAGCACCGTGTAAACTGATATTCTCACTTGCGTGTAATTAACCAATATAATCACATATATTCGCGCATCATATAACATTGTAAATTAAACCCAAAACACAATATAACTAGAATCATTAACATGAGATAAATACACAGAATTTGTAGAATACTTCTCTTAATTGATATCTTCAACTTAATACAGACTCTATCCGCCTTGCGCACATAGCTGCAGGAGTTCGCGCACTTAGCTGTGGACTTCCACCCTAGGCCTCTGTGCACTCAGCTAAAGATCCTCTACCTATGCTAAGAACCAAAACACTTAGACTTATCTACCAATAGTGTTCACTTCATTATTCGTTATCTTCTCAAAAACTTAAGACTACTTAGAGCTTACTTACTTAGCTCTTTTTATACAATCCCATGGTCCACGAACCATGAGTAGATCTTTACAGCTGACTTTACACTTTACAAAATAAGGGAGTACAACCCTTTATGACTTTTGACACCTTCGTGCTCTGCGACCACAAAATGCAGAGAATTTACTACTTTATTACAAAATTGACCCAAAACATGGGCTTTTAGCCCCAAAATTGTCCTTAGGGGAACCCATTCCCAACAATATGTAATTTCAGTTCTTTAGGGTCTAAAATTCATCTTGTAGTATCCCTTTGAGTCTTGTTTCCAACCCCATAGGTCTGACGAATATTGGATTCTTCAAGAAAGAGATATGCCCAATCTCCCACAATAACCTAATTATAGATTGGTTCCATAGAGTGAACTTGTACAAAGTGCCACATGTCTCTGTTGCGACGTTCGGACCTGAAAACAATACCCAACAAAATTTCATCCATTCTATTTCTATCACTATTTATGAAATTGGAATCCAATGCTCAGAGAGAAACTTATGACAATTTTTCAAACGTCACCTATTTGACATGGAATTCTGGAGCCTGCAAAAACCCTAACTTCCTCAAATCATATCTTCGAAAATATAATGAATCAAGATCATAAATTCGGTCATGAGGTTCATCAAGAGTTCTTCTCAAATGGGTTTTAATTTCTACTTCTGAATCTTCACAAAAAAAATGTTATAGCAAACATTCCACGATGACCTGTTTGAAGCCACAACATCCCTACTAGAGGAGGATATGAGGGTCACTATTTATATGAATGTCTTGAGCTAAGAGGATCCTCAACAAGTGAACATTGTAGGGATTTTAGGAAAAAAAACATTATTAATTATTCACTATTCAATGACCACAACCAATTATGAGTGCCATGCCACAACCCCATGGGGTTTTAGCCCACTAACTGGGGTTACTAACTTCAAACACGAATATCTCTCAAATGGTGAATAATCATGTGGCATGCCATAAATCAAGAGAAACATATCGAAAAGTAGAATATATCTAGAATATCCTTGACCCAGCATAGATTAATTTGTTAAGTCAAAATTCCCATGCAAGATCGGGGTAGCCCCTAATGCTGCTTGGGTTGACATCAATGATAACCATTGATCAACAATCTCACCCTTTGTCATTGATGGCAACACAAGTACTCCCCCTATGATCATGACACCTCTTCCTACTGCCTTCTCTCCCCCTTTGTCATCAATGGTAAAGGGTAACTCCCCCTAACAAACTGTCATCCTGTAGAATTGTACACACCTCCACTCCCCCTTTCTACTTAGTTAGATAAGAGAAAGATTCTAATGAGAACTTGGGAGAATCCAAAGCTTTTGGCGAAGATACTCAAATACTTCATGAGGTAATGGTTTGGTAAATATGTCAGAAATTTTTTCCTTTGTGCCAACATATTCAACCTTGATATTCTTTTCAGTGACCTGCTCTCTAACAAAATGATATTTGATTGGAATGTGCTTTGTTTTGGAATGCATCACATGATTTTTGGAGATACTTATGGCATTGGTGTCATCAAAATTAACTTGAATATCTTGCAAGGTTTGCTTCATCCAGAGAACTTGAGTACAACAAGATGCTATCACGATGTATTTTGCTTCCGTTGTGGATAAAGAGATTGAAGACTGCTTTTTACTTAACCATGAGACAAGGGAACCACCTAGGTAGAACATTGCTCCACTTGTACTCTTATGATCATCAATACTTCCTGCCCAATTTGGATCTGTATAAGTTTGGATGACTAGACCATTTCCTTTGGGATACTAGAGACCATATTTCAATGTGCCCTTAAGATATCAAAGAATTCTTTTGACAACAATGATATGAGATTCTTTTGGTTCTTCTTGGAACCGTGCTACTTATCCAACTGCCCACATCACATCTAGCTGAGAGGTTGTCACATATAGGAGACTACCAATCATGGATCTATACAACCTTTCGTCCACATCCTTTGATGAGTCTTCTAAGCTTAACTTATGACTTGTTATCATGGGGGTAAGGATTGGCTTTCAATATTCCATTTGAAATTTCTTGAGAATTTCTTTGATGTACTTGGTTTGATATATGAATATTCCTTTATCCTACTGAGAAATATGAAGCCCTAAAAAGTATGTCAGTTCGCTAAGCATAGAAATTTCAAACTCACTTTGCATTCTTGTGGCAAAGTCTTTACTTAATCTGTCATCGCTACTTCCAAATATTATATCATCCATATATACTTCGATAATTGTTAGGTTATCTCAATTCACTTTCATATAGAGGCTGTTGTCAACACTTCCTTTCTTGAATCCCTCTTGATGTAAATATCCATCAAGACGAGCATACCAAGCCCTAGGAGCTTGCTTGAGACCATATATAGCCTTCTTTAATCTATAGACGTAGTCTTCTTTTTCAGAGAGTACGAAACCTTCTGGTTGTTCAATGTAAACTTCTTCCTCCAATTCACCATTTAGAAAAGCTGACTTAACATCCATTTGGTAAACCTTGATTTTTCTCGAGCAAGCATAAGCGAGAAACATCCTAATAGCTTCCATTCTAGCAAAGGGAGAAAATGTTTCTTCAAAATTGTTTCCTTCAACCTGTGCATATCCTTTGTAGACTAATCTTGCCTTGCTATTGGTAACCTGTAATCCTTCAACAATTTTTCTCCCCCTAAACCTGTAATGGAACTACCATCTTGTTCAAACTACCTTATTGTTAATCGTAGACTTATGCCATATACTGTTTCATAGACTCCTGCTCTACAAACATCAAGGAGTCAACAAGCTAGATTGTTAAAAATAGTGATTCATCTAACAGGCAATATTGACTCGAGTCATTAACCGAAGCAGCTACTAATTCCTCACAATCTGTTACAAACTGTGAAAGCATAACTATTGGGACCTTATTGCATTCTTGCTTTTATTGCCCATCTTGTACTTGTTCATATTGTACCTGTTTTCCTTTCCAAACCTTCTTATTCTCGTCATCAAGATTTCATTCATGGTTGATTCCATCTTGTACCTATAGTTATGAGTTATGTGTCCATAGTTATGACATTTGTAAAATTCGATCTTATTCATACAAGATTCTGTTTGGTGTCTATCACATGATCCCACAAATTTACTTCTAGGTTTTTGCCGATAATAGTTGTACCCGTCTGGAACTTCACAATCCCTAGCCATATGTCCATATTTTTTACATTTGTAACATTCAAAATCATCTCTCAAATGATCAAATTTGTTGATATTATGTTGATTTATGGAATATGCATTTATGAAGGATCTCCTAGAATTATATTCATTCCAAACATGCATGTGACATTATGTAGCTCTATGTCCAAACCTTCCACATGAATAAAAATGACCATAAAGGATAGGTTGGTACCTGGGAGAAAATATTATTCAAGGAATTGTCTTCCAAGGTTCTTCCTGTGAGTCTTGATCTCTTGATTTAGCTGAGACATCTATCTGCTTGGTAGATTTTGCATATCCATCTTCTTTAATTGTCATAGAATAAATCGACTTCTTTTTGAATTTTTCTTTATAACCAAGACTAGTCTTGTCACTATATGATTGTTATTTGCTGATGAGTTCATCCAAAGTCTTTGAACTGTTGGCGTGGTTTTGAAAAGTTTTTCCATTTTTTACTTCCTTTCGTAGAGCAACTATTTCATCTTCCAATGCTTCTCTTTCCTTGTTGTTTTCCTTTAATTATTTCTTGAGATATTCTTCAATTCACTTGTATTCTTCAACCTTTATTTTAAGGTTTAGGAACTATTCTCTTTCTGTCTTCAATTCATCTTTAAGAGTGTTGACATGCTTCTTCTTGGCTTTGAGCTCTTTGATAACCCTGATCACTTCGTTTTGAAATTCAACCTCAATCATTTCTTCTTCTTCGTCTCCTTCTTCATCAGGTGCCTCTTGCTTATTGTGGTTGGCCATAAACAATACTCTTCTATTGAATTCTTATTCGTTACCACTGTCTTCTTCAGATGAGGAACTATCTTCTTTGGTGAAGAAACTTTTCTTAAACCATTTATTCTTGCCTTGCTTGTTGAACTTCCTAGGACATTTCTTTCCATTCATAACAACCTCATTTTTGTGAGGACATTTGGTTGCAAAATTCCCAACCTCACCCCAATAAAAACATATTAATGGAAGTTTACCTTTGAATTTTACCATACCCGTTCTCATTTTCCACGTGAAGTAGGAAAATAATTTATCTGAGAATTCTTCTTCATCTCCTTAATTTTCCTCATCCTTACAATTGCAAGTTTTGCTTTCGGAGTCTACTTGTCCTTACTAATCTTCTTGGAAGCGAAAAATGTTGTTTCTAAGTGAGATGTGCCATCCTCTTCTTCAATCCTAATTTCATATGCCGTAAGAATTCCATGCAATTCACTTATGCTGAGATTGGTCAGATTCGATCTATCTTCGAAGATAGATACCTTAGGGTTAAATCTTGCTGGCAAGGTTTTGAGGATCTTTCAGACAACAATTTTCATTTCAGTAGGTTCTCCCAAAGCTTCCAATGTATTTGTTGTTTCATCAACATGCTGAAAGTATGCAGCAATATCTTCATCTTCTCTCATTTTTGACTTGCTCAAATTTTGCCCTGAAAATTTGAAGTTTTGCTTCTTTCACCTTTGAGTCATATGCATATATATTTTCAAGCTTGCCCCATACATCTTTAGTAGTTTTGCAACTCAATACCTTAAGATAAACATATTCGATAAGCCCATTGATAATAATATCTTTAGCCTTTACATCATATACCATATTTTTCTTACCTTGTTCATCCTGGGTTGGTGTGAATCCTTTGTCAACGATTTCCCATACTTCGTATCCTTGCACCAACAAATGAACCTGCATTCACTCCAAAGTGCATAGTTATTTCCATTGAACAAAGGAACTTTGTTCTTAGTATACTCCATGATATCCTTCCAGTTGTTAGACTACTATTGAAGGAACCAAGCTCTGACACCAATTGTTGGAAATACTGAGAAGGGGGGTGAATCAGTATTCCTTAGAAACTAGCACTTTTAAATTTTTTCAGATCATTAGTTAATGTTCAATTATTATTAATGTTTATGTAGCAATAAAAGTAAATAAAATATCACAGTAGGCATATGAATTTTAGATGGAAAACCCCCTTCGGGTCAGAAACCACAGAACGCTTTTCTAATAAATTCTTTAATTAGTAGAAAAACATTCTTCTCCATCTCCCACTGGAAGGATGCCCCAATGACCTCATTTCTTTAGTAATCAACTGAATGGAGGTTCCAACACCCTAGTGAGCCAAAAATTTCCCTAGCACCACCCTACCACCCTGAAGTGTTCACATGCCCCAACCTATAGGCGACTTCATACACTTGCCTAGCACCTTCCTCCCATCCTATAATGACTGAAATAATACAAGACTGTGGATTCCCAAACCATGTACAACAATCTACTTTTACAATAAGATGTACAATTATTTTCTTGTACTTGACCAAATACCCAATCACTCTATTACTTTCAACTCAACCATGACATCATCCCAATAGTGACTCCTATACCTCCCAACACTACCTCTTCGACTCTTTTACAATCTTTACAATGATGACTCCTTTACAAATGACTCTTTTACAACTTTACAATGATGACTCTTTTACAAATGACTATATTAAAATTTTACAATGATGACTCTTGGCCTTGATACTTCTTCACAATATGCAGATGGCTGTCATGTCTTCAAAGGATGTCCCGCTGGCTCTTGGCCTTGATACTTCACAGTATTCATATGGTTGTCATGTCTTCAAAGGATGTCCTACTGACTCTTAGCCTTGATACTTCTTCAAAAGTCCAGATAGTTGTCATGTCTTCAAAGGATGTACTACAACAATTCTTCCTTTGATTTGATACTTCTGCTCTGGAATTCTTTCTTGACGTTGTACTTGAATCTTCTTCTACCCACATGTAAAATTTTTCCAATGAAAGCAATCCCAAAACAAAAAAAATACCCTTGAACTTACCTCTGCCTAAAAAACACATGTAAGTGCATAATAATGAATAAATACAAATTAAAATTACAATGCATACTTGAAGTGTGCTTGTCACTTTTGTTGTTGACTTGTTGCAGTAGTAGACAGAGACTCCCACTCTTGATATAGGTGTTGGCTTGTTCGGGCCTGACCCAGGTTCAGAGGTGATTTAGCCAAACAAATCCTGGTACTACTGGCCCTTTCAGAAACAATCCTTGGAGTGCAGACTGAGGTCTCACCCGAAGTAGTATGGGAGGGTGCTAGAACCAGGTTTCCGCAGCCTAGAGATGTCTGATGGGTTCAAGTGGTCTGTGGTTCGACCCTGTGTGCATGTCACTACACGCACTTACCCGTACATCGCAGCCTGAGATGTTGCCTTTGCGCAACCCTACTCGGGGGCTGAATAGTGTTATTATAACCCAAGTCCTTACTAAGAATCTAATATTAGTTGATTAACTTAGATTATCAGTATGCTTTCAGTTATACTTAACAATATTCACAATTCATACAAGTGCGCACAATAGAGAAACAGTATATTCGCGAATGACATCAAACATGTAATAACTCAGAACAGATACACAGAATTGGTAACAAAACCTTTCTTTATTAATCTCTTCTCCAGTTACAGACTCAACTCTACCCTGCACACTCAGTTGCAGAGCCTTCTCCTACTCTACAACCCAAGATACACTTAGACACTTGCTCTGTGCTTCTTACTTTGCTATCTCATACTTCACTCTATCTAACTGTCTTTTACACTCATAACTTCACTCTATTTATACAATCCCATGGTCTGTGGACCATGGGTAGGCCGACATTACATTCAAAACTAGGGCGGACAACGCTATGACTCTAACATACATTTCACACCTACAATTTGCGGAGCTTTACAACAATATCAACTCAAAACTTGGGCTTTGAGCCCCAAAACATGCTGTGGGGGAATTCCATGCCCAACAAGCCCCCAACACAAACATCGTGACTCGCCCTCGAGTCACTCTGTCGGTGCGGCGATCTTGGCGCAAAGTCTTGCCAACTGCTCTCGAATGGTACTGATGTCCACAGCACACTGAGTTGCTGCTTGCTAAACCTGCTACATCTATTCTTATGAGACCTCTGTGTCTAGCATGCTTCCCTATATCTGCACATTCATCCCCTGTATGTGTGCGAGCTTTCCTTCAATATTCTCTGTGATCGTGAAGGCCTCATCAATCCATGGCTGAACGCATGCTTTGAGAACTGCTTCCTTATGGCACACCGCATCCACCTGCTCCTTTAATGCCTCAGCTTGCTGCATCCTTGGAAGCTGTTGAGTGAGGACTATTATCTGCATAGTTCCTCTAACAGTCATATTGCTGTTGGAGTTCACGTGCCTCTGTCTCCATGAATTGGATGTTGGGGTCCTCCTACAAAGTCGTGAAGACCTAAAGTGCATGTTCCAACATGGCAGTACAGTCACGCACTGCACCTCCAATTTCATCCAACCCTACTGCGATAGCACTAGCAAGCTGCTCTCTGATTTCTGGGGGAGTGGAAGGTTGCGCCTTCAACCCTAGCTCAGTGATCTAGAGATTCAGCTCCAACTGCACCTTTGTCATCTCTTCCCTAGCCTTGTGGACTTCGGTTGCCAAACTATGGATCCGCACTTCTACTTGTAGATCTACTGCAATAGCCAGTTCTGGGATGCGTTGGCAAGTGTCATCTACCGTTTTCACCAAATGTTGGTTTTACAACACCAATTCATCATGCTACAAGATGAGTTGTTCTATGTTTATCTTCTGCTCGCTAAAAACTTGGATCGCACGGCTCTCCCTAGCGTGCAGCTCTATCGTTATCCCATCCTGGAGATGATAAAACGTCTCTCGTGGAAGGGCAACCAAGTTAAGGCCAAGTCCTTTCAACACGCTAACCGAAAATATATCAGTCACATTTGCTACAATTATTGCCCCTTCCGGCAATACTATCGTATTGTCCATCTGTGCGTGCAGCATTTGATCTGCTGCAAAGGATCCTGTTGCGAGGTGGGTGGAATGGGTACCCACCTGAGGGGGCCACACTTGTAATTCCTGCAGCTGCGTCTTGAGGGCCCCCAATACAGTCTAATGCTCCTGCATAAAATCCTGAAGCACTTCATTTGTGACATCGCGGACCGTCTCACTGATGTCATGGAGATCACCTTCAATTAAGGTGATCCGGTCAATGGCCAAGTTTGAGGCCTTGACCTTCTTCCTTGGTCCTGCTTGCTCTGCGATGTGTGGTCGCTTCAACTGTGTGGACGCGTACCCTAGGTCCATGCTCCCTTCTGTTGTTTCTGTTTCTTCTACTTCCTGCCCCTGTGAGGATGTTGCTTGGTCCTCATCTACCTTCGTTGTTGCTTCGACCACCTGTGTTGTTGCTGCTTCTGTAGCCTTTTTCTGCTCTGCGGCTTTCTCTGTCGCTTCCTGCACTGCCTTTTCCTTAGCTGTTGTTGTTTCCTACCACCTTTTTTCAGCCAATTGGGTGACGCACAGCTTGGCCTCATCCTTTGTCTTCTATGCTACCGCCTTCTCCAGTTCTACCAGATCTAGGGCGTGCCATTCCGGAGGCCATGTCTCCAAGACAGTGAAGATAACATCATCGATGGCTATAAATGGGAGCTTTGTCCACTGCTTCATTGTATCCTTGCATGCCCTGATGTAGACATTATCCATGTCGGCTTTAAACTCTGCAAAACTCTGTAGACTATTGTACACCATAGGTGACTGGCGTGACCTCTAATTGATCCACATCCAAATGCTCATATCCATGAGCACCCAGAAAATTTTGGTGTCGCAAATCCATTTTGCATCCTTTGCGGCCCAGAGCAAAGCGTACTTCGTGGCCTTTGGTAAGTCTCTATCAATGTTAGGGAATTGACTGTCTTCTGGTAGTTCCCCTGCTACAAGCATTATGGATAACAATAACCACGCATAGTGGAAGGTTTTACCCTACTCTTGGGCTTCGTGACAGTTTGTCAAAAATTCCTCGTAGAGGAATTCAAACCAGTCAAATTGGACCCCCTCTACGCACTGCTCGGCCAGTGCAACCATCGATGTTGGTACCTCATCGGTGTGACACTTCCTCATAACTTTGCCCGCCAGGAGTTGGGTTGTTACACGTACCCCTTTGTCCTTTATGTTGGAGATGGCGTAGCCCCTCTTCTTCTCTAGCTTGCATTTTTCCTTCATGGCTTCTATGAGAGCCAAATCACTACCCTTTCCTTCAACTCTGGTTGCGGGGTCCTTTCCTTTACAGGGGAGTCGAGAACAGTGAATGAGGTCTGCCGTGATGGGAATAGGCTCCTCTAGCCATAGATACCCATCATGCACTAGGCAGAGCAGCTGCTTGATGACGAAAATGGTGATGGGCGTGCAGTGGAAATGTGGTATCCATAATAAGTGCAGTAGGCTAGCCTTTTCCACACCACGCAACCATTTCCATGGCTCTAACGTTATCACCACCCCCTCAGTATTCTTCTTCATTAGGTTCCTAGTCTCTAGGTGCGGGAACTTCTCACGGTCAACAAGGTCCTGGTCTTCAAGTTTCATGGTTGGCATGCATCCTACGTGCATACCCTCAAATAAAATGCCATCTGGGAGGAGCAGGGTTTGGAGTGAACTCTTCTTTTTGTCCAGGTCCTTCGGCACTTTGGTTTTCCCTTTCCACGGATGGACATACACGGGCAGTTTTTTTGCAGAGTGTATAGGTTGAATATCTTCCCCCATATCTTTGTCTTCTTCCACTATGATGTTAAGGGTCTGTAAATCTTCTTCTTACTCATCTGTGTCGACTGTGACAAATTTTCCTTTATCGGCCATTGATAACTTACTGTGTAGTGGGTTCCTCGGGGACACGTGTACGAGGGCCATTTCTTGTTTATCTTTCTTGGGTCTCGGCGTTCGCGATGATTTGGGGATTTCTGTCACAACCCTGATGCCTTCTCGAACATCCTCTACCATTGGGGTCTGCGCAGCCTCGCCGACAGTTACCTCTTCAATCCCTAAACCATCCTTAGTGGTTGTCATCATAGCTAGGCTATATTCTGTCACTGGCAAATTTAGGCGCTCAATTATCGCTCGGCTCTCAATGCTCAGTGCTTTGCTCAAGTGCTCAATTCTCAAATGACCAAGTGTTTTTCGCTGGCCATTCCTTTGTGTTTTATAGCATCTTTCGAATTCGAATTCAACCGTTCCCCCCAATTTCAGGCCATTAATGGTTTCTTGGTGGTAGAGTTTCCCAAATCTGGCCCGTAAATTGCATCTTAAATGCCCATCGCCTGCTCCATTTGGCCTCAAATTGAACATCCCATTGTGAATAGTGACACCAATGATCACTTTCCAGCCAATCTGCATGGTAGTGCAACCCTCTGTGTGCGGTTGCAGACCTTGTGACGCTCTTCTTCTACGCGCATCCCCAATATCACGCAGCTTCTTGGCAGAATAGTTTATAGTCCCACGCTTCCTTTCAACTTCCTGGAGCACTAAGACTGTCCTTCCTGCAGCTAGTTAGGTGGTTGCACCACCCATTTGGAGCTCCATCCTGTCCTTGCCCATGGTTCACAGAGAATACCCACCTTCCATAGTTGTGGTCGGCATAGCACACTCTACTATTTGCAACACGCTACCTTGGTCACTATGTTTGGCAAGATGTGGTCTAAGCCAAGGAAACAGACTAACCAGTTCACGGCGATAGTTCTCCCATTGTTTAATATGATTGTACACACCCTGTTTTACCATTCTCGGTTTTTTGACGAGTAATGCTTCCTTTATTCCATCTTCTAGCTTCTTAGCCTCCACATCCATCAAAGCACTTTTCCCCTATAGTCATACCCAATCTTTTTCAAGTTCACGAAGTCTAAGGTTTCCCTGTCGGATTTCTCGTGGCTATGTGATTCCTTCGTTCTAGGTGTCACGGACCATCGTATCTACGAATGCTGCTATGCATGGACTAGGCTTCACATGCTCCATATGGATCACCGCCCCTGCTTCATACTTCAGCTTCGGAAGTGCTTGCATGGTCAAGGTTTTGCACATGGTCCTATAAGCCCATAGAACCGCTGGTACGTGCAGGTCCCAATCAGTGTGTCTCACATTATTGACCATGTTCAGTACTTTGCACACCTTGTTAAAGGCTTCTACATGGATCATTGTTGGTGCACTTGGTCTTGTCCAACTTCATTGTTCGCACCCTTGTCTTGCCCACTCCTGCTTTTTGTTCCTGTTTTCTATTGTGAGGACGGTGTGCGTTCATGCAGGTTGCATACCATATGCTTGTACCCATTTGGAGAGGTGGGTGTGCAGGCTATTTCATCCATCATACCTAGCTTCCAACCGCAGCTGAGGCTTTCCAAACCATATAAGCATCATTGTTGTGCATTAGTGCCAGTTCTCAAAACTTCTCTGATGCGTACACCACCATCTTGCAGGCGTAGCACGCAGTGCCCATTTCAAAGTGTCAAAACGCTACTGTTCTGGCACTTCTCTTTCAAATTTGTTCAGGAATTCATCCACCACTATCAACCCGTCATACATAGGCAGATCCCTTACCTCTATTGTCATGCAGTACAGTGATCTTATCATCATGTTGCAATTGAGCGTGGTTACCTTGTGTAACTGGTTCTGCCATCATTCTATTTCCTCATTTGAATCCGATGTACAGGAGCTTTTGCGCTCCCACGAAATCCTGCCATCCACTGTTAGGTCCCTATAATACTAGTGATTCCCCCATTACTATTATCCTTTTATCCCTTGTTTTTATTGTCCTTGTATCCCTTATTGTTATTTTTGTGCCCCTATTGTCCCCATATTGTTATTATTGTGCCCCATAGAATCCCTCTATTATTATTTTTGTGCCTTTATATTATTATTGTTAGGTCGGCTTGGTTATATTATGACCCCTTAGACTCCTATATATAAAAATAAGGTTTTGTCATTTGAATCATCCAAGAATTGTTCATTTGTGTAATGTAAAGGAGGTTTCCCCCTCGAAGAGGCTTATTTCTAAGGCCTTGATCTATCTTTTCTATCTTTTGTGAGTTGGTTTCAAGACATCCACTATTGGATTCACCCAGTCTTGCTCTTATGCAGTGATTTTGCAAATATAGTCTAGATCGTCGTCACTCTTGTCGTCATGTACTAGCTCTGTGTAGCGCAATCCTTCCACAGGGTCTAAAGGTACCACTACACAGTGACTTTTTCTCAAAAATCATTTTGCACTTCTTCAGGTTTATCACTCCACTCATGTCAATGGCCCAATCAATTCCCAGTAGCATGGGATAGGGATTGCTTTCATCGACAATATTTATCACTTCAAAATCTGCAAGCGTGCTCACACCCTCGATGTCTACCATTATTCCCTACAATCTTCCCATCAGTAGGATCTTCTGCTAGTTCGCCATTCGCAATTGAATAGGGGACCATTGCAATGCGGGCCTACCCATGTGCTCCCATGTCTACTTTGGCAGTACATTTGTGTCCAATCCTAGATCCAGAATCACTTGATCCATTTCATACTATCTGATTTGCATGGTCAATGTCATTTCCCTTCCTGTTCGTGATGTGTGCTTCTCGAGCTTCCAGACTACGCGCAGTTCCCCTGACCCAGTGCACCTAGTGATGAGTTCCTACAGTCCCTTCACAGCCTTGCTATTGCGCAACAACTTCATGCATGTCTCCAGAACGGTAGTGAGCATTGAAGGATCCATCTCCGATTCTATTTGATCCTTACTACTTGAAGTGGAGGCCTTCGTGAAGCTCTTCTTAGCTTCCATTAATGTCTACTTCACGTGCTCCAAATCAAACTCTGGTTCCTTTGTAGGAGCCTTGCAAACCCAAGCACTTTCTTCGGGCTGCTCAACCTTTCCATCTCCTATCTTGATACCGCTTGGGAGCATGATGTTTACATGCGGGTCCTCTTCGCGTGGCTTAGACCTCATCATTTGAAAATTCTGAGTCAGGGGAGGCTAGAGTATCCCTTTATCGTACAACCTCACTATCAGTGTAGGGCAATCCTCCATCTCATGATCAAACTGAGTACAATATAAACATGATTCTCTCGTCAGATTTGTACAATCGTGGGCATAATTCCCTGGCCCTCCGCAATTGTAACAAATCATCTATCCGTGACCCCTTCCTAGTGCCATTCTACCTCGACCTCGTCCACACCCCTAAAATCCAATGCGCGCCATCCCTGCATTTTGAGCGAGGGCTCACGTTTTAGTCTACACTCTGTAGGTAGGAGTCTAATCCATCATCAGTTCATAACTTATGTAGGTGCACTCATCATGGCCTACTGACCTGCAGAAATTATAGAACAATTGTTGGGACTTCTATGCATACTTCTGCAAGAGATGACAATTATCCGTAGCATGTTTTCCTCCTGTCTGACAAATCGTGCACCATAATGCAGGCACCATGTTTGGTCTGGCTTGTACCTCTGGTATTAATGGAATCAACCCTCCTACCACCAAGTAGTTCGCGAAGACTGGACAATGGTCCTTGTCGTGTCCCTGTCCCTTGCACTTTATGCACCATACCTCCTTGCGCGCCTTTGGGCAAGTTGTCCTGTCCTGTTTCAAACTTTGCATTTCTAGACAATTTTTTTAGTTGTGCATGGATTTGTTGGACTCCTAGGCCAAGATCTTGTATTGGGGTCTTGTGCAGTCCCATTGAAATCTCCAAAGCTTCGGCTTGGGTGGATGACTTCTGCTGTGACAACGTCGTCCTTAAATGCAGCATTAGTGATGCTTCAAACCATGCGCAGTGCTATCCATCCATCAAGTTCATGTTGGCTTCACGAATCATACTCTTCAGTCCCTAATCCAGATCCCATGGGGTCTCACCTAGTAGCATTGTGATTTCCTTAAACCCCATAATCGATTGTGTCTCTGATTTTGGCCTACTAAATTCCCTGTTCAGCGCAGCCTAGATAGTTGCGATCCCCGAATTTGGATGGTCATTAGAATGCTTAATATACCATGTTAGTGCGTGATCCTGCAACGTGCTTACCAGAGTTTCCTTCTTTATATTGTCATCCATGATTCCTTGTGCTTCCCATACAACTTTTACCACGAACCAAAATTGGTCGAGATCTTCGTTCCATACTCCTCTAAATACTAGTAATTTTATCGCACTCACCATATTGAACTATGGTGGTGGGAGAAGTGGTGTGGGCGGATATGGGGGTGAATATGGTGAAACCAGTGGTGGTGTAGGTGGAGGTGGTATGCGCAGAATTCGTTGCCTTATCAGACTAATCACACTTCTTAGTGAAACTTTCGTGAGCTCTTCCTCGCTTTCTTGCTGAGGTGAAATCAAGGGGCTAGTTTCTATTTTTGCGCTACCTTCGTCTCTATAAATCCTCCCACTTCATGTAGCCCCAAACATCAATTTATTCACATAACCTTATTTTCACACAATAGAATTTTAATCAAAGTGTTTAAAGATTTAATGTACTTACCTCGCGGTCCTTTGAGGAAGCATCATTCTACCTAGTTGTAGCTAATTGAAGTATCTACTATGAACTCAGTGATAAAACCTCCTATAATTTGATCGAGCCAATGGTCCACAGTGTGCACGATCTTATCTTCCAATGCTTCTAGCCTACACACCAATTCTAGAGTCCACACAATTGGTTTGTTGAGCCTACACCTTCCCTGACTGTCTGTTAGCTTCACGATCCACTCATACAACTCAGAGGAGAAGGATGCAAAGAAAGTAGCACTCTAACCACTATTCCTTTGATACTCGTGGATTCCTGTTTTCCTGCACCGTGAACTCGTGAGTCTTTCTGTCCAACCACCCTTCAATTTCTTTCCTCATTGGATTCCATTGACATGACATCAGACATCCCTTATGCAGATCCTGGTCCCGACAACGAAACTATTTGTTGGCTTGTTGGGGCCTAACCCAGGTTCAGAGGTGATTTAGCCAAATAAATCCCAGTACTACTGGCCCTTTTGGAAACAGTCCATGGAGTGCAGACTGAGGTCTCACCCGAAGTAGTATGGCAGGGTGCTAGAACCAGGTTTCTGCACCCTAGAGATGTCTAATGGGTTCAAGTGGTCCGTGGTTCGACCCTGTGCACACGTCGCTACGCGCACTTACCCATACCTCGCAGCCTGAGATGTTGCATTCGCGCAACCCTACTCGGGGGCCAAACAATGTTATCACCCAATTCCCTACTAAGAATCTAATATTAGTTGATTAACTTAGCTTATTGGTGTGCTTTTAGTTATACTTAACAATATTCACAATTCATACAAGTGCGCGCAGTAAAGAAATAGTATATTCGCAAATGATATCAAACATGTAATAACTTAGAACAGATACACAAAATTGGTAACAAAACCTTTATTTATTAATATCTTCTTAGGTTACATACTCAACTCTACCCTGGGCACTTAGCTGCAGGGGTTTGTGCACTCAGCTGCGGACAATTAGGCCTCTACACACTCAGCTGCAGAGCCTTCTCCTACTCTACAACCCAAGATACACTTAGACACTTGCTATGTGCTTCATACTTTTCTAACTCATACTTTGCTCTATCTAAATATGTTTTACACTTAGAGCTTCACTCTATTTATACAATCCCATGGTCCGCAGACCATGTGTTACAGGGAAAAGTGTCTACACAGAACTGCTTATCCCACTAAGGTGTGATAGCTACCTTAGAAACAAAAAAAGTAAAGCTACTTTCGTTTTTCCTTTATGAAGTATAGATGAGAGAAGAACAAAGAAGACCAACCTCTGTCTTGCGCTAATCTCCTAGTTCGATTCCTCTCTCTTAATAGTCTTTCGCTACTTGTTCCCTTGCATGCCCAGCTTCACAGAGTACCTGTAAGATCACAGTAGCATAGCACTATACAAGAAAATGGATCTATAATCATAAACAATCTAGGATCAGATGTAAATTGACCATACAAATGCATAAAACATAAATTACACAAGAGTATGGAGGAAAACTTGAATAGCTTTTATTGATAAACAAGAAAGAGCCAAGGGAGTTACAACCAGTTGTTCTGACCCAGCATCATCCTCTCAGGAAGGAAGCCCCTCTTCACCTCATACAAAGCTTAGATCACCCAACAATCTTATGTTGTCTCAAGAAACCAACAGCAATTCCTTACAATATGCAAAATTCCAGCCTCTAGATCTCTGGGATGAGGGATCCATATATAGATATCTATAAGGGAAATGAGTCAGCTTGTGACTTGATTAGTGTCTTCCCTCTGATAGTTCTTGCTTCCACTTGGAGATTGATGATCTCTTACTCATCCTTGGTCGAATTCAGAGAGGCAAGTGTCACAGGAGAAGTTTCTGGAAGTTTCCATGCCTCTCCATCTCGCGAAATGACACTGCCATTTGTCACTTCTAGCCCATCGCACCCCATAGAAGGGATTTTTGAAATTCAACGCACCCACACAGTGTATTTAGGTGAGATGCAACGCACTTTGCCTATGGAGCAGCTGAAATGATCTTGTTTTGACCAGTTCTGAGCAGTTTTTCATGGAGAACTTCTGGGAGAAGCTGTAATCAGTTGACCTTGTTCCTTTAGGGGTTAGAACAACACTTTTAGGGACTTAGGAACCCTTGGTTTATGGACATTTCATGCTTGGGATTTTAGTGCCCAAAAATGTCTATAACAGTTGCCCCCTAAAGCATGAGGTCGTTAATCTTTTGATGTCGAGTGAAATGCTTTATTATGAGGATCTGAAGTTCTTTCAAGTTGGGAGGAGACCTGTAATAAGATACAATACAATACATTATCTTCATAATATTTTCATGATCCAGCTGAGGTGGGCATTCCCATGCTCAGCTTTATAAATTCATTTTCATGTACATAGGACAGACAATCGTCTGAGTGTAGACTGATCATTCTGGTAGAGTCATCATCCTTTTGATTGGATGATTATCTGTGCAGCAATGATGTACATTTGATGTCTTTATTTCCCTGAATATATATCGCAGCCCGAATGGATGAAACTAGATCCGGGGTCTTCAATCTCGTTCAATCTTCACTCGAAGTACAAGTCTATCCATGTGAGAGATGTTCTAGAGTCGAACATGGAAAGACATTGCTTGATTACCAGCCAATGATGTAAGCTGTTAACAGGCGTGAGAGGAATCACCGATAATGATAATGACCCTCAAGGTACTACAGTACAATTCACGTGGTGTGAATAAAGGACTTGGCGTCGAACACCACGCAAAATATTTCGGTCGAAGGCCATTGATGTAAACCTGTTGCCGGAAGTGAGAAACTTGCCATTGAGGTATGCAAGCTTCAAAGTACTGAACGGGGTGTCTCTAGATCGACTTCTTGGATAATGAGCTGATTTTGACAAGAAGCGATCCGTCACAGGAGGGCCTTAATGAATCCCACATCAATGACACAGAACGGAGGAAATGATTTTAATGGAGGTGAAAACGACCTGATGACATATGGTTCAAGGCGGCGGTCATGAAAGAATGGAGTGTAAATGTATTGTAGCGGGTGAGACACAGGTGAATTCTCTGAATGACTTCTCTTGAACATATCGGCGACACTGACATGATGGATTGGTAGCATTACCCCAAATGTGGATGGTGTGATGGGACCATGGTGATGTGACCGGTGAATGAAACAACCCAACCCGACTTGGATGCGGAGTGAAAGTGTCATGTTCAAGAGCAACTTGCTACCAACAAAGTTTCTTCAAGTTTTCTTCCCAATTTTCCCCAGTCATTGCTGACCAGTACCTCTTTATTTTTGTCAAGCTTGAGGAGGATAACATATGCTTGTTCTATAATTTTCCCTTCAGGCAAACCCATCGCTATGTTTTAACGAGCCTAGCGATAATGAAACTCGTTCTTGTCTGCTATGGACAAGTTTGTTGTTGGCATTATGGTTCAAGTGTTGTCCTTGATGGCAACTCACTCAGTGGATGGTACAGGTGCTCAAAGGTTAGTACAGGTGATGGCAACTCAATCAGAAGACAGATCTCAGTACAGCATGGCAAGAAAGCTCATACACGCTCTTTCGTTAAGCCCAAGTCGCGTGTACACGCAAGTTAGATTCAGAAAAAGCGCGTGTATGTGGAAAGGTTCCTTTGGTTCATGGTGGTTAGACCTTGGAAGTTGTGCCTATGATTTCGGACCATTATGTCTCGACGGGCGTGTCGATCCCTAGTTTTAAAGTTGATGGTATTGTGTTACTATGGTTTTGGCTCTTGGTATTGAGAAAGGCCTAAGGCTATATAAGGAGAAGAAGATCATTAGGCAAAGATCATCTTTCGACAAGGCATGAATATCTAAGAGAGAAAGAGATCTGATATGCAGGTTCTGAGTTGGTTGATCTGAGCTAAGGAGAGATCTCATCGGTTGATGGAGAACTAGATCTAAGGAGAGATCGGGATCAAATGGTTTGAAATGCACTATCATGATATGGTTGATTATGCGTATTTCTAGATCTGCATATTGTCGCAATGTTACGTTCTGAGTCTAACTAATATCTGGTACAGCTGCAAATCGAGAAAGTTTATTTTTAGATCTGTACGCAGGTTGGTTTCGGTAAAAGCGCGTGTATACGCGGTTTCTGCTCATTAAAGTAGCGTATATCTTTTGAAGCTTGATTTGAGTTTACAGTGGGGTCTGACTGTTATTACAGAGTTCTGTAGTCTGCTCTGTGTTCTGGTAACTGGTGATTGACAGGGTTCAGTGGTTCAGTGATTCAAAGTTGGGTTGTTTTATGCTTCAATGATCTGTTGTGAAAATTGAATGAATTGTGGTCTTCAGATTGTAATGTTGTGCTTCAGGAATATCCAAGTCTGAAAATGTATGAAAAGTGATACCTGGAAGAAGGAAGATTGTAGGTCAGCACCTACGTACTAGTATCTTGGCTAGTACAAAAGAAAAAGGGGGTTGGAGCTCCCTTCCAAGGAAGTTTGGAGAACGAGAGAAGGTTGAATCCTTCTGCAGGTTGTAGCCTGCGTACTGGTATAAGGCTGCACCAGTACAAAAGATTGTAAACTGAAGTTTCATATTAAGAAAGATAGAGACAACTTGCAGCAGTATTATTTCCAACAATTGGTATCGGAGCAGGTCCTTCAGAGAAGCTTGATCGCTTGAAGGAAGATCATTCATCATGAGCAACTACGAGAAAGAAGCATCAATCAGGCCACCGGTTTTTGATGGAACAAATTTCAATTATTGGAAGGTAAGAGTTACTGCATATCTTCAATCTCTTGGTACAGAAGTTTGGGACATTGTAGAAACAGGCTATGCTTTTCCTTCAGCTACTCCTACAGATCCAGCTGAGAAAAAGGCATATGAAACAAATGCAAAAGCAGTCAGTACTCTATTAGGAAGTATATCTCAAACAGAATTCATGAAGGTCATGCACTTCAAATCAGCAAAAGAAATATGGGACAAAATGATCACTAGCTATGAAGGAGATGAACAGGTAAAGCAAGCTAAACTTCAAACACTCAGGATTCAATATGAGACTCTCAAGATGTATAATGATGAAAGTGTGGCTAATTATTTTCTTCGGGTAGATGAGATTGTTAATTGTATGAAAAATTTGGGTGAAGAAATAAGAGAAACTATAGTAGTTCAAAAGATTCTAAGATCTTTATCTCCCAAGTTTGAATCTAAAGTATCTGCAATAGAAGAAAAAGAAAATCTCCGTGTTCTCACTATGTCTCAGCTACATGGAATTCTAACCGCTTATGAAATGAGAAAGGGAGGTCCATCTGACAGAAGGGAAGCTGCTTTTAAGGCATCAGGAAAAGAAGATTACTATGAAGCAAGCCATGTTCCAGAAGAAGAGGAAGAGGAATCAAATTTTGTCAGAAATCTTCAAAGGGGTTCTGGAAGGTTCAGAGGTAAGCTACCTTTCAAATGCTTTGCTTGTGGGAAAGTAGGTCATTATGCTGCAAAATGTCCTTATAAGGATAAAGGAAAAGAACCTGCTAGATGGAACAAGAAACAAAGTGCAAATAGGAAAAGCTACTACACCCATGAAGATAGTGATGGCTTATCAAACAGTGATGAAGATGAACAAGGTAATAAATATAAGCTGTTAATGGCATTTGAAGATGATGATTATGAGGATGCTATAGATGTGGATAATCTCTATAATGAAATCACTAGACTCAAGAGAGGCATAGAAGAAAAGAATGTGATCATTGATACTTTGCAATTTCAAATTGATGAAAAGGAAAAACATCTTGAAAAACTAGAAGGTGAAATTGTTGGTCTCAGAAAAGAAATTGAGAAAACAAAAGCTATTAATCTTAAATTTGTCAAAGGATCTGAAACTTTGGATGAGATTATCAGTGTGCAGCGGTCTCCTCTAAACAAGACAGGTTTGGGCTATAATGGAGAAACCTCTCAAGCATCCACCTCAAAAAGTTATCTTGATGCAGCAAGAGGAAATGAGCGGAAGAACAATGAAGATAATCAGGTAAAGCAGGGACGAGTTACAAACAGAAACTATCAGGGACAATCCTCCTTAAGGATGAACAAAAGCTACAACCAACCACAGGTAAAATCTTCTCAGTTTAGAATAGATGAAAATAGAAATTACAATCAGTTGGCTGGTAGATTCAATAACCGCAGAAGCTTCTTCAATGGACAATGCTTTTCTTGCCACAACTTTGGTCACAGAGCAGCTCAATGTGTTGCATATAAAACAATCATGACTAGGGAAGCTCAAAAACAAAGAAGTATGACAGGGATTACAAAAAGGACCTATAACAACTTTTCGGTGCTTGAAAATGAAGTTGAATGTTCTATTTGCAATAATTTTGGTCATAAAGACTCTGAATGCAGGAGCAGGTTTCAGGAGAAAAAGGAACAAGCCACAAGCACCAAAACATGGAGAATAAAGGAACCTCAAACAGAAAGATGTGGGATAGCATTTTATGCAGAAGGACAGGAAAATCTATGGTACATTGACAGTGGATGTTCGAAACATATGACAGGTGATAAAGAAAAACTTGAATCTTATTCTACTTTAGAAAAGGGAAAGAAAGTTTCTTTTGGAAATGATACTCCTGCAACTATAAAAGGAAAAGGTATTGCTCCTTTGAAAGAAAAGGTCAAGGCTGGAAATGTTTTGTATGTTGATGGATTGAAGCATAATCTTCTAAGTGTCAGCCAGATGTGTGATCAAAAAACAGAGGTTATTTTCAGATCGAATGGATGTCTTGTTCGTGATCTTGATACAGGTAAAACAGTTCTCAAAGGCAAAAGAACTCCAAATAATCTGTACATATTTGAAGAAGGACAACAACAATGCTATCTTAGCAAGGATGAAGAGCACTGGTTATGGCATCGAAGGTTGGGACATCTAAGCTTCTCACAAATAAGGAAAGCATGCAAATATCAGGCAGTTCGCGATCTTCCAGATATCAAAATTCCAGACAACACCATATGCAAATCTTGTCAGTTTGGAAAGCAGACCAGAACTAACTTTCCAGAGAAGGAAGGATCAGCTAGCTTGCCTCTTGAGCTAGTCCATACAGATGTATGTGGTCCATTTAGGAAAAGGACACCTCGAGGAGAAGAATATCTGATATTATTCATTGATGATTTCTCAAGGTTTGTTTGGTTAGGGCTTATGAAGCACAAAGATGAAGCATTCGAAAAATTCAAATCCTTCAAAGCATTGGCTGAAAATGAATCAGGACACAAAATCAAGTGCCTCAGATCTGACAGAGGTGGGGAGTTCACATCAAATGAATTTTTTGATTTCTGCGATGAACATGGGATAAGAAGAGAATTCTCTACAGCTAGAACTCCTCAGCAAAATGGGGTTGTGGAAAGAATGAACAGAACTATCCAACAAATGGCTCGTGCTATGCTCGATGAATCAGGTACTCCTGCAACCTTCTGGGGAGAAGCCGCACATGCTGCTGTTATCATTCTTAACAAAACAAATGTCCGAGTAAACAGCACTCAAACACCTCATGAGCTTTGGAGTGGTAAAACTCCTTCCGTGAAGCATTTCAAAATCTTTGGGAGCAAATGTTATATTAAGAATACTGATGAGCAACTTGGCAAACTTGAACCTAGAGCAGATGAGGGCATTCTTCTTGGTTATTCTCCACATAGCAAAGCATACAAGTGCTACAATAAAAGACTTGGCAGAATTGTTGACAGTATTGATATAGTGGTTGATGAGAAGGGATATATTCCTAGGCAAGTTCATCATGAAGAAGATGAAGGTTACTCTCAAAGGCGAAATGATGAAGAAGAAGAACCTCAAGAAGAAGAAGAATCTCAAGAAGAACCAGAGGAGCAGACAAGAATAGAAGAGAAGACTCCATCCAGATATGTCCAAAAGAATCATCCAGAAACTCAGATTGTGGGGCAGAAAGAAGCAGGAGTACAAACAAGAAGGACACTTGCAGAAGCTTCAAGCTACTTGGCTCTACTCTCCTCCATTGAACCACAAAATGTGAAAGAAGCATGCAAAGATGAATGTTGGGTCAAAGCAATGGATGAAGAACTTGAGCAAATCGAAAGGAACAACACTTGGGAATTAGTTCCTAGACCAAAAGATAAGAATGTAATAGGAACAAAATGGGTCTTCAAGAATAAGTTAAATGAAAATGGAGAAGTAATTAGAAACAAGGCCAGACTTGTTTGTAAAGGGTATGCACAGCAAGAAGGAATAGATTTTGAAGAGACCTTTGCTCCTGTGGCAAGACTAGAGGCCATCCGAATGTTCCTTGCTCTCTCAAGCTTTCAAAACTTCAAGGTATTTCAAATGGACGTGAAATCAGCCTTCCTGAATGGAGACTTAGAAGAAGAAGTATATATTGAGCAGCCAGATGGGTTCATTCTTGGGAATGATCCAAACCTTGTATGCAGATTGAAAAAGGCTCTCTATGGGCTCAAACAAGCTCCAAGGGCTTGGTACTATCGGTTGGACAAATATCTTCACCAACAAGGCTTTTCAAAAGGATCAGCAGATAGCAATCTCTATATAAAAGTTGAAAATAACAAATTGCTAATTCTTGTTGTTTATGTAGATGATATTATTTTTGGCAGCAATGAAGAGACTATGAGTCAAAACTTTGCCTTGGTTATGCAGAAAGAATTCGAAATGTCACTTCTTGGAGAATTGACATATTTTCTTGGATTGCAAATCCAACAAAATGAAGGAGGTATCTTCTTGTCTCAAACCAAATACCTCAAGCAGATCTTGAAGAAGTATGGCATGGAAGAGTCAAAACCAGTATGTACACCCATGGTTACAGGATGCAGCCTCAGTGCAAATGATGAATCAGCAGCAGTCCACCAACCCACTTATAGATCCATGATTGGGAGTTTGCTTTATTTGACAGGTACTCGACCAGATATTACACATGCAGTAGGAATGGTTGGAAGATTTCAAGCCAACCCAAAGGAAACTCATCTTCAGGCAGTCAAAAGAATCTTCAAATATCTTCAAGGGACCCAAAACTATGGCTTATGGTATCCTAGAAATACTGATCTCACTCTTCATGCTTACACAGATGCAGATTGGGCTGGAAGTGTGGATGATAGGAAAAGCACAAGTGGAGGTGCTTTCTTCATGGGTTCCAGATTAGTATCTTGGTTCAGCAAGAAACAAAGTTCGATTGCCTTATCTACAGCTGAAGCAGAATATGTGGCTGCAGCATCTTGTTGCACACAACTTCTTTGGATGATGCAGACCTTGCAGGACTTTCAAATCACTTGCACTCCACCTGTCTCTATCTTATGTGATAATACAAGTGCAATCAGCATTTCAAAGAATCCAGTCATGCACTCAAAGACCAAGCACATACCAATCAAGTACCATTTTCTTCGGGAACAAGTGCTTGAACAGAAGGTCAAGTTGGAGTATGTTCCTTCTAAGGAGCAAGTTGCTGATATTCTCACAAAACCACTGCCCAGGGAAACTTTTGAATATCTCAGACAAAAGCTGGGAGTAGTTAATGCTTCATCCTGTTGTTGAAATTTGTTTGTTCTACAGAAAAGTTGGTATACGCAGGTTACGGAAGTAATATGAGCGTATACACGCGGATTCATGGTGGGAAAGTCGCGTGTATGCTGGACGCTTGTTGCAGAAAGAATATCCGCGTACATACGCTGTTTTATACAGGAGAAAACGCGTATATGAAGTTCTGAACAGCAAGGGAAAACTCTGAAGTTCTGAACAGCAATAGGAATGTCAGAATTATTCAGGCACAGTTTCAGGGAGTGCAACAGGCACAGGTTCAGGGGGAGCAGCTCAAAAGTCTCATAAAGCATTGTTGGCATTCAGATGTTTTTGGTTGTTGGTTTCAGGAGAAGGAGCTCAGAAAAAAATTCTAGTTGCTGATCTAACAAGATGTTTATCAGATGCTGCTGATGTCTTTCCTAAGTCTTGGTCTAGATCTGTTGTCTCTATGTCATGTATCTCTCTTGTCTCTTTTATGGTGTCAAGGTCATGTAACGGCCTTTGTTGGTTTCCCCACTATGCCTGGGATGAATGATGAAATGTTCATGTATTATCATGGTTAGGTGGATGAGTCAATATTGATGTATCCCCACTTGTTGGGTGGATGAGTCATTTTTTTGTATATCCTCACTTAGTTGAGAAATGGATGTATGTATGAGTCTTTGGTGATAGGAAGGTCTTTTATGATGTATAGAGTCATGTTCTTCTTGAAGAACATCTTTTGCAGATCTTGCCTACAGTCAAGGGGAGCATGAACAGCACTTGGTGAGCAGGATGGATAGATTGGTACTCTTTGGCATTCACAAAGGGGGAGCACACTTGGAGATTTCAGCATGTACTCAGGGGGAGTATGGACAGCAGTATGGACAGCAGAAGGATTACCAAGGAAGAGAATATCTTGGTCCTCCCTTTGCCCTTGATGTCAAAGGGGGAGAGTGACTTGGTGTGGTGGTTGCCATCAAGTCCAAAGGGGGAGATTGTTGGCATTATGGTTCAAGTGTTGTCCTTGATGGCAACTCACTCAGTGGATGGTACAGGTGCTCAAAGGTTAGTACAGGTGATGGCAACTCAATCAGAAGACAGATCTCAGTACAGCATGGCAAGAAAGCTCATACACGCTCTTTCGTTAAGCCCAAGTCGCGTGTACACGCAAGTTAGATTCAGAAAAAGCGCGTGTATGTGGAAAGGTTCCTTTGGTTCATGGTGGTTAGACCTTGGAAGTTGTGCCTATGATTTCGGACCATTATGTCTCGACGGGCGTGTCGATCCCTAGTTTTAAAGTTGATGGTATTGTGTTACTATGGTTTTGGCTCTTGGTATTGAGAAAGGCCTAAGGCTATATAAGGAGAAGAAGATCATTAGGCAAAGATCATCTTTCGACAAGGCATGAATATCTAAGAGAGAAAGAGATCTGATATGCAGGTTCTGAGTTGGTTGATCTGAGCTAAGGAGAGATCTCATCGGTTGATGGAGAACTAGATCTAAGGAGAGATCGGGATCAAATGGTTTGAAATGAACTATCATGATATGGTTGATTATGCGTATTTCTAGATCTGCATATTGTCGCAATGTTACGTTCTGAGTCTAACTAATATCTGGTACAGCTGCAAATTGAGAAAGTTTATTTTTAGATCTGTATGCAGGTTGGTTTCGGTAAAAGCGCGTGTATACGCGGTTTCTGCTCATTAAAGTAGCGTATATCTTTTGAAGCTTGATTTGAGTTTACAGTGGGGTCTGACTGTTATTACAGAGTTCTGTAGTCTGCTCTGTGTTCTGGTAACTGGTGATTGACAGGGTTCAGTGGTTCAGTGATTCAAAGTTGGGTTGTTTTATGCTTCAATGATCTGTTGTGAAAATTGAATGAATTGTGGTCTTCAGATTGTAATGTTGTGCTTCAGGAATATCCAAGTCTGAAAATGTATGAAAAGTGATACCTGGAAGAAGGAAGATTGTAGGTCAGCACCTACGTACTAGTATCTTGGCTAGTACAAAAGAAAAAGGGGTTGGAGCTCCCTTCCAAGGAAGTTTGGAGAACGAGAGAAGGTTGAAGCCTTCTGCAGGTTGTAGCCTGCGTACTGGTATAAGGCTGCACCAGTACAAAAGATTGTAAACTGAAGTTTCATATTAAGAAAGATAGAGACAACTTGCAGCAGTATTATTTCCAACATTTGTCGCTATTAAGTTTTAACGAGTTTAACGACAAAGATAACATGGTCCTTTTCAATTTTAGAGAGCCTGAAAAGGAACGTAAAGGAAACTCCAAAATTCCTTTTTCTTCATCTAATCCCTTAAGTCCGAAAAAGTATAAAACAATACAGAAGGGATGAATTTTCGATACTTTTAACGAGCCGAACAAAACAAGCGCTCGATATTTTTGTGTAATAATCCCTCAGGTCCAAAAAGATTAAAATTTAGAGGAGGGATAGCACTTCCGGTCCCTTTAACGAGCTGGAGAGGCCAATGGCTCAGAAATATTTTCATATTTTACGAGTCAGTTGAAAAGAGCTTAAAGGAGACTCGTCTTTTGAGGAACGAGTGATAAAATTGGGTAGCAGCTGATTCTAGGTAAGGTTTGAAATGTTCCAATCATGGTAGTGTTACAAGGATGGCTAGTGAGATCACTCTTCGCAGTTGTTCCTCAAAAGGGGTAAACAATCAAATGGAGGTGAATGTCAGCCAATACAGAGTGGAGGTGATGATGAGAACATGACCAAGGCTTTTAAAGGCTGAAGTACTACATTCACGATGGTCATTTACCGGGAAATAGTTCATTTTTTAATGAGCTTAAATGAGGGGGGAAACATTTGCTCATGGCTTATGTTTATTTTTTAATGAGCTTGAACTATGCGTTAAAACTGCTCGATTAATCCAATCGTATAATAAGAATGTCCCATTTAAAAATGGCAATTTTTAGAGTTTTGCCCCACATCCTTTCTTTATGCAAGTTAGGAAATGACCAATCCAAAAAACAGATAAATGATCGCTCTTTGCTTGTATGCCAAAAGGCTTGCATGCCCCCAGGTATAAAATAAAGTTTCAAGGTTACCTTTTGTTCTTACCGACAAAACATTTTTTTTATCATGAAAGGTAATCCTCTTTCAAGTTACCAAAGATTGTTCTATTCACAGCACAAACAAAACATTTCTTCGGTGATGTCTATCGAAGTAGACAAAGGTGAGCGGTGCAGACGCCTCCACTCACATAACTTTGACAAGAGAATCTTGTTCCAGAATAACTCCCTCTTCCAATCACGGACGGGAGTACAGACCAGTCATATATCTCTCGCAGAAACGTATCCTATACCCGAAGTTTTCCTGCTGAAGCAGACTAGGGTGCATGCCCCCTGGGTTTCCGTCATGTCCCCCGAATCACTCGCGCTCATCAGGCGGACGAACTGGAGATTGATGAGACATTCCTTGTGTGAAAAGACCATTCAGGGATGGCATATGACTATTTTCTCTGTGTGATCTGGGAAATGAAAGCTGGTCTACGAGCTTGACCACTCTTCCTTCGTGCGGAAAACACATTACTCTAAAGTGTGAGGAGACAATCGCTCCCATGCAATAAATATAGTTTCATCCAAGGAGTAGATTATAATCCAGGGGTCCTTTAACTACCATTGCGTTCATTTGAATGGTTTTCCCCCTCAACGTTATGGGCACATTGGGAAGGATCCCTAACGATCGACTGGTTCCTTTGTCAAAGCCTGTTAGATTTCTCATCTCAAGCAAAAGCGATGGCGAACCAAGCGCTTTCCAAGCAGTCGAGGAAAGGATACTCACAGAAGCCCCTTCATCTATGATGGTACCAGCCATAACCATTCTATATACTTGAGCAATAATTCAGAATGGTACACTAGCTGGTAAACGGGGTCTGCCTAGTTGATTCCAGTCAAAGGAGACAACTAGGTTGCTTGGAGGTGGGACCGAATAGACGGCCGGGTACGACTCTGACGAACTTCCTTCCTGTGGTAAAGGAATGGGTAAATTGCCCCCATGTTCATTGGAGTCTGTGCTTACGAAAGTAATTTGGACGGTGTCATCCTTATTATCTTCTGTGACTGTATCATCTGAAGATGGAACCTCTGAAGGCAAGACCGGGTCAACTGCCACCTCGACCTTTTGACTTTCGTTTGGTATGGGTTCAGATGGTTTGTCTTCAATGATAGACGCTTCGGCCGACCACCTGGGCGGGTCAGCCAACTTTTCAACTAGTGACGGAATCGGCAAGAGTTTTTTATATCCAGGAGGAAGTCGTAATAGTAAGACCGGACGATTGTCCAAAACTCTTTTAGCCTTGTCTAAGAAGGGACAACGATGGACGGCGTGGTCGCCTTCGCACAGTTTACAAGGAAATCTATATTTTCCTTTTTGTCCTGGGGCTTCACTTTCACTAGTTGACGGTGTGCTTTCAACATGATCATCAGAGGTTGACGACACCGGGTTGTGCAAACGAGGAGACCAGTCCCTTAAGATCCGAGGGATGCAAGGACAATCTCTATGATAGTGGTCTCCTTTGCAAATGACACATGGCGATTTAGGCCTGGTCGGTGCAGTGTGTGGATTTTTGCTAGACAATGCTTGGTTGCCCCCTTTCACTTTTGGCTCCTTCTTCTTCTTCTCTTTCTTCTTCTTTTCCTTCTTCTTCTCAGGTACTTGATTTTTGGATTTACCAACCCCATCAAGCGAAGAAGAAGGAGGAGAAGAAGAATTGGAGGAAGTAGAAGGTTTGTGGGTAACTCTGGATTCGTCTAGTTGCTGACTCAATTGCTCAGGAATTGCGGTGTTCTGAACGACAGAGGTTGAGAAGAGCCATACGGGCAAGCCGATTGTCAATCTTGGAAGCGACAATGTGGCCATTTGGGGCGCACCAACATCTCCCCAAGAGGAGAAGGGACTAGGATTTCCTCCAAGGGGAATTCCTTGGTTGGTGGATTCCATTTTCTCAACCTAAGATCAACGTAGGAAAGGGTGATGATTATTCTGTTTAAAATAAATTTTAGACGCTTTGACACAACTTGTTTTTTCAATTTTTAAGAGTCGAGAAAAAACAAAAGATGACTCTAGTCACCTTCGATTTTTAATGAGCCTGAAGTGACAAGTGCTCAGATGGACCTTTTCCATTAAGGAGTCTGAAAAGGAACGAAAGGGACTGCTCTAGAAATCTAGGTAGAGGGATTACCAAACCAATCACAAAACTGTAGAATACTTTTTACGGTACGGCAGTCAATCTTCCCGAATGCTGTGTTCAGTGCATTGCGATCGATATGGCGGCAGACACGGCTTCCTATGGATAAAGGATTAAGCGTATTGTGGTCTCCCAAAATATACTCGATGGTACGTGGGAGCACAAGTCTGTACTGGCAATTATCTTCTCAAAGTGGAGGAATCACCCAACCATCAGTGAGAACAACAGTTACCAGGCTTTACGACGCCGGAATACGTCTCTAGCCTAGACTTCTAAATGTTGTGCGTTAGGTTCCAAAGCGTTGTTAGATTCATTGAATTTATTTTATAGTTGATCTTGTTTATGAAGTTTTCCTTTTAGGTTCACCGCGAGATGTAGATGTATAATTCCTAAAATGCAATCTAAGATGATAAACAACCTTTTATCTTCTTTGTGCAATGAAAATCCTAGCTACTAAGGAAAGAGAGACAATATTCTTTCACAAAGAGCAAAGAGCACACTCTAAATGCACTGTCCTAAATCAAACCAATCAAACAGTCTAAATGCAAATGCACATGCATGTATTTGTTTTCGGCTTTCTTAGTATGTGAATGGAAAAAGAAAGCTAATGCACAAATCTGAATTACTTTTCAAGTGACAATTACCAACAAGTTTCTTTTTGAAATAAAAAATGGAGACAATCACAACACTTTACAATTTGGAAATGAATACTTGCTTTCTACACTAGAAAAATTACAAATTCAGACCAAATACAATAGTAACAGGATAATCGACTATCTACAGCAACCAAACTCTTTCCTATGGCTGAAAATGACACTTGCGACGCTTTCAAATCAAAGGACGATAGTACGATTAAGTTACTTTTGCAAAGGAGAACTGAAAATGACTCAACAAATACACAAAAACATTTACAGTTCTTTTGTACAAAGGAGGCGGAATAACAGCAAGGAAAATTGGTTTCAAACAGAGATATACTGATCGCAGGCAGCAAAATTCATGAATAGAACTGGAAAGAATGAATCATAGAAACCAAAACTGAACAATGCCTAGTCTGATCAGCGCACCTGTAACACAGGGAATTTGAAATGCAGCGCACCTACTACACTCGGGAAGTGCGCTGAATTTCAGATTCACAGAACAGTACCTGCACTGGGCTAGAGACGAGACTTTGCTTGGGTTCCGGGTCACAGTTTGCAGTTCAGTTCATGGGTTTTGGCCGAGAAAACGATAATCAGTAATGCAACAATCAGGGGTAGATCTAAGGAGGATCTAAGAGCTACCACAAGGGGCAATCAGAAAATTTGTAAATCAGTTGTTTAATTTATAAACAAATCCTGGAGATTGACTAAAGTGGAATTTATCTACTTTGCATTTGCATAGCAAATGCAGTTCGAAAGCTACCTGGCTTGACTTTAGGCTCCATCTGTAAGTTTATAAAATAGACAACAAGGAAGATAAACAAACAAACTAATTCGTCCCCAGTGGAATCGCCATTTTGTTACATGGAAAAGTGTCTACACAGAACTGCTTATCCCACTAAGGTGTGATAACTACCTTAGAAACAAACAAAGTAAAGCTACTTTCATTTTTCCTTTATGAAGTATAGATGAGAGAAGAACAAAGAAGACCAACCTCTATCTTGCGCTAATCTCCTAGTTCGATTCCTCTCTTTCTTGATAGTCTTTCGCTACTTGTTCCCTTGCACACCCAGCTTCACAAAGTACCTGTAAGATCACATTAGCATAGCACTATATAAGAACATGGATCTATAATCATAAACAATCTAGGATCAGATGTAAATTGACCATACAAATGCATAAAACGTAAATTACACAAGAGTATGGAGGAAAACTTGAATAGCTTTTATTGATAAACAAGAAAGAGCCAAGGGAGTTACAACCAGTTGTTCTGACCCAGCATCATCCTCTCAGCAAGGAAGCCCCTCTTCACCTCATACAAAGCTTAGATCACCCAACAATCTGATGTTGTCTCAAGAAACCAACAGCAATTCCTTACAATATGCAAAATTCCAGCCTCTAGATCTCTGGGATGAGGGATCCATATATAGATATCTGTAAGGGAGATGAGTCAGCTTGTGACTTGATTAGTGTCTTCCCTCTGATAGTTCTTGCTTGCACTTGGAGATTGATGACCTCTTACTCATCCTTGGTCGAATTCAGAGAGGCAAGTGTCACAGGAGAAGTTTCTGGAAGTTTCCATGCCTCTCCATCTCGCGGAATGACACTGCCATTTGTCACTTCTCGCCCATCGCACCACATAGAAGGGCTTTTTGAAATGCAACGCACCCACACATTGTATTTAGGTGAGATGCAACGCACTTTGCCTATGGAACAGCTGAAATGATCCTGTTTTGACCAGCGCTGAGCAGTTTTTCATGGAGAACTTCTGGGAGAAGCTGTAATCAGTTGACCTTGTTCCTTTAGGGGTTAGAACAACACTTTTAGCGACTTAGGAGCCCTTGGTTTATGGACATTTCATGCTTGGGGTTGTAGTGCCCAAAATTTTCTATAACACCATGGGTAGGCCGACATTACATTCAAAACTAGAGCGGACAACCCTATGACTCTAACATACATTTCGCGCCCGCAATTCGTCGAGATTTACAACAATATCAACTCAAAACTTGGGCTTTTAGCCCCAAAACATGCCATGGGGGGATTCCATGCCCAACAATAGGCCTGGACTCTATGCAAGACTATGCCCAAAACTGACTTAAAGATATATACAATAAAAACTGACGACAAACCCTAGACTTGTGATGGACCAAGTTCTAAGTAGAACAACATAGAGCATTCTATCAACTATGACAAGAAAAGTAACATAAACTTACAACATCATATAGATTTAGCAGACTCTGTGTAGCATCAAGAATATGTAGCGTCAAATGCATAGTATCAAGAATAGGACATCCAAAATGTGGTATCAAAACTAACTATGATAGATAGAGACATAGAGATATAGTTGATACCCTGTATATACTTATGTTGTCCTGCAAAAAAATATGTCAGAGATGATACTCAAAATTCAAATATAAACACTAATCATACATACCTTGTTATAGGATACTTACCCTTGACTGTTGATGTGTGGTCCTGACTGCAATGATCCTTGAATGCATGTTTTTTCATACCTTCTAGGATATCTATATTGAATCTATTATATCTATGTAATTTCGAATCTCCAGGGTCTAAAATGTTGTCCTGTAGTATCCCTTTGAGTCCTCTTTCCAACCCCATAGGTTGGATCAAGATTGGATTCTTCAAGAAATAGTTACGCCCAATCTCCCATGATGATCTGATTATAGACTTGTTCAGTAGAGCGAATTTTTACGACGTGCCACATGTTGCTATTGCAACCTTCGACTCTAAAATGATACCCAACAAACTATAGCCTTTCCTTTAGCTATCGCTATTTATGAAATTTGAATCCAATGCTTAGAGAGAAAGTTATTACAATTTTCCCAATATCACCTATTTGACATGGAATTTGGGAGCTTGCAAAAACCCTAACTTACTTAGATCATATCTCCGAAAATAGTGCGAACTAAGATCTACAATTCCTTCGTGAGGTTCATCAAAATTTTGGCAATGGATTTTAACTTTAGAAGCTTTGCAGAAAAAGCATTATAGTGAAAATTCCATGATTGCCTGTTTGAATCCACAAAATCCCTATTAGAGGAGGATATGAGGGTCACTATTTATATGAATTCTTGAGTTGAGAGGGCCCTCAACAAGTGAGCATTGGAGGTATTTTAGGGAAAAGAACAAATTATTAATTATTTACCATTCAATGACCACAACCAATTATGACTAACATGCCACAACCCCATAGGGTTTTAGCCCACTAACTGGGGTTACTAACTCCAAACATAAATATCTCTCAAACCATTAAGAATTACATGGTGTGCCATATATCAACGGAAACATCTCAACGAGTAGAGTCTATCTAAAAGATCCTTGACTTAGAATAGAGTAAATTGTCAAGTAAAAATTCCCATTCAATATCAGGGTAGCCTCTGGTACTTCTTGGGTTGACATCAACGACAACCATTGATCAACACTATCTATATTTCATTAATAAGAAATCCAAGATGAGAATATAATGCTTGTTCTCACAAGAATAATCCCTACACAACTCAGCTGAAAAGCTAGCTCAAGCCAAATCCTTAGCCTATTCTACCGATATCCAAGCCCCTATTTCCTTGCATTGTTTCTTTGAGAATTAACCCATATTTAATGTGGGAAATCCTTCCTCAAAACTGTGCAGTCCATTAGGTCCTCTTCTTGATTGCATGCATGATATTTATAGCGCAGTAAATCATACAATTGATAGTACATTGTCCTTGCACTCTAGTCTCAACTAGTCTTTCTCAGAACTGACATGCATGAGTTTCTGATGAGTGAATCTTCAGTTAACTAGAGTAGCATGTGTGGATGCACCAGTGCACTAACTCACTACTAATCCTCTACTAGTTCAGCAAACAGTTAGAACTAGTTTAACTATCTATAACTTAGTAAAATGAGTTATCTAATTACAACTCAATCTAGACTTATACTAGACCCTTAAAATTTAGGGAGAACATTTACATGAATTCCAAAATACTTCCAACTCAAAATTCCTAAGTTAACTAAGTCAACTTAACTTAATTAACTATTACAAGTTTATATGAGAAAAGAATTACAATTTTAATTCACAATTTAATTCAAGGACAAATTAAATTGGAATTTCTAGATTCTATTTTTAACATTTCTTGTTGCTACTTTCAACGCACTCATCCATAATAGCTCTACGTATGAGGGATTTTAGTGTATCAAATCCTAGATTATATTTTCCCTCTTAACATTATATACAAATCTATCTACCAAATCCTTTGGGATCTCATATTCTTTTTTAGCCATTTGAAATATTTCCTCTTTAAGATCATGATGTATACAATAGTATTTATAGTTTTCTAAAAAAATATTCTCATATCATCCCATGATATTATTGAGTTGGTACCTAGACCCATAAACCATTTAATGGTTCCATCTTTTAGTATCAGGGGAAACAATTTTAACTTTTGAGCATCAAGTAATCATACGATATACATAATACTTCAAATTAAAAGAGAAGAAATTTCGAGTCTTATATTCTCGTATCGTGGAAGTTAGGAAGTACTAATGGTGATATTTTTTCATATTAACATTAGTGTCAGTATTTTGAATGAGGAATCCATAAGAATCTTCTCCATAGTCATCATCTCCTTCATTTCCCCTTCCTATACCTCCACCTTTATTGATTCTTCCACCATTGGGAGGGGGCCTTCTTCCTCCTTTACCACCTCTAGGTGGTGGTCATTCTCCTCATCATCCTCCTCCTATTACTATTTCATGTTCATTTGGAGGAAATATTTCATCTTCACCTTCTACCAATGAATCTTCTGAACTGAGGTAATAAAGTCCTTCAATTGTATTTTCCTCTTCTAGTTCTTCTATTAATTGTTCTCCATACAATGTTTCTTCTTCTTCTTATTTTTCAGTAAGTAATTCTAATTATTGTCCAAAGAGTTGTTCCCCTATTGAATAACGAAAAATGGTTGCTTCAGTTGGAGATATAGGTTCCTCTCCTACTACTTTGTTGTACTATGTAACAACCCCCCCATTTATGGATAAAAATAGCTAGGTTAGACATATAAATTGGGGCCCTTTTTAAATTTTTAGTCTTAGGATAATAAAACCTAACTCTAAGAAATTACCTTGAAAAATATTTCAAAAAAACCCAATGATGAGATCCTTATCGCAAATCACAAATCACACTTTTCCATGTGACTATCATAAAATACCTTTAAGAATCTGTGATGCGTGATCAAACCTCCTGCTGCCATATCCTGATTACAAGCACCTTGTCATTTTGCAAATCGCACTTCACAGACTTTGCAACTAATTTGGCTATGCCATTACAATGCCCATTAACGATTTGCGAAATGAAATATTGCGACAACCGCAATTGCATTTTGCCTTATAGTAAGCACAATGATATATTATATCCATTTGAATATTGCAATATGTGAATAAGAGCGGTAAGTGTGTGAAATAATTGCGTTTTAAATACAAAAGCAAACGAATTGTCAGGATAATAAATATTTAGCGGCTCGAGGAGAGCTAATAATTTTCCAAGTTATGGGTAGTTAACATTGAGTATCTCATTAAACCTTTCTCATGATCCAAGGTCATTTCAGAAATACTTTCAATCTTAATTGCCTGATATTGTCTACGTTGATATATCTTGTCCATTTCAGGCAAGCTACAAAAGACATGTCGTTGAGGAAGGTGATGCAGAAACAAAAGAAGCATAGCATTGCAGAATCTGAGTTTACAGAGATGGCTCCCATGTTCTCTGATACAGTCTACAGCTCTGATGGAGGAGCAACAACTTGGAAGGTCATTTACAATAGGCTTGAGCACGAACGTCCCAAGATTACTGTTAGAGGAGAAACAACTAACTCAACAAGATCTTCAAGGCTTCAATTCAAGGACACTGCCTGTTCTTTCCTACATAGGATATGAGTGAGGGCTAAAATCCTCCCATACATGAATATGATCAGGTGGGTGGTCAAAAACCTCACCATTGAAGATAGGAAATTCATGAATTCAAGAAACAAACTCATGGGATCATTCAGAGCATAAGACATGAAGAAAATTTATCATATATGTGATCCTCAGGATATATATGATATGACATACATGGCCAGCTTTGCAAAGAAGAAACCAAACTACTTCAAGTTGATTCAAGGCTGGAGAGTATTAGACAACAAATTAAAATTTGACAAATCAGGTATGTATGCTATAGCCTCTTTGGAAAACCCTTATAACTATGCAGTTGCTATGTTATGTAGACTATATGGGTTTCCAAATAATTCTAAGTTTTCCATAGAATGTATTCCTCTGATTGATGCCTGAGTTAACTCCCATATCATGAATTGGACCACCATCCTATCTGATAACCTAGCCACCACCATTACCGAGTATCAATAGAAGAGAGCCTCCTCTCTAGAGAACCTTCCCCCCTTATATTTTTGTGCCTACATTATGGACGCCATTTGTTTCTGTACTGCATTTCTGACCATGCATTGGAAATGGACTTTTCAAGACACCTACCCTATCCACCTCAGTCATAAGAAAATATGGGAATCCCATTATATACCCCCTTTCTATAAGATATGTCATTCTGTTTTTTTGCCCCTGCATCAAATAATTTTCAATAAGAAATCCCCTAGGTTTTCTAAAGAAGCCACAACAGACCTTCTAGTTGTCGGCAAATATTTTATTGAAGAATGGTTCACCTACATTAGGGTTTTTGGTAGCACAGCCGACCCACATGTCCTTCCTTTATATGCTTCTAATAAATTGTTAGAAATGGAAATCGCCTACCACACCGTAGGAAAAGGCCTAGCTAAAGTCCTCAAAGAAAACAAGAAGTTATTATGGCCCTCTTTTCCTGTCAAGTGCGGTTCTTTTGCTTTAGAAAATTTTAATCATGCTATTAAGGAGTCAACAAACATGGAAGCCCTCAAGCTTCACACATTGCGAAAAAGGCAATTCAATCCAGACATGGTAGCACATAATATCACTACTTAGGTAAAGCTCAAGCCATACAACCATGAGGATAATGATTTTGAAGACATGTTACAGTCGGCCAAGTCCTTCGAACAAGTGTTCAAATGGGATAAAGCGAACCTAAGTCCTGAAAATTTTGAAAGATTTCGGGAATTCAGAAATGAAAGGCTTGCAGTAATCCCACTACACTTGTTGAAAATTGAAGATAATCCTATACCAAGTGTGACTGTTAATAGTGAAGGAGGTAGTTCTCGCACAATATCTTAGGTGAATACTGAGAAAACACCCGATGCGAGGAAGTCCTTTAAAAATCACCTTTAAAAAATTGTGATGCGCGATCAAACCTCCCGCTGTGATATCATGATTATAAGCACCTTGTCATTTCACAAATCATACTTCACAGACTTTGCAAGTAATTAAGCTATGCCATTACAATACCCATTAATGATTTGCAAGGCTTGCAGTAATCCCACTACACTTGTTGAAAATTCAAGATAATCCTACACCAAGTGTGACTGTTAATAGTGAAGGACCTAGTTCTCGCACAATATCTTAGGTGAATACTGAGAAAACACTAGATATGAGGAAGTCCTTTAAAAATCTGCGATGCGTGATCAAACCTCCCGTTGTGATATCCTGATTATAAGCACCTTGTCATTTCGCAAATCACACTTCACAGACTTTGCAAGTAATTAAGCTATGCCATTACAATGCCCATTAACGATTTGCGAAATGAAATATTGCGACAACCACAATCGCATTTTGCCTTATAGTAAGCACACTGCTATATTGTATCCATTTGAAGATTGCGATATGCGAATAAGAGCGGTAAGCGTGTGAAATAATTGTGTTTTAAATACAAAAGTGAATGAATTATCAGGATAATAAATATTTAGCAGCTCAAGGAGAGCTAATCATTTTCCAAGTTATGGGTAGTTAACATTGAGTATCTCATTAAACCTTTCTCACGATCCAAGGTCATTTCAGAAATGCTTTCAATCTTAATTGCCTGATATTGTTTGCGTTGATATATCTTGTCCATTTCAGGCAAGCTACAAAAGACATGTCTTTGAGGAAGGTGATGCAGAAACAGAAGAAGCAGAGCATTGTAGAATCTGAGTTTGCAGAGATGGATCCCATATTCTCTGATACATTTTGCAGCTCTGATGGAGGAGCAATAGCTTGGGAGGTCATTTACAATAGGCTTGAGGACGAGTGTCCCAAGATTACTGTCAGAAGAGAAACAACTGACTCAACAAGACCTTCGGGGCTTCAATTCAAGGATGCTACCTATTCTTTCCTACATAGGATATGAGCGAGGGCTAAAATCCTCCCATACATGGATATGATCAAGTGGGTGGTCAAAAACCTCAGCATTGAAGATAGGTAATTCAGGAATTCAAGAAACAAACTCATGGGATCATTTAGAGCAGAAGACATGAAGAAAATGTATCATACATCTGATCCTTAAGATATATATGATAAGACATACATGGCCAGCTTCACAAAGAAGAACCCAGACCCCTTCAAGTTGATTCAGTGTTAGAGAGTATTAGACAACAAATTCAAATTTTACAAATCGGGTATGTATGCTATAACCTCTTTGGAAAACCATTATAGCTATGCAACTGCTATGTTATGTAGACTATATGGGTTGCCCAATAATTCTAAGTTTTCCATAGAATGGATTCCTCTAATTAATGCTTGCGTTAACTCCCACATCATGAATTGGGCCACAATCATATCTGATAACCTAGCCACCATCATTATCGAGTATCGACAGAAGAGAACCTCCTCTCCAGAGAGCCTTCCCCCCTTCTATTTTTGTGCCTACATTATGGATGACATTTGTTTCTATACTGCATTTCTGACCATGGGTTAGAAATGGACCTTTCAGGACCCCTACCGTATCCACCTCAGTCATAAGAAAATATGGGAATCCCATTATATACCCCATTTCTATAAGATATGTCATTATGTTGTTTTGCCCCTGCATCAAATAATTTTCAATAAGAAACCCCCTAGGTTTTCCCAAGAAGCTGCAACAGACCTTCTAGCTATCGGAAAATATTTTATTGAAGAATGGTTCACCTGCATTAGGGTTTTTTGTAGCACAGCTGACTCACATGCCATTCCTTTATATGTTTCTGATAAATTGTTAGCAAGGGAAATCGCCTACCAAACCGTAGGAAAAGGCCTAACTAAAGTCCTCAAAGAAAACAAGAAGTTATTATGGCCCTCTTTTCTTGTCAAGTGCAGTTCTTTTTCTTTAGAAAATTTTAATCATGCTATTAAGTAGTCAAAAAACATGGAAGCCCTCAGGATTCACACATTGACAAAAATTCAATTCGATCCAAATAAGGTAGCACATAAAATCACTACTGCGGTAAAGCTCAAGCCATACAACCATTAGGATAATGATTTTGAAGACCTGTTACAGTCAGCCAAGTCCTTCAAACAAGCATTCGAATGGGCTAAAGTGAACCTGAGTCCTAAAAATTTTGAAAGATTTCAAGAATTGAGAAATGAAAGGCTCGTAGTAATCCCATTACACTTGTTGAAAATTGAAGATAAGCCTACACCAAGTGTGACTATTAACAGTGAAGGACCTAGTTCTGGCACAGTGTCTTAGGTGAATACTAAGAAAACACTAGATATAGGGAAGTCCCAAGAGACAAATAATACAACAGATTCCAATAGGAAGTCAGCTAAAAATAGGTTCTGAGAACCCCACCTAAAGAAATCAGTTCAGAGGTCAAAGGTAGCAGTTTGGAGCAGGAGTGGGATTAGTTTAATCAGAAACTACAAGACACTCCCAAAATGACAGATACCTAAGAGACAATGGAGTGTCAAAGTCCTATACATATTCAAGAGAATATAGAGTCCAAGTCTATGGATGAGAAAACCAAACCCATTGATGAGCAGTGAAAGCCTATGGATGAACAGGTGACAACATCCTAGCAGACTGAGATTATCCCTTCTCTACCCACATCAGAGATCATCTTGAAAGTGATCGAAATCCCTCCACTTGATGTGTTCTATAGCCCACTCCAAAAGGCGGTAGTAAGGAGATAGAGAAAAAGGAAACGGGTAGAAACACCCGAGCTCCCACTTGGAAATGAGCCAATGGACATAGTTTGGAGGGAAATTCCTTTCAACCTAGCTGAGAACTTGACTAGATTGTCATAGTTCATGGGAGCATATGAAATGACCATTATGGAAAAATCCACTGAAGTCTCTACTTTGTCGAGAGAAAAGGAGGAGAGGATTGCACAACTCTAGCAGCAGCTCGAAAAAGAGAAAGCAAATATGAACAAGTGAGTAGCTTGCCCAATTGGAACAGAGCATGGAGGTCCTGAAAATAAGCCACAAAGTTGATATATCGGCTAAAGGCACGCAACTCCAAGAATTGTAGCAAGCCATGGAAAGATATAAGGACGTTCCCACTACTGAGGAGTTCATTAAAGAAGCTTTGGAACTGAATTCCCTCCTATTGAAACAGCAGGAGAATTTCTTCCAGAAGATGTCACACATTACTCCTTATCTGATAGAATCGACCAGCTAACAGATAACGCAATCAACCAGAGAACCGAGTTTACTGATCTCAACACTAGAATCTCAGAGTTCATCAAATGGCAGGAAACAAAAGATGAAAGGAAGGCCAATCTACCTGAAATCGAGGAAACACACAAAGACATTCTTTTCACAGATTGGGACACAAGAATCAAGCAAGTTGAGCTAGCAGTGGCAAGGGAAGTTGGGGTATCGAAGAATATAATCAAGGTAGTGAACCACACTCTATTTTTCACCAACCTGCTAAAGGAAGGTAGCCTAAAAGAAATTCCCGATTTGGGTGCTTTGCATAAAAGCTGGCAGGAAAAGGTGGAGACTCAAAGGGAGGCAATCGAAAAATTTACCAAGACCAACTGGGAGTCGTACTGGCAATACCTCATAAAACCACATAGCCAGTTCATGACACTTAACTGCTCACTTCATTCGACTCAGAAGATGTTTCCACCTCTCACCGATGCGATTTTCACAAGACAGCTCAAGACACATTTTGGGGCACCTACTAAACTCAAACCAATGACTGATATTTGCGATTTGAAGGACAAGCTAGCAGAAAACAAGTAATCATCTTAGTTCTACTCATCAGGCCACTGTTTATTTTTAAAGTTAGTTAACTAGTTGGGAGGAAGGTTGTTTGAAACCTCCTCAAATTTTGTATAATCTATTTTTGCGCATTAGTTAGAATAGTATTTATACCCTTCTCATGCATTTAGAGAAGGGTCTATAATTTTACAAAAAACATTTGAAAAGAATTCACTTTTGTAATTTTGTGAACACAATGGTGGAATTATGGAACATGATCTTTTCTTTTAGATATCATACTACTTTCCTTTATTGATGCACTATTATGTTCTTGGGAGATAATTTGATTTGAAGAAAGGACTTGATTTGTGTCATTCGTTAAATGAGAAGAATTTCATACATATGGTACTATTATATTGTATGATTGTTCATGTTTTCTTTAATTAGTGACAACACTTTACTTTCATGAATTGTGTGTGAGATTTATTTTTTTCTGCTAAGCATTAATTGCACTATTGGATGATGCCTAGTTGAAATTGTTAATTTTCATATATATAATTCATCATATATGCAATATGTTTTATAAATTTTTTTTGCTAAGTATTTAGTCAAAGAAATTATATTATATGTTATCATCTATGTTTATGCATGATTAATCTTTATTATCACATGTTAAGCAAATCTCTATGTAGATCGCGTACCACACAGAAATACCTGGGTTTATATTAGAATAAGTTAGTTAGAATATTTGCATGATAAAATAGGTCATTTGGATTATCATTATTCTATTTGAAAATTCTCATGAAACACCCACTCTCATATTAAAACCCACACTGGGAAACTAGTCCCATTATCCTCAGTCGGACCCACCATTTTAAATGGAAAAGAAGTTGTCTTAAGGTGTGGACTGGGTGGTTATCTCCCATGTTGTCACAGTGATTTTCGAGGCTTCAACATTTTAGCATTAGAAGGAGGGCCATCCGACTATGAATGGAATATAAACCTAAAGATCAATCGAAAAACATTCATAAGAGTCAAAACCCCTCCACAACTTCTACACCTTCTAGATCTCGTTTAAAATCTCTTGATTAAAAATCCAAAGTTATAGAAAAATCTCCCTCATCTCTTGAAGTAGTAAGAAAACCAACTTCTTAAGACTACACTCTCGAGTCTCCCGAAGTTCATTCTTTGATACAGAAATTGGAACAGATATCCATTTCTACTGAGAAGCCACAGAGGCCTAAAGTTTCTGATGAAAGTGTTACTTCCTTATTACAACAAACTGGTGTATTAACTAGATTGCAAAGTGAAAGGCTTGGAGTAACCCCTTTTGAGTTCCCCATCCCTCCACGATGTAGGAAAGTTACCTCACCAAGATCTGAATCGTATACCAGTGAGATCACATCACCTTTCCATCCATTCACTTCCCCATTCACTTCTAATCAATCCACAACTTCTCAGTTATCCACTTCTTTAATTAGTACTCCCACTAGTAGTACTAACCTAGTAGTAATTTTTTCGCCATCTATACCTACTTCTCGACCAAACATCCCATCTTCTTAGTCTCCAACTCAAGTTATGGCCAATCAACCCACTCAAACTTGGACAAATCTTGGTGTTGGTCTGGTTGCAAATCCAAATGCACTCCCAGCAAACCCAAAAAAATGGATACCCAAGTACAATCCTGACAATGGTCTTCCAACCGAAGAACATATAAATTACTTCATGTTTGCCATGAATCTTAATGGAGTTGCACATGAAGATGTTGTAATTAGACTGTTCCCTTATAACTTCTAAGGATCTGCTGGATCTTGGTATTTTTCCCTTCCAGAAGGATCAACTAGGAACTGGGATACTTTTCAAGAAGTATTTCTTGCAAAATTTGGTGATGACAGGACCATAGCATCCTTGATCAATGATATTTCTAATTTAAAAGCTAACTTAGATGAAAGGATCAAAGACTTCAACTACAAATTTAACAAGTTGCTAAAGAAACTTCCAGCTACCTCAAAGCCTGCTGTAGATGTACCAATAGAATGGTACATATCATCTCTTCCCTCTAATATTGGAATTTTCATAGATATAGCCAATAAGGCTACCCTTGTATAAGACATGTAAGAATCCCTGTCTGTAGAAAGAAGGATTATAGCTTTAGAAAAAAGATCAAAAATAGATGAGAGGAAGTCAAAGAAAGTAACGTTTAAGGATGATTCTAAAAATAAAGTTTCAAAGGACCCTTTCGATCTTGAAGGCCTACAGAAAGTATTAAAGACATTGTCTAATGAAATGGTTGAAATCAAGAAGTAGGTCATAGAATCCTCTGCTCCCAAGAAACCTTTTTTCTTGTTTAAAAGGATTCCTTATTCTGCATCACAACCCTAGAACACCATTTCAAATGTTGATTTTGATCAAGAACAGAAGAAGACTCACTAGCCGAAGAGGAAGTCGAAATGGAAGAATAAGTTGAATTAAATGGAATGTGGGACTTCATCCTCCCAAATGAAAAAGAGGGACAAGCTATGCCAGTAACTATGAGGAGAAAAAACTCTCTTGACACGGCTATCACAAATCAGAAACAAAAAATTGCTACTCCTGTAAAGGAGAAAACAGTAACAAAAAAGTCTAAGACTAGTCAGATGGACCCTATTCCACTAGATTCTCCAAATGCTTCCAAAACATTGGTAGTTTCAGATACAGTGGAATACAACATAGTCAAAGATATGAAAAACACTAGAGCAAACATTTCTTTACATAAACTCACTAAACTCAAGCAACAAAAGAAAATTTTGTTAAGAGAATTAAAAGCAATCCTTGTATCCCCTTTGCCATCTGCTGTAGTTACTCAAGTTGCCTATGACATGGGAAAACCTCCATCATCTTCCAACAAAGTAGATCCTTCAGATTTAGTCCTAATCAGTGATAGATCTATTTCTAATATTCCTCCATTTATGTTCACTTATGAAATTTTCAACATGAATGTTCATAACTGTCTTATTGATTCAGGAGCCTCTTCAAATATTATGCCAAGAGCCATGTGCACCAAATTGAGTATTACACCTCAAAATTCTGTGGTACACATAGTTCAATTAGACAAGAAAAAAGTAGAGGTATTCATAGAAATAGCATCAGTATCAACTGGGCTTTCCTCTAATCCAAAAGTTTCACAAATAATTGATATTTTAGTGGCTGATATCCCTGAATTTTATGGTTTAATCCTAAGTAGGGATTGGTATGAAAAGTTGCATCGTTACTTCGCAACTGATTAGTCTCACATGTGGTTGCCACATAATGGTAAACCAAACCAAATTAGGGTAGACCAAGAAAAGTTCATGAAATATATTGTCACTAACCTTGAGGGAATGAATGAACCTATTGCCTTCACCAATAACATCATTGGAAATTACTCAGCTGAGTCATTTTTGGGATCCTTTAATGCTTAGAGGTCTCGCTTCCCAGATAATGTCGTAGTGTCTCAAATAGAAATATTTTCACAAACATATGCTTCCAAGTGTGTAAATTTAGTAGATAAAATTTCAGATAATTCTTTGTTCTGGACTCTCTATTTTGATGGCTCCAAATTTGAAGATGGTGCAGGTGCAATATGCATTTTGATAATTCTACGAGGAGAGAAAACCATGTTAGCCTGCAGACTTGAATTTCAGTGTACCAATAATGTCGTTGAATATGAATCATTGATCCTAGGTCTGTACAAAGCCATTGGCCTTAACGTCAAATATATGCAAGTCTATGGTGATTATGAAATAATTGTGAAGTAGGTAAGAAATACAATTCATTGTGTCGCTGGGCACCTTAAACAGTATCTATCATTAGCCTAGAATCTAACTTCTCACTTCTCTAATTTTAACATTTCTTCAGTTCCTAGACTGCAAAACGCAAGTGCTGACTTCTTTGCTAATGTGGCATCCAAGCTTATACCCATAGAAGAGTTCAATCCAAACAGAGTTTCAATAGAGTTAATCTTTAGGCCATCTATTACTGATAATGTAACAAATTGGAGAGTATTCAATAACGATGTGGATTTAGTTAATTTCCTTACATCAGAAGGGTCCTATGAGGAATACATCATAGATGAACAAGAGCATGATCTCAAAATACAAAATGACCAGAATCAAAACCCAATGCCGAAGTCTATAGTTAAGATGGAAGATCTCGATGATCTAAAGGATAGATTCAAGAAAGTTACTAACTCCAAAACTCAAAGTTCGACTTTGAGATTTGAAGAAGTAAACTTAGGGTCAACCTCAAAACCTCAAAATGTCAACCTAGGTCTTGGCCTATCATCAGAAGAATGAGTATCATTCATCAGGTTATTGAAAACATACAAAGGTGTCTTTTCTTGGGATTATGAAGATCTAAAGATCTATGATACCTATGTAATTCAACATACCATACCTATGACTTCGAATGAAAATCCAGTGTAACAGAAGCTTCAAAAAATTCACCCAAACCTTGAAAGTCAAATCAAATTTGAACAAAACAAGCTTCTGAACGCCAAAATAATCTTCCCTGTTAGACACTCTAAATGGGTATCGAATATGGTGTCTGTAAGGAAAAAGAATGGTGATATTAGGATTTGTATTGATTTTAGGAACCTGAATAAAGCTTGCCAAAAAGATAACTTTCCTTTGCCTACCATGGAATAGATATTGCAATCAGTTGTAGGTTCCAAATTAATGTCATTTCTAGATGGATTCTCAGGATATAATCAAATTCTTGTGCACCCAGATGACAGATTAAAGACAACATTCAGAACGAAGTAGGGAACATATGCCTATTAGAAGATGCCTTTTGGACTCATTAGCGCAGGTGCTACATTTCAACGTGCTATGGATATTTCTTTTAAAGGTCTGATTAATAAATTAGTTGTTATTTACTTAGATGACATCACAATATTTTCTAAGGATAGGAACAATCATTTAAGTGACCTGAAGCATATTTTTGAAAGATGCAGGAAATATGGCATTTCCTTAAATCCCAAAAAATCTTATTTTTCTTTACCGGAAGGCAAACTCCTTGGGTTTATAGTATCCAAGAAAGGGATTTACATTGATCCCAATAGAGTCCAAGAGATCGAAAATATTGCTCTCCCACATAACAAAAAGACCATGCAATCATTCCTAGGCCAAAATAATTTTGTAAAAATATTTGTCCTAGACTTTTGACAAATTGTCCTACACCTTCAAACAATGATATGAAAAAAGTAGTTTTCAAATGGGGCAAACATGAAAGGGAGTCATTCGAGTTGGTTAAGAAATCCATTATTAATGCTCCTTCATTGACAACTCCTGACTTTCTCAAACCTTTTGCATTATATACTTTTTCATTTGATACATCTTATGCAATAGTTCTAACACGAGTAAATGATGAAAATATTGAAGCACCTATCTCCTTTTTCAGATCTAACTTGCAAGGTGCCGAGTTAAATTATTCAATTGTCGAGAAACAAGAATTTGCTATTTTAAAAACCTTGAAAAATTTCAAACCTTTTCTTCTTAAAGCCAATACAAAGATAATAGTATCCTACCCCGTAGTAAGGCAATTATTAATCCAAAGAGAAGTAGGGGAGAAAATAGCCAATTGGGTTACTACACTTCAAGAATATGATGTGGAAATCCGAACAGCTAAAATTTTTAGGGGTCAAGGTTTTTGTAGGATGTTAACAAGAGCTTCCCAGTTATCAACAGAAGAAGATCAAGGTAATGAAGTACAAATATCAGAGGTAATCCTCAATGACACACAATCATAATATGTTGATTTGAAATTTTACTTAAAGAACAGATATGCTCCTATGCACCTTAATTACAAAACAAAGAGTTTTTTAAGGTTGAAATCAAATCAGTATCAATTAGTCGATGATGTATTGTTTAGGCAAAATTATGATTCAGTATTACGAAGATGCTTGGAGAAACCTGAAGCTGAAAAGGTCATGCAGGAAGTACATGATGGACCAGCTAGAGGACGTTTTAGAGGAAATACCACAGCTCACAAAATCTTGTATGCAAAATATTATTGGCCAACGATATTTAAAGATGCACATGAATATGCAAGAAAGTGTAAAACTTGTCAAACTACAGTCAAAAGAGAAAGGAAGGCAAAATTCTCATTGCAACTATTAAACATACAAGAACCATTTGAAAAATGGGGATTAGACATAATTGGTGAGATTGTTCCTAACTCTTTCAAACTACAGAGATTCATTCTTACAGCTACAAATTATTTTACAAAATGGGTAGAATCTATCCCCTTAAGGATAGCCAATACAAAAAGCATTACGGACTTCAATGACCAGTACATTATTATCGGGTTTGGTTTACCCTGATCTTTAATGTTTGACAATGCATCTTACTTTTCTGGGAATGAAATGTTAGAATTTTCTCTAAAGCGAGGTTTTAAACTAAAATATTCAGTCAACTATTATCCACAAGGTAATGGACTAGTATAATCAACAAACAAAAACCTCATCAAAATTATCAAAAGGACTATTAACTAAAATCATAAGAATTGGCACAAAGCATTGACATTTGCTCTATGGGAAAACAAAATCACACAGAAGGCATGTATCGGTTCTTCCCCTTTTGCTTTGGTTTATGGAAAAGAAGTTGTTCTTCCCACAAACATAGCAATCCCATCTCTTGCCCTAGTGCAATTCATCGATGAAAACCCTTCTTCTTCTCTCCAAGCTAGATAGTTTCAGATTCTTAAGCTTGAAGAAGAATGATAAAAGGCCAAAGCAACCCACTTTTGTCATCAAAAATTAGTCAAAGCCTCTTTTGATACAACCTCTGCCAGTCAAAAAATTTTGAAGTAGGGGATTTGGTTTTGAAATGGGACAAAGCACACGAGGAAAAAGATAAACATACCAAATTTCAAAGACTATGGCTTGGACCTTTTCAAATTATTGAGAAAATTTGACAATCAACATTTCTTTTACAAGACTTATTAGGTAAGAAGGATTCTTTTCCTGTTAATGGGAAAATCTTGAAAAAATACTTTTCTTAGAAGACATGCTCTTCCAATTTTGTATCATATCGCCTTTCAAATTCTTAGGAAAGCAAAGTTTAAGTAGTATTTACTTTTGGTTTTTCAAAATAAAATCTTTGATAATATTTCTGATTTTTCACTTCTATAAGGAAGTAAAAGTTAAAAGAAATAATAGAACATTTGAGTACCAAAGAAAATCTCATCTCTTTGAAAAACTTGATCTTGCTAAAAACATTTATTCTATGAACAAACTCTTATATTTTAGAGTATGAATGTTTTGTTATTAGCCAAGAAAAGAATCTTTAACCTAGTAAGGACTTTCTGCAGATCAATATCTTGAAACTCTATCATTATCATCCAAAACTCTCAAAAGATCCAATGATTCACCCCATTGATAAAATTTTCCTTTTTTCAGAGTGTGATTATAAAATATACAAAACCTAGAAGATAAAAAGTCTCATTGCGAGCTTGTTTACCATGGTCATAGGGAAATAATTAAATTGATATTACCAATACTGCATATCAAAACAGGGTAATAGCTGATGATCTCACCGATCAGAAGACAAGGGGTCTCATCAAGAGCCAGGTTGTTCAGTTTAGTTACAAGTAGTGAATGGAATTGTCATTATTAGGTTACCAAGCCTAGATGATGTCTTTTAAGAAACCTCAAAGAAAATATTATATTAAAAAAGGAAAAAGGGACAAGATCCAAGTGATATTCAAAGAAAGTGAATATCATTTCGAAATTTTAAAATTGCTTCAGATGGGATAATGAATCATTGTTGGCTAAAAGATAACCCTGTCGAGGCTATGAACGTCTGCTGACAACAAAGGTTCTATCTGTGATAAATGAGTAAATATCAAAAACTAATCTGTAGAAAACACCTTCTATATCACTTTAACTCTTATTATTGACTGATGCAAACATTTGTATCTATATCATTACAAGAGTAAAGTAGTTGAATAAATAGATTATGTAAGTGATAACGATTCTAGAGAAATGTTGTTTACTTTTATAACTCATGTTATTATTATTCCTATAACCCTAATTACTTTGAAAATTTTAGAAATTTTAGAAAACTACCCAGAGATAGTTGGTTCTCCCAACTGAATTGCCAATTGTTGTACTATGTAACAACCCCCCCATTTATGGATAAAATAGCTAGGTTAGAGATATAAATGGGGACCCGTTTTAAATTTTTAGTCTTAGGATAATAAAACCTAACTCTAAGAAATTACCTTGAAAAATATTTCAAAAAAAACCCAAGGATGAGATCCTTATCGCAAATAAAAAATCACACTTTTCCATGTGACTATCATAAAATACCTTTAAAAATATGTGATGCGCGATCAAACCTCCTGCTGCTATATCCTGATTACAAGCACCTTGTAATTTTGCAAATCACACTTCACAGACTTTGCAAGTAATTTGTCTATGCCATTATAATGCCCATTAAATATTTGCGAAATGAAATATTGCGACAATCGCAATTGCATTTTTCCTTATAGTAAGCACAATGATATATTGTATCCATTTGAAAATTGCAATATGTGAATAAGAGCGGTAAGCATGTGAAATAATTTCGTTTTAAATACAAAAGCAAACGAATCGTCAGGATAATAAATATTTCGAGGCTCGAGGAGAGCTAATCATTTTCCAAGTTATGGGTAGTTAACATTGAGTATCTCATTAAACCTTTCTCATGATCCAAGTTCATTTCAGAAATGCTTTCAATCTTAATTGCCTGATATTGTCTACGCTGATATGTCTTGTCCATTTCAGGAAAGCTACAAAAGACATGTCATTGAGGAAGGTGATGCAGAAACAAAAGAAGCAGAGCGTTGCAGAATCTAAGTTTATAGAGATGGCTCCCATATTCTTTGATATAGTCTACAGCTCTGATGGAGAAGCAACAACTTGGGAGGTCATTTACAATAGGCTTGAGGACGAGTGTCCCAAGATTACTGTTAGAAGAGAAACAACTAACTCAACAAGATCTTCGTGGCTTCAATTCAAGGACACTGCCTGTTCTTTCCTACATAGGATATGAGTGAGGGCTAAAATCCTCCCATACATGGATATGATTAGGTGGGTGGTCAAAAAGTTCACCATTGAAGATAGGAAATTCAAGAATTCAAGAAACAAATTCATGGGATCATTCAGGGAAGAAGACATGAAGAAAATTTATCACACTGTGATCCTCATGATATATATGATATGACATACATGGCCAGCTTTGCAAAGAAGAAACCAGACCCCTTCAAGTTGATTCAGGGCTAGAGAGTATTAGACAACAAATTCAAATTTGACAAATTGGGTATGTATGCTATAGCCTCTTTGGAAAACCCTTATAACTATGTAGTTGCTATGTTATGTAGACTATATGGGTTTCCCAATAATTCTAAGTTTTCCATAGAATGGATTCCTCTGATTGATGCCTGCGTTAACTCCCACATCATGAATTGGACCACCATCCTATCTGATAACCTAGCCACCACCATTATCGAGTATCGATAGAAGAGAGACTCCTCTCTAGAGAACCTTCACCCCTTATATTTTTGTGCCTACATTATGGACGCCATTTATTTTGGTACTGCATTTCTGACCATGGGTTGGAAATGGACTTTTTAGGACCCCTACCCTATCCACCTCAGTCATAAGAAAATATGGGAATCCCATTATATACCCCATTTCTATAAGATATGTCATTCTGTTGTTATGCCCCTGCATCAAATAATTTTCAATAAGAAATCCCCTAGGTTTTGCGAAGAAGCCACAACAGACCTTCTAGCTGTCAGCAAATATTTTATTGAAGATTGGTTCACCTACATTAGGGTTTTTGGTAGCACAGCCGACCCACATGTCCTTCCTTTATATGTTTCTAATAAATTGTTAGAAATGGAAATTGCCTACCACACTGTAGGAAAAGGCCTAACTAAAGTCCTCAAAGAAAACAAGAAGTTATTATGGCCCTCTTTTCTTGTCAAGTGCGGTTCTTTTACTTTAGAAAATTCTAATCATGCTATTAAGGAGTCAACAAACATGGAAGCCCTCAAGCTTCACACATTGCCAAAAAGGCAATTCAATCTAGACGAGGTAGCACATAACATCACTACTTTGGTAAAGCTCAAGCCATACAACCATGAGGATAATGATTTTGAAGAATTGTTACTGTCAGCCAAGTCCTTCGAACTAGTGTTCGAATGGGTTAAAGTGAACCTAAGTCCTGAAAATTTTGAAAGATTTCAGGAATTTAGAAATGAAAGGCTTGCAGTAATCCCACTACACTCGTTGAAAATTGAAGATAATCCTACACCAAGTGTGACTATTAACAGTGAAGGACCTAGTTCTCGTACAGTGTCTTAGGTGAATACTGAAAAAACACCAGATACGAGGAAGTCCTAAGAGATAGATAATAAAAAAGAGTCCAATAGGAATTCAGCTAAAAAATAGGTTTTGAGCACCCCACCTAAAGAAATTAGTTCAGAGGTCAGAGGTAGCAGTTTGGAGCAAGAGTGGGATCTGTTTAATCAGAAACTGAGACACTCCCAAAACGATAGATACCCAAGAGACAATGGAGTGTCAAACTCCTCTACATATTTAGGAGAATACAGAGTCCAAGTCTAAGGATGAGAAGACCAAACCCATGAATGAGTTGTCAAAGCCTATGGATGAACAAGTGATAACATCTCAACAAACTGAGATTATCCCTGCTCTACCCACATCAAAGATCATCTTGAAAGTGACTGAAGTCCCTCCACTTGATGTGTTCTACAGCTTTCTCCACAAGGCGGTAGTAAGGAGACAAGAGAAAAAGGAAAAGGGTAGAAACACCCAATCTCCCACCCGGAAATGAGCCAATGGACATAGTTTGGAGGGACATTCCTTTCAACCCAGTTGAGAACTTCACTAGATTGTCATAGTTTATGGGAGAATATGCAACTGCCACTATGGACAAAGCCACTAAAGTCTCTACTTTGTTGAGAGAAAAGGAGGAAAGGATTGCACAACTCGAGCAACAACTCGAAACAGAGAAAGAGAATGTGAACAGGGAAGCAGCTGAGAAGCTTGCCCAATTGTAAGAGAGCATGGAGGTTCTCAAAATAAGCCATGAAGCTGATATATCGGCTAAAGACATGCAACTCTAAGAATTGCAACAATCCATGGAAAGATGTAAGGACGTTCCCCCTACTGAGGAGTTCGTTAAAGATGCTCTGGAACTAAATTCCCTCATAATGAAAAAACAGGAGAATTTTTACCAAAAGATGTCACACATTACTCGTTATCTGATCACTAGTGACCAGCTAACAGATAAGGCAATCAACCAGAGAACCGAGTTTATGGATATCAACACCATGTTAGGATATTTCGACACATAGGAAATAGTTAAGTATAACTTGGTCTTTAACTATAACTTGGTCTAGTGTAGAGTTAGGTAAAGTGTGTTTCTTTACTATGTATTTTTGTAACTTACAATCTGACGGTCACGATACATAGTGATCCAACGGTTCATTCTCTCCTCAGTATTACCGACACTTGATTTGTGGCTTAACACCCGATTGGTCCATGATATCTATTTAAAGAGCATGGAGGGTCATTTGTAGGGTAACCATTCATGAGAGAAGCTGATGTATTCTTTTATTAATAAATTGCCTAAAGTGGTCGCGTTGGCTCAGGCTGTGGACTGTTTCCCTCTTTGAGGGTTTTAACCACGTCAACAATATTGGTGTATTGATCTGTGATCTATTTGCGAGCGGTGTCCTTTGGTGTTATATCTGAGGAACTTACCCTCTAAATTCCTACACACTAGAATCTCGAAGTTCATCAAATGGCAGGAAACAAAAGACAGAAGGAAGGCCAATCTGCCTGAAATTGAGGAAACACACAAAGACATTCTTTTCATAGATTAGGACGCAAGAATCAAGAAAGCTGAGCTAGCAGTAGCAAGGGAAGCTGGGGTATCGAAGAATATAATCAAGGTGGTGAACCACACTCTATTTGTCACCAACATACTAAAGGAAGGCAACCTAAAAGAAATGCCTGATTTGGGTGCTTTGCATAAAAGATGGTAGGAAAAGGCAGAGACTCAAAGGGAGGCAATCGCAAAATTGACCAAGACCAACTGGGAGTCGTATTGGCAATACCTCGTAAAACCACATAACCATGTCATGACCCTTAACTTCTCACTTCATTCAACTCAGCGGATGTTGCCACCTTTCACTGATGTTATTTTTGTAGGACAACTTAGGACACATTTTGGGGCACCTCCTCAACTCAAAATAATGACCGATATTTGCAATTTGAAGGACAAGTTGGTAGACAACAAGTCATCACCTTAGTTTTGGTCATCAGGCAACTGTTTATTTTTAGAGTTAGTTAACTAGTTAGGAGGAAGATTGTTTGAAACCTCAATTTTTGTATAATCTATTTTTGCACACTATATAGAATAGTATTTATACCCTTCTCATGCATTTAGAGAAGGGTCCAAAATATTTCCAAAAACATTTGCAAAGAATTCACTTTTGTAATTTTGTGAATGCTTTGGTGGAATTATGGAACATGATCATTTCTTTTAGATATTAGACTAATTTCCTTTGTTGACACACTATTGTGTTCCTGGGAGATAATTTGATTTGAAGAAAGGAGTTGATCCATGTCATTCGTGTTGGGTGTGGAGCCTGATTATCTTCTTTATTTAGAGGTATCGCTAGATTGGACCCCAGTTCGTAATGTGGTGGCAACGCCGCTCATAAAATATATGCTGCAGGGGGGGTCCAAGTGGGGGGGGGGGGGTGGGGGGGGGGCGATAGCGACCTTTGGAAGGCCCCCCCCCCCCCCCCCCCCCCCCCCCCCCCCCCCCCCCCCCAACCCCCGAAGCTAAAAATAGATGTAAAATTGCCTTTTAAAATGTTGTGATTTTGTAGTCAATCTGGGCCATTCATTAGGCATAGATCTGATAGTAGAAGTTATGTTTAATTTAGGGTTTTTTGCCCTAGAAGGCAACCCCTCGCTATATATGAGGAAATTATATTGCATCTATGTAGATATGTATTCTAAGGAAGAAAGAGAGAGGAGATTGTGTGAGAGAGAAGAGGGAATTACGATGAATCTGATGTAGGTTTTATCTCTTTAGTTTGCTGGATAATATAAAAGGAAGGACTGGCTATTTCTCTGTGGATGTGGCCCAAATTGGGTGAGCCACGTATATATGTGTCTCTCTTGTTTTATGCATTTTTCATGTTTATATTTTTGCAATATTTTATGTGTTCCATTGCTCTATAATAAATAACTTTCCAACAACTGGTATCAGAGCCGAAGGTCTATTTGGCTAATAAACTCGCAGGAGAGAAGGGTTCCTGGTTTGAGTGGGAGTAATGGTGGAAGATGGTAGGTTTAGTGTCGAAAAATTTAACGGCCAAAACTACCAGTTGTAGAAGATGCTGATGGAAGATTATCCGTATTAGAGATATCTGTACCAACCATTGAGCGGAAAGGCAAAGAAGCCGACGAGTATGACAAACACAGAATGGGATATTCTCAATAGAAGGCCACTTAGAAAAATACGGTTGTGCCTAGCGGCATCGATAGTGTTTAATATTTCAAAGGAAATGACAACAGAGGGTTTAATGTCGACATTGGCCAAACTATATGAAAAACCCTTAGCCTCAAATAAGGTATTTCTTATGAAGCATTTATTTCATATGAAAATGTCAAAAGGTGGATCCATTTCTGATCAGTTAAATGAATTTAATATAGTTACCAGTCAGTTGAGTTCTGTAGGGGTAACTTTTGATGATGAAGTCAGGGCTTTATTATTTCTGTGCTCATTGCTAAAAAGTTCGAATGATTTAGTTATGGCCATTAGTAACTCTGTCTATGGATCTAGTACTTTAAAGTTTGATGATGTTGTCATTGCAATCCTTAGCGAGGAAATGTGACAAAAAAGTTCCAGTGAGACAACAGGTAATGTTTTTATTGCAAAGACTAGGGGAAGAAAAATGGAAAGAGGAAAGAGCCTAGGATATCGCAGTAATTCAAGGAAAGGAAAATCCAAGTCCAGATCGGGGATAGTGTGCTAGAAATGCGGGAAAAAAGGACACTTGAAGAAATACTACAAGTCTCGGAAGGGAAAAGAAGGAGACGCACAACAAGAAAACAATCATGAAGCGAATGTGACAGGTGATGTGTTACAAAATGCTTTGATTCTTTCTTTAGAAAATATTATTGATGCTTGGGTGGTAGATTCAAGGGCCTCATTCCATGCCACGCCTGATAGGAAACATTTTCATGATTATGTTCAAGGAGATTTTGGACAGGTTCGATTTGGTGATGATAAACCGTATAAAATCATTGGAATGTGTATAGTTTTTATAAGAAAATAGAATGGAAATCAATGGCTATTGAAGGAGATAATGCATATTCTAGATCTAAAGAAAAATCTTATTTCAATAGGGCAGTTGGGAGGTGAAGGATTTGTGATTTCTTTTACAGATAAAACCTGGAAGGTCACTAAAGGATCCCTGGTAATAGCAAAAGGAGAAAAGGTTGGTACAATGTATTTATGCAATGGTATTTCTAATTCTGTTAATGCTTTAACATTTACAGGAGAAGATACAGCATTGTGGCATCATAGGCTCGGGCACGAGTGAGAAGGGGATTCAGATTCTTCACTCAAGAAATTTGTTGCCAGGTTTGAAGCATGTTGATTTAAAATTTTGTGAGAATTGTGTTTATGGAACACAGAAGAGATTCGGGTTCCTCAGAGTTGGGAAAGAAAAGAAGAGCACAAAACTAGAGCTTCCACATACATATGTATGGGGACCTGCTCAGGTATCATCTCTTGGTGGCTCTCGTTATTATGTTACTTTTATTGATGATGCAACTAGAAAAACCTGGATTTATTGTATTCGAAACAAATATGATTTATTTGATACTTTCAAGAAATGGAAAGCTTTGGTTGAAAATGAGACAGGAAAAAGGTTGAAGTGTCTCAGATCAGATAATGGAGATGAATATTGCAACAAAGAGTTTGATATGTATTGTTCAGAGAATGGAATTCGTAGAGAGAAGACATGCTTGTTGCAGGTTATAACATGTAGGAAATCAATTTGCTCAAAAAGAAAATTGGCGAACTCATTTGCAATGAAGGATTTGGGTGCTGCAAAATAAATCCTTAGTATGAGAATAACGAGAGACAGGAAGAATCGCAAATTAACATTGTCTCAAAGTGAGTACATAGAAAAGGTTTTGAAAAGGTTTAATATGGAGAATGCAAAACTAGTTAGTATACCTTTGGCTAGCTATTTCAAATTAAGTAACGAGGAGTGTCCCAAGGCTCAGGAAGAAATGGCTCATATGTCTAAAGTTCCGTATGCATAAACAGTTGGAAGCTTAATGTATGCAATGGTCTGCACAAGGCCTGATATTGCACATGCAGTGGGAGTTGTAAGAAGGTACATGAATGATCTAGGAAAAGAACATTGGATGGCGGTGAAGTGGATTCTCAGGTATTTGAGAGGTACCACAAATCAAGCATTATGCTTTGGTGGTTCAAACATTTCTCTACAGGGATATGTTGATGTAGATATGGTGGGTGATAGAGATAATAGGAGGAGCACAACAGGGTATGTGTTTACTGTAGGTGGAACAACTGTCAGTTAGGTCTCAAAACTACAAAGTGTTGTTGCACTCTCAACAACGGAAGCAGAGTATGTTGCTGCTATAGAGGCTAGTAAAGAAATGATTTGGTTACAAAGGTTTCTGGATGAATTGGGTAAGAAGCAGGAGTTGGGCAGGTTATACAATGACAGCCAGAGTGCCATACATCTTGCAAAGAACTCTGCATTTCATTCCAAGACTAAACATATACATCTCAAGTACCATTTCATATGGTTAGCATTAGAGGATGGAGAGTTGAAGCTGGAAAAGATACACACTAGCCAGAATCCTACAGATATGTTAAAAAAAGTTATAACCAGGGAGAAACTAAGAATCTACTCAGTTTCAATTGGCCATCAAGTATGATGAAGAAGATGAGAAACAGCCAGGTCCAAAGTGGAGTCATATTCCAGCAAATGAAGCAGTGCTGGAGTTGCTATAATTAGTCTCCAAGTGGGAGATTGTTGGGTGTGGAGCCTGATTATCTTCTTTATTTAGAGGTATCGCCATATTGGACCCCAGTTTGTAATGTGGTGGCAACGCTACCCGTGAAATATATGCTACAGGGGGGTGCAGGGGGCGGGGGTAGCTGCGACCTTTGGGAGTCCCCCCTAGTGGGGGGATCGGGGGAAGCACCCCCGAAGCTAAAAATAGATGTAAAATTGCCTTGTAAAATGTTGTAATTTCATAGTCAATCTAGGTCATTCATCAGGCGGAGATCTGACGGTAGAAGTTATGTTTAGTTTAGGGATTTGTTTCCCTATAAGGCAACCCCTCGCTATATATTAGGGAATTGTATTGTGTCTATGTAGATCTGTATTCTTAGGAATGAAGAGAGAGAAGATTGTGTGAGAGCGAAGAGGGAATTACAGTGGATCTGTTGTAGCTTGTATCTCTTCAATTTGCTGGATAATATAAAAGGAAGGACTGGCTATTTCTCCATGGATGTAGCCCAAATTGGGTGAACCACGTATATCTGTGTCTCTCTTGTTTTATGCATTTTCCGTGTTTATATTTCTACAATATTTTATGTGTTCCATTGCTCTGTAATATATAATTTTCTAACAATTCGTTAAATGAGTAGAAATTCATACATATGGTACTCTTATCTTGTATGATTGTTTCTGTTTTCTTTTAATCAGTGACAAAACTTTACTTTCATGAATTATTTGTGAGATTTATTTTTTTTGTTAAGCATTAATTGCACTATTGTATGATACCTAGATGAAATTGTTAATTTTCATATATATAATTCATCATATATGCGATATATTTTATAAATTTCTTTGACTAACTATTTAGTCAAATAAATTATCTTATACGTTATCATATTTGTTTATATGTGATTAATCTTTATTATCACATGTTAAGCAAATATCTATGTAGATCGCATCCCACACAGAAATACCCGGGTTTATATTAGAATAAGTTAGTTAAAAGATTTGCATGATAGAATAGGTCATTTGTATTATCATTATTCTATTTTCAAACGCTCATGAATCACCCACTCTCATATTAAAACCCACACTGGGAAACTGGTCCCATTATCCCCAATCAGAGCCACCACTTTAAATGGCAAAGGAGTTGTCTTAAGGTCCGGACCGGGTGGTTATCCCCCATGTTGTCGCAACAATTTTCGAGGCGTCAACATACTTAAATAGAAGTTGGCTCTTCTCTACTTGTAATATTACTTATTTGTACCTCAGGAAGTATCCTTCTACTTGCAAAAGGCGTAATTCATGAGATGGATGGTGATGTGGCTCTTATCTCACCACATGGTCTAGCAGGGATGGTTGGTGATGATGGAACTAGAGTTCTAAAAATCTACTGCTAGAGTCCCTTTCCCTATACATGCATTCTAAAATGTTTATGTATCTAAGAATGAGTGATCCATGTGGATATTGGTGGCCACCCGCCAATTCCACTTGGACCCCCACCATTGCTTCTTTCAGTTTTTCAGTTTCCTTAATTGTAGCACAATTTACTATTTTTAGCAGTTTTTCGGGTCCTAAACTTTCAGAGCAGTTTTGAGGCCCTAAATGACATTTTTTTTTTTAAATCTATTGCCATTGATTTTATGCCTAAAATCACCTTTACCATCGTAGTCCTTAGAGAGATCTTTCCAATGAGTTATCATGCGCATCAAACAGAGATAATATGACCAAGTCACAACCCTCGGGAAGTTGGCTATCCAACTCACCCCAACGGGGCCCATAAACTCTTAGTGTTACATCTTCTCGGGTTAGGATTTTGGTTGTTTAGGGTTTGCTCCTATTGTTCAATAATAAAAAGGCCCTTGAGCCTCATTGGAAGGTAGTTCAGAGGTAGGTAGCCACCAAATCTCTTCTCAGAGATAAGTACCATCGCCGTAATTGGTTTATTTCCATTTCTGTTTGTAAGCATATTTCAGTAGTTTACATTAATGAAATGAAGTATTATTTCTGCTACATCTCTATGTTTATGGTTATCTCCGTAATTTTTTGCATTCCCATTTAAATCCGGATCAGTGGTATCAGAGCGGTCCACTTTTTTTCTCTGTTTTTCTTTGCATGTCCCCATCGAGTTCGGGATATAAGGAGTTAGGGCTTGAACTGGTCGAACCTTTGCAAGACCAGCCTGGCAAATCCCAACAGCCTCCCATGGAAGATGAAAAGAAATATGAGGGGGTAGGAGATCCTATCAAAATCTTGCTCGAAGAAGCCCTTGAGTGAAAAAGGAACACGATGATGGACAACTTTGTCCAGATCCTTCAGCGGCTAACCAGGGGCAATGCATCGGCTTCCAACAGCTACTTTTGAAATCCCCATATTCAAGGGTCAGATAGACGCAGATGTTGTCGATAAATGGTTAAATTTGCTAGAGGGTTATTTTTTTGTTCATGATTTTTCTAGTCGAGAAAAGATTATTTTCGCTCTTCTCAAAGCAGCCCCCCACATCAAGGACTGGTGGGAAACCTACTGCGAGTAGAAGGATGAAAGTACAGGCTCACTATTTTCATCCGCACCCACTTGGAATTCATTTCGGGATTCCATCAAGGAGCAATACTACCCTGTCGGAAGCTATGAGGATTAATACATAAAGTGGACCACGTTGTGGTAGGGAAGGGACCAAGACGTGCCAAAGTTTACCAATATTTTCCATCACCTTCACACAAAGTTGGGTATTAATGATTCAGAGTAGCATTTGGTACTCAAATACTGTGGTTTCCTGCACAAGTACAACCAAGAAGAAATAGAATTCCTGAACATCTCCTTGCTCGGCACAACATACCGATATGCTGTCAAGGTCGAGAAAAATTTTAAACTGAAGAAACGAGACTTTGGATTTGCGAATCCGAAGTAAGGGAAAGGTGCTCCCAAACCATAGAACAAAGGAAAAAGTGAAGGCAGGGCAACCTAAGACAAGCCGCCAAATCTGCAAGCAAAGAAAAATGTCGCGAATCTAAAAAGGGACACGGGAAAGTGGTGTGAGTTCCATAAGAGCTACACTCACAACACAAGTGAGTGTCGAGCCAAGCAATCACTGGTGGTTGAGCTAAAGGTTGCAGAATCAGATGCATGTTCAGACTTCGAGTCAGAACCTGACAAGGGGAATGACAAAGGGAAGCAGATTATTGATGCAGAGCCCAATGCCACCATTGCCACCATGAAGATCCAGAAGGAGGAACCCGAAGATCCAGAGGAGGAGGAGCATCTCTTCCACTCCCAGATGTGGGTAAAGGGCTCCCCGCTACAGTTCATTATCGACAGCTAGAGCCAAAAGAACCTCATTTCAACAGAGGCCATGAAGTGGTTGGACTTACCGACCACAACACATCCACAACCATACTCCATTGGGTGGCTTCACCAAGGATGGGATCTCTGCGTGAGTCAACAGTGTCACCTTCCATACAACATCAAGCTCTTCACATAAGAGGTATTGTGTGACATTGCTCCCCTTAAAGTTTGTGATGTATTATTAGGACAACCATACTTATGGAAGTGACATGCTATGTATGAATCAAGGCCTCGTGTTGTTATTGTTACTTTGGGAAATAAGTTGTACAGGATACTGGATGTAGCACCACCTACCGCTATCTCTTTGGTTACTGCAAAACAATGTAATAAGCTCATTTCCAAAACTGAGAAATTTGTTTTCTTGATGATACACCCTCAAGGAAAGAAGAAGACGGTGGCCACAACCTCTAGACAAGGCCCCTCCACACGAAAACTACAGATGGACAAGGTCGTGGAGGAGTACGAGGACATCCTCACCTCCCCCGCAGGGATTCCTTTGCACTGTCAGGTCAAGCGCTCCATGGATCTGACCCCGGGTGCACCACTTCCCAATGGACCAATCTACCGGCAGTCTGTTCTAGGGAACGATGAAATCAAGAGGCAGATTCAAGACCTACTGCAAAAAGGTTACATCCATCTGAGTTCATTGCCCTGTAAGAGCCTGATCGTGTTGGTACAAAAGAAGGATGGATTTTGGAGACTTTGTATTGACTATCGGGCACTGAACAAGATCACTATCTGTAATAGGTACCTGATCCCATGGATTGATGACCTCATAGACCAACTGAAGGGGGAAAATATTTCAGCAAGATCGATTTGAAGTCAGGATATCACTAGGTACCAATCAAACCCTCTGATGTGTGGAAGAGTGCCTTCAAAGACAAGGAGGGCCTTTTTAAATGGTTGGTTATGCCTTTCAGATTGACGAATGCTCCTGCAACCTTCATGAGGCTAATGGATGACATCTTTTTTCCATTCACCAACTCATTTGTAGTGGTATACTTGGATGACATCCTAATCTTCATCCAGAGTTGGGAAGAGCACCTCCACCACATCCGACAAGTTCTCCAAACACTACAGGAACACAAGTTATGTGCTAATTTAGAGAAATGCACTTTTAGGAAGAGTCGGGTTCAGTATTTGGGATACATTATTAATGAACAGGGGGTGCATGTGGATCTAGCTAAGATCCAAGTCATTCGAGATTGGCCATGTCCAACCACTCTGACAGAGCTCCGCAGCTTTCTAGGTCTTGCCAACTTCTATCGCAGGTTCATGTTGGGATTTTCTCATATCACTTGGCCCTTGAGTCAAGTCAGCGAGAGAGGAGCAAAAGCAAAATTATTTTGGTCTAAATCTCAATAGAAGGCATTCACAAAGTTGAAATATCACCTCTACTCAGCACCAATGCTCACATTACCAGACTTGCAACAACCATTTGAGGTCGAAACAAATGCCTCTGACTATGCTATTGGGGCAGTCCTTACTCAACACGAGCATCCAGTGGCATATCACAGTGAGACACTTTCAGACAAAGTCTAGAAGAATCCCACTTATGACAAAGAGATGTATTCCATTATGCAGGCCTACCGACAATGGATGCATTACATTTTAGAGAAGGAAACGGTCATCCACACAAACCACCGCCCTTGCAATTCATACATACCCAAGGGAAATTACAGATCATTGCCACCAGAAGTGGTCCACATACCTGCAATAGTTCCATTTGAATATCAAGTATAAGAAGGGCAGTACCAATAATATTGCAGATTGCCTCAGTCAACCACCGATCATGGCGTTAACCACCATGCTCAACTCTTATGGGCATGAGACTTCTAATTGGACACTTCTCTACAAAAGCAACCCAGAATTCAGCCACACATACTAGACACTCTTGGAGGGTTACCATGTTCCAGATTTTCACCTCCAGGATGCCTTCTTATGCCACCTAGGTCACCTTTGTGTTTCTTCAAGCGAGCGTGCCAAGATGATTTGGGAAGCACACTACAATTGAGCTGTTGGGTATTTTGGGGTCGAGAAAATGGTGGCAGTACTGCAGAAGTATTTCTATTGGCCAAATCTTCGACAAGATGTCGGGAAGTACATCAGATCATGCATTGCCTGCACCATTGCCAAACTGACCATCAAGAAGCAAGGCCTCTATAGCCCACTGCCTACCCCTAGTCGACTTTGGGAATCCATCTCCATGGATTACATGTTAGGCCTTCCTTCCACTAAGCATGAAAATGACTGTGTTTTTGGTCGTTGACAGGTTCCCGAAGATGGCCATTATGGCGGCCTGCAAGAACAATATCATAGCCGAAGCCACTGCTAAACTCTTCTTTGAACGAGTGTGGTTACACTTTGGGATCCCATAGTCTATCATCTCAGATTGGGATAGCAGGTTCCTTAGTACATTTTGGTCCAATCTTTGGTCGATGCTAGACACCAAACTCACTAAGTCCACAACCTTCCATCCTCAAACTGAGGGCGAGACAGAGGTTTTCAATAGGATGATGATACACATTCTACACATGTACAACTCAAAGAATCCATGCGCATGGGATGAGATCCTCCCCTATGTTCAGCACAGCTCAACCAGGCTCTCCATGGCTCGACTGGCCACAACCCTTTTCAGGTGGGCTTGGGATTCCAGCCACTATGTCCCATTGATGTGGCCATGCCATTTGCAACTACTCACACAGATTCAATTCATGTCCAGTCTGAAACAGATAAGGAAAATAGCTTCATTGAGCACATCCAACATATTCGCTAGTAGGTCCATGACATTCTGGAGAAATCAAATGCCAAGTACAAGCAATGACATGATCAACATTGAGTGTCACACAAGTTTCAGGTGGGTGACAAAGTCTGGTTGCATTTGCAAAAGGAATTCCTTACTAGAGCCTATCGGAAACGCAAACCACTCCAATATGGTCCTTACACCAATACCAAGGTTGTGGGAGACAATGCATTTGAGCTGAGCATTCCCCCATTCCTCGGCCTGCACCCAGTGTTTAATGTGGATTTCCTTTGGCCATACTTTCCACCATTACTAGACACATCCGACATTGCAGAACAACTCACAACGACAGAGTTAAATCTAGATTGCATGGAACAAGTTGCAACTAATAGGATCATGGACACACAGATCAAGCACACTCGCCAGCAAAATATCCAACAATATCGAGTTGTCAAAGCAGGCCAACTCCTTCACCAGGGCAAGTGGCTCACAAGGGACCAAGTTTAGTAGAAGTTTCCTCATCTCATGGAGGAACTCAACGCAATGGGGACCATTGCTTCCTAAGGGGGGAGGAATGATCCAGGTGGTTATTGGTGGCCACCTGCCAATTCCACTTGGACCCCCACTATTGCTTCTTTCAGTTTCCTTAATTGTAGCACAATTACTATTTTTAGTAGTTTTTCAGGTCCTAAACTTCTGGAGTTGTTTTTAGGCCCTAAAATATAAGCTGCAGGGGGTGTATTGGGGGGGCGGGAGGGGCGGCGGGGCGATTTCGACCTTTGGGAGCCCCCCCGCCTCGAAGCTAAAAATAGATGTAAAATTTCCTTGTAAAATGTTATAATTTTGTAGTCAATCTGGGTTTTTCATTAGGCGGAGATCTGACGGTAGAAGTTATGTTTAATTTAGGGTTTTTTTTCCCTAGAAGGCAACCCCTCACTATATATGAGGGAATTGTATTGCATCTATGTAGATCTGTATTCTGAGGAAGAAAGAGAGAGGAGATTGTGTGAGAGAGAAGAGGGAATTGCAACAGATCTATTGTAGGTTGTATCTCTTTAGTTTGCTGGATAACATCAAAGGAAGGACTGGCTATTTCTTCATGGATGTAGCCCAAATTTGGGTGAACCATGTATATATGTGTCTCTCTTGTTTTATGCATTTTCTGTGTTTATTTTTTTGCAATATTTTATGTGTTCCATTGCTCTGTAATATATCATTTTCTAACAACTCGCATCAGAGCTGAAGGTCTATTTGGCTGATAAACTCGAAGGAGAGAAGGGTTCCTAGTTCGAGTGGGAGCAATGGCGGAAGATGGTAGGTTTAGGGTTGAAACATTTAACAGCCAAAACTACCAGCTATGGAAGATGCAGATGGAAGATTATCTGTATCATAGAGATCTGTACCAACCATTGAGTGGAAAGGAAAAGAAGCCGACGAGTATGACAAACACAAAACGGGATATTCTCAACAGCAAGCCACTTGGAACAATACGGCTGTGCCTAGCGGCATCGGTAGCATTTAATATTTCAAAGGAAACGACAACAGAGGGTTTAATGTCGACATTGGCCAAACTATATGAAAAACCCTTAGCCTCAAATAAAGTATTTCTTATGAAGAATTTATTTAATATGAAAATGTCAAAAGGTGGATCTGTTGTTGATCACTTAAATGAATTTAATATAGTTACCAGTTAGTTAAGTTCTGTAGGGGTAACTTTTGATGATGAAGTTAGGGCTCTATTATTTATGTGCTCATTTCCAGAAAGTTGGAATGGTTTTCATTATGGCCATTAGTAACTCTGTCTCTAGATCTAGTACTTTAAAGTTTGATGATGTTTTCAGTGAAATCCTTAGTGAGGAAATGTGACGGAAAAGCTCTGGTGAGACAACAGGAATGCTTTTACTGCAAAGACTAGGGAAAGAAAAATGGAAAGAGGAAAGAGCCTATGATATTGGAATAAGTCAAGGAAAGGTAGATCCAAGTCCAGATAGGGGATAGTGTTCTGGAAATGTAGGAAGAAAGGACACCTGAAGAAAGACTGCAAGTCTCAGAAGTGAAAACAAGGAGACACATAGCAAGAAAACAATCATGAAGCGAATGTGACAGGTGATGTGTTGCAATATGCTTTGATTCTTTCTTTAGAAAATATTATAGATTCCTGGGTGGTAGATTCAGGGGCCTCATTCCATGCCACACTTGATAGGAAACATTTTCATGATTATGTTCAAGGAGATTTTGGATAGGTTCGATTGGGTGATGATAAACCCTATAAAATAATTGGAATGGGTACAGTTTTCATAAAACAACAGAATGGAAATCAATGGTTGTTGAAGGAGGTAAGGCATGTTCCAGATCAGAAGAAGAATCTTATTTCAACAGGGTAGTTGGGAGGTGAAGGCTATGTGACTACTTTTACAGATAAAACCTGGAAGGTCACTAAAGGATCCCTGGTAATAATAAAAGGAAAAAAGGTTGGTACATTGTATTTATACAATGGTATTTCTAATTTTGTTAATGCTTTAACCTCTATAGGAAAAGATATGACATTGTGGCATCATAGGCTCGAGCACATGAGTGAGAAGGGGATACAGTTTCTTCACTCAAGAAATTTGTTGCCAGGTTTGAGGCATGTTGATTTAAAATTCTGTGAGAATTGTGTTTATGGAAAACAGAAGAGAGTCAGGTTCCTCAGAGTTGGGAAAGAAAAGAAGAGTGAAAAATTAGAGCTTGTGCCTACAGATGTATGGGGACCTACTCAGGTATCATCTCTTGGTGGCTCTCGTTAATATGTTACTTTTATTTATGATGCAGCCAAAAAAACTTGGATTTATTGTATTCAAAATAAATATGATGTATTTGATACTTTCAAGAAATGGAAAGCTTTGGTTGAAAATGGGATAGGAAAAAGGTTGAAGTGTCTTAGATCAAATAATGGAGGTGAATATTGTAGCATAGAGTTTGATATGTACTGTTCAGAGAATGGAATTCATAGAGAGAAGACAGTTCCAGGAACACCACAAGAAAATGGTGTGTCAGAAAGGATGAACATGAAAATCATGGAGCATGCAAGGTGCATGAGATTGCATGTAGGATTGCCTTTACAATTTTTTGCAAATGTTGTAGATATTGTTGTTTACCTAATAAACATAGGGCCTTCAAGTTCCTTGGATCGTGGTATTCCAGAGGAGGCATGGACAGGTAAAAAGGTAAACTACTCTTTTTTAAAAACTTTTGGTTGTGAAGCCTTTGTCCACATTAACAAAGAAAATAGAACAAAGCTTGAGGCAAAATCAAAGAAATGTACTTTTATTAGATATGGTGTTAATGATTTTGGTTATCGACTTTATGATTATTAAAAACACAAAATTATTAGGAGCAGAGATGTCATATTCAATGAAAAGGTTTTGTATAAGGATTAGCTGCAGAAAAAGAAACAAGAAAAAGAAAACAGAGAATACACAGTGCTTGATGAGATCACAGAAAAAGTGATGGTGCCTACAAATCATAATGATCAATGGCCAAAACAAAAACCACAATAGCGACAAGCACCTCAAACACCTGAAAGTGGTGTTAGAAGATTTCCCTGGATAAGTAGACCCCTTGAACTATACTCTCCTTCATTATATTATGTACTGTTGACTAATTCTGGTGAACCAGGATGTTATGAAGAAGAAGTGTAGGTAGAAACCAGGAAGAAGTGGGAGCAAGCCATGAAAGAAGAGATGGACTCCTTAGCACATAACTAGACTTGGGACTTAGTCAAGTTTCCTGCAAGTAAAACAACATTGCAAAATAAATAGGTTTACAAGTTGAAGGAAGAAGATGGAGGTAGAAAAAGGTATAAAGCTAGACTTGTGGTGAAATGGTTTGCATAGAAAAAGGGTATATACTTTGATGAGATATTTTCTCCTGTTGTTAAAATGACATCAATCAAAACTATTTTAAGTCTAGTAGCAATTGAATATTTGCATCTTGAGTAGTTAGATGTAAAGACAACCTTTCTCCATGGGGATTTGGAGGAAGAGATATATATGCAGCAACCACAAAGATATGAGGTAAAAGGGAAGGAGAAACTAGTGTGCAGGTTGAGGAAGAGCTTGTATGGCTTAAAACAAGCTCCAATGCAGTGGTATCAAAAATTTGACAGGTTTATGTCTGAACAAGGTTATATTAGATGTCACTATGATCGCTATGTTTATCTCAAAAGGAAAAATGATAGCAGTTATATTATATTGTTATTGTATGTAGATGACATGCTTGTTGTAGGTTCTAACATGCAGGAAATAAATGTGCTCAAAAGAAAATTTGCAAACTCATTTGCAATGAAGGATTCGGGTGCTACAAACCAAATCCTTAGTATGAGAATAACTAGAGACAAGAAGAATCACAAATTAACATTGTCTCAAAGTGAGTACATAGAAAAGGTTTTGAAAAGGTTTAATATGCAGAATGAAAAACAAATTAGTATACCTTTGGCTAGCCATTTCAAATTAAGTAAGGAGGAGTGTCCCAAGACTCGGGAAGAAATGACTCATATGTCTAAAATTCCATATGCATCAGCAATTGGAAGCTTAATGTATGCAATGGTTTGCACAAGGCCTGATATTGCACATGCAGTGGGAGTTGTAAGCAGGTACATGAACGATCTAGGAAAGGAACATTGGATGGCAGTGAAGTGGATTCCTAGGTATTTGAGAGGTACCATAAATCAATCATTATGCTTTGGTGGTTCAAACATTTCTCTACAGGGATATGTTGATGCAGATATGGTGGGTGATAGAGATAATAGGAGGATCACAACATGGTATATATTTACTGTAGGTGGAACAACTGTTAGTTGGGTCTCAAAACTGCAAAGTGTTGTTGCACTCTCAACAATGGAAGCAGGTATGTTGCTGCTATAGAGGCTAGTAAATAAACGATTTGGTTACAAAGGTTTCTGGATGAATTGGGTAAGAAGCAGGAGATGGGTAGGTTATACCATGACAGCCAGAGTGCCATACATCTTGCAAAGAACTCTTCATTTCATTCCAAGACTAAACATATACATCTCAAGTACCATTTCATATGGTCAGCGTTGGAAGATGGACAATTGAAGCCGGAAAAGAAACACACTAGCTAGAATCCTATAGATATGTTAACAAAAGTTGTAACCAGGGAGAAACTGAGAATCTACTCAGTTTCAATTGGTCTTCAAGTATGATGAAGAAGATGAGAAACAACCAGGTCCAAAGTGGAGTCATTTTCCAGCAAATGAAGTAGCGAGGAGTTGCTATAATCGGTCTCCAAGTGGGAGATTGTTGGGTGTGGAGCCTGATTATCTTCTTTATTTAGAGGTATCGCCATATTGGACCCCAATTCATAATGTGGTGGCAACATTGCCCATAAAATATACACTACATGGGGGTCCCGGGGGGGGGGGGGTCGCTGCAACCTTTGGGAGTCCCCCCCTAGTGGGGGGATCAGGGGAAGCACCCCAGAAGCTAAAAATAGATGTAAAATTTCCTTATAAAATGTTGTAATTTCATATTCAATCTGGGCCGTTCATTAGGCGGAGATTTGACGGTAGAAGTTATGTTTAATTTAGGGTTTTCTTTCCCTAGAAGGAAACCCATTGTTATATATGAGGCAATTGTATTGCGTCTATGTAGATCTATATTCTTAGGAATAAAGAGAGAGGAGATTGTGTGAGAGCGAAGAGGGAATTATAGTGGATCTGTTGCAGCTTGTATCTCTTCAGTTTGCTGGATAATATAAAAGGAAGGAATCTTTGTTTCTCCATGGACGTAGCCCAAATTGGGTGAACCACGTATATCTGTGTCTCTCTTCTTTTATGCGTTTTCTGTGTTTATATTTCTACAATATTTTATGTGTTCCATTGCTATGTAGTATATAATTTTCTAACAATTCGTTAAATGAGTAGAACTTCATACATATGGTACTATTATCTTGTATGATTGTTTCTGTTTTCTTTTAATCAGTGACAACACTTTACTTTCATGAATTGTGTGTGAGATTTATTCTTTCTGTTAAGCGTTAATTGCACTATTGTATGATGCCTAGCTGAAATTGTTAATTTTCATATATATAATTCATCATATATGCAATATATTTTATAAATTTCTTTGACTAACTATTTAGTCAAATAAATTATCTTATACGTTATCATCTTTGTTTATGCGTGATTAATCTTTATTATCACATGTTAAGCAGATATCTATGTAGATCACATACCACATAGAAATACCCGGGTTTATATTAGAATAAGTTAGTTAGAAGATTTGCATGATAGAATAGGTCATTTAGATTATCATTATTCTATTTTCAAATGCTCATGAACCACCCACTTTCATATTAAAACCCACACTAGGAAACTGGTCCCATAGCTCGTCTTACCACTCTTCAAAATCATATTTGTGTAAATACAAACTCACACTAAATTAAAAGATAATGAATGTGTATACTTCTGATCTAGGTGGATATTGGTGGCCACCTGCCAATTCCACTTGGACCCCCACCATTGTTTCTTTCAGTTTTTCAGTTTCCTTAATTGTAACACAATTTACTATTTTTAGCAGTTTTTCGGGTCCTAAACTTCCGGAGCCGTTTTGAGGCCCTAAATGACGTTTTTTGGAAATCTACGTCCATCAATTTTTTTCCTAAAATCATCTTTTCCATCGTAGTCCTTAGAGAGATCTTTCCAATGGGTTATCATGCACATCAAACAGAGATAATATGACCAAGTCACAACCCCAGGAAGTTGGCTGTCCAACTCACCCCAACGGGACCCATAAACTCTTGGTGTTACATGTTCTCAGGTTAGGGTTTTGGTTGTTTAGGGTTTTCTCTTATTGTTCAATATTAAAAAGGCCCTTGAGCCTCATTGGAAGGCAGTTCAGAGGTAGGTAGCTGCCACATCTCTTCTCAGAGATAAGCTACCATCACCCTAGCTGGTTTAATTCCATTTCTGTTTGTAAGCATATTTCAGTATTTTACATTAATGAAATGAAGTATTATTTCCGCTGCATCTCTGTGTTAATGGTTATCTCTATAATTTGTTGCATTCTTGTTTAAATCCAAATCAACTTCCCTGACAACAACGACAAAAATATTGTGTAATTTAATTGAGTGTGTTGAAATTACTTACATTAAAATGTCAAACTAGGTTTGTACACTTTTGAAGTATACTACACTATATGTGCTAGGAGATTAACTTTTTAATTTCAATGCTTTAAAGAAGAATTCTATTTTGCTGAAGCAAATAAATGATCAAAGGATGCAAAATTTATTCTAAGAAGTGAAATTCAATTCTACTTATGAGATGAAATGTAAATAGAGCACACACACTTTTAATGAAAGTAAAGGCAATATATATTAACTATTTCAACTTTATGAAAACAAGAATAGAATGTTGTAGGAAATAAATTAATTTATAATCTAGAAAAACAATCAATTTGACCTAGGAGGTAAATTAACTTCTTGGAAAGCGATCAAATGGATTATACTATGAAAACTTTCAAATTTTAATCTATGATAAATAAAGTCAATGTATCCTATGAAGTCTTTGAAATTCTAATCTAGAGGATGTAAAGATATTTTATGCTATAAAATAAATCAAATTATACTCTACAGAAGATCAAGGAAATTTACTCAATGAATTCTGATCTATGGAAAATAAAAGGAAATTTATACTATGAAATACATTTTCATTTTATAATATATGAAATGTAAAGACATACTACAATTATCTACACGAAATCGATAAAATATGTCAGGTCCCTATAATACTAGTGTATTCTCCCATTATTATTGTCAATGTAGCCCCTTGTTATTTTTTTGCCAATGTTGTCCCCAAATTGTTATTATTTTGCCCCATAGAAGCTCACTATTGCTATTATTGTGCCCTTACATTATTATTGTTATGTCCGCTCTGACTATGTTGTGACCCCTTAGACTCCTATGTATAGAAAGGAGGTTTTTTCATTTGTAGCGTCCAAGAATTATTCATTTGAGTAATGTAAAGGAGGTTTCCCCCTTGAAGAGGCCTATCTTGAAGTCTTTGATCTATCTTTTCTTCTATTTTGTGAGTTGACTGCATAACATTTGTATCGGAGCTTTGGATTCTAGGGTTTCGCTTCTTCAAAGAAGGTCATTGTAGAATTTTCACTATAAAGTTTTTTCTACGAAGCATTAGAAGCTGAAAAAAGAACCCATTTGAGAAGAAATCATGATGCATGGCATATCTGAATTTCAGACCATTTCTCACTAAATTTTTAGATCTATGAACCTAGGAAGTTAGGGTTTTTGCAATCTTCCGAATTCCATCTCAAACATGTGACCTTGGGAAAATCATCATAACTTTATCTCTAAGAATTGGATTTATGTTTCGTAAAAAGTGACAAAAATAGGACAAGCTTTAGTTTCTTGGGCATCATTTTTAGGGCCGAAGGTCGAAACAGTGACATGTGGCACTTCGTACACGTTCACTCTACTAAACCAATCTATAATAAGGTCATTGTGGGATATTGGGCATAACTCTTTCTTGGAAAACCCAATATTGATCAAACTTGTGGGGTCGAAAATAGTACTCAAAGGGATACTACAGGACAAAATTTCCGACCTTAGAGATGTGAAATTACAGAGGTACAATAGATTAAATATCGAGCTCCTACAAAGCAAAAAAAGGTGTGTAGTATTTTTAAAAATTGCATAAGTTTTGTTTGAAAAATTGGTTTGAAGTGATGAAAAGGGCATAGTGATGAAAATTATCATTAGTTGATGCCCCAAAGAAATAAAATGGAAACACCTAGTAAGACACTCAAAAGCTCTACTATGACACATGAAGAAGAGGAAGAAATGCAACATGATATATCAAAATTACGAGACCAAGTGCAACAAATTTTGCTCTCACAAAAAGTAACTAAAGTTAAGATGGATGCTTTAAAGAATGGAATGGAACCTAAGATGGATAGTATAGAAGAAAAAATTAAAGGAAACATGGAATATTTGAAGATAGACTTGAAAAATTTTCTACAAGAAATTCTTACTAATGGAGAAAAGGTAGTAAAGGAAACTCATGATGAGAACAAAATAAATGTTAATCATGATTTCATAGACTCTAACGTTGGACTGAATACCCACCACATTCCAAATATTGATATGAGGAAGTTTGATGGCAAGGACCCTTTAACTTGGATACTACAGATGGAGCACTATTTCAATCTCCATAATGTGCAAAACACACAAAAGGTACGCATTGCAACTTTATTTTTGGAACCCAATCAGTTTGTATGGCATCAATGGCTTTGCTCTTGTAAACAAATTGTCACATGGTTAATTTTTATGGGGGAACTGATAACACATTATGAGGATACAAAGAACAACACCTTCCTTAGCCAATTGATAAATCTCAAACAAAAGGGTTCAATGGTGGAGCACATTGAGGAATTTCAAAATTGAAATATAAGGGTAAAAGATATTTTAGAGGAGCATCAAATGGATGTATTCATAGGGACTTTAAAGGATAAAATCCAACATGAGGTTCACCTTTGGGAACCTGATTCATTGGAGAAGGCATTTAGGTTGGCAAGAAAAATTGAAAGAAAAATTATTGCAACAAGGAAGCCTACCACTCACAACTATAAATATGGAAGTGTTTTTTCCCCTAGCCTTCCACAACCTACAAGGTTGACACCACAAAATTGGAAGAAAAAAAGAGAAAAAGGGATTTGTTACAGTTGTGATAGAAAATACATTAAATGTCATAAGTGTGCTGAGAAGAAAGTATTTTACATAGATTGTGAAGAGGAGGAAGAAAAGGAACAAGAAATTTAAAAGTAGAGGATATACACCAAGAAAAAACCCTAGAGAAATAAGAAATGAATGCAACCATATCTTGTAATGCATTGGCAGGAATTACCACTCCTCAAACTCTCAAGATAGAAGGAAATATCAAGAAGAAAAAGGTAATAGTGTTGAATGATTCGGTTAGTACCTATAATTTTATTCATTGTAAGATAGCCAAGGAATTGAATTGCTTCTTATATCTAGCACGAGAGTGTCAAGTGATGTTTGCAAATGGAGGAACCATAAATTTCTCTAGAAAGTTCCATAATATCAAGCTTTCCATGGGAGAATATGTATTGAATAGTCCAATTCTTTCCATTCCAATTGGTGGTGATGATTGTTGGCATTATGATACAAGTGTTGTCCTTGATGGAAACTCACTCAGAGGTATGATATAGGTGATGGAAACTCAATCAGAGGACAGATCTTAGTATAGCAGGTTAAGAGAGAGATATACACATGTTAACCTTGATGAAAGTGCATATACACGCGAGTGAGAAGAAAAAAAGGCATGTATGCGTACACAGGAAGGTTCACAGAAGGAAAGGCGCGTACATGTTGGAAAACTAAGTTTTGGTCTGTGGTATTTGGTCCATGGTATTTTGGTATTGGTCCATGGTATTTGGTCCGAACTGTTGACCCCACGTATTGGGTCCAAGGTATTGTTTTTACATGGTTTTGGACCATGGTATTGCGAGAAGCCTAAACCTATATAAGGAAAAGATCATTATGCCAAGGGGGGAAGTGCAAGCAATGAATGTCTGATGAAGTGTGAAGATCTAGTATGTTGGGTATGGGTTTGTGATGCTTGGCTTGATCTGAATCAAGTTGGAAATGGCAGTGAAGGTATAAGTAATTATCTTTAGATCTGTACGCAGGTTCTCTCTAGTGAAAGCGCGTGTACACACAGTTTTGACACAGTCAAGTAGCATATACATTATGAGATTTTAATTTTTAGGTTGTTGTTGGTTCTAGTGGTTGTTGTAGAGTTTTGGGCTCTGGTCTGTGTTCAGGTAACTATATTTTGATGATAGGGTTTCATTGATTCAGTATTGGGTGATTCAGAGATTAATGATGTGGGTGTAGTTGATGGGTGTATTGCTGTGATGATTAATTTTGTGCTTCAATGTTGTTGATGGGTCGAGTATGAAAATTGGATGAAACGTGGCATTCAGATTATGGTGTTGTGCTTTAGGGGTATCCAGTATGAAAATTTATGAAACGTGGTCCTTGGAGGAAGAGAGAAGATCGTAGAGTTATGTAGGCTGGCACCTACGTACTGGTAAACATATCAGCCAGTACAATAGCCAGGGGGTCGTAGCTCCCTTCCAGGAGCAGCTGGAAAATGAGTGAAGGTTGGAGCCTTCAGTAGGTCGGTGCCTACGTACTAGTAAATGGATTGGCTAGTACAAGAGCTAAGAAGGTTGTAGCCTTCTGTAGGTAGAAGCCTGCATTCTGGTATAAGACTGCACCAGTAGATAAATATTGTAAAAAGAAGTTTCTTATTAAAGGAAGATAGAGACGAATTACAGCAAGTGGTTTTCACCCACATTGGGTTTCCACCTTATATCATGGTGTTCATGTGTGCTCCTTATGTGTGATGATCTATTCTATTTTACTGCACCTATTTACTGTTAATATGGTTAATAATGTTTTGATGCACTCATTGAAGATCAACTAACTGAATCATAAGTTTACTGGATATACACTAGTTGCAATTAACATAGTTGCGTATATACGCAGGTATCATTAATTGAAGTAGCGTATATGAATCTGAGTATGAAAATGAAAAAGTTTTTGATTTGATAATACTGATTCACCCCCCCACCCTTAGTATTATTTCCAACAATTGGTATCAGAGCAGGTCCTTTGGTAGAATCTTGATCGCTTGAAGGAGATTCGTAGAACAATGGGAAAGAAAGTGCATCAAAAGAAGAAGACAACTCAAAGGAACAATGACAGCCTGCCGTTGAGTGGAAGCAAGTATTCAGATCCTGAATCACCTCAGATTGAAGATGGACAAGCAAATGAAGCATCAGATAAATTCATAGATCAACAAGATCTACCTAGCAAAAGGGAGAGTTCCCTTAAAGAAGAAATTATCATCTTAAAAGCTCAGCTGGAATGTGCCTTTAGAGTTCGTCAAATGCTGCAGGAGCTGAATGAAGAACAAGAAAAGGAGATTCTCAAACTAAGGCAACAAATGGAAGAAGGAAGAAAGTCTGAGGAAATTTTGAAGAAGCAATGTCTGGAAAAGGAAGAACAACATCAGGTTGAGGTAAATATCTTGAAAGGTAAATTAGAAGAAAAGGATAAACTATTACGATTTCAAGACAGTACTAAGATTTTGGATGATATTCTTAGTAGTCAAAGGTCACCTACTATCAAAACTGGTCTTGGGTTTTATGAATCTGTTGAAGGTGAGGCAAGGAACTCTAATGAGAAATATGAAATGCTCAACAAGGAGATGAGAAGACAAGCCCATCAACAGGCAAGGAAAGAAATTCCTCAAAGAATATCTTTTGCTCCTAACTGTGGAAGTGATAGACGATTATTTCCTCCGATGAATAATGTTGAATGTTATGTATGTCATAATCTTGGACATGTTGCAGCCAGATGCAGAAGTAGAATGGTTCAAGACCATCACTCAGAAAGATCATCACGTTCCAGATATTTTAAGGGATATTGTTTTGCTTGCAATATGTTTGGTCACAAAGCCATTGACTACTATAGGAGGAATATGAGACATGTAAGATGTTATGCATGTAACAATCTTGGACATATAGCAAAGGAATGCAGGAGAATATTTTGGACACCATACCAAAAGGAGAAAACGTCATCACAGTTGAAGATATGGAAGAAAAAGAAAGTACAACCAGAAAGATGTGGCATAGCAGAATATACAGACATCACAGACTTAGAGGAAGTGGAAAGTGTGGAACATCCATGTTCTAAATCTCATATGCAGGTTTCATGAAGATAAGTTGTGTATATACGCGAGTTAGATGTTGCACAATTGCATATATGGAGCTCTGAAGAAAAACAGTAGAACAGACTCAGGAAATGGTTTTGTCATGGTATATGATGGTTGGCACAGGCTCAGGGGGAGCATATGCTTCGAATAATGCATTTTTGGCATCATGGTTGGAAAGTCCTTGGTGATGATGCTTATTGACATATCTTGCTACTGATTGTTGATTGACCAAGAGAATGGATTGCAGGTTAAGATGCTTATAGTGCAGATCATATAGTGTATGATAGCTGCTGATAACTGTCATGGTCTTGTCTAGGTACTTGGTCTTTGTGAGTCATATGATGTATCTTGTTACCCCACTATGCATGGGATGGATGATGTAATGGTTCTTGTGTTTGAGTCAAAAATGGTGTATCCCCACTTGGTTGGGAGATTGATGTATGTATGAGTCTTTAGGAAGGTCATTGGCAATGTATGTATAGAATCATGTTATGCTTTTCTAGACCTTGCATGTGCTCAGGGGGAGTATGGACGGATTGGTACATCTTGGCATATATAAAGGGGGAGCCCAATCAGAGATTTCAGTAGGTACTCAGGGGGAGTATGGACAGTAGAGGGAGAGAACTTCTTGGTCTGCCCTTTGCCCTTGATGTCAAAGGGGGAGAGTGACCTAGTGTGGTGGTTGCCATCAAGTCCAAAGGGGGAGATTGTTGGCATTATGATACAAGTGTTGTCCTTGATGGAAACTCACTCAAAGGTATGATACAGGTGATGGCAACTCAATCAGAGGACAGATCTTAGTACAACAGGTCAAGAGAGAGATATATGCATGTTAACCTTGATGAAAGTGCGTATACACGCGGGTGAGAAGAACAAAAGGCGTGTATGCATACACATGTAGGTTCACAGAAGGAAAGGTGCATACATGTTAGAAAACTAAGTTTTGGTCTGTGGTATTTGGTCCATGGTATTTTGGTATTGGTCCGTGGTATTTGGTTCGAAGTGTTGACCCTAGGTATTGGGTCCAAAGTATTGTTTTTACATGGTTTTAGACCATGGTATTGAGAGAATCCTAAACCTATATCAGGAAAAGATCGTTAGGCCAAGGGGGGAAGTGCAAGTAATGAATGTCTGATGAAGTGTGAAGATCTAGTAGGCTAGGTATGGGTTTGTGATGCTTGGCTCGATCTGAATCAAGTTGGAAATGGCAACGAAGGTATAAGTAATTATCTTTAGATCTATACGCGGGTTATCTCTGGTGAAAGCGTGTGTACACTTGGTTTTGACACAGTCAAGTAGTGTATACATTATGAGATTTGATGTTTTAGGTTTCTGTTGGTTCTAGTGGTTGTTGTAGAGTTTTGGGCTCTGGTCTATGTTTAGGTAATTGTATTTTGATGACAGGGTTTCAGTGATTCAGTGTTGGGTGATTCAGAGATTGATGATGTGGGTGTAGTTGATGGGTGTATTGCTGTGATGATTATTTTTTTGTTTCAATGTTGTTGATGGGTCCAATATGAAAATTGGATGAAACGTGGCCTTCAGATTATGGTGTTGTGCTTTAGGAGTATCCAGTATGAAAATTTATGAAACGTGGTCCCTGGAGGAAGAAAGAAGATCGTAGAGTTATGTAGGTTGGTGCCTATGTACTGGTAAACATATCAGCTAGTATAAGAGCCAGGGGGTTGTAGCTCCCTTCCAGGAGCAGCTGGAAAACGAGTGAAAGTTGGAGCCTTTAGTAGGTCGGTGCCTACATACTAGTAAACGGATCAGCTAGTACAAGAGCTAAGAAGGTTGTAGCCTTCTATAGGTAGAAGCCTGCATATTGGTATAAGACTGCATCAGTACATAAATATTATAAAAAGAAGTTTCTTATTAAAGGAAGATAGAGACGAATTGCAGCAGGTGGTTTTCACCCACATTGGGTTTCCACCTTATATCATGGTGTTCATGTGTGCTCCTTATGTGTGATGATCTATTCTGTTTTACTGCACCTGTTTACTATTAATATGGTTAATAATGTTCTAATGCACTCATTGAAGATCAACTAACTGAACCATAAGTTTACTGGATATACGTTAGTTGCAATTAACATAGTTGCGTATATACGTGGGTATCATTAATTGAAGTAGCATATATGAATCTGAGTATGAAAATGAAAAAGTGTTTGATTTGATAATACTGATTCACCCCCCCCCCCTCAATATTATGTCCAACAATGATGTTGTACTAGGATTCCAATGGCTACAATCTTTGGGTATGATAAATTTTAATTTTCAAGAACTTTTCTTGAAATCGTTTTGGGAAGGAAAGGAAGTTGAATTAAGGGGTATCGCAAGGAAAATGGGAAATATAATCAGCTCTAATAGCATGAAAAATCTTCTAAAGAAAGAACAATGGGGCGTAATTGCACAATTGTGTTCACTAGAGGTTCCCACATCGAAATCATCTATTTCTCCAGATCTCCAAAAAGTCTTGGACAATCACTCCAAGGTATTTGAGAATCCCAAAGGCCTCCCACTTATTCATGATCACAATCATTCTATTCATTTGATTCTAGGAAGTGTCTCTCCAAACATCAGGCCTTATAGATATCCCTATGCCCAAAAGAGTGAAATTGAACATATGGTTGCAGAAATGCTAGAGGCTGGTATAATTCAACCTAGTCAAAGTTATTTCTCTACTGTAGTATTAATTGTGCACAAGAAGGATAGATCATGGCACGTGTATGGATTATAGGGAACTCAACAAGCTCACTATTAAAGATAAATTTCCCATTCCTGTCATTGATGAATTATTGGATGAATTACATGGAGCAATTTACTTCACCAAGTTGGTTCTTCATTGAGGATATCATCAAATCAGAATGAAGACTAAATACATTTTGAAAACAACATTTAGAACTCATGAGGGTCATTATGAATTTTTGGTCATGCCTTTTGGCCTTACCAATGCACCTTCTACATTTCAAGGCTTGATGAATTCCATTTTCAAACCCTTCCTTAGAAAATTGGATTTAGTATTTTTTTTTATGATATACTAATCTACAATAGGTCTTGGAAGGACCATGTTCAACATGTTTATTGGGTTCTCAAACTATTGGAGGGGAAACAATTGTATGCAAAAACGTACAGGAGGTGGAATATATAGGTCATATTATATCTCATGAAGGTGGTAAGGTAGACCCTAGCAAATTTAAATCCGTTAAGTAATGCAAAATTCCCACATCCATAAAGTGTCTTCGAGGATTTATTGGGTTGACATGGTATTATCGCAAGTTTGTTAAGAATTATGGGAGAATAGAAGCACCTCTAACAACATTACTAAAGAAAGATGCATTTTCTTGGACTCAAGAAGCAATGAAGGCCTTTTAACATCTTAAAGAGGAAATTTTCCAAACATCGGTATTAGCTATGCCAGACTTCAAAAAAACCTTTATTATGAAATGTGATGCCTTAGGAAATGGAATTGGTGTTGTTTTAATGCAAGAAGGAAGACCCATTTCTTTTGAAAGTCATCCAATCAAAGGAAAGTATTTACACAAAGCTATTTATGAGAAGAAAATGTTGGAAATACTACATGCACTTAAGAAATGGTGACCTTACCTAATGGGAAGACACTTCATGGTAAAAATGGATCATGATAGTTTTAAATAATTTTTAGAACAAAGATTATTTTCAGAAGAGTAGAAAAAATGGGTCACAAATATGTTGGCTTATGACTTTGAAATCATCTATAAAAAGGGGAAGCAAAATGTTGTTGTAGATACACTCTCAAGAAAGGATGAGGATGTGGAAGCATTGCTTTGTGCCATTTCTATTATCAAACCAGATTGGATAAACGAAGCAAGGGATGAATGGAAGAGTGATGAAGAAGTGTGGACACTCATTCAAAAGTTGCAGCAAGATCTCCGTACATCTCATACATCTAGCTAAAAAATGATTCATTATGGTACAAATATCGCTTATACCTCTATAAGAAAACCAAACTCAAACAAAATATTCTTCTGGAATTGAACACCTATCCCTTAGGAGGGCACTTAGGATTTTTAAAAACTTACCATAGGTTTAAGAAGGAATATTTTTGGGATGGCCTTAAATATGATATTCAAAATTTTGTGGTGGAATGTTTCATTTGCCAACAAAATAAAGTTGAGTTAAGACCCCGGGTCTATTACAACCTTTATCCATTCCAATTCAATGCTGGGAGGAGGTTCCAATGGATTTTATCACAGGTTTACACAAGTCTGAAGGAAAGAGTGTCACCATGGTGGTAGTTAATAGACTTACCAAGTATGCACATTTTTGTGCATTATCTCATCCATTTAAATTTAGTACAGTTGCTATTGCATTTATGGAAACAATTCAAAATTACATGGAAAAGAAAGATTATTGTAAGCAACAGACACCCCATTTTTTACTGGAAATTGTTGTATGGAATTATTTTCTTGTCTGGGTACTCAGTTAGGTCATAGCTCATATTATCATCCTCAATTTGATGGGAAAACTGAGATAGTGAATACATGTTTGGAAGGATAACTTAGTTGCTTTGTATATGATAAACAAACACAATTGGTCAAGTGGTTTCCTCTACCTGAATGGTGGTATAACACTTCCTTCCATAATACAACAAAAACGACCCCATTCATGGAACTTTATGGATATCATCCACCGTCCATCACATCATCTTCAAGAGAAAATTCTAAGGTTTAGGTAGTGGAAGATCACATCGAGCATCAACAAAAAGTTATCCAACTCTTAAAGGATAACCTCTCTTTGGCGGAAAACAAAATGAAACAACAGGAAAATCAAAATCGTAGTGAAAGAAGTTTTGATGTAGGTGACTAGGTGGTTCTACGACTACAACCATACAAACAAATGTTTGTCAAGCAAGCTAAGAAGGATAATAAATTATCACCAAAGTATTATGGTTTGTACAAGGTTTTGCAAAAGATTGGTACTATGGAATACAAATTGGAGCTTCCTGGATCTTCTCGAGTGCACCCATTTTTCCATGTTTCATGCTTAAAGAAGGTTATAGGTGACAAGCTCCTAGTTTAAACAATATTGCTAGAACTTTATGAGGAAGGAAAAATCATATTGGAACCTGAAGAAATCACAGAAACAGGAACTCGACAGCTACAAAATCAATCAATTTCATAGCATCTCATCAAGTGGAAGAACTTACCCGCTAGATATTCCAAATGGGAGGATGATAATTTTATACAGAAGCATCCAAAACTACTCGAGCATTGAGGACAACACTTTTTTGAAGGAGAGGGGCATGTTAGGTCCCTATAATACTAGTGTATTCCCCCATTATTAATGTCATTGTAGCCCCTTATTTTTATTGTTGTGCCAACATTATCCCCATATTGTTATTATTGTGCCCCATAGAAGCCCACTATTGTTATTGTTGTTCCCTTGCATTATTATTTTTATGTCAGCTCTGACTATATTGTAACCCCTTAGACTCCTATATATAGAAAGGAGGTTTTTTCATTTGTAGCATCCAATAATTATTCATTTGTGTAATGTAAAGGATGTTTCCCCCTCGAAGAGCCTTATTTTGAAGTCATTGATCTATCTCTTCTTATATTTTGTGAGTTGATTGCATAATAGAATACCAAAGCAATTGACAATGAAATTTAATGCAATCAATCAAGTGTGCATATGGAAACTTAGAATTCATTCATTTTTGGAACCATGATATGCCTATGATGCTATGTAAGAACTCTCAACCTATCTATAAATATGAGACTAAAAATGATTGCTGAAATAAAGAACTAATAACAAATAATACTGGTAAATATTTTGTGGTTTTTGAATTTTTATTCAAGCACCTTATGTCTACAAAAACAACTAAAACAAATGAGTGAAATTATATAGAATGTAAGGACAAGAAACATAGCATAAAAATATAGTATTTGAATTCTACAAAAGATAAATGAAAAAAATTAAATTACACTTATTTTACATGACAAGGGGCCCTCCTGCTGGAGCATGAGATCTAAAACTACTCAGAAAAACCTAGTGATCAAATATATACTCTTCTCGTTGAGGTGCAATTGTAATAGTAGGAAAAATTCATTAAATCAAAATAGTGCATACATGATAAAAAAAGTGCTAGCATTAACTAAAGGAAATATAATAATAATGGATGATTATTTGCTTCTCAGTGAAGCATATATATAATATATTTTTCAATGACAACCTAAGAAACTGATTACTAGAAACTAAATCAGTGAATGATGACTAAGTCTTTAATTCCTATTGAAATTATAATTTCTATGATTCTCTATCAAGGAAGCGAATAATAGAAATATTTAACATTAGAAACATAATCATTGAGTTTATTTCACATTCCTTGAAGATTTATCACACTCACTTGATATTATAATTTGTTGCCAAGTAGTCTGGAGGTCTGATTCATGTGCCACCTAATAGTTGACCAAATGTTTGACTTTGCTATTGCAATCAGCTAGTGATCTTTTACTTTCACCTACTAAGTGGAATACCTTGTAGGCATGGTTTGGCATCTATCCATATGCTTGGGTTGATCTATCCTCCATAGAGTCTACCGGAACCTTGGATTTAGCTACAGAATGTTGTTAAGGTTACAAAATGTATTAATTTCTGTAACTTATGAAAATTGAGCCAAATTTGTAAATAAAAATACATAGAACTAGGAAAATATTGGACCTTTACCTCATTTCATCTTATGTAGCTCTGATGACTGATTATTCATAGAACAATAGTGGAATAATGCAAGGGAAAGTGATTTTTAAGGGAAAATAAGTGAAAATCGAGGTAAAAGGTTGTCAAAAGGATTCTATTTCTTTGGCCCAACACTAGGTTCATAATATGATGCATGGTTTGTTTTACTAAGCTAACAAGCTTAGTAATAGGAAACATGGTCTCTATCATCCATTACTTGTACCCACTCATCCATGGGAAGACATTTCCATGACTTTGTGGGAGGTTTACCAACAACCAAGAAGGGACATGACAACTTGTTTGTGGCAGTTGATAGGTTAAGAAAATGTGTATTTTGATGCCCTCTAAAAATACAATGAATGGGAAAAATAGTGAACTTTTTCTTCTGATAGGTCTAGGTTCACCTTGGGATACCAAGGAGCATCATTTCAAATATGGACATATGATTTCCTATTGCATGTTGGACTACAATGTGGGAGATGATGGGCATAGAGTTAAAGAGGTAACATCATTCCATCCATAGATAGATGGGTAGATAGAAGTAGTTAACAAGACTTTGATGAAACTTTTAAGGGGTTACAATTAGAAGCATTCGAATACCTGCGATGAAAATATGGTATATATACAACACTATTATAACATAAAAATCCACACTTGTACTAGTAAGTCCCCATTTGAATCTTGTTTTAGATATTTTCCACCTTCACCTTTGGATATTACATATGGGGAACAAGGAGGAGTGAGGGAAGATCATACAAGGGATGCCTTAAGGGTTTAAAAAGTTTGTTGAGAATATCCGGAAAATCCATATACAAGTACATGATACATTGCAAAATCACTAAAAATTATAAGGCCAAGAATGATCAACACAGAACAAAGAAGTTGTTTAAGGTGCGAAACATAGTATGGTTACAATTGAACAAGGAGAGGCTACAAGGTCTTGGTAATAAAATCAAGGTTCTATGGTATGGTCCCTTTGAGATACTATAAGATATGGTAGATAATACATATAGACTCATTCTACCCACATACATGTGCATTTACTCAATGGTGAATGTGTATAATCTAGAACTCTATGAGCCTTCCATGTTAGATTAGGAAGAGGAATAGGTCCTACCTTCTTTAGAGGATTTGGCACAAGATGCTCACACAAAGTTGCTAGAGGATATAGTTTTATAGAAGAGGTATAGAACTACGAGAAGGGGCAGAATGAACTTTGGTAGATTGAGTTGAAAGGAAAACTTATAGGGAAAGATAAATGGCATACATGAGAGAAGGTGGAGGAAAATTTTCCTCACCTCATTTAGTAGAATATCTTGGGGATAAAAATCCCCCCAACATGGGGAGGTGTTATTCAAATTGGATCATTATATTTCTTTTCATCCATCTTCATTCTTTCATAGTGGAAAATATGGAGGAATAAACTCACAAGACCATTTTTACGACAATCCCAAGTTGGAAAATTCCAGGTCAAAAACTTTAAGAGCCATTTTGAGGCCTTAAATGAAGACTTTTTGTGGTCCTAACCTTACGAAGGACAAAGAGATCTATGCCTTGGTGAAAGCTATGAAGAAGTGGAAACATTGTCTAATGTTAAAGGAGATACTAATCCACATAGATCACTAGCCACTACAGTAACTACACTCCTAGAGTAAGCTACAATGGACCAAGAATTACAAGTGGATGGGGTTTCTATATTAGTTTCATTTAATGATAAAGTATAATAAGGGAAGAAAAACCAAGTTGGCAGACATGATTTCAAGGTCGCCCACAACAAACATCACAACTTTGGTAACTTTGATGCACATGGATCCATTTACCCATGTTGCACAAAAAGAGGCATATTCATAGGATGAAGACTTCAAGGAGTTGTTTCAAAAATTGTAGAGCGAATGTCACGTGCATGATGGTATCATCACCATTGACTACCATCTCCAGCATGTGTTACTCTATAGGATGGATACATTATGTGTTACTAAAGGTGAATGATTGAAATTCATTAGAGAGGCTCACACTTCCATGGTTGCAGGGAATTTTTGTGTATGGAGGAAAGTGGCCAACTTGCAGAAGTATGTGCATTGGTCTAAGATGAAATAATAAGTATCTAGGTTCATAATATGATGAATTTTTAGTTGTACCAACAAGCCTAGTAACAAGAAACAAGGTATCTATCATTTCTTACATATACCCACTCATCCTTGGGAAAACATTTCCATGGAATTTTTGGGTGGTTTAATAACAACTAGGAAGGGACATGCCTACTTGTTCATGGTAGTTGATAGGTTAAAGAATTTGTGGGTTATGATGCCCTGTAAAAAGGACATCAATGAGAAATAAGAAGCAAAGTTGTTCTTTGGATAGATTTGGATGAATTCTGGGATACCAAGGAGCATCATTTTAGATATGGACACAATATTTCTCAGTGTATGTTGGACTACATTGTGGGAGAATATAGATGTAAAGTTAAATAGACATAGAATATTTCATCCACACATAGATGGGAAGACAAAATTATTCAACATGAATTTGGTGCAACTTTTGAGCGGTTATAATAAAAACATTCGAAGAAATAGGATGAAAATATGGTATATATACAAGACTCTTATAAAGAAGTCCACACTTTTACTGATAAGTCTCCATTTGACACTTGTTTTTGATAGTTTCCACCTTCACATTTGGATATTACTTATGGGAAGCAAGGAGGAGTGGGGGAAGATCTTAGTGTGGATGTCTTAAAGGCTCAAAAAATTGTTAATAAGATACAACAAATCCCTATATAGGTATAAGAGACACTACAAAAGTCACAAGAAAAATATAAGGCCAGGCCTAATCAACACAAAACAAAGGACTCATTCAAGGTGGGAGATAGAGTATGGTTACAATTAAAAAAGGAGAGGCTACAGGGTCTTGGTAAGAAAATCGAGACTTTGTGGTATGATCCTTTTGAGATACCAGAAAAGGCTGGAAATGACACATATAGACTCAATATATTCCCATACATCTGCATCTACTTAGTGGTGAATGTGGATAATATAAAACTCTATGAGCCTTCTATTATATATTAGGAAGAGGAATGGATCCTACCTTCTGTAGAGTATTTGGCACCAAATGCTTAGGAAAATTTGACAGAGGATACAATTTTGAAAAAGAGTTCTAGGTCATAAAGACAAGGGTAGCATGACTTTTGGCAGATTGGTTTGAAAGAAAAACTTACCAACAAAGGTAAATGGTACACCCAAGAGAAGATGGAGGAAAAATTTCCCCACCCCATTTAGTAGAAGCTTTTGGTGACCAAAATCCTTGCAAAATGGGGACATGTGATCCGTCTTGGATCATTATATTTCTTTTCATCCATATTGATTCTTTTAGAGTGGAAAAGGTGGGTGAATAAAATCATTGGACCCTTTTTACCGACAGTCCCATTTTTGTTATAGCATCATTTATCACCCTTGTATACTTTATTCTCTGAGTCATGGCCTTGGGCAGCTCTTTCCCTTCAAACTTGGTCCTTTTACTAAAAAAAAAATATTTTATATTTTGTATGCCACCCTGCCCTTCAAAAAGCACGTACACACGCGGATCCATCTATACCAAACACATGTATATAATTTGAAATATAAAAAAAAAATATATTCCCTATTTTATCGGCGGGGTTTACGGGTTACACCAAAAGCCCACCTACAAGAGCTTGTGGCCTAACTGTATCCCAACTGAAACAACTGTTTTGAGGTGGTATAAATATACCTTATGGGAAGCCCTATGGGGAGAGAAAGATAGGATAATGATATTATATTCAGTTGGTCCTTGATCAAGTTTGATTTATCCTTGTGCCTCCTGCACTCCAAGGTATAGGAAACCCTTGTTCCTCATAGAGATGTCCATCTCCTTTATATGACATCTATGTGTATGCATTTGAAAGAGGATTTTTGAGGCTTGGGTTGGACAGATATAGAGGAAGGTTTCTCTTGGAGCCATGGTTGAATCAGGTTGTATTTTTCTAGAGATATTTTCAAACATCAATAAAGAAGCTCTTTCATGTTCCTGATAGTTATGATCTTTATTCTTTAACTCATGTTATGATCTAATTACGCATGATCTCATGTTTTATATCCATATGCTTATATTATCTAACATTCATATCATGAACATGCTTTGAACTACTGCTAGTATATATGCTTTTTTGGTATGTGTTGCAGGTTTTGAAGCATTGGAGGAAGCAACGGGTTTGAACCCTACAGGAACATCTTCAAATGTAGGACCTATGGGTACTCTCTCTTCATCCCACTTTAGTAGTTTAATCATTAGGACTGCTTGTTTTATTGCATCTTTTTGGTGTATTCCCTTCGATTTGTTAGGGTTTCCAACCCATAACCTAGGGTGTTTTATCCCATAACAGAATTGGTGACTCTACTGGGGAATACAATTTTGTATTTCCTTGTTTGGGTTGTTTATCTCTTGATATGGGCCTTCTTGTTTGGTTTCTTGATTTTTCCAGTATCTTTGATTTGTTTGCAATCTGGGCAAAAAGTCTGATATTTTGGATCAAGCGTAAATTTTTTATTTTTCTTTGCTGGACAATTTATATGCAGTTTTTAGTTCACACAGTCACGTACACATGCCTTTGTCCAAAGAAACACACGTATACGTGGGTTTCCTTGAGTACAGTCATGTATACATGTAGGTATGTCACCACACAATTGCGTATGATTGGTTTTGAATGAATGTTTCAAATCCTGAGTCTAGTAAAGGGTTTTTCCTGATTTTTATTGCTTTTCTTTAGTCATATATTGCCTGGGAGAGTCTTTCTTCTTGCAGATTTTCAGTTTCCTATCTCTCTTTGTGGAAAAAACTAGTCAACCTAGGCTTTGCTTCTTGGTGAAGTGTTAGTTTTTTTGTGTTTGGGTCCAAGGCTTCTTAGTGAATTTCTTGGTTGTTCTAAGCTTTTGGAATAGGGAATTGGTCTCAATTCTCTTATAACCCAACCTTTACATTGCATTGCCTTTCTTTCTTGAAAGTTGACATATTTAGTTTTTTCTTGGTTTTCGAGAAAGTCCTTCTTGCAATCTTGAAATTTTTTTCTTGGTCTTCTTGAAATATTTGTTGTTTACTGGAGTTTTTATGTTGTTGTTCAGATCCGTTTGTTTGAGTTTGCAACCCCTTTTTACTTTAAGTATTATCATGTTAATGATTCCTATGGCTTGTTAAATTTAAGGTTATTTATGCTTGAATATTGATCTTGAAGTCTTTAGTAGTTTTTGTTTTCTCGAGAATGCTTTGTGCCCTTAAAAAGAAAAAAAGATAAAAACAACTTTTTGTTGCCTTTATTTTTCATTTTGGTTTTGTTTTTGGTCTTCTTATCATTTTAGAGCAAGTGTGAAGTCTTTTCATTAGGTTGAATTTTCTTGATTTTGGGAAAAAGTTTGTGATTGAATTTGTTCCTCCTTTTTCTCAAGTTTTGGCCTCTTGATCTCTTTGAGAAACACATTTGCTTATTTTAAGAGTAATCCTTAGAATATTGCATTAAGAATTTTTAGTTTTCATTAGGATAGTTGCATTGTAAGAACTTTTAGTCTTTTTGTAGATTTTGAGTGTGTGAGCATGTGTTTTGAAAAAGAAAAGTATTTTTTTCCTTTTAGTTTGTTTGTAGAACCTTTTGCTGAAATATCTTTCATTGAAGAAAAAGAGTTGCATATGCATGTAGCTAGGTTTTCTATTGATTTCTTCTTGCATCAAATAACATCATAAGTTGCACTTCCATTTTTCCTTGACTTAAGAACAACCATTAAAATCAAGTGCTAAAACTAAAATGAACTAGAACTTTTTGATTTGTCATAGTCACATCAACTAGTCTAGGTCATTTAGGGCCTTGGAATAGGTGTGAGTTAACTCTCCAAGGGCACTCTGAATTTAAAAATAGAATTTGATTAAAATAGTGAAATCTAGCATTGTTAAGTTGTCTGAGAAATCTCTTCTCTTCTGGGAGTTAAGCACAAGGGTGAGTGAAGGCATGGAAGAGAGATACCCGCTCTCCTACTTGTTGGATCCCAGCCAAAGACTGTTCTACCCTACTTTCGATATGAATTAGTGACCTTAGTTTCCATTCCTAGGGACCACATAGGTGACTGTGGGGGGGAATACCCATGGTATATGAGGCAGATGTTGTATCACTCTCATTAGTACTTCTAGAGGGTACCCTTGCGAAGTTCGGGTACTTGCACCTAAAAGGGTTTTGTCTAGGGGTCAACGTAACTGTTTATGTTACCTTCACTGGTAGGATTGGGTCGTAATTATCCCAAATATATTCATAAGCTCCTTATATTTGATTTCTTGTATTTTGGTGTTCGGTCCAGTTGAAGCCTCAAAAATCAGGTCACAACAAGGGGGATACCCACCCAGTTCGGACCTCGGTTAGCAGCTCCTTTTCCGTTTGGTATAGTGGGTCCGACTGGGGATATGGGACCAGTTTTCCAATTTATGTTTGTGTGTGAAGGATTGATATTTCTCTTTCTAACAGTTTCTAAATGGAATACTTTTACTCTAACTCTAATCTAATAATATAGAAATTGTATTCTAATAAGCAAAAATGTCAGGCCATGCAGTAACTCTCCAAAGGCAGTAAAACTGATTCGTCTATTATTCCATAGATAGGTTATTGTTATATACAATAGGAGTGATTGTTCAGTTCATCTCCCGATGACTGTTCACATTCCTAATTTATTTATTTACAAATTCCCCCAATCATGAAGATTAGGTGTCAACATTCCCCCCCTTAATCTGAAGGGATGTTGGTGAGTCCAAGCATCATTCTGAATTGTTCAAGCTTTTCCTTTCCAAGTGCTTTGGTGAAGATGTCTGCAATTTTCTCATTTGTGGAACAATGACAGAGATGGATTGTTTTGGCCTCAACATGATGTCGAATCAAATGATATTTAGTATTGATATGCTTTGTTCGATGATGGAATTTTGGGTTCTTGGCCAACTTTATTGCATAGGTGTTATCAATCATGAGTGGAGTTGATTGTACTTGTTTTACCTGCAAATCTTCAAGAATTTTCCTGAGCCACACAATTTCTTTTGTTGCTTCAGCTGCTGCCACGTATTTTGCTTATGTTGTGGAATCTGCTGGAACTGATTGTTTTCGTGATCTCCAGGAGACAGCTCCTGATCCAAGACTCATAACATATCTTGAAGTAGATACCCCAGTTTCTTTGTCTCCATTGAAGTCTGAATCAGAGTATCCAGTCAAGCTGAAGTCGTCCACCTGTGTATACTTGATTCCAAGGTCTTGAGTTCCCTTCAAGTACCTTAGAACTCTTTTTGCAGTAGACCAATGTCCCTCACAAGGCTTTTTCATAAACCTGGAGAGGATTCCAACAGTAAATGAAATGTCTGGTCTGGTAGTAGTGAGGTAGATGAGACTTCCTAGAAGCTGTCTATACTTTGTTGCATCCTCAAATTCCTTTCCTTCAATAGATGTGAGCTTTAAGTTTTGTTCCATTGGAGTAGAAAGAGGATTTCACTCTGTCATGCCAAATCTGTTTAACAAATCTCCAATGTATTTCTTTTGAGAAAGAAATATGTATTTTGGATGTTGGGTTACTTCAATGCCAAGATAGTAATGAACATCGCCCAAATCAGTCATTTCAAAACTTTTCCCCAATTCCTTCTTTATGGATGCAATGTAGCTTTCATTGTTCCCTGTCATTAAAAGATCATCTACATATACCACAAGATACACAGCTGTTTTGCCAACTTTCTTGACAAATAAAGTTGCATCATCAAGATCAAAATGATTGAAGTTGAGTTTCAGAAGATGCTCAGTTAGTTTTTCATACCAGGCTCGCAGTGCTTGTTTGAGGCCATACAAGGACTTCACAAGTTTGCGTACTTTATGTTCATGTCCTTCCACAGCAAATCCTTCAGGCTGGGACATAAAAACATTCTCTTTTAGATCTCCATTCAAGAATGCAGTTTTTACATCCATTTGATGGACTTTCCAACTGTTCTGAGCTGCTAGTGCAAAGAGTGTCCGGATGGTGGCCCATTTTGCTGTGGGAGCAAAAGTTTCCTCATAATCGACCCCTTCCTTCTGTGCAAAACCTTTTGCCACAAGCCTAGCTTTGTGCTTGTCAAGTGAGCCATCAGCTTTGTACTTGTTCTTGTAGACCCACTTGCAGCCTATTGGTTTGGTTCCAAATGGAGGATCAACCAGCTTCCAAGTGCCATTCTTTATGAGGGCATCATACTCCTTTTGCATCGCTTCTTTCCATTCATCATGAGAAGCAGCTTCTTTGAAGGAAGTTGGTTCAAAATTTGTAGACAAGTTCAATTCACAATCATAAGTAACATCCATATCAACAGGTGAATTAGAGTCATCTACATCACCTCCATTTTGTCGGTTTGAATTTCTGGTTCCTGTTTTTCCAATTTCATCAAGATGAACACTTTCAAGTGTCTTTGTCAGCCACTTTGGGGACCTTTATGAGATGGTCCAGGCTGCTCTGTTGATTGAGTTGGGACTGAATCAAGATTGAGTCTTCTAATTCTATCAATTACATCATTTAAAGCATCATCCGTTGTTGGAGTTTCATTCGGGGGAGAGTGTTCTTTAGAAGAATATTCCACATGTTGATCTAGTATAGGAATCCCCCCTTCAAGATGTGGAATCTGATTATCAAATTCTTGAAATGATTTCGTTTTTGCGAATCTATCCAAGCGATCAAGTTGCCAATCAACAACATTGTCAGATTTGGATGATTCAAGAAAAATTACATCTCTAGATACAACAAACTTTTTATTTACTTCATCATATAGGCGGTATGCTTTGGAGGTGTTTGAATACCCCAGGAAGATACACTTACGACTTCTAGCACCAAGTTTGTTTCTATGTACCTTTGGTATCAAAGCATAACAGGTGGAACGAAAGATCCTGAGATGCTTTATCGAAGGAACATGTCCATACCACAATTCATAAGGAGTCTTGTTTCTTATAGCATTAGATGGACATCTATTCTTTATATATGCAGCACATAGAACAGCATCAGCCCAAAACATTATCTTTACATTTTTGAAGAAAAGCATGGATCATACGATATTCAAGATTGTTCTATTCATTCTTTCAGCTACACCATTCTGTTGGGGATTATAAGGCACAATTGTTTGATGTTTGATCCCATGTTGGTGAAGATAGTTTTCAAATTCATTTGATGTATATTCTTTTCCATTATCAGTGCGAATAGACCCAATATGAGATTGTGCATCATTTTCAATCCATTTATAAAAATTCTTGAATGTTTGAAAGGCATCAGATTTGTTCTTCAATAAATAAACCCAACACATTCTGGTGTAATCATCAATAAATGTCATGATATATTTATTTCCATTTGCAGAAGGAACAGGCATTGGACCACATAAATCTGAATGAATGAGTTCAAGCTTCCTATGTGCTCTTGAATGTGAATCATGAAAAGACTGTTTGCTATGCTTTCCTAGAATGCAAGCATCACATTGCTTATGTTTCCTAGGAATTGTAGGCAAACCAGCAACACCATTTTTCTTCAATAAGCGGAGACTGTCATAGTTTAAATGTCCAAATCTAGCATGCCATAATAAACTTGATGGAAGTGTACCTTCTTCATGATGAGAAATGTTGTGCATGAGCAGAGGTTCCTTGCAGTTTGAGAAGCCTTTCTTCTTCTATTCCCCTCATGACAAGTGAGTGGTCAGATGCTTTTCTTACCTCAAGCTTGCCATCAAACATATGAATGGAGTGACCTTGCTGGCGGATGTGAACCAAGGACAGCAAGTTTCTTTTGAGCTATGGGAGATATAGAACATGATCTAGAAGAAAGTCTAGAATACCAAGTAGTTTAAGCCTGATTGTGCCAAGCCCTGATGGCTTGATTTTTGACTGGTCTGCAAAGTATATTGCTCCATCAACATTATTAGTGAAATCTTCAAAAAAATCTTTTCTATGAGTCATATGATAGGTTGCTCTTGAATCAAGCAACCAATCATTTTCCGAAGAAGCAAGTGAAGAATTAAACAAATCTTCATTTACCCCAATGTTACATTGTCCTCAATATAGTGAGCAGATTCAGGTGCTTTACCTTTGTCTGTATCATCAGTTTTACCTTTCTGTTGGTTTCTTTTCTGTTCAATTTTGTCCCATGGTAGCTTGCATGTAGAAGCATCATGTGATCCATTTCTTTTGTAGCGGATGCAGTGTACGTCTGCCTTTTCTCCTTGAGAATGTCTGCCCCCCCTGCCTCTGAAGTATCTTCCTCTTCCTCTTCGTCCACCTCTTCCTCTTGTAGAATCTTGAGCAGGATGCTTTTCTTTATGAGTAAGGCACACAGTCTCTTTAGAAGATTCAGGGGCTGTCTTCTTTCCAAAGGCTTTCTCTCTTTCAGCAAACTTTTTCACAAGAGAGTCAAAGGTTATATCTTTAAGATTTCCATTTGCTTGTAAAGACTCAAGATAATTGGAGTAGGTAGGATAGAGTGCCTTGAGAAAAACAATAAGAGGGATATCCAGCTCAACCCTAGTGGATTTGATATCATGCATTATAGACTTTACTTCAGATGCAAGAGCAAGAGGATCATTATTTTTCAGTTCAAGAGTGAAGAGTTTAATCATGAGCTGAACAACTTCAAGTGTAGAATGTGAGTCATAGAGTTCTTTCAGCTTTTGTAAAGCTTCAAAGGCAGTTGAATATGATGAAATATGGCGACTCACCTCTTCATTTACAGATGCTGCGATTAATGCATAGGCTTTGCTGTTCTTGTTTTCCCAAATGACAAGCTCTTTGTCTGATGTAGGCAGCACTGGGTCATTGTCTGCTTCTCCGACACACACTCCTTTCCACAACTCATTGAAGATGAGGGTGTGTTTTATCATATGGGACCATTCAGGATAGTTCTCCTTGCCAGTGAGAACTATTCCTACCATAGAGATGATTGAATGCATTCTGTAAAAAATACTTCTGCTGATAAACAGTGAAATTGCACTCAAAAAGGCATTCTCAAAAGATTTCAAATCTCTTCCTTACGCTACAACCTTATGCACTATATTTTCTTCAAATCCCTCCAATCTTTGATAAAAGCATCCAGCATTACATTGAAATATTATGTATCAAATGTTTTGAAATGTAATATATTTATATATTACATATCACTTCAACACTTTAACTATACAATGCAGCAGGGTAACATTACCATTCAAATGATTTAAATGATTTTAAAAAACTGTGCATTTATCTTCTTCAACACTTTGTTGGACTCCTTGTGACTGTGCGGCTGTTGTGGACTCTTCTCTAGGGAACCGAGACCTCGTTCACAAAAATAAAATGGCAGAGCGCTGGTTCATAGACAAACAAGCAAATATTCTCAAATATTCTATAGGCGTTGGTTCATTCATCACATTTCTTTTAAAAATTCAATCCAAATTTTCAAATATATTCTGCAACGACTCTCGTGCTGATGGCACAGGTACAAAATGCATCAGGTTTGCATCCTCTAACAGCACATCAAGTTCGCATACCATGTCAGGTTCCAGATGCTACGCCTCAGGTTCAGGTTCCAGATGCTACGCCTCAGGTTCTGCTTAAAACTTTAACAGATATAATCGAGATGTTTTTCAACGGATGGTTTTGCAGAGAGCCAATGTCTGGAAAATTAACCCGAAAAGAAAGCCAAGGAACTGAAATTCCACGGCCGCTGGGTGAATTCGCTGGAAACAAGAATGCCACCAAGCGTCCAGTGCCACAACAATCCAATTATTCTAAATGTCAGTTTTAAGCGTGCAGCAATGTATGCAAGAAATAAATCAGTAGGAAAACGTCCAACATGTATACTAGGATCAATTTCAGATCCTAGTGCTTGAGCAAGTGAAAACGAAGGGATTTCGGCACCCCATGAAATCGATTCATTGACATAAACATTGGGGCAGTGGAAATGGCACAGAAGAGGAAACCGTTTCTCCAACGGGATGTGCCTGCAAGATCCACACAGAATAATCAATGGAGGCGCAGGTGAGAGCAGAGTATAATCAATGGAGGCGTAGCATGAAGCAATTCGTGCAATGGAGGAATAATGCCCTTTTGAAATGTTTATGACATGGTCTGACTGTTCAGTTCTCTGTCAGGACAGCCAGAGAGCGATTATTGTATTCAGAAGAACAGGCAGGCGCAGGCTTGGGTTGAGACTCACAACGCATAGCAAAATGGCACTCACACACAACGAAATTATTGAACAATGACTGAGATTTCGCAGGGACAGACATGTCAGCCTGCAGAACATGGGCAGAATATGAGCAGACTATGCAGGAGGGAGTTACAAAGAACAGAAGCTGGCTCTGATACCATCTCAGGCCAGGCAGTAACTCTCCAAAGGCAGTAAAACCGATTCGTCTATTATTCCATAGGTAGGTTATTGTTATATACAATAGGAGTGATTGTTCAGTTCATCTCCTGATGACTGTTCACATTCCTAATTTATTTATTTACAAATTCCCCCAATCATGAAGATTAGGTGTCAACAAAAAATATCTAAGTCTACACTAACCCGGGGTGTAATCTTTCCGTTATGTGATCTAAAATGATTTCAAATAACAACTGATAATAAAGATCATTCAACTGTTATGAGAAAAGAATTCAATAAATATGAACCACTTTGTATAGAAAGTTAGATGAAACAGTTGTGAAAAATATATCGCATAATAAGATATTCATACATTAAGCATAAATAAATAGCTATCACCGTACAAAAGTGCCAAATGATAACTCAGGCATTCATACATCAATATATAAACAACTGAACATGAATATCACTTTAACACAAAGGTAGAAATAGTTAAGAGATAGAAGTACCATTTATAACTAGTTCTACTCATGAGCTTCAAGCGATAATGATTTATCTCTTCTTGATCTAACATCCACTAAGAGTACAAAAGTGCAACATCAGTAGCAGATATCAGATGAAAATATAAATAAATCCTGTTCCATTCATTCATCAAAACCTCCTCAGAGGGTACAAAAGTGCATGTTCTGGGGATAAGTTTTTTGACAAATTTCAGGACCCTTCTCTAAATGCATGAGAAGGGTTTAAATACTACTAACTAAATCTAAAAATAACTTATTACAAAAATGTAGGATGCGGTTTAAATGACCGTCCTCATTTCAGGAAAAATAAAACAAAATTAAAACTAAAATTAAATATAAAATTAAAACTACTTTTGTATTTGCTCCTTGAAATCGCAAGCATTCAGCATCTGTTTGAGAAGAGTTGGTTGGCCGACTTCCGATTTTAGCTGAGCTGAGAAAACAGAATCGACAAGAGCTGGCACCATCTTTTCGACCGAATTGATGATACACTTGAGATTCATCCATTGGCTATGTGGCTTTACCAAGTATGCCCAGTAATAATCCCAGTTCAACTTGGTCTCCAATTTGTTTGTAGTTGCTGTACGTTAGGTAGATATCCTGGAGTGGTTTCTGCGATCAAATTTGCCCTAGGAAAATTTTCATTTACACAATCAATAATACTGTTTTCTATCGTGGCTGCTCCTTCTACTACTTGCTCTGCCTCCCTGATTTGTTCGTCCCATTTGTTAAAGAGCATTTCTTTGTGATTTTCATTGATCCTTGGTGCACCTACTCTTTTTCCCTCGTCCGTTTCTTGCCAAGCCAAATATTCAGTAACCCATTTATCAACTAAATCATAATCACTTCATAAATCTACAACTTGATTAGTGGTTTTATCACTTATTTCACAATAATAGTTCCACTGCGATATTTTTTGGCCCAATGCTTCCTGCTGTTGTAGTAATTGTTAATTCAAGGAAATGGATTCTGTGATAAATTTTGTAAGTTTAGGATTATCCTTGTGCATCTCCTGTAAATCCTATAACTGTTTTTCTTTCTCATTCAAACTTTTCTGATAACCTATCTGTATTTGTTGGAAGTCCTGTTGTAATCTTTCAAGCTGTTTCTGTGCTTCATTTTTGGCGTTGGCTTGTTGCAACTGTTGTTGCAAAACTTGTATCTAATCTTCCTTTTCTTTTAGAAGTTGTTGTACCTCAGATGCTTTATCAATAGTCGCAGAGGCATATGCTCCTGCGATCTGAGATAGTTTGGTGAGATTCTCAGTGGGATTGGTAGTGGGATCTTGCCATAGGACGTCTAACTGTTCTGTGTCATGAGAGAGCACATTTCCCAATTTCCTTTTCTTCCTCTATCTTCTCACTACTGCTTTGTGCTGTGGGCTATAAAATATATCAAGAGGAGGAATTTCTTCTATTTTAAGCATAAGCTCAGAGGATGGAGTAATAGGAATATGTTCCATATCTGAGACATTGCTAATTGTTCTTGTGGCTACTTCTTTTGTTGTCTGTGCATTGCTCACAGGTGTCTTTATGCTTTGTCCTTCAAGATTGATCAAGTCATTGAAGGTTTCCCATTCTTTATCAAGTTCGGTTCTGACTAATGGTGGCTGAACAATGAGAGGGGGAGGATCTATTTGTGGGGAGGTAAAAACCTGTTGCTGTAGAAGTTCCGTTGACTGGGCAGTATCCTTTACTGACCCTTCACTCTTATCCTGTTCACTTTTGGATCTTTTAGAATGTTCAGATGTTTCTTTTCCAGACTTGGATTTAGATCCATTTGTTCCTGAACTTCCACTAAGACTAACACTTGGAGTTGGTTCCCTTACGGGTTCTAAGCGTATTTTTTCCAAAGGAATGCTGGCTAACCTTCTTTCCCTGTATATTTTGAAATGTTGAAATTATTCTAGAGAGAATTGCATTTGGGCTGCATGTAGAATTTCTTCAAGTGTGCTTTTCTGTTTGAATATGTCATCGAACAGATCATCTTCTCCAGAAAACACCTTTATCTTGACTGCAGTAGTGAAATTCTTAGCAACATCATGAGGGTTGAACGGTCTTCCTGAAAACTTGAATAACTATAAACACGTTATATTTTTTACTTCTGTGAATGTGTGGCCTACATCAAATAGCAAAAAGGCCCCACAGGCTACAGGAAACTATGGCCAGATAGCCTTCTTTTTGTCTTTCAAATCTTTAGTCAAACCTCCTTCTCCACAGGTTTGATAAGCAATTTCTCGAGCCATGAATTTATTAGGAACATACAAAGGTAGTACGTGAGGGGAAGCAGAACTTCTGAATACCCTGACATAAGTAAATAGTTCCTCCCCAAACCATCTCACGACCAAGAGTATGTCTACCTCTGCTTTAGGAGAGCATCTTGGAGCATCCTTATCATACAACATTCTATACAGGGGCATCATGATTCCATGACAAATCTGGTAGAAGTGTGGAGCAAACTTAGAGTCCCACAATTCTTTATGATAGATATGGATGGGTAAGGGGTCTTGAGTTGTCCATTTCCAACCCATCACAGGAAACTTAGAAACATAACATATCGCATCCATCACATACGCAGATAGGTAAAAAGGGGGATAAATTCTCTGAGAAACAGTTCTTTTAGACCAGTAATTTACAATGGCCATGACTAGGTTATCAGACAATATCTTAGCCCAATATACAATAGTGGAATTCATGGCAGCATCCAATAACGGTAGCCATTCTGATGAAAATTTGTTAATATCTGGCATTCCAAATAGTCTACAGAGAATGGCAGCAGCAAAGCAATATGGGGAGGTGAGAGAACCAGTACTATACATACCATGTTTGTCTTTCTTCAGTGGTTCGTCCCTCCTCGACCAGTCTTTAGTGGTTTCTGCCAAGTCTTGATTTTCTTTTGTGAATTTCTCCATAAACTGCTTGTTATAAGTTTCCTATGGCTCTGGTAAATGATACATGAGCTTTAAATCCTGTGCAGCGAATGAACCAATGAGTCCTTGACCCTGAGTTTTAAACTGTCTATTTCTGATATCAACGCTGTCCAGTATCCACTTAACCATGTTCGTGTATGGGAGAATTTTGGGCCTTGCTGCTATCCGGTGCAAGAATGAACAAGCTAGCTCTGTGATGGATGCCTCAGAAGAACTATGTGAACCCGCAGTAGCACTAACTTCCATTACTCTGGAATTTTCCTCCTCAAGTAGATTATACATGCCTTCCCACGTAGCAATACCTGCATCTCTATTACAAACTGTGTCTATATACAAGGGTACCATTTCTTTCTCTTCAGAGCTCAGAGCTTTTCTTTTCTTTCCCATAATATCTTGCATACTGCTTTGTATTGTTCTCTATTCTTCGTTCCTGTAGTTTACAAGTGAAGTGAGAATAATGATAAGGAAGGGTGATGGGAAAGTTTTAAATGCCGAAGATGCATAAAATATATCACCTTACGTTAAATGATTTTTCAATAAGCACGAAACCATATTCCATTAATAACTGGCAATTAACTCATTTATTAGCATTAAAGCGCATAACCAGGTGTTAGTTTATGGAAAATACTTTTTTGAATAATGAGCCTGCAAGATCTGCGATTTTGCGATTTTGCGATTTGCTTTGCAATATCACAGATCGCAATATCGCAGAGTTGATAGCTCGCTATATCGCATTATAGCATTGTTGCTATATCGCGAAATCACAATATCGCAATATCGCAGATCGCAGGAACGTGATATATGACAATCTTCGTTAATCTGTTTTTTGCGAAATGCGATTTGCGATATGCATCATCACATATCGGAAATTTAAAGTGTTTCAATGTAAGTTGTGTTTGATGTATGCGATGCGATATTTGTTTATTATCGCATATCGCGATCTCGCAATGTTGGAATTCGGCTTGTAAGGAGGTATCCTGTTATCCTTTTGCGATGCGATATTTCCTAAGGAAAGATTTTGTCTTACCTTATCATAGAACTCAGATTTTTAGATTTTTCAAGGGGGTCTTCCTATGTTTATGATGGTAAGTTTTATTAGGAAAGGGAATTTAAGCACTAATTTGATTTTTTAATTTTTAACTAAGGGTCCCCACTTATTTAGTATTAGGAATAACACTAAATAAGAAGGGGGGTTGTTGCTGGCCACAACAATTGGCTATTCACTTGGAAGAACCAGTTATCTTCGTTGTTCTTTTGAATTTTCAAAACTCCCAAAACAGAAAATTTTCCAGAAATTTAAACTTTAATATAGAAAGACTAAATACATTATGCTTTTGCCTGTCAATGATATTTCGTTTCTTCTTTTTTCCAACTTTGATTATTTACTCCCTCATGCTAGTCTTTGTATCTACATCAGTCATTACTTGGTTTATAAAGATAAAAACAAAGTTTTCTCTACAAATTAGTTTTAAATATTCTCATTTGTCGTAGGTAGAGCCTCTGCTGCCAGCAAGCATTTATAGCTTCGACAGGGTTACCTGTTACCCAGCAATGATCCTGTATCCTACTTAGAGAAATTTACAACTTTTCAAAGAAAAATCCATTTCCGCACTTTTCGCTTTCACTTTCTTTTTATCCTTAAAGAACAATGTCTTGGTTTGGTAGTCAGTTCATGACATAGTCATTCACTAATTTATTAACTTTGCTGAACAAGCTGGCTCGTGATGAGACCCCTTGTCTTTTGATTGTAACAATCTTGAGTCATTGCCCTGTTGTGGTATGCAGTATTGGCAAAGTCAGCAAGCTATAATATATATGATCATGATAAGTTGGCTCATGATGAGACCTCTTACTCTTTAAGTTAAAGTGTATCTTTGAATCATTCTGTGAATATTGTAGTTTCCTAGGTGGGGAGGAAGTCATTGTTTCCTTAAGACAGCTCTGGATGACAATGATAGAGCTTTTGGAAAGAGCTTTTCTACATAGAACCTTCATTTTTGTTATTGATACCTTTCATTTGACTGAAATAAAGCAATTTCTAGTTAAAGGTAGCTTTTCATCAAAATTTATATAGTTGAAACTAATATCATTTCTAGATCTATAGTCTATAACTGTATCTTTTAGTAGTAATGATTAATTTTTTAGAAGGAATTCTATTTATACAAGTGAAAAAACAAAATCTAAAAGAGAATTTGTGTCTTTTTCGTGAATCTCAAATGTAACCATTTACAACCGATTTTATTATGAAAAGAAAAACAACTATTCTACAAAAATAGAAGAATGATCTTCTATGGAAAATATTTTTTAAGGATCTGACCATTAACAGGTAAAGATTCTCTTTTCCCTGTTAAATCTTGTAACATGAAAGTAGACGGACCTATGACTTCTATGATTTGAAAAGGACCAAGCCACATTCTTTGAAATTTTGTATGTTTCCCTTTTTCCTCATGAGCCTTGTCCCATTTTAAAACTAGATCTCCCATCTAAAAATCTTTTCTGGATATCATATTGGAATCAAAAGAGGCTTTTACTAATGCTTGATGATGAGCATGAGTTATCTTAGCCCGTTCTCATTTTTCTTCTAACTTAATTAATTCCAGTTGCCTTAGTTGTAAGGAAGAAGTTGGTGCTTCATCCATATATTGAACCAAGGCTAAAGAGGGAATTGCCTAATGTGTTGGAAGAACCACTTCTTTCCCATAAACTAAATTAAAGGGAGAAGTTCCAATTGAGGCTTTCTGCATTATCCGATCTGCCCACAAAGCATATATTAAAGACTTATGCCAATTTTTATGATTTTGGTCAATGGTTCACTTAATGATTCTAATTAAGTTCTTATTTGTAGATTCAGCTAACCCATTCCCTTGTGGGTAATAATTAGCAGAGTATTTAAGCTTGAAACCTCTTTTGAGTGCAAATTCAGTCATTACATTACAAGAAAAATATGATGCATTATCAAACATTAAAGCGGAAGGCAACCCAAACTTGGTGATTATGAATTGATCTATGAACTCGATGATATTTTCAGCGTTAGCCGTCTTGAGTGGAACTGCTTCTACCCATTTAGTAAAGTAATCTATTGCTGTAAGGATATATCTATGCTGTTTAGAAGAGTGAGGAACGATCTCACCTATTACGTCCAATCCCCACTGATCGAAAGGTTGTTCAATGGTAACTGGTTGCAGTGGCAAGGATAGTTTCTTTTGTCTCCCAGCAGCGGTTTGACAGACTTGACATTTTCTTACGTAGTTATGTGCGTCTTTGAATAATGTGGGCCAATAATAGCCTGCGCATAAAATTTTTGGGCAGTTACATCTCCAACATAGTGTCCGCCTGCTGGCCCATCGTGAAGTTCCTGCAAGACTTTTTCAACTTCAGATTTCTCAAGACATCTAAGGAGAACAGAGTCATAATTTATTCTAAAAAGAACATCATTCACGAGCTGATATTGTTTGGCTATTAACCTTAGAGCTCTTTTCTTGGTATGATCGAGGTTTGAAGGAGCATATCCATTCTTTAGATAATAAATAATATTAGCGTATAATGACCCAACATCGTTTAGGCTTACCTCGTACACTTGTACCTCTGTAGATGGATTTTCAGACATTAGCGATGCTCTTGCCAGCATTTTGAAAAAGCCTTGACCTTTTACAATACTTTCTGGTTTGATTTCTACGTCATATTCCTGTAAGGCAGTAACACAATTGGCCCTTTTCTCACCCACATCCTTCTATACTAGAAGATTTCTTACCACTGGAAACAGTACTATGATTTTAGTGTGTGTTTTGAGTAAAAAAGGTCTGAAATATTTAATTTCTTTGAAAACAGCATAAGCTTGTTTCTCCACATCTGAATAATTCAACTCAGCTCCTTGTAAATTGGAACTGAAAAAAGTAATTGGGGCTTCCACCTTTTCTTGATTTGCTTGAGTTAGGATCGCAGCATATGATCTATCCGATGCAAATGTATACAAAATAAAAGGGTCGGAAAAATTTGGAGTTGCTAAAGATGGAGCATTAATAATTTCTTGTTTGATCAGATTGAATGCCTCTTGTTCGTCTTGGCCCCATTTAAAGTTTGCATTATTTTTAATCATTGCTTGTAAAGGAGACACGATTCTTGAAAAGTCTGGAACAAATCTCTTTAAAAAGTTAATCTGGCCAAGGAAAGATTGCATGGCTTTCTTGTTGTGAGGTAGGGGTACTGCGGAATTTTTTTTGATTCTGTCAGGATCAATGTTAATTCCAGATTTTGACACTATGAATCCGAGAAGTTTTCCTTCACTTAATGCGAAAAAGGATTTTTTCGGGTTAAGTGAAATTCCATACCTTAAACAATGTTGGAAGATTTGTTTTAAATCTCTGAGATGGTTGTTTCGTTTCTTGGAATAAACGGTTATATCATCCAAATAGATAACCACTGATTTATTAACTAACCCCTTGAATGTGATGTCCATGGCCCTCTGAAATGTGGCACCCACGTTAATCAAGCCAAATGGCATCTTTTGATATGCGTATGTGCCCCATTTAGTTCTGAATGTAGTTTTTAATTGATCGTCGGGATGTACCAACACTTGATATATCCTAAGAATCCATCCAAGAATGACATTAATTCTGAGCCTGCGACTGCCTGCAGTATTTGTTCCATGGGGGGCAAAGGAAAATTATCCTTTTGGCAGGCCTTGTTAAGATTTCGAAAGTCAATGCAGATTCTAATATCTCCGTTTTTCCTTCTAACAGGTACCAAGGAGACCCATTTAGAATGTCTAATGGGAAAAATTATTTTGGATTTCAATAACTTATTGAGTTCAGTTTTGATCTGGTTTTCTAAATTGGGATGGATCTTTCTCAACTTTTGTTGGACAGGTTTATCGATCATTGGGATAGTATGTTGGATGATGGAGGTGTCGTATGTTTTGAGTTCATCGTAATTCCAAGAAAAGACACTTTTGTATTGTCTCAAGAGACGAATATACACTAATTTTTCTTTAGGAGCTAGGCCAAGGCCTAGGTTGATATTCTGCAGTTTGGCATCAGTTCCTAGATTTACTAATTCATAATTCAAAGTTGAACTTTGGAGTTTTGAATTGGTATATCTTTTGAATCGATCTTTCAAATCATAAAGGTCTTCTAATTTGACTACTGATTTAGGTATAGCATTGTTAGTACTATCCTGTTTCGATTGTTGGTCATGTTGGTCTTCGTCAATTATTTGATTGGTGTAGGATCCTTCAGATGTGAGGAAACTCACGATATCAGGATCGTCGTTGAAAATCCTCCAATTGGTAATGTTATCAGGAATAGATGGTCTAAAAATTAACTCAATTGAAAATCGGCCAGGGCTAAAATCCTCTGAAGGAATGAGCTTGGAAGCTACGTTGGCTAAGAGGTCTGTGCTACCATTCTGGAGTCTTGGAATTGATGAAATATTAAATGCTATAAAGTGTTCAGTCAGATATTGAACTAAAGATTGGTAATGTTTTAAATGACCTGATGAACAGTGTATAGTATTACATACCTATCTGATTACAATTTCAGAATCTCCGAAAAATTGCAGGTATTTGACGTCTAATCCGATTTCTTTGTATAACCCTTGGATTAAAGCCTCATATTCTGCGGTATTGTTGGTGCACTCAAATTCGAGTCTGCAAGTTAGCATAGTTTTATCTCCATATGGACTTACTAACACGCCTTCTGCTCCTGCTCCTTCATTAGACTTAGAACCATCAAAAAATAATTTCCAAAATAAAGATTTATTTACAGGACTATCTATAAAATTAATACATTTAGAACTATCTGTTTGAGAGAAATTTTCTACTTGAGATAAAACAGAATGTTCTAAGTAAGGTGAAGTATGAGCATTAAAATTTCCTAGGAAAGAATCTACTGAATAGTTGCCTATGATGTTAGAATTATATGCTACTTGTTCATTTTCTCCCTCGAGTTCTGTTACTATATATTTCTGATGTCATTCGCACTCAAATTTTATTTGGTTTGGTTTACCGTTGTAAGGGAGCCACATGTGCAAACTTGGGGACGATGAGGAGCGCGCAGCAGCCTTCTTTCTAAGGTTTCTGTAAATCCTACTACGGCAGACTCCTCCTGACCGAGGTCAGCTTTAATAGTCTTTGGTCGATCTGCGGCCATACATCTTCTGTAGGCAATCTTAGGAATAATGATTCCCCCTCAGGGGGAGGGCGATGTGCCTCCCCGAAAGGACGATAGCAAAAAGCAACAAAATAAAGAAAACGACAATGCAAAGGTGCAGAGTGATGTTAATAAGGATCCAAGTGCACATCAGGACAAAGCTCAGGATCAGCAGGATCAGCCCAAGGTTAGCTCATCCACATGCAATCCAGTAGCCACTCAAAGGCCAAAAGTAGAATTTCCAAGCCATCGAATCAATGCCAGAATATAGTTCATGAGGGATCATGCGTTAATAGGCAAGTTCATTGAACTGTGGCCGACTGAGAAAGCGTTGAGAGGCTAGATAGCCTCCAAATGGAATCCAAAGGGTCACATTACTCTGCAACTAGGGCAAAAAGGTTTTTTCACGACCATCTTAACTACTTGGAGGATCGAAATAGGGTTCTGGATGGAGGGCCATACTTCTTTAATGTTGTTGGCCTGTATCTGAGAGGATGGGTAGAACATTTCAACCTTGACAAGGAAGATCTCATTTGGGCTCTAGTTTGGATAAGGCTTTACTCTCTTCCTGTGGAATATTGAGAGGAAGACTCCTTGCAAGAAATCGGTAATGCACTGGGTGAATTTATCAAAGTGGCAGAGGAAACAAAAATCAGCAGATACATATCATATGCCCGAATCTGTGTCTACATGAACCTCAATCAAGCCCTGCCGGATGCGGTAAGTTTATTTCATGATGATATTGAATGGGTTTAGCTGATAGATTATGAGCATGTACCGTTTCGGTGTAGGAAATTTCATGATCTAGGTCATCTATTTAGGGACTGTCCTCTAAATAGAAAACCCCTCTCCCTGATGTCCCCGGACAAGCCTGCTCCTGATGGATTTACCAAAGTGGTTAGCTGCAGAAGAAACCACAAGAAATCGGTAACCAATCCCAGGACACATCTAGCTAGCTCCTCCAAACCTTCAACTAGCAACAGCTTTGCTGCTCTGGCGAGTAATGATGATCCTGAGTCCGAAAATCCCTCTCTTTCTGAGAAGGAAACCATTAAAGATAAACAGAAAGCGGCCTTATCGCTCCCAGAGGATCATCTGATCAGCAAATCGCTCCCCCATACCCAGATCAAAACCCCAGCCTAGAAATTTCAAGGAATGGAGGTCGATAATACAACACCCAGCCCAAGAACAGCAGCTGAAACAGCTGAAGAATTACAAGAATCCCAATACATGGAGGAAGATCCTGAGAACATAGACATTGGCGAACTTGATATCTTAGGCCTAGAGCAGGCATGCAAAACAAAGAATTTTGATAAAATCCTAGATCGTCAAGCAGACAACATGGTGGAGGTCCTAACGCGAGCACAAAAGCATCACTCTCTTGGTGTCCAGATTGGAAGTTCTTGTGATGGAAAGTTTATTGCCAAAGACAACAAAAAGCGTGGGAGGAAAACCACTCTCTAAAGAACTATCAAAATAGGAGAAGTGTTAGTGGAGTCAGGGAGATACTCCAAGCTAATTAAGTACTTCAACATCAACCCCAACCCTTCCCAATGAAGTTGATTTCATGGAACATTATAGGGCTCAATAGCCCAAGGAAAGGTAGACTACTCAAAAACATGATCATGCAGGAGAAACCTCAAATTCTATTCTTGCAAGAAACTAAATGCAACTCAACAGTTTTGGAAAAAATTAGCGAAAGCCTGGCCAGGTGGGAGCTGTAGATGCTCAAGGGGCATTTGGCGGCCTTGCAATTCTATGGGACGCGTGCACTCTTTTGCTCAACAATATACATGCAAACAAGAACTTCATCCAAGCAATATTTCACATAAATGGCATTAACATTTATGGTCATATTACTAATGTGTATTTTCCTCAGGAAACTATGCACAAAGTTGAAATCCTGTACATCCTTTTGGAGCTCAACACAAATAGGCTGCACCCTCTATGGATTTCTGGAGGCGACTTCAACATGATTGCAAGGCTAGAAGAAAAAAACGGAGGCAGAAACATAGGTAACAGAGATGGGAATCACCTAAAAGAATTCATTCAGAATAACTGGCTTATTGATATCCCTTCCAACAACGGTTTGTTTACATGGAATAACAAAAGAGAAGGATCACATCAGATTGCTTCACGCCTTGATAGATTCCTATTATCAGACAATGCAATTCACTTGGGTGGAGAATTTGTAGCTTCTATCCTGCTGATATCGGGTTCCGATCACTGGCCTATAGCCCTTCAGTGGAACCACCCCGGTCACAACATTCGATGGCCTTTTCATTTTGAAGCCTTTTGGATGTCTCATCCGGACTTCAATAAGTTAGTCAATTCAGCATGGAAAAATTTTTCCCCTCCTAATGTCTCCAAGATGTCTCAATTTCAGCAGAAGCTCAAGCACCTCAAAGGCAAAATCAAACATTGGAATCACACTTCTTTTGGTAACATCTTTCAAGCTCAGAATTCCCTCAATCAAGACATGAAGAATTTGCAGCAGAAGATCATAATTGAAGGACGATCTAAGGATCTGACAAAATAGGAACAAATTCTTGAAGCACAAATATTAGCAAGAGCAAAACAGGAGGAAACCCTATGGCGACAGAAATCAAGAATAAAGTGGTTGAAGGTCGGAGAAAAAAACACAAAATTTTTTCATAGAACCACCGTTCAACGCAGAATGAATAACAACATATCCCACATTCAAAATGAGCAGGGAGCAAGGATTCAAACTCATGAAGGTATTGAAAGTGAATTCCTCAATTATTTCAAGCAAGCACATCAAGAGCCAAACATAGATAGAATGCCAGCTATTCACAAAATTCTGAGGAACATTCCCAAACTAATCTCAGAGGAGCATAATCAACTCCTCCGACCTGTAGACCTTCAGGGAGTTGAAAATGCAGTGCATCAATTGAAAGCTGGCAAGGCGCCGGGTCCGGATGGATTTACCTCAAACCTTTTTCACAACTTTTGGTACCTGATCAAACTGGAGGTTTGGCAAGTGGTGGAGGAATCGCGTACATTAAGATGGATGTTCCTTGGGTTGAATGCCACTTTCATTGCACTGATTCCCAAGGAAGCGGAGCCTAGCATACCTGATAAGTATAGACCTATCGCTTTATGCAATATTCTTTATAAAATTGTATCCAAAATTATTGCTTCCAAACTAAAATTACTGCTTCCTCTCATCATTTCGCCTGAGCAATTTGGTTATGTAGAAGGCAGGCAGATAACGGATGGAATTATCTTAACTCATGAAATAATCCATTCACTGAAGCAATCCAAGAAACCAGGTATGCTGCTCAAAATAGACCTATCCAAGGCTTTTGATAGCTTAAGCTGGATTTACATTCAGAAAATTCTAACAGCTTTTGACTTTGCTCCTCCTTGGGTAAGGTGGGTTATGAGTCTCTTATCTTCATCATTCTTTTCGGTGCTCATCAATGGCATACCTTCGCCCACCTTTTATCCCTCTAGGGGTATTAGGCAGGGAGATCCCCTTTCTCCCTTCCTATTTGTCATTATGGCAGAGGGATTGGGGCGTAGCCTCAAATCAGCCCTACAATCTCAACTACTCAAAGGCTTGTCCTTTCTCACCTCCCCTTCGTTCTCTCACCAAAAATTTGTTGATGACAACATGCTTTTCAGCCATCCATCTGTTCAGGAAGCCCGTCAACTCAAAGCTCTCCTGTCGGACTTTTCCGAAGCCTCTGGAGCCAATGTCAATAAAGTCAAATCTCAAATTTTCTTCTTCAACACTCCTGTAATTACCCAAAATTCCATAGCGCATTTTCTTGGCTTCACCATTGCCGTTCTCCCATCTAAATATCTAGGAGCCCCTCTAACTGCCTCGTCTCTTAAGCACTCCTCCTGGACAATCCTCTTAGAAAAGCTAGAGGCTCGTCTCTTTCTTTGGACACACAAGGCTCTTAACATGGCCAGCAGATTAGTCCTCATTAAAGTTGTTCTTCATTCCATGCCACTTAACCTTTTTTCTATCTTGGCCGCCCCTAAATGGGTTCTCAAGGAAATCAAGAAGCTCCAGCACAACTTCTTATGGGGTAGCTCTGGCCCCACTCATAAATGGGCTCTTGTCAAATGGGATAAAGTCTGTCTTCTGAAGAATGCTAGGGGCATTGGTCTGAGGGACCCGTTCATAGTAACGAAGTCATGGGAACCAAAATTTGGTGGAGATGGCTCTCTACACCAATCATTCCCTGGGATTTACTATGGACCGCAAAATACGCAAGCAATTGCCCAATTGAAGAACGAATACGAATGTCAGAAGTGGGCATGGGATCATTGATATGGAATTCGGCCGAACAACACAGGAACCTAATTCAACAACATAGTTTTTGGGAAGTCAAGAATGGCAACACAGCTAGATTCTGGGAGGACTCCTGGCAGTAGCTACCAAAGCTCAAGGACATTCTCTCTCACCTTCACTTACCGGAGCAGGATTTGCATGAGCTAGACAAGGTCAGACACTTTTGGAATCCCTCTTCCACGTAGGGTTATATACGTTGGGTTGAAGCGGATCAGATTCTAAGGCATGACACTGAACAGGCTCAGAACTCTCTCACTTCAGAATTACAGAAAAGGCAAATACTTTTTTCGGAGGAAATGGATATTCTTAGGTGGGGCTATGAAGAAAAAGGAACTTTTACCACAAAAGAATCTTACAATATAATCATCAAGGAGCGCATAGTCAAAGATGTACTATGGAGCAAAGTCTGGGATCCCTCCAACTAGCCGAAAGTCTCTACCTTTCTTTGGCTCCTATGTCAAAATAAAATCCTCACTTGGGATAACCTCAGGAAAAGAGATTATCATGGCCCTTCCATATGCCCCAACTACAAGAAAGAAGCGGAATCCATCATACATCTTATGCAAGCCTGTCATATTGCGCGCAAGCTATGGGAAAAAGTTAGCTTTCGCTGCCAAAAAGAGGGCAGAGTTCATGGGGACATCAAAGCTACAGTTCGCAACTGGAACCAATCACTGTATCAAAGAAAACTCCTAAACACTCTGTGGAAGATTATCCCTGGACTCCTGATGTGGAACATCCGGAAGGAAAGGAATCGCAGGATATTCAAGGACCAATCCATGTTTATAGAGAATCTCTGAACCATCTTATGCCAAAATATCAAAGAATCCCTCTCCATCATTTCTTGGTCCCAGGAATATCTTCCTTCGCTGCCGCAAGAACAATCCATCTAGGCAAAATGGAATATTCATTTGAATCAAGAGCTTACCTCCAAAGGAAGCCCACCTCCACTTGGCCGACTGCCTACAAAGTGGATCCCACCCCCCAACAACATGATTCAGCTTAACTTTGATGGAGCCTCGAAAGGCAATCCAGGAAGCTCAGGATTCGGAGGGGTCTTCAGAGATCATCAGGGGATTCCTCTACTACTTTTTCTTGGCTCAAAAGGTTGGGATACCAACAACTCAGCGGAATTGGAAGGCTTATGGCAAGGTCTTACCTTATCACATGACAGAGGATTTTTTCCGCTTATCATAGAAGGGGATTCACAGATCATTATAAATATGGTAACCAAAATCATGCAAGGCACTCCCTCGCACAAGGTAAGAAACAGCTGGCGAATGGAACAAAGGATTGAGCTCATTGATATCTGGCTTTCTCGACACAGGGCCATTTACATTAAGCATACTCATCGAGAAGGAAACAAATTGGCAGACTTTCTTGCAAATATTGGAGTGGAATGTGGGTTGGAACTTCATACAGGATCACTCTCAAGCATCGCTTCAGATGCCCAACTAATGAATTACCATACCATAGTGAAGAATGATATGAACCAGGAAGAAGAAACACACCCGGATGTGGGTGCTTTAATGTCATAATCAATGAAGGTTTATGTCAAGCCGACATCTGGACCTGCAGCTGGTAAATCCGCACAGCCTCCAAAATCCTCCCGTGGATGAAAATGGATTATATATGGTACCTGCAGATCATCAAGCATTCGAAATTAAATGTGCTCCCTGTTCGAGACTCTTTGCAGGTTGTTTTATTTGTGGCTTCGTTGGTTGTATCAACTGACATTCCCATCGGGTCTCCCTTCATCAACTTGTCTCTGTCCCTGCATCTTCGTATCGCTCTGGTAGCTTGGTTGCATGTCTGGTGTAAGACCTTTATTTGGCTTTCTTACCTTCGAACCTGCTCTGTCTGGCCTTGCTCTTCATCTCCTTCTGGTTACTTCGTTCCCTTGACAATGGTGCGTCACCGTGGTTGCTCTCGCCGTGGAGGCAGCAGTGGAAACCATTGGCATTCTCAGCCTGCTCCCGAGAATATTATCCCTCTGGCTTTGGCTTCCCCATCCTCTGATAATGGCAAGCCTTTCCTGCACAATTTGTTCCAAACCACCCGCTTCAAATTCCATAGTCGCCTCAACATACCAATTCTCTCGGCCAGCATCACTGTAATTTTGGCTGAGGAAGAAGCTCGGCCTAGTGTCTCTGTGCATACCTCAACTTCACAGTCTCAGGATGATAGCGAGCTCCAGGGAGAAGATGTGGGAATTGTGTTCAATTGTGGTGAGTTGCAGGCTGAGGGGAGTGTCCCTGATGTCCTCAAGCCTCCAAAAGACAATACGCAGGATATCTCGGCTTCTGTTAATCCGTCGAACCCCCCGATGGCAATCACTGCTTGGCAGCTCCTCCAGGTGGCAGTGGTACAGGTACTGAGGACAATGTTGATGACTCGTGGATGGGAACTCCTTGTCGGGTGGAGAAGGATGCTCGGGACCCTCAGACAGATGCTTGATGCCTTTGGGACCTCGTCTGATGTCGCAATTTCCCTTCTGGTTCTTTTATCCAATGCGTTGTGTTATTCTGGCTTTTGTTAATGTGTTTTGTATCAGGTCTTGGCTCGGCAAGTTTATCAGATCTTCTGTCAATATGCTTTTTATCAGGTCTTGGCTTGGCAAGTTTATCAGGCCTTTGGTCTTTCAGTTTTGCATATGGTTATCCGGGCAGCACATAAAGTATGGCTACAGCTCTCCTCTGACCTGTATTGTTGTTTACCATTATGGCCAGTGTTTTTGTATGTATGGCTTCTAGGTATTTTGTATCTGGTTATCTCAACCCGGGGATAGTTTGTCAGTTCTGTTGGACACCTTTGGCTTCCTCTGAGGTCTTGACCTCCATGTAACTATATTTTCCTTTTATTAATAGAATTAGCCTTTACTTAGAAAAAAAAAAGGGAGCCACATGTGTGACCAGTCAGTTGCAAAGTATCCATGAAGTTTTTCTAACCAATCTCTGCTAAGAATTAAGCCATAAAATTCCGGAATATCAACAACTAAAATGTCGATAACTTGACATACCTTTGGGTTGGATGACAACCTTATGGTAACCTGATTTAATTTGCCAATCACTTCGACTTGCGATCAATCTAGCTGAACTATGCGCACAATGGATTTCTATGGTTGAACGTTCAATTTTTCACATATTGATATTGGTAAAATATTCGATGAAGCTCCAGAATCCATTAAGAAATTATGCACATTTTTATTGAAAATTTCATAAGTAAGGAGAAATGGGGGAGTATGAGATCTCGATGCTCCTCCAATTAAGGTGATATCGTTTGGATCAACCTTATTCATTGTATTAGTTGGAGGTCTTCCCATGTCATGGGAAGCTTGAGAGATTATAGCGGTTGGTAAAGGTGCAACTGGTACAACATGTAATTCTTTCAAAAGTACCTTTTGCTGGTGTTTTAACTTGCTCAATTCAAAAAAAGTAATATTGGCCCTAGTATTTTTCATATCTTCTATGATATTATACTCCATTTCATCTGAAATGATTAGCGTTTTAGATGGAGTTGATGTGTCTGTTTGGACTGGGCTAGTTTGAGTTGCTTTGGATGATGTTTTCTTGGCTGCGACTTTATCCTTAGTCATTGAGCTTGCGCTCTTTGGCTTAGGTGTAGGTTGAGGAGGATCAAGTTGATTTCTGCTGTGAGTACTAACCGGGAATTCCTCTTGATCTTATTCATCTGGGAGGATGAAATCCCACATACCTTGTAACTCTACAACTTCTTCTTCATCAGTATGTTCTTCAGTAGCGATTTCCTCTTCTTCTTCTTCTGATTCAGCACTTGCGATTGCGTTAGGGGGTTTGGAATCGGTTGAAGGATTTCTTTTAAAAGGCCTATATGGCTTTTCAGAAGAAGTTTCTGCCGCTTGTTTCTTAATGTCGACCATCTCGTTAGACATGGTCTTCAAAACTTTTTGTAATCCTTCTAAATCGAATGGATCTTTCGATTGTTTTTTCTTGGGATCTTCTTTGAAAGAAACCTTCTTAGATTTTCGTTCTTCTATGGCATTTTTCTTTTCTAGGGCCATAATATGTTTCTCTACTGTTATTGCTTCTTTCATATTTTCAGCTAAGGTTGTTTTGTTAGCCCTACCAACAAAGATTACTATGTTTGATGGTAAAGCAGTGATGTACCATTCACTTTGCACTTCTTCACTAGGCTGGGAAGAAGTAGGAATTTTGTTTAAGATTTTATTGAAACTTAAATTGAAATCTTTGATAGGTTCTCTTGACTCGGCCCTAAGGTTAGACAAGTCATTGATCAATGTCGCCATAGACCTGTCATCACCTAACTTGGTCAGGAATTGTTCTTGGAAGATGTCCCAACTAGTAATAGATCTAGATGGTAATGAGAAATACCATGATCCGGCTGTTCCTTGCAGAGTATAAGGAAAAAGTCGAACAACTGTGTCTTCGTTGGTAACTCCATTGAGATTTATGGATAGCATAAAGTTATTTATGTGTTCTTCCACTAGCATGCCTGCCTCAGGATTAAACTTAGGCAACCATTTTTCAAGATGGGTCGGTAGCTGACTCAAAGGTACAAGCATTAAGACTGCCCCTGCGTTATTCCATGGAGATTGAGCCATCGCTGAACTACTAACAGAGGAAAGTGCAGAAGATGATCCCTGTGATTGAGAAGATGAGGATATTATGACTCCAGATGGCTGAGAAGGAGTTGCGTAAGTTCCAGTGGGCTTATGGACAATGATCTGAAGTGGAGGAGTGGATGGTTGACTTCACGGTGAAGAGGTTGAGATGGATGATGATGATAAAAGAGTCTCGCTATCAGAACCTTTAGGAGACTTCCTTGCTCTTTTCCTTGTAGGTAGAGGTAACTCGGTTGGCTGAACACAAAACTTTTCGCTCTTTAATATGGTAAGAGGATGAGAAGGGTTATATTGCGAAGTCACGTTGCCTTGAGATTTATCAGATTTTTTGAGGAGATATAGAAAATCGCTGAAGTTTGTGAATCAAAGATTCAACTTCATGAGGTTCAATAGTAGATTGTTCTAAAATATCAAGGTTTGTAGTAGCGGCTATTGCTCCAGTGACTTCTGACTCTGGATTTAAAGATTCTAAATGCAATGGAGAAATCGGGGGAGATAGTGAGGGCGATTTACTCTCAGAATGGTATTTAGATTTAGATTTTCTTTCCATTCACAGTTCGGAGCCCTCCTTCTAGCGCCAAATATGTTGAATCCCCAAAAATCGGGTCTACAACAAGGGGGATACACAAAGGCAGAAATAGTTAAGAGATAGAAGTACCATTTATAACTAGTCCTACTCATGAGCTTCAAGCAATAATGATTTATCTCTTCTTGATCTAACATCCACTAAGAGTACAAAAGTGCAACATCAGTAGCAGATATCAAATGCAAATATCAATAAATCCTGTTCCATTCATTCATCAAAACCTCCTCAGAGGGTACAAAATTGCATGTTTTGGGGATAAGTTTTTTGAAAAATTTCAGGACCCTTCTCTAAATTGATGAGAAAGGTTTAAATACTACTAACTAAATCTAAAAATAACTTATTACAAAAATGTAGGATGCAGTTTAAATGACCGTCCTCATTTCAGGAAAAATAAAACAAAATTAAAACTAAAATTAAATCTAAAATTAAAACTACTTCTGTATCTGCTCCTTGAAATCGCACGCATTCAGCATCTGTTTGAGAAGAGTCGGCTGGCTGACTTCCGATTTAGCTAAGTTGAGAAAACAGAATCGATAAGAGCTGGCACCATCTTTTCGACCAAATTGATGATACACTTGAGAGTCATCCATTGGCTATGTGGCTTTACCAAGTATGCCTAGTAATAATACCAATTCAACTTGGCCTCCAATTTGTTTGTAGTTGTTGTACGTTAGGTAAATATCCTGGAGTGGTTTCTGCAATCAAATTTTCCCTTTGCAAATTTTCATTTACACAATCAATAATATTGTTTGCTGTCGTGGCTGCTCCTTCTGCTGCTTGCTCTGCCTCCCTGATTTGTTCGTCCCATTTGTTAAAGAGCATTTCTTTGTGATTTTCATTGATCCTTGGTGCACCTACTCTTTTTCCCTTGTCTGTTTCTTGCCAAGCCAAATATTCAGTAACCCATTTATCAACTAAATCATAATCACTTCGTAAATCTACAACTTGATTAGTGGTTTTATCACTTATTTCACAATAATAGTTCCACTGCGATATTTTTTGGTCCAATGCTTCCTGCTATTGTAGTAATTGTTCATTCAAGGAAATGGATTCTGTGACAAATTATGTAAGTTTAGGATTATCCTTGTGCATCTCCTGTAAATCCTTTAACTGTTTTTCTTTCTCATTCAAACTTTTCTGATAACCTATCTGCATTTGTTGGAAGTCCTGCTGTAATCTTTCAAGCTGTTTCTGTGCTTCATTGTTGGCGTTGGCTTGTTGTAACTGTTGTTGCAAAACTTGTATCTGGTCTTCCTTTTCTTTTAGCAGTTGATGTACCTTAGATGCTTTATCAATAGTCGCAGAGGCATACGCTCCTGCGATCTGAGATAGTTTAGTGAGATTCTCAGTGGGATCTGTAGTGGGATCTTGCCATAGGACATCTAATTGTTCTGCGTCATGAGAGAGCATGTTTTCCAATTTCCTTTTCTTCCTCTGCCTTCTCACTACTACTTTGTGCTGTGGGCTATAAATTATATCAAGAGGAGGAATTTCTTCTATTTTAAGCATAAGCTCGGAGGATGGAGTAACAGGAATATGTTCCATATCTGAGACATTGCTAATTGTTCATGTGACTACTTCTTTTGTTGCCTGTGCATTGCTCACAGGTGTCTTTATGGTTTGTCCTTCAAGATTGATCAAGTCATTGAAGGTTTCCCATTCTTTATCAAGTTCGATTCTGACTGATGGTGGCTGAACAATGAGAGGGGGAGGATCTATTTGCGGGGAGGTAAAAACCTGTTGCTGTAGAAGTTCCGTTGACTGGGCAGTATCCTTTACTGACCCTTCGCTCTTATCCTGTTCACTTTTGGATCTTTTAGAATGTTTAGATGTTTCTTTTCCAGACTTGGATTTAGATCCGTTTGTGCCTGAACTTCCACTAAGATTAACACTTGGAGTTGGTTCCCTTACGGGTTCTAAGCGTAGTTTTTCCAAAGGAATGCTGGCTAACCTTCTTTCCCTGTTTATTTTGAAATGTTGAAATTCTTCTGGAGAGAGTTGCATTTGGGCTACATATAGAATTTCTTCAAGTGTGATTTTCTGTTGGAATATGTCATTGAACAGATCATCTTCTCCAGAAAACACCTTTATCTTGACTGCAGTAGTGAAATTCTCAGCAACATCATGAGGGTCGAATGGTCTTCCTGAAAATTTGAATAACTGTAAACACGTTATATTTTTTACTTCTGTGAATGCATGGCCTACATCAAATAGCGAAAAGGCCCCACAAGCTATAGGAAACTATGGCCAGATAGCCTTCTTTTTGTCTTTCAAATCTTTAGTCAAACCTCCTTCTCCACAGGTTTGATAAGCAATTTCTCGAGCCATGAGTTTATCAGGGACATACAAAGGTAGGACGTGAGGGGAAGCAGAACTTCCGAATACCCTGACATAAGTAAATAGTTCCTCCCTGAACCATCTCGCAACCAGGAGTATGTCTACCTCTGCTTTAGGAGAGCATCTTGGAGCATCCTTATCATACAACATCCTGCATAGGGGCATCATGATTCCATGACAAATCTGGTAGAAGTGTGGAGCGAACTTAGAGTCCCACATTTCTTTATGATACATATGGATGGGTAAGGGGTCTTGAGTTGTCCATTTCCAACCCATCATAGGAAACTTAGAAACATAACATATCGCATCCTTCACATACGCAGATAGGTAAAAAGGGGGATAAATTCTCTGAGAAGCAGTTCTTTTAGACTGGTAATTTACAATGGCCGTGACTAGGTTATCAGAAAATATCTTAGCCAAATCTACAATAGTGGCATTCGTGGTGGCATCCAGTAGCGGTAGCCATTCCGATGAAAATTTGTTAATATCTGGCATTCCAAACAGTCTACAGAGCATGGTAGTAGCAAAGCAATATGGGGAAGTGAGAAAACCAGTACTATACATACCATGTTTGTCTTTCTTCAGCGGTTTGTCCCTCCTCGACCAGTATTTAGTGGTTTCTGCCAGGTCTTGATTTTCTTTTACGAATTTCTCCATAAACTGCTTGTTATAAGTTGCCTATGGCTCTGGTAAATGATACATGAGCTTTAAATCCTGTGTAGCGAATGAGCCAATGAGTCCTTGACCCTGAGTTTTAAACTGTGTATTTCTGATATCAACGATGTCCAGTATCCACTTAACCATGTCCGTGTATGGGAGAATTTTGGGCCTTGCTGCTATCCGGTGCAAGAGTGAACAAGCTAGCTCTGTGATGGATGCCTCAGAAGAACTATGTGAACTCGCAGTAGCAGTAACTTCCATTACTCTCGAATTTTCCTCCTCAAGTAGATTATACATGCCTTCCCACGTAGCAATACCAGCATCTCTGTTACAGGCTATGTTTGTATACAAAGGCGTCATTTCTTTCTCTTCAGAGCTCGAAGCTTTGCTTTTCTTTCCCATAATATCCTGCATACTGCTTTGTATCGTTCTCTGTTCTTTGTTCCTGCAATTTACAAGTGAAGTGAGAATAATGATAAGTAAGGGTGATGGGAAAGTTTTAAATGCCGAAGATGCATAAAATATACCACCTTACGTGAAATGATTTTTCGATAAGAATGAAACCATATTCCATTAATAACTGGCAACTAACTCATTTATTAGCATTAAAGCACATAACCAGGTGTCAGTTTATGGAAAATACTTTTTTGAATAACAAGCTCGAAAGATCTGAGATGAAGCAATTTTGCGATTTGCTTCGCAATATCACAGATCGCAACATCGCAGATCGCAACATCGCAGAGTCATAACATCACAGATCACAACATCGCAGAGTTGATAGCTCGCTATATCGCATTATCGCATTGTCGTTGTATCGCGAAATCGCAATATCGCAATATCGCAGATCGCAGGAATGTGATATATGACAATCTTCATTAATCTGTTTCTACGAAATGTGATTTGTGATATGTGTCATTGCATATCGACAATTTAAGGTGTTTCAATGTAAGTTGTGCTTGATGTATGCGATGCAATATTTCCTAAGGAAAGAATTTGTCTTACCTTATCATAGAACTCAGATTTTTAGATTTTTCAAGGGGTTCTTCCTATGTTTATGATGGTAAGTTTTATTAGGAAAGGGAATTTAAGCACTAATTTGATTTTTTAGTTTTTAACTAAGGGTCCCCACTTATTTAGTATTAGGAATAACACTAAATAAGAAGGGGGGTTGTTGCTGGCCACAATAGGTCCTAATCACCTAGAGTGGAAATAGTTGAAAATAGCTTGATTGGTTGCATATTTAGGGACATTTCAGTGAGTTCTCTTTGCTCCTAGATTGCCATAGATTTATGAATTTTTGAGTCTTTACAAGTTCTCTTAGTAATTAAAAGTGGTTGATCGACCAATTCATCGGTCTAGGATGCTTCATGGGCACTCACCTACGAGTATCGAACCTTATTCTAGAAGGCATAGGAGAAATTTTGCTAGTGATTTTCAATTAGTAGAAGTGATTGCATCAGAGATTGATCCTTCGCTTCAGCCTATAGTTTCATAGGGTGGACCTAGTGTAAGTCATGATTTGGATAGGAACACTCCAATCCTTTCTATGGTTCTCTTCTAGTCAGAAGATGAAGTTGAGGTTGAAGAGATTCCTGAGTCCCCTGTGACTCCTTCTTCACCTCTTCCTCCCAATTATCCAAATGTTCTATTATACATTAGGACCCTGAATCATAGGTTGACAAGCCCGGGTATTTCTTGTTCTTTTCTTCTGATGACCACTACTGGGATCACGATTTTGGCTATGAGTACTACTAGTGTGCATACTCCTCTTTCAATTCAAGGATGAGGTACAATTGTTATATCTACTATCACTCGTAGTATTACAATATTTAGCTCTACCTCCATTCCGTCTTTGAGTGGGGGTACCCAAGATTTTTGTTCACAAACTGGTTCCTTCTCCATTGGGATACCTTCTAGTGCATTTCCTTTGATTCCTTTAACCATTTCATCCGCTGTTTCCACAACTATGACTTCTATGGCTAGTGTTTCATCATCTTTCTAAGGTTTTCCTTTTGGAAGTGGTCATATACTTCATTCTAACTGTTGGCTTGAAAGGGCCTGACCCAAGTTCAGCATTAATTATCCAAAAAAATCCCTACACTACTATCCCTTTCAGCATCATCCCGCGGAGAGCAGACTGAAGTCTCACCCGAAGAAGTATGGGGGGATGCTGGAACCAAGTTTCCGCACCCTCAGAGGGTTGTGATTTCATTTGATTTCTTATATCCCTGCCTTCGTGCAGGTGATCTCGTCCTAGGGCTTGTAAGACAAACCCTCTATTTTGGCTTTCAATTCCTCTGTGAAAGGATATGATTGTCCTTCTCGCAGCCCGAGCCTACTGCTAAGGTACTTTTGCACTGCCATGGTAGCGTGCTACACAAATTCCCCAATTAATCTAAGTGCCTTGCTTTTCTTATCAAACAATTATAGTTATCCCCGTGTAAACATATATTCATATATGCATTCAGTTATTCAATTGCATTCATTCATGCACCATATAAGCATAATAAATAAAATTCATACATAACATATCAAGATGCATCAATAGAAAAAAGACACAGAAATTGCAAAATATCCCTCTTTATTAATATCTTCCTAGTGGTTACAACCTCTGTTTGCCCTGCACACACAATTGTAGGGGTCCGCGCACTCAGTTGTGGACTTCTACCCTAGGCCTCTGTAAACTCAGCTGTAGAGCCTTTACCTATGCTACAACCCAAGACTTAAACTTCTTTCTCTAAAGCTATGATTCTATTACATCATCCATCATTATCTATCTCTCAAAATACTTAGAGCTTAGCTCTTTTTATACAATCCCATGGTCTACGGACCATGGGCAGATCTCTTACAGCCGACTTTACTTTACAAAACTAAGGGTAGAATACCCTTTATGACACATAACACCTTTTCACTCTGCGACCACAAAATGCAAAGTATTTACAATAATATTACCAAAATTGACTTAAACATGGGCTTTTAGCCCCAAAATTGCCCTTGGGGGATCCCGCTCCCAATAGGCCCCCAACACAAACATCGTGACTTGCCCTCGAGTCACTTGGTAGTCATGGAGATCTTTACATGAAGCCCGTGCAACTTGACCCTGATGATCACAACTTCGGCTGTGCACTGAGCTACTGCTTACTTCACATCTTCGACTATCTTCTCGATTATTGCCCCTACGTTGTCAGCCTGATGTTGTTGTTGTGTTGCTTACAAAGTCACAAGCTTGCCTTCAATGTTTCTTGTGAATGCATAAGCTTCCTCTAGGCAGGGCTTTAGTTGCACCTTCAACACTACTTCCTTGTGCAACGTTGTGTCCACCTATTCATTCAGTTGCTTTGCTTCCTACATCTTGGCTAACCTCTATGTCAGTGCAACGATTCGTGTTTTGCCCTTAACTTCATCATAACATTGTTGGAGTTCACACACTTCTATCTCTGGCCTCTGGATGTTTGGGTCCTCCTACAAGCCGGTTAGGACCTCAAACAATCATTCAAACAACTTTGTACAATTTGCCAATACTTCGACTACTTCCAGGGTAGCTACTTCGGCCTCTCTCTCCATTCCCTGTGCTAGCTCCTCTACTACTTGTTGTGTATTGATAACTTTTGAGGGCATGGACATGATCTTCTGCAAGAATTCCTATGTGTCTTCCGAAAAACTCGCAAATACCCCAGAACTATCAGAACCTCGTATTGCTCATGATTCATAGGTGCTTGAGAGCTCAACCACTGAATACTCAAAATGCCAAGTGTTTTTCACTGGGCATCCACTTGTAATTTATAGGGCAATTTGAATTCAAATCCAAACGTTCCCCCCAAAATCGGTTCATTAATACTGATTGGCGGCATATTTTCAAGGATCTAAGGCATAAATTTCATCTTAAATGTCAGCTACTCGCTCCATTTGGCCTCACTTCTGCCATCTTTTCATGAACAGTAACTTTAACAGTCACTTTCCAGTCGACCTGTGTGATTTCTCCCTAGGTAGTGCAACTCCCTCCGCACTGCTGCGGACCTAGTGACACATTCTCACTTCGCACCATCTTCCAATCACATAGCTCTCCAACTCGGGAAATGTATTTTATAGTCCTGTGCCTCCTTTTAGCTTCCTGGAGTGCTAAGACTGTGCTACTTTCATTTAGTCACATGGCCAGACCACTGGTGTATGGCTTCAAGAAACCACCATTCACTTTTCCTGGGAACGGTTCTCCATTTAATTTGACTAATTTTACCACTCCTCCGTCGGTAATCTCCTTAATAAGAAAATGCCCTAACCAGTGCATCCTGAATTTCCCTAAAAATTTATCAAAATTACTATCGTATAACAAAACTAGGTCATTTACCTTAAATGTGCGCGGCTTGATGTGTCGATCATGCCATGCCTTTTCACACTGCTTTTGGACCTACTGGTGAAATCCAACCAAAAATATTTCTTCTTCAAGCTCATCTAGTTGTGTGAGCCTCTCTTCTAGGGCTCCGTGATCCATCATACCTATGAGCGTTGCTATGCATAGACTATGAATGATGTATTCCATAGGCATTACGGCTTCCACACCATATACAAGCCTAAAAGGGGTTTGTCCTGTCAATTTCTTTCAAGTCGTTTGATAAGCCCACAATACTATAGGTATGCGTAGGTCCCAATCACTTCATTGAGCATTGAAAACCTTGGTCAACATGTTTTCAAGAACTTTGAACACCTCCACTGTCCCATTAGCCTATGGGTGATAAGGTGTGCTGTTATGGTGATATACCTGAAACTCCTCTGTTAGTGCATTGATTGTATCATTCAGGAAGTGAATACCATGATCAATCGTCAAGATCTTTGGACATCCAAATCACATCAGTACATGCCCAAATAGGAACTTTGTGGTTTTCACGCCTGTGCAAACCTTCACCGGCTGCGCTTTTGCCCAACGAGTCAAATACTCTATCACAGTGATAATGTACCTTGCTCCGGTCTTCCCTTGTGGCTGAATGGGTCCTACAAAATCTATCACCCACTTCTCGAAGGGTTGCAATGTCTTTTGTGGATTAAAATGCATTTCATCCCTCCACGATGGCCTGCCCATTCTTTGACATACATCACACGCCTTGCAATATGCTTTTGAATCCTAATGAAGGGTTGGCCACCACGACCCTGCACATAGAATCTTCTACTTGGTTGCTCTCCCTGCATAATGTCCTCCCGTGATGCCCCCATGAGCATTCACGAGAATGCTACTTCTCTCGAACTCAAGTACATATCATCACAATATCTCATCAGTACCCATGTTGTACAGATGCCCAGCAATGACAGAAAAATCTGTCGCGCGCACCACTAATTCCTTCTTTTGCTAGACAAAGTATCCTTCTAGTGCAGTTCTTGTTGTTAGGAAGTTTATTATATCCTCAAAATAACCATCCATGACACACACTACAAATGGCTACACGTCAGGCAATCCTTCTTCCAAGTTACTAGGTTCCTCCCCCGTTTCGATGCGCGACAGATGTTCAGGTCCCACGTTCAATCGTCCAAGCTTCACGACAACTTCAAAATCGTATTCTTGGAACAATAAGAGCCATCTACAAATTCTCCCCCCCAACACAGTCTTATTGACCAGGTACTTTAGCACAAAGTGATCCATATACATCTTAAAATGGCCTCCTAGTAAGTAGTGCCAATACTTCTGGAGCACATACACCATAGCTAGCCCTTCGCACTCGGTGATGGAATAGTTCTTCTCTACTTTAGATAACCTATGGCTTGTGAACACAATAGGATGTTCCAAGCCTTCTCCACCAGCCTATGTTAGTACTACTCCCAATGTTATACATGACATGTCGACATGTACATGAAACTCTTTCTTCCAGTCTGGGAAGACTAGAATCAGTGCGGTAAGCATCTTTTCTTTCAATATGTCCAAGCTCTTTTTTACAGTCATCATTCCAGCAAAGCATGACATCCTTCTTTAATAATTTTTCCATAGGCACGGTGATCTGGGAATAGCTTTTGATAAACTTTCTGCAATATCTTGTATGTCCTAGAGTAGCATGCAACTGTTTCACACTCCTCAGCGCTTCCAAGTTCAGTATCACTGCGATATTTGTGGGGTATACCATTAGCCTTTATCTACAAACCACATGCCCCAATAGGTTCCCAAAAGGAATGCAAAACAAACACTTCTTGAGATTGAGTGCGATCTGGTATCTTTGACAGGTATCCAGCATCAAGCGCAAGCTTGCTACATGGTGCTTAACCAGCCCAAATACAGTCTAGTCATAAAAATATACCTCCAAGAACTTATGAATAAATTCCTTGAATGTCACAACCACCACGCGTGAAAATATTGTAGGCACATTCTTCAATCCAAACAACATTACAGTGTATTGAAAGCAACCCCACTCAGTTGCGAAGGTGGTCTTGCTCCTATCCTCTAGCGCGATTTTGATTTGGCGGTACCTAGAGAACCCATCAATGAAGGAATATGCTTCCTGGATGCCTGCATTTTCCAACACTTCATTTGTGAACAGAGTCAGGAAAGGATCATGCACACAAGCGTCATTCAGTTTTCTAAGATCCACACATATCCTTATCTCATCCTTTTGCTTCTTCTCTTGCATCGCCATTGGGCTTACCTAATCAGATTCTTCCACAGGCTCAATGATGCCTACCACGAGCATCATGTCTAGCTCTAAGTGAGCCTTCTCCTTATATTTTGGATTGAGACGGTAAGGCCTTTGCTTAGTTGGTTTCGCTTCAGGCTTTAACATGATCTTCATCATTCCAAGGTCCCCAATTATTCCTTTTAGATCTGTAAACTTGGTAGGGAATAAGTCCTAGTATTCGTGGAGAAATTCAACGACCTTATCCATCGTTGCATCATCCCAATAGTCTCTAATCTTCGTGAATTTGGGTTTTGCCTCCATACCAATCTTCACTTGTTTCATTCTCAATGGCGCGGTTATATCAAGGTTCTCAATCTACAGTCCTTGAACCTCGCGGTGGCCTTCTATTTCTGGAATGTTAATCTTTTGTGGATCCTCGTCCTCTTCTTCACAAGTTACATTATAACATTTGAGTGTGTGACTCAACTGAGTAGCCCATTCAGGCTCAATTAGGTCTAAAGGATCCTCCGGTATCCTAAAGATAGCTACTTTCACCTCTTGTAGCGCTTCATCAATACTGTCAAACCCGTCCTCGAAATTGAATGTCATCATGAATCCTTTGCGCTGGATATCCCATTCACCTATCCCATGCCAGAGCTCTATTTCTATATACCAATTCATTGGGATAGAATCCAGGGTATGATAGAACATGTGCACCCACTCAAGTTGGGGCTCTTCACCATAAGCCTACGTCCATTTGGCCAGATGCATGCGTGGATCGTTCTTCCCATCATACTTTTTTGTCAACCACATCTTAGGCTTCCCAAATCATGTTCTCATCATCCTCCTACATTTGCGCCAATCATCAAAGCTTCTCTTGTGTGTACCCCACCATCTTGAGAGCGTAGCACGTAGTGTCCAATCCAAGGTCTGGAAGTGCTGCTTTTCTGGTACCTCCCTTTCAAATGCATCCAAAAAGATATCCACCTCATTCAGACCATCATAAATATGCATATTTCTTACCTCGACGACACACAGCGTAGCGACTAGGTCATCATGTTGCAATTCAGCGTAGTTACTTCATGTAACCTATTCTACCAATGTTCTATTTCTTCATCAGAGTCTGAAGTGCAAGAACTGTTTTGATCCCATGTAATCCATTCATTCACAGTGAGATTCACCCAATCTTGGTCTCCTACTGTTATCTTATAGATACAATCCAGGTTGTCATCACTCTCATAATCGCAGATAGGTTTAGTATAGCGCGATCCTTCAGCAGGATCAAGGGGTACTATTATGCACAAAGATCATTTTTTGCTTCTTCAGATTGATTACCCCATTCATATCAATAGCCCAATCAATTCCCAAGAGCGCGGGATAGGGATTGTCGTCATTTACTATCTCTATTACTTCAAAGGCAGCAAGTGCGCTCACTCCGTCAATATCCATGGTCACCCCCTGCAGCCACCCCATGGGGATGATTTTCTATTGATTCACCATCCTTAGCTGAATCGGAGACCATTGCAGCGTAGGTCTGTTTTGGTAGGACATTCACATCTGACCCCAGGTCCAAAATGATCTAATCCATTTCATACTCTCCTATCTGCGCAGTCAGTCTCATCTCTCGTCCCGTCCTTGTTTTATGCTTTCCAATATTTTGTACTACATGCAACTTACCTGGCACAGTTCCAGCGCATCTATTGATGAGTTCTTGTAACCCTTTCACAGCCTTACTGTCATGCAGTAACTTCATACAGGTTTCCAAGAAAGTTGTGAGCATAGAGGGGTCCATCTCCAGCTTAGGCTTATCCTTGCTTCCTGAGGTGGAGGCCTCAGCGAAGCTCTTCTTAGATTCCATGAAGGCTTCACAAGCATGCTCCGAATCAAACTCAGCCTCTTTTGTCAGGACTTTGTGAACCCATGTACTGTCTTCTAGTTATTTCCCCTTGTCATCTCCTATCGCGATTCCACTTCTGTGCACTATATTTACATTTGGATCTTCCTCACATGGCTCACACCTCATCATTTGCAGGTTCTAAGTCAGCGGAGGTGGTAGCACCCCTTTGTCACATATCCTAGCTATCATCATAGGACAGTCTTATGTTTCATGATCAAACAGCGTGCAATACTTGCATGATGGACATGTTGGATTAGTGCAATCATGGGAATAGTGTCCCGGTCCTCCACAATTGTAGAAAATCAACTGTTTTCGACCTCTGTCAAGTCCTCCTCGGCCTTGGCCTCATCCGCACCCCCGAAATCCTATCCATGCCATCCCTGCATTCTGGTCAAGGGGCCGCATTTCGGCCTGAACTCTATAGGCGAGAGTTCTATCCATCATCAATTCATAGCTCCCACAAGTACGCTCATCATGTCCTACCGACCTACAAAAGTTTCAGAACAACTATTTTGGTGCTTGTACATACTTCTGTAGCAAGTGACAGTTATATGTGGCATGTTTCCCGGCTACGTGACAGATAGCGCACCATAATGTAGGCCCTGCGCTAGGTCCTAATTGAGCTTCTAGCCTTAAAGGCATTGGTCCTCCTCCTTTAATGTAGTTTGCAAAGACTGGGCAATGGTCTTTGTCATGACCCTGACTCTTGAATTTCAAGCACCATACCTCCTCGCGTACCTCTGGTTGGACCATCCTATCCTGCTTCAGACTTTGCATCTCAAGGCACAGATTCTTCATTTGTGCATGGATCTGCTGAACTCTTAGATTAGGATCTTGCATTGGAGTCTCATGTAGTCTCATGGAAATCTCCAAGGCCTATGCCTGAGTTGTTATCTTCTACTGTGACAACGCACTCCTTAAGTGTGGTGGTAGCGAAGCCACAAATCACTCATGATGTTCTCCATCGGTCAAATTCATGCTGGCTTCGCGGATTGTGTATTTCAACCTCTGATCTAGTTCCCAAGGCATCCTGCTTGGTTGCATCGCGATCTCTTTGAATCCCATAATTGATTGGACCTCATATTTAGGCCTACTAAATTCCCTATTTAGTGCTACCTGGATGTCTGCTACTCTAGCATTTGGGTTATCGTTAGAGTACTTAATATACCAGGTTAGTGTGTAATCTTGTGGAGCACTAACCAGTGTCACCTTCTTTATATCATCATTTGTAACACCTTGAGCTTCCCATACAACCCTCACAATGAACCAGAATTGGTCTGGGTCCTCATTTCCTAAGCCTTTGAACAAAGGCAACTTCACTGTATTTTCCATACTGAACCGTGGTGGAGGTGGAGGTGGTACGGGCGAAGTTGGAGGTGAGGGTGGTGAAGTTTGAGGTGGTGTGGTTGGAGGCAGTATTTGCGGGAATCCTTGTCTTATTAACTGAATAGCACTTCGTGGAGAAACCTTCACTATTCCTTCTTCATTACTTCACGGAGGTGAAATCAAAGGGCTATACTCTGGGCCATTTTTCCCTTCGTTCCTGTAAGTTTTTCCGCCTCCCATAGTTTGAAACATCAAGGTAGTTGCATAACCCATTTTTCACACAACAACATTTTAATCCAAGTATTCAGATATTTTATGTATTGACCTCGCGGTCCTTTGAAAAAGTGTTTCTCTGCCTCACTATAGCTGACTAAGGTGTCGACTGCAAATTCAGTCACAAATCCTCCTATGACGTGATCGAGCCAATGATCAATAGTGCGGGCGATCTTATCCTTCGATGCTTCCAACCTTCACACTAGCTCTGGGGTCTACACAATAGGACCGTCAAGTTTTCACCTTCTTTGGATATCTGCTAGCTTCAAGATCCACTAATATAGCTCGATAGGGAAGGAGCAAAAAAAGATCTCATGGATCTCTATATATAGGTATCTATCCAACCACTATTATTTTGTTAGTCGTGGGTTTCCGTTCTATTTTGCCGCGAATTCATGGATTTTTCTATCCAACCAATCTCCAATCTCCTTCTTAGTTGGATTCCAGTGATATGACATCACACATCTCTTATGCAGATATCGGTCCCAGCAATGGAACCATTTGTTGGCTTGAGGGGGCCTGACCCAGGTTCAACGTTAATTAGCCAAACAAATCCTACACTACTGGCATTTTCGATATCATCTTGTGGAGCACAGATCGAAGTCTCACCTGAAGCAGTATGGGGGGATGCTGGAACCAAGTTTCCACACCCTGAGATGGTTGTGATGTCGTTTGATTTCTTCTATCCGTGCCTTCACACAGATGTTCTCGTCATAGGGCTTGTAAGACAAACCCCCTATTTCGGCTTTCAATACCTAAAGGATACGATCATCCTTCGTGCAGCCTAAGCCTGCTACTCAGGTACTTTCGTGCTGCTATGGCAGTGTGCCGCACAAATTCCCCAATTAATATAAGTGCCTTGCTTTTCTTATCAAACAATTATAGTTATCCTCATGTAAACATATATTCGTATATGCATTCAGTTATTCAATGTAATTGCATTCATTCATGCACCATATAAGCACAATAAAGAAAATTCATACATAACATATCAAGATGCATCAACAGAACAAACACACAAAAATTGCAGAATATATCTCTTTATTAATATCTTCCAAGTGGTTACAACCTCTGTCTACCCTGCGCACACTGCTGCAGGGGTCCATGCACTTAACTGCAGACTTCTACCCTAGGCCTCTACACACTCAGCTGCAAAGCCTTTACCTATGCTACAACCCAAGACTTAGACTTCTTGCTCTAAAGATATGATTCTATTACATCATCCATCATTGTCTATCTCTTAAACTACTTAGAGCTTAGCTATTTTTATATAATCCCATGGTCCACAGACTATGGGTAGATCTCTTACAGCCGACTTTACTTTACAAAACTAAGGGCAGACTACCCTTTATGACACATAACACCTTCACACTCCGTGACCACAAAATGCAGAGTCTTTACAATAATATTACAAAAATTGACTTAAACATGGGCTTTTAGCGCCAGAACTGCCCTTGGGGGATCCTGCTCCCAACACTAACCCTTCTTAGGATCATTTCCTTTCTCCACTCAAGGCCGAGGTTATAATCCTTTTCAAGGAGGTTAAGGATGGACTAACCCTTCTTTTAGCGGTTTATGATCCAGGAATCAATTTTATTTTGGTCAACAGGGGAACATGCCTTACTCCTCTGTAGGAAACTTTCAAGGTTATTCTCCCTTCACCAATGCGTGAAACCATTACCAAGGGATCTCCTCTCCTATCAATACTTTGCTTGGGGGAAATTTTCGTGGCTATGGTAACCCTTCGGTAGGAGGTGGTTAAACTCTAAATTTTTTTGGACCACAAGGTTTTCCTTATGATTCAGTTTCTTCTATGAACAATCCTCGACAACCTGGTGCCTCTACATATCTAGGATATTATTTTCAAAATGTTGGGAATCCTACTCATGGTGAGTGGAATTATCAAGCTCCTCCATGCCTATCATCCCTGGCAACCCTAAATTTACCAGATCTTTCAAAATTGACAAACGACCTGATCTAATGTAATCTGGCTTGGACTCTAGTCCCCACCAAACTTCCATCAGATGTTCAAAAATTCAAAGGAAAGTCTAGAGAGGATCCAGCTGACCATGTAACAACATTCCATTTATGGTGTTCATCTAACTCCATATTTGACAATTCAATCAGGTTGAGATTGTTCCAAAACACCTTAACTGGAAATGCTACCAAGTGGTATATAGAGCTTAGTGCGGTTACCTTTGCTTCATTTGGAAAATTGGGTACTATGTTTTGAACCATTTTCAGTTTCTCATTCGATATGATGTTGGAACTAGGCTTCTTGGGGAAATTATATGTGTTATAGTTTCCAACATTAAATTATCAATTCGGGGTTCGTAAGCTTCGAGGCGCAAGCGCAGGTAACATAGGATCAGAGCATCTAACCTAAACTAATATCAAATTCCTATTTCTGAATTAAGTATAGAATGCAAATAAATAATTTTAATCTCAATCTAAATCAATCAAACTTAATTTTAATGCAAGTAAAATTTAACTACAATGAAACCACACTCATGCATTAACTACAAAATACTCATATGCTATCTACTAAATTCAACCTATGTTCAATGAAAGCATTCATTCAATCTCCCTCAAGCTAATCAAAACAGAGCATTCTATTCAAAGAACGTGAACACTAAATCTATGCTAAGCTCACAAATATGAAATCTAATTTAAACTAATGAACACAAAATCTAAACTAAGCTCTAAAGTTTCTAATTCAATCCAACCAAAGAAAGACATTCAATGAAAGATAGACATTCAATCAAATTAATTAAACATATAAACTTCTAAAAATAATTCTTAAACAATCTTCTCAAAGAATCTAAGATCTATTGTTAAATTAACCATCCTATTCAACACTGGAAAGAATCTTGAATGATAATTTAAATGAATAAAAACCTCTATTTACAGAAACCTGAACTACTTATTCAAAAAGGGAAATTGAATTCCTATCTATGAGAACATTTGACAGAAAATCTAATTAAAACATAATAAAGACAAGCACACACACTCTTAGATTATAACTATAGCTCCTATGAGATTTTGCAACATTTTATAAGTCATGTACTTAACAATGAGGTTAGAAAGGACTAAGAATCTATCCATGCAAATCTCGTCAAATTAAATCCACAATACAAGACTTCAAAAATTAAACATGACTCTCACCATTTTAAAGAAATATCACAATCATGTGCATGACTCTAATTCAAACAATTTGGAATTCATTAACCAATCGAAACTCATACTACTAGATCATTCATGTGCACTGTTGAACTCAAGAATTGCAAGATGTAAAGATCAGAATCCTCATAAAATACTCATACCGGATCAATTCTTACAAGATGAGGCTCCTTTGGAACATGCAATTAATCGTTAAAAACTATTACACAGTGTACATAAACCAATCAAACAACTCGCTCAACAATTTGATCTACAGGAATGAAATGAAACATTTAAATACAGAATCAAAACAAACCATTTAAATTGATCAACCACACAATATACTCTAAGAAATCAACTCAATAAACTAAATCTGAATCTAAACTAGCAATGAACCTAGTTCCAGAAGTGGTGGGCCCTTGCCACACCTGGAGCAAGGTGAACTAACTCAGTGAAATGAAATCTAAAATGCAATCATAAATAACTCACAGTGGAATGAGTGCTGGAACTTGTATTAAATCAAAATGATGGCATACAAAGTCTAGAATAACATAAGTTCTTAATCAACAATTCTGGAGCATTACAACAATTACAGCAGTATCATTACTCAATTACTTGGCTCCCTTAATCTCAGCTCATCGGGTCTTTAAGAAGACAGTCGATGGAACAAAGCTAAACTAACCAAGATCTTAACATAACAAATTTATTAACAGATGGCTACTGTTGGGTGTTGTTTTTTACCTATTTTCTACACATTATTTCCCCTGTTTTGACCTTTCTGTCCTCCAAGCATGTGCCCTTATATGACCAAACTCCCTGTTTTCTTACCTTTTCAATCCATTTTACTGTCATGTTACTTTGTTATATTTTACCGAATAATATGAGGCTTTATTCCTTTTTTTGGCTAACTGGGAGAACATTGAAGGAGTATGTTGGGAAGTTCATCTTTTTCAGGTGTTGGCTCGTGAGAATGAAGCTATGAAGTAGACAGGCAGCAGGGATTAACTGTAGGAAAGGGTAGAATGGTTCATTGTTACACCCTGAGTGTTGTTACAGATTGCTGCTACATACAAGGTGTTGTTACAGGTTGCTGATGTTACGGATTTTTGTTACACATTGGATGTTGTTATAGGTTACTGTTACACATTAGATGCTATTACACCTCACGTGAGTCTGTCTTCACATCAACAGTGTTGTCTTCAGTTATGTTGCATCATCCCAAACCACCATTTGCTCAATGTTGTTGCACCGAAGCTGGAAATGTGGGTACTATTCCACATAATAGCTGTTGGCAGTAGGATTGTTTATTTTTGAAGCAACAAGACTCAAGTAGTTGCAACTGATGTATATTTATTTAGCAATAGGTTGTAACTTCTTTATTTTTTATCAGCATGAGAATCGGGAGATTCTCATGACTGATCTATTTTTCTAATTTTCGGGTTGTAATAATTATAAAAGACTTGACTTTTTATGTATCAGAGACAACATATAGAAGAGTATTGTTACTCTTTTTATGTAATCCTGAACTTATTTAATATCAATTGGCATGGTGATGCTATTATTACTTTCCAGCTGATTCGTTAATCACTTTTCGTGTTCTTCCTGCGCTCTGCTAAGGAGGAAGGGCCCTCCTCTTTAGTAGGGATTGTAGTGATTAGGTAGTGTACATTTCAGTCTAGTTCATTTATTTATAGTTTCTCATTGTTGTTGTACAAATTATGGATTGCATTCGCAGTTGTTTCTATTTATCTTATGCTATTACACAAAGTTAATCAATAGAGTAATAGTAACCAGCTGGAATAGATGTTAGTTCTTTTGTGACGCACCTTTATTTCAATAGCTGCGAGTTGTGATTTAATTCTATAGAATTTTTTTTGTATCTACATGCATGGTTGGATTCAGCAATTTAGATCAGCGACATCTTTTACAATTTTCTACATTTTCTTATGCTTGGCTTGAGTGTATCGGAACAGACAGTGCAAACTCCATTGAAACATCAAGACCTACCTTGGGTTGACAATTAATGTTGCAATCTGAGTCAATTAAGGTTGATTAAAATAGCACTACATTTTGGCATTGTTTCCGAGGATGGCAAGTTGATGATACAGTCAGCCAAGTTGTTTGTTTGATATAGAGTGCTCCTAGTTCACAATTTTTTGGCGGTAAGACAAGAGGTAAGAACCTGCATATCACTCTAACATACCTCGGCATGCTCACCATTGTCGAAGGTTGAGGCACTTCGAGTGTGATTTAATACACATAGGGTCCATGTTTGCATTTGTAGGACTTATAGAGACACTGAAATCACCCCCACTCTAATAAGTCACAGGAACGACAGGTTGTAAAAAGGAAACGAAGGGTGAAGATTTGGGAAGGAAGACATTTATTCAATAATTAATCTCCAAGGTGGAAAAAGAACAGTTCATCTCTCAAAGGAATGCAAGGAAAATAGGGCCATAGAAGGTTGTTACTCCCATAGCAAAAGAAGAAACCTCCATTCCCTCCATCTCGGGACTGTATCATTCTAAGGCTAGCACTCTTACTCCCAAGATCAAGGATTTGATTTATGAGCAAGAAGGGGAAGTTAGTAGCCAAAATTTGAGGACCGAGGGTCAAGGGGAACTGAGGGGGAACAACGGACACCTGAGATAGGGAAGCACTTGTTGATTTATCAATATCCTGATATAGGTAGTACGATGAAATAGCCAGCCCCAGGAATATCTGAGGCATTAATCATGTCTATAGGGCCATCACAAACATAGCTAGAAGAACATCTGGTACAAAAAGGTTTAGAAGAATTAATCATGGGGGACAACAATGATAATAATGCTAAAACAAACACCACTACCACCACCTTTGAGTTCCCAATCAGGAATATCGGAGGTGAAGCTCCTATGAAAAATATTCCCCTATCATCCTTACCATTCAGGGGATGACTATGGAAGATCTAGATACATTTCTATTTGAGTTTGATGTCTTGTGCAGAAGTTATGACTATACAACAGATGCTCAGAAGTTAAAGCTATTTCTTACTACCTTAAAAGGAGCAGCCTTGAGATGGTTCATGGGATTAGGCCCTGCTTCCATTTCAACAAGGAATGATATGAAGGAGGCGTTCTTGTCAAAGTACCAGGACTATTTTAGGACCAGGGAATTAAGGGAAGAGATATTTAGAATGGAACAGAAGGAGGAAGAAAGCCTGGAAGATTATGTGGAACTGTTCCACTACAATTTGCAAAGGTCTAAAAGTAGTGATTTAGACCCAGAAATCTTGAAGACTATATTCATCAGAGGAATGAGGGATGACTGCCTATACATCCTGAACCTATTAGGAAAGGGGTATATATCACAAGATCCATTCACTGAAATTATAAAGCTCTGCCTACGATTCTCTCGAGGATCATCTAAAGGAAGAAGTACAATTCAGGATGCCTCTATTCGCATACAAAAATCTGCAGGCGGAGGAGTAACTAGAGCAAAGATAAGAAATTTGTTTGAAAATTTCAAGACCAATATCCTCAGCACTCTCTCGGCCCAGATAAATACAACATAGATAAAAAATACACAAGTAGAAGATGATACACCCCTAGTCGTGTTCTGTCTGACTTGTCGGAAGAAACATCCTCACAAGGAATGCGAATTGAATAGCATCAGCTTGTGTAATATTTTCAAGCTAGAGAATTCGACAGAGAAGTGTCAAGAGCTTCCTAGAATAAAGGTAGTACTTAGAGAATCAAGCGAAGAGGTGCAGTCCTCTTATTTCATCGTACCAAGGAGGCCATGGCAACCACGACCTCCGGGTATGTCTCAAGGCTTTTCCTCTTTCAATTCATGGAACAATGCATATAATAACCAACCATATCCATGGTAATGTTCTGCCCCTCCTTTAGCTCAGTTCCCTTCACCCTAGAACCAATGGTCTCCATCTCCACCTATTCAATATCCTCAATCCCAACCATACCCGTGGAACCAGAACTAGAGAGGAAATGCCCATAATTCAGCTCTGCCAGCACCACCCATGCAGAAACAGCTACAGTTACCTCCTTTCCAAGCTCTTGCTCCTCCACCACCTGTGTGACCCCAACTACCTGTGCAACCTAACCCAAACCCAAACAATAAAGTGGCTTAAGGCATAGAGGCTCCTACGACCATCTAGACCTACTTTATTACACCTATGGAACTTAATGAAATACAATTGCGATCAAGAATGCTAATTAACCCCGGTCACTCCCCTATCATTACAGAGGAGGATTGTGAACCATCAAGAGGAGAAGTTGGAGGCTCTGAGGTGTCTACCATGCCTACAATAGCTGATACAGTGGAGTTGTTACATCTGTAACAGTCGACCTACAAAGAACAGTTACATCTATAACAGCTAATTCAGGGAAGGTTGATACACTTGTAATAACAGATTCAACTATTTTTACGCAGGAGCCCCCGTACCCTCAGAGACTAGTCGAACCTAGGATGACTTCAGAACCTGAATCTAATTTCCTTATGGAGTTGCAAAATTTGTATGTATGAATTCCTTTACTGCAAGCCATTAAAGAAGTGCCCATCTATGCCAAGACAGTGAGAGATTTGTGCATCAAGAAGCCTGGGAGGAAGCCTAAAGACCCTAACACCATACATGTGATGGGAAAGTTATCCGAATTAATGTTTTCTCATCATCTCCTTACTAAGTACAATGATCCCAGAAATCCCATAGTCACCATCTGCAATAACGATCAGCCCATAGCCAATGTATTGATTGATCTTGGGGCTGCCATTAATGTAATGATGAAAGATCTCTTTATCACTCTCGAGCTACAGGGACTTAGACACACTCCTATTGTGTTGGAATTGGAAGACAAGTCTCGTGTCAAACATGAAGGGATATTAGAAGATATAGTGATTACAATAGTTTCCTAGAGATACTCAACTAATTTCCTTATTCTACAGCCCAAATCCAATTTGGGGGGGCATCCTTTGATCTTAGGGAAACCTTGGTTGGTCACTGCAGACGCATTCATAGGCTGCAGGATGGGATCCATGGTGATCTCAGATGGCAAGGCAACCCAGAACCTTAATATTTATCCCCCAAAACCAAATGTGGATGTGTACAACCCTTGGTGGGATGAGTTTGAGCCTGATTTAGATCCTTCCCTGCCACTCCTCACTCTGGTGAAAGCCCAATATTTCAAAGACGAGACAGAAGATGATGTTATTAATGGTTTTATTAGTAATTCACTTTCTGTTGCTTCTGTTAAAAATGAAAATGAGGAGGAAGAGGTGGAAGATATAGATTTTGAACAAATGAGAACACCTCCGAATATTTCTAGCAGTCCAATTGAGATTGAATCTGGAGAGTTTTTAAAAGTTAATCCCAATTGGACTACTGAATAGAATCAACAGGTGTTACAACTGTTACATAAGTATAAAAAGGAATTTGCATGGGATTATGCGGATCTGAAGGGGATCCACCCTAACCTATGCACTCACCATATTTATTTGAAGGATGGCTACAAACTAGTTAGACAACCACAACACCACATGAACCCTGCACTAAAGGAAGTGGTGAAAGAGGAACTACAAAAACTCTTGAGTGCTAGTTTTATTTATCCAATATCTGACAATCAGTGGGTGTCACTGTTTTTCATCGTTCCTAAAAATAATGGCATGTGGAGAGTCTATGTTGATTATAGAGAACTCAACAAGGCCACTCAGAAGGACCATTTTCTATTACCATTTATAGATCAGGTCCTTGGTACTCTCTTCGGAAAGAAATTCTTCTCATTTTTGGATGGATTTAGTGGCTACAATTAGATATAGATTGCCCCAGAAGACCAGGATAAAACAACCTTTACTTGTCCTTGGGGAACCTACGCATACAGAGTGCTACCTTTTGGGCTCTATAATGCACCAACAACCTTTCAAAAGGAAACAATGGGAATTTTTTCTGAATTATTGAATGACTATATGGAAATCTTCATGGATGATTTCACACCTTATGGAGATGCTTTTGAAATAGCATTAGTCAATCTGGGAAAAGTGCTAGAGCGATGTGTACAGACTAATGTTGCCTTGAGCACAGAGAAATGTCACATGATGATGACTGAAGGGATCATGCTTGGACATTACATTTCTGCTGACAGAATCAAGGTAGACCTTGCAAAAATAGAGGTAATTCTAAGAATTCCAACCCCAAAAATGCAGAAAGAGGTACTTAGTTTCTTGGGGCATGCAGGGTACTACAAAAGATTTATAGAAATTTTTTCAAGAATTGCATCACCATTATTTTCCTTGTTCATGAAGAATGTTGATTTATTGTGGATAGGGAAGTGTGAGCAAGCCTTCTTAAAGCTGAAATGTTGTGTATCAGCAGCTCCGGTCTTGCGAGGACCTAATTGGGAACTGTTGTTTCACATAGCTACGGATGCATCGGATATTGTTGTAGGTGTTGTTTTGGGCCAACTAAAGGATAAGAAGCTTTACACTATTTACTACACAAGTAAAAATCTAACTCCAGCTAAGCTCAACTACACAGTGACCGAGAAGGAGTTCTTATTATTCGTGCACGCCATCAATAAATTCCGGCATTACATCACTGGATATGAAGTACTTGTACACACTGACCATTCAACCATTCATTTTTTAGTGAATAAGCTAATTACAAATGGTAGGATTATACGTTGGTTATTTCTGTTACAAGAATTTGATATTACTATTGTAGATAAGCCTGGAAAAGACAATGTAGTAGCTGACTTTCTTTCTAGGCTAACTATTGATGACACTTGCACTCCTAGTGAAGATTCTTTCCCTGATGAATATCTTTTTTCTATTTCTACTTACTCACCTTGGTATGTAGATATAGCCAATTATCTTGCTGCAGGGAAGTTTCCCCAGTATTTGTCCTCCAAGGAGAAAAGGAAAATCATACAACAAAGTGCTACATATATATGGATAGATGGGAACCTCTCTCACATTGGACCTAATTTCCAGATCAGATGTTGTGTTAGAGAGGACAAGAGCTTTGATATCCTCAAAGCCTGCCATGAGGAACCTTGCAGAGGACACTTCACAGACAAATGGATAGGATACAAAGTCCTTTCAATAAGGTACTACTAGCCGACAATATTTCAGGATGCCAAGAAGTTTGTGAAGGGATATGATAGTTGTCAAAGGATGGGCCAACCACTGCAATCAGATGAGATGTTGTTATAGCCCCAGATCGCCATAGAACAATTTGAGAAGTGAGCTCTAGATTTTGTAGGACCAATCAATCCTTCATCGAGACAGAGATCCTACATCTTGGTTTTCACTAACTATTTCACGAAATGGGTCGGGGTGAAGGCACTAACCAGAGCCACGAAGCAAAATGTCTAAGACTTTCTATTTGAAGACATCTTCGTCCAGTTTGGCATACCCAGGGAGATAGTCACAGATGAAGGGTGTATTTCACATCTCATAAGATCTAGGAGTTGGTCGAAAGATATAAAATCCATCACAGAATCACAACGCCTTACCATCCACAGGCGAATGGCCAGGTAGAAAGCACTAATAAAGTCATTGAGGGGATTCTTACTAAGAATGTGGCCAGTCATCGAAGAAATTGCGCTGACAAACTTCCAGAAGTGTTATGGGCATACAGGACTACATGGAGGAACACCACTGGATTCTCACCATATGAACTTGTGTATGGAAAGAACCCTTTATTCCCCATTGAATTTGAAATCAAGACACTAAGGACAACATTATAGGTCAATTTGGATTTGGCTACAACACAAAGGCAGAGATTGAACCAGGGCAATGAATTGGAGGAGAAATGGTTGGCTGTTATCCAACAAACAGAGATTATCCAGCAGTAGAGAGCTAAGTGGCATGATAGATTTATAAAGAAGAAACAGTTCCAGAAAGGAGATTGGGCTCTCTTATACGACTCAAGGTTTAAAGACTTCAAGGGTAAGATTTGCACTAGATGGCTAGGTCCTTATGAGGTAGATGTAGTCTTTGACAATGGGACTATAAATTTGGTAACCATTGATAGTGAAAGGACACCATTACTTGCAAATGGACACCGTCTTCGGTTGTATCAAAAACCTACCTCTAAGGATTCATTTGTCAACATTGTCACAAATTTAGATCTACAGATTACAAGAACAGGGGAAAGCCCCCCCGTGCTGCAAAAATTTTAACTTTTCCAATAAGTTTAACAACTGAAAACCACCTGGTGGCGGTTGTTACACCATCAAAAAAATTAAAATAAATAAATAAATAAATAATAATAATAACAATAATATGGCTATGAAAACCTTTCTCAAGTGCAGAATAGACACTTTTGTAGTAGTATAAAACCACCTGGTGGCAACTGTTACACCCTCTGTAACAAAATTTGTTATTCCAAAGTATATCATGCGATAAGTGTTGTTACACGATCTTTTGTTCTTTATCTTTTTGAAGAAATTAAATTAATATATAGCAGTCATCCTGGTTGTTACACCTATAACAGCTGACGACTTTTTAGGAATAAAACAAGATATTTTATTGTAATAAACAACAAAAAAATCACTGTGAACCTTGTCATCAGATGTAAGTTCATGCGTCTCGCTGCCCAAGTATTATTTGACATCGCGCCACCCATTACTTCGTCCCACGTCACCCAGGTACGTCATCAAAAAGGAAATATTGAATTCATTTTTTTTTATAATTATGGCAGCTTAACATGACTATTGATGGCCGAGGATGGCTATCATAATTAACCTGGGGGGGAATAAATCACATTGCGACATGACCATCACATGATTTGTAATTATTTGAGAAATCTAGTAATTAAGGCATGTGACCCAGTAGTTATCATTACTTAATGCCGAATCATACCAAAAAGGGTAAGGGCACCATTGACGAGACCTCCCCATGACTCACCATTAAGGAAAAATTCATTGAGTAGTACGAACCATGCGTTTCAAATCCTAATCCAAATCTTCACCTGTGCCAGCCTTCCACCCTATCATTTACCCCTACTGGAAGCACTGAATCCCCATTCGGAGTGTTCAGAGAGGAGGAAGATAGAAGTACAAGTTGAAACAGCTAGAGTGTGTGCTAGAGGAAAGGATAAGCAAGTGAAACAACACTGACAATGGGAGGAGCAGCAATACGGCACAAGCTAGGGTCTACAGAAGCCATGGAAGATTTCCTTGAAGCATGCTAGGTTTTCAAAGATGTAGGTTGGCTCAAATTCTTCCAAAAATTGGAAGGATCGGACAATGCTGTGGCCATGGAATTCACAAAGAACCTGGAAAGAAACTAGACGAAAGTTAGAGGATTGAAATTGGAAGTCAGGGAAGAAGTTATCGCCACAGTAACAGGATTTCTAGCAGAAGGGAAGAGAGGGTTTACTAGGAAGGTTAATGACCCCTCACTGAAAGGGGATTTTCTTCAGGAAAGCGAGTCGTTGGTTAAGAAAGGCAGGGGAATTGATAGGTTGTCACTTCCCCAGCCATGGGTGGATGTTTCTCTCTTCCTCATTAAGTACATTACTTGTGAGGGAAGAGCAAAAATTGTGTTTAATTACCATTTCCCATTGTTGAACCATCTCCACCATCAACAGCTGATCAACCTTCCTTATTTTTTTGCTGGGCAATATTAGGCACATGACTACGGCCTTGAAAATGGATGCACATCCAGAAACATGTGTTACGAACCATGGCCTTATTAAACTCATTATGCTAGATGCCTTGAGCCAACAGGGTAAGGATTGGGGAGAATTCATGAGGAAAAGGCCCATGACCACTTGTAGAAGGCAAAGAAAGACGACTGGGGAAAATCCAGAGGTGACAAAGGAGCAGCCCCAGTCCTTGACAATGAGGGTTAGCAAGAAGTCAGTTGATAAAATGATTGGCGACAAAATGTTGAAGCAGAGGATAAGGGTTAGCAAGCACTCAGAGTCCCCATCCATGTCGAGAAAGGACAAAGAAGCAGTCGAGCTGAAGGACGAGGAGCAAGCTCAACCAGGTTAACATCCTTCACTTGGTAAGAGTGAAATCCAGTCTGTCAAAAATTGAAATTTTAGAAAAAGAAATTAAAGAATTGAAGGGACAGATAGCAGTAGGAAAGGCAGAGCTAAGAATCCTAGGGCTAGATACTTTGGCAGAAGTCATGGACAGGGCCAGAAGGGGAGAAATCCTAGGCACTTTGTGCGTAGCCTGTGATGAGAAGTTGGTGGAAGACAGATTCAAAGTCTGTGCAGTAGACACTGCCTCAAGGGGTATTCAAACTGAAAACTGGGAAGTTGTTACACTAGAACCTGAGGATATTGTTGATACACAAGAACCAGCAACCGATACAGCACAATCCACAAAGAGTGATCAAGTAATGGATACACAGGAAACCTTGGCTGACACTATTGTTTCACCAGGAACAGTAGTAGAGGAGGAAATCAGCAAAGAGGAGGAAGAGAAATATAATATCCATGAGCCAATGGTCACTGTTACTGTTACACAAGAACCAGCAACAGAGATCGAAGCTGGTCCGAAGGAAAATGATGAAAAAAAGACTATGGATATTACTGCTGCCAAACAAGAACCAATAGTAAAAATGGAAGTTGACCAGGAAAATAAAGAAACTGTGACAAAACTCACTAACGAAACTGTTGTTACACAAGAACCAGCAGTTGAGGTGGGAGAGTTTCACCCTTAGGAGGCTGCTACACCTTTAATTGATGATGCATGTGGGGGAACACCAGGTCTTGTTGAAGGATGGCATTGTGAGAAGTCGTTGTTATTGCTAGAGCTGCAAAAATGAAAGCAGTTGGAACTCTCTCTGCAAGAGGGAGTGATTCCACTCAAGATGCATAAGAGAATGATGGATTCCCCAAGAGAAAAATGGTTAAAAGAAGAATGGGAAAGAGAAGAGAAGGCACATAGGCATAAAGAAATTATGAAGAAAAAGGATCAACAACAAAATCAACTGCATCGGGAGGTCTCTGACTTGATGTTTGATAAGACTAAACTCCATGACCTTTCTCTAAACCTGCTAGCATGTAGGTGGTCATCCCAATCATACCCTATGTTCTTGTGGGGACATTACTACTTATTTTAGTTGAGGGAATTTTATGAGAACAAGTCCTATATGGGTTCTTTAACCCGCACCTTTTTGGAAATTTTTCGTTCCTATGATTTTGATGATCAGAATTTGCTGTGTGAGCTGTTCTTGCACAATATGATGTGCGAAAATGTGAGCATGAGGATGGTGGTGAGTGTCCTTTCTTTCATCGGAGACTTGTAGCTACAGCCATTCATCTCATTTATGAGGAATTAGATTGAGTGGCAACTGGCCAAGAAAACAATAGAGACCAATGAGGAAAGGACAACATTGTGGGTTAGGGCTAAACCAGGAATGGCTTACGAACTCCGGTGAGAGTTCAGACAGTTCCTGAGAAATCTGAAAATGAGAGATAAATCAACCATTTATAGAAGAATAATTGTGAGGATCTACCTCAACTTGTTTTCAAATATGAAGATCCAAGCAATAGTCAGATGTCTCAAGAACACTGAGGCCTGTAGTGCAGAATTGCAGGAAGGAGATCCCTTTGAGTACAAGAATTGTGTGGTTGATATCGCACAGGTGCCAGAATATGCTTAGATTTTGCTGACACTGGGGGTGTTCTAGATCGGCCTCAGATTCAAATTCCCTTTGATATGGTTGCCATTGGAAGAGTATCAGCCTGATTATCAGTTATGTCACTAAGAAGAGGAATCTTGGCCATGAGAGTTAATGGTTGATCAAGGATTCAGATCTCTGGGCGATGATACTGCTGGTGCCTACGATTTCACGGATTTCCACTGGGGGCATAGTAGAAGGAATTGAGATTCTACATGGGGACATGTAGTTGCTTCAGTTGGGGGGAGATGTTCGGTGTGGTTTTTTTACCTATTTTTTGCACATTCTTTCCCCTGTTTTGACCTTTCTGTCCTCCAAGCTTGTGCCCTTATATGACCAGACTCCCTATTTTCTTACCTTTTCAATCCATTTTACTGTCACTTTACTTTGTTATATTTTACCGAATAATACGAGGCTTTATTCCTTTTTTGTGGCTAACTGGGAGATGATTGAAGGAGTATGTTGGGAAGTTTATCTTTTTCAGGCATTGGCTCACGAGAATGAAGCTATGAAGTAGACAGGTAGCAGGGATTAACTACAAGAAAGGGTATAACAATTCATTGTTACACCCTGAGTGTTGTTATAGATTGTTGTTGGGTGCAAGAATTGCACTTAAGCAAACTCCTCAACACTTAATTGTCAACCTGGGGGATCCGTAAACTTAGAGATGAATCACAGGCAATGCCAGAGATGGTATGAACCTTTCTGATGTAAATACCTACTTTCTTAAATGGGAACTTGCAGAATCAACTGGAAAGAGTAAAAGACAATTGAATCATCAAAGTAATCTAGTGCTGGAACAAGAAAGAATGAATTTGCAAAGGAATCAAAATAAAAGGACAATCACTCCAACTAATCAATATTTAGTCACTGAGTATATGCTTATATTCCTCTTTAGTAGAAACACTTTAGCAATCTCGTAAAGTGGGCCCTTAAACATACTTTCTTAAAGGTTTCCTTCTTGAACTAGTTAGTCTTGCACTTATTGCAATCTGCTTGCACTAGTGCAGGTATAAAGATTTATGCAACAGGTATAAGTTGTGTCTTACCAAATATTCTTGACTTCATACAAGGGCTCGAACCTCAAGGGTTCTGAGCACTCGAGTCCTGTGACAAGAAACCAGTTCTTGCACCTGAGCACTCGGATTCTAGAAATAAGCATTAACTATTGCAAATGAAACGTAATTGCATAAATAACTTGCACATGTAAAAATAAATGTTTCCAATCTTTAACTGCATGTAAAATTAAAGTAAATAACCATAACTGGAAACAACCACTTAAGAATTAACCTACCATTTGCATATACATTACTTAGAAGAATGGAAAAGAAACATTGCATGAAAGAGACTAGAAATACTTGCTGCAACACACCAACATACACTAGTGTAGGTTCATTTCTCCTTCTTTGACCAGGCAAGGAAAACCAATCAAAAGGAATTTCACGAAAATAAATTGCGGGAAAGGGAAAAGGATTAATCACACCAACGTGCACTGGTGCAGGTTCATTTCTCCTACTTGGATCAGGCTGGGAAAACCAACTGAAATAAATTGCATGAAAGGAAATTGCAGGAAAGTAAATCTAACTAATTCACACAACGGTTTCACTCACACTTTGACAGGAATATATGTGCATGGAAATAGAATTCAATTAAATCACACTTTAACAATAAGAACACATAAATAAATACGAAATCGAAAATAGGGGGTTGGTTGGGCCCTAGCCATCAAGCTCGTTTCCCTTCTAAGAAATGATGCTACTCAGTAATTTAGATCAGACTCATTGGCTTAAAAGAACATATAAGATTTTAAGGCATGAGGCAGAGCTCCTTCTTTCTATTAATTTGCAAAGGCAAAGTACATCATGGAATACAGAGTCCAACCCAGATTTAGGTGATAACAAAATATACAATACGTTTGCAACATAGTGTTGTTATCTCCTTTATCTGTCGTCCTCTAATTCTATCTACATTCTATGATTTATAGACCACCGAACCAAGGTCGTAACTACTAAACTTAGTACAGGCCATTCAGTCAACCGTTTACATAACAAAATGTAGATTTTAGCCTCTCATCTTTTAAATATAGACAATTGAACTCGATGGCCATGGGACAAATCTTTAGCTTCTATTCAAGCAATCAGCAACTTCAATCTTGTCTTTGGCTAATCTAGTCTTCGTGGCCAATGATGCACAAAACGTGGCAGTGGTTAAGGAAGTCCGAATATGCTGTGCGAATTCACTACACTGGAAATAGTGCGATATCTTATCTTGCACTTAAATTAGCAGTCACGTTAAGTGGCTTTATTTACCAAGTATTTATCGAAGATAAGGATAAGTTACAAAAGTGCATTAAAAGTAAGAAATCTGAATTAAATAATTAATTAAATGCTAAATTTAAATAAAATATGAAAAATGAAGTACATGTGAAATATATCACCATGCTTGGACTAGTGTAGGATGAGGGTATGTGAAAAGTGTAAAACATAGGTAAATAGCTATGGTTTATAAAGGAAAAAAGGACAAGAATGGGGACAATTTAGGGGACTAACATCCTCCCATCCCTAAGTTGTTGTGTGTCCTCACACAACTTTTTACCTGCTTCAAAAAACCTCAAAAATTTGAGTGCTTCACTTCAATCATGTACTGTAATATTGATGCCGGCCTGCACTGTCTTGGACTTCTTCTCTTTTATCTTCAATTTCTTTGTCGCCTTCTTGAGATGCTTAAAATAATGCAAAGATCGATACTTCCACACCCTAACATCTCTTTTCTACCTCTTGACCTCCGTGGTCAATTCTTCCTTACTATGCTGCTTATCATCCTATTCTGTAACCACAAGCTCTTCTAAATTCTGAACTTGGTGTTCTAGCTCAGCCATACGACTACTAAAATGAGAGACTTGTGTCTCTGAATTGTTGGGTGGAGGCATTTTAGTACCTTGTGCTTACTTCTCTTTAACTGTTGTGGTAGGGGATTCAGTACCCTGTCGAAATGGGGACTATGCCATATCAACATTCGACCCTTCAACTGAATCCTTGCTTGCACTCGGTTCTTCTTTATACTTCTGAGGTTTCCAGATAAATTAGCCAGCAAGGCATCATCTTCAATTTCTTCAAATTTTGTTCCTTTGGAGTGGATCGCCACGTCCACAAGGACTAACAAATTATGCCCTTCAGAGGCATTTGTATGCATTGGAGAGGTAGCCTTGTTGGAAATAATACTGAGAGGGGGGGTGAATCAGTATTATCACATCAATAAAACTTTTTCATTTCCATATTCAGATTCATATATGCTACTTCCACAACTTCTTATGATTCAGTTAGTTGATCCTTAATGAGTGAATTAGAACAATATCAACCATATTAACAGTAAACAGCTGTAGTAAAATAGAACAGATCATCACACATAAGCCACACACATGAACACCATGATATAAGGTGGAAACCCAATGTGGGAGAAAACCACCTACTGCAAGTCATCTCAATCTTCTTCTTAATAAGAAAATCCTTTTACAATATTTCTGTACTGGTGCAGTCTTATACCAGTACGCAGGCTTCTACCTGCAGAGAGCTACAACCCTCTCTCGTTCTCCAGTCTCTCTTGGAAGGGAGCTACAACCCCCATAGTTCTTGTACTAGCCGATCCATTTACTAGTATGCAGGCTGCTACCTGCTACAATGCTCCAAAGTTTTCAACTGCTACTGGAAGGGAGCTACCACCCCCTTAGCTCTTGTACTAGCTAGGATACTAGTACATAGGTGCCAGCCTACAATCTTCTCTCCTCCAGGTACCACGTTTCATACATTTTCAGACTGGATACTCCTGAAGCACAACACATAATATGAAAGGCCACGTTTCATCCAATTTTCATACTGGACCCATTAATATCATTGAAGCACATAATCAATCAATCTTCTAAATCAGCCAAACACTAGATCAATAATATACAAGGATAATATATGTGTTAGCACCCAGATCTAGTCCATCAGATCACATAAATATGAGTCATTATGATCCTGATCCAATATTAGTTCTCATCCATCAATACTGAAGCTAAACACAATCAACCAAATAGGATATGCAGAATACTGACACCTTTAAACTGTCATTAGAACCCATCAACAACCAGAACCACCTGTGACTTCAAATATCATAGCTCAAATTGTATACGCTACTACAATGAACCAAACCTGCATACATACGCGCTTACACCAAAGCCAACCCGCGTACAGATCTATAAATATTCAAACATGACTTGCTGTGATTTCAAACTTAAGTTATACCCAGTTCAGATCATTACAAGCGTCATTATACAGATCTAGAATAAGCATAATCAAATATATAGAGATAGTTCATTTCAAACCATTTGATCCCGATCTATCCTTAGATCTTGTTCTCCATCAACCAGTGAGATCCCTCTTTAGCTCAGATCCAGATCTGCACTATAACCTAATCACAATATTCTAGATCTAGCACTTTATCAGATATTCAATAATTCAGATGATGCTTTGCCAAATGATCTCCTTCCTCTTTTATAGCCTTAGTCCTTTCTCAATACCACGGTCCAAAACCATAGGATCAAAAAACTGTTGGACTAATACCATGAACCAACCATGAAAGTGCGTGAGATCAACACTTTTGGATGCAATACCACGGACCAAAACCATAGGATCAAAAACTGTCGGACTAATACCATGAACCAACCATGAAAGTGCGTGAGATCGACACTTTTGGATGCAATACCATGGACCAAAACCATAGGATCAAAAACTGTCGGACTAATACCATGAACCAACCATGAAAGTGTGTGAACTTTTCTCTTGCATGAAGGGAACTTTTCTCTGCATGAAAGTGCGTAAACTTTTCTCTACATGAAATAAACTTTTCTCTGCATAAAAGTGCATGAACATTTCTCTACATGAAATAAACTCTTCTCTGCATAAAAGTGCGTGAACTTTTCTCTACATGAAATAAACTTTTCTCTGCATAAAAGTGCGTGAACTTTTCTCTACATGGAATAAAATTTTCTCTGCATAAAAGTGCATGAACTTTTCTCTACATGCAATAAACTTTTCTCTGCATAAAAGTGCGTGAACTTTTCTCTACATGGAATAAACTTTTCTCTGCATAAAAGTGCGTGAACTTTTCTCTACATGAAGGAAACTTTGTTGCACTATAATTTATCAAATAAATTTGCTGCACTATAATTTATCATTTGAGTGATTTGCCATCAAGGACAACACTTGTCTCATAATGCCAACAATCTCCTCCTTTGGACTTGATGGCAAAGCTAACTTGTCACACGTAGAACTATCATCTGATTCCTTTGAGCTGTCCTGCACCCTAGGCATTCAGTCACATCTGATATCTCTTCTTGAAGATTCATCTAGTTATAACTAAGTGAGATGTTCTTCTATGAGTGGGTTGCCATCAAGTACAACACATGCATCATAATGCCAACAATCTCCCCCTTTGGACTTGATGGCAACAACACCAAATCACTCTCCCCCTTTGACATCAAGGGCAAAGGGCGAACCAAGATATTCTCTTTCCTAGATAAACATTCCGTTGTCCATACTCCCCCTGAGTACCTGCTGAAATCTCTGAATGAGCTCCCCCTTTGTATATGCCAAGGTGTACCAATCTGTCCATGCTACATGCTAAAAGCTCTGCTCTTGCTGAATTATGTTGTTCATGCTCCCCCTGTCTGTAAGAAAGGTCTGCAAAAAGGTGTTCTACAAGAACATGACTCTATACATCATACGTGACCTTCCTAGCACCAAATACTCATACATACATCCATCTCCCAACCAAGTGGGGATATACCAGAAAATGACAACCAAGTACATTACATCATTCATCCCAGGCATAGTGGGGAAACCAACATAGGCCGTTACATGACCTTGATATGACTGAAATATTTCATCAAATGACTACAATAGATAGAGACACACTATTACATCATGAGTCTTGATATACATGACATTTATAACAGAGACCAAACACCTAAATAAGATCATGATAAACATCAGCAACGACATTGTATGATCTGCTCCATAACATCTGTCACCAACAACTTGTATTAGTGCATGAATCATCAAGGTATGTCCGTATCAACTCATCCTTTTGAACATAATTCTGTATATAAAGAATCATTCTATCATATGTGAGAAACACGATAGCCATCCAGATCTGCATGGACCAAGTATCATCAATTGGGAATATCAATCAACATATGTAAGAACTCATCATCATCATGTCTCCAACAATGCAACTTTGAATAATCATCCATGTATCCAGCCAACAATCCTCATCCATATATGTGCCAAGAACAATAGGAATCCTGCATCATAACTGTAATATATGATCTTTATGCATATGACGACAACAACATATGAGTGACTCATCATCAAGTAAAGAAGATGTGAATTCAAGCTATGTACTTCTCCTTATCCTTATGAAGATCACCATGTAAGCACCATTAGAGGATCAACCACAAATCTGATCTAAATATCAACTATGTAACCCCAAGAATCATCTGAACAACTCATAACCATATCATAGCAAGATGAATCATTTATCCATATAAGCATCATCACCAAGGATTATTAACCATAATGCCAACAATGCATTAAAAGCATATGCTCCCCCTAAACCCGTGCCATCTTGTTTACTGTCAAATCTGATCATGCATATCAGCAAGAAGTATCAAGACATCATCATTATCAAGTTAGAAACAAAACACTTCTAACCATCAAGTCATTTCCACACATCATTAGAAAATTGCAACCATTATCAAACAGTGCAAATAATAAACCGAATCATGATTGATCCTTTTCCTGAACCTGTCCCTACTGCCTTTCCTCAAACAATCATATACGCGACTATGCCATAACCAACTCGCGTATATACGTGACTTCTCTTTAAGAAACTTGCATATGAGATTTAGGACACTGAATTTTTATACTTCCAGCTCCCTCTAATTCTGTTATGTCTGTATGTTGTGCTGTGCCGCCTCTTTCTGGCTGTACTTCTTTCTTCTTCCACATCTTCAAGTGTGATGATGATGTTTTCTCCTTTTGGTATGGTGCCCATACTTTGTTCTTGCATTCCTTAGCTATATGTCCAAGCTTGTTACATACATAACATCTTACATGTTTCATATTTCTTCTATAGCAATCAGCAGCTTTGTGACCAAACACATTGCAAGTAAAGCAATATCCATTAAAGTACCTTGAATGTGATGATCTTTCTACATGATGGTCTTGAACCCTTCTTCTTCCACATCTAGCTGAAACATGTCCAAGATTATGACATACAGAATATTCAACATTATTCATAGGAGGAGTAAAAGATTTTCTTTGAGGAGTCTCTTTCCTTGATTGTTGATGGGGTTGACCTTTCATCTCCTTGTTGATCATTTTAGATTTCTCTTTAGAGTTCCTTGCCTCACCTTGTGAACTAGATTCACCTTCAACAGATTCATGAAAACCAAGACCAGTCTTGATAGCACGAGACCTTTGACTACTAAGAATATCATCCAAGGCTTTAGTACTATCTTGAAATCTCAACAGTTTATCCTTTTCTTCTAATTTACCTTTCAAGATATTTACCTCAACTTGAAGTTGTTCCTCCTTTTCTAGACATTGCTTCTTCATGTTTTCTTCAGCTTTCCTTCCTTCTTCCAACTGATGCCTTAGTTTGAGAATCTCCTTTTCTTGTTCTTCATTCAGATCCTGCTGCATTTGACGAATTCTGAAGGCACATTCCAGTTGAGATTTTAAGTTGATATCTTCATTTACCTATTTTTCAATAGCTTGGAGTAGATATTTATTCTGCTTCTTTGATTCTTCAAGATCTTCCTTTAGCGAGCGGTTCGTGGCTTCAAGACTTTCATAGTAACTGGATCTATCTCTGAGTTTCTTAATGGTTGTGCTTCTTTCATTGACTTCATCTCTTAGTGATGTTACTTCATCCTGCAACTTTTGACATTTGTCCTTGAATAACTTCCTTACCTTGTTTCCTTCCTCCCGTTTGGCCTTATGTTTGGTAGCTTCTTCTTTGAAGTCACATTCCCTTTTGTTCAGTAGATCTTGTTGATCTCTGATTTTATTTGAGAGCCTTTTAAATTCTGCCTCTATTTGATATCTTTCTTGTTCACCCATAAGAGCAAATTCAGTTGTTTCGCTATCACTTTCATCTTTTCCAAATGGATAGATAGCAGGAACATCAGAGGATAGCAAATTCATACCTGATAGTTCATCTTCATTCTGAAATGATTCTGAATCTGATTCTGAATCTGAAGAGCTTCTTAAACCTAATCCCCAATGGATTCTCCCACTATCATATACTTTCTGACATGTCTTCTTCTGCTTAGGCGCTTTCTTCTTAAGCTTCTTTCCCATTGTTCCATGGATCTCCTTCAAGCGATCAAGCTTCTACAAAAGGACCTGCTCTAATACCAATTGTTGGAAATAATACTGAGAGGGGGGGTGAATCAGTATTATCACATCAATAAAAAATTTTCATTTCCATATTCAGATTCATATATGCTACTTCCACAACTTCTTATGATTCAGTTAGTTGATCCTTAATGAGTGCATTAGAACATTATCAACCATATTAATAGTAAACAACTGTAGTAAAATAGAACAGATCATCACACATAAGCCACACACATGAACACCATGATATAAGGTGGAAACCCAATGTGGGAGAAAACCACCTGCTGCAAGTCATCTCAATCTTCTTCTTAATAAGAAAATCCTTTTACAATATTTCTGTACTGGTGAAGTCTTACACCAGTACGTAGGCTTCTACCTGCAGAGAGCTACAACCCTCTCTCGTTCTCCAGTCTCTCCTGGAAGGGAGCTACAACCCCCATAGTTCTTGTACTAGCCGATCCATTTACTAGTACGCAGGCTGCTACCTGCTACAATGCTCCAAAGTTTTCAACTGCTACTGGAAGGGAGCTACCACCCCCTCAGCTCTTGTACTAGCTAAGATACTAGTACGTAGGTGCCAGCCTACAATATTCTCTCCTCCAGGTACCACGTTTCATACATTTTGAGACTGGATACTCCTGAAGCACAACACAATATGAAAGGCCACGTTTCATCCAATTTTCATACTAGACCCATTAATATCATTGAAGCACATAATCAATCAATCTTCTGAATCACCCAAACACCAGATCAATACATATACAAGGATAATATATGTGTTAGCACCCAGATCTAGTCCATCAGATCACATAAATATGAGTCATTATGATCCTGATCCAATATTAGTTCTCAACTATCAATACTGAAGCTAAACACAATCAACCAAACAAGATATGCAGAATACTGACACCTTTAAACTGTCATCAGAACCCATCAACAACCAGAACCACCTGTGACTTCAAATATCATAGCTCAAATTTTATACGCTACTACAATGAACCAAACCTGCATACATACGCGCTTACACCAAAGCCAACCCGCGTATAGATCTATAAATATTCAAACATGACTTGCTGCGATTTCAAACTTAAGTTATACCCAGTTCAGATCATTACAAGCGTCATTATACAGATCTAGAATAAGCATAATCAAATATATAGAGATAGTTCATTTCAAACCATTTAATCCCGATCTATCCTTAGATCTTGCTCTCCATCAACCGGTGAGATCCCTCTTTAGCTCAGATCTAGATCTGCACTATAACCCAATCACAGTATTCTAGATCTAGCACTTTATCAGATATTCAATAATTCAGATGATGCTTTGCCAAATGATCTCCTTCCTCTTTTATAGACTTAGTCCTTTCTCAATACCACGGTCCAAAACCATAGGATCAAAAAACTGTTGGACTAATACCATGAACCAACCATGAAAGTGCGTGAGATCAACACTTTTGGATGCAATACCACGGACCAAAACCATAGGATCAAAAACTGTCGGACTAATACCATGAACCAACCATGAAAGTGCGTGAGATCAACACTTTTGGATGCAATACCATAGACCAAAACCATAGGATCAAAAACTGTCGGACTAATACCATGAACCAACCATGAAAGTGTGTGAACTTTTCTCTTGCATGAAGGGAACTTTTCTCTGCATGAAAGTGCGTAAACTTTTCTCTACATGAAATAAACTTTTCTCTGCATAAAAGTGCGTGAACATTTCTCTACATGAAATAAACTCTTCTCTGCATAAAAGTGCGTGAACTTTTCTCTACATGAAATAAACTTTTCTCTGCATAAAAGTGCGTGAACTTTTCTCTACATGGAATAAACTTTTCTCTGCATAAAAGTGCGTGAAATTTTCTCTACATGGAATAAACTTTTCTCTGCATAAAAGTGCGTGAAATTTTCTCTACATGGAATAAACTTTTCTCTGCATAAAAGTGCGTGAACTTTTCTCTACATGAAGGAAACTTTGTTGCACTATAATTTATCAAATAAATTTGCTGCACTATAATTTATCATTTGAGTGATTTGCCATCAAGGACAACACTTGTCTCATAATGCCAACAATCTCCTCCTTTGGACTTGATGGCAAAGCTAACTTGTCACACGTAGAACTATCATCTGAATCCTTTGAGTTGTCCTGCACCCTAGGCATTCAGTCACATCTGATATGTCTTCTTGAAGATTCATCTAGTTATAACTAAGTGAGATGTTCTTCTATGAGTGGGTTTCCATCAAGTACAACACATGCATCATAATGCCAACAATCTCCCCCTTTGGACTTGATGGCAACAACACCAAATCACTCTCCCCCTTTGACATCAAGGGCAAAGGGCAAACCAAGATATTCTCTTTCCTAGATAAACATTCCGCTGTCCATACTCCCCCTGAGTACCTGCTGAAATCTCTGAATGAGCTCCCCCTTTGTATATGCCAAGGTGTACCAATCTGTCCATGCTACATGCTGAAAGCTCTGCTCTTGCTGAATTGTGCTGTTCATGCTCCCCCTGTCTGTAAGCAAGGTCTGCAAAAAGGTGTTCTACAAGAACATGACTCTATACATCATACGTGACCTTCCTAGCACCAAATACTCATACATACATCCATCTCCCAACCAAGTGGGGATATACCAGAAAATGACAACCAAGTACATTACATCATTCATCCCAGGCATAGTGGGGAAACCAACATACGCCATTACATGACCTTGATATGACTGAAATATTTCATCAAATGACTACAATAGATAGAGACACACTATTACATCATGAGTCTTGATATACATGACATTTATAACAGAGACCAAACACCTAAATAAGATCATGATAAACATCAGCAACGACACTGTATGATCTGCTCCATAACATCTGTCACCAGCAACTTGTATTAGTGCATGAATCATCAAGGTATGTCCGTATCAACTCATCCTTTTGAACATAATTCTGTATATAAAGAATCATTCTATCATATGTGAGAAACACCATAGCCATCCAGATCTGCATGGACCAAGTATCATCAATTGGGAATATCAATCAACATATGTAAGAACTCATCATCATCATGTCTCCAACAATGCAACTTTGAATAATCATCCATGTATCCAGCCAACAATCCTCATCCATATATGTGCCAAGAACAATAGGAATCCTGCATCATAACTGTAATATATGATCTTTATGCATATGACGACAACAACATATGAGTGACTCATCATAAAGTAAAGAAGATGTGAATTCAAGCTATGTACTTCTCCTTATCCTTATGAAGATCACCATGTAAGCGCCATTAGAGGATCAACCACAAATCTGATCTAAATATCAACTCTGTAACCCCAAGAATCATCTGAACAACTCATAACCATATCATAGCAAGATGAATCATTTATCCATATAAGCATCATCACCAAGGACTATTAACCATAATGCCAACAATGCATTAAAAGCATATGCTCCCCCTAAACCTGTGCCATCTTGTTTACTGTGAAATCTGATCATGCATATCAGCAAGAAGTATCAAGACATCATCAATATAAAGTTAGAAACAAAAAACTTCTAACCATCAAGTCATTTCCACACATCATTAGCAAATTGTAACCATTATCAAACAGCACAAATAATAAACCGAATCATGACTGATCCTTTTCCTGAACCTGTCCCTACTGCCTTTCCTCAAACAATCATATACGCGACTATGCCATAACCAACTCGCGTATATACGTGACTTCTCTTTAAGAAACTTGCATATGAGATTTAGGACACTGAAGTTTTATACTTCCAGCTCCCTCTAATTCTGTTATGTCTGTATGTTGTGCTGTGCCGTCTCTTTCTGACTGTACTTCTTTCTTCTTCCACATCTTCAAGTGTGATGATGATGTTTTCTCCTTTTGGTATGGTGCCCATACTTTGTTCCTGCATTCCTTAGCTATATGTCCAAGCTTGTTACATACATAACATCTTACATGTTTCATATTTCTTTTGTAGCAATCAGCAGCTTTGTGACCAAACACATTGCAAGTAAAGCAATATCCATTAAAGTACCTTGAATGTGATGATCTTTCTACATGATGGTCTTGAACCCTTCTTCTTCCACATCTAGCTGAAACATGTCCAAGATTATGACATACATAACATTCAACATTATTCATAGGAGGAGTAAAATATTTTCTTTGAGGAGTCTCTTTCCTTGATTGTTGATGGGGTTGACCTTTCATCTCCTTGTGGATCATTTTAGATTTCTCTTTAGAGTTCCTTGCCTCACCTTGTGAACTAGATTCGCCTTCAACAGATTCATGAAAACCAAGACCAGTCTTGATAGCAGGAGACCTTTGACTACTAAGAATATCATCCAAGGCTTTAGTACTATCTTGAAATCTCAACAGTTTATCCTTTTCTTCTAATTTACCTCAACTTGAAGTTGTTCCTCCTTTTCTAGACATTGCTTCTTCATGTCTTCTTCAGCTTTCCTTCCTTCTTCCAACTGATGCCTTAGTTTGAGAATCTCCTTTTCTTGTTCTTCATTCAGATCCTGCTGCATTTGACGAATTCTGAAGGCACATTCCAGTTCAGATTTAAGTTGATATCTTCGTTTACCTGTTTTTCAATAGCTTGGAGTAGATCTTTATTCTGCTTCTTTGATTCTTCAAGATCTTCCTTTAGCGAGCGGTTCGTGGCTTCAAGACTTTCATAGTAACTGGATTTATCTCTGAGTTTCTTAATGGTTGTGCTTCTTTCATTGACTTCATCTCTTAGTGATGTTACTTCATCCTGCAACTTTTGACATTTGTCCTTGAATAACTTCCTTACCTTGTTTCCTTCCTCCAGTTGGGCCTTATGTTTGGTAGCTTCTTCTTTGAAGTCACATTCCCTTTTGTTCAGTAGATCTTGTTGATCTCTAATTTTATCTGAGAGCCTTTTAAATTCTGCCTCTATTTGATATCTTTCTTGTTCACCCATAAGAGCAAATTCAGTTGTTTCGCTATCACTTTCATCTTTTCCAAATGGATAGATAGCAGGAACATCAAAGGATAGCAAATTCATACCTGATAGTTCATCTTCATTTTGAATTGATTCTGAATCTGATTCTGAATCTGAAGAGCTTCTTATACCTAATCCCCAATCGATTCTCCCACTGTCATATACTTTCTGACATGTCTTCTTCTGCTTAGGTGCTTTCTCCTTAAGCTTCTTTCCCATTGTTCCACGGATCTCCTTCAAGTGATCAAGCTTCTACAAAAGGACCTTCTCTGATACCAATTGTTGGAAATAATACTGAGAGGGGGGGGGGGGGGGTGAATCAGTATTATCACATCAATAAAACTTTTTCATTTCCATATTCATATTCATATATGCTACTTCCACAACTTCTTATGATTTAGTTAGTTGATCCATAATGAGTGCATTAGAACATTATCAACCATATTAACAGTAAATAGCTGTAGTAAAATAGAACAAATCATCACACATAAGCCACACACATGAACACCATGATATAAGGTGGAAACCCAATGTTGGAGAAAACCACATGCTGCAGGTCATCTCAATCTTCTTCTTAATAAGAAAATCCTTTTACAATATTTTTGTACTGGTGCAGTCTTATACCAGTACGCAGGCTTCTACCTGCAGAGAGCTACAACCCTCTCTCGTTCTCCAGTCTCTCCTGGAAGGGAGCCACAACCCCCATAGTTCTTGTACTAGCCGATCCATTTACTAGTACGCAGGCTGCTACTTGCTACAATGCTTCAAAGTTTTCAACTGCTACTGGAAGGGAGCTACCACCCCCTTAGCTCTTGTACTAGCTAAGATACTAGTACGTAGGTGCCAGCCTACAATCTTCTCTCCTCCAGGTACCACGTTTCATACATTTTTAGACTGGATACTCCTGAAGCACAACACAATATGAAAGGCCACGTTTCATCCAATTTTCATACTGGACCCATTAATATCATTGAAGCACATAATCAATCAATCTTCTGAATCACCCAAACACCAGATCAATACATATACAAGGATAATATATGTGTTAGCACCCAGATCTAGTCCATCAGATCACATAAATATGAGTCATTATGATCCTGATCCAATATTAGTTCTCATCCATCAATACTGAAGCTAAACACAATCAACCAAACAGGATATGCAGAATACTGACACCTTTAAACTGTCATCAGAACCCATCAAAAACCAGAACCACCTGTGACTTCAAATATCATAGCTCAAATTGTATACTCTACTACAATGAACCAAACCTGCATACATACGCGCTTACACCAAAGCCAACCCGCGTACAGATCTATAAATATTCAAACATGACTTGCTGCGATTTCAAACTTAAGTTATACCAAGTTCAGATCATTACAAGCGTCATTATACAGATCTAGAATAAGCATAATCAAATATATAGAGATAGTTCATTTCAAACCATTTGATCCCCATCTATCCTTAGATCTTGTTCTCCATCAACCGATGAGATCCCTCTTTAGCTCAGATCCAGATCTGCACTATAACCTAATCACAGTATTCTAGATCTAGCACTTTATCAGATATTCAATAATTCAGATGATGCTTTGCCAAATGATCTCCTTCCTCTTTTATAGCCTTAGTCCTTTCTCAATACCATGGTCCAAAACCATAGGATCAAAAAACTGTTGGACTAATACCATGAACCAACCATGAAAGTGCGTGAGATCAACAATTTTGGATGCAATACCATGGACCAAAACCATAGGATCAAAAACTGTCGGACTAATACCATGAACCAACCATGAAAGTGCGTGAGATCAACACTTTTGGATGCAATACCACGGACGAAAACCATAGGATCAAAAACTGTCGGACTAATACCATGAACCAACCATGAAAGTGTGTGAACTTTTCTCTTGCATGAAGGGAACTTTTCTGTGCATGAAAGTGCGTAAACTTTTCTCTACATGAAATAAACTTTTCTCTGCATAAAAGTGCATGAACATTTCTCTACATGAAATAAACTCTTCTCTGCATAAAAGTGCGTGAACTTTTCTCTACATGAAATAAACTTTTCTCTGCATAAAAGTGCGTGAACTTTTCTCTACATGGAATAAACTTTTCTCTGCATAAAAGTGCATGAACTTTTCTCTACATGGGATAAACTTTTCTCTGCATAAAAGTGCGTGAACTTTTCTCTACATGGAATAAACTTTTCTCTGCATAAAAGTGCGTGAACTTTTCTCTACATGAAGGAAACTTTGTTGCACTATAATTTATCAAATAAATTTGCTGCACTATAATTTATCATTTGAGTGATTTGCCATCAAGGACAACACTTGTCTCATAATGCCAACAATCTCCTCCTTTGGACTTGATGGCAAAGCTAACTTGTCACACGTAGAACTATCATCTGATTCCTTTGAGCTGTCCTGCACCCTAGGCATTCAATCACATCTGATATCTCTTCTTGAAGATTCATCTAGTTATAGCTAAGTGAGATGTTCTTCTATGAGTGGGTTGCCATCAAGTACAACACATGCATCATAATGCCAACAAGCCTGAGGGGAGGGGTTCTTCTCAACGGAGGTGTTGGTTGCCTTCTTATTTGGAGATGGGGCTTCCTCTTTCGCTATCTCTATGGGTCTCTTTCTTTTTGTACCAGTGCAAGAAGAACCTCCCACATTTTTTTTAACTGGACCCCTGCTTGTACTTGGACTAGCAAAGTCCTTTGTCCTTTTCTTGGCGGGTGTCTTCTTGTGTAACTACTCTAATAATGCTGCCCAAGTCATACTTTTGGCCTCCAACTCCTTCTTGACCAAGATCTTGATTAACCCATGATGGTATATTTTTTGGTTGGCCTAGTCTTCTCATCTAGTTTGCATGCCCTTGGCCATCCTCTCTAAACTCCTGAGCAAGAAGTGGGGGAAATTGATTTTCTGCCGGAAGTGTCGGCCTGCTTTGAAATGCAGAAATATTCTGAAATGGTAAACAAATGTGAAGGAATAGCGTCCCTTATAGGTCAAAAACTTCTGCAAAATATAAAGGATATCTCGCCATTGATCCAGTAGGGCACTGCAGGGGATGCCCTTCTTCCAATTCACCTGCATTTCCTTGTCAATGACGAATCAGCGCCACCGCTTTTTCTCTAACTTCTGATTCTTAAACCATTACTCACCAATGTTCTCTAACCCTGTGTCTTCTGCGATGAATTCTTTTGTGACCTTGAACCTCAAGGGGCCAATTTTGACTTGGTCGTCCTTAAAACTCTTGGCAAATTGCAGGGCCACCTCCTTGTCGTGCCCATCAAACCTCTGTAAAAACTGAAGAAACCCTGATTCCTGCAATAGTGCAAGACTATTGTAGTATTTGGCGGTTTTCTCTACTTTCCTAAGGGGGTACAACTCACTTCTAATGGGCGACATCGTTGCTTAACAGCTATGAACAGTCCAAATATCTTCTACATGAAACAAATGAGGAAGACAGATACTTATGGATAAGGGCCCGACCATCCACTGCCCTTTTCCAACTCACCATCCAATCATTTAAATTACCACTTAATACATCCCTTAAATTTCCATGGATGCGTAGTATCTTTTGAAAGGTGTTCCAGATTGATTAGGGGTACTTTGCGGCAGTGATTTAATGGCTGGGTAAGGTAATGATTTTAAATGGAGGACATAAAGGATCATTTCGCAAGGGGTGTAATCATAGCCAAGCAATGGTTACATAATCCACATCATCTTCACAATTCATTAAAAATATCTTTATCATTCATTAAGATGATAAAGATTTCTAAGCATAAACACTTTGTACTTAAATAATTTTCTCCCTAATTAATACATCATAACATAAAGTACTTAACGATTGAATGAAAATACTTCTTTTAAATTTTCATAATAACCACTTCTTTATGACGCGATGAGCCTCATAAATGGGTAATTATATGGGCTCATTTTACATCCTAACCTAGTTAAATCAACCATTCTCTTAGCTTATTGTATGATTTTCGGATTATATTTATGCTTATAGAGTGAGTTGAGTTAGTTATTATGCCATGTGGTCTAACATGTATTTAATGCAGATTATTAATGGATTTCGAGGTCAAATTCAAGGTTCCAGTGGTCAAATGGAAGAAATAACTCGAAGTAGATAGAGGAGAGGACTTATAGGAGGGAATCCTCCTCATTTATTAATTCTCACTTCAAATTCCCCTTCATTCAGCTTGGAGTACAAGCAGCTGAATCATGCACTAGAAGGCAGCCGAGAAAGTAGAAGATGATTGAGATTTATCTCGAGTTTTGGGAGCCAAGACTCCCTAATTTTAAGGAAGTTATTGGTAGCTTCAGATGTATAAGTAGAGAGGCCTAGGCCCTCACTAGGGTCAGATTTTTTTTTCTTATGTAAACTCTACTCAAATTTCGAGCTTATTATTCTGTGAGAGTTTTATGTAATCTTGCTATTGCTTCGATAATGAAGATGGAATCTCTTTTGAGCTAGCACTGAGTTACCTTAGGGGGCTGAAGATCTTGGGTTATGGCCCAATCCAAGTAGCCAATCTTCTCTTTACTTGTATTTGTATGCTTTACTTCAGTTTGTAGATTAATTTGTTGTTAGATGTATTTTCCTGATGGTTAAGAATAGGTTGCTTTTGATGATTTAGTAGTTTTCTTCCATTTTTGCTTTCTGTAGCAGGTTAAGCAGTGATTAGAAAAGATTCAAAAGGCTAATAGTAGTGCCTTGGCCTCTCTTCCTCCCGCTGGGACCATGATTTGAGGCAAAGACTCTCTTGTTGCCCCAAAAACACGGATTTCCCTCATTCATAGGACTTCTAGTGTTTGCAGCTCTTTAGTAGGTTAATAGTCTAGTTTTTCTTTGCTTTAGATCTCCTTCATCATGTCCTCTTCTTGATTTTAAATAGTCCTTTTCAATGCTTTCCTTTCTTATAGAATTTCTCAGCATTTCCTTTCATACATCATAGTTTAGACCTTTTTATGCAAAACTCTGTTTTTCCTAGGATGCACTCATTTCATTGGTTGCTTGATTTTCTTGATTGATTATTAGCTTCTATGCAGTATATCTCTTTCAATAGTAGGCCAGCTTACCAAAAATCACACCCTCCATGTGATCCATGCCCTATAGGTCTCCCAAGTCTCACCTCAATTCTGCCCTAGTTTCCTTCATTTTTCATAGAACTTCTTCCTCCCTCCTTGAGCAAACCTGATCATATTTCTCTCTCCTAGTGATTCATGGTATACCTTAGGCACCATAACACCTCATTCCAACCTTCATCCACCTTTTCCACCCGCTCTTACACCCTCGAAATAGCGGAAATTTCTCTCGGCCTCCTCCCATAGGCCTCCTGTAGTTTCCCTGTTTTCCTCTTGTAGTTTCCCTATGTCCTCCTAGTTTTTCCTCTAGGTTTTCTTTTGAATGTTGGGTTTGGGAAAAGCCTCCATCAGGCCACCTAAGACCTCCTATGACCCATCCACACCATCTTACATCATCCCAAGCTCCAAAACCGCCCTTTAACACCACCTGTTCACTGCCACACTCACACATAATAAATTAGATGCATGTCAAATTCACATAAAAACACACAAAAATTCAAAAATATGTTTTTTGCTTATCTATTTCCAGAAATAGCATGGTTAGATGTTGTTTACTCTCTTGAGTAGGTAATGGCATTTCTTTCATGGTTTTCATAGTGTTTTTGGCAAAAGTAGAATTAGCTTGTTAATTAGGGTTTACTAGGTCTTGCTTTACATTCCAGTCTTTTTCCTCTCTGCAATTAGAATAGCTTCTGTAGAGTAATCCTTCTTTCTTTAATCACACATAGAGCTTCTTCTAAGATCTATAGAATTTGTCTTGAGCTCCTAGTGATCTTGTAATAGCTGACCAAGTGACAACCTGCAGTGAGAACTAGTACTTGTGCATACAGCACTAATGCTTCCAAGTTCGTTACGAACTACTGGGTTGATAAAGTAAAGTTGGCAACTCAGGAGTCGCAGCATTCTTGCTGCAATACTTGAGCTCACCACTTTTCGGCATCGTTGCTGGGGAAGCGTCAGAGTATTCTATGATTACTGCTTTCTTCTATTTCCTATTGCAACATTTTGCTAATAATTTATTTTGGCAAAAGTAGACTAGTCATTTCTTTTCTTTCAAGTTCTACATTTCCTTTCTTTCATTTTCAATTCTGCAAATTACATTTCGGTAAAGGTAGACTAGTCATTTCTTTTCTTCCAGTTCTACACTTCCTTGCTTCCCTTTCAATTTGCAAATTTCTATTCAGCAAGTTCATTTCAGTTAGTTGTGATTTGTTTTATCAATTTCAGTTTCTGCAGGTACTATTAGTGTGGGGAAAAAGAAACAAAAACCAACCAAAAAGATTTCCTTTCATGCCTCATAGGAATAGAGATAACTTAGGAAAAAATTTTCCCAACACCCCCACTGCTCCGCACAGCCAACCTTCTCTCTTCTTCGATAGCTGCAGTCAAGAAGAACCCTTAGTTGAACAACCAAACATATTTGAAGAACCTATAGGGGAAGAAGAAGAAGAAAATGTTTCTCTAGAGCAAATGGCTGAAAACATAAATGCTAGGGGGAATGGAGAGAGAATAGAGGGTACCTTCCCCATTCGGGAGACCAATGGGGACACCAAAATGAAGAATATGAGCCCTTCAGCCCTACCTCATTTCCATGGTCTGACTACAGAATATCCTAACACCTTCGTGTTTGAGTTTACTATCATCTATCGAACTTATGACTATGCAGAAGACGAGAAAAAATTGAAATTGTTCCCTTCTACTCTCAAGGATGCAACATTGCACTGGTTCATTGTATTACCTGGCAATAGCATCACAACTGTGGCTCAGATGGAGCAGGCCTTTAACAACAGGTATCGAGACTATTGTAGGTCAAAAGATACTAAAGAATAAATCTTCCAAATGACCATGGGAAGTGATGAGTCCCTGGAAGACTACGAAGAGAGGTTCTAGCTTAATTACAAAAGGACCAGGTGTACACTTGACCCTGAATCTCTGAAGTTGGTCCTACTCATGGGAATTCGGGAAGACCTTTTAGACACCCTCCATCTACTAGTCGGGGGAGACATCTACCAACTACCCTATGAGGACATAAAGACTATTTTTAGAAACCATTCTAGCGCAGCCAGAAAGAAAGGTAGGGGGAGTCAACCCATAGCCAATGCCTCTTCTTGCAATTCATTGATTAAAGGTGAAATTGGAAACACGCTGGAAGACTTCAAGAGTGAGATGCTATAGAATCTTGTGATGCAAATAGATACCTTACATATCAAAAGAAAACAAGAGGAATCAGAGAGGGCTTTGGCCATTTTTTGCCCTAGATGCACTAGGAGGCATCCTAGGAATGAATGCCCATTGAACTCTATAGAGGTTTTTTCAGTCTGTGAAGAAAATCATTCTACAGATAAGTGCCCTTCCTTGCTCGGACTCAAAGTTGTATACCAAGGGGCTGAAGGAGTCACTGAATAGATCTATTACATAAACCAAAGGAGGTTGCATGGACCTAAACCATACAAGTAGAGGATGCAAGGGACATATCAGGCATACTACAACCCCAACCAAATCACATCCATACCTTCTTGGGCCCCCCCTGCTCATCCTTCCTAGTCCACACCTCCTCCTTGGTCCTTCACATCTCAATATCATGCTCAACCAGCCACTCATTCATTTCAACCCTATGCTCAGCCGCAACCTCAGTGGAATGCACCTCATTAGGGGTGGAGGCCCCAATACAACTCTCTTCTCGCTCTTCTACCTCCACTGCCTGCCCAACCACAACCATTACCTTCTTCTCCACCAAGGCAACCCCAAATTCCTACCTAGCCAAATCCAAACTTGAACAATAGATAGAATCAGAAAGTGTATAGTGGGGAACCATCATGCCCAATTTATGTTGTGGAGATTCAAGAAATTAACTTGCAATATGGGAAAGTTCTCCCAGATAGCTAGCCTCCACCAAAGGAGGCTGAGGAAGATAAAGAGGAAAGCAAACCTAAAGCCAATCCACCCTTTTCTAAGAGACTATCCATGACAACCCAACCTACCCCAGAAGAGACTAAACTCCTGGGAAAATTGAAACATTTATGTGTGAAGATACCACTTCTCCAAGCTATAAAAGATGTGCCTATCTACAATAGGTTGATCAAAGAGAAGTGCTTTAGGCATCTAGGAAGGCGCAAGAGAGACGCCCCAACCATTAATGTCATAGGACAATTGTCTGACCTGATGTTGGGGCAGATAATCCATCCAAAATATCTAGATCCTGGAAGCCCAATAGTTGATGTCCACATCAATGGCACAATGGTCCCACATACCTTGATTGATCTGGGAGCCACCATTAATGTGATTTCAAAGGACATAATGCTCAAACTTAACCTCCGGGGCTCCTTGAGGAAGACCATGATAGTGTTGTAGCTAGCAGACTGCTCCGTAGTGACCCTTGAGGGGATTGTGGAAGATGTGATGATCTCCATTGATTCTTGGGAGTACTACTGATTTCTTAGTTCTCTAGCCAAAGGAAAAGCTCACTGGGTATCCTCTCATTCTGGGAAGACCCTGGTTGGCTGCAGCCAATGCCTACATTAGCTTCTGAGCTAGGAACATGACCATAAAGAATGGGCACATGTCCAAGAATTTAACCCTATATCCTCCTGCCCAACCCCTGCTAGAACATGATCTACCTCTTTGGTTGGAGGAGGAGGATGAGGATGAAGTTTATTCTGCACCACTTTGTGCATTAGAAATTGCTATGGGGGGGGGGGGGGGGGGGGGGAATTGCAAGATGAGGATGATGTGATTGAAAATTTGATTCAGAATCCACCTCCCAGTGTATCACCATTAGAAGACATAGTAAGAGAAACCCAAAAAAACCCTTGACTGATCTCTATGTGGCTGACCCTACTTCTCTCCGTGTCAAAAATATAGAGTTTGGTCTAGAAAGAACATTGAAAATCAATCCATCCTTATCTACTTCCCAGGAGAAGGAGCTATGCAACCTACTGAGAAAACATCTATATGCCTTCGCCTAGAGTTATAAAGAGATGAAGGGAGTGCACCCTTCAGTATTTACTCATCATATATACATCAAGGAAGATTGTAAACTAGTCAGGCAGTCTCAAAGGAGGATGAACCCAGCACTTAAAGATATTGTTAAGGAAGAACTACAGAAATTGCTTGATGCAGGATTCATCTATCCCATTTCTAACACTGAATGGGTCTCTCCTTTGGTGCTAGTGCCAAAGAAATATGGTAAGTGGAGAATCTGTGTCGACTATCAGGAATTGAACAAAGCCACTAAAAAGAACCATTTTCCTTTACCTTTCATAGATCAAGTGTTAGATGGTCTGGCGGGGAAGAAGTATTTCTCTTTCCTAGATGGGTTTAGTGGGTACAATCAGATTCAAATCAGCCCAGAAGACTAAGATAAGACCACTTTCACTTGTCCTTGGGGTACCTTTGCATATCGGGTCCTTCCTTTTGGTTTGTGCAATGCTCTAGCCACTTTCCAAAGAGTGGTATTGAGTATATTTTCTGAACGGGTTCATGATGCAGTAGAAATATAAATGGATGATTTTACTCCTTAAGGCTCCGACTTTCAGGAAGCTTTATCTAACCTAGGAGAAGTTCTAGGTAAATGTATTGAGATGAACCTATCCCTCAGTCCGGAAAAATGTGAATTCTTGATGACTGAAGGGAGCATGCTAGGTCATGCAATATCCCAACAAGGACTGTAGGTGGACCCCAACAAAATTGCCATCATCTAAAGGGTCCCACCTCCTCAAAAGGTGAGAGATGTCAGAAGTTTCCTAGGCTTAGCTAGATATTACAGGAGGTTCATTAAAGACTTTAGCAAGATAGCCTCTCCTTTGTTTGGCCTCTTAGGCAAAGATGTTGAGTTCATATGGTTGGAAAATTGTCAAGAAGCCCTAGATACCTTGAAGAGAAAGCTAGCGACTACCCCAATTCTCAGAGGCCCAAACTGGGCCCTACCCTTTCACATTCACACACATGCCTCGAACAAAGCAATAGGAGCAGTCTTAGGACAAATTGATGAAAATTTACCTTATGCCATATACTTTATAAGTAAAAACTTGTCAAAGGTAGAATTAAACTATACAGTGACCGAGAAGGAACTCCTAGCCATCGGGCATTCCTTAAACAAATCTAGACATTATATCACAGGATATCAAACCTTTGTGCACACTGATCATGTTGCAATTAGATATTTAATAAACAAACCAGATGTAAATGCTCACATTATTAGATGGTTTCTTTTACTGCAGCAGTTTGATTTGACCATTATTGATAAGCTTGGTAAAGAGAATGTTGTTGCTGACCTTTTGTCTAGAGTGAATTTGCCTGTAGGTGAAGAAGGAATGGTGGATGACCAAATGCCAAATGAACATCTATTTTCTATATCAATACTCTCTCCATGGTTTGCTGATATAACAAACTACTTGGTTTCAGCACAGTTCCCACCACACCTATCCTCAAAAGAGAAGAGCAAGATAGTAAGGAAAAGTGCCCCTTTCACCTGGATTGGATGCAATCTCTTCAAACTTGGCTCAGATTAGATCTTGAGAAGATGTGTTAGGGAGGAGGAAGTCTTTGAAATCCTCCTGACTTGTCATGACGGGTCTTGTGGAGGTCATTTTGCAGCAAAAAGAACCGCCTTCAAGATATTGTAAGCAGGCTACTACTGGCCCACTCTTCATCGGGATGTGAGGAGATACACGATCCAGTGTGATCGGTGTCAGGGGATGGGGAAACCCACTCCAAAGGATGAAATGCCCATGCAACCTCAAGTGACCTTTGAGCCATTTGAGAAGTGGGGCATGGGCTTTGTGGGGCCTATCAACCCCCCTTCAAAGAAAAAGTAGTACATCATTGTGGACACCGACTACCTGACAAAGTGGGCATAGAAAAAAGCAATCAAAACAATAATAGAAGAAAAATTAGCTAAGTTTTTGAGAGAAAACATATTCTACAAGTTCGGGTATCCAAGAGAGTTGGTCACAAACCAAGGCAGTCAGTTCACTTCCAGCCTGATTGAAGACCTGCTCACACATCATAAGATCAAGCACAGGACTTGCACCCCTTACCATCCATAATCGAATGGGCAAGTGGAGGTTACTAATAGAGCATTGGAAGGGATCCTAACCAAGGTAGTTAGCAGCAGTAGAAAAGACTTGGTAGATACATTAGTTGAGGCCTCTTGGGCATATAACACAACATGGAAGATCACCACCGGGTTCACACCCTATGAACTGGTCTATGGGAAGAAGGATTTGTTGTCAATAGAGTTTGAATTCAATACCCTAAGGATGGTAGCTCAGCTAGACTTAGACCTCATCCATGCACAGAAGGAGAGATTACTTCAGCTCAATGGATTGGATGAATATGGATTACAAGCCCTTCTCCATACATAGGTAGTTCAGCTTCAGAGAAAGATATGGCACGACAAAAATATCAGGGAGAAGCAATTCCAAGAGGGAGATTGGGCACTACTCTATGATTCAAGATACAAGGATTTCGAAGGCAAGTTGAAGACAAGATGGCTGGGACCCTACACTGTGGAGAAATTCAATGACAATGGTTCGGTTCTGATCAAAACCATTAATGATGAAGCCATCCCCATGCTTGTCAATGGACATCAGTTGAAATTCTATAAGAAACTCCTCTCCAAGCGAGAGTTTATTGAAGATTTGAATAAAACAATGATGGTAGTGGAGCATGTCTTAGCTTCCACTTCACCTGCTCACTAAAGAAAAATAAAAAATAAGGACTCAAGTGAAAACCTCCATGAGGCACTTGAGTCCCATCATTGGGTTGAACACCTCTTTTGAGGCGGCCCAGTGATGTCAAAAAAAGGGGAAAAAGGAATAAGATCCCTGGGTGAAAAACTCCCTTGGAGGCACCTAAGGCAGGTAATTAGGGTGAAAACCTCTCCGAGGTGCCCTAGTTGTTTTCAAAAAAAAAGGAGAAAGAAAAATGATTTTTTATTACATTGCAGGTTTGCAGGAGGAGTACAGGGAGCAGAAGAAGGTTCCAATGGAACCCTAACATTCATACCAACACCCATCTTATCTTCTCCACACCTTCCTCCATCATTTTGTGCATCTCTTTCACCCCATTGCACCTTTTTCTTCCAAAACTATGTTTTCTATAGGAGGCTCTGTGTTTTCTACAAGAGGCTCCTGTAGGAATTACACAGAGCCAAAAGTGTCTACAGAAGGCAGTTTGAGGGACCAGGAGAGCTTCATGAGGAACTTATCATCCCTCTTACCACCTTCAAGCCTCCTTTCCATCATTTCCAAGCCTGCATGACACCCTAAGCATCATTTTTTTCCCCTATCCAAGAAAAGACACAGAAAAAAAACCAGTTTTCCAATATTGAAAAAAAAGAAAAGGAAAAGGCACAAATAACCTTACCCAAAGCATATCTATTATCCCTCCATCATTCATGACACCTCTAGCATTATTCTTGAGCTCCAAGCACAGGGAAAAGCTGAAGTTTCCAGGGGAGAAGCAACTACAGGAGCTCCTGTAGGAATTCCTGTAGCAGCTGATCCCATAGAAATCGAGCACTAGTAGCAAGAGAGTGCACACATGAAGGTTGAAAAGGCACATGAAGCTCATCTCTAGTAAGAGAAGAACCTGAAAAAGCACACAACCACACATCAGCAAGCAGAGACATCATGCATGAAGGGAAATGAAGGCATGCAACAGAGAAAGCCATAGCACCTCACAGCAAATACACTCGTATCACAGGTAAGTAACTAAGTCACTCCTCTATTTGCATTTGTGTAATTAGGAGTCATATGAAGGCAACAAGATGGTTGAGATTGAATGAGGGAAAGGTGGTTATTTAACTTGGCCACCTTCATTTAGTTGACTCCACTTATTCAAGATGGCACCCACACGTGCGCACAGTCAACTCAAGCACAAGATGCCAAGGACAGGTAGAGGGAGGAAGTGTGAACTCCGATGCAATAATGAGGAATGATTATGAGGAGGGGCCATGATGACCAAGCAGGTGGGGACCAATGGTCCAAATATGGCCAACCTACACCTTGCCAGCTTAGCACTCATCACTAAAAATAGCCATAAAAAGCAATGAGCACTCCTCCCCGTGCATTCTCACCACCTTTTCTTCATTTTCTCCTTGTAACTTAGCCACAACAGTCTTCTTGTGCCCCCACAGCTTCGTAACCACCATCTTCCATCATTTCCTCCCTATCTTTGCTCTCGGCATTTTCTACAGGAGCACCTATAGGAAATCTACAAGAGGGACGACGGGCTTCTATAGGAGGGGCAGTGAGTCATTTTGAAGCGAGAGAACACGATTTTTAGCAAGAATTTTAGTCTGAAAAGGTAGGGTTCATGCATACCCCCTGTTGAATATCAATATATGAAAGAAGTGGTCTCAATTTGAGGATGAAATAATCCTTTAGGAGGGCAAAAATACATAAAAATTTTCTGTTTATTTAAAAAAAACACAATCTCCTATATTTTTTTATTTTTCTCAAAACTCTTTGTCTCCACCTCCATATTTGGGTTTTAAAAAAAGTACAGGTAGTATGACAGGAGGGTTTATGAGAAAGGAGCCCACTAACTCCACTAGGCTCCATGCACATCCTCAAGTGGTGGACATATTCACAAGGGAAAACTGGATGAATTTCTTTGAGAAATTTCGAGGGTTTGATGATGAAATTGCCCAAGAATTTGCTCTCTTTCTGGTACCTCACACAAGAACTCATGCTACTGTAACCATTAGAGGCCTTTCCATGGAAATAACCCCTGAATTCATCAGTAGGGTCACTACCCTTCCCCTTGGGCTACCTTGGAGTAAAGATGAGAAACCAATTGGCTAGGCTGCCAAGAAGAAATTCTTCCAAAATAATGAAACCCCTGTTGAAGATAAAAATGGAATTATAAGGGCTAGTATACCATATCCCTGGGATGAGGTTAGCTACCAAGTAATCAAATACATTTCCTGTGAGGGGAGGCACAACATTGTCTATGGATATCATTTCAGAATCCTCCATGACTTGCGGTATGGCATGGATACTCCAACACCTCAAAAGCTAAGTATCCCTTACTTTCTCCTTTAGTCCCTCATTAACTCTAGCACCAAGGTACAAGCAGGAAATTCAGGGTAGTTAGCTCACAATGGCTTAATCAAAATCCTAGTAGAGGAAGACCTCCATACATTTACACTCCCTATAGCATGGGAAGTTTTCCGAAATATGACAGCTGAGGATGAAATAAAAGAATTAACCTATGATGTCAGTCGTACTGGCAGTGAGAAGGAAGAACAACAAGGAGGAGAAGATGAAGCCAGTGGTGACATAGCAGAGAAAGAAAGGAAGGAGGAAGGAAAGGAAACAGAGGAGGGAAAATTTGAAGAGATAGAAAAAGAGATAGAAGAAGGAGAAAAAGAGGCAAAGAAGGTAGAGCAAGGAGAAGAGTTCCCTGATACTTTGGGAAGAGAGGCAATAGTTTCCCTCACTGCCCTCAGTACAATATTCAAGCCAAAGAAGAAGAGGAAAAGACAGACCCCCATGTATTTCAGGGCAAGGAAGAGCACAGGAATTAAAACAGGCAAACCTCATCCCTCTTCAAAAGTTCACATTACCACTGAAGATTCACCATCTACCAAGGTGAAAGAATCTCCTTCCAAGACACCTATAACATATGAAAGGGGGACTCCAAGATCTTCTGCATGGAAGGGAAAGGTAGTACTACATGACCCAAAACCAGACCTACGAGAGGTTGAAACAGTCCCACAGGAGACACTATCCAAACTACAGGAGACCCAAAAGCTTGAGGAAAGGATAGGAGGATAGCCAGAGGTGAAAGAGGAAGCACAAGAGCTACAAGAACCTGACCCCCAGCCTAGTATTTCCTCCTATTACAATCTACTTGAGGGAGGCAGGATAATCCCACAGAAATTTGCAATTACACTATTTTTCAAATTGGAGAAAGAAAGAGTGAGAACACATAGGTGGATGTAGATAGCCAAATCCAAAGGAGTTGAGGATGTTGGCTATATGGAAAACAAACTCGGGGAAATGGGCAGAGAATTGAGTGCTCTCAGAGACAGAGAAGCCATCACAAGAAGCCAACTTGAAAATGAGAATGGAATCTTAAGGAGCTAGCTGCAAGAGAAAGAGACTCAGCTGGCATACATGGCTAGCTTATTCATGGAAGCATTACAATGTATAACACCAGCCAAATCTTATGGCCTCTATCTGAAGGACCAATGACTTCAATTCCAAATAAAGACTTTGGCACAAAGAGGCACGATGCCTTTCCAAGACTACAAGTAGTTCATGGACATGTATGACTAAAGCACCTTGTAGGATAAAGCAAAGATGGAAAAGTTGTACCTATACAACATGGCCCTCATAGACATGAATGTGTGGGAGCCCAATGCCAAGCTAGGGGACCTACAATTAATGGCCATGGCCTGATGGATGAACCATGAAGAATTGAGGGTAGCAGAAATGAAAAGATTGATGATAAAAGAGCAGAATAATCCATTAATGATAAGAGCTAAGCCATCATATCCTATGGCACTCATTAGCACACACGACCTGCTTGCCAATGAACCTCAAATTTCCCCTAAATATCAAACCAATCAGGCACAAGCCATTGCACACTTTGAAGATATGCAAAGGTTACTTGGGGATGACTGTGTGCATGCATGCATGAGAAGATGGAACACCTTACCTCACAGTTTGTAGATCAGGGAATATCATTCCCCCATGAGGATGAAGGAGGCATTGAAAAGAGTGCCAATGTACAAATGCTCCATGCAAAAGCTAAAGGTCAACTGGATTGGCCTCAAACTGAGTCCCCCACTCCTATTAGGCATGCTAGAAGGCAGAAGGGAAGAAGAAGAGGAGGAGTAGTGGAAGGACATAGACAAAAAAGAAAGATTTTATGGCAAACACGAGCAGACCACATCAGAAGCCTGGGAGGCTAGGGAGGCCACCAGGGCCATAAAAGACAAGGAGATTGACGAGGTTGCTCAGAGGATGAGCAACACCTTCAGTAGGGTGGTGATGATGAGCCTCATAAATGGGTAATTATATGGGCTCATTTTACCTCCTAACCTAGTCAAATCAACCATTCTCTTAGCTTATTGTATGATTTTTTGACTATATTTATGCTTATAGAGTGAGTTGAGTTAGTTATTATGCCATGTGGTCTAACATGTATTTAATGCAAATTATTGATGGATTTCGAGGTCAAAGTCAAGGATCCAGTGGTCAAATGGTAGCAATAACTTGAAGTAGACAGAGGAGAGGACCTATAGGAGGGAATCTCCCTCATTTATTATGTTGAGATTGCAACAAGATGATGGAGCTTAGTGAAAAGAGTCGCCTTCACTAAGTGGGCCCGCAGGCAAATTATGGCGCAAGTTATATTTTTTATCCCAGCAGGGATGATCACAGTGTGGGTGACCATAGTATGAGTGATCACAGTGTGGGTGAACACAATGTGAGTGATCACAGTATGAGTGATCAAAGTCTATTTTTAGACTGGCTGTCAAAAATAGAAAAGTAAAATATTATTGTCTCATAATAATATTTGGACTATAAACTTGATCTTATTCTCTTGGAGCACTTCAGGATGAGCTACGGATGTGGTACATGCAGATCCCAGAGGGAAATACGTGGTTACCTATGGGATGACTAATATTTGCATGCAGGACTTCAGTTAGAACTCAAGTGAGTTGAGTTTAGTGGACTGGAGGTGCAGTTGATGGAGTTGTGTTCAGTTTAGCTTTGTTAAATTGGTTGTATTTAGTCTAACTGGAAAATAGACTAGAGATGAGTTGGGTGAATTAGTTATTAATTAATTCACAAGTTATTAACTCATAATGCAACTATAGAATACATCAGTTAACTCAGTTGCATGTCAGTGCATGTTCAGTTCAGTAGGGACAGGTGTTAGAGGATCAGATTGCTATCAGTTGTGACTATAGTTGTGCATGATGATTTGCACAATCAGAGGGATTGAGTATGCCAATGAATTGGCCAATACCAAGTATTGTAGCCTGTGCTCATGTCCAACACAGTGTGAGTGATTCTTTGCAGGTGAAATACGAGTTTGGTAAACCATTCTCATCAGTTCTTGAGTAGGTAAGCAGTGGAATAGATTTGGAGATTAGATCTGAGCTGTATTGTGTGTAACAGGTGGAGCTGGTACTGGATTTCTTGTGATAAGCATTGTATTTTGTAATGTTACATGGTCTCAATCATTAATATACAGATAGTGTGGGGTTTTTAGCGAGATGCTTTCCCCAGGTTACATACTGTGTTAATGTGTGAATGCTTTTGATGTTTTATTGTTATTGATGATCAACGTAGAGGAGCTTATGTATTGTGTATGTATTCTGCAATAGTACATGATCAGGGTAATCTCCATTGAATATGTGTTAAATTATTCAAAATTTCTACATGGTATCAGAGCTGTTGATCATCAGATCTACTATTCAGGAAGTGTTTACATTCTATTTCTTCAGGCAGAGTCTGTAATCGGGCCAGGAAGCCTCTGGATTCATCCTTCCTTTGGAAGGTGAGATATACAGTGAATGCCCATATAGTCAATCTCTGTACGAGAAATATTGTGTTCTCACGAATCTTAGATCTGAGGCGGTTGAGTTGGTTGCTGGTGGAATTCGAATTTGCAGCAGTGTTTTCTTGGTGACAACACAGCAATGTCTTTCAACGGATTGCGATTGGAGTATGATCTTGAGGGCAGCTCAAACTATATTGCATGGAAGGACAGGATGGAGGCAGTATTGGATGATAACGGGCTGAAAGAGTTCATAGATATGGATATCCCAAAGCCTACTGATGCTGCTGAGGCGGAAGTTTGGCAAAAGAAGACCGCAAAATGTCGAAGGATTCTGTTGGAGGGCGTGAAGGATCACATTGTGTCCAGCCTCCATGGAAAGGTTACTCCATATTTGATGTGGAAATCATTAACAGAATTATTCCAAAGCAAGAGTGATCAGAGGAAGCTGGCGCTCAAAGATAAACTCAGAAGCATCAAATGCGAGAAGGGTGACAGTATTCCCAAGTATCTCACGAAGTTCACTCAGTGTCGAGATGAGCTGGGAAGTGTGGGGGTTACTGTCGATGATGAGGACTTGGTGAGCTTGGCTTCCTTGGTCTTTCGAAGAGTTGGCATTCCTATCAGGGCTCTGTCAATGGTTGAGAGAAATTGCCAGGATGGGAAAGATTATGGTCAGATCTTATGTAGGAGGAGATTAGGCGGAGTACTAGGGACAGATCTTCATCAAAGGGAGCTGATGAAGAGAATTGTGCTTTGGTTGCCAAAGCAAAGAAAGGGAAGAGCAAGAAAGCTTCTCAGTCTGGTGCGAAAGGCAAGAAGCAGGATATGTCCAAGGTGAAGTGTTTTCACTGTCACCAGCACGGACACTATGCCACTAATTGTCTGCAGAAGAAGAAGAACAAGCAGGCTGCTGGATCTTCAGCAGGAGAGGCTCTAGCCTCACAGTTTGAGCTTGATTTTTCATTGATCGCATGCTTGGTTTCAAGTGCGATGGGATCAGTGTGGTTCTTGGACAGTGGCGCATCTTTTCACATGACGGGAGATAGAGATTTGTTCTCTGATCTGGAAGACAAAGATCTTGGAGTGCACATCGAGATGGGCAATGATGGTAGATACAGTGCGACCGGTATCGGTACCATTTCCTTTGAGAGGGAGTCTGGTAAACCCTTCGTATTGAAGGAAGTCATGCATGTTCCAGGATTGAAGAAGAATCTTATCTCAGTGACGATGTTAGAAGACAAGGGGTATGATGTTGTTTTCAGCGAGGGAAAGGCTTTGCTACGCAGCAAGACAACTAGTGAGACCCGGAAGATATGGGTTCAAGTGAGGAACCTTTATCAGTTGCATGTAGATGGATGCGCAGCAATGGAGGGCAAGGCAAAAGGATTGGTGAGCCGGGATGATGGCGAGTTGTGGCACAGGAGATTGGGTCACCTTCACCATGGAGCCTTGAAGATACTGTAGCAGATCACTACAGGGCTTCCTAAAGGCACACTTGCGCAGTCACATCAGTGCAAGGGGTGTACTTTGGGGAAGTTTGTGAAAGCCACCTATCATGAGAAGGATAGTCACACCACGACGATCCTTGAGAGAATTCACATAGACATGTGTGGACCTTTCTCAGTTGCTTCGACAGTAAAACACAGGTATTATGTGATTTTTGTTGATGATTTCTCTCGTAAGTGCTAGATCTTCTTCATGCAGAAGAAGAGCGAGACATATTCAAAGTTCTGTGAATTCAAAGCACTGGTCGAGAAGGAGTCGGGGAAGAAGGTGAAGGCTCTTAGGAGCGATAATGGTGGTGAATACATCTTGTACGAGTTCAAGGATTTCTGCAAGGCAAAAGGGATTCGAAGAGAGCTCATAGCTCCCCATAACCCACAGCAGAACGGGGTAGCTGAGCGGAAGAACAGAACGATTGTGGGTGCTGCATGGGCAATGTTGCATGATCAGGGCCTACCCCTTCACTTGTGGGTGGAAGCATGCAATACAGCAGTTTATGTGCAGAGCCGTTGTCCTCATAGGATACTTGGCATGAGTACACCCGAGGAGGCTTATTCTGGTAAGAAGCCTCATCTTTCTCATTTGAGGATTTTTGGTGCTAACGTTTACATGCATGTGACGAAGGATGCCAGGAAGAATTTGAAGCCAACCGCAGAGGTTGGGATATTTGTGGGGTACACTGATACGCCCCACAACTATCGTGTGTATTTGCCAGACAATGGTAAAACTGTTGTGCGACGGGATATAAAATTTCAGGAGGAGAAAGCCATGAAGTGTTCACTTGAGAGGGAGCTACACTTGCATGCATATGAGGAGCTATTAGTTCCTAAGGATGAGCTTCAGGATGTGGATCAGCTACAGGACGAGGTTCATGGAGTGGAAGAGACCACTCATGCAGTGCCAACCATCAGAGGGCGAAAGCGCTTGACAGAAGCTGAGCGACTGGCTCAAGATGCAGAGAAATTTGTAGGACCACCTACAGCCAAACGCAGGCAGAGACAGTCACCTGATCGGTACACTGGATACATGGCTCTTATGAGCAAGTGTGTTGTGACTGAGCCATCCTCTTTCGAGGAAGCTGTGGAGGATCCCGCATGGGTAGACGCCATGGTGGAAGAGTATGATTCTATTGTCAGAAATAGTGCATGGGAGATTGTTCCTAGACCGGAAGGGAAATTAGTGGTGGGTTCGAGATGGATCTACAAAGTTAAGCAGGCAACTGACAGGAGTGTGGAGAAGTACAAGGCAAGATTTGTTGCCCGAGGCTTTTCACAAATAGAGGGGATCGATTATGAGGAGACCTTTGCACCTGTCACAAGGTATTCTTCCATACGGACAATTCTTTCTCTCTCAGCGCAGATGGGATGGCACATTCATCAGATAGATGTGAAGACTGCGTTCCTCAACGGAGTCATTGAGGAGGAGGTGTACATTGAGCAACCCGAAGGCTTTGAGGTCTTCAGCAGCGAGTCGCATGTGTGCAGGCTCAAGAGAGCGCTGTATGGGTTGAAGCAAGCACCACGTGCTTGGTACACACGGATAGACAGCTATTTCACAGGACTTGGATTCTCCAAGAGTGAGGCGGATCCTAACCTATACCAGATTGTGGTGGAGGGTAAGTTGCTTATCATTGTACTATATGTTGATGATTTGATTTTAACGGGTGATGAGCTGTTGATACTGTCATGCAAGAAGGATATTGCTACAGAGTTTGAAATGAAGGATTTGGGCCTCCTTCACTATTTCCTAGGATTGGAAATATGGTAGCGCAGTGGTGGACTGTTTGTTTCTCAGGGCAAGTATGCTCGGGAGATACTGGAGAAGTTCAACATGAATCGCTACAAGCCTGTTGATACTCCTCTTCCTGGAGGTTGGAGGAAGGAGGATGCCACTTCGGGAGAAGAAGTGGATGCCACTGTTTATCGACATTTTTTGGGGTCGCTGATGTATTTGCTCAATACACGACCTGATATATGCTATGCAGTTAACCAGCTTTCACAAGCTATGGTTAAGCCTACTAAGCTCTTCTGGAAGGCAGGCAAGCATGTATTGCGCTACTTGAGAGGCACATCGGGATATGGATATTGGTACAGACAGGAGGATGCAGATTGGGCAGGGAGCTCAAGAGGCCGAGTATATGGCAGCAACGACATCAGGTACCATCATATCAGAGATTGTGTGCAGCGGAGGAACATGTTGCTTTCATACATTCCAACGAAGGATCAGGATGCTGATATTCTGACGAAGGCTCTCACCAGGAGCAAATTCAAGTACCACTGAGGCAGGATAAGGGTTGCTGATAATCCATATCTTGTCGAGAGGGAGTGTTGAGATTGCAACAAGATGATGGAGCTTAGTGAAAAGAGTCGCCTTCACTAAGTGGGCCCGCAGGCAAATTATGGCGCAAGTTCTAATTTTGATCCCAGCAAGGATGATCAGAGAGTGGGTGACCACAGTATGAGTGATCACAGTGTGGGTGACCACAGTGTGAGTGATCACAGTATGAGTGATCAAAGTCTATTTTTAGACTGGCTGTCAAAAATAGAAAAGTCAAATATTATTGTCTCATAATAATATTTGGACTATAAACTTGATCTTATTCTCTTGGAGCACTTCAGGATGAGCTACGGATGTGGTACATGCAGATCCCAGAGGGAAATACGTGGTTACCTATGGGATGACTAATATTTTCATGCAGGACTTCAGTTAGAACTCAAGTGAGTTGAGTTTAGTGGACTGGAGGTGCAGTTGATGGAGTTGTGTTCAGTTTAGCTTTGTTAAACTGGTTGTATTTAGTCTAACTGGAAAATAGACTAGAGATGAGTTGGGTGAATTAGTTATTAATTAATTCACAAGTTATTAACTCATAATGCAATTATAGAATACATTAGTTAACTCAGTTGCATGTCAGTGCATGTTCAGTTCAGCAGGGACAGGTGTTAGAGGATCAGATTGCTATCAGTTGTGACTATAGTTGTGCATGATGATTTGCACAATGAGAGGGATTGAGTATGCCAATGAATTGGCCAATACCAAGTATTGTAGCCTGTGCTCACGTCCAACACAGTGTGAGTGATTCTTTGCAGGTGAAATACGAGTTTGGTAAACCATTCTCATCAGTTCTTGAGCAGGTATTGAGCTGGAGAGGCAGGCAAGCAGTGGAATAGATTTGGAGATCAGATCTGAGCTGTATTGTGTGTAACAGGTGGAGCTGGTACTGGATTGCTTGTGATAAGCATTGTACTTTGTAATGTTACATGGTCTCAATCATTAATATACAGATAGTGTGGGGTTTTTAGCGAGATGCTTTCCCCAGGTTACATACTGTGTTAATGTGTGAATGCTCTTGATGTTTTATTGTTATTGATGCTGCCATATTGATGATCAACGTAGAGGAGCTTATGCATTGTGTATGTATTCCACAATAGTACATGATCAGGATAATATCCATTGAATATGTGTTAAATTATTCAAAATTTCTACATATTACTCCTCACTTCGAATTCCCCTTCATTCAGCTTGGAGTACAAGCAGGGGAATCATGCAGTAGAAGGCAACCAAGCAAGTAGAAGATGATTGAGAGTTATCTCGAGTTTTGGGAGCCAAGCCTCCCTGATTTTAAGGAAGCTATTGGTAGTTTCAGATGTATAAGTAGGGAGGCCTAGGGCCTCACTAGGGTTGGATTTTTTTTTCTTATGTAAACTCTACTCAAATTTCGAGCTTATTATTCTGTGACAGTTTTATGTAATCTTGCTATTGTTTCGATAATGAAGATGGAATCCCTTTTGAGCTAGCACTGAGTTACCTCAGAGGGCTGAAGCTCTTGGGTTAGGGCCCAATCTAAGTAGCCAAGCTTCTCTTTGCTTGTATTTGTATTCTTTACTTTAGTTTGTAGATTAATTTGTTGTTAGATCTATTTTCCTTATGGTTAAGAATAGGTTTCTTTTGATGATTTAATAGTTTGCTTTCATTTGTGCTTTCTGTAGTAGGTTAAGCAGTGATTAGAAAAGATTCAAAAGGCTAGTAGTAGTGCCTTGGCCTCTCTTCCTCCCTCTGGGACCATGATTTGAGGCAAAGACTCTCTTGCTACCCCAAAAACACAGATTTCCCTCATTCATAGGACTTCTAGTGTTTGTAGCTCTTTAGTAGGTTAATAGTCCAGTTTTTCTTTGCTTTAGATATCCTTCATCATGTCCACTTCCTAATTTGCAATAGTCCTTTTCCATACTTTACTTTCTTACATCATTTCTTAGCATTTCCTTTCATACATCATAGTTTAGACCTTTTTATGCAAAACTCTGTTTTTCCTAGGATGCACTCATTTCATTGGTTGCTTGATTTTCTTGATTGAATGTCAGTTTCTATGCAGCAGATCTTTTTCAGTAGTAGGCTAGCTTACCAGCAATCAGACCCTCCATCTGATCCATGCCCTATAGGCCTCCCAAGTCTCACCTCAATTTTTCCCTAGTTTCCTGCATTTTTCATAGAACTTTTTCCTCTCTCCTTGAGCAAACCCAATCATCTTTCTCTCTCCTGGTGATTCATGGTAGACCTTAGGTGCCCTAACACATCATCCCAACCTTCATCCACCTTTTCTACCCACTCTTATACCCTCAAAATAGTGGAAATGTTTCTCAGCCTCCTCTTGTAGGCCTCCTGTACTTTCCCTGTTTTCCTCCTATAGTTTCCCTGTGTCCTCCTATAGTTTTTCCTGTAGGCTTTCTTTTGAAGGATGGGTTTGGGAAAAACCTCAGCAGGCCACCTAAGACCTCCTAGGACCCGTCCACACCATCTTACATCCTCCCAAGCTCCAAAATACCTTTTAATGCCACCTGTTCACCACCACACTCACACACAATAAATTAGATGCATGTCAAATTCACATAAAAACACACAAAAATCCAAAAATATGTTTTTTACTTACTTACTTCCAGAAATAGCATGGTTAGATGTTCTTTATTTTCTTGAGTAGGTAATGGCATTTCTTTCATGGTTTTCATAGTGTTTTTGGCAAAAGTAGAATTAGCTTGTTAATTAGGGCTTACTAGGTCTTGCTTTACAGTCCAGTATTTTTCCTTTCTACAATTAGAATAGCTTATGTAGAGTAATCCTTCTTTCTTTCATCACACATAGAGCTTCTTCTAAGATCTATAGAAGTTGTCTTGACCTCCTAGTGATCTTGCGCCGACTAACCAAGTGACAACCTGTAGTGAGAACTAGTACTTGTGCATATAGCACCGACACTTCCAAGTTTGTTACGAACTACCAAGTTGATAAAAGTAAAGTTGGCAACTGCAACATTCTTGCTGCAATACTGGCGCTCAACGTGACACATGCTATATTGTATGGAAAAAAAATGAAATTCATTATATCTCTAATAGGGTGCGTGCTTACACTGATCTTTTTGCACCGCCTATATTGTACTACTCTGCTTGCACTATTCAGCTTGCACTACTGTATATTGTAACGTGATTACACTGGTGCAAGAAGAAAATTTGTTGAAGAAGAAAAAACAAGAAATTTTGGTAAAACATAGGTTGGACTTTAACATGACTTTCCCAATCATATGGAAGGTTTTCTTTGCCATTTCTTTGATGTTTCTGAGCACATTATTTTGCTCTTTCTACACTAGATCCTGTAACAAACTCATGGGGGAACAAAGAAGTGGGAAAAGGGAAAAAATTCAGAATGGGAAGTTAATGACAGGGATTCCATGATCAGTACCATCAAGAGGGCGTAAACAGAAGTGGGATAGGGAAAAAAATTCAAGGGATAAAAGTGGGATTTATGAAATGGATAGGGTGAATTTGGAAGAATATGGGAAGGTAATCATTATGGGATTGAAGAAAAAAACTGATGGGGAATTATGAAAATTGGATATGAAGAAACACAGAAAATTTTCTGAAAAGTCTGCCTGCACTGGTGCAAGAAAAAAAACACTGCAATGAGAATTAAATGTTACTTGAATAAAAATATCCATGCTGGTTACCCCAAACTTGTGTAAGGGCTGGTTCTGTTGAACCTGCTTCTTCTTGGTGGTAGCTATCACATCTAAAGATCAAGCAACATTCTCCTTTTATTAGAAATGTTTGATCTTCCCACCAACAAGTTGGTTTTCAAGTTGATCCTTCTACAATCATGGCAACAAACTGATTTTCATAATTATAGGAAAAGATTTTTCTTTACTATTATACATATATATATTTTTTCTTTTACATTTTTTTTTAGAAGAAGAAGAGCTCATGCTTTCAATAGGTTGGTATTACCATTCATCACTACCATCCCAAATTGATGTTGGACTTGCTGTGTAAAATCCTTCTTGGAAAGTGTCTGAAAATATATCTTTAATCTATGTCCATTCACCAAGAACACCAATCTCTATCCATCAATAGTTTTAATCTCTATTGTTCCATTCTCAAATACTCGGACCACCTCATAAGGTCCCATCCAGCGTGTATGGAATTTTCCTTTGAAATATTTAAATCTAGAATCATAAAGGAGTACCTGGGTGAAACTGCTTTTTCTTAATAGACTTGTCATGCCACCATTTGCGTTGCTGCTGAATCAATATGTTCTGTTGAACATCATCCCTTCGAAATTCATCCATCTCACTCAATTGAAGGAGATGTTGTTGTTGCGCTTCAGAGAGATCTAGCCCCAACTGAACTGCAGTTCTAAAGATTTTGATCTGGAATTCGATTGGAAACAAGACTTGTTTGCCATATACCAGCTCATATGGTGTATGTCCCATGCTATTTCTCCAAGTGGTTCGATATGCCCACAAAGCTTCTGGTAATCTTTCAGCCCAAGCCTTCTAATGCATATTTACTATTTTTGTGAGGATGGACTCGATGACTTTGTTCATGGATTCCACCTGGCCATTTGTTTGTGGTTGATATGGCGTAGATTTCCTATACCGGATATTATATTGCTCCATCACACCCTGCACCAGATTAGAAATAACTACAAACCATTGTTAGAAACAATCTCTCTAGGCACACCAAATCTAGTAAAAATTTTAGTGAAAAGGAAATTAAAAACAACCCTTTCTATAGCAAAGGAAACAACTTTAGCTTCTACCCATTTTGTAACAAAATTTGTACAAACCAAAATATTCTTTTTACTTAATGAAGCTGGATTTATTGGCCCTATAAAATCAATAGCCCATTTTTCAAAAGACTCAATCATATCTTGAGGGCATAAATGCATCTCATTGGCTTTATTAGGCCGGCCCATTCATTGACAACTATCACACCACCTGATATACTATTTGGCATCCTTAAACAAGGAAGGCCAAAAGTAGCCAATGCGCAATACCTTATATGAAATTTGTTTATCAGCGAAGTGGCCTCCACAAGGTTCATCATGGGCAGATTTTAAACTGTCAAACACTTCTTCCTCTCTTACACATCTACGAATAATCAAATCTAGACCAGTGTAAAAGAAATCTCCTTGAACCCAGGAGTATGCAACACTTTTCTAAATAATATTCCGCTTTTCACGAGCGGACAAGTGGGGTGGTGTCTTTCCAATGACTAAATAGTTAGCAATGTCAGCAAACCATGGGGAGTCTGTTGACATAGCCAAAAGATGTTCATTAGGAAATTCATCATTAACAGGAGTTACTTCACCAGAATTATTCAATCTTGAAAGAAAATCTGTTAGCTCTTAGGGCCTAAATCTACCTCAGGCTGAAGGAAGGTAGATCTAGGGTAACATTATACCACGCTTAACTTGGTAGCTAGCCCTACTAGGTCAGGGGAGAGGGCTCTCTCCTTGTCAATATAAAATAGAATATGGAAACTAAGGCTTGAGATGACTAAAAATTAATGCTGATTTTAGGCTAGGTATATTTTCTCAGAGGAGTTTGATTGATTTTAATGGTTGGTTGCTGGATTAGATGAGGAAGGCAGCTTTGGGTCCGGGAAATCAACTCAGATTTGCAGAGGTTTCTGTGGGGCGAGGTAGGAAAGTGTTTTATCACTTTGAATTTGATGTTATGGTGAGTCTAAAGACTAGTGAGGAGTTGGAGAGGGCATGCAAGGTTCATGAGTCCTCTTCAAACAACAGAAAACATTTAAAACTAAATGTAACCTCAAGGCAGAGCATTGAAAATCAATGGATTCCACCTATTAATCTTGATTCATTTAGTTATGCAGAAAAAGATAGATGATGGCACATATACACATAAGAGAAACTAAATAACAGAGGAGAAAACAATGCCAATACACATTACCACAAGAATCCCACAAAATGCTGCAAAACCCTGGTTCATTTCCTTGCCAAACTATAGAAGTGATTTACAATGTAGCTCAATGCATCCACAAGAGTCCAACCTTGACAAATGACAAAGAAAGTACAATTATAGGCATCAAGCCACCTATGCTAACCATTAGGGGTCGAATCCATGAGTCAAGGAGCTGTTTCAACAACATCTAAACTAGGAACTAGAAAATAGGCAGTGGAACAGCTTGCCTCTAAAACTATGGAAACTTATTCATTCATCCTCAAACCAATTCTAACTGATGTATCTACCCCCTCAAATCATTTTTCATCATATTTACATCATAGTACACCATATTAAATCATTAATTTACCAAATAGAGAAAAAAAATTCAACTGATAGCAAACTAGGCGAAATTCTGAGTTTTTAGGCAAAACTGGATAAACTTTTCCTCATGCGCAGCACCACTTCAAGGCTGAATTTGGAGGTCTTCCACTTCACCAAATCAGGCCCAGGATAGCTTGTTGGAAAGCTCTATCTGTCTACTTTCTAGGGAAACTAGAACTTTTGGATTTGGAGTCAATTTTCCCCTTCAAAAATCATTTCTACCAAGATTGGTTCCTGTGGGTCCAAAAAGTGGCAGAGAGGGAAATTGTTAGGTGTCTTTTGCCCTTTAGGTGACCCAGATCTCCTCCAAATCTCATGAAACTTTCTAGGTTTCATTATTTTTCCATGAGGAATCCAAAAATGCAAGCCATTTTGAAAAATACTGAGCCAACTCAATTCCGGCGCTACGCATCAGCTGAAATTTCCTGTGTTTTGAATTACAAAATTGTGAAATGACAAAATTTTCCCAAAAGTTCTTCAAATTTGGCAAGAGGCAAGCTTAATAATTTCTTTACTGAGCCAATGAAGATTTAGCCAAAATTTTAAGTTTATCTTGTTTCTTTTTGGCTCTCAAGGATCTCTTTAACTTAGCTTTTAGGCTGTTTATCCTTGTCTTGCAAATTTTATTCTGAGCTAAGTAATGATAAGCCATATGGCGCAACATTTTATTCTCTTTGTTAGCCTTATCAAGCATCTTCTCAAGGTGGATGTTCACTCTTTCCAACCATGATTCTCGGTCAGCCTCAATTTCTTGCTCAAGGGATGTCATCTTGATTTTTCTTCTTTTTGCCACTTGCCTGTTTTCTCTAATTGTTTGCAGCTCCATAATAGCTTGTTTGTCCTCTAGTTGCTTGTTCTCCTGCTCAAGAAAGTTAATGATCCATTTGGCCCTCTTAAGGTCAAGTGATAAGGCTTGGATTTCAGCCTCCTTTTCTTTGATGATCATATCCTTGAGTCTTGAGCTTTGAGAGCCCAAATCAGTGTCATCTTCCTCAACCAAAACAAAATCCCTGTCTTGCCCTTTAGTAGGGCCTTCTTCATGCACCTATTTCTTTCCTTTGTCTTTGGCCTGTACCTGTTCAGATGAAGAAGAAGGAAAAGCCCCTTTCACCCCCGGTGAAGATAGCATTTTCCTGTGATCTGGTGAAGAAAACAAGACCCCTTCCACCCTTGGTGGAGATAGTACTCGTTTGGCAGCTGCAAAAAGCATCCTATTGCCTCTTTCATAAGTAACAAACATAGGAATATGATCCTCTCCAGTTTTGCTTTCAGGCACTTTTTGTTGCCCAGAAGGTTCACCTTCCTCTTGAGGATTTGCAAATATTTGAGGCCCCTTGAAGCTTTCATAGGCAATAAAAGTTTCCCATGACACTCCCCACTGAGTGAGCTAATGCAAAACAACAATTTTGATGACAGCAAAATGATAAATACTATTGAGCTATTGTGGGTATGGTTTTCTTTTTGCAATCACAATCATCCTCTCTATGTTTTTACATATGAAATATGGAATACTCATCATTCTGACCTTGGTGAAGTGCATAAGTAATATGATATGGTAGGCATAAAGTCTGGAGAACCTACCCTCACATGTGAAGTATTTGATGATAAGTTTCATGAGTGGAACATATCGGTCCTCCAAGGACTTGAAAGGAAACACCCTGCTAAGTTTACCATGATATTTGGCCTTAATATATGGTTTATAATGTTGCTTACTGATATTCTGCCTTTTGTTCCACGTCTCCCCTACATCTGGCATTCTAGTAGCTTTTGCAATAATCGCTGGTGAAAGAGTGAAATTGATCCCAACAAGGTGCACCACATTATTCTCCATGTTGATGACAAACTGCCTTGCTAACTCATGATGGTATTTAACCCTCTCAACCATCTCACAAAACTCAAAACAAGACTGATATCTGAAACATGTGGTAGCAAGAGGGCAAGCAAGGAGTTCATTCATGCTAATAGGTTCCTCCCTAATAATTTTTCCACCCTTGTGAGGTCTCCTGGGTTGTACATTTCCTTCCCTTGAGCTGTCACTAAGTGTTTCTTCTTCATAACTTGATTCACTGCTTCTTGTCATGGTGCTTGTCTTAGGGATGTGATGTGATGATGATATGGTGGAAAATGATAATGGATGAGGACAAGGAAGATGAGTATGAAGAGATTTTACAAATGTGGAATGGAGTTGGGGAATGAAGGGAGAGGTTTTGGAAATTAGGGTTTTGAGGGGGACTTAGGGTTTGATGAAGGGAGTGAGTTTTCTTAGGGGAGTGGGATAGGGAAAATGGAATTAATGGATTGATTTAGGGCAATCAAGTATAGAAAAGGGGAGAAAAATGTTGATTTTATTATGGAATGGAAGAAGAGCAATGAAATGGAAATTTATGAAGACAAGCTAGGGTTTGATTTTCAAGATAGAAAACTCATGAAGAAAACATGTAGAAGACCAAATTCAGCTCAAGATCAATGAGAACTTACTTGTAGGAGAGAAATTCAGTGTTTGAGAGAGTTTTGGGTGATTTAGAATGATTTTGGAACCTCCCTGGCCAATGTGCAGTGCACTGGGCCCAATGCGCAGTGCCCTCCTGATGTGCAACACCTTTGTAATTTAACGCTGGCTAAAACTGGCTGATGCGCAGCGCTGGTCTGATGCGCAGTGCCAGGTAGATTTGCTACAAAAACAGGGTTTTCACCTTCTTTTACTCAATTTTCCTCCAAATCGCGATTTTAGCTCTTCAAGGATGTTTTGCACAATGAAATGGATGACTAGCATAATTTTACTTTATATATAGATGCACTTTTAATTTTTCCTCATTTCAAACCCACGTTTAAAAAGTCTTAGTCACTTTTTCTCAAAAACTCTATTTTTCAATTGAAATGTGACTTTTCTTGATCAATTGATGGACTGATGCATTCGTGCTTTTGTTTTTTGCAGTGGCTGGAGTTGGCAAGGTGACCAAGAGCAGCTGCTGAACTTATTACATATAGAAACACTTTAAATTCCATGAAATTTGTACAAAAAATAAAAACTCTGTTTTCACCTCAAAACAGATTTTTGAGGTAAAAACCATTTATTGAGCATATCATCAGTGAATTTATGATTTTATGAAATTATAAAACCTCCCCATGTGCCTGCTGACCTTTTATTGAGTTTTGGATGACCATGATGGCAAACCCTATACCTAGTGAGACTAAAACCCTAAAATTGACTTTTGTAAATGAAATGAAACAAAATGACAGTGAATGACCTAAAACATGTGAAAATAGGCCAGCAGGTGAATGTCATGAGGGAAATTGACATGAACCACTACCATCAGTTGGTCGATGACCTAATGGAATGCAGCTGATCAGATGGGATACCTAATATGCATGCAAAAAGAGAAATTTGATCACTGATGGAGGGATGAAGATACCAACACTAACACTACCACATTAGATTTTCCTAGTTTTTCAAGAATAGTAATATTAAATTCTTGCAACAACAACAACCACCTAGTCACTCTACCACTAGTCAATGGTTTAGTCATCAAATATTTAATTTTGGAATGGTCAGTATGTATAAAGACTTCATACCCTGTAATATAGTGCATGAACTTATTAATTGCAAAAATCACAGCTAAAAAGTCTTTCTCTGTAACTGTATAATTTAATTTAGTGGGAGACAAATTCTTACTAATAAAATAGATGGAATAGGATTGCTTATTTTCCTCCTATCCTAAAGCTGTGCCAATAGCCAAATCTGAAGCATCAAAGGAAATGTGAAAAGGTAGGGACTAGTTTGGACCTCTCAAAACTGGTGCATGTACTAACTTTTACTTCAATGTTTCAAAGGACTGTTGGTTAGATGTGGACCAAGAAAACTCACTATCCTTAGCTAGAAGTCGAAAAAGAGGGGTAGCTATCCTAAAAAAAAATTCAATGAATCTCCTATAGTAACCAGCATGTCCTAAAAAGCCTCTTACTTCCCTTTGAGTCTTGGGTGCAAGAAGACGCAAAATGATCTCTATCTTAGCTGGATCAACCTGGATAACTCTATCAGAAATAAGATGGCCAAGCACCACTCCTGCCTTGCATATTAGCTTGCATTTCTTGTCACTCAAGGAAAGATGGGCTTCTTGGTAGTGAAGAAGTACTTTTTCTAGATTTTTGAGAGCCTCTTGAAAAGAGTCACCAAACACGGAAAAGTCATCCATATAAATTTCTATGCATTCTAGATTAGCAAAAATAGCTAGGACTGCCCTTTGAAAGGTAGTTGGGGCATTACATAAAACAAAGGGGAGAACTCTATAAGAAAATGTTCCCCAAGGACATGTAAAAGTATTTTTGTCCTGATCTTCGGGTGCAATCTGTATCTGGTTGTAACCACTGAAGCCATCCAAAAAGGAAAAGTATTTCTTTCCTGCAAGAGTATCAAGCACCTGGTCAATAAAAGGAAGAGGAAAGTAATCTTTGAGAGTGGCTTTGTTTAATTCTCGATAGTCAATACAAATATGCCATCTCCCAACTTTCTTAGGAACCAACACTAATGGAGAGACCCACTAGCTGTTAGAAATAGGATAGATGAAACCGACATCTAAAAGTTTTTGTAATTCTTCCTTCACAAAATCTTTCAAAGTTGGATTCATATGCCTTTGGAGCTTTCAAACAAGTCAGGCTCCTTCCTCAATGTAAATATGATGTGTACAGGTTTCAGGAGTAATTCCTTTCATATCCTCATAACCCCATGCAAAGGCACCAAGATGGTTCTGCAACAAGTTTACAGGCTGCTCTTGCTGAGATGAGTCTAGATCTGAACTAATATGCAAGGAGTTACCAGGGCTAATCTCAGCAAGAGTAGTATTAGGCTCAAGAACACTCAAGGGAGTGGTCAAAGGCAGTGGTACATAAGAATGAGAATCATGATTTTCTTGAAAATCTAGGCTGAAAATCTAGCTCAATGGCTCAAAATTAGGCATAGTGTCAAGATTATTTAGGAAATCTCGAATCTCACCTTCTTGTGAAGACCCAGTATAATGATGTGTAAGATAAATGGACTGAGTCTCCTCATCACTAATTTGATCCAACCATGAGGTATCTCGGAGGTCTTGAATGGATCCTGCAGGAGGATATAAGGTAACTCTCTTCCTAGAATCTCCATGAGAAATATACATGTCACCGGAACGACATCCAATATATGCATCAGCTGTAGCAAGCCATGGTCGACCCAAGATCAAAGGATGTCCTCCTACTGGGTTCTTTAGCTGAAGCACAATGAAATCAGCAGGATATTCCCGAGAATCTAATGCAATGATCACATCATCCAATACTCCTTCTGGCTTGATTTTAGATCTATTTGCCAATTCAATCATAGTAGGAGTAGGATGAAGATGAGATAATTGAAGTTGATCCATGGTTTGTTTAGTCATGACATTAATGGCTGCCCCTAGGTATATAAGAACATTAGAGACAAGGGCATTACCAATTTGAACTGAGACAACAGGGTTTTCGGGATCAGTATATTTCTCCATAGACACACATCCCGTCATCAACTTTACTGCCCTACCAAAAAATTGAATGGTTTGGGGTTCTAATCTCTTCCTCCCTGGTTTCTTGAGACATAGTTCCTTAATGATCTTAGTACAAATGGGGATCTCTTTAATGGCCTGAAGCAAAGGTACCTTAATAAAAAGGTTCCTGTGTTTAGAAACCAATCTAGTCCTAGAAATAGGCTCACTTCTTTCCACAACTAGCCTTCTGGAAAGGGAGGCTAGTTGGAAGAGGATGGTAAGGATTCAAAAGGTAAGGGAATGGGTTGCTTGGTGATAAATTCTGTAGAATGGTTAGGAGTCTCCTCCTCTCCTTTCTCTTCAATAATCACCATAGGTTGGTTTTGGTTTTCCGAAGTTACAGTCCTCCCCGATCTCAATTGGATATCATGAACCCCAACTGGAATAGGATGGTACCTGAATGGTAAAGGCAGGTTCATTACATGGATTATTTGCACCACTTTATTATTATTGGGATTGGGTATAGGTTGATCAGGCAACTGAGGATGTTGAAACAATGGGGGTAAAGGCAAAGGTGGAGTAGACTGACTCTGAGGTAAAGATGGATGAGGCATTGGATAAGGTGCATATGTAGGTGGATATGACTGCATAGGTGGCCGGTAGGAATACTAAGGATAATTTGGCCCTCTCCAACCTTGTTTCCATGGTGGAGAAGGTTGTCCATGCTGATATTAATTCCCACACTGCCATTACTGAGAATGATTAGTGTTAGGATAAGAATATGCATGTGCATTATAACCAAAATAGTGTGGAGAGAATTCGAGAGCCATACTTGCACTTACCTGAGGTCAATTCCTCCTTGATCCCATGGCATATAAGTATTCAGCTTCAGGCTGTCCCCCTTTGATTACAACTTTAAGTCCTGGTATAGAGGGACACTTTTCCGTGGTATGCTCTTATGCACAAATAGAACACTTATTAGTTTCCTTCAAATTAAGAGGACACTCTTTAGGAGGATGCTTATCTCTACATTTAGGATAGAAAATACATAATGACTCTTGATCTTTTATAAGTTTTTGCTGAAATTTCAAAGAGTCTAACTATTTTCTAACAGTATTCATTATATCAATCTTCATATTTTCCATTTTATTTTCTAGTCCAATAATCATAGCATCAGTAGATTCGGTTTTTCTATTTCTACTTTGAATTCCTCTACCGGATCTATACTGATTCCTTGAAAATTTCTTGTACAAATCATAGATCTGATCAATAGTTTTCTAAGAAATATCACTTTGTCCTAATACGTTCAAATTATTTCTAGCATCATCAGTAAGTCCACGCAAGAACAAAGTTCTAATAGTACTAGAATCAAACTTAAGCTTCGACCTTTGTAAAATATACAGAAATATTTCTAAGTAATCCTCAGGAGTTTCATCATCATTCTACACAACTGTAAAGATTTCATCTTTCATGTCCCGAGTTTTGCAATATTCTTGATATTTTGACAAAAACACTCTCTTCATCTAATCCTAAGAAGTTATGGTGTTCCCTCCTAACCCCATAAACCAGCACAAAGCTGAGTCTTTGAGAGTAGCAGGAAATAATCTCAACTTCTGAGATTCAATTGAATAGTCATGACTTTCTACACAAAATATCAAACTCGAATAAAAAAGAGTTAGGATCATCATGAAGTTTACCATGGAAATGAGGGAGAGTCGATGGTGGAATATTCTTCATCTATGCAATAGTATCGAGATCCACAATTGGAAACTCAAAAGTGGATTGTTCCTCATTTACCTAGTTTTCGCCAATTCCTTCCACATCATCTTCACGATCCACCATTGTTTTCCCTTCAAGTGAACCGCTCTCAACAGGCTGAGATTATTGACTACTAGTAGTCTCCTCCTTCCCCTCTTTGGGCTGAATGACACCTGAGTTGCTGTCACCAAAGTCCAGGTGGATTGTTCCTGCGTGATGGGTTTGAATTTTGGACTTCCTGTCTACAGAAGAAGACCCAATATGAAAATTGTTTTCGGATTTATCAATATTTTTGTGGCCCTTAGTGGTCTTCAGACCCCTACCTCTTCTAAACATTCATCTGAAAAGAAGAATAACAAAGCAACTTCTAATAAAATGCTACAAAGAATACTCAACACCAGTAAAATTCCTTCAAAAAAACTTTCCCAAACAATAGAAGCACACTACATAAAAAGATAAAAGAAAACTTACACCTATTGCATCAAACAAAAAATTATTACCAAATCAAATCGCCTCCACAGCAACGGCGCCAAAATGTTGGGTGCAGGAATTGCACTTAAGTAAACTCCTCAACACTTAATTATCAACCCGGGGGATCTGTAAACTTAGAGACAAAGCACAAGCAATGCCAGAGATGGTATGAACCTTTCTGATGTAAATTCCTACTTTCTTAAATGGGAACTTGCATAATTGAATTGGAAAGAGTAAAGGACAACTGAATCATTAAAGTAATCTAGTGCTGGAACAAGAAAGAATGCATTTGAAAAGGAATCAAAATAAAAAGACAATCACTCGAACTGATAGATATTTAATCACTGAGTATATGCTTATATTCCTCTTTAGTAGAAACACTTTAGGAGTCTTGTAAAGTGGGCCCTTAAACCTATTTTCTTAAAGGTTTCCTTCTGGCACTAGTTAGTCCTGCACTTATCGCAATTTGCTTGCACTCGTGTAGGCATAAAGATTTATGCAAGAGGTATAAGTTGTGTCTTACCAAATATTCTTGACTTCATGCAAGGGCTCGAACCTCAAGGGTTCTGAGCACTCGGATCCTATGACAAGAAACCAGTTCTTGCACCTGAGAAGAGTTCCTTGCACTTAGTTATTGATTCTAGAAATAAGTGTTAACTATTGCAAATGAAACTTAATTGCAGAAATAACTTGCACATGTAAAAATAAATGTTTCCAATCTTTAACTGCATGTAAAATGAAAGTAAATAACCATAACTAGAAACAACCACTAAAGAATTAACCTGCAATCTGCATATACATTACTTAGAAGAACGGAAAAGAAACATTGCATGAAAGAGACTAGAAATACTTGCTGCAACACACCAACGTGCACTGGTGCAGGTTCATTTCTCCTAATTGGACTAGGCGAGGAAAACCAATCAAAAGTAATTGCATGAAAATAAATTGCAGGAAAGGAAAAAGGATTAATCACACCAACATGCACTAGTGCAGGTTCATTGCTCTTGCTTGGACCAGCAGGGGAAAACCAACTGAAATAAATTGCATGAAAGGAAATTGTAGGAAAGTAAATCTAACTAATTCACATAACGGATCTACTCACACTTTGATAGGAATATATGTGCATGGAAATATAATTCAATTAAATTACACTTTAACAATAAGAACATATAAATAAATACGAAATCAAAAATAGGGTAAATGAGCTGGGTTGGCTAGGCCCTAGCCAACCAACTCATTTCCCTTCTAAGAAATGATTCTACTCAGTAATTCAGATCAGACTCATTTGCTTAAAAGAACAGATAAGATTTGAAAGACATGAGGTAGAGCTCCTTCTTTCTATTAATTCACAAAGGCAAAGTACACTGTGGAATACAGAGTCTAGCCTAGATTTGGGCGATAACAAAATATACAATACGTTTGGAACATAGTGTTGTTATCTCCTCTATCTACCATCCTCTAATTCTATCTACATTCTGTGATTTATAGACCATCGGCCAAAGGCCGTAACTACTAAACTTAGTACAGGCCATTCAGTCAACCGTTTACATAACAAAATGTAGATTTTAGCCTCTCAGCATTTAAATATAGATAATTGAACTCGCTGGCCGTGGGCCAAATATTCAGCTTCCGTTTAAGCAATCTACAACTTCAGTCTTGTCTTTGGCTACCTTTGGCTGATCTAGTCTTCGTGGCCAATGATGCACAAAACATGGTAGTGGTTAGGGAAGCCTAGATCTGCTGTGCGGATTCACTGTGCTAGCAATAGTGCGAGATATGATCCTACACTTAAATTAGCAGTCATGTTAAGTGGCTTTATTTACCAAGTATTTATCGGAGATAAGGATGAGTTACAAAAGTGCATTAAAAGTAAGAACTCTGAATTAAATAATTAATTAAATGCTAAATTGAAATAAAATATGAAAAATAAAGTACATGTGAAATATATCACCATGCTTGGACTAGTGCAGGATGAGGGTATGTGAAAAGGGTAAAACATAGGTAAATAGTTGTGGTTTATAAAGGAAAAAATGACAAGAATGGGGACAATTTAAGGGACTAACAATTGCTGCTACATACAAGGTGTTGTTACAGGTTGCTGCTATTACAGATTGTTGTTACACATTGTATGTTGTTACAGGTTGTTGTTACACCTCGCATGGGTCCTCCATTACATCAACAATGTTGTTGTTAGTTATGTCACGTCATCCAGAACCACCATTTTCTCAATGTTGTTGCACCGAAGCTGGAAATGTGGATACTATTCCACATAACAGTTGTTGACAGTAGGATTGTTTATTTTTGAAGCAGTAAGACTCAAGCAGTTGCAAATGATGTATATTTATTTAACAATAGGTTGTAACTTCTTTATTTTTGATCAGCATGAGAATTGGCAAATTCTCATGACTAATCTATTTTTCTAATTTTCGAGTTGTAATAATTATAAAAGACTCGACCTTTTATGTGTCAGAGATGACATATAGAAGATTACCGTTACTCTGTTTCTATAATGCTGAACTTATTTAATATCAATTGGCATGGTGATGCTGTTATTACTTTCCGACTGATTCGTTAATCACATTTTGTGTTCTTCCTTCGCACTGCTAAGGAGGAAGGACCCTCCTCTTTGGCAGGTATTGCAGTGATTAGGTATCGTACATTTCAGTTTAGCTCATTGATTTATGGTTTCTCATTGTTGCTGTACAAATCGTGGATTGCATTCGCTACTATTTCTATTTATCTTATGCTATTACATAGAGTTAATTAACAGAGTAATAGTAACCAGCTGGAATAGATGTTAATTCTTGTGTGGCGCGCCTTTACTTCAAAAGCTGCGAGTTGTGATTTAATTCTGTAGAGTGTTTTTTGTATCTACACGCATGGTTTGATTCAGCAATTTAGATCAGCAACATATTTTACAGTTTTTTTCATTTTCTTATGCTTGGATGGAGTGTATCGGCATAGACAGTGTGAACTCCATTGAAGCAAAAAGACCTACCCTGGGTTGACAATTAATGTTGCAGTCTGAGTCAATTAAGGTTGATTAAAATAGCACTAAATTATGAAGGATCCTAAACTAAATTATGAAAATTGTGGTCCTCCACATGGCTGACCCATTCAAAAACCGTTCAGAACTGAAACCATTCACATTCAGCAATTCTGTAATTAAGATCTGTACTTAAGAATTGTTTTGCCCTTAACTTCCTTTTGGTGGTGAATTTTTCCGAACAGTTTCTGGGTTATATGAAACATGGTACTTTGAAAAAAACCTGTTTCTCGTAATTTCAATGTTATACTCCATTTAATCACAAAATTTATTTTTTCACCTACAACAATTTCGTACTCAACTACCCAGTAACTAGTTAAAATTGACTTGTGGAGACTTCTTGCAATAGAATGCTTCGACAAATGAACTTGCCAAAACCATCATTAGTAAATCATGACTAAATAATCTCTAATCATTTAAAATCCAATAAAACTAATGATAATCAACCATGAGGCATAGGATGTGATTTGGTGATAAATGATGGAATTATGACGTGAAGTGAGTATACTAGTGTCAGAATTTAGGTTATAAATGCGGTTTTGTATGATGGAAAAATGGACATATTCGAGGCCCGACACCCCCCCATGCCTGAGGGTTTTCATGTCCCCATGCAAACAAATCTCTTTCTCTTTGAGAGGTTCTTGTGGGACAACATTACTTGGATATTTGAAGGCGCTGGTCCTTGTGGAGCAACACTTAATTGAATGTTTGGAGGTGTTGGTTCTTGTGGTGAAACAATCTTCATACTTAATAGGTCACACTAATTTGCTGAGCAATACAAATTGAGGACAAGAAAGGGACGACTAAAGGAGAGATGAGTGATGGATATGGTGAATGGGCGATTGATACTCTCTCTTCGTAAGACCAATGTCTATAGGTGGTTTCCTTTATCATTTCATGGCAATAATGACATCATGCTAATGTTTTTCATCATGGAAGGAGAAGACATCATAGAAGTTGCTTTATCAATGCACCATAAGGTTTTTTCTTTTAACATGGTCTTGTAATTAGAGTATATGCAGAGTGAATGGAAGGATAATAAAAGGATGATGGTTTATGAAAGATGATATGCATGGAATGAGAAGTCGTGAATCATTAAGTTTCTTTAACCTTCTAATGAATTAGAGAATCATAAGCCAAATTTACCTAGAGTTTTACCTTTATCATTGATGTCTCTGGTGCTGTAAGATGAAGTGGAGGATGGAATGGCTGGACCTGATGTGACTGCTGATTTGATCTGCTGAAGAAGAGCTAGAGCTACAATGGAGGCTGATCTGGATCTACTGAAGGAAGCTGAAGACCTGAAGGATGAACTGAAGGTCCCCTTCTCCCCCATGCCTTAGGATTTTTATGTCGCCAAACAATTGAGGAAAGGTTTCAGCTACTGTAAATGATAATGGAAATGTTGATACGAAAATCAAAGCTGCTGCAAATCTCTATCGAGATCTCAAAACCATATAGTCTTCAACCGCTACACACCCATGTGCAATCTTGCTTATGTGAATACATGGTGTTGATGTCGAACATAATCAAGAACCATTGGATTACTGACGATTGAGGAGATCGTTAACCAATGCTAGATATCCCACCTTTGATGTTAATGGGAATCAAGGCACTAGGTACATTCTACTAGCCATGACTAGATTTTTCGAAGTCGAATGGTCTACAGAATTCATCCACCAATAAACATTGATGTATTTCCTTAGTAGATGACAAGGATACCTACGATTAAGCCATGCAAGCTCCCAAGTACCTTTTCTAACCCGAACCCTAGTCCTAGATAATGTGTTGATGTCGATGGGATAAGGCTTGTTGGTAGGTGGGCCTTAAGGAATCCCACATCAACCAACATGAGTACAAGGCATAATGAAATACATGATTTGAAGAAATCATACAAATTTATAAACTTTATTGGGAACCTTGGCTACCATTTACCTAGTTTTCAAGAAAAGTCCCTGTCTAGTTGCACCAGACAATCTGGTTTTCACAAAAGGGTTTATTTTCCTCTTTACTATTTTCATTTATTTATTTAATAAATTTCCTACTATACTGGAGAAAAGATGTCCTCCTTCAAGTGAAAGAGAACTTCCAGTGAAGCCATGTGCGGATCAGATACAAGGATACATTCATGCTCAGATTTAACATATAAACTTTACAGTATACATGAGCATGTGAAACTAGTAGCTCCAAATTATATGATACTAAGAAAGTGTGAAGAAGAGAATGATGCCTTGTTGGAGTACTGGTTTGGAACCAATGCTCGATGTAATCCTAGTAGTATTGACTCATTTCCTCAGTTGGAGAATGTAGCATGTCCTCTTCTTCGGCCTCTTCGATATCTAGTTTTAGGGGCTTCTCTACAATAGATGTTGTCCATAAGTCCCCAGATTCTTCTAAATATTGGAAAACATGATTATTGGAGGATTCTAGCCCTTCATGTGCTTGTATCTCATGGAAATCAGGTTCTTCGATCACTTCTGAAGAAGTAGAAAGGTTCTTGACAGTTGTCAAGGTCTGCTCTTCCTGAGAGATACAAACCCCAGTTGCTACTAGGATTTGAGATAGCTCCTTAAAATTCTTAATCATCCTTGAATAATGCTTTCTAGTTTAGAAATATTTGTCTCCATACATATATTAGTACCTCGGGGTTCTTACAACACCCCAAAAATGATTTACAGATAAAGATTTTTTTTTTTTAATCTAAATGAATAAACACTGATTGCAACAAAACTCACCAAACTTGAACTCCTCGCTTACTTGGACAACCCGAATTTGGAGCAACCCAAAGAAAAGAGGATGCATGGATCTTCACTCATGTCTTACCATCAGCTCCACCCTCTAATTTCCCTGCAATTAAGATTATACCAAAAACTTTTGAAAGAAACTATGCTTTGATCCCTTTAGCACCTCCCTGACAATGATGCCAAAAATGTTGGGGAAATTATATGTGTTATAGTTTCCAACATTAAATTATCAATCCGAGGCTTGTAAGCTTCGAGGCACAAGCGCAGGTAACGTAGGATCAGAGAAAATAACCTAAATTAATATCAAATTCTTATTTTTGAATTAAGTATAGAATGCAAATAAATAATTTTAATCTCAATCTAAATCAATCAAACTTAATTTCAATGCAAGTAAAATTTAACTATAATGAGACCACATTGATGCATTAACTACAAAATAATCATAAGCTATCTACTGAATTCAACCTATGTTCAATGAAAGCATTCATTCAATCACCATAAAGCTAATCAAAACAGAGCATTCTATTCAAATAACATGAACATTAAATCTATTCTAAGCTCACGAATATGAAATCTAATTTAAACTAATGAATACGAAATCTAAACTAAGCTCTAAAGTTTCTAATTCAATCCTACTAGAGAAATACATTCAATCAAAGAAAGACATTCAATCAAATTACTTAAACATATAAACTTCTAAAAATAATTCTTAAACAATCTACTCAAAGAATCTGAGATCTATTGTTAAATTAACCATCCTATTCAACACTGGAAAGAATCTTGAATGATGATTTAAATGAATCAAAACCTCTATTACAGAAACCTGAACTACTTATTCAAAAAGGGAAATTGAATTCCTATCTATGAGAACATTCTACAGACAATCTAATTAAAATAGAATAAAGACAAGCACGCACACTCTTAGATTATAACTATAACTCCTATGAGATTTTGCAACATTTTATAAGTCATGTACTTAAAAATGAAGTTCGAAAGGACTAAGAAGCTATCCACGTAGATCTCGTCAAATTAAATCCATGATACAAGACTTCAAAAATTAAACACGACTCTCACCGAAGTTAAGAAATATCACAATCCTGTGCATGACTCTAATTCAAACAACTTGGAATTCATTAACCAATCAAAACTCATACTACTAGATCATTCATGTGCACTGTCAAACTCAAGAATTGCAAGATGTAAAGATGAGAATCCTCATAAAATACTCATACTGGATCAATTCTTACAAGATGAGGCTCCTTTGGAACATGAAATTAATTGTTAAAAACTATTACATAGTGTACATAAACCAATCAAACAACTCGCTCAACAATTTGATCTACAGGAGTGAAATGAAACATTTAAATACAGAATCAAAATAAACCATTTAAATTGATCAACCACACGATATACTTTGAGAAATCAACTCAATAAACTAAATTTGAATCTAAACTAGAAATGAGCCTAGTTCCAAAAGTGGTGGGCCCTTGCCACACCTGGAGCAAGGTGAACTAACTCAGTGAAATGAAATCTAAAACGCAATCATAAATAACTCACAGTGGAATGAGTGTTGGAACTTGTATTAAATCAAAATTATGGCATACAAAGTCTAGAATAACATAAGTTCGTAATCAACAATTCTGGGAATTATAACAATTACAACAGTATCATTAGTCAACTACTCGGCTCCTTAATCTTAGCTCTTCGAGTCTTTAAGAAGACAACCGATGGAACAAAGCTAAACTAACCAAGATCTTAACGTAGAAAATTTATTAACTGATGGCTATCACGGGCTCGTGAAATCAATCCTAGATCAACTACATGTATCTTCATGAAGGATCCTAAACTAAATTAGGCAAATCGTGGTCCTCCACATGGCTGACCCATTCAAAAACCGTTTAGAACCGAAACCATTCACGTTAAGCAATTCTGTACTTAAGATCTGTACTTAAGAATTGTTTTGACCTTAAATTCCTTTTGGTGATGAAGTTTAGCGAACGGTTTCTATGTTATATGAAACATGGTGCTTTGAACAAAACTCGTGTCTTGGAATTTCAATATTCTACCCCATTTGATCACAAAATTCACTTTTTCACCTAAAACAATTTCATACTCAACTACCCAGTAACTAGTTAAAGTTGACTTGTGGAGACTTCTGGCAATAGAATGCTTCGACAAATGAACTGGTGAAACCATCATTAGTAAATCATGACTAAATCATCTCTAATCATAGAAAATCTAATAAAATTAATGATAATCAACCATGAGGCATAGGATGTGATTTGGCAATAAATGATGGAATTATGACGTGAAATGAGTATACTTGTGTCAAAATTTAGGTTATAAATGGTGGTTTTGTATGATGGGAAAATGGGCATATTCGAGGCCCAACAGAGCTATTGGCTAGTTTCCAACAAGATAAGGCAACTCACTTTTTTGACCATATTCAGGAATGGCGAATAAGGAAGAGGCTTATTAAAGCCTATATTCCTAATTAATTCCTTCTCGAATGGTTTTGAAAATATTTATAGCCGAAAATTCTAAGGATGTATCACTCTCCAGGGTATTCATCGAAGAATGGGCTATCTTTAGAGCCTAGAATTTAGAAATTATATATTCTTAGTCTGGGATTATTGATAAGATTTTTCTTGATGCTCCACGATCCAAGATCTATTTAGCCAAACTGAAGCTAGGTCCCCATGCCAACGGGGTAGTCGGATCGATCGATAACACGCGAATAAACTATTAAGTCAATTGTAGCAGTTGTATTTACAAACTTCTTCTTCGATTCAGGCATTACCGCCAGTGCCTATACCTTCTCAACCTTTAACTATTAACGTTGTCCAATCTTATAAACCCAAAGGAAATCAACAATCCAATGGGAAGAAAAAGGGGCGTGGTAAGAAGAAAGATAAGGATGGGAAGGGAAATGCGAAAAAACCCTGTAATAATGCTTTGGGGGGGTAAAAAGGAGTCAAAAAATAAAGTTAAGTTTCCTTGCAAATTATGCAATTAAGACCATTTAACTCATCTTTTCCCTAAGATTCAGGATGCTCAGTGCTTGTTAGTGCAGCAGGGTTCTTCTAGCTCCCATGATGTGCTGACTAACCCTTTTCCCCAAGGGGCAACCAGGAAGGGGAAAATCCATCGAATGTATACATGATGAGTTCTCTTGTTGATGTTGCTACAAGATCACATGATTATGGTGGACCAGAATCCTGTAAGGCTAAGGTCACTCCCAATGTTCCAGAGCCACTCCATATTGAGAGGCCTGCAATTGAGCCTATACCTTAGATGTCGAAAGGCTCTTCAAAATGTTTGACGATCAACCCTAATGCCAAGGTTGTCTAGAAATACTCCATTGTTGAAGATCGGATTCAAAGTACTTGTGCGATGTTTGCATTAGAGGTACTCCAGTCATGTCCATCACAAAGGAGTTCACTTCTCACTGTGATCAGGGAAATAAACCTAAAAAACTTTCTTATTATTACATTTGACATGTCAAATATTAGGAAGAGACGCCCTCATCATATGGCTTTTCAAATTAAAGCTAAATATCAAAAGACCAATATATTCCAAACTATAGTTGATGAGGGACCTTCCACATGTGTCATGTCGATTGCATGTTGGAAAGCTATCGGATCTCCTCAAGTTGTTCCTTCACATACTCTCTTAAATGAATTTGATGATCATTCTCATAGGCCACATGGGATTATTCCAGCCTTTCCCATCTATGTTGGGGTAAAGGTGGTCAATATCGAGGTGGAAATAGCCGATGCGAATTTGGATTACAATCTTTTATTGGGACAAAATTGGATTTATGAAATGGATGCCATTGTATCATCATTATTTCGTATCCTATTATTTCCCCATGAAGGGAGAATTGTTACTACTGGTCAGATGGATTATTCTCCGAAAGAATCAAATGCATCATCTGATTCTATAGTTTCCTTGTTGAAGAATTCCATCCTGTTGGGAATTTAGGAGTCGGAATGTGTTCCTCGTTGATGGGTACTTTTGATATTCCTTCTCCTATTGCTCGAATAAATTCCATTTCATCATCCAAGGCCCCTTCTCGAAGAGATTTCTTCAAAACTCATTATTTTTTGGATCCTTGGCCCTTACCCTCTTCTACAACCACATTAGAAGAAGTGAAAGTGGGTGGAATGGCATATCCCATGTCTACAACTGAAATTTCTTATCAATTTATAGTTAACATTGCATATTCTAATCCTACTTCTCTTTCACCAAAGGGTTAGGATGGAGATGTGTCTCCTACTTGGACTCTTGACTCTACTTCTATGGACAACCTTGATACTGTTTAACCATCTCAGGAAGCAATCCTAGAAGTAATGATGTTGGGATAGCATCCCCAGGGTCAATTTTGGGTTAGTTTAACCAATTTTTGTAATAGATTTTGTAAATAATGTAAAGTCTCCATGAAATGTGGATGCGGAGTGCGCAGTTAAGTAGGAGCCAAAGGGGCTTTAGCCCCTTTGTTTGGGTAAGTGATAGGTCAGTTTTGAGACTAACCCATAAGTCGTGGGCCATGGTATTGTAAGAAATAATGCTATATATAGTTGAGTCATAGCAAGTCTAAGGGGTAAGTAAGTCAAGATAGAAATTGTTTTGGGTAAGTGCTAAGGAAAGAAAGCTATGTTTCTTGTACTTAGGTGAAAGGGGAAGGCTTTTGTAGCTGAGTTTGCAAGAGACTTTGGTAAGTCCGCAACTGAGTGCGCAGACCCCTGCAGCTATGTACGTAGGGTGGAATAGTCTGTAAATTGAATGTTGAACTTAATAAAGATTGATTTTGGGAGAAACACCTTTCATTTCAGTATTATTCTCATTTCTATTCATGTTATGTTCTACGCTCAATGATATGTTTGTTGTGGAATACTATGTAAATGTTGCGTGAACTTATTGAATATTTAATATTTATGCAAGAACTAATTAATTATCTATTTTCACGAAGATAAGGGTTAATTCAGTTATTATTTCTAATGATTTGGATAGATCTGCATGAAGGCAGATTTAAGGTTATTAATTAGTGCACAAAAGTGGACAATTTTCTTCTTTAGGGGCTATAAAGTCTGATCGCAGACCTTCCTGAAGGTCTAGAAGTCGTTTTATTAGAGTTATAGTAGTGGACCATAGAAAGATATTGATCTGCGTGAAGGTAGATCTAGGCGAAAAAGGCTTAAGATCAATTATCACACGATCTCTTGATGTAGAAAAATGGATATAGCATCCCCCAATACTGCTTCAGGTGAGACTATAGCCTGCACTATGCAAGTTGTTGCTGAAAGGGCCAGTATTTAAGGTTTTGTTGGTTGGCGCGAACAACTCTAAAACTAGGTCAAGCACCCTTAAGCCAACAAATGGTTCCATTGCCGGGACTAGGATCTATCTAGGATATGTGTGATAAATGGTTTCCTATGAAGAAAGAGATTGACAAGTCAATTGATTGAAATGTGCATGCGTTCGCAGCTCAAGAGAATAGGAGCCCTAAATTATCCAAGGAGTAGAGGTTATAGAGATTTTTATACACAGACGAGACCTATGTGTTCTTCTATTTCTTACCTAACAAACTACACAAGTGTTCATCTAAATTGGCTGATAGTCAAGGGATGTGGAGGCACGATGGTCCTATAATGTGGATTCCTGAACTGGTGCAACATATGGAGGCATCAGAAAGAAATATTGTGCTGGATGTGGATAACTAGATTGATCACACATTGGGACATTTTGTGACTTATTACGCGATCGATAGAAAAATTAGCTATAACGAAGTGAAACAAAGGCTCTTTAAAGGACCGCGAGGTAGTTATTTGAAATCATTAAAGTCTGGGATTAAAAAAGGTTTCTATGTGAAAATAGGGTTATGAAGTTACCTTGATGTTTGGGGCTACGTGAAGCGGGAGATTCTTTAGAAGAAATGAAGGATCAAGCCCAGAATATAGTCCTCTCACTGAACCCCCTTCAAGCGACGATGAAGGGACGGTGCTGGCTACACTGCAAAGTGCAGTTCAAATAATTACGTAGGGTATCCTCAGGATACCTCATCCATCCACTCCACCTCCACCTCCACCTCTGCCTCATACACCGACAACTTCACCCCCTCCACTTCCACTTCCACCATTCAACATGGTCAAAGCGGTGAAGATGCCGATTTTTAAAGGAGTCAGGAGTGAAGATCCCGAACAGTTTGGTATGTCACAGGAGATGTATGGAAATCATAGCAAATTATAGATGATAACATCAATAAAGTGTAGCTGGTTATAGCCTTACAAGATCACACATTAACATGGTACATCAAGTATTGAACTGATTACCCCAACACAACATTAGAAGAGACCCATTAAGCTCTAAATAAGGAGTTTAGTAAGCCTAAGTCAGAGGCACAATCAATAATTGAGTTTAAGGAAATTTGACAAAAGGTAGATCAAATTCTTTGGGATTTCGATCAAAGGTTGAAATTCCTGATTAGGCTGGCCAATATGATAATCATGGATTCCCAACATCGTGACTGGTATATAACATCTCTCTTGCCACACTTAAGAGTGCCTCTATCACAACAAAAGATAGAAACACAAGAAAAATCTTTGGAAATAATGATGAGGTTGGATGCTTCACCCATACAGGATATGACTCTAAGAGTGCAACATATTCACTCACAACTGGAAAGTCTGCCCTTGGAATTGAAGATTCTGAAGAAAGGAAAGGAAGCCCAGCTGGTGGTGTGTGCAGGAGCTACCCACGGGGGATTCCAAGGCCAAGGATGAGGAAGAGGTGGTGGACCATGTTGAGGGCATGGGGAAATAATCTTCTATAACTGTGGCGAAGTAGGGCACTTCGCGTAAGACTGTAAAAATACCATGCATCCATTGTGTCAGTATTGCCAACAGTTTGACCATGTGATAGAGGAGTGTCTGGTCCTTATGGAAAAGATGCAAGAAAATAAGGCACATCCCCATTATCCTACGCAAAACAATGAAATGATGAGGGTTGAGCCCCGCAAAGAAGATCAAAGCATAAATATAGTGACGAGAAGTGGAATGGTGACTGGTCTAGATAAAGATAAGCAACCTGAGGATGGCAGGTGGGTGCATAAGGCTGCTGAGAAAGAAGTAGACTTTGATATTAATCACACTAAAGAAACCTTCATGGAAGCAAAGAAGAACTTTGTTGAGGCCTCTACCTCAGGAAGTCAGGAGAAAATGCCAGAAACTAGTGTGCCGCAAGAGGTCAATCCTTCAGTACTAGCTACTTTTCTAAAGACTTGTATGAATTTACTGCGCGATTAGAAAGTGGTATAAGGGTTGCAAGAGTTAATCGAAAAATGCACAAATAAAGAGGAGATTCCCGCTGAACAACGCATTGTGAGGAAAATTGGTAAGCATAAGAAGCACACGGGGTGCGAGATGAGGTTGACTGCACATATAGGTGAATATGAAATGGACCAGGTAATCTTGGATCTGGGGTCTAATGTGAACGTCCTACCTAAGTAGACTTGGGAGAGAATGGGGAGACCTACACTGTAGTGGTCTCCTATTCAACTGCGCATGAAAAATAAACAGAAGATCATTATGATGTGGCGCTCATATGGTGTAACGGTGGACATTGAAGGTGTGACCGTGCTTGCTAACTTTGAGGTCATTGAAATAGTGGATGATAGTAACCCATACCTTGCACTACTAGGAATTGACTGGGCTATTGATATGAACGAGATAATCAACTTGAAGAAGCCGAAGATGACATTTGAAAAGAAGTCGCTTAGGGTGGTAGTGTCACTAGACCCTACAGAAGGAGTGCGTTATATTGAACCTATTCACGACTTTGTGGAGAGTGATGATGATTTGGATAAGATATACAAGATCACAATGCAAGATGAATATTGGATCAATCCTATGGGCGATGGATGAATTGTGTGGGACAGAGATAGCTCCTGCACCTTAGATTCAGATGAAGAGCTTGAACATTGGCAGAATCAGTTGCATGAAGTATCTACACTTTGTTGCAATATGATGACCAAATCACTACGGTGTGTCTCAACTGAGGTAAGAAACCTTTCGCATTATGATGGTTTGACTGATGTGGATATGTTTCTAGATGAATTTTAAAGGGAAGTATAGGAAGAAAATCGAGTCTAGGCAATAGAGTTGGTGCTGCACTCTACGCCTGCCCGTTGGTGGGGTACGCACAAGGAGAACTTCATTGGATTGAAGCAATACAGAAGGATGTTGAAACTACGGTTTGGATATGATAATACTCGGATGACAGAAAAATAAAGTGGGAAGGACGATCTGCATGATCATTTGGCACGATGGACCAAGGCCTGGGGAACAGAACCACAACTAGAATGGGTGCACATTTGCTGTCACACCTTAAATACAGTTCCAATGAACTGGTATCTGGAGATGGAGCTTTTCCATGGGACAGCTGAATGGGACATCTTAAGGGAGATTTTTCTATTAAATTTCAGCTTTGAGGATGGGTTTGAGAGCATTGATGACGTGCTCCAAGAGATAAAAGAAGCTATATTCAAAACACTGTAGGAACCGGTAGAATGGGCTCAGCCAAATTGGAGTATGCAGCTACGCCATGTGCTAGATTGTTACAATGTGACTGCTGAAGAAGAAGAAGAATGCCCACGAAATATTACTATCCCAGAGACAGAAGAACAATGCGAAGTTGAAGGACCGAAGGTGGTGAACCTAGATATATCAGAACCTTTAAAAACTCAACAAGTAAACATTGGTTCTGAAGTAGAGCCTAAGTTCGTGAAGATAGGAAGCTATTGGGACAAAGATATGATTGATAAGGTTGATGAGCTGCTACATGAGTACGAGGATTTATTCCCAACTAAGTTTTCATATTTGAATGGAATCATTGGTGATTTAGGTGTTATGAAGACTACATTGAAGCTAAATGCGAAGCTTGTTAAGCAGAGGCCTTATTGGTTAAATCCAAAATATAAACAAAAGGTGTGCCAAGAACTCGATAAGATGTTGGATGTTGATATTATTGAACTAGTAAAGGAATTTAATTGGGTAAGCCCAAGGGTGGTCCAAGAGAAGAAACAGAAAGGCGAAATCCATATATGTGTAGATCTAAGGAAGTTGAATGATGCATGCGTGCATGGTCCATTTCCAACACCATTTACTGATGAAGTGTTAGAGAATGTTGGCAGACAGGAGGCATATTTGTTTATTGATGGTTTTTTGGGATATCATCAAATAAAGATCGCACCAGAAGATCGAAGCAAGAAAAACTTCACGACGGAGTGGGGTTTCTTTCAATATATAGTAATACCCTTCGGATTGAAGAACATGCCTACAATTTTCTCCTGAGTAGTAATCATGATGTTCAAGGAATTTATTCATAAATTTATGGAGGTGTATTTTTATGACTGGACTGTGTTTGGTTTGGTGAAGTGCCATGTCGCAAGTCTGTGCCTTATGCTGGATACATGTAGCAGGTATCAGATCACACTAAACTTGAAGAATTTTCCTTTGGAATTTTGCTTGTACATGTTGTATGTAAGCAAGGATTAACGGTGGACCCTGCGAAGATCATTGTGAATGTAAATTTGGAGGCTCCTAGGAATGTAAAACAATCGTGCACGACATTGGGGCACACTAGATATTACAGGAAGTTTATCGAGGCATATGCTCAGATAACCGCACCGATGGATAGGTTATTAAAGAAAGATGTGATGTTTTCTTGGGATGAAGTCTGTCAGCATAGTTTGGATGTCTTGAAGGAAAAGATGGTGACTATGCTTATTTTGGTGTTTCCGGACTAGAAGAAGGAATTCCATGTGCATGTAGATGCCTCTTGCATTGCGCTAGTGTGGTATTAACACAGGAAGGAGATGGAGAGATTGATCATATGATAGCCTTCACGAGTAGAAAGTTATCCAAAGATGAGAAGAATTACTCCACTATAGAGTGCGAAGGGCTGGAGATGGTCTACACACTACAAAAGTTTAGGCATTATTTATTGGGTGGACACTTCAAAATGTATATAGATCACTTCATGCTGAAATATCTAGTCAATAAGCCTATGTTGGGGGGGAAGATATGCTGATGGTTACTGTTGTTCCAGGAATATGAATTTGAAGTGATTGTGAAGCCTCAAAGTTTGAATGCAGGACCAGACCATCTGTCAAGGATTGAAACGGGTGAAGAACCAAATAGTTTGGAGTAAGGACTGCTGGATGCGTAGCTCTTTGTGGTGCGTGTCATGGATGACCATTTCATGGATATCATTCAGTTTTTAACAACAGGAACAACTCCAGAAGGCTGCTATACCCAAGAAAAGAAGGAGTTAGTAGTCTGCGTTGTGGATTTTCCAGTGGTTGCGAGTCATTTGTATAAGATTATAACAAATGAGTGTCACACGGAATCTGTCAAGGGTGCGGACACGACTGACCTTCCTAGAAGTCTAAGACATTCTAATGACAAACAAGACAAAATGGAGTGATCTTTCTCTAAATACACCTTTTACAACATGAAAACTACAAGTGTTTAGGCTTACCTTATTCCAAAACGTTGTTGTTGAAGTCCGTTCTTGACGATCCGGATGAGCTCCTCCTTCAAGTCAATTCCTGCAACCACAAACAATCAAACAATTACCAAGCACTTGCATTTCATATAATAAAACATATATTCAACATGCAGACCAAGGAACACATGAAATAACTCATTAACACAAGCTATTGAGAAAAATAAACCAGTTTGTATTAATAACGAAACAAAGAAACTCTTACAACCTGGCCTTGGTGTTGTGCAAGTTCCTCCCAGGGTCCATCAAGGGTTTTCCTCTACTTTGACAAAGCTCACCCTCTCCCAAGTAGAATCAAGTGAAGACAATCTCTCCTCACAAAGGCTCTAATGGAAGACCTAAATCCTGCAGCATTTACCCAAAGAAAATGTATAGCTCCAACCTCCTCTCCTTCTGGCTCAATGCCTTTATTTATAGTGCTGTAAAGAGGTTATTCAGGTCCACTATCAATGGGATCATCCCCCTCTATGGGTGGGATAGCTCCCTTATTGATGGGATAAGTTCCCCCTTAATAGAGATACATGAACCAACTGGAGGCGCATCCATTTCATCAAACCGACCTCTAGAATGTTCTAGAAGTAACCACAAGTAACTTTTTCAAGATAAAACTCGCGCATTTTGCCTTTTACAGAGGGACGCACCTGTCCCTTAACATACAGAGCGTCCATGGACGCAGATTTTGTGAACATGGTCAGCGTCCCCGCAGGTAAGGCTAGAGAGAACCTGCGACCCCAGAGATAAACATGATTTTTACAAGACTTTCTCTCTTCTTTGAGTTTGAGATGGATAACAGAGGCATGAGACTTGCCTAAGAGGGTAGCATGACTGTTGATTTGAGCCATACTAACTGTAAGTAGTCAAGGTGACATTTTTTAGTGTAACAGATTGCCCCCTAAAGTGCGAAGCCTGGAATAGAATAGGGTTTTGTAATTCTAGGAAGGGTGAAGCGCTTTATCATTTCAAGGATTGCCTTGTGGATGGCCTGGTTGGAACCTGCAATTTTCAACACAAAATACATGGATAAGATTATATCATCACTGAGGTAGGCATTCCCATACTCAGATTCAAAACTTTAACTAATGGACTAACTATTCTGATACAGGAATGATCTTGCAGTACATCATTTTTATAGACTTTTGTAGACACAGTATGGACGCAGCCATCTGTTTATGATAAGTCTACATAGACAATGAATACAAAACTCCTCGCAGCCTGGATGGTAGAAACTAGATCCAGGGTCTTCACTTCTACTTCCCGAATTGGTACGATTCTAGCCATGTGATTAAATGATTCGATGTCGAACATGGTAGAAACCACTTGATTACCAGTCAATGATGTAAACTGTTAACAAGCGTGAGAGAAACCACCAGTAATGTCAATGGTCCTCAAAGTACCAAGCACAACCCGTGAAATGTGAATAGATGTTTTGATGTCGAACACTTCACGGAATCCTCTGATCGAAAGTCAATGATGTAAACTGACGTCAAAGGCGAGAAACCTGCCATTGATGCATGCAGACTTCAAGGTACTGTCGATTCCTAAGTCATCTTTCTAGATAATGTGTCGATGTCGATAGAAAGCGACCCGTTGCAGGCAAGCCCGCAACACGAAATCATTGTTCAAGTTGAAGAAATGTTGCTGTAAGGACTGACTCAGGGATGGTCAAATGGATGACAAGTATTTTGCAGATGAAAGTTTTGCTTGCAGACCTCTTGAACACATAACGACACAACAGATGGTTTGGTGACGAATAACTCAAAGTTGATCCCTGAACCCGGTTAAAGATTTTCAAAGTGATTTGGTCAACTGTGAGGTAAAAGATTTCCCAACCCAGGTGAATGAAAAGTGTCGTGTTCAAGAGCGGTAATAAAGTTTCTTCTGAGACAAAAGGTGACAAATAGGTTCATTCTTCTCTTTTTTCCCCCACCATTTCTGGCAAGTACCTCTTTATTTTTAACAAGCTTGAGGAGGATAACATATGCTTGATTATAAGCTCATCCTTCGGACGAGTCCAACCTAGTTTAAATTCGAACCCTAGGAAGGAGTGGTTCGTTCCTGTTTGTAATTGAACAGGTCCTTTACTGTAAAAGTTTAACGAGCCCAGTATAGGAGAAACTCGGCGTTTTTCATTTTTAGAGAGTCTGAAAAACTTAAGGAAACTCCACGTTGAACTTTTTCGTATATTTGTGTCCCTCAAGCCCGAAAAAGTATAAAATAATACCTGGGGGAACCGCTTGATCTTGCGACCAAGGAGTACTTTCATAATAGTGTCGTTGACCTGAAAAGTAAAAAGCGATCAAAGACACGTCGTTTTATTTCCTTATCGAGTTTGAAACGACAAAAACCCGGCAATCTTTTCCTGATTTTGCGGTCAGAAAAGAGCTAAAAGGGGACCGTCTTTTAATTCCGTTTTAACGAGTGAAAAAGAAACACTCGGCGATCTTTTCATGTTTTAGGAGTCAGAAAAGGGCTTAAAAGATGACTCTGAAATTTTGTTTGTGAAAAATTACAATTTCCCTCGAAATCCCTTTGTCCTGCACAAAAGCGACACATTACTCATACCTGTTTAAAATAGGCAAAAATACATTTGAAAACATCTTTTCATGGTAAAAAATGAACTAATTCATCCAAAAAACCTATAAAAAGACCTTTTACCATGTCATTTTTACCGTTTCACTGTTGAGGTTGAAAAAGGAGCTTTTGACAAGAAACTTCCCGTGGTTGCTGCGGAAAATCTGACCGTCGGAATCGAACGCCGCTTCACCGAGGTATTTTACACATCCCACTCTTCATTTTTATCCGTTTAGTTTTTTGTTTTTGGTCTCTGTTTCATTTTTTGGGGGGTTTTGGGTTCAAAATGCGCCCCTCGGCGGACGCAGGTGCCCTTCGGGTGACCCGCGTCCCCCGACTTTTTCTCACACGGGAAAAAGGTCGGGGGACGCAGTCCGCCTTCAGGCGAGCTGCGTCCGGACGCCCTGTGCTACAAAGCCGGGGTGCGTCTTCCGCAAAGGGCGCATTTCAAAACCCTAACTCTCTCAAAAAACCACCAAATTTGCTCAAATTAATTTCTAATTGACTCTTTTGATGTGCAGGACCTAAAACATGTTAGACTGGAGAGAGAGAGAGCACGTAGAGGACGATGAAGCTGCGATTAACCACCAACCCTCTCTGGATGCCTTAAGAACATGTGGATTGTACAAATATTGGACCATACCGGGCATGAGGGGCCAGGTAAGATTTTTGGAATGGCTGGTTGAGCGATGGAACGTTCAAGATCAATGTTTTTACATTGGAGGGCACCAGCTCGAGATAGAGCCCTCGGATGTATACTTTCTCACTGGCTTGCCAAACAGAGGTGAGCAACTCAACCTTGCGGGGACCAGGCCGGGTGGCCAATCCCTTGATGATCTCCGCGAGGAGTGGTGCAGACCAGGGACTCGCCATAAAAAAGGCGTGGAGATAAAGCACATCGCTCTGGCGGAACTTAGAGTTATTGCATTTACGGTCACTAGGATTTGTGGCGCGGCCGCCTTGCACATTGCCTCCGGATCCCAAATGCGGATGGCAGTTGACTGTTACCAAGGCACCATCTTCAACTGGTGCGAAGCTGTGTCGGCTCATATGAAGAGCCAACTAACCAAGGCAAAGAACGGACGACTAAAAACTTTTGGATATGGGCCTCTAGTCGTGAGCTTTGCCTTGGAGAGAGTTCCTATGCTGATCCCTCAGCAACTCACTGTTGATGACTTGGGTCCTCGGGAGCCAAAGCTTGTTCGATGGGTTGCGGTGATGGCCCGGCATCCTGACGAGGGTGCTGCAGTGGTTCGATTCTCAGACAGTTACTTCGACTGGCTAGAGGGCCAGCTTTTTGTGATACAAGACTTTCCATATGCCGGAATGGATTTCAGAGGTGATCCGGACATGGTTCTTCCACAGGGAGAACAATGGGATGACAGAGGTACTTTCATTTTCACAAGTTTTCTAATTATGTATTTTTTTATTTTTCATATATATCGTCTCAAAGTAACAGTAAAATTTTAAAAATGCAGATGTTGGACCACAGCGTCCAGCCAATCTCCGGCCTTACGACAGACGACATCCAGCTGCACCGGCACCGGCCCTACAGGATGCGACAGCAGAAGTACTAGCCGATTTGGAGCATGATCTAGAGCGTCTCACGGCAGATATACCTGAGACTACTATGGATGATATTCCAATGAGGCTTCAGCGCTTCGTGGTCGCGGTCCCTGGACCGTTTAGGAGATTTCTGCGCAAGATAGCCCGCGCAGTGGTGTCGTACAGAGAGCACCACCAGTGATTGACTAGTCACTTTTGTAGTCACATGTGACATTTTTGACTTTTTGCACTATCATTTTGCCGATCATAAGGTGTGTTAAACCTATGATCGAAGACGATGTATATATTTTTGGACACACTTCTATCTATATCTATATATCACTATTACCGGCTTATCTTGTTTAACATGTATGATGAAATGTCTTTAAATTTACTTGCATGATTATTATAAATGTCTGTCCAACACTCGAGAAGCAATTGCATCTGCTAATGTATTCAAAGACCTTGGAATATGTTGATATTCAATGTAATCAAATTCACGTTCCAAGAGACGCACTCTCAAAAACAACCTTAATAACACAGGATTTCTAATGGCATAAACTCTATTAAGCTGTAATACAACAAGTTCAGAATCTAACCTCACTATCAAACGTCGAATTCCAAATGAAATAGATTCGGATAATAATTCAACCACTGCACTGTATTCTGCAATGTTATTCGTTGTTTGACCGAGGCTTACCCCATGCATAGAAACTAACTCGTCAGAGGGTGAATAGATAACCCAAGCTGCGGAAGAGATATTCCGTGTACTACGACAAGCACCATCAGCAAATCCAATGTATGTTTGGAGAGGCGTCGACATCTACAATATCAAGAGTAAAACCAAGATGAGCCAAAATAATGACGAAAAACCACACTTGCTAAGCTAAGCACACTGACTAAACTAACACACTTGCTAGCTAGAAAGGAAATCTAACCTATCTAAAAATTTCTCCATCCATCATTTTAAGCATAATACCTCTTTAGGTAAAGTCCATTTCTGGGTTTGCCCAAAGAGTCCCCATCAAAATCAACTAACTCATAAGCCCCTTTTGCTAGCTTTCGCTTTACAATGTAGGGCCCATGCCACATGGGAACGAATTTTCCAGCACCTAGCTTATCGTTCGCTTGATCATATAATAGTACTAGGTCTCCTTCCGAAAAACTTCGAGGGGTTACATTTTTATCGTACTGAGCTTTCATTCGTTTCGCGTGAGTCTCGATAGCTAAAGTAGCGTCACGTCGAGTCTCATCTAATTTAGCTAAGTATAACAACCGTTTCTCCTCTTCGGAAGTAGCTGGAAGTAATTCGACAGCCATTTGAAGTGATGGGATTTCGCACTCAATAGGTAACACAGCTTCTAAGCCATAAACTAGCTGAAAAGGGGTGAAACCTGTTGAATTTTTCACTGAAGTTCGATATGCCCATAGCGCCGAAAATAACATGTTATGCCAATTCGTTCGATGGATACCAATGATCCGTCGAATCATGACGACTAGAACTTTGTTGATTGACTCAACCAAACCGTTGGCTTGCGGATAATAAGGTGTAGAGCTATCGTGGCGCAAACCAAGCTGGCTTGTAAGCTCAGTCATCATGACATTTCGAAAATGGCTTCCATGGTCCGTAATGATTGCTTGTGGGACACCAAACCTAGTTATGATATGATTGAATACGAAAAGTGCAGCTGTCTTGCCGCTTGCGTCGAATGTAGGCATCGCCTCGGCCCACTTAGTAAAATAATCAACCGCAAGGATGATATACGCATGCCCCCCGGCCGAGTGAGGGTTACAAGTAATAAAGTCAATGCCCCATTTGGCGAATGGACCAGCGGCAATTATAGGGTGGAGAGGAGCAGGTGGAGCGCGCATCTTGCGATCAAACACTTGACAGTTGTGGCATTTTCTGACGGCAAGGATACAATCTTTAAACATAGACGGCCAGAAATAGCCAGCGCGCAACACCTTCTGAGCTGTGGCATACCCAGACATATGACCGCCACATGCTCCAGAGTGACAATCATTCAAAACTCTCTCAGCCTCATCGTGAGTTAAACAACGTCGAAAAACTAAGTCTGCCCCCAGGCGATAAAGTGTATCTCCAATAATTCTGTATTGCTGGGATTGAAACCGAATTTTTCGACGGTTTTCCTTGGAAGCTTCAGGCCGAAAGGTTTGGGTTTGGAGATAGATGATTATATCCCCATACCACGGATCTACAGTGCTAATAAGAAACAAAGATTCGTCCGCAATGGACTCCTCTGCCACAGTCTCTGTGTCAGCACTCGGGAAATCACACATCAATTCCGCGAAGACTAAAGATTTCTTAGACTTGGACTTCTCAAACTCCAAGTCGAACTCTTGCAGGATGACGATCCATTTAGAGTACTTGCCCCCTAGCAGTTGTTTTGTCAAGATATAAATCATAGGGTTGCAATCCGAAATAACAGTAGTTTTGCGGAGAAGAATGTAGTGACGAAAACGCTGGACAGCTTGAACGGCTGCCAGGGCCAATTTCTCCACATGTGAATATTTTAACTCAGTTGGATTTAAGGTTCTGCTAAGGTAATATATCACATGCTCTGCCTTGAATTCATCTTCTTGAACTAACACCATTCCAATGGTGGAATGCGAAGCTGCGAGGTATAAGAAGTAGTCCTGGTTGTAGTTGGGAGGATGCAATAACGGTGCATGGGTCAACGCGTGTTTCAGTGCATCAAAAGATTGTTGAGCAATCTCGTCCCAAAAGAATTGTACGTTCTGTTTCAACAACCGTGTAAAACCTTTAGTGACCTCGGCGTAGTTAGGGATGAATCGGCGTAAAAAGTTCGCTTTCCCTTGCAAACTTTGGAGTTGGCGCAAACTCGAAGGAGGAGGCAATTGGATGATAGCCTCGACTTTCGAGGGATCGACGCGAATGCCGGTTTTGGAAACAACAAATCCCAGCAATCGACCTGTTTCTATACAGAAAACACACTTGTGGGGATTCAACCGAATTCGATAATGCCTACACCTCATAAAGATTGCTCGTAAATGGACAAGGTGATCAGCTCGGTGTAAAGAATGAGCAGGCAAATCATCGAGATAGGGTTGCACAATGTGCTTGATGTCATGAAATGCATAAGACATGGCCCGTTGAAAAGTAGCACCGGCATTCTTAAGGCCAAAAGGTAATTTGCAATAAGCAAATGTCCCCCATGGACAAATGAATGCCGTTTTTGGTTGATCGGCAGGTAGAATATTGATTTGATTATAACCTGAGAAACCATCCATGAAGGAAAACATCTCACTTCCGGCACAATCATCAATAATTTGATCGATATAAGGCGTAGGATAGTTGTCTTTTGGACAAGCTCGATTGATATCCCTATAATCGATACAGATTCTTATTGTTCCTTGTTTTTTATTGACGGGAACAATATTCGATACCCAATCCGTTAACGGGATCGGATAAATGAAACCTGCTTTCAACAGCTTTTCGACTTCGGCTTTGATTGCAGCTGCTTTTCGAGGGTGAATCTGACGCAACCGTTGCCGAATGGGTTTAGCATCCGGGTAGGTTTTGATTTCATGAACAACAATGGCAGGATCAATTCCCGGCATTTCCTCGTAGGACCAGGCAAACACGTCGCGGAATTCTTGGAATAGGGCCTTGTAAGTTTGGATTTCTTCGTCAGTACATGCGGCACCTATATGAATGTTCTCCTTGATTCCGGGCTTCACTGAAATATCAATGGGAATAGTACGAGAAATATTCCCTAAATTCAGCTCTGAATCAGAATGTTTCGTTGGATCCTGAGCGTCTTTGACATATTCAGCGGTAAAGATAGATGAAAAATCATTTTCAAATGCATCATCCTTAGGTAAAAACGAAGATCTGTGATGGAGATCTTCCCATGGTAGATCATCTACACTTAGGATTTCGCGAAGTTGTTCGTCAGATGACACTTCTTCGGGAAACGTTATCCGTTCTAAGGGTGAGGTGAAAAGTGACTCTTCACTGACCACATTCATTTGGTCGGTTGAATGAAAGTCGGTAAAAGACATAAGAGCTTCATAAGCAATCTCATACGGACTCAACGGCATAACATCACCGAGTGAGTCTAGCTCAGAGTCAGAGGGAACATACCAAGGATCATCATAAATAATGTTTTCTGACGTGATCATATGAATTGTTGCGAACGAAGGGTCTGCATTGAGTGGAGGGAGAGGAAAAGTTCCCAGTAAACCGGAATCCTTAACTAAACCTACACCAATGTCCCTATAAGGGATTGTCGTTTTACCAACATGCTGGATAGTTTCTAAAGAGGTTGGGTCGGATGAAAAGTATGTCAGCTGATCAATAGTCACGATCTTACCGTTATGTGGAAACTTAATGACTCTGAAGACCGATGAAACGACCGCTGTCATAGCATATGACCAACTTCGACCCAAAAGAAGGTTGTAGTCTAGAGGGGCATCAACCACTTCCACATCCAGACTAACGGTTTTACCTTCGACCCCTATAGGCAATTCTTGTAGAATACCAAACGGACGGAACCCACGGCCATCAAAGGCCTTAAGGATGGTGGGGGATTGGTTCAACGAAGGAGAACCAAGCGATCTCCAACATTGAATCGACATAATACACGTAGAAGCTCCCTCATCAATCACAGTCCGATGAATAGGCCTGTTTTTGACTATCACTGGAATTTGGAAAGCCATTTGATGGGGGAGACGCGGTGTACTACTTTCTAGATCAAAGATCATTAGGTTCGGGTCCTGAACATCGACAGCTCCAATAGCCGACAAAAGCAATTTTCGTTGCGCTGGACATGATTGCAGCACTTCGAGTGCCGACATTGCTGAAGGTGAAACAGCTAAGTCTTCAACAATGTTGTAATTCTGGGCTGCTCTCGCATGTGGATTGAAAGCAGACCTTCGAAGTACACCCTTGGCGGGCGGCTTAATCACTAAGTCTGGGTTAGGTTTTTCGATCTGTAGTGGATCGGAACCAGGAGCTGAGGTTGATGGGTTAGAGTGAGAAGATTCTGCTTCTTTACCATCAACAGGAGCCTTACTACCATAATCTTGCGATCGAGTCGCAATCCTGACATGAGACATCATCAAAATGGGTTCTTCACTGGCATTCGAAGAAGAACCTATCATCTTATTTTCCTGCTCGGGAAATGGATTCTTTAACACAGCAGGAGTGGGAGAACCTTTAACTATTTTCACTACCTCGGCCCGATGAGGGCAGTCTCTCGTAAAATGATCTTCTTCACAAATGAGACAAGGATAACGAGGTTTGCGCTTTTCGTCATTGGTTTCCGACTTTTCCGTTTTCTCCTTTGGAGCCTTGTCTGCTTTAGCCTTCTTCTTTCCTTTCTTCTTTCCACCGTTTTTGGATTTGGCCGTAGATGACTCTACAGCGTGAATGTCGGCGGTAAGTTCAGGAGGAGAAGACTCTCCTGTCGGAGAATCAGGCAAAGTGATAATTGGAGTATTGGAGGTCTTGGAAGACTTCTTCTTACTCTTCGTAGTCACGATACCGATCATACCATCAGCGGCATGAGATCCCGAAGGAGCAGCAGCGATTTGGTTTGACTTTGGAAGATCCGGAATTTTCTCGTGTAACGTACCCGACTGAGTGTAAACTAAGTCAAGGTATTGTGCCTGAGCAATGACTTGCTCCTCAGTAACTACGCCGGCCTTAGCTACATCTTCAGTAATTCTTGGTAATAATGATTTGACAAACCATTCAGCTAAGATTTGGTCCGGGATAAAAACTTTCACTAATCTTCTTCGACGTCTCCACTCATGGATGTGATCAGAAATGTACGTGGATGTCGATTGTTTTAGCGAAGTTAATAATTCTGTACCATTATCGTATCTGACTGGTAACTGAAAATGAGTTAAGAATGAAGTAGCTAACTGGCTAAAGTTGTAAAAAGAAGCCCGTGGCAACTCAATGTACCACTTGGCTGCGAGACCAATGAGTGTACGCTGGAAAAGACGTAAGCGGATAGAATCATCTGAGATGGAATTTGATGCACACCAGAGGTGGTAAGTCATCACGTGATTAGACGGATCCTCTCCAGACTTACCTTCGAACTTGGGTATATCGCTGGGCAACTTATTTGGCATTGGCGGCCAGAACGGAAGATATTGAATTGGATCGTTCGTTAGGCGCGTCAAGTCGGGTAAATCTAAAGTCGCAATAAACGGTAACTGCCGGTTAGGATCTCTGAAACTCTGAGTCACAATACCAGCCCCAGGAGGAGGATATCCAGGATAACTAGGAACAGGAGTCGCATTTGGGATATTATATCCTCCTGGAAAACCAGGATTAACCGGACCGTACTGGGGTTGCTGAGGTGGTTGATAAGTGTACCCAGGATACGGTTGATACTGGTAAACCGGTTGTTGGGCAGCTTGCCCAGGTTGATACTGTCCCTGGTACGGAGGTTGAACAAATTGAGGTTGAGTAGTAACAACCGTACTTGTACCAGGTTGACCTGCAGGCATCTGGACTGTGGTTTGAACCGTGGGTCCAGACAACGGTACAGATGTCTGAGGAGCGGTTACAGGGACAGTAGAAACCGGAGCTGCCGATACTCCAGATGTAAGCATGGTAGATGAAGCGGTAGTTGCTGCAGCCGTGTGAGGTGGAGTACTCGGTGCAATTGGCGGCTGAGTAACTACAGAAGTTACAGGGGTCTGAACACTTGACTGGACAGGTTGCGGTTGCTGGGGTGGACCAGGAACTGCAGGTTGTCCTGCTTGAGGTACCGACTGTATACTTGGTTGCGACATCTGTTGACCCTGTGACGGATCCCATGTTAACATTCCAGGGTATTGACTCGTAACAGGTTGAGGATACTGAGATCCATAGCCGTATTGAGGATAGGGTTGATAACTGTAAGGTGTAGTCCCATATGATTGCCCTTGAGGTGGTTGATAACCTTGACCAGGGTATTGACCCGTAGGTTGATAACCTTGAGGTAAATACGAATACTGGGGTTGACCTTGACCTTGAGGTTGGTATCCTTGAGGTTGATACCCTTGGGGTTGATACCCTTGGGGTTGCCATCCTTGAGGTTGCCATCCTTGAGGTTGCCATCCTTGAGGTTGATACTGATACTGAGGTTGACTTTGGGGTACATATTGAGGCTGGGGTTGATACCCTTGGGGTTGATACCCTTGAGGTTGCCCCCCAGTCACAAATGAAGTACCTTGAGGTTGCCCCCCAGGCATTAACGAAGGTTGCCCCCCAGGCGGTAATTGGCCACCTTGAGGTTGGTTAATGGGAGTTGAACCTGACATCATATAAACTTCACCTATACTCAATGGTACATTACCACTGTTTCCAACTAATAACCCATGATCAACAGGTTGAGGAGATGCTCCCGCAAAGGTACCAGAAAGTGATTGATACCCAGTAGGAACAGAAGGACCGCCATGTAAAAATGATTCAGGAGCTTGTGAAAACACAGATGACTGACCAGACATATTTACAGGAGAATGAATTCCTCTAGGTGGAACCGGAGTACGAGGTGTAGAAAAACCTACTGAGTTGTCTAAAAAATTGGTTAATGCAAGATACCAAGATTCACTTCTAGGAGGACTGTAAAAGATGGATTCACGCTCCCTTAGATCAAGGGTAATTAGATCTTCAGAATCAGAAACGCCTATTTCTTCCTCTGGAACAAGTTCTTCTATAGCAATTAATCCAACAGGAAGATTTTCGGTGATAATTCTTTCTATTCTTGGTGAATCAGGAACACTAGGAGTTGGAGTAACAGGTTCGGAAATTTCAGGTTCTTCGCCTGTTTCACTGGCAGATGAAAAACTACCAGCAAGCTCGGAAACTGTAACAGCTTCGGGATTGTAACCTGTTTCTAATCTTTGGTAATCTGGATGGACTACCAAGGAAGATTCTCCTTCTTCAGGTGATCCTACTCTACTGCCACTAGGAGGAGTTACAAGGACCTTTAACCCTTCTAAATGACCCGGAATGTCTTCAGGAGATTCACCCCGCGATTTACGGAGTTTTCTTAACAAATCTATTCCGGTAACAATCTCAGGAGACTTGCCCCGAAGTCTACGGGACTGTCTCGGTAATTCCGCCACAATTAAAGATTTTAACTACAACACACGAAATCAAAGTAAAAAATTTCAAATCAAACCACCTAAAGTCTTCTAAAGAACCAATCAAATTTGAAGCACACGCCTAAATAATCTAGAGCGTCAAACCACACACAAACAGTAGTCTTCCGGACCAAAAGCGCTAGTTGGTGATTAGGCCCAACCTCGCAGGATTCAGTACAGAAATAGTGGGTGGAACAGTTACCCCGGCAACCTGCTTAATGAATAGACTGGACCAAGTTCCTCCACTTTAACCGTCTCGAAGTGAAGCGAACCCCCCAGAAAATCCAAGTGAGTATAACCGACGTCTGCTCCAGGTACAGTGGGACCTTCCCTCCACCGTCACCTTGGGTAGAATCCTAGATATTATGGCCACTAAGGTTACCAATCACAACAATTACACCTGGGGGAACAGTCTAAACTCCAACAGCACGCAAGGGCAGAGTAGCAAGCTCCAATCCCCTTACCGGCTCCTTGACAACAATCCAAGGTTTACCGATAAGTGACCCCTGGCTCCTCGACAATGGTTAATCCGAGGTTTACCGTTTGTAATACGTACTGTCTGGCGTCGTTCCCAACGAGGGAGGAATGATCCCCTCACTGGTTCGGACACGAGCTCGTGCTTCTCCTTTAAGAGGAGCTTTCCCAGAATGTAACTGAAACAATTGGATTTGTTCTACTCAAGATAGACTATCTGTTTGGTTTTGTAGTCTTGGAGAGTTAAGTACTCACCTACTCCAAGACCCTAGCCTAAGCTATGTTGGTGCTTCAGAGCCCTAGAAAAATAAATATTACTAGATTGATTTTAATTTAAGCGTTACTTTTAAGGTTGTTTCTTAAGTCAAAAGGTGATGGAAGTGAAACTAGTGGTGTGTTGACTCGACTCGAAACCACTACAAAATGCACCTAAAATGATTTATCCACTACTTTACTTTTTCGATGAATTGCTTAACTAAAAAGTTGAGAGAATGCAATCTTTATAAAAGCAACTTCTTAATTGAAGACAATCAAAGAAACAATTCGTTTTTCTTTTCCAAGCATAAAAACATAACTTCTCTTTACATGCACGAAAAAACTCTTTTCTTCTTTTGAAAACAAAAAGCTACTTGAAACAAGACTTTTTAAGAAGATGTTTTTGTATTTTTTTTTAATAAAGCAAGTAAATCTAATGTAACCAAAAATCAATCTTAACAACTCTTAAAATCTATGAAAATGCACTCATAAGCAAACTAAAAGCAAATTTACTTTAAGCAATCTTAACGAGGCCAAAACTAACAATGATTATTTCTAAGGTGTTTTACTTGATCACAATCAAATCAAGGACTAGCTTATTGCAGAACCAAAAACTAGTCAAAACAAAATTCTAATCTTTTTGTCCTTTTTGAAAATGGAAATCAATACTTTAAAAACAAGCAATGCGAAATTTGACCCAAAACAACTCAAATGACAAGTTGCTCAAACAAGGAGACTTTACGACAGGCTCAACTTCTAAGAAGGTTGACTAACCAGAGATATCTAAGGCTGGACAACTTTCTAAGCTCAAAGTTACTACAAAGCCTTTCCAAAAATCAAACCCTAGGTCTAAACTTCGTTGAAAACCACTAAAACACTCAAAGCTCACAAAACTAGTTCAGGTGAGAATTCTTGACAGGGTACTAAAGGATCTGGGCAGAAAACACTAAGAAAAAACAAAATCTAAAAGTAATTTAAAGCAAAAATGGAATTTCTTAACTTTTACAGGAAGACGCAGGCCACCCGTTGTCACAGGTGCGGCCCCGCACTGTGCAGTCGACAACAGCGCGTCCAAGGACGCACTGTGCAGCACACAGAGACTGCGTCCTTCTGGAAAAAGGAAGAAAAACTAAAGCCAACTAAATCTACAGCTAAGCCACCCAAATACTAATTCTCACAGTCAAAAACCAGAAAATAAAAATGATTTTCTCAAAGCAAAGTTCATATAAAGGAAAAGACTCTCTCATTAATGGATTCCCCAGCGGAGTCGCCAATTTGTCACACGGAATCTGTCAAGGGTGCGGACACGACTGACCTTCCTAGAAGTCTAAGACATTCTAATGACAAACAAGACAAAATGGAGTGATCTTTCTCTAAATACACCTTTTACAACATGAAAACTACAAGTGTTTAGGCTTACCTTATTCCAAAACGCTGTTGTTGAAGTCCGTTCTTGACGATCCGGATGAGCTCCTCCTTCAAGTCAATTCCTGCAACCACAAACAATCAAACAATTACCAAGCACTTGTATTTCATATAATAAAACATATATTCAACATGCAGACCAAGGAACACATGAAATAACTCATTAACACAAGCTATTGAGAAAAATAAACCAGTTTGTATTAATAACGAAACAAAGAAACTCTTACAACCTGGCCTTGGTGTTGTTCAAGTTCCTCCCAGGGTCCATCAAGGGTTTTCCTCTACTTTGACAAAGCTCACCCTCTCCCAAGTAGAATCAAGTGAAGACAATCTCTCCTCACAAAGGCTCTAATGGAAGACCTAAATCCTGCAGCATTTACCCAAAGAAAATGTATAGCTCCAACCTCCTCTCCTTCTGGCTCAATGCCTTTATTTATAGTGCTGTAAAGAGGTTATTCAGGTCCACTATCAATGAGATCATCCCCCTCTATGGGTGGGATAGCTCCCTTATTGATGGGATAAGTTCCCCCTTAATAGAGATACATGAACCAACTGGAGGCGCATCCATTTCATCAAACCGACCTCTAGAATGTTCTAGAAGTAACCACAAGTAACTTTTTCAAGATAAAACTCGCGCATTTTGCCTTTTACAGAGGGACGCACCTGTCCCTTAACATACAGAGCGTCCATGGACGCAGATTTTGTGAACATGGTCAGCGTCCCCGCAGGTAAGGCTAGAGAGAACCTGCGACCCCAGAGATAAACATGATTTTTACAAGACTTTCTCTCTTCTTTGAGTTTGAGATGGATAACAGAGGCATGAGACTTGCCTAAGAGGGTAGCATGACTGTTGATTTGAGCCATACTAACTGTAAGTAGTCAAGGTGACATTTTTTAGTGTAACAATGAGATATTGTGAAGGTATGATCTAGAGTTTGAACGCACTAGTATCCTCATTGAAGCAAATGGGGGAGTGGCAGGAGGCCACTACATAGCAAAAGCGACTGCACAGAAGATTTTGAGTGCTGGGTTATAGTGGCAAACATTACACAAGGATTCTAAGGCATACTACAAGGTATGCGATGCTTTCCAAAGGACGAGGAAGCCTTTGTGAAGGGATGAATTACCTTTAAATCTAGAGGTTTCATTGCAAGTATTTTATAAATGGTTCATTGACTTCTTAAGTCCAATACAACCATCAGGTAAGAAGATGGGTGCACAATATATCATTATTGCGACAAAGTATTTAACCAGACGGGTGGAAGCGCAACCAGTGAAGGATTGTACAGCTGCCACTGCTGTGAAATTTTTAATTGAATATGCCTTAATGCGGTTTGAATTCCCTAAGATATTCATGAGTGATAGGGGTACACATTTCTTGAGTGAAATTATTAGCGCGATGCTTGAGGACTTCTAGGCATATCATCAAAATAGCATTTAACAAAATTTTGTAGAATGTATTAACAAAGGTCTACAATGCATAGAGGAATGACTAGGATATGTGCATGCCATCCATGTTATGGGAATATAGGATGACCTGCAAGAAGTTGACAGGTCGAACACCATTTAGGTTGTTCTATGGAATTGAAGCAGTGATGCCCATGGAGTATATTGTGCCAAGTTCATGTATTGTAGCTTTGATAGAAATGGAGGATCACGAGACCTTGGAGGAACAGCTCACGCAGATCATGGAGTCAGAAGAGGACCTATTTCTTGCAGGCTTTCACCAGCAAGTAGAAAAGGAACGCAAGAAATCATGGCACAATAGGCATATTAAGTTGCGCATGTTTAAGATAGATGATTTAGTGTTGCTATATGACAGCAAGTTCACCAAATTTCCAGGGAAGTTTCAAATGCACTGGTTGGGTCCATATGTTGTTAAGGAGATCATGGATGGTGGTGTAGTTTAGCTCGCAAAGTTGAATGGGGAACCATTTCTTGTAAAAGTGAATGGAAGTAGGTTTTAGTTGTATACAGGGGATCTTGCCCCTGTGTAATGACTATATGGTAGCAGGACAATCTTAGTAATCCAGGCGGCTATAAGGGATTGCGGGACTATAAACTATGCTGCCCAACGAGGTGAAAAACATAGTAGAGAGGCTGTGTGAAGGAAGATAGGAGTGCGACAGGCAAAGCTACGCTGGATGAGCTGCGCCATGGAGGGTGGTGCCGCATAGAAGGGTCCAAAAGTAGCTGTTGGAGTCACTATTCATGATTTGATGGAAAAAAAGTGATTAAGAGGAGCAGGTAAGTGCCATTAAGGTGAAAATATTTGAAGCTCTGCCACCAAAGATGCATTTATGATTTTGAATTTTAGGGAACAGTTAGATTTGAATTCAAAACTTCCTATAAATTGGGAATGTTGGTCTGCCAAAGAACACTTTGCATTCTGAGAATTGTTTGTGAGCCTTTTAAGTTTATGAAGCATGAAGACTAGGAAGAACTCTTGTCGCAGACCTCGTTCTCAAACTTGTCTGCAGAATCTCGCGAACTGTTCTTTGAACGAATGACTGCCACAAATACTACATAGGCTATTAGCTCTGAAGCTGTCGTCTCTGACGTAGCAGCCCTTGAGATCACAAGCATGGAAAATATGCCCATTGTACCTATCGCACCAAGGTTACATAGGCCAAAGAAATCAGCTACAGAAGAGAAGCAAAATAAACCTATGTCGTGAGACAGTCACTGAGGAAGAATTTGAAGTCACGACAAAAGGAGAAGAAGGATAAGCAACTGAAGAAAGTTGAGGACCTAGAGGAAGAGGAATTAAAAAGAGTGGAGGAATTGAATGTTAAGGAGGGAGAGCCTATCACACGGCTCCTAGAGTATATCCCTCCATGGAAGGCAAAGACCAATGTAACGAAAGATCCTGATTCTAGGAATTTTACAGTCTCGATGTCCCTGTTACTAGAACAGGTTGAATTTGAAGTCACAACCGTAGCGCACATTCTAGTGCTAAATATGGAGGATTGGGATCTTGCGGACAACTCAAGATTCCCTCATTTGGCCACTAGAAAATATATGAAGAAGATCTACAACAAAGAGATTGGAGTTACGCGGTTGGAACCCATGAAGTGGGTTAGACGTGTTGAGCAAATTGGGTTGCTACACATGCTCTGTGTCCCACACTTTCATAGATCAATCATCAACATAGTGTGTGTGTGTGCCAACTGGTCACGTTGGTGCATGTGGGTTCCTATGGCTTGGGGAGCCCATCTTGATTATAGATATGCTCATCCATTGGATTACTAAGCTACCCTACAAAGGGACAAACCTTGCCAAAGATTTTGGAGGGAAAAGTGGAGAAAAGGAGTTAGTAGATAAAATGAAGGCAGAATTTGGTCTCGTAAAGAAGTCTTTCTTATACTCTATCCGCTCCATTTACGACTAGGAAGTACAATTTGCTACCCCAATTCTTGCAGGCAATATTATGAGGAAGTGTCACGCGGATGAAGTTCTAACACCTGTAGTCTCATTGGTTGCCAAATGTGTGAAGGGAGTACAATATTACTGGGTACAATATCTTTGTAAGTAGTTCCTCGTGAACTGTCGCAAAGCACAGAAGGAAATTAAACCATTTCATTATGTGTGGCTCCTGTTGTTAACTATCTTAGTAGCATGGAGATTATGGAAGGATAGTCAATTTCCTCGCAGGCATAATATTTACTAGAGGTAGTGAAGTTTTCTTCTTTGTGGTCAACAAAGGATTTGGAGAGAAACAAGGAATCAAAGATATTATAGATATTAATGGAAGTGGATCTTCACACGGTAATCAGTCAACGGCCAAGGTTGTCCCTAACCTTGTTTGAGCAGTTAAGGGCCTTCGCAGAGTTCAAGGTCAATTTCCACAATGTATAAATCAGGGCATGGAAGGACCCTAAACATATATGGCACAAGCTGCCATACTTAGTCTTAGAGACAGATGTGTAGGAGATCGTGGGGATTTGGCCAGTGGAGTGGCGTGAACCCATAGAGCTTGGTATAGGTACCAGTAAAGGTGCAGAAAGCTCTGTTGTGCAGTAGACTAATGCGCAGAAGCATAAAGAGGCAACACAAAAGGCAACGTGAGCTCTATCTTAACAAAATGAGAAAGTAGTTGTTGCTAAGGTAGTTGTGGAAGAAGAGTGCATCGCAAAAGAGCGTGCTGAGAAAGAGCGCACTGGCACAGAGGAAGTCAAAGAAACGACTTTCCAAGATACAAATGAGAAGGAACACTCATAGCAGGAAGGAGACGATGGAGAGGAGCATAGAACTCCCTTTAAATTGAGTAAGCCCGACAAGGAAACAACTATTGGGCCAAGAAATAAGCATAAATCAGATAAACAGGTGCGCATTAACTCGATGGTCCTCACAGAAGGGGATCTCGATGATATTGGCGACAATGTCAAAGACACCACAACAAAGTTGTGGCAGTAGTTTGAAAAAAAATACATGCAGACGTTGGGGAGCATCCAGAAGGATCTACGCAAGCTGCAGATACAAACTAGAAATATTCAAGCGAGCACGGTGCAAGCGAGCCTAGAGCAAAGGAGTGAGATGGTTGCAGAGCTGGAACAGACTCTAGACCTTAGAGTCAGTGCCCTACTAAAAGGATCGATCCACGCGAAATCAGAGGAAGACCACGCTATGTTAAGTATAGTTAAGGACATGGGGATAAACTTGGCCGCGCTTCCGCTTTAGACCGTCCATGCCCTGCATCAGGGGGTTTCGGACGAGCTGAGGATTAGAGAGCAGCGGGCCCTAGAAGTCATCTGTGAGTTCAAGGTAAATAATGGGAAGATGTTCACGGAGAAATCACAGGCTCTGAAATAAAAGGAGGAGCTACAAGCACGTAGTCAGAGCCTAGAGACAACAATAATGCAGGCATGCAAGACAGTTCCAGAGTTGAACATTCCAAAGGATGCCATAGCAAAAATAAAAATAAAAAAATTGGCTACTGTGGTATGTGCATCGAAGGATGAGATAGGTAAAGTTACATTTGATTTTTAGATGAAGATCTCAGAGCTGTAGCTAAATCTGCAGCCACCCACTTTGCCCAAGGTCTAGGAGTAACGCGGAGCAACGACTAGGGAAAACATGGGCGCATTGGATACCGTAATCATAGATTGCACAATGATGTTTGATTAGGCCATGGAGTTATGGATGAACTTGCAAGAGGACCCAAACTTGTAGAGGCTTAACACATATATTGGAAGACACATCGCAAGTATGATGAAGTCTGAGTGATTGCACGCACTTTGGCGCCAGTCCAATGCCTCATGCGATTGTAGGAAGGAAAGTAGCTGCAATCATAGACAAAAGAGCTACATAGGAAAGAGGCCCTTCTAAAGGCTAGATTATAGCCATGTACAGAGGAAGCCTACCAGCTCACTCTATCACTTCAAGAAAAGTTAAGAACACTGAAGCAGACACAAAGGATGATGCACCTAGTAGTAGAAGGCCTGACAACATAAAAAATTGGTAGAGGAAATGCAACAGGCTGTAGTGCAGAGCTCTGCTAATATTGAAACATTACAGGTTGAGTTGGGTGGCCTCCGTAGCAAGATCGAGGTGCCAGCCGAGTGACTCGAGGGTGAGTCACCATATTTGTTTTGGGGGCCTGTTGGGATAGGGTCCCCAGGGTCAATTTTAGGTTAGTTTAACCAATTTTTGTAATATATTTTGTAAAGAACGTAAAGTCTCCACGAAATGTGGATGTAGAGTGCAAAATTAAGTAGGATTCAAAGGGGCTTTAGTCCCTTGTTTGGGTAAGTGATAGGTTGGTTTTGAGACTCACCCATAGGCCATGGCCCATGGTATTGTAAGCAAGAATGCTATATATAGTTGAGTCATAGCAAGTCTAAGGGATAAGTAAGTCACGATAAAAAAAATTGGGCAAGTGCTAAGGCAGGAAAGCTCTGTTTCTTGTACCTAGGCAAAAGGGGAAGGCTCCTACAACTGAGTGCACAAGAGACCTTGGTAAGTCTGCAGCTGAGTGCGCGGACCCCTATAGCTGAGTGCGCAGGGTGGAACAGTCTATAAATTGAACGCTAAACTTAATAAAGACTGATTTTGGGAGAAATACCTTGCCTTTGAGTGTCATTCTTATTTCTTTTCATGTTATGTTCTATCGCTCAATGATATGTTTGTTGTGGAATATTGTGTAAATGTTGCATGAACTTATTGAATATTTAATATTTATGCAAGAACTAAGTGATTATATGTTTTCACGAAGATAAGGGTTAATTCTCTTATGATTTCTGATGATTTGGATAGATCCGCATGAAGGCAGATCTAGGGTTATTAATTAGTGTGTGAAAGTGGATAATTTTCTTCTTTAGGGGCTATAAAGTCTGATTGAAGGCCTTTGCAAAGGTCTAGAAATCATTTTCTTATAGTTATAGTAGTGGACCATAGAAAGATATTGATCTATGTGAAGGCAGAACTGAGTGAAAAAGGCTTAAGATCACTTATCACATGATCTATGGATGCAGAAACCTAGTTCTAGCATCCCCCAATACTGCTTCAGGTGAGACTGCAGCCTACATTCTGCAAGTTGTTGTTGAAAGGGCCAATGGGTAGGGTTTTGTTGGTTCGCATGAACAACTCTAAACCTGGGTCAGGCCCCTTTAAGCGAAAAAATGACGGGTATAGAAATAACATGGGATGATTTGCATCATCAGTCATATTTTCTCCCAGACTTACATGAAATAGAATCAAGTTTGTCTAGCCCTTTGTCAACTGGTGGTGTTCACACAATTTAAAACCCTTTGGCTTGAGCAAATATTTCTTTTGAAGGTAACATGTCTTTCATTTCAGAAATAATTTTGGTGAACATCCCCAGGGATCCCAATATAAATGAGAGTATTTTCATCGGACCTGAATGCTCCCCTGAGGAAATTCAAATTTATACCGATATTTTTAAAGAATTCAGTGATGTGTTTGCTTGGTCTTATGAGGAAATGCATGGAATTGATCCATCAATAGTTCAGCATGAGATCAAGAATTACATGAATGCGAAGCCTATAAGGCAAAAGCTTTGGTCAGTAAACCCTAGGCAAGTGGTAGCTATCAAAGACGAGGTTGCGAAGTTGCTTAAGGAAGGGTTCATATACCCCATTTCGTTGATTGAGTGGGACTCAAATCTAGTCCCAGTTGATAAAAAACAAGGAACGATCAGCGTATGCATAGACTTTAGGGATTTAAATAAAGCTTGTCCAAAAGATAATTTACCCACACCTTTTATTGATCAAATTATCGATGAATGTGCGGGAAATGATATTTCCTCCATCATGGATGGTTTCTTGAGTTATAATCAAATTACTATTCGTTGTGAAGATCAACATAAGAAAAAATTTATCTACCCCTCGGGTACCTTTGCATACAAAAATATGCCTTTTGGCCTTAAAAATGTTGGAGCGACTTTTTAGTGGGTCATGTCCTACACTTTCCATGATATCAAACATATCATAGAAGCTTATTTGGATGACCTAGATGCTCGTTCAAAAGAGAATTGATCATCTTCATCATCTTCGATTAATTTTTGAGCGATGTTGTAATTAAAAAATCCAGTTGAATATGAATAAATGCATTTTTGCTCTCACGTCCGGTCAGTTATTGGGAATAATAGTATATAATGAAGGGATTCATGGAGATCCTTTCAAGGTTGAGGAAATACTTCAATTGCATGCCCTGTCTACCATCCGTCGACTTCAAAGTCTCTAAGGAAAAGCCAATTTCTTGAGGAGATTTATCATCAATTATGCTGAGATCACAAAGGGATTTATGAGATCACTGAAAAAAGGATTTCCATTTCTATGGGATGATTTAGCTCAACACTCGTTTGATGCTTTGAAAAAAGCATTGACCTCTGCTCCTTTACTGAGTCCACCCAATTATAGCAGGGATTTCCTCTTATATATCGTTGCGACAGAATCAACCATCGGTATGGTTTTGGTTCAGGAAGACGATGCTCTCCATGAGCATGTGATTTATTATCTGAGCCGAGGCTTGGTAGGTCCTGAATTATGATACTCTCCTATAGATAAATTATCTTTGGCAATTGTTCATGTTGTCCAACGACTTTGACACTATATTCTTCTTAGAAAAACTTTTGTCTTAGTGGTTGTCAACCCATTTCAGTTTGTTCTTAGTAGGCAAGTGATTGGGGGAAAATATAACAGATGGATTTTTATTTTACAAGAATTTGATCTCGAGTTCTTGTCAGCCAAATCTATGAAATATTTAGTATTTGTGGAATTAATCTTAGAGTTACGTTGTGAAGAAGAAATGGTTTATGGGGAATCGTTCCCTAATGAACATCTTTTCCTTATTTCTTCACAAGATCCTTAGTATGGAGATATTATAATAAATCTTTAGACTTCGAAGTTTCCTCTCACTTTTTCAAAGGATGAGCAAAGAAAATTGAGTCACTTAGCTAAAAGTTATGTTATTATCGATGACACTTTATATCGTCATGGGATTGATTCAATCCTTAGATGTTGCTTAACCTTAGAAGAATTTGAGTCAATGCTGAATGATTTCCATAGTGGCTTTTGTGGTGGTCATCTATCTGGGCTTACTACAACCCAAAAAATATTGTGTTCAGGTTATTTTTGGCCTTCAATTTTCAAATATTGTGTTGAAACGATCAAAACATTCCATCCTTATCAGGTTTATACTCAGAAAATGTGCGTTCATCCAGCTACGATCTTTCATGTTATTACCATCAGTCCATTCACAAAGTGGGGCATTGATTTTACAACTTGTAACCCGCCTTTGGCAAGGGGTCATAAGTATATTATTGTAGCAATGGACTACTTTACTAAGTGGGCCGAATCTATGCCTACTTTTGCGAATGATGGTGAAACAACAGCCCTGTTTATATTCAACCAAGTCATTTCTCATTTCAATATTCGAAAGGAGATTGTCACTGACCATGGCATTCATTTCTAGAGCAAGATGATGGTTGAATTGGCTCTCAATTTGGGTTTCCGGCAAGAGCATTCATCTCCTTACTATCCTTAGGCCAATGGTTAGGTGGAAGCTGTGAATAAATCCCTGAAAGTTATCTTGTAAAGGACAATTAATAAATCTTGATCTAGTTGGCATATCATGTTATATCCTGCACTTTGGGCATACTGGATGTCTGTTAAGATTGTTACGAGTTTCACTCCCTTTAAACTAGTTTATGGTTTGGAATCGATCTTCCTTATGGAATGTGAAATTCCTTCTCTTAAATTAGTTGTAGAACTTCTTCTAGAAACTTCCATTCTTGAAGAACGCCTCATTTATTTGGGACATCTTGATGAGCATTGTCGAGATGCAGCCACAATCAACAAAGCTCATAGAAAGAGAGTGAAGATCCAATACGATAAGGTTGTGTGTCTTAGGGTTTTCTCTGAAGGTGACCTTGTCCTAGTCTATGACCAAGACAAAGACGCCTTGGGAGTAGAAAAGTTCAATCCCATGTGGTACGGTCCTTTCATCATTAAAAAGGTCTTGAAAAAAGGAGCTTATGAATTGGTTGATTTTGATGGAAATGAGCTGGCGAAGCCCAAAAATGGCCTCTATCTTAAAAAGTATTATGCCTAGGATTTTTCCTAGCATTTTCTTGGCCTTGTAGATATTATATATCTTTGTGCATATCTATCTATAGGTTTCATAGTGATATCGATATTTTTAATCTACTTTGGCAAGTATTAATGGATGATTTGGTATATCTAGGGTTTTCTAATGGTGCTAGTCGACATACCCCGAATTTGGCTTTCGCGACTTGGGTGATTTATTATCCATCTGGTTAGTTGTTGGTTTCAAGAGGCATATGTATCGGCCCTGCTTCAAATAACGTTTCCGAATATATTGTTGTTGCTAGATTACTATTGTGTGAGAGATCCTTATTTATATCGCCAATTTCTAAGAGTGATTTTATTATAAATATCATTTAATTTTATCACATTTATTCATATTCCATGTTCAGAAAAATCATTTGTTGATTCCATAGCTAATCAAGCATTAGATTGGCCTATTAATCATTCATAACATTAAAACAAATAATAAATAAAAAATCATATGTATATATGGTCATCACATCATGAAACCATCTGTATATAGATAGAAGTTATATGTTCAAATACAAAATCAAGACAAAATGTCCTACAAAATTAGGGCTTACGCCCAATCATGTCTATAAAAAATACCAGGACATCTCTAATCTATATCTGTGGGCCCTACCCTAGATGTGCATCTCAGATGAAGACGATGGTAGTCGCCACCCATTGGAAAATCCACACCCAGTCTCGTGGTACTCTTACCATGCATCTCTGCATTGCCTTTGTTAAATCCTCCACTGCTTCCATAGGTGCTTGTTGAGTCAAACACTCTAAGTTCCTCTGTACGACATGGATAACTATCTCAGTCTCAGCAGCAACACCCTTTACGACCCTTTTTTGATGCATATGTTTGAGTAGACCCTGAGGTGTTACTAGTCCCACATCTATATCATGATCAAACAATTTGGTAAGAATTTTTCCTTATAAAAAATAATTTCAATTCATATTTTTGAAATCCAAAAATATCAAATAATATTAAAAAACTTAATTTTTTTGTACCAATGGCACCCCATGCAGCACTGGGTGGAAGCACCAGATCTAGATCTGCTCTAAAATCCATGCATGCATATGGGTAGTCCTCAATAGCAATGATTTATTCTCCAACCAAAGGAAAAAATCATCATAGAATGCCATTCTAGGGACCGCACCACCCCATAGTCTCTTCATTAAGTGTTGGCTTATTTGGGCTTGACCCAGGTTCGGAAGAATTATTTAGCCAAACAAATCCCGTGGCTACTGGCCCTTTCGACAAGAGCCTGCGAAGCGCAGACTGAGGTCTCACCCGAGGTAGCAGGGGAGGGTGTTGGAACTAGGTTTCCACACCCTGGTGATGTCTTGGATGTGATTTGGGGCTCACACGCTATTCTGCATCCTCGCACTGCACCAAATCTGTGCAGATCAAAATACCCTTAACATGTTTATTATAGATTGAATCACTTATTACCAGTTTGATCTAGTTAAAACGGTCTTTGAGAAAACATTTATTACTTTTCGTTACTTCGCACATCAAGATTAACCCAGTTCACATGTATTCAACAGTAGCAAATGCCGAGATCATAACAGTTTGTTTATCATAAAAGAGTAAAATCGCAATTAACACAGAAATTAGAAGAAACTTATCTTTATTATCAATCTTCAACAATACATCTAGATCCACCCTATGCACTCAGCTGCAGAGGTCCGTGCACATAGCTACGAACTTTCCAGGCCTCTGCACACACAGCTAAAGAGCCTCTACCTTCTACCCTACTCCATCAACTCGGACTTACAATTACTCTCAGACTATTCACCCATTACATTCCATCCTTCGAAAGAACTACCTGCCCTCATGAGCCCCACTCTATTTATACTTTCCATTGGCTTGCGATCCCTCCGCGGGCTGACTCTATTACTATTTCTTTACATTATTTTTGGGTAGGCTACCCTTTGACTCAACCTACTATAGTTTGCCCTCTGCACTTACCGCAAAGTCTTTTACCCTAATATTACCCAAAATTTTGGGCTTCGCACCCCATACTCGTTCTGCGAGGCTTACGCTACCCAACAGTCCCCCACCAAAATCATCATGACTCGTCCTGAATCACTAAGCTGGTGCATCCATTTTTGTATGAAGGTTGTTTAAAAATTTCTGCGCCATGCATGTCTCTTCAAAAAATTCTGCGGCGGTCCGTTGTACCAGTGCCACACGGGTCGCTGATGTATTTGTGTCTAATGGGTTTGCTTGCTTAGAATCACAGACTACCTGCATCTGTGCTATATTGCCCTCCATCTTTGTAGAAACAGTAAACGTTTCATCGATCCATGGCTGAATGCGATCTTTAAGCTCTACCTCCTTTTATCGTGCAATGTCCATTTGGGCCTTGAGAGCCTGAGCTTCCCTCATCTGAGCTAGTCGTTGTGTGATAGTGACCATTTGTGCATCTTCACGAGCTGTATCAAAGGCCTGCTACAATGTACATACCTCAGCTTCCACGTGCTGAACGGTGGGGTCCTCCTGGAGAGATGTAAGTCGGCCAATAGACTGATCCAAAAGTCCTGAATATTCTCGGACTGTGCTTCGCATGGTTTCCATGCCTTCTTGAATTTCTACGTGACAGTGTCCATCATCAGGGCGGGGTTGCTGTGCCTGGAGCCGAAGCTCTACAATCTGTAGGGAAAGCTCCCCTTGTGCTCTTGCGGCCTCTTCCTGGACCATGTGGACTTCTGCGGCCATGTGTTGAACCTTGGTCAGAGTTGGAAGATCCTTAGGGATAGCTACCCTCAAAACTGTGCAGCATGCTTCTATGACGACTTGTTCGACATTCCTGTAATGCTCGACCCAGAAAGCATGCTGAAGATTGACCTATTCAATCTTAGCTTTCTACTCCCGTAAAGAGTGGAGGGTGTGCCCTTCCCTAGCGTGGAGTTCACTAGTGAGCCCATCCTATAATTGAAAACATATGCTACTAGGTAGAGCGGCCAGATATAAATCCCAACTACCCTCATCATCGGGTCTGGTAATAGCAGCGACTGGCAATGTTATAGTGTTTGATGCAAGCACACCCATCAGTGGCTCAGTCATACCTGTGTTGTTGGCGAGGTGAACCTTGCCCAAAGATTGTGCCTGCAATGTTTCCAACTGCTTCTGGATTTCCCCCAACACAGTTGTATGTTCTGTAACTAGAGCAGGAAATGCAGAGTTTGCTGTGAATTCGCTTTCCAACCCCTTTGTTACTTTGGATTTTTTCCTGATGCTTGGTGGGTCCTCCCACCATGATTGTTTGACCTATTCTCCGGGTGCCTGAGTGTTTGTCTCCTATGCTGGTTCTAATTCCTGCGCTACCGTAGTCTCTTTAGCTGGCGGGTTCTGAGAAACCGCTTGTTGCAAAGCGAGTTGTTGTTCCTGTCATGCTTTTTCTACCAAATGCTGGAGCCACTGCTATTGTTCCTTCTCCTGCTACTTGGCAGCAAGTTGGTCTAGGATGGCCTTGTCCGGAGCGCACCATTGGAGAGGCCAGTTTGCCAAAACCCCATAGATTGCTTTGTCCGTTGCGATGAATGGAAGTGTGGTCCAAGATTGGTCTGAGTTCTTTCATGCCCAGATGTACACATGATGTATGTCGGCTTTAAACTCGGCCATGCTTTGGAGATTATTATAGATTGTGGGAGACATGCGCAGTTGGCGAGCAATCTGGATCCGTATTTGTTCTACCATGGAAGTCCAAAATGCTCAAATGACAAACACCCTTGTCACATCCCTTGTTCCGCATAGCACCATAAACCGTACTGCCTTAGGTAGGTCATCTATGATGCTAGGGAACTGGCTGTCCAATGGCAACATGCTTGTTACCAAAAATATTGACGGAAGCAACCAGGCATAATGAAATGTCCTGCCTTTGTCCTGTAATTCTCGGCAGTTGGTTAAGAACTCTATACATAAGAACTATGCCCAATTAAACTGCACCCCTTGGGTGCACTGCCCAGCTAGTGCAATGACAGAGGCAGGTACCTCATATGTATGACACTTCCTCATGAGTTTTCCCCTGAGGAGTTGTGTAGCCACTCAGACGAGGTAGTCGTTGATGCTAGCTATGACATATCCGCACTTTCCTTTCACCAGCTTGTACTGCATCTTCATTGTTTTGGGGAGGCTGACCTCGCTGCTAGTTCCTATGGCATTAGTGGGGTCATCTCCTTTCAGTGGTAGGTGCATTATGCAGTGGATCAAGTCAGCTGTGAGTGGAATCAACTCTTCCAACCATAAGAATCCATCATGTATAAGACATAGGAGTTGCCAGATCACAAAGGCCATAATAGCCGCACGATGGTAGTGAGGTAGCCATCAGAGGTTGAGGATCGCGACCCTCTCTATACCTAGCAGCCACACCCATGGTAATAATTTGTCTGCAGCCAATTCAGGGAACTTATCACTATCGGCCTGTTACACAAAAATATCATCACCATGATTATTTGCAGTCAGTATGGGTCTATCATCACTTGTACTGTCCTCCTAAGCAAGTCTCAGACCTCAGCTCTTCAAGTCAAGCTTTGAAAATGAGAGAAAGACATTGAAAATCAATAAAACTCTAGTTCCGCACTTTCTCTCACTGTTACCTGTAGTCCCGCACCTCCTGTTTACAAAAACTGCGGACCTGCCCGCTCTGTCCCTAAAGGTGTGGGTGCGGACCCCTGTGAAAGTCAAAAAGGTGCAAGTTTATTCTAAAAAACTCACTTTGGGTTAATTCTAGATGATTCTAGAAGGAATTTTGACGTGGATTTGCCGCTCTTAGGTGGTTCATGCATCCCAAAAGAGAAGGAGCTAATCCCTTGATGAGAGGAGCTATCCCTTTGAAGGAGGGCTTTATCCCTTTGAAGGAGGACCTAGTAACTTCCCTCCATTGCACTATAAAATCAGGCATTGGGCTGGTTGCTGGAGAGGTTAGAAGCTAAACATTTTTTAGGGTAAATGCTGGTGAAATTAATACTTCCTAGTTGAGCTTAAGAGGAGAGATCACATACCTTTTTGGCTTCATTGGGAAGAGAGTGAAACTTGTCAAAGTAGAGGAGATTTCTTGCTGGACCCTAGGAGGAGCTTATACAGCGTCAAGGCACTGGTTGTAAAGTTCTTCTTCTTTTGAATTAATACAATCAAACTCATTTTTCTCAACAAGTATCTCATGTTATTTGTTTCATGAACTCCTTGACTTTCATGTTAAATATGTTTTATGATATTGGCTTTTCAGGTGCTATTTAATTTGTTTGCTTGTTTGTGTTTACAGATTCGCGACAAAGGAGCTCATTTGGAATCGAAGGAGCGAAGGCTTCCACAAACTTGCGTTGGACCTAAGGTAGGCCCTAAAAACACTTGTTTGCCTTTGTTTATAAAAGCATATTTAGAGAAAGATAGTGTGTGATTGGTTTGCTTGTCATTAGGTCTTCTTTAGATTCTAGGAAGGTCTATCTTGTCCGCAAGATCGACTTATTCTGTGTGACAAAATGGCGACTCTGCTGGGGACTTGATTTTTTCCTTGTTTTTACTTTGACCTGAGAAACTGTGTTTTTTGTTTCTGTTTTTGGCTTGTTGTGTGTGGAATTGGGTAGAGTTTGTAGATCCAGGGTTATTTTTCATTTTTCATAGCTTTGGTAGAGGACTGCACCCTAGCCTTTTAACACAGTGCGTACTTATCCGCACTTTTGCTTTTAGCACAGAGTGGGACCACACCTGTGTTAACTGTGGGCCTGCGGACCCTGTCAAAATTTTGAAAAACCTAAGATTTCCTTTGTTAGTCAGCTTAGTTTTTGTTTAGAAGTTATTATCTACTGCCCAGACCTGCATATAACCTGTCAGAAGCTTTCCTTACGTTGATTTCATTGGTGTTAGGGTTTTAGGTGAAATTCCTAGGAGTTTTGCTTGTTGGGCTTGTTTTTCGTTTTGGTCTTGTAGTAGCTCTGAGCTTAGAAGTTGTAGGGACCTCAGATCACCTTGGTGTCTACTAGCCTTCGTATGAGTCTGACCATTTATGAAATCTCCCCTTGTTGAGGAATCCGCTTTGTGTTTTCTCTTTACAAAACTTCGAAAAGCTTGTGTTTAAAAGTTCGGATTTTCATTTTTTTTAAAAAGAAAACAAAATTGGTTGTTCTTGACAGATTTGTGATTCTGCATAAATTGGTCCTTAGCTTACATCTAGCTAAGTAAAACATCCTTAAAAATACATCTTGTAGGCTTTGACTTCAAATAGGTTTTTATAATTTATAGATCTCAAAGTTAGTCATTTCCATAGTTTTGAGTGTTTTATAAAAAATAAAAAAAATCTCTTTTGGAAAAAGTTTGTTTTTTGTAGTGGTTGAGTGCTTTGAAACGAAAAAGGGAAATTTTTGTGAAATAACTAGTTGTCTCGTTTTGAGTGCATTGGAAAGGACAAAAGCTCTTCTTTTAATTTGTTTGATTAAGAAAGATTTGTGTTTACAAAGTATTTGCATTCTCAAACTCTTTCTTAGTTAGAAGTTCATCGAAGAGAAAAGGTTGTTTAAATCATCTTAGGTGCATTTTTAGTGATTTTGAGTCAAGTCTTCATACCACGAGTTTCATCTCCACACCTTTTGACTTAAACAAAAACCAATAAAAAATAACGCTTAAAGTAAAATTCATCTAGCAACATTTTTATTTCTAGGGCTCTGATACACCAACTTAGCTTAGGCTAGTGTCTTGGAGTAGGAGAGTAATTAACTCTCCAAGACAGTAAAAACAAACAAGTAGTTGTATCTTGTGGTAGGAAAGAAATCCAATTGTTGCATTTATGCTCTGGGAAAGCTCCTCTTAAAGGAGAAGCACGAGATCGTGTCCGAACTAGTGTGGGAATCAATCCTTCCTCATTGGGAACGACGCCAGATATTCACGTATTAAAAACGGTAAACCTCGAATTAACCATTGTCGAGGAGCCTGGGGTCACTTGTTGGTAAACCTTGGATTATGTCAAGGAGCCTTCAAGGGGATTGAGCTTACTACTCTGCCCTTGCGTGCGTATCAGATCGTAGACTGTTCCCCCAGGTATATTTGTTTCAGTTGGTAACCTTAGTGGCCATATTCTTTAGGATTCTTCCTGAGGTGACAGTGGTGGGAAGATCCCACTGTACCTGGAGCAGACATCGGCTAGACTCACTTGGATTTTCTGGGGGTTTCTCTTCACTCGAGACGGTTAAGTGGAGGAACTTGTGCCAATCTATTCATTAAGCAGGTTGTCGGGGTAATTGTTCCAACCGCCATTTCTGTATTGAACTCTGAGACGTTGGATTTCATAACCAACTAGTGTTTTCAGTACGAAAAGTTACTGTTTGTGTGTGTTTGATTTCCTAGATTCTTTAGGCGTGTGATTCAAATTTGTTTGGTTCTTTAGAGGCTTTAGGTGGTTTCATTGAGATTTTACTTTGTTTGCGTGTGAAGTAGTTAAAAGTTTTTAACCGTGGATGAATTACCGAGGAAGTCCTGTAGACTTCGGGGCCAACCTCCTGAGTTGTCACCGAGCCAGCTTGAAGGCTTGAAAGTCATCGTAACTCCTAGAGACAGTAGAGTTGGGTCACCTGAAGAAGGAGAGTCTTCTTTGGTGGTACATCCTAATTTTCAAGCGTTAGTAGCAGATTATAATCCGCAGTCAGTGTTTGTTTCTAAAGTTACTGGTAGCTTTTCATCTACTAGTGATATAGGTGAGGAACCTGAAATATCTTAACCTGAAAGTGAATTTGCTGCTACTCCGACATTGGGGTTTGCTTCTCCAGCTTCTAGTGGTCCCGGTTCACCTAGGGTAGAAAGAGTAATCACCCAAGATCTTCCTTCTGGACTTATAGCTACTGAAGAACTTGCTACTCTGGAAGAAGAAGTAGGCATCCCTATCCCTGAAAATCAACCTGTTATTGAGCTAAGGGAGCGTGAATCAATTTTTTACAGTCCACCTAGGAGCAGTACTTGGTATCTTTCTTTGACTAATTTCTTAGGAAACCCAGGGTTAAGTTTTTCACCACCTCACGTTCCTTATCACCCAACACCTAGAGGTTATTATCCTTCGTTAAATATGTCAAGACAGTCATCCATGTTTACTCAATCGCCTGAATCCTTTTTGTACGGCGGTCCTTCAGTTCCCTCTGGGTATCAGTCACTTTCTAGTACTTTTTCAGGAGCATCTCCTCAACCCATTGAGCAAGGGTTATTAACTGGAAGAAATGGTACTAAGCCGTTGAGCGTAGAAGATATTCTCATGATGTCAGGTTCTATTCCCAATCCTCAACCTCAAGGTGGCCAGTTATCGCCTGGGGGGCAACCTCAAAGTACCCAATTTGCATCTCGGGGGCAACCTCAAGGACAGTACATACCTACGGGACAGTACGTTCCTCAAGGTCAACCCTAGACTCAATATGTACCCCAAGGTCAACCCCAGTATCAATTTATACCTCAAGGTCAACCCGAGTATCAGTACGTGCCTCAAGGGTATCAACCCCAAGGTCAGTACTCAAACCAAGGTTTCCAACCACCCTCCGGTCAATCATATGTTCAAGGAACGGGAAATGTACCTTTGAATTATCAATCCTACCCTCAACCCGGTTATGGTCCTCAATATTCTCAACCTGTTATGGGTCCATACCTCGGAATGAATATAGTGTGGGATCCATCGCAAACTCAATAGGTGTTGCAGCCAAATGTATAGTTGTCATCTCAAACTGGACAACCCTTAGTTTCTGGTACACCCCAGCAACTAGTCCAGTCTAACATTCAAACTTCTGTACCTTCGGTAGTTTCTCAGCCTGAGCCTAGTATGCCTCGTACTCTGCCTCAAACGACTGCTGCAACTACCACAACATCTGTTCAATCTATCCCACCTACTTCTGGAGTATCGACAGCTCCGGTTTCTACTGTTCCTGTATCTACTCCTCAGACATCTTTACCACCGTTTGGATCTACGATTCAAACTTCGATTCAGATGCCTGTAGGACAACCTGGTTCAAGTACGGTTGTCACAAGTCAACCACAATTTACTTATCAATCGTACCAGGGACAGTACCAATTCAGTCCTGTTGTACAACAACCAGTCTATCAGTATCAACCGTACCCTGGGTACACTTATCAACAACCCCAGTACGGTCCGGTTAATCCTGGTTTTCCGAGAGGATACAATATCCCAAATGCAATTCCTATTCCTAGTTATCTCGGATATCCTCCTCCTGGGGCTAGTCTCATGACCCAGAGTTTTAGGGACCCTAATCGTTAGTTACCATTTATCACAACTTTATACTTGCATGACTTGTCGCGCCTAATGAACGATCCCATTAATTATCTTCCATTTTGGCCACCAATGCCGAATAAGTTGCCTAGTGACATTCCTAAGTTCGAAGGTAAATCAGGAGAGGACCCGTCGAACCATGTGATGACTTACCACCTCTAGTGTGCGTCTAACTCCATTTCAGATGATTCAATCCGTCTAAGACTTTTCCAGCACACTGTAATTGGTCTTGCGGCCAAGTGGTACATTGAGTTACCATGAGGCACTTTTTATAATTTTAGGCAGTTAGCTACCTCATTTTTAACTCATTTTCAGTTGCCAGTCTGATATGACAATGGCACGGAATTGTTAACTTCGTTAAAACAATCGACGTCCACTTACATTTCAGATCATATTCATGAGTGGAGACGTCGACAGCGTTTAGTGAATGTTTTTATTCCGGATCAGATCTTGGCTGAGTGGTTTGTAAAATATTTGTTGCCAAAGATCACTGAAGATGTAGCTAAAGCCGGAGTTGTTACTGAGGAGCAAGTAATTGCTCAAGCACAATACCTTGACTTGGTCTATACTCAGTCAGGTACGTTACACGAGAAAATCCCCGATCTTCCCAAGCAAAATCAAATCGTTGCAGCTCCTTCGGGATCTCATGCCACCGATGGTATGATTGGTACGTTAACACTAAAAGTAAGAAGAAGTGTTCCAAGAATTCTTCTCCTATCATAACCTTTCCTGATTCCCCGACAGGAGATTCTTCTACAGAGATTTCCGCTGATATCCACATTGTAGAGTCATCTACAGCCAAATCAAAATCTGGTGGGGAGAAGAAAGGAAAGAAGAAGAATAAAACGGACAAAAATTCAAAGGAGAAACTTGAAAAATCGGAATCCAATGATGAAAAACGCAAACCTCGTTATCCTTGTCTCATTTGTGACGATGAACATTTTACAAGAGATTGCCCTCATCGTGCAGAGGTTGCGAAGATTGTCAAAGTTTCCCAAACGCCTGTTGTTTTGAAGGATCCTTTTCCAGCTCAAGACAGTAAGATGATAGGTTCTTCCTCGAGTGCCAATGAAGAACCCATACTGATGATGTCCCATGTTAGGATTGCGACTCGATCGCAAGATTATGGTAGTAAAAGTCCTATTGATGGTAAAGAAGCAGAATCTTCTCATTCTAATCCATCAACCTCAGCTCCCGGTTCCGATCCACTACAGATCGAGAAACCCAATCCAGACTTGGTAATCAAACCGCCCGCCAAGGGTATACTTTGAAAGTCAGCTTTCAATCCACATGCGAGAGTGGCTCAGAACTATAACATTGTTGAGGATTTAGCTGTTTCACCCTCATCAATGTCGGCTTTAGAGGTGCTGCAATCATGTCCAGCACAGTGTAAATTACTTTTGTCGTCTATAGGAGCTGTTGACGTTCAGGACTCGAACCTAATAATTTTCGATATAGAAAATAGTACACCGTGTTTGCCTAATCAAATGACTTTCCAGATTACAGTGATAGTAAAAAATAGGCCTATACATCAGACTGTGATTGATGAGGGAGCCTCAACGTGTATTATGTCGATACAGTGTTGGAGATCGCTTGGTTCTCCTTCACTAAATCAATCCCCGATGATTCTAAAGGCGTTTGATGGCCGCGGGTTTCATCCTTTTGGCATTCTACAGGATTTTCCTATAGGGGTTGAAGGAAAAATCGTTAATCTAGATGTGGAGGTGGTTGATGCCCCTCTAGATTACAACCTTCTCTTGGGTCAAAGTTGGTCTTACGCTATGACAGTTGTTGTTTCATCGGTCTTTCGGGTCATAAAGTTTCCACATAATGGAAAGATCGTAACAATAGACCAGTTGGCTTACTTTTCATCTGACCCAGCCTCTTCTAAAAGTATTCAGCATGTCGGTAAAACGACTATCCCATATAAGGATGTTGGAGTAGGACTGGTTAAAGATGTCGGTTTACTGGTAACTTTTCCTTTTCCTCCAATCAACGCATCGTCTTCATTTGCAACCATTCATATGATTACATCAGACACCATTGTATATGATGATCCTTGGATCATTCCTTCTGAATCTGAGATAGACTCATTTGCTAATGTCATGCCTTTGAGTCCATATGAAATTGCGTATGAGGCCGTGCAATCGTTTACCGACCCATCTTCAACCGAAATTGACTTCATGAATGTGGTCCGTGAGGAATCACTTTTCACATCAAGCTCGGATTTAATTACGTTTTCTGAACTTGTTCACTCTGATGAGAAAATTCGTGAAATCCTATGTGTAGATGATTTACCATGGGAAGATTTCCATCACAGATCTTCGTTTTTACCCGAGAATGATCGTTTTGAAAATGATTTCTCATCAATTTTTACGACTGAATATGTCAAGGAACCTCAGAATCCAATGAAACACCCTGATTCCGAGTTAAATTTGGGGAACATCTCTCGAACTATTCCTATTGACATTTCGGTTAAGCCTGGAATTGTTGAGAACATTCATATAGGTGCCTCGTGTACAGATGACAAAAATCAAATATATAAGGCCCTATTTCAAGAATTCCGCGACGTGTTTGTCTGGTCCTATGAGGAAATGCCAGGAATTGATCCCGCGATTGTTGTTCATGAGATCAAGACTTACCCGGATGCTAAACCCGTCCGGCAACGTTTGCGTCAGATTCACCCAAGAAAAGCTGCTACAATTAAAGCAGAAGTTGAAAATTACTCAAAGCAGGTTCCATTTATCCGATCCTGTAACGGATTGGGTATTGAATATTGTTCTAGTTAACAAAAAGCAAGGAACAATAAGAATATGTATCTATTATAGGGACATTAATCGAGCCTGTCCAAAGGACAATTACCCAACTCCCTATATCGATCAAATCATTGATGATTGTGTCGGCAGCGAAATATTCTCCTTCATGGATGGTTTTTTCGGATACAATCAAATCAATATCCTACCTGCCGATCAACCAAAAACGGATTTCATTTGTCCATGGGGGTCATTTGCTTATTGCAAGTTACCTTTTGGGCTCAAGAATGTCGGAGCAACTTTTCAAAGGGCCATGTCTTATGCGTTTCATGACATCAAGCACATTGTGCAACCCTATCTCGATGATTTTCCTGCTCATTCATTACATCGAGCTGATCACCTTGTCCATTTACAAACAATCTTTATGAGGTGTAGGCATTATCGGATTCGGTTGAACCCACAAAAATGTGTCTTCTGTATAGAAACGGGTCAATTACTGGGGTTTGTAGTTTCGAAAGCTGGCATTCACATCGATCCCTCGAAGGTCGAAGCTATTGTCAAGTTGCCTCCTCCTTCGAGTCTTCGCCAACTCCAAAGTTTGCAAGGGAAAGCAAACTTTTTACGAAGATTCATTCCTAACTACGCCGAGGTTGCAAAGGGTTTTACCTAGTTGTTGAAACAAAATACTCCATTCTATTGGGATGAGATACCTCAGAAATCTTTTGATGCACTTAAACACGCGTTGACTCATGCACCGTTATTGCATCCTCCCAACTACAACCAGGATTACTTCTTGTATCTCGCCGCCTCTCATTCCACCATTGGAATGGTCTTAGTTTAGGAAGATGAATTCAGAACTAAGCATGTGATATATTACCTTAGTCGAACTTTAAGTCCAACTGAGCTAAAATACTCACATGTGGAGAAACTGGCAATGGCAGCTGTTCAAGCTGTCCAACGTTTTCGTCACTACATTTTACTACGTAAAACTACCGTGATTTCGGATTCCAACCCTATGATCTACATTTTGACCAAGAAATTGCTAGGGGGCAAGTACTCTAAATGGATTGTCATCCTGCAGGAGTTCGACTTGGAATTTGAAAAATCTAAGTCTAAGAAATCTTTAGTTTTTGCAGAATTAATGTGTGATTTCCCGCGTGCTGACACGGAGACTGTGGCAGAGGAGCCCATTGTGGACGAATCCTTGTTTCTAATCAGCACTTTAGATCCATGGTATGGGGATATCATCGTTTATCTCCAGACCCAATCCTTTCGGCCAGAAATTTCAAGGTCAGAACGTCGGAAAATTCGATTCTAGTCCCAACATTTCAGGATTATTGGAGATACTCTTTATCGCCGTGGGGCGGACTTTGTTTTTCGACGTTGCTTAACTCACGAGGAAGCTGAAAGGGTTCTAAATGACTGTCACTCTGGAGCGTGTGGCGGTCATATGTCTGGGTATGCCACAACCCAAAAGATATTGCGCGTTGGCTACTTCTGGCCGTCTTTGTTTAAATATTGTATTGCCGCGGTCCGAAAATGCCACAACTGCCAAATTTTTGATCAAAAGATGCTTGATCCACCTGCTCCTCTTCACCCTATAATTGCCGTTGGTACTTTTGCCAAATGGGGTATCGATTTTATTACATGTAACCCTCACTCGGCCGGGGGGAATGCGTATATCATCCTTGCGGTAGATTATTTTACCAAGTGGGCCGAGGCGATGCCTACATTTGAGGCAGACGGCAAGACAGCTGCAATTTTCGTGTTCAATCACATAATTGCTAGGTTTGGTGTCCCACAAGCGATAATCACTGATCATGGGCATCATTTTCGAAACGTTATGATGACCGAACTTACAGGCCAGCTTGGTTTGCGTCACAATAGTTCAACTCCTTATTATCCACAAGCTAATGGTCTGGTTGAATCCATCAACAAAGTTTTAGTCATCATGATCCGACGAATCATTGGGATTCATCGGTTGAATTGGCATAACATGCTATTTTCAGCGCTTTGGGCGTACCGAACTTCAATAAAAACATCAACAGGGTTCACTCCTTTCCAACTAGTTTATGGTCTGGAAGCTGTGTTACACATTGAATGCGAAATCCCGTCACTACAAATGGCCATCGAGTTACTTCCAGCCACTTTCGAAGAGGAAAAGTGTTTGTTATACTTGGCGCAATTAGATGAGAATCAACGTGATGCTGCATTAGCGATCGAAACTCACGCAAAACGTATCAAAGCTTAGTATGATCAGAATGTGACCCCTTGAAATTTTTCGGAAGGAGTTCTAGTCTTAGTTTATGATCAAGCTAATGATAAATTAGGCGCTGGAAAATTCGTTCCTATGTGGCATGGTCCCTATGTTGTCAAGCGAAAGCTAGCAAAAGGGGCCTATGAATTTGTAGACTTTGATGGGGACTCTTTGGGTAAACCCAGAAGTGATCTTTACCTGAAGAGGTATTATGCTTAAAGAATGGGTATGGAGATTTTTAGTTAGGATAGCTTTTCTTTCTAGCTGGTGTGTTTTAGTTTAAACAGTGTGCTTAGCTTAGAGAGTGTTTTTTCATCATTATCCCTGCTTATCTTGGTTTTACTCTTGATATTACAGATGTCGATGCCTCTCCAAACATACATTGGTTTCGCTGATGGTGCTTGTCGTAATACACGGAACATTTCTTCCGCAGCTTGGGTTATCTATTCGCCCTCTGACGACTTAGTATCTATGCATGGGGTAAGCCTCGGTCAAACAATGAACAACATTGCCGAGTATAGTGTAGTGATTGAGTTATTATCTGAATCTATTTCATTTGGGATTCAGAGTTTGATAGTGAGGTTAGATTCTGAACTCATTGTATTACAGCTTAATAGAGTGTATGCCATTAGAAATCCAGTGTTATTAAGATTATTTTTGAGAGTGTGTCTCTTGGAACGTGAATTTGATTATATTGAATATCAGCATATTCCAAGATCTTTAAATACATTAGCAGATGCAATTGCTTCTCGAATGTTAAGTATACATTTGCAATAATCATACATGTAAATTTAAAACCATTCCATAATATGATTTACAAGATAAGCCGGTAATAGTGATATATATATATATATATATATATATATATATATATATATATAGGAGTGTGTCAAAAAATACATCGTCCTCGATCATAGGTTGAAAAACACCTTATGATCGGCAAAAATGATAAGTACAAAAAACAAAAATGTCATATGTGCCCACAATAGGCGATCATCCTATCACTGGTGATGATCTTGATAAGAAACCACTATATGGGCCACCTTGCAAAGGAACCTCCTAAAAGGTCCTGGGACCCCAATCACATAGCGCTGAAGTCGACGAGGAATGTCATCTATAGTGGTCTCCGGAATATCTCCTGTCAAGCGCTTGAGATGACCCTCCAACTCGGCCAAAACCTCTGCTGATTCGTCCTGTGGGGCTGGCGCGGCTGCAACTGGTTGTTTCCTCTCGTAAGGCTGGAGAGCGGCTGGTCGCTGTCGACCCACATCTGCATTTGAAACTTTTGCTATCAGTTTTGGGACGATGGAAAAATAACAATAAAAATTAAAATAAGGAAAATGTTGAAAATGATTTTACCTGAGTCATCCCATTGCTCTCCTAGTGGAAGAGCCATGTCTGGGTCACCACGAAAATCTACCCCAGCGTAAGGGAAGTCCTGAATAGAAAAGACCTGGTTTTCCAACCATTGGAAATACTCAGGTTTGAATCGAGCAACCTCTGTCCTCTCGTCCGGATGACGGGCCATAACTGCGACCCATCGCATCCGTTTGGGCTCTCGAGGAAGCCCAACTCCAACAGTAAGGTGCTGTGGGATCAACATGTGAACCCTCTCTAGACTAAAACTAACAACCAAAGCCCCATAACTAAAGGTCTTTAGTTGTCCGTTCTTGGCCCTGGTCAGTTGGCCTTTCACATTGGCCAACACAGCATCGCACCAGTTGAAGCTGGTGCCTCGAAAGCAATCAACTGCCATACGCATATGGGATCCGGTGGCAATATGAAATGCGACACTCCCGCAAAGTCTGGTGACAGTAAACGCAATCACCATGAGTTCAGGATGGGATATGGTTTTTATGTCTATCCCTTTGTCTCTAGCCTCGCTGTTGCAGAACTCTAGCCAGAGGCTATCGACAGACTGGCCACCTGGCCTAGCCCCGAATAGAGTCAAGTCTTCGCCTCTCTTAGGCAAACCAGTCAAGAAATATATGTCCACCGGCTCGATTTCGAGCTGGTGGCCACCAATGAAGAAGCATTGGTTCTGTATGCTCCATTTGTCAACCAGCCACTGTAAGAAATCCACCTGAGCCCTCATGCCAGGAATGGCCCAGAATTTGTACAGGCCGCACGCCTTCAAAGCATCAAGCAAAGGTTGATGATTCCATGCAGCAACATCCACGTCCTCATGCTCTCGTTCACGCCAATCTAGCATGATGTACTCTCTGCATCAAGTAAAAAGATAAATTAGGATGCTAGAAATTATTTTGTTTGGGCCAATTTTGAGGAATTTTGGGTTAAAAACCCTTGCGGTAGGGACCGCACCCTCTAGGTTAGACACAGTGCGTGGGATCGCACCTTGTCTACATGGAAGGTGCGGACCCCTGACTTTTTCCCAATGGAGAAAAATTCGGGGTCCGTGGGTCAGCAGTGGTACACCTGCGGGCCCCCGCGCGCGGGTTTTTAGACTAAAAACCCTCCAAAAAATGAAATGAAAGCCTAAAACAAGAAATGAAACGGTTAAAAATGAAGAGTAGGATGATGTGGATTACCTGGAGAAGACGACGTTCGATTCCAACGGTTGGATTTTTCGCAATCTTCACGGGAAGTTTTCTGAACAAAAGCACTATTTTCTCACCCAAAACTCAAACGGTAAAAATGAATTGACGAAGCCCCTTTTTATAAGTTTTTTGAGTAAATAAATTGCAAATTTGTTTATGTTTCACTTTGGAAAGGTATTTTTGCAACATTTTTATCCATTTCAAACATGTATGAGTAATGTTTGCGTTTTTGTTCACGATAACGGATTATTCAGGCGAAATCTATCATTTTCGACGAAAAAACATTTAGAGTCACCTTTAAGCTCTTTTCTGACTCCTAAAACATGAAAAGATTGCCAAGTTTTTCTTTTAAACTCATTAAAACGAAATTAAAAGACGGTCCACTTCCAGCTCTTTTCTGACCGTAAAAACATGAAAAGATTGCCGGATTTTTGTCGTTTCAAATTTGATATTGGTTATAAAACGACGTGTCAATGATCACTTTTTTACTTTTTCGAATTAGGGACACTAATTACGAAAATTACTCCTTGGTTGTAAAAGATCAAGCGGTTCTCTCAAGTATTATTTTATACTTTTTCGGGCTTGGGAGACACAAATTTACGAAAAAGTTCAACCCTGGAGTCTTCTTAAGTTTTTTTAGACTCTCTAAAATTGAAAAACGCCGAGTTTCTCCTATACTGGACTCGTTAAAATTTCATAATAAAGGACTTGTTCAATTACAAACAGGAACGAACCACTCCTTCTTAGGGTTCAAATTTAAACTAAGTTGGACTCATCCGAAGGATGAGCTTATAATCAAGCAAATGTTATCCTCCTCAAGCTTGTCAAAAATAAAGAGGTACTTGCCAGAAATGGTGGGGGAAAAGAGAGAAAAATGAGCATGTTTGTCTTACTTTGTAACCACTCTTGAACATGACACTTTTATTCACCTGGGTTGGGAAATCATTTGCCTAACAGTTGATCAAACCACATTGAAAGTCTTCAGCCATTTTCTGGGTATTAACTTTGGGTCAATTGTCACCAAACCATCTGTCGTGTCGTTATGTGTTCAAGAGGTCATTGCCAATAAGCCATTCATCTGCAAAATATCTTTCATCCATCTTGACCATCCTTGAGTCAGTCCTTGCAACTAAATTTCTTCAACTTGATCTATGATTTCGTGTTTTGGGCTTGCCTGTGACGGATCGCTTTCTATCGACTTCAGCTCATTATCTAGAAAGATGATCTTGAAATCGTCAGTACCTTGGGATCTGCATGCCTCAATGGCAGGTTTCTCGCCTTTGATAACAGGTTGCATCATTGACCTTCGATCAAAGGATTCTGTGACATGTTCGACATCAACACATTTATTCACATCTCATGGATTGTACTGGGTACTTTGAGAGCCATTGACATCACTGGTGGTTTCTCTCACACTTGTTAACAGTTTACATCATTGACTGGTAATCAAGTGGTTTCTACCATGTTCGACTTCAACAAATTTATTCGCATGGTTAGAATCGTACTGTTTCGGGAAGTAGAAATGAAGACCCTGGATCTAGTTTCCACAATCCAGGCTGCAAGGAATTTTGTATTCATTATATAATAGACTATTCATAAACAGATGGTTGCGTCCATACTATGTCCACATGAGTCTATACTTGTGATGTTTTACAAGATCATTCCTGTATCAGAGCAGTAGTTAGTTTTCTAAGTTAGTTTTGATCTGAGTATGGGAATGCCTACCTCAGCGATGATATGATCTCATATATATATCTTGCATTGAATGTTTTTACAGGTTCCAACTGGGCTCTCCACAAGATGATCCTTGAAATGATAAAGTACTTCACTCTTCCTAAATGATAAATGAAATCCTCATCTACTACAGACTTCGCACTTTAGGGGGCAATCTATTACACAAAAATATCGTCACCATGATTATTTGCAGTCAGTATAGGTCTATCATCACTTGTACTATCCTCCTAAGCAAGTCTCAGACCTCAGCTCTTCAAGTCAAGCTTTGAAAATGAGAGAAAGACATTGAAAATCAATAAAACTCTGGTTTCACACTTGCTCTCACTGTTACCTGTGGTCCCGCACCTTCTGTTTACAAAAACTGCGGACCTGCCCACTCTGTCCCTAAAGGTGTGGGTGCGGACCCCTGTGAAAGTCAAAAAGGCGCAAGTTTATTCTAAAAAACTCACTTTGGGTTAATTCTAGATGATTCTAGAAGGAATTTTGATGTGGATTTGCCACTCTTAGGTGGTTCATGCATCCCAAAAGAGAAGGAGCTAATCCCTTGATGAGAGGAGCTATCCCTTTGAAGGAGGGTTTTATCCCTTTGAAGGAGGACCTAGTAACTTCCCTCCATTGCACTATAAAATCAGGCATTGGGCTGGTTGCTGGAGAGGTTAGAAGCTGTACATTTTTTAGGGTAAATGCTGGTGAAATTAATACTTCCTAGTTGAGCTTAAGAGAAGAGATCACATACCTTTTTGGCTTCATTGGGAAGAGAGTGAAACTTGTCAAAGTAGAGGAGACTTCTTGCTAGACCCTGGGAGGAGCTTGTACAGCATCAAGGCACTGGTTGTAAAGTTCTTCTTCTTTTGAATTAATACAATCAAACTCATTTTTCTCAACAAGTATCTCATGTTATTTGTTTCATGAACTCCTCGACTTTCATGTTAAATATGTTTTATGATATTGGCTTTTCAGGTGCTATTTAATTTTTTTGCTTGTTTGTGTTTGCAAATTCGCGACAAAGGAACTCATTTGGAATCGAAGGAGCGAAGGCTTCCACAAACTTGCGTTGGACCTAAGGTAGGCCCTAAAAACACTTGTTTTCCTTTGTTTATAAAAGCATAATTAGAGAAAGATAGTGTGTGATTGGTTTGCTTGTCATTAGGTCTTCTTTAGATTCTAGGAAGGTCTATCTTGTCCGCAAGATTGACTTATTCCGTGTGACACGGCCAAATCCAAATCTTCAAATTTGATGGTCGGAACATGTCCCCATGGCGAGCTGTCAAACCTTATATCATCTGGAAGAAGTGGGGTCTGAAGTTTGGTCCTTTGGTATCTTTGTTCACCCTATCCATGGAGACAGATATGGGGGAAATGACAGGATTTGGAACGCATCCACTTCGTCCTCATCGATCTATTCAAGGAGACCCTGAAGAGCCTCATCCTCTTCATTGTTGTCTACCGAAACGTCTTTGCCCTTATCGGCTGTATCTTGTTTGGTGAACCGTGGTGAGGCTTGGACTATGTGGGTCTTCTGCTTTGTCTTCTGCCTTCGTGGTGATCATGGGGATTTTGGAACTTGCTGTCCTTGGCTCACGCCTGCTAAAATTTCCTAATTCAACTTCATTTCTTCAGCGAATTATGCTCAAGTTCTAGCCATACTACGCATGGGTTGATTTGTGGTCGAATGTATACTGATCGATTATGGTATATAGGGCCAATGCGCCCGTATACTCCTGCAATCATAAATTAAGACCGTCACTTTCAACAACATCATTCCTTTGTGTTTCAGTATCATACCAATGTTCCCTCAGTTCATCTTAATGGATCCACTTCGGAACTTTCGTCTTAATGACTCGCTGCCCACTCCTTCTTATAGTATCATACCGTCTCTTGTATGGAAAGCAGTGCTAACAGTTATCTTTCAACTGGGCTGCACGGTAGTGCAACTCATCAACCACTGTTGTGATCGAGAAGACAGGGTAGTGTAGGCAGAACTCAGTATGCTAGATCAGCTCCCTGTAGACTTGTTTTAGTCTCGTGCCCTCTTTCAGTTGCTTGGGGTGCTAAGACTATGACCTTAACGACTAGTCAAGTGTCCACACCATTGGTGCAGATCTGTACTATCCTGACCTCCCTGTGCTGCGAGCATCATCCGAGTGCTTGGTCAGCTCGGGTTTTTTACCATGGATGTGTGTTTTGTCTTGATAGCCTAGTCCCCTCTGGGTTAGTTCTAGCAATATTCCGCGAGGGTTTGAGTCATCTTAGGTGAAAAAGGGCTGAGCTTCTGTAAGAATTGCGGCATGATATTCTCCTGAATTTAGTCCTTTCTACCATGCTTCGATCTCTGGATCGTACAATAAGGGTACTGTCAGCGCAGGGCCTGTAGCTACACGGCTTCTTCTGGTTTTTCTTTCATTGCCTAATACGGAGACATCTAGGTCGAAGTATCTGCAGCCTCCACGAAGTCATGTTAACATAGCACCACAATGTATGCTATCCCTTGGGCTTTCGTGGACCCTGTGGTCAGCTTCTGTCGATTCGTATTGCTGTGGGTTGCTCTTCTTAGTTTGTCTATCTATTGGTATTAATGTGTGATCGCAACCTCCATGCTTTAGCTTAGGCTTAACCACGCCTGCCTCTTTTGTCGATGTCCAAGCTTTTCGGGATGTGAATACCTTTGGTGCACCGAGTTTTGATTTCAAGGAGACCATTGTTTCTTTGGCAAATTTTGCGATCGACGCGATAGCTCCTACTGCGACCATTCTGTTACAATTCAATGTGGTTACTTCGTGCAGTCAATTTTGCTGTCGTTCAACCTCTTCATCTGAATCTGATGTGCAAGAGCTATCGTGGTCCCATGAGAGTCGTCCATCCATATTTGGGTTCACTTGGTCCCCATTTTGTGCAGTGAGCTGGTAGATACAGTCTAGTTCCCTGTCACTATCGTCGTCGTGGACTAGTTTAGTATAGCAAGCACCTTCAACTGGATCCAAAGGAATGACTACTCGGAGTGCATTCTTTTCGAATATTATTTTCCGCTTTTTGAGGTTGATGATTCCATTCATGTATATTGCCCAGTATATTCCTAGTAGTGCCGAATAGGGGTTACTGTCGTCCATGATTTCTATGACTTCAAAATCAGCGGGCATGCGGGCACCGTTGATATCTACGATAACCCCTTGCAATCTTCCCATCGGCAGGATCTTTTGTTGGTTTTCCATTCAAAATTGGATCGGAGACCATTGCAGTGTAGGCCTGCCCATGCGTTCCCAGGTCTATTTTGGTAGGAAATTCACATTGGAACCTAGATCTAAGATGACCTGGTCCATCTCATAATTGCCAATCTGGGCAGCCAGCCACATCTCCATCCAGTGAGTATGACGTGTTTGCCCAATTTCTAGATCATGCGCAGTTCGTCCACCCCTGCACATCTAGCTATTAATTCTTGTAACCCTTTCACTGTGTTGGCATCCCACAGGAGCTTCATACAAGTTTCTAAAAAGGCAGCTACCAAGGCATTATCCTGTTACAGGTCCGGTTGCTCCTTACTACCCGAAGTCGATGCTTTTGCAAAATTTTTCTTAGCCTCCAAAAAGGTTTCCTTTTCTTGTGCCAAATCAAATTCTGGTTGTTTTGTAGGAGCCTTATGAACCCACGTATCCTCTTCCGGCATTTTCCCCTTATCTTCCCCGGTAGTGGCACCTCTTCTGAGCATCATGTTTATGTTGGGGCCTTCAGTGCGGGGTTCTGCCTTCATCATCTAGAGGTTCTAGGTGGGACTAGCTGGGAGCACTCCTTTCTCCCTTAAAGATCTTGGAATATGTTGATATTCAATATAATCAAATTCACGTTCCAAGAGACGCACTCTCAAAAATAATCTCAATAACACTGGATTTCTAATGGCATACACTCTATTAAGTTGTAATACAACGAGTTCAGAATCTAACCTCACTATCAAACTCTGAATCCCAAATGAAATAGATTCAAATAATAACTCAATCACTGCACTATACTCGGCAATGTTGTTCGTTGTTTGACCGAGGCTTACCCCATGCATAGATACCAACTCGTCAGAGGGCGAATAGATAACCCAAGTTGCGGAAGAAATGTTCTGTGTATTACGACAAGCACCATCATCGAAACCAATGTATGTTTGGAGAGGCATCGACATCTGCAATATCAAGAGTAAAACCAAGATAAGCAGGAATAATGACAAAAAACACTCTCTAAGCTAAGCACACTTTTTAAACTAAAACACACCAGCTAGAAAGAAAACTATCCTAACTAAAAATCTCCATACCCATTCTTTAAGCATAATACCTCTTCAGGTAAAGACCATTTCTAGGTTTACCTAAAGAGTCCCCGTCAAATTTTACCAATTCATAGGCCCCTTTTGCTAGCTTTCGCTTGAAAACATAGGGACCATGCCACATAGGAACGAATTTTCCAGCGCCTAATTTATCATTAGCTTGATCGTACAATAAGACTAGATCTCCTTCCGAAAAATTTTGAGGGGTCACATTTCGATCATACTGAGCTTTAATACATTTTGCGTGAGTTTCGATCGCCAATGCAGCATCACGTCGATTCTCATCTAATTGAGCCAAGTATAACAAACATTTTTCCTCTTCGGAAGTGGCTGGAAGTAACTCGATGGCCATTTGCAATGACGGGATTTCGCATTCAATGGGTAACATAGCTTCCAGACCATAAACTAGTTGGAAAGGAGTGAACCCTGTTGATGTTTTTACTGAGGTTCGATACGCCCAAAGCGCTGAAAATAGCATGTTATGCCAATTCGACCGATGAATCCCAATGATTCGTCGGATCATGATGACTAAAACTTTGTTGATGGATTCAACTAGACCATTAGCTTGTGGATAATAAGGAGTTGAACTATCATGACGCAAGCCAAGCTGCCCTGTAAGTTCGGTCATCATAACGTTTCAAAAATGACGCCCATGATCAGTGATAATTGCTTGTGGAACACCAAACCTAGCAATTATATGATTGAACACAAAAATTGCAGTTGTTTTGTCGTCTGCCTCAAATGTAGGCATCGCCTTGGCCCACTTGGTAAAATAATCTACCGCAAGGATGATATACACATGCCCCCTGGCCGAGTGAGGGTTACATGTAATAAAATCGATACCCCATTTGGAAAAAGGAACAACGACAATTATAGGGTGGAGAGGAGCAGGTGGAGCGTGCATCTTTCGATCAAAAATTTGGCAGTTGTGGCATTTTCGGACCGCGTTAATACAATCTTTAAACAAAGATGCCCAGAAGTAGCCAGTGCGCAATATCTTTTGGGTTGTGGCATACCCAGACATATGACCGCCACACGCTCCAGAGTGACAGTCATTTAGAACCCTTTTAGCTTCCTCGTGAGTTAAACAACATCGAAAAATAGAGTCCGCCCCACGGTGATAAAGAGTATCTCCAATAATTCTGAATTGTTGGGACTGGAATCGCATTTTTCGACGTTCTGACCTTGAAATTTTTGGCCGAAAGGATTGGGTCTGGAGATAAACGATGATATCCCCATACCACAAATCTAAAGTGCTGATTAGAAACAAGGATTCGTCCGCAATGGGCTCCTCCGCCACAGTTTTTGTGTCAGCACGCAGGAAGTCACACATTAACATCCGCAAAAACTAAAGATTTCTTAGACTTAGATTTTTCAAATTCCAAGTCGAACTCCTGTAGGATCACAATCCATTTGGAGTACTTTCCCCCTAGCAATTGCTTGGTCAAAATGTATATCATAGGGTTGCAATCAGAAATTACTGTAGCTTTACGTAGTAAAAGTGACGAAAACGTTGGACAGCTTGAACAGCTGCCAATGCCAATTTCTCCACGTGTGAGTATTTTAGCTCAGTTGGATTTAAAGTTCGACTAAGGTAATATATCACATGTTCAGTACTGAATTCATCTTCCTGAACTAAGACCATTCTAATGGTGGAATGAGAGGCGGCAAGATACAAGAAGTAGTCTTGGTTGTAGTTGGGAGGATGCAATAACGGTGCATGGGTCAACACGTGTTTTAGTGCATCAAAAGATTTCTAAGCTATCTCATCCCAATAGAATGGAGTATTTTGTTTCAACAACCGGGTAAAACCCTTTGTAACCTCGGCATAGTTAGGAATGAATCGTCATAAAAAGTTTGCTTTCCCTTGCAAACTTTGGAGTTGGCCAAGACTCGAAGGAGGAGGCAATTTGACAATAGCTTCAACCTTCGAGGGATCAACACGAATGCCGGCTTTCGAAACAACAAACCCCAACAATCGACCCGTTTCTATACATAAAACACACTTGTGTGGATTCAACCTAATCCGATAATGCCTACACCTCATAAAAATTGCTCGTAAATGGATGAGATGATCAGCTCGATGTAATGAATGAGCAGGAAAATCATCGAGATAGGGTTGTACAATGTGCTTGATGTCATGAAACACATAATACATGGCCCTTTGAAAAGTTTCCCCGGCATTCTTGAGCCCAAAGGGTAATTTGCAATAAGCAAATGTCTCCCATGGACAAATGAAAGCCATTTTTGGTTGATCGGCAGGTAGAATATTGATTTGATTGTATCCGGAAAAACCATCCATGAAGGAGAATATTTCGCTGCCAGCACAATCATCAATGATTTGATCGATATAGGGAGTTGGGTAATTGTCCTTTGGATAGGCTCGATTAATGTCCCTATAATTGATACATATTCTTATTGTCCCTTGCTTTTTGTTAACTGGAACAATATTCGATACCCAATCCGTTAACGGAATCGGATAAATGAAACCTACTTTGAGTAATTTTTCAAATTCTGCTTTAATAGCAGCAGCTTTTCTTGGGTGAATCTGACGCAAACATTGCCGGATGGGTTTAGCATCCGGGTAAGTCTTGATTTCATGAACAACAATTGCAGGGTCAATTCCTAGCATTTCCTCATATGACCAGGCGAACACGTCGCGAAATTCTTGAAATAGGGCCTTATATATTTGGATTTCATCTTCTGTACACGAGGCACCTATATGAATGTTTTCAACAATTCTAGGCTTAACCGAAATGTCAATAGAAATAGTTCGAGAAATGTTTCCCAAATTTAACTCTGAATCAGGATTTTTCATTGGACTCTGAGGTTCCTTGACATATTCAGTCGTAAAAATTGATGAAAAATCATTTTCAAAATGATCATTCTCGGGTAAGAACAAAGATCTCTGATGGAGATCTTCCCATGGTAAATCATCTACACATAGGACTTCACGAATTTGCTCATCAGAGTGAACAATTTCGAAAAACGTTGTTGAATTCGAATTTGATGTGAAAAGTGATTCCTCATGGACCACATTCATTAAGTCAATTTTGGTTGAAGATGGGTTGGTAAATGATTGCACGGCCTCATACGCAATTTCATATGGACTCAAAGGCATAGCATCACCAAATGAGTCTATCTCAGATTCAGAAGGTACGATCCAAGGATCATCATAAACAATGGTGTCTGAAGAAATCATATGAATGGTTGCAAAAGAAGACGATGCGTTGATCGGAGGAAAAGGAAAAGTTCCCAGTAAACCGACATTTTTAACTAGTCCTAATCCAACATCCTTATACGAGATAGTCGTTTTACCGACATGATGAATGCTTTCAGAAGAGGCTGGGTTGGATGAAAAGTAAGCCAGCTGGTCTATTGTTACGATCTTTCCATTATGAGGAAACTTTATAACCCGAAAGACCGATGAAACGACAGCTGTCATAGCGTAAGACCAACTACGACCCAAGAGAAGGTTGTAATCTAGAGGGGCATCAACCACCTCCACATCTAGATTAACAGTTTTTCCTTCAACCCCTATAGGTAAATCTTGTAGAATGCCAAAAGGATGAAACCCACGGCCATCAAAGGCCTTTGGAATCGTCGGGGATTGATTTAGTGAAGGAGAACCAAGCGATCTCCAACACTGTATCGACATAATACACGTTAAGGCTCCCTCATCAATCACAGTCCTATGAATAGGCTTGTTTTTGACTATCACTAGGATCTGGAAAGCCATTTGATGAGGTAAGCGCGGTGTACTATTTTCTAGATCGAAAATTATTAGGTTCGAGTCTTGAACGTCAACAGCTCCTATAGCCGACAAAAGTAATTTACGCTGTGCTGGACATGATTGCAGCACTTCCAAAGCCGACATTGCTGAAGGTGAAATAGCTAAATCCTCAACAATGTTATAGTTCTGAGCCGCTCTCGCATGTGGATTGAAAGCTAACTTTCGAAGTATACCCTTGGCGGGCGGTTTGATTACTAAGTCTAGATTAGGTTTCTCGATCTGTAGTGGATCGGAACCGAGAGCTGAGGTTGATGGGTTAGAATGAGAAGATTCTGCTTCTTTACCATCAACAGAACTTTTACTACCATAATCATGCGATCGAGTCGCAATTCTAACATGGGACATCATCAGTATGAGTTCTTCATTGGCATTCGAGGAAGAACCTATCATGTTACTGTCTTGACTTGGAAAAGGATCCTTCAAAACAGCAGGCGTTTCGGAACCTTTGACAATTTTCGCAACCTCTGCACGATGAGGGCAATCTCTTGTAAAATGTGCTTCGTCACAAATGAGACAAGGATAACGAGGTTTGCGTTTCTCATCATTTGATTCCACTTTTTCTGGTTTCTCTTTTGAATTTTTATCTATTTTATTTTTCTTCTTCCCTTTCTTCTTACCACTGGATTTTGATTTGGCTGTAGATGACTCTACAACATGAATATCGGCAGAAATCTCCGCGGAAGAATCTCCTATCGGGGAATCTGGCAAGGTTATGATAGGAGAAGAATTCTTGGAAGACTTCTTCTTACTTTTGGTGTTAACCATACCAATCTTACCATCAGCGGCATGAGACCCTAAAGGAGCTGCAGCGATTTGATTTTTCTTAGGAAGATCGGGGATTTTCTCGTGTAACGTACCTGACTGAGTATAAACTAAGTCAAGGTACTGCACTTGAGAAATTACTTGCTCCTCAGTAACGACTCCGGCCTTAACTACATCCTCAGTGATCTTTGGCAATAAAGATTTTACAAACCATTCAGCTAAGATCTGATCCAGAATAAAAACCTTCACTAAACGCCGTCGACGTCTCCGTTCATGAATATGATCTGAAATGTATGTGGATGTCAACTACTTTAATGAAGTTAGTAATTTCGTGCCATTGTCATATCTGACTGGAAACTAAAAATGAGTTAAAAACGAGGTAGCTAATTGACTAAAGTTATAAAAAGTGGCTCGCGATAACTCAATGTACCACTTGGCTGCAAGACCAATTAGAGTGCGCTGGAAAAGCCTTAGACGGATTGAATCATCTGAAATGGAGTTAGATGCACACCAGAGGTGATAAGTCATCACATGGTTCGACGGGTCCTCTCCTGATTTGCCTTCAAACTTAGGAATATCACTAGGCAACTTATTCGGCATTGGTGGCCAAAACGGAAGATAGTTAATGGGATCGTTCGTTAGGTGCAACAAGTGAGGCAAGTCCAAAGTTGTGATAAACGGTAACTGACGATTAGGGTCCCTAAAACTCTGGGTCATGAGACCAGCCCCAGGAGGAGGATATCCAGGATAACTAGGAATAGGAATTTCATTTGGGATATTTTATCCTCCTGGAAAACCAGGATTAACTGGACCGTACTGGGGTTGTTGAGGTTGTTGATATGTATACCCAGGGTACGGTTGATACTGATAGACTGGCTGCTGCACAGCAGGACCGAATTGGTACTGTCCCTAGTACGGTTGATAAGTAAATTGTGGTTGACTTGTGACAACCGTACTTGAACCAGGTTGTCCTATAGGCATCTGAACCGAAGTTTGAATTGTGGATCCAGACTGAGGTAAAGATGTCTGAGGAGTAGATATAGGAACAGTAGAAACCGGAGCTGTCGATACTCCAGAAGTAGGTGGGGTAGATTGAACAAATGTCGCAGCAGTTGCAGTAGCCGTTTGAAGCGGAGTACGAGGCGTACTAGGCCCAGGCTGAGAAACTACCGAAGGTACAGAAGTTTGAATAGTACACTGGACAAGTTGCTGGGGTGAACCAGAAACTAAGGGTTGTCCAGTTTGAGATGACAACTGTACATTCGGTTGCAAGACCTGTTGAGTTTGAGATGGATCCCACACTAAGTTCATTCATGGGTAGGGACCCATAACAGGTTGAGAATACTGAGGACCATAACCGGGTTGAGGGTAGGGTTGATAATTCAAAGGTACATTTCCCATTCCTTGAACATATGATTGACCGGAGGGTGGTTGGAAACCTTGGTTCGAGTACTGACCTTGGGGTTGATACCCTTGAGGCACGTACTAATACTGGGGTTGACCTTGAGGTACATATTGATATTGGGGTTGACCTTGAGGTACATATTGAGTCTGGGGTTGACCTTGAGGAACGTACTGTCCCGTAGGTATGTACTATCCTTAAGGTTGCCCCCCAGGCGCAAATTGGGTACCTTGAGGTTGCCCCCCAGGTGATAATTGAGGATTTTGAGGTTGCCCCCCAGGCAGTAACTGGCCACCTTGAGGTTGAGGATTAGGAATAGTACCTGACATCATGAGAATATCTTCCACACTCAACTTTTTAATACCATTGTTTCCAGTTAATAACCCTTGTTCAATGGGTTGAGGAGATGCTCCTGCAAAAGTACCAGAAAGTGACTGATACCCAGAGGGAACAAAAGGACCGCAGTACAAAAAGGATTCTGATGATTGAGTAAACATGGATGACTGTCTTGACAGATTTAACGGAGGATAGTAACCTCTAGGTGTTGGGTGATAAGGAATACAAGGTGGTGAAAAACTTAGCCCTAGGTTTTCCAAAAAATTAGTCAATGAAAGATACCAAGCACTACTCCTAGGTGGACTGTAAAAAATTGATTCACGCTCCCTAAGTTCAATAACAGGTTGATTTTCAGGGATAGGGATGCCTACTTCTTCTTCCGGAGTAGCAATTTCTTCGATAGCTATAAGTCTAGAAGGAAGATTTTGGGTAATTATTCTTTCTACCCTGGGTGAACTAGGACCACTAGAAGTTGGAGAGGTAAACCCCGATGTTGGAGTAGCAGCAAAATCACTTTCAGGTTTGGATATTTCAGGTTCCTCACCTAGATCACTAGTAGATGAAAATCTACCAGTAATCTCGGAAACAGACACTGATTGTGGATTATAATCTGCTACTAAAGCTTGAAAATCAGGATGTACCACCAAAGAAGACTCTCCTTCTTCAGGTGACCCAACTCTACTATCTCTAGGAGTTACGAGGGCTCTTAACCCTTCAGGCTGGCTCGGTGAAAACTCAGGAGGTTGGCCCCGAAGTCTATGGGACTTCCTCGGTAATTCAGCCACGATTAAAAAAATTTAACTACTTCACACGCAAACAAAGTAAAATCTCAATGAAAACCAGCTAAAGCCTCTAAAGAACCAAACAAATTTGAATCACACGCCTAAAGAATCTAGGAGATCTAACCACACACAAACAGTAACTTTCCGTACTAAAAACACTAGTTGGTGATGAAGCCCAACGTCGCAGAGTTCAATACAAAAATGGCGGTTGGAACAGTTACCCTGACAACCTGCTTAATGAATAGACTGGCACAAGTTCCTCCACTAAACCGTCTCGAGTGAAGAGAACCCCCCAAAAAATCCAAGTGAGTATAGCCGACATCTGCTCCAGGTACAGTGGGATCTTCCCACCACTATCACCTTAGGAAGAATCCTATAGAATATGGTCACTAAGGTTACCAACGGAAACAAATATACCTGGGGGAACAGTCTACGATCCGATACACACGCAAGGGCAGAGTAACAAGCTCAATCCCCTTGAAGGCTCCTTGACATAATCCAAGTTTTACCAACAAGTGACCCCAGGCTCCTCGACAATGGTTAATCCGAGGTTTACCGTTTTTAATACGTGAATATCTAGCATTGTTCCCAATGAGGAAGGATTGATTCCCACACTGGTTCGGACACGATCTCGTGCTTCTCCTTTAAGAGGAGCTTTCCCAGAGCATAAATGCAACAATTGGATTTCTCTCCTACCGCAAGATACAGCTACTTGTTTGTTTTTACTGTCTTGGAGAGTTAATTACTCCCTACTCCAAGACACTAACCTAAGCTATATTGGTGTATCAGAGCCCCATAAATAAAAATATTACTAAATAGTTTTTACTTTAAGCGTTATTTTTATTGGTTTTTGTTTAAGTCAAGAGGTGCGGAGATGAAACTCATGGTGTGAAGACTCGACTCGAAATCACTAAAAAATTCACTTAAGATGATTAAGCAATCTTTTCCCTTCAATGAACTTCTAGCTAGGAAAGAGTTTGAGAATGCAAATACTTGTAAACAGAAATCTTTCTTAACAAACAAATTAAAAGAAAAGCTTTTTGTCTTTTCCAATGCACTCAAAACGAGACAACTAGTCATTTTCACAAAAATTTCCCTTTTCTTTCAAAACACTCAAACACTACAAAAACAAAGTTTTTCCAAAAGAGATTTTTTATCTTTTATAAAACACTCAAAACTATGGAAATGGCTAATCTTGAGATCTATAAACTATAAAAACCTATTTGAAGTCAAAGCTTACAAGATGTCTTTTTCAAGGATGTTTTACTTAGCCACAAGCAAACTAAGGACTAATTTGTCCAGAATCACAAATCAGTCAAAAAACAACCAATTTTTGTTTTCTTTTCTAAAAATGAAATCCAAACTTTTAACACAAGCTTTTTCGAAGTTTCGTAAAGAGAAAACACAAGGTGGATTCCTCAACAAAGGTAGATTTTGCAAATGGTTAGACTCATAAGAAGGCTGGTAAAAACCAAGGTGATCTGAGGTTTCTACAGCTTCTAAGCTCAGAGCTACTACAAGACCAAAATGAAAACCAAACCCAACAATAAAAAATTCTAGGAAATTCACCTAAAACCCTAACACCAATGGAATTAACCTAAGAAAAGCTGCTGACAAGTTATATGCAGTTCTGGGCAGGGGATAATAACATTTAAACAAAAATTAAGCTGACTAACAGAGAAAATCTTAGGTTTTCCAAAATTTTGACAGGGTCCGCAAGCCCACAGTTAACACAGGTGCGGTACTGGTCTGTGCTAAAAGCAAAAGTGCGGATAGGTCCACACTGTGTCCCAAGCCGAGGGTGCGATCCTCTCCCAAAGTTATGAAAAAAAAAAAAAAATCCTAGATCTACTAAATCTACCCAATTCCACACACAACAAGCCAAAAACAGAAACAAAAACACAGTTTCTCAGGTCAAAGTAAAAACAAGGGAAAAATCAAGTCCCCAACGGAGTCACCATTTTGTCACACGAAATGAGTCGATCTTGCGGACAAGATAGACCTTCCTAGAATCTAACAATATCTAGTGACAAGCAAGCCAATCAAAAACTATCTTTCTCTAAATATGCATTTATAAAAAAAGGCAAACAAGTGTTTAGGCCTACCTTGGGTCCAATGCAAGTTCGTGGAAGCCTTGCTCCTTTGATCCAAATTAGCTCCCTTGTTGCGAATCTACAAACACAAACAAGCAAACAAATTAAATAGCACCTGAAAAGCCAATATCATAAAGCATACTTAACATGATGATCAAGGAATTCGTGAAACAAATGCCATAAGACAATTTGTTGAGAAAAATGAATCTGATTGTATTAATTCAAATCAAAGAAGAACTTTACAACCTGTGCCTTGATGGTGTACAAGCTCCTCCCAGGGTCCAACAAGAAGTCTCCTCTACTTTTACAAGTTTCACTCTCTTCCCAATGAAGCCAAAAAGGTATGTGATCTCTCCTCTCAAGCTTAACTAGGAAGTCTCAATTCCACCAGCATTTACCCTAAAAAATGTTCAGCTTCTAACCTCCCTAGCAACCAGCCCAATGCCTTAATTTATAGTGCAATGGAGGGAAGTTACTAGGTCCTCCTTCAAAGGGATAAATCCCTCCTTCAAAGGGATAACTCCTCTCATCAAGGGATTAGCTCCTTCTCTTTTGCGATGCATGAACCACCTAAGAGCGACCAATCCACGTCAAAATTCCTTCTAGAATCATCTAGAATTAATCCAAAGTGAGTTTTTTAGAATAAACTTGCGCCTTTTTGACTTTCACAGGGGTCCGCACCCACTCCTTTAGGGACAGAGCGGGCAGGTCCGCAGTTTTTGTGAACAGGGGGTGCGGGACCGCAGGCAATAGTGAGAGAAAGTACGGAACCAGAGATTTGTTGATTTTCAATGTCTTTCTCTCATTTTCAAAGCTTGACTTGAAGAGCTGAGGTCTGAGACTTGCTTAGGAGGACAGTACAAGTGATGATAGACCCATACTGACTGCAAATAATCATGGTGACAATATTTTTGTGTAACACATAAGGTGTAAAATCATCCATATAAATTTCTACCACATCATGGAATAACTCGAAAAAAATACTCAGGATTGCCCTCTGGAAAGTGGCAAGAGCATTGCATAGGCCAAAAGGAAGGACCCTATAGGCAAAAGTACCCCAAGGACAAGTGAAGGTGGTTTTATCCTAATCTTTTGGGTTGATCTAGATTTGGTTGTACCCGTTGAATCCATCTACGAAAGAGAAAAACTTTTTCCCTACTAGGTCATCTAGCACTTGGTCAATGAAAGGAAGAGGAAAATGGTCCTTCTTTGTGTATTTGTTCAACTCCTTGTTATCGACACAAATCCTCCACTTATCATTTTTCTTTGGAACTTACACCGAAGGAGAGAACCACTAACTATTGGAGATAGGGTAAATGAATCTTGCATCTAGTAGTTTTTGCAGTTCTTCTTTGACTATATCTTTAAGAGCTCGATTCATCCTCCTTTGGGGCTACCAAACTAACTTGCAACCTTCTTTTATGTATATGTGGTGAGTACACACTGAGGGGTGCACTCCCTTCATTTCTTTGTAACTCCAAGTGAAGGCATCTAGATGTTCCTTTAGCATGTTGCATAACTTCTCTTCTTGGAGAGCAGAAAGAGATGGATTGATTTTCAAGGTTCTCTCAGGGCCGAATTCTATGGTTTTGACACAAAGGGGGTTGGAATCATCCAATAATAGGTCAATTGGATGATTGTTCTAGGTTTCCTTTACTACATCTTCTAAGGGAAATGTACTGGGAGTTGGACTTTGGAGTAGGTGTTCAATCAAATCATCTTCATCCTGTTGTCCTCCTCCCATGGTTATTTCTAAAGTATAAAGTTGGGTGGAATAAACTTCATCTTCTTCCTCCTCCTCTAACCATAAATGTAAATCATGCTCTAGAGATGGCTGAGCATGAGGGTATATGACTAACTGCTTGGACATATGCCCATTCTTGATGGTCATATTCCCAGCTTTGCAGCTAATGTAAGCATCGACAGTGGCCAACCAAGGTCTCCCAAGGATGAGAGGGTAACCAATAAGCTTATCCTTAGGCTGGAGAACTAGGAAATCTATAGGGTACTCCCAAGAGTCAATAAAGACGATCACATCCTCCACAATCCCATCAGGGGTCACTGTGGAGCAGTCTGCAAGTTGCAGAACTATTGTGGTCTTCCTCAATGAACCTTGGAGGTTGAGATTGAGCATGGTGTCCTTGGTCATCACATTAATGGAAACCCCAAGATCTATCAAAGTGTGTGGGACAATGGTGTCATTCATGTGCACATCTACTACAGGGCTTCCAGGGTCCAAATACTTTGGACAGATTATCTACCCTAGCATTAAGTCGGACAATTGTCCAATGGCATTAATGGTAGGGGCATATCTTCTTCACCTCCCTGGATGCTTGAAGCACTTCTCCTTAATCAACTTATTGTAAATTGGCACATATTTTATTTCTTGGAGAAGTGGAATCTTTACACATAGATTTTTCAATTCTCCCAGAAGTTCAGTCTCTTCTGGGGTAGGCTAGAGTGGTTGGGTTAATCTCTCAAGAAAGGGTGGATTAAATTTAAGAATGATTTGCTCTCTTTTTTCTTCAACCTCTCTAGGTGGAGGTGGAGGTTGGTTATCCAAGATAACTCTCCTAGATCTCAGGTTAATCTCCTAATTTCCATAGCATAAGCTGGATATGGTGTCTATCCACTGTATACATGCTGAGCCAGTCTGTTGTTTGGGTTTGGATTTTTCTAGGAAGGCATCTGGTTTACTTGGGTGGAGCAGAGTGTAACAGCTGTGGTTGGGTAAGTGGTGGAGGCAATAAAGCTGGAGCGTTGTTGTATTGGGGCCTCCACCCCTGGGGCAGTGCATTCCACTAAGTTTATGGTGGAGCATATGGTTGAAATGACTGGCTGGTTGGCTGGGAGTGATACTGAGATGCAAAGGACCAAGGAGGAGGTGTAGACTATGAAGGATGAGCAGGGGGTCCCCAAGAAGGTATGGATGTGGTCTGTTTGGGGATTGTAATATGCATGGGATGACCCTTTCTTGCTCTATTGGTATGGTCTAGGCCCATGAGGTCTCCTTTGGTTTATGTAGCAGTGCTACTCAGTGACCCCTTCAACTCCTTGATATACAACTTTGAGTCCAGGCAAAGAAGGGCACTTGTCTGTGGAGTGGTTTTCTTCACAGACTAAGCAAATTTCAATAGAATTTAATGGAAATTCATTGCTAGGGTGCCTCCTGGTGCATCTAGGATAGAAAATGGCCAAGGCTCTCTCTACTTCCTCCTACTTTCTCTTAATGTGCATAGTGTCCATTTATAAGGAAAGGGTTTGCAACATCTCACTCTTGAAATCTTCCAACATGTTTCCAATTTCACCCTTGATGGATGAGTTGGAAGATGATGTACTGACCATAGGTTGACTGCCCCTACCCTTTTTCCTAGCTACCCTAGAATGGTTTCTAAAGACAATCTTGATATCCTCATAGGGAAATTGGTATATGTATCCTCCTGCTAACAAGTGTAGGGTATCTAGAAGATCTTCCTTTAGTCCCTAAAGCAGAACCAACTTTAGTGACTTAGGGTCAAGTGTGCACCTGGCCCTTTTGTAACTAAGTTGGAATCTTTCTTCATAATCCTCTAGGGATTCATCAGTGCCTATGGTCATCCTAAAAATTTCCTCTTTAGTATCCTTTGACCGACAGTAGTATCGATACTTGTTATTAAAGGCTTGTTGCTTTAGTGCCCAAGTTGTGATTGTAGGTTTTAACCTCGTACAAAAATTAGCTACATACAAATTCTAAGAACAAAAAATAAAACAATGTGAAAGCATAACACATAAAACACACATACACAGAGATTTTCCCCTGGATCCCAAAACCGGAACTACCAGCTTGATTTTTCATTATGTTCCTTTCAACGTTACAATACATATATATATATATATATATATATATATACATGTTGAAACATCCAATACCATGGACCGAAAAACCATCGTGCCCAAAACCATATGCTAAAACCATGCACAAAACCATAGGTAGGTTTGTCCCACCTAATATAGGGTCCCAAAAAAAATTTCCCTGGGGCGTTGCCCTGGACCCTGTAGAAGGGGGCTACCCGCCCCCCTCAAACCCCCTATGACCCCCCGCTACGCAATCAGCGCAATGAAGGGGGGGTTCCACCCCCCCTCTAACCCCCTAGTTAACTAGGGTGGCTAGTCATGAAAAAAATATAACACAAACCAACATTATCCCACTTGTTGTTTTCTGTCCACAGGGGGCCACAAGAGAGCTTAGTCATTTATCCAGCCCTGCAACGCCCATTGTTTCTCTACACCAAGAGAACTTCTTAGAGCTCACAAATGTTGTCAATGCATCTACAGTATTCTTCAAATTATCCACCTTTACCAACAACACCCTTTTTTCTTCTATCATATCCCTCATAAAGTGATATTGAACATCAACGTGCTTTGTCTTTGAATGGTAAGCAGGGTTTTTTCCCAAGAAAATTGGACTTTGGCTATCACAGTCTATTCTTATAGCTCCCTGCACTAACCCCATACTTGAACAAAATCTCTGCAACCAAACTGCTTCCTTGCTTGCATGAGTGGCTACCATGTATTCTGCCTCTGTAGTTGATATGCCACTACAGATTGTTTCTTACTCATCCAACTAACTGCACCTCCAAATAGGTTAAACACATACCCACTTGTAGATCTTCTCTGATCCAGATCTCTAGCCTAGTCTGCATCAACAAAGCCACGAATATCCAAAACTTTGTCCAATCCTGGTATTCCTTGGTAGCACAAACCATAATCACTAGTGCCACATAAATACTTGAAAATCCACTTCACTACTGTCCAATGCTCCTTCCCTAGTTTTGACATAAACCTGCCCAATACTCCCACTGCATGTGCAATGTCTGGTCTAGTATAGACCATCGCATACATCAAGCTACCCACTGCACTTGCATATGGAACACGGGACATGTCCTCTTCCTCTTCTTGTGTCTTGGGACACTGTTCAACAGATAACTTTAGACCTATAGGAATAGGAACCTTCAATGATTTACTATCCTGCATTTTAAACCTCTGCAGTATTGTCTCGACATACTTCCTCTAGTTTAACTAGAGCTTCCTCTTTGCCCAATCTCTCTTAATTTCCATGCCCAAAATTTAGTTTGCAGCACCAAGATCTTTCATGTCGAATTTGGAGGACAATCAGGTCTTCAAATCTTGGATAATTTCTTTGTCATTTCCAACCAGTAACATATCATCCACATACAAGACCAAATAAATAACACGGTCACCATTAATTTAAAATACACGCAGCGATCTGCTTTGCTTTTGGTGAAGCCAAGTCCCTGTATAAATGCATCAAATTTCTGATACCACATCCTTAGTGACTGTTTTATCCCATATAGAGACTTCTTTAACTTGCATACCAGTTCTTTCTTACCCTTCACCGCAAAGCCTTCAGGTTGCTTCATGTAGATCTCCTCTTCTAGATCCCTGTGAAGAACTATTGTCTTCACATCCATCTATTCTACCTCAAAATCAAAAGCAGTAGTAACAGATAAAAGTAATCTAATAGAAGCTACCTTGGTAACAAGAGAAAAAATATCACGAAAATCAATTCCCGACACTTGGGAATAACCTTTTTCTATCAACCGAGCTTTGTGTTTCTCCACATTTCCTTCTACATTCGTCTTCTTCTTAAACACGCATTTTCTACCAATGGGTTTCCTTCTAGCCAGAAACTCCACCAGATCCCATGCCTCATTTTTTTGCAAAGATTCCATTTCATCAACCATGGCCTCTTTCCAGAGTTTGCCATCCTCTGAATGTGTTGCTTCCTTCACAGTTCTGGGATCATCATCAATAATAGATAAAGCAAAATTTGAACAAAAATCAGATGTACTATACCTTTTTGGCTTCCTTCTTTCTCGAACTGATCTTCTCATAATCAGAGTTTGTGGATCTTCATCTTCTGATGTAGAGTTTGATTCTTCCTCGTTTAGGTCAAACTCTATCTTCTCAGGTTCCTTTGATGGCACTTCATGTTTAATAACATCTTTCACCTCTCTGAGCACCACATATCATCTATACACAACCTTCCTTGTTATTGGGTTCCAAAGCTTATAACCCTTTAAACCATCCTTATACCCAATAAAGATGCACTTTTCAGATTTACTATCCAACTTTGTATTTTTCTCCTTTGGAGCATGTACATATGCATCACATCCAAATACCCTCAGATGTGAAATAGAGGGTTTCTTACCAGTCCATACCTCTTGTGGAGTCTTATCCTCCAACATTGATGAAGGTGATCTGTTGACCAGGTAACATCCTGTCTCCACTACCTCTGCCCAAAATTCTTGTCCTAACCTAGCACCACTGAGCATGATTCTTGCCCTTTCCATCAATGTATTGTTCATTCTTTCTGGTAAGTCCATTTTGCTCAGGTGTGTATGGAGTAGTCTTCTGTCATGCTATACCACACTTCTTACAGAATTCTTTAAATTCCTTCTTGCAAAACTCTCCACCGTTATCTTTCCTCAACACCTTTATCTTCTCTGTCTAGTTTTCCACCAAAACCTTAAATTATTTAAACCTGTCAAAGACTTCATATTCCTTCTTGAGGAAATATATCCATGTATTCCTTGAGAAGTCATCTATAAATGATACATAGTACAAAAACTTACCCAGTGATGGAACCTTCACAAGTCCAAACACATCACTATGCACAAGCTATAATATTTTTTCATCCTCTTACCACCAGAGGGAAAACTCACCCGATTCTACTTCCCATATACACAATTTTCACAGAAATTAAAATCCAGTTAGCTATTAGTCATACCTTCTACCATACCTTTACCATGAAGTATTCAAAGGCCCTTCTCTCCAATATGTCCAAGCCTTTGATTCCATAGCATGGCCTTTTCTCCAAAGACCACTAGATTTTCTGCTCCACTTTCAGGAACCACAGAACTTTTGCACCCATCAATAATAGTTCTACCTTGCAGCTTGTACAGAGTTCCAATCCAAACTCCCCGCATCAATACCCATTCTCCCTGAACCATCTTGCAAGTATCTTTCTCGAACATTGCTTTTACACCTGCATCATCCAGCTTACTTACAGAAATCAAATTTCTGGCTAATGCAGGAATATGCAGAACACCTAGAAGTGTTCTAATCCTTCCAACGATTCTAGCCTTCCTGTCATCCCCCAAGAAGACATCACCACCATCATATTTCTCATACTCGCAGAACCACTCTCTTTGGGGAGTGAAGTGAAAGGATGCACCTGAGTCAATCAACCATGCCTCATGATCTACATGTGTACTTGAAGAAGCCAAGTACACATCCCCACCTTCATCTGAGGTGGCTTTCTCCTTTGCAGAAGGAGCATCATCAAATCCCTTTCATTTCTTGGGAGCTTTAGATTTACATTCCCTTTTGTAGTGCCCTTTCTTTTCGCATTTCCAGCACACCACCTTTATAGGTTTTCCTAGAGATTTAGATCTCCCTCTAGATTTAGATTTTTTTTTTTTTTTTTTTTTTTTTTTTTTTTTTTTCTGTTCTGGGAACTTCCTCGTACAGACAAGTCATCACCATTCTAGCTCTCCATATTTTTCCATCTCATTTCCTCCATCAGTAAGGATGAGACTATTTCATCAAACTGCAAGGCAGTTGCATTGCTACCTATTGAAATAACCAGACTGTCCCACGAATCTAGTAGATAACACAACAAAATAATGCACTTATCTTCATCTAAAATTTTAATATCAACAGATAATAACTAACTTACCACAATATTAAATGCATTCAGATGATCTGTCACCGAGTCTCCATCTTTCATCCTCATGTTATACAACTTTTTCCGTACGAACAGTTTATTCACCAGAGACTTAGATTGGTACAAAGTCCCTAACTTGTCCCACAAAGCCTTCACCTTAACTTCCCCTGATACATTCAGCAATACTGAATCTGAGACACACAATTGTATTGTGCTCTTTGCCTTCCGATCCAACTTCTTCCATTCTTCATCGGACACTCCCATTGGTTTAGTACCTGGATCTACTGCAATCCACTGATCTTCATCCACCAACAGATCCTCCATCTTGAGTTTCCATAACTCAAAACTCTGACCATTAAATTTCTCAATCTCTATCTTTCCACTACTCGCCATCTTCTTTCACCACAAGAATCGATCCCGCAGATCTCCCACTGAACAGGGTCTACCACAAGCTCGAGCGAAACACCTCAGCAACAAAGGTGTCCCATTGAAGCCAAAACAACTCTGATACCAAATGTAGGTTTTAACCCCATACAGAAATTACCTGCATACGAATTATAAGAATAGAAAATAAAACAATGCGAGAGCATAACACATAAAACACATATACACAGAGATTTCACCTGGATCCCAAAACTGGGACTACTAGCTTGATTTTTCATTATGTTCCTTTCAATGTTACAATACATATATATACATGTTGAAGCATCCAATACCATGGACCAAAAAACCATCGCGCCCAAAACCATGTGCTAAAACCATGCACAAAACCATAGGTAGGTTCGTCCCACCTAATAGAGGGTCCCAAAAAATTTCCTCGGTCTGCTGCCCCAGACCCCATAAAGGGGGGCTACCCGCCCCCCTCAAACCCCCTATGACCCCCCGTTGTGTAATTGGCATAATGAAGGGGGGGCTAGTCATGGAAAGAATATAACACAACCCAATAGTGATGCTATCCCCAAGTAAACCCATGAACTAGCATAATGTTGCATCCTTGAGGGTAGATGGAAATAGTTTTAACTTCTGCTCATCATCTGTATAATCATAGGTTCTTCATATAACAGCAAAATCAAATAGGAAAGTGTCAGGATCTTATGTGGTCAAGCCATGGAAATGAGATAGGGCATAGGGGATTATATTTTTCATCTTAGTGTCCCCATTGGTTTCCCTGATGGGGAAGGCACCCTTGACTCTCTCTCTATTCCCTCTATCATTTATGTTTTCATCCATTGGTTCAGTAGGAATGGGTTCTTCTTCTTCTTCTTCCCCTGTAGGTTCTTCAAATATGTCAGGTTTCTCTGTACAGACTAGTATTATAATTTACAAATATTTCTAACAGTATATGCCTGTCCATTTAAATTCATTCCTATTTAAATTCATTTCTAACATACTGTATTTACAATTTCATAAAATTTCATTTGTAGCAGAATGTATAGAATATACCTTCCAATTTTATGACTAAACAAATCAAATTAGATGTATGTACTTACCTGGTTTTTCTGAGTTGGTGTCAATTCCTGGATGATGTTGGATGATGTTGTTCTCCGGATACCAAACCAACCAATTTCCTCCCAGCCTGTCTGGGATCGGTCTTTCCGGACCCCAAACCCAAAAGGATTCAAAAGTGAAACCTTTTGGCCCCCGTGCCCAAAACTTCCAAGAACAGGTCTTAATTTTCCTAGATCTATATCTGGAGCCCCAAAGCTCATTCGTTATTTCACATTCCTCTCCCAGATTCTTCATTTGCTTCCTCCCCAAATTTCCATCCCGAAATCTCCATCTAATCATCCCCCCGTCCTTCTCCTCTTAGATTTTCTTATATAGGAAAGGATCCTTCCCTCCGAAGAAATCCCACCCTTTTTTCCTCCAATCATCCTTGTCCTTATCCTTTTAAATTCCCATTACTCCAGTCGGTTGTCTTTATTGTACATTAAATTATATTTTTATTTAAATATATAATAAATGGTATTTTGATCTTTATCGCTTCAACCGACTTTGGGAAGAGGATCTTTTTTTTTTTTTTAAAGTACTTAACATGACATGCCAAAGGATAAGTTAATTAACTTGGGCCTAATAATATTTATTTATTTATTATTTAATTAAATGTTATTAATGAAAATGAATTAATATATTATAAATAAGGTATTAATTAATTATTTTACTATTTAATTTATTCCCCATACATAAACACTTCATATAATTAAATTGGTATGAACACTACTACAGTGCTTTCAATAATTAATTCATTTTTTTCTTCTACTTGGGAATTTTCATAATAAGTTAGTATGCATACTAGCGTAGTGCATGCAATGCATGCATATGTAGCTATCATATGCATGCCTCGTATACATGCTAATATTTTTATGTTACTTGTAAGTTGAAATGGGTCGTTACATACACCCCTCCTTCAAAACACTTCGTCCCGAAGTTAGAGTTTATATAGTATATCGGTAATTACTTTAGTGTTTAGTATAATCATGTAAGGATTGCGTTCCGCGATTGAATACTTATTTGTAATGAAAAGAATTTTAAAATTTGTTTTGAACATTCATGCTCTGCCCCAACAGAGTTCCCAAGCTATTCTATAATCATCCTATCCTTCCTAATCTCTTCCACTCCCATCCTATCCGTCCTCTACTGGATTATGCCATGGCATCGGCTATACCGATCTAACCATTCATAAACCTCAAGGGTGATAGCGTCGATTGTATCGACCTATATATTTTGTAGGCATCCGGCAGTCATCATCACACGTCTAGGGGAGCGTAACTCGCACAGTCCTCCCATGACTCCAGGTTTTGGAGGATAAACGGTGGGCAACACCTCCACCCCTCCTAGTTGGATCAAGCTGAACACCCTATCATGGAACCTGATTGAGCCTCAATTGTTCTTGAAAGTTTTGTCATCACGTGGTTGGTTTGGTATCGGGATTTAACCAGAGCTTGTATAGCGTATCAGGGTGATGAAAACATCTGCAACATAAATACTTGTCCACACATCATAACATATGCATTGATATATTCATAATTAAATATATTCAAATAACCCTTTCCTAGTATTTTATATTTTGTTGATACCTATGGTATATATTTTAAGTTTATATGACATACTTGGCTATGTCTAGCTGATATACCTACAATTAACTTTCACATCAAAATAGTAAAGTGTGATCACTATTATTATATCCATTTTATCAATGATAAGAAATCTATGGTTTTTTATCAAAGTCACACATGCTCATAAGTAAGACATCATATGTAGAAATTTCATCCTAACATAATTCATGTGGGCATCCATAAATCAACAATACATGCAGATTTAAGTAAACATACATAATAAACCATAATAATTTGAAATAACATACTCCTATGTATCTTTTCATAGCTATGGAAAATTTCAAAATGACAGTCTCGAGAATATGGTTAATAAAGTAAAGATAAAATAAAGTTTTTTTTTTTTTTTTTCCTTATCTATTATACACTTTCCCGATAATGATATTGCTAATAAATTTATATTCTTTATGTATTACGCTTATTATCCTTATCATTTTGTATCAAGTTTTCCCTATACAACAATCACTTCAGCTATCTTCCATGTATCAATTATCATATTATAAGCCCTTTAGACACCCTTCTATACTGCTATCTTGTAGCTTATTCGACTTTTACTTTTATAGTTCCCCACTTTGCAACTAGTGTTATTTGTTAACATTACTCCCTATTTCCACACACACACACATATATATTTTTACTTGATGGTTGCTTTCTTTTTCTTCACTTTCCTTGACCTTGTTATTTATGATTCTCCTTATCTCTTCAATTACCATAGAGTATACATTAGTTTATTTGTTTATTTATGCCCTCATTGCTTTTTATATTTACTTTAACTATTAAAGATATACTCTATATTCTTTTATATTTTGTAACATATTTATTTTCACTCTACTTTTATATATATAGTTCCCTGGAAATCATAGTTATATATCATACTATTATAAATTTGTTCCTTTCCTAATTTTCACTTTCATTTTTTTTATTTTTTTATTTTTTGTAACTCGATTCCATTTCGAATTGTATCATTTATGATGGTAAAAATGAAAATAATTGGGCCATTTCTCGATGCGTGCGTGTCATCTTGCTCAGGGTTCCAATGTCTCCATTGAGGATGGTAACCGATTGGAGAACTAGAAAATTCAGATTCAGATTAACTCCGAAGCACGTTGTGGCTGGATAAAACCATGATGACATGGTTGGTATATTAAATCTAAAATTGTTCATGATATTTAAATTTTTAACTTGATTGAGACTAAATTCCACACCAATTAATTTGTCTATACCTTTATATTATTCCAAAATTTTTAATAATAAATCTATTTATATATTAAAAACATATTTTAAAATTAAAAAAATCATCAATTCACTCGAAAATATATCAATGAATTCCGGAATATATAAATATAAAATATTCCTCTCAATTTAAAAACAATTAAAATGAAATTTTGATATGGTTGAAATCATATTCTGATATCTATGTTGTTTCACGATTTTTTTATAATAATATTGTATCTATACATTAAAAACATATTTTAAAATAAAAATCATATTGCTCGCAAAAATTTCGAAAGAATATAAACTAATTAAAAAAATAAGCACCACCAATACATAAATTAATTGCAGTGCGCCTTTCAATTAGATTCTAAACAAACTTATCCTAAAATATAACTGGGGAAAATTAAAAAATAGAATATTGATACCATGTTTCGGGTCTAATCCATTATCTTGAAAACAACGACAATCTACCAAATTGATAAAAAAAAACGCATGACTTGATTTGTCGGACTTGTTCTCACCTGCCTCCGGAATATACATACACTCACGTGTTGATTAAGTGGGGAAATTATGTCAAAATTCTTTACAAAGTTTGGAATGCATTAAACGTCTCTGCGTCATCAACGTGTTAAACTCATGTGAGTCACTGCCACTAATCAGCAAAATTTCTCTCAATTTCCCTTAATTCGCTTGATGTGTGAATATTATGAAATGAAATGTGGAGGGACTATGACCTTTCCACTTGGCCCTCCAGACGTCGCCTCACATGGCCCTTAAACTTTAAAAACCGAAACATGTAACATATTGAAACCTTAGAACCTCATAAGCTTGCCGCATTTCCTTACAATTCCTCCAATTCACCTACGGCATTACTAACTGCAGGTAGATCAATTTCTGTTGCCTGACTAGCAGCAATACCAGTAGGAATAATAGCAGGTTTATTAGCCTTTTACTTCAAACCTTCTCTGTAGTCTGACAATTCACTGTGTCATCTGAATTCTCTCTCATTTTCTCAAAGCATGCTGTGTTTTTTTTTTTCTCAGGAATATAGGTAACGGACTTCATTTGCTCCACAGGATTATCCAGTTGTGCGGATGCAAAGCCAGATGACTTTACCAGCTGAGAAAAATCTTTAAAAGCTTGCATGTTCATTCTGTCATTGTCCTCATCTGACCAATCCAATGTATAGTGTATGTATTTAGAGGGGTTCTTAACATAGTCAGGGACTCCAACACAGTCATTCTGTACTAAATCTGAAGAATCGGGGTCTCTTATTGATGGTCTCTTTCTTGAGTTCACTCCTTCAATGTCATCATGCTTAGTTTCCAACTGTCCTTCGGGATCCAGGATGATTCCCCCTGGGCACTTGCTACCCCTAAAGATGATCGCAATATTGTAAAGCACCATATGATTTATTTTTAGCTTTCCATCATATCCATTTTTCAAGGCAGAATTCATGTGGGATTGGATTCACCTTGAAAGTTGACAGGTGGAGTAATCCAACTCCGGTTCCTGACAGAAGATTTACTTGAACTGATGATTCAAAGTGAGTTTCTTTTCAGTGTCAAAATGAACTTGCTTTTCTATTTAATTATTTCTCTTTCCATATTTGCTTCCCAAACTATGGGGATAAACCATTAATCTGTCCTCACAGAAATTAAAATTATAATTCTGAATAGGTTGTCGAATTTTGATCATGACTTGTGATTCTGGCTTGCTGTGTGTTTCAGTTCTAATATGTCCATTATTCTATCATTTCTAAAAAAATCATTTCAACCCCGTTTGAGACTTTTTTTTAAATATGCTGAAATATTTTTGTTAAATTTGAGTTCTGCTTCATGAAAAATAATCTTCAGAAAATAACTCTATCATGTTGTATTTTTCTTCCAACTTGCCTCTGCTGGACTGTTATTTTTTTCACTGCATGGCACACTTACATTGCTACAGAAAACTGTTCTACTGCTACAAAAAAAAATGTCTGATAGGGTATGGATTTTCGGATTTCCTTCACACTTCAAGCATCTGCTCTGCCTATGCAATAATTCTTTCCTTCAAATTGGGTCTATGTAGCACAAATCACGTTGCTATCTTCCATAGAAAATCATGTCTGAATATTGCACTAGCATTTTTGCATCTGTGAATTTCATCTTCAGATAATATCTGCTAAGGTGTCTGATCTCACTCGTTCTTGGGCTTCTGAAGCTATGAATTTTTGAACACTAATATATATTTTCACTGTTTTAATTTAACAGGTTATTATGATGTTTACATCAACTGGAAACTTCTTGCTGTGACAGAATAACAATTAAAATTTTGTTTCTGACAAGCAACGAATAATCACAATTTTGTTTATGACAACTTCAGGATATAACAAAGTAGCAAGTACTGAAGTTGACCGAAAGCAGAAATTTTTATTTATCAGTATGGAAAATTCTTTGCTGATGGAATATGATTGGTTTCTTCGCTACCATGGGCTCGGGTCTTATTTATATAGATGCCTATATTCTTATGAATACAAACTACAGATAATAACAACTTCCTTTCTGAAAATTGGTATGCTTGCTCCAAAGTCTTAACTTAGAATTTTCGGTCATTTGTTTATGCACAGAACTATAAATGTTGGGACGACATTTTTGGATACATATTTTCCGCTACTATACCATTGTCTACAATTCAGGCTTTATATATATGACTGTAACAGATCTTCCGTAGTTCGGTCTTGGTCCTTTGTGACTGTAGCTTCAAGTTGATCCTGTTAACTATGCTTACAGTGCCTTTAATCAACTCGGCACTAGGTCCTTTACTTGCTAGCTAACTAGCCCTCAAATGTCTCTTTATTCCGTGATCTGACTATCCACAGAAAATGCATAGACTTTTGATGATTTCGGATTACTGAGGTGACAACGTATTCTTAATTTGAAAGGTGATTTCAGACCTTAATATTTATGCCCAGAACTTTGCTCCTTTTACTAAAGGATTCGACCTTGAATGGGCTATTAATCTAGCCTCTCGGTCCTTTTAAGAACAATACTTCTATACTCTTCAAGTTACTTCACTGTCTTGCTCAGGCTGCGGCCTAATCACACGGTTAATTTGTTTTGTAGTTATGCCCAGAATGTCAACTTCTCTGCGCAGTTGTGATCTTCTATCTGCCCTTGTGCCAAAAGTTTTGAATATGTAAACTTAACACTTAGTGTTAAATAGAAAAACTTTCTTACGTGTATTAGTTATAATTCCAACTATTTATAATTCCAAATATATGATGGTAGCCGCTAAGGTCCCAAGTGTTTGAATTTAAGCTCTGATACCATATGTAAAGATTGGTATTATAATTTACATATATTTCTAACAGTATATGCCTGTCCATTTAAATTCATTCCTATTTAAATTCATTTCTAACATACTGTATTTACAATTTCATAAAATTTCATTTCTAGCAGAATGTACAGAATATACCTTCCAATTTATGACTAAACAAATCAAATTAAATGTACGTACTTACCTGGTTTTTCTGAGTTGGTGTCGGTTCCTGGATGATGTTGGATAATGTTGTTCTCCGGATACCAAACCAACCAATTTCCTCCCAGCCTGTCTGGGATCGGTCTTTCCGGACCCCAAACCCAAAAGGCTTCAAAAGTGAAACCTTTTGGCCCCCGTGCCCAAAACTTCCAAGAACCGGTCTCAATTTTCCTAGATCTATATCTGGAGCCCCAAAGCTCATTCGTTATTTCACATTCCTCTCCCAGATTCTTCATTTGCTTCCTTCCCAAATTTCCATCCCGCAATCTCCATCTAATCATTTCCCCCCGTCCTTCTCCTTTTAGATTTTCTTATATAGGAAAGGATCCTTCCCTCCGAAGAAATCCCACCCTTTTTTCCTCCAATCATCCTTGTCCTTATCCTTTTAAAATCCCATTACTCTAGTCGGTTGTCTTTATTGTACATTGAATTATATTTTTATTTAAATATATAATAAATGGTATTTTGATCTTTATCGCTTCAACCGACTTTGGGAAGAGGATTTTTTTTTTTTTTTAAAGTACTTAACATGACATGCCAAAGGATAAGTTAATTAACTTGGGCCTAATAATATTTATTTATTTATTATTTAATTAAATGGTATTAATGAAAATGAATTAATATATTATAAATAAGGTATTAATTAATTATTTTACTATTTAATTTATTCCCCATACATAAACACTTCATATAATTAAATTGGTATGAACACTACTACAGTGCTTTCAATAATTAATTCATTTTTTTCTTTTACTTGGGAATTTTCATAATAAGTTAGTATGCATACTAGCGTAGTGCATGCAATGCATGCATATGTAGCTATCATATGCATGCCTCGTATACATGCTAATATTTTTATGTTACTTGTAAGTTGAAATGGGTCGTTACATTCTCACCTAAGGTTTCCTCTAGTTCACATCCACTGAAGAAGAGGGAAGATCGGTTGTTTGATGCAGTGGGGTTATTTGGAAAAAATTTCCCTAAGTTATCCCTATTCCTACGAGGCATGAAAGGAAATGTTTTTGGTTTGGTTTTGTGTGTTTTGAAACTTGGAAAGTACTTTGCAGAATTGAAATTTATGATTAAATGAAAACTACTGATTGAATGAAAAAACTACTTGTTGAATTGAAATCTTGCTTGCAAAATGAAAAGGAAAGCAGAAAATGGAGAATGAAAAAGAAAGCAACTAAATTACTTTTGCATAAATAACTAATGGAAGAATATTCGAGACAAGAATTAGAAGAATGAAGCAGTATTCACATATTACTCTGACACCTCCCTAGAAATGGTGCCAAAAAGTGATGAGCACTCGTACTGCAGCAAGAATGCTACAACTCCTGGGCTACCAGCTTTACTTTATCAACCCGGGGTTCGTACAAACTTGGAGGTGACAGTGTTGTATACACAAGCAAAAGTGATGGTTCTGCCTTTTGTCATGGTTCAGCTAGCGAGAGACCACTGGGGTTTTCAATTCAGACTTCTATGGAGTCAAAATAAGCTTGGTTTCTTGATGGAAGAAAGGGAAATCTACTCTAAGGGAGAGCTACTCTACTGCAATAATGAAAAAGACCGAAATTCAAATGCTAAATCACACCATTTCCTAATTAACTGCCAAGAAACTATGCTTTGATGCTAAATTAACATGAACCAAATGCTACTATCTAAGCATGGAAGTAAGAAGCATCAAACATCACTAATGTGCAAGTAAAGGGACTGAAATAAATCTGTTTTTGTCATTTTGTATTTTCATGCAAAATCAAGTATGCAAACTAATTTCTAAATTTGGTGATGTGGCAGGTGAATTAAGGATTTTGTAAGATGGCTAGAAGGGTTAGGAGATGGTTGGATGGTGTGGGAGACACTTGGGAGACCTTTAGTGACTTCCTAGAGGTTTTCCCTCAATTCGGCCTCAAAACATGCCATTTCAGGAAAACCTACACGATGTACTAGAAACCTACAAGATTCATTGTAAACCTACAAGATACAGCTGAGAGAAAAATGGAAGGTGTTGGAGGTGATGGAAGGCTTAGGGAAGGTGGTATATGGGTGAAATGAAGTGAGGAAAGTTCTAGGATCACTCAGAAGTCAACAACAAAGATAGAGGATGGTTGGATTCGCTCAATGTTCTTGGAAGAATTTCTATGTAAAATGATGAAAACTAGTGAAGGCAAAGGTGAAAACAAGGAATGAATTTAGTGGATGAAGTGGAAGGTGGTTGCTGGATATGAAGTCTTTGTCTCCTCCTGAAGCATCTACTCCACATAAAACATGTATAATTCCCAAAAAAGTTATGTAAGCAAGAAGCATTCTCATAAGCTAGAAAAGCAGAATTAATGAACTAACTACCTACATTATGCATGAGGAAAGTTGCTGAAAGGAATGAAAGCATGGATGAGATCTACTGCAAGAATGTAGATAGAAGAGATGGAAATGAAATAATACTTTGTAAAACTAATCAAATGCTAACTTAAATACAGTAAACTCTAAAGCTCATGCAAGAAATAGAAATCTGTGTTTTTGAGGCTGCATAAAGGTCCCTTCCTCAAATCATGATCCCAAAGGGAGGAAATGAGGCCAAGACATATACTGATAGCCTTTTGGTACTCCTTTTATCCCTGCTAACTTGCTACTAAAGTAAGGCACAAATGGAAGAAAACTATGAAACAACCAATCCAATCTACACTACTTGCAATGAAAATACATCTAAAGGCAACTTAACAATGAAGCTATGAGACTAATCTAAACATACAGATACAAGAAAGAGGAGCCTTGCCTCCTAGGGTTGGGCCCTAACCCAAGGGCTTCAGCCCTCTAGGTTAACTCAGTGCTGGCTCAAAACAAAACTCATTCTTATTACCAAAACAAAAAATTACATCAATAAAACTTTCACGAGTCTGGAGCTCAAAAATATATTAGAGTTTTACAACCAAAATTTGAATCCTAATGAGGCTCTAGGCCTCTCTACTTATACAACTAAAGTCCCCAATGACTTCCTTAAAATTAGGGAGACTCAGCTCCCAAACTTGAGATAAATTAGCTCTTTGTCTCTCACTTGCTCGGCTACCTTCTAATCCTCATGGCTTGGCTACTTGCACTCCGAACTGGTGTGATGGATGGAGGAATATTCAAATGGGGGAGAAGTAAATGAGGAGGATTTACCTCCTACAATCCATCTCCCTTATTCCATTCGAGTTTTAACCTTAGTATTTGCAAAAATTCCTTGATTTTCTCCATCAATCCTGCATTCAATGCATATTAGTCCACCAGGCATAATATCCAACTCTAACTCATCTCATAAACAAAATATAACAAAAGACATGTAATAAGTTGTGAGAAAAGTTGGTTTGACTAAGCTAGGAGGTGAGTTAAGGCCCATATAATTACCCAATGATGCGGCTCATCATCTACATGCCTCTGAACTATGTTACAATGAGGATCAAGGGCCTATTTATTATTCGAAAACATGAGAAAGCCCTAAACAACCAAAACCCTAACCCCATGAGATGTAACATCAAGATTTTGAGGGCCTCGTTGGGGTTAGTTGGGCAGCCAACTTCCCGGGGTTGTAACTTGGTCATATTATCTTTGTTTGGCGTGTACAATACCTTGTTGGAAATGTCTCTCTGATTACTACAAGTTTCTTCACAAACCTCTATCTATGTCTATGGGCTTTCCATGGACCCCAAAAAAAACCGTTTAGGGGGTCAAAACTACTCCGAAAGTTTAGGACCCGAAAAACTACTAAAAATAGTAAATGCTGAAATGAACAAGGAAACACATGAAACTAACTAGGGGGTCTAGGTGGAATAGGTGGGTGACCACCAATATCCACCTAGAACCTACCCATGGATCCCTTGGGTTGATGATGGTGGAAATCACTTTGTATCGAATTCTTGGTAGTCTCTCGAAGAATAAAATAGAAAGAATAGTACCATACCCAAAATGTTTTGTATTATTCTTCTTGATGGAAGTACGTTATTTTTTCATGTTGGTTAGAAGGGTTTTGCACTAGTGAAAAATTGTGCTAAGGAAATCTACTACTAAGCTCATTGTAACATGAGAATCTTGGTGCAATGAGGTTGATCCAGCTACCCTCACAATCGTAAAAAGGAGAATCCTTAGGGGCAGACTCTCCACATGCTTGATTGGGATCTGTGTCCCTACCTTCTCGATGTTTCTAGGGCAATAAATACGAATCTAATAATCCACATTAAGGCTTCCTTGGGCCTTCCCTTGCAAATTGATTGGCTATCCTCTCCAGGAAAGTCCAATAATGAAGTATATGTCTTCTACTTCAATATGCAGGGGCATATGATCAATCATGAATGCATCTTCTTCTGGATCCTAGTAGTTGACGAGCATTTCCAGTAATCTTGTATTGGTTTTCATGTTTGGAATTTTGAAAAACTTTAACAATTTGCATCCTCTTAGTGCATCCAATGATAATGGATCATTCATAACTTCATTATCTATTGCACTGTGCTCTCTTTCCCTCCAAGTAATTATCATCCTACAAGTTCAAGCATTTTCATCCATTAAAATCCATGATTTTAGATCTTTGACTACACGCACGCGGGTTTCCTTCATACGGAGTCGTGAATAGGGCTTCCAAATATGCGACTTCAATATATCCAACTCGCGTATGCACAGAGTTAAAATCCAAAAATAAATCCTTATGGTCAAAATTATTGAAAAAACACTTGAATTGCACAAAATTTCATCAAGAAATCGAATTAGGAGATTACCTAGAAGATTGATAGTTGTTCTGGCTGAGAAATTTGGTGGGTTGTGGTTGTCGGGATTTTCTCCAGAGCTCTTGCACTCAATTGTCTAAAACAAAAATGAGGCTTGGTAAGTCAAAAGGTCTATTTATAGTTGTAATTTCAAAAAAAAAAAAAAAACACTTTTGCAAAGTTTATGTTTTTTTTTTTTTTTTTATAAACTTTGTGACCTTTTGGCTGTGTGTTAGGATAGTTTTATTTTTATTTTTTATTTATTTAATATTATTATTATTATTATTATTATTTATTTATTTATTTATTTTTATTTATTTATTTATTTTATTTTATTTTAGTTATTTATTTATTTATTTATTTTCCAAGATGAATTGGGGGCTTTGAGACATTTCTACAACTTTGATTCCATGATTGTTGACCCATCATGGCAGGTATCATTTTCGTCACTGACATATAGGTTAGGGAAGATCACTTTTTTAGTTGCATTATGCATTCTAGCCTCCATACTGTGATATATTGCCATAGGGTCGACCCCATTGTGTTATGATTCTTAAACCATTTTCACTTGCCGGCTTATAAAATCATAACATGATGGTAGATCCATCCTTTACATGGGCTTCCTAGTTAGATCCTCGCTAGCATATGTTTCCCATGCTGCAAAGATTGAGTAGGCCCAAGAGTCCTCTTTAATCCTGCCATGACTTTTGTGATGAAGCTTCATTCTCCTTCTTCGCTATCTTTCTGCCTTTATACCCTAGGGACTCCCACATGTTGAGTTGTACTACTACATTGCATGTTGACTATTTGTACCATTTGGCCTTAAGCTGACTTCACTTGGACTCATGTATAAGCCACTTTTTGACCATGTATTTCTGCAAAATCAACCTTGCAATCACTTAGCCTCTACAACTTGACACCTTATGTCCGTGGAAAGAACATTTCTTTGAGTGTCATTGACCAGTTTCGTCACATTGGATTGAGCATAGGAATGTTCCACTCCCAAGAACTAGCACTTTTTTATTTAGACACTCGTTATTTCCACTGTACCATAGGCATTCTTTTCTTCTTTTTTGGGCTTTTTAAATATGAAAAAGACAAAAAAATTATATATTGCAAAAAAGAGTGGGAACAATACTTTACTTCCATAATTGATGGCAACAAGAGTCAATTGTGTTGCCCTTGAACAAAGCACCCAAATAAATTCTTTCCTCCATCGTGATGGGCTTTAGTTTGAACTAGGAGAGCCATAACCTTGTCATTGAGTCAATACTCCTCTGGTTGGTTATCTCTTCCAATCATATGAAGAGTTATTTTATGCCTCCTGCATGACAAATTTATACAAAGTTATCATATGCTACCATACAGTCACATTTGAGTCATGCTTTTGTTCAAGGGAAGTAAACCCAAGTCAACGTTTCTTTGGTGTCTCTTGAGTCATTTTCACTCAGCCATACCCAGTCTGTTAGAGTTATGTTCAATATCACATCAGATACTTGGTCCTTTGCTCATGCTAGTTAAGAAGGTCTCCATTGACTTCTTACTAGTGGGTCTTCTCTTACTGACTTCGAAAAATGCTCTGAGAGTAGGCCTAAAGCTGCACCCTAGCCCTATTTCCATCATTGATAGGTGACCTTGTACTCAACATCAATCAGTATCATGGGTCTTTGACTGAGTGGTTTCCCTTGTGTTCGACGTCAGATTACATTATCACACATTGGGATTCATGTAGTACCTTGGTTTCCATTTGACCCTATTGGTGGATTCCTTGCCTCTATGTCAGCTTTCATTATTGGTTGGTTAAGAGGCTTTCTGTCGTGTGCTAGCCACATCTTGTGTACACCTAAAACGTGCTTCAATATGGTTACCTCATCTTTCTTCATTTGATTCCTTCCAAATTATTGGCCTGCGGGTTACACTCGCGTTGGATTGATGTGGGATGCCTTAATGCCTTCCTTCTAGCAGATATTTTCCCATCGACTCCAACTCATTGCTCTGGGAATAAGGTGTAGAGTCCTTTTTTAGTACCTTAGGGTTTGCAGCCATTAGTGGTAGACTCCTTTTCTATCGAGAGTAAGAATACATCAATTTCTCCTAATTGGTAGATTCTCTCAAGTGTTCGACTTCAACTCATTTATAGCGAAGAAGAAGGAGAAAATTGCACAAGAGAAGCACCACATTTGAGGCCATTTTTAGGTAACTTTATGAAGTCAAAATTGAAACATGAAGAATGGTAAACTAGCCTTGTTTTTCTAGTTTCTAGAACATCTTGAATTGTTGAAAATGACCCATGGGAAGGCCTACAAAAACTCATTCTCCCAAGTTGTCTCGAGATGTGCAGTGCAGTTCACCAGTGCACAGCGCCACCTCCAGAAATGCAACGCCCATATTCAAACCAACTTTTTGATGCCTTAAACTGCTCCAAATTTTGAAATTGATAGCTTTTTGGAAAGCTCTTGAAGTATGCTACAAGATGGATACTCTAGCAGGGAGAAAATTTGATCTTCCCAAGGTCACTCCAAAAACGTAGGGTGTCTATAATAAACGCATAACGCCAACTTGCAGTGCACTTTTGACTACCTTTCTAGAGGATTTTTTGGATGAAAGTGGTATGGTTGGAAATATTAGGATGTCTACTACAACATAGACTCCTTAAGTACTGCCAACACCTGCTCCAAACCCCTGAAAAATTGTCTTGAAGTCAAGCTATCCAAAAGTGCAGCAACTTTCCCATAGTAAGTGAAGTTTGGGAATTTATTTTAAATCATTACACTTGTGCATAAAATGAAGGATTTTTTTTTTACTTGGCCTATCATTGACAAAAAACTCTCTCACGTTTGTAAAATTCTTATCCATCTTTTCAGAAACGTATATTGAAGAAAAACTATCCCTATGTGCAGCAAATGATTTGTCTCTTGGAATGATTTCTTGAGAAATGGTGAAGACATTATCTCTTATGTTGAATTTGGCTCACATATACTTATCTAACCTCCTTTATGCCTCTTTTTTTCATATGATTTAGACTCCATGTAAAAACCTAGCTCTATGGGAAAGAAATTAGGGTTTTAGTTGTAGGGAAAAATAGGGGATTTGGGACAGTCTTGTAGATGGACGGGAATGAAGGGGTTAAGGGCTGTCTAAATTCTTGGAGAAATTTTTGGTGGTAGGGATAGATGTTAGGGAGTGTAGGGAGGTGGAATTTCTTAAAAAGAGTTAGGGTAAGGTGTGAAAAAGTACAAAACACTGTCCTGTCCTAGAAATTTGCAAAAACGTAGCATTGAGCTAGGGTTTAGGGAAAATGAGGGGAAATGAAGGGAATGGATATGGGAAATGGTTGGGAGGAGTATGTAAGGTATGTGTGGGGGTTATGGAACATAAAAACTAGAATTTTTCTCACTACAATGAAGCAAAAAAAATTCGAGACCAAAAGCACAGCAAAACCATAGGAGAAGGATTTTCACTGAGTTCTTGAAAATGAAGGATGCATAAGAGGTGCTAGATGTTTACTTACTTGACAAGGAGATGCTTAAACCTGTGAATGTTGAAATGAAACCCTTTTGATGCTTTGAATGGTCCTTTGTAGCTAGAAAGTTGATTTTTAATTTGATAGTGGCATGACATCATATGTCCTTTTGAGAAATGATGAGACAAGGTAGTGTACTGCATCATCGTCTTATTTGAAATAAAACATTACCTTTACCTTTATTTTTCTTTCCATAAGCTGCTAACTCCCTTTGTCCACTGACTCACATGATGGACATGTTTTTGTTTCGACATATGGTATCATGATGACACATGGAGTGAAACCCTAAACCATGACCTAAAATGAGGAATTTAACCATTTCATGACCCAAGACTTTTAAATGAAGATATGATACCTCGAAGAGGACAATGACCATGATGAATGATGAAGACCATGAGTAAGTGAAGGGAGTAGCAATGACCTAGACACAATAGCCAGTGACCAAATTATATTTTGAAACCTAATGAAATGATAAAATTTGACCTCAAGACCCTAACAAACCTTGTAAGAGCATATTTGATCATTGGTGTCTGACATGACTGGCAGGCACTAACAGATTGTACTGGGGTACCTTGACTCTCATCATCATTATCGATGAGTTGTCTCACGTTTGTTAATGTATACATCAATGACTAGTAATCAAAAGAATTCTCACATGGTCGGCTTCAACTCATTTATTCCCATAGTGTAGAAATGTACCATGGCGGTCGGTGAAAACCTCGGGTTGCATCAACATTTTTTGGTTCCCTTGTTAGTTCCTCCAGTTTTTTGCGAGTGACAACATCCACCTTATATGTTGCAGTTCATCACAACAACATGTTACATGTTGGCACCCAAGTTGCATGCAGTACCATTATTCCACTTTTTGACTTGGTACTTTGAGGATCTGTTAGGGTCCAACCCTAACCCCTTTATTTATGTAATAGGGTTGAGTCATAGTTATAGTTAGTTAAAGAGTCAATAAAGCCCGTAAGTGGTTGACCCGCAATTAAGAAAGGGACCACAATTAGTTGCAAATGGGCCATGGTATTCGATAGATGGTATTGACAGAACCATGGTAATGACCCATGGTATTGTATGTATGAATCCTATATAAAGCATAGACATCACCCATTGAGGGATATCAAGACTTTTTTTGTAATTGAGCTCTTATCTATTGGAGGTTTCCCCCTCGAAGAGGTAAGTGAACATTGCTTGCATCTCTGAATAATAAAATACTTGTTGTTTTTCTCTTTTTGTTATGTGTTCTAGGTTGTATTTATTTTCATATTTGGTATTCTAGAATTTCTCATAGGTCACGAGCATAGAAAGTGGTATCAAAGCTATTTCCAGGGCCGGTGGTACCTCCATCTTTGGTAGAACTTTTTTTTTAGGCAAGAGACTTGTTCTGGCATCTTTAAACCACGGGATTTGTCATTGAGCACATAAACCTGCAGATTTGGGGAGGCATGCATGAGGAAATACAAGAGGTGGTCATGTTTGTTGGACTCCCTTGTAAACCCTGTGGGTAACCCTTCCAGTAGTAGTGCATTAGACCTAACTGCGCACAGATTTCCTTCCACATGCCCTCTGGGTATATTGGAAGCCCCCTAGGTTCACCTAAAACCTAGCCTTAGATAAACCGTCGGCCATCTTGCTGCTACAGTACACCAAGAACAACACAGGGAGATTACTCGCACATACAATAGGGTAGTCGAGTAGTGTGGCTAAGGGTACGGTTGATCCTCCTTAGTTAGTGCCCTGAAAGATTGGACTGAGTATTATTGTTGGACCCTTATGTACATTACAATCTGTAGCACCTGACACTCCTTTCAGACCATAGTTCCCTCGACACTCTGAAGATCGGCCATTATCTTATTTGCCAGATCAAATCTAGAAGTTGGGGTTCTGTCACCACTGCAACAATCAGATCCACCAGTTGAGGTTCTACTACCACAGTACCATTGAGATATAGCAGTTAGGGTTTTGTCGCCACCGTAGTTCAATTCACATTCAGCAGTTGGGGGTTTCGCAGGAAGATCTGACCATTTGCAGAGTGAGGCTTCTGGATCCTATAGACTAGGGCGATTCTCGCAGGATCAAGTTTTCTAGAATTTTGCCACTACAGTATTGATAAGCGGAGAGTAAAACTCCATTCCGAGTTAAAAAATAAAAAATAAAAAAATAAAAAAATAAAATAAAATAAATTTCTCGGGATGCTTATAAGAGACTTAGCCCATAAGAATCAAGATGACAAGTTGATCGCAATGGTACCATTCACTTGTCAGCTTCAATTTTTAGGCAGTCCCAACTTTTTTCAAAGTGACAAAAAGTGACCAAGATCTGTGTATAGAAGAAACCAGAGCTCAAGCCATGGCCAATGAGAAGATTGAAAGCCTTGAGAAACAGTTGGATTCTTTCAAGGAACTAGTGAACCAGATGAGGGAATTCATGGAAAATTTCCAAGTGAGCAAGTTGGGGTTGTGTCTGGAGGCACATGGTCTTAATGAAGACCTTGAAGGAGAATCTAGACATCATATTCACTTCCATGGAAATCACCAACATGCCCACCCTCGGCCACTCAAGCTAGACATGTATAAATTTGATGGCTCTAATTTGACAATATGAGTAGCACAAATGGAACAATATTTCCTTCTGAATGTTATCTGAGATGATGACACTAAACTACGTGTGGGAGCCCTTTACTTGGACCAAGAGAGATGGCAATGGTGGCAGTGGCATCGGAAATGCTATCCCAAGAACATAACTTGGCAGGTGTTCTCAAAATCTATTTGTGACCATTTTGATAGGGACTCTAATTTTTTGGGTTGTCTTACTAAGCTCTGACAGATAGGCACAATAAAATAATACATTGTAGCCTTTGGGATATTGGCCATCTGCATAGAAGGTCTAGGAGATGAATTCTACTTTGAATGTTTTATAAGTAGTCTCAAAGAAGCCATCCAAGCACATGTCTGGATGCACCACCCACCTACCAAATACGAATGCGAGAAGTAGACATTCCCAAAACTACTTTCTGAACTCACTAAGGCCATCATGAATTCCTATTCATGCTATTTAGTCTCTGTAATTCCCCATCCACTTTTCAAAACCTCACGAATCACCTGCTGAAACCATATCTTCAAAAATTTGTCCTTGTTTTCTTTGAAGCCATTCTTATCTATAGCCTCACTTGGGAAAAACATCTTCAACATGTAGACTTGCTCTTGAAATTGCTCCGGAATCATAAATTATTTGTCAAATTATCCAAGTGCTCTTTTGGCATGGAAGAAGTCGAGTACCTGGGCCACATTGTGGGTTGTGAAGGTGTTAGGGTGGATCCCAAAAAGATACAGGCAATGCAAGATTTCCCCCAACCAAAAACCTTGAAGAGTTTGAGGGGATTCTTGGGTCTCACTAGCTACTATCGCAAATTTGTTTGCAATTATGGCCACATTGCTAGACTCCTCACTAGCCTTCTCAAGAAAAATGTATTCCTATGGACTGATGCAGCACAACAGGCACTTATGGCTCTTAAACAGGCCATGTGTTCCACTCCAGTCTTGGCGCTACCTGACTTCACCAAAGCTTTTGTGATTGAATGTGATGCTTCAGGTACTAGTAATGCCAGGATATGATTATGAGATCATTTACAAGAAAGGGCATGACAATGTAGTAGCGGATGCCTTATCATGCCAATTTGAGGATGAAAACACCCTACTATCAATCTCTCTTCCCACACCAGATTGGATTGAAGAAGCCCACAACAAATGGTTTTCACATCCCTCTCTCTCCCAACTCATTAATAACTTGAGAGCAGATCCTAATTCCTCAGTTGGCTACTCTTGGAAGGATGAGATTCTTTGCTACAAGGATAGAGTAGTTATACCTCCGACATCCACCCTCAAATGTGCATTTTGGTAGACTTGCAGTCATCTCCCACTGTAGCCCATGCAAGATCTTAGAAGACTTATGCTTTCACTCGTCGTTCTTTCTTTTGGACAGGCATGCAAACTGACATTCTTACTTTTGTAGCTGAATGTGATGTGTGTCAACGCCACAAAGGAGAAATAGTCAAGTCACCAGGCACCTTACAAGCATTGCCCATCCCTGCCTCAATTTGGACGAATGTTTATATGGACTTCATTATTGGTCTTCCGAAGTTAGGAAACAAGTCAGTCATCATGGTGGTTATGGAAAGACCCTCTAAATATGCTCATTTTTGCGCTCTACCCCACCCATTTACCCCCACTTTGGTGGCTCAAGCTTTCACGGACAAAATCTTCTAACTGCATGGCATGCCCACTTCCATTGTGTTTGATCATGACCCGACCTTCTCCAGCGAATTTTGGTAAGAACGTTTCAAGCTATAAGGCACTCAACTCCAACTAAGTACTTCCTATCATCCCCAAACTGATGAAAAACTAAAGTAGTCAACAAATGTTTGCAAACATACCTAAGGTACTTCACTTCAAAAAAGCAACATCAATGGGTACAGTGGCTACCTCTAGTCGAATGGTGGTATAATACTAACTATCATGCCAACACCAAGATGACTCCATATGAAGCAGTGTATGGTCAACTCCCACCTTCACCTACTTCTTATCTCCCTGGATGCTTTAAGGTGCAAGAAGTGGATCAACTCCTATAGAACTGTGCAACCATGCTAGCCTGTCTCAAAGATAATCTCCATCAAGATTAGAATTGCATGAAGAAATAGGGAGACCAACATCGTTCAGAGTGTACATTTCAAGAAGGGGATCAGGCATTCCTACGACTACAACCATATAAGAAAACATCACTCAAAGAAAAGGGCTGCCAAAAATTAGCTCCAAAATTCTATGGAAATTATCAAATACTTCAATGCATTGGAGCAGTAGCCTACAAACTAGCTTTGCCACCAACTGCAAAAATTCTTCCAGTCTTCCATGTATCATGCCTAAATAAAGTGGTGGGGAACAATTGTAGAATTCAAACCAATCTACCTGAATTAGATGAAGAAGGTTCACTCTGGATCCAACATAAATAGGTCCTCGATACGTGAGAATGACATCTGCGTGGCCGCACAATCAAGGAAGTCCTCGTCAAGTGGAAAGACACCTCTCTAAAAGATGTGACCTAGCAACAAGCCACTATTCTTTAGTAGCTTCCGCAGTGTCAGCCTTGAGGACAAGTCTGCTTTTTATGGGGGAGGGCATGTTAGGATCCAAACCTAACCCATTTATTTATGTAATAGGGTAAATTCATAGTTATAGTTAGTTAAAGAGTCAATAAAGCTCGTATTAATAATTGTAAGTGTTTGACCCACAATTAAGAAAGGGAACATAGTTAATTGCAAACAGGCCATGGTATTTGATAGATGGTATTAAGATAACCATGGTAACGACCAATGGTATTGTACGTATGAATCCTATATAAAGGATAGAGACTCCCCATTGAGGGATATCGATACTTATTTTGTAATCGAACTCTACTTTGTTGGAGGTTTCCCCCTCGAAGAGGCAAATGAACATTGCTTTCGTCTCTGAATAATAAAATACTTGTTGCTTTTCTCATTTTGTTCTATGTTCTAGGTTGTATTTCTTCGCATATTTGGTATTCTAGAATTTATCGTAGGTCACGAGCATAACAGGATCAGTTATGTGACATTAGTGATCAAGCACTCCTTCAGCATCATTTATCAATTCTTTTATATGTGATATTGTGACATGGCCTTGATATGTATTTTTTGCGGCTATGATTAGATTATTCAGTATGTATTTCTCAGTTTCCTTTGTACTTGTATACATATTGGATCTTCTTTACACTTGATATGCATACATGCTTTACTATCTCTGAGCATGGGTATGCTTGCCTCAGACATGAGCTTTCTTTCTGATCAATTCCACTAGTTTTGGCAGGCTGGAATCTGGTGATCTCCTCCCAAGTCTTCACATGATTTTTTCCATACACTTAATACATTTCGATCATCGTGTAACCCTTATGACCTCATATATTAGGGGGCATATGTTATAGCATCATTCATCACACTTTTATACTTTATGCTCTGAGTCATGGCCTTGGGTATCCCTCTCCCTTTAGAATTGGTCCTTTTACTAAAAAATATTATTTTAAATTCCATACGTGACTCTGCCCTTCAAAACACGCATACACACGCGGGTCCATCTATACCCAAACTCCGTATATAATTTAAAATATAAAAAAATTATATAATCCCTATTTTATGGGTAGGGTTTATGGGTTACATCGGAAGCCCACCTACAAGAGCCCATGGCCTAACTGTATCCCAACTGAAACAACTATTTTGAGGTGGTATAAATACACCTCATGGGAAGGCCTAAGGGGAGAGAAAGATAGGATATTGATATTATATCCAATTGGTCCCTGATCAAGTTTGATTTATCCCTATGCCTCCTGCACTCCCAGGTATAGGAAACCCTTGTTTCCTCATAGAGATTTCCATCTCCTTTATATGGCATCTATGTGTATGCATTTGAAAGAGGATTTTTGAGGCTTGGGTTAGACAGATCTAGAGGAAGGTTTCGCTTGGAACCCTAGTCGAATCAGGTTGTATTCTTCTAGATTTCTTTGCAAACATCAATAAAGAAGCTCTATCTTGTTCATGATAGTTATGATATTTATTATTGAACTCATGTTATGATATAATTATGTATGAACTCATGTTTTATATCCATATTCTTATATGATTTAACATTCATATATTGAACATGCTTTGAACTACTACTAGTATATATGTCTTTCTGGAAAGTGTTGCAATTTTTGAAGCATTGGAGGAAGTAGAGGGTTTGAACCCTACAGGAACATCATCAAACGTAGGACCTACGGGTACTCTCTCTTCATCCCACTTTAGTATTTTAAGCATTAGGACTACTTGTTTTCTTGCTTCTTGTTGGTGTACTCCCTTTGATCTGTTGGGGTTTCCAACCCAGACCCTAGGGTGCTTTATCACGTAACAATTTTGGAAAAGTTTGTGTCAAAAAATTCAGGATCCATTTTTAGGCCTCAAATGAAGACCTTTAGTGGTCTCAACCTTGCCTATGACAAGGAGCTATATTCCTTGGTGCAAGATATGAATGAGTGGAAACATTATCTAATGGGAATTGAGATAGTAATCGACACAAATCATTAGTCACTATAGTACCTGCACACACAGATTAAGCTACAAAAGATCAAGAATTACAAGTGGATGGAATTTTTATAACAATTTCATTTAATGATCAAGTATAATAAGGGAAGAAAAAACAAGTTAGAAGGCAGTCTTTAAAGGCCATCCACATCAAAGATCATAAATTTCAGAACTTTGATGCACATGAAGCCATTTACCCATGATGCATATAGAGAGGCATATTAAGAGGATGAGGAATTCAAGGAGGTGTTTCAATAGTTGCAGAGCCAAAGTCATGTACAAGGTGGTGACAACGCCATTGACTACCATCTCGAGGATGGGTTACTCTACAAGCTGGATAAGTTATGTGTTCTGAAAGGTGAATGATTGTAGCTAATTAGAGACTAATTAGAGAGGCCCATAGCTCCAATGTTTGTAACTAATTTTGGTGTAGGGAAGAAAGTGGAAAAATTGTTGAGTTATGTCTATTGGTGTAAGATACAGGAATATGTAGCTAGGTTCATAGGAAGACGCATGCTTTGTTTTACCAACAAGCCTAGTAATAGGAAATAGGGTCTCTACCATCCCTAACTTATACCCACTCATCCTTGGGAAAGCATTTCCATGGAATTTGTGGGAGGTTAACCAAGAAATAAGAGGGGACATATATATTTGTTCCTAGTAGTTGATAGGTTGAAGAAGATGCATGTTCTAATGCGCTATAAAAATAACATCAAAGGGAAAGAAGTGATGAACTTGTTCTTTGGACGGGTCTGGGTGCACCTTGGGATACTAACAAGCATCGTTTTAGATAGGTACACAAGAATTATCAGTGAATTTTGGACTACATTATGGGAGAAGATGGAAACAAAGTTAAAGAGGTCTTCAACATTCCATTCGTAGATAGATGTGTAGAAAAACGTAGTCAACAGAACTTTGATGCAGATTTTGAGGGATTATAATTTGAAGGATTTGAATACCTACGATGAAAATATGGTATACATACAACACTCTTATAACAAAGGAATTCACACTTCTACTAGTAAGTCCCCATTTGAAACTTGTTTTGGATATTCTCCACCTTCACCTTTGGGTATTACATATAGGAAAAAAATAGGAGTGAGGGAAGAACGTACAAGGGATGCCCTAAGGGCTGAAAAATTTGTTGAGAAGATCCAATAAATACATATACAAGTATATGAGACACTATAGAAATCACAAGAAAAATATAAGGGTAGGCATGATCAACACAAAATATTGAATTCGTTCAAGGTGGGAGACAGAGTATAGTTACAATTGAACAAGGAGAGGCTACAAGGTCTTGGTAAGAAAATAAAGGCTCTATGGTATGTTCCATTTGAGATACTAGAAAATATGGGAGATAATTCCTCTAGACTCATTATACCCCCATACATGCACATTTATTCAATGGTGAATGTGGAGAATCTAAAACTCTATGAGCCTTCAATGCTAGATTAGGAAGAGGAATAGGTCCTACCTTCTATAGAGAATTCAACACTAGATTCTCAGGAAGAGTTGGAAAATGATACAATTTTGTAGAATAGGTATAGAACTATGATATAGGGGTAGAATGAGCTTTGGTAAATTGGGTTGAAAGGAAAACTTCCAGGAAAAGCTAAATGGGACACCTGAGAGAACGTGGAGGAAAATTTCCCTCACCTCATTCAATAGAATATTTTTGGAACCAAATGCCTCCCAAATTGAGGATTTTTCATCCATATTGGATAATTATATTATTTTTCATCCATATTGATTATTTTAGAGTAGAACAATTTGAGGAATTAGCTCACACAACAATTTTTATCAGTAGTCCTAGTTTGCAAAATTTAAGGTGAAAAATTCAAGAGCCATTTTGAGGCCCTAAATGAAAAAATTTTGTGATCCCAACCTTAATAGGGACCTATATTATATAATATATGCATTGATACATTTCCAATGGAGTAATAATTGCTTTAATTAGAGCTCATATGAGAAAGTTATGCCTCCCATAAGTTGACCTATCGAAATTGACCACCATAATTGGAGAGGATGCCATGTTAGCCCCCATTACTCATGGAAAAGGGACTATCCATGTGATCATGATGAAGAAGATTATAGAAGAGTCCATATTATAAATCTAGTTAAGATTTGAATGAGGCAAACTTAACCACTAGTAGGCTATCAAGTTGTGTTATAACCAGACCACAAGTAGGAAAAGGGGTTCCATTCTTTATGAGTGCATTTTGTTCTATAGACAGGCAAAGTAGCTGAGAGGGATAGGGAGATAACACACAATGATGATTTGTGCAATGTAGTAGCCCACTGGCCACAAGCCTTACTTCTTTTAACTTGTAGTTATTTTCAATTTAGAGAAAGAGAGAAGAGTGACCTTACCTTCCAGCTAGGTTTTCTCTTGAAAGAGTTTATCAGGATATATCTTGTGTCAAATTTTGTTTTGTGAGATTTTATTTTATTGTTGTCTATTTTCTGCATAACTATAATTTGCAGTGGCATACACAACAAACAATAATTTACAAATCCAAATATCTAAAGAGAAATAACCTTCATAGTGTAGATTTCAGATTTTTAAATATAATTTATTAATCTATTGTGATGAACTATCTAGTGAAATATCCACAACAATTTATAGATCATTTATTAAAATAAAAAAATATTTAAAATAATTATTTTAAAATTAAAATAAAATAATCATCTAAATTTTAAATATTTTTATAAAAATAAAATGTTTTATAATTCCTTAACAAATATCAATTATTGACTTTTATAAAAATCTACATACTTTATAAATGCTAAAAATAAATACTAATAATTTTTGTAGTGCAAGAGACTTTGATAAAACAATAGGAAAACTCATGGAATCATAATTTTAATTGACATTCATGAAATAATAAATATCGTAGTTGATGAAATAATTACTGTAAAGATTCATAATGTTTTTTTAACAAGGCATTAGATTATATTTATTCAGAAAAAAATAAATTAATGAATGCACATGAGTTTCTTCTCACTTTAATATAGAAATTCTCAATGTTCCTTCTAAATTGAAAATTACAGTTACACATATTCTTTTTGTTTAAATAATAACATACACTTACGCATATAGATATTCTTGTGTTTAGATATAATATTTTATAATAATTATGTCTCGTCATAAATTTGAAATAACGTAATCATTAAGGATGGTAACAATTCCACATAATTCAATTAATATGAATATTACAATGTTATAATTTTGCAGGAAAATTATATTATAAAGTAATATATAATTATTGATGAAGGTCATATTATGATATAATCATTAAGCAATATATAACATGATATTAGCCAAAAAAAAAAGAAATATGAAATTTCAATACAACATAATTATTGGGAATGTCACAATCAAACATAACTTTTTTAGATGTTTCGATGTGACAAAACTTCAATGTGACAAAACTCTTCATGGACATTACAATGTGACACAATTATTTAGGAACATAGTAGTTTGACATAAGTCAATCAACATGAACATCACAATGTAACATAATCATAGTCAACCAAATTCAATCATAATTATGTTGATATATGCCTTGCAATGCAACCCAACCCCTCATTAATATCACAATGTGACACAATCAATCAAGAACATAAAATTTTCTTATAAGCCAACCAAGATGAATATCACAATGAATCATGAGCATTCAAGAACATCTCAATAAAATATGACCCTTAAGTAATTTTGCAAGGTGACATAATCATTTATAAATGTCTTAATATCACATAACCATAGACAAAATGTAGCAATTTGACATAACATAATGAATATGAGCATTGTAATGTGAGATATTCATTATGGAATATCAAAATCCAACAAAACCCTTGATGAACATCACAATGCACTTTAACCATTCTAGAAAACCTTGTTGCAACATAGCAATAAAAGGAACCTCACAAGGTTTCATAATGCTTAATGAATGTCATAATGTGAGATGACCATCTAGGAACACAACAATTTGACATAAAATAGTCAAGATAAATGTTGCAAAGCAACATATTCATTACAAAACATCACAATCTAACACAAGTTTTCATCAATGTTGCAATGTGACATCAACTTAGACAAACATATCTTGTGACTAAAGGAAACCCTAATCCTTTGGTGAATGTCATAATCCAACATACCCTTGAAAGTGCATCAAAATCTAACATAACCATTGATTTGAAAATGTGAAGAAAGTCAACCACAATCCCTTGATGAAATTCAAAATCAAACATAATCATTGAAAAACGTTGAAATCTAACACAACTCTTGACATCACAATGTGAAGGAAGTTAGCCATAATCCTTTAACAAATGCCACAATTCAACATAATCCTTAATGAATGTTGTAATATAACATAACACTTAGCATCACAATCCAACATAAGCCTTGATGAATGGCACAATGTGGTGCAATCCAACATCAAAATGTGATGAACACAACACTATGAAAAACATTGCAGTAATGAACGTTTCAATGTGACACATTCCAATGTAAAATTTCATGAATGTCACAATATGAGAAATTCAACCATAGTTAACCATTTCCATAATAAACCATAACTAGTATACCCTTATAGTGACAAGTGCACATGCCTTGTACATGACCAAGTTGGAGAGCACAATGACATTATCATTCTGAGTGGGGAATCAATCACATGTATGTGTGACACTTGTATTTTCGTGTTTGGTGGGAAATTTGGGTTTTCTAGTTTGAGAAGGTTACGATCACATGTTTGGTATGGTGCAAGAGTGCACACACATAGCCAAATTATGGACCAATTGATATGGGGAGTGTGTGATTGGGAACATGACTAATGTGTGATATCACATGATTGAGTTGGGACCGCACAACATGGTTGAGACAAGTTTGATTATTGGATATGGAACAAGTTCAATTATTGGTGTTGCCCAAGTCAAGACAAGACAGGTTAATTTAATGTGTTTAGTTATTGGTGTGTTGGGGATTCAATTATTAGCAGATGTAGGAAGTTTGATTATTGGCGTGATTAAGTATCATTGGCTTGGAACTTCACATGGGTTTGATTGGCACATTAGTTTCATATGTTAGTCCATGTAAGAGAAGGGTCACAACCCACCACTACCCCATGAACCATATATATATTTAGCAAATTCATTTGATGGGGGAATGAGGGAATAACACTACACATCAAATAAATGATGTGCAAAAAAATCATATTGTAGAGAAAGATAGAGGAAGTGAACTATAGGTCACAACAAATTGAAGGTGTTTAAGGGTGATCTTGGTGTCTACACATGTGTCATAGGTTGCTCCCTACCCAAGGGACTTAACTAGCTAAGGGGGTAGGCCGAGGTGTTGAGAAATCTAGGGTATCTAAATTAAAATATTTCTTTTAATTTGATAGCTTCTTGTGATGTCTTTTTAATTAAATTTATTAGCTTCTTCTTTAATTTGATTATCGTTGTGCTTTTATATCATCAAATTGATAGAACTTTTTTGGAATTTGATGAGACCATCAGTGAGACACTTGCTTCTTCCAAGTAGAGGTGAACCTTCCAATGAAGATTCTAATTGAGGATATCGATGATATTGATCCTTCAAATTCTCCTTCGCAATGATGATGATGTATGATTATTTCTTAGATTTATGTCATGCTAGATGACATTATTCCAACCATGTATAATTTGGTTGTCTTTTCATTCTTTTAAGGACATCATGAGATACTTCCTTTCTATCATAATGATAGCTACAACTATGTAGACTTTCTACTATGCTTCCATGCCTTCCATGATTAATTCATCTATATTTAAATTCTTATTTATCTTATCATCCTTGTGATTCTTCCTATCATGATAACTATCTTTTACAAAAACTAAAAATAACTAATTGAATGAGCTTATCTCAGTCATAATAGAGATTTTTCACTTTATCCTTCTTTGATTTCCTCTTTTTAGGAGTCTTCCACTTCTTCGGTGACATTTGCAACTTCAACCCCAACATTTTATTCTACAACTTTGACCCCAATAGTTTCTTCTGAAATTTTGACCCAGTAGTTTCTTCTGCGATTTTGAATTCAGCAACTTTCCAACAATTTTGACTTTCCCAAAAACTTTCCAGCAACTCAATTTTCCCAACAACTTCGACTTACCCAGCAACTTTCCAATACTTCAACTTGCCCAACAAATTTCCAGCAACTTGACTTTCCCAACAACTTTAGAAAACCTAACACAAGGGAGAGAGAGAGAGATCCAAAAACTTTGATCTTTCTTTTCTTCTTCTTATCCTTGATTTTCATCCCTTTCCAGCTTCTTTCTTAAGGAGATCAAACTTGCTTATTGTGTGTACAAATGAGGTCGAAGTCCTTCTTATATATATCGGATTTAGAGGGGTACATATTGCTTCCTTGAGGCCAACTTGGTATTTAATGAAGGCTAACTTGGTGAGGCACCATGACAAGGTCTTCAAGGGTCTTTTACTCAAATATTTTTTTCTTTACAATATACAACATGCCCAAAAGGGTCTTCTTCACATGACAATGACTCTTATGAGTTTTTGACTCAAAGACAAGCCCTAGAATCTATTGAAATTTGAGTAAACCTATAAGGAGATAAGCCAAAAATACATTTAAAAAATAAATAGTTCTCTTCTTTTCCCTCTAAAATTCATAGCTCTTATTTTATTAATTTTCCTTAGGAGGTCACTTTTAAGTTGAAATTTCCTCCAATGAATCTAGAACCACATGCAACAAAGAGGAGGAGTCTAGTAGGGGTATACTAGGATGAGGATTTAGGAGCAGGTGACTATGATCCCACTACTATTATATATTATTCGAGATATGTTATGGCTATATATTACTTTCTGTTGACAAAGGATCAACTTACAAATTTAGGATGTTCAATTAGGGAGGTGCATAGTGTTAAGAGATATTTGAAGATGTACCATTACTCAAATATTATACTTTCTTGAACTCTTGGAGGAGAAATTAAATCCCTTTATTTTTGAGAAAATTATTGGGAGGTATGGTGATGCCTTTGAGAGGGATATTGCACCCATGGTGCCTTGAATTGGGGCATTGAGTTAGGATGGTGTGAGTATGGGATAGATTGTTGATAGAATATTATAGGAAAGAATGAACTTTAGCTTTCTGACGTACAATCTCATTGATCGAGTGTGATGATTAGATTAGCTATCTAATTAGTCTAGGATGTGGGGGAGCTCAATGTGCTGAGGCATGCTTAGATTCAATTGAGTCCAGTTTGTGGTATTATGTTAGGAGAGTGGATGGATTGGGTCCATATCACAGTGAGATAATAGTGGGTATTTAGGAAGTCACATGAGTATTTTTTTAGTTAGGGAATCATTGAGTACAACAATAGTTTTGAGTGGACAAGGATGTTAAAATATTAGAGTGATAAACATGCACCCTTTGTCCATGAAAAATTTGGATAGCACAGTGACATCATCATTAGGTGTGGCGTATCCATCATATGTATGCACAACATTTTTATTTTTGTGTTCAATGGGAAATTTTGGGGTTTTAAGTTCAAGCAAGTTATGATTGCATATTCAGTGTGTGGAAAAAGTACACACACATAATTTGACAATGGACCATTCAATATGGGAAGCATGGTTCGATGCATGACCCATGTGAGATATCACATGAGTGATTTTGGATAATAAGACATTGCTAAGACAAGTTTAGTTGTTGGCGATGTAATGAGTCCATTTATTGGCATGGACAAAGATGAGACAAGACAAGTTGAGTTGACATGTTCAGTTATTGGCACATGTGGGAAGTTTAGTTGTTTTTTCAATAAGGTATCATTGGATTAGTTATTTTCATAGTTTGGCTTAATGCATGGTAGCCATGTGTCAACCCAAAAAATTGGATTTTTACAGTCCTTTGCTACCCTGTGAACTATACATACAAATAATTGATTCATTCAATGGAGGAAGGAGGGGACAACACAACACATCAATCAAATGGTGCACACACAAATCATATCGCAAAGTGATATGGAAGATGTGCATCACAAGTTGTGATGAACCAAAATGTGTTTTGGGGGCAATCTTGTGTCTACACATGTGATATGGGTTACTCCCTACCTAAGGAAATTAACTGGATGGGTCAAGGAGTGTGAAACACATTATGGAATGGACCGAGGGCTATGGAATGATGCATATAAGTGTATGGTGATAACCAAATGGAAGAACATATAGTGTATTTGAGGCCAATTAAAGGTGGAACAACCACCCAAGACTAACGTATGTGCAACAATTTGAATTTTTGGTGTTGGCAAGTCTGAACGAGCTTAGACAAGTTCCTAATAAGGATTATAGGTGCGCAACCATGGCAGGGAATCCCAGTTACTTTGACCTAATTGGTGGCCAAGTGACTCGACCAGGTGGACAATCCATTGGACGTGTGGAAAAGTGTCAATTTCATAATCAAGTGACTTATAGAGGGTTCTACAATAGCCCAAATATATTGGGTACAACTTTATAGGGAAGAAGTGTATGTATTTATATTGTAGACCAAATTTATAAAAGATTTTGTGGGGTTTTAGGACACATGATACCCTATATGTATACATGGTGTATTATTACTTCATACCTGTGCTAATTACAAGAAAGTGTTAAAGAATATATAATTGTGCTATGTAATTGTAATTTATGACTTGGGTTTTAGATTAAGAAAAATATTGTTCTACTACTAGACTTAACCAAAACATTATCCAAGTGAGGCATAGTTTTGGTGAAGTAAATTTGATATGTCTCACCTTCTATGAGAGACATGCCAAAGCCACACACCTAGAGGGCACCCAATATGCCTACCTAGATGAGGTACCTAGTAGGGTCATTATAATAACCAACTAAATAAAACTATCATTGACATAAGTTAACCACTATAACATCAATACATTAAATATTCATTGAGGAATGGTACAATATACATTAATTTTGAGGAACATCGCATTATGACATACCCATTAAGGAATGCAATTACTCCACATAAGCCAACAAAGATAAATATGACATAATCATTGATGAATGTTGTAATGCAACAAAAACATTGAGGAACATAACAATTCCATATAAATTAATCAATTTGAATATCACGATGTATCATCACCATTTAAGAAGATTGCATTAAAAAACAACCCTTAAGGAATGTAATAGATGGAAAAACTCTTGATGAACATCACATTGTGACATGAGTGTTGAGGAATGAAGCAATTTCACATAACAAAATGAAGGTGAATATTTTAATGTGACATAATCATTAAGGAATATGGTAGCCCAATATAACCCTTGAGGAATGTCATACTATGACATAACCCTCAATGGGCATCACATTTTGCAATTAACATTAAGAAATATAGAAATTCACATAACTCAACCATGATGAACATCATAATGTAGCATTACCATAGTAGACCATGGTTAAGCATAATTAATGTAGTAAACCATAGTAAACCATGCCTAACCATGTCCAACCACTTTCAACTAACGTGGATTATATTCAACCTAAGTCAACCATTTTCAACCATAGCTAAACATAGTTATATGTGGTCAACTATAATAAAACAATTCAACCATAGTGAACCCATAGTAAATGAATGTAAAAAACTAACCATTGTAAACTAATGATAAGCCAAATTCAACCATAATTTTACGTTGTGAAGGTAAATCCACTCTTTAGACAGAGGTGATCCCTCTAGCCCAATGAGTGGGTCTAGTAACAAACTAAACAAACTAACATACACATTCCTAGATTATGTTTAACAAATGCAGAGAGGAGGAGAAACCTACCTCATTCTGATGCTAATCACTCAATCCTTTGGAGATCACCTTGAATCCTTTTCTTACAAGCTCGCTTCTTACTTGTTCTTCATGTCTAAGTACCTATAAGAAAGATAAAAGAGCTATGCAAGATACAAGAGCATATATGGCATACATAAAACATAAACTACTTAATGGATCAAGGAATATTAAGATAAAAACATAAACATTTACACAATTATGGAAAGTGAAAATTAGATGTATATATTAATAAGCTAAAAAGGGAAGCATACAACCTATGCCTTGATGTTGGATACCTCCTTTTGGTGGATTTCCAATTCCAAGAAAAAGATTCTTCAAGCACTCCTTCTAGAAGTTAGAATGGGTGGCATGTAAGCATAATCTCAGCATAGGAATGCAACAATTAATGAACAACTATTTGGGTATGGAAGGGAGTTGATTTATATGAAGGGAGAGGGAGTTAGGGATCCACAAAAGAGGGAGGAAGTTCCACATCTCAAGGGAAAATCTCATAATGATAATATCAAGAGGTCCAAATGGGAGAGCTCGACCATATCAACAACAACCAATATCCAACTCGATGTTCTTGAAGTTTCTAGTGCATGAAGATTCTCCTCCAGTTACGAAAAACCTGCCAGAATACGTTCAGGGCAAGTTTTCATATCAAAACCCACACTGGCAGCACTAGGGAAAAACAATGCAACCTTGCATCAGCACGGGCAAGCAGTGTAGCAAAACACATTGACCCTAAAAGTTAGATTTTTAGTTAACCTTCTTCAAAATTGACTTAGGTCAGTTTTCTTTTGATTCTTCAGGGAGATTTTGGTCTGCATATTATGATGGATATGCTTCACAATTGTCAATGTTTTGGAACTTTGGGATATGAATCAAGAAGTGAATAGGAGGTGTGACAAAATACTGTGTAACAAATGCCCCCTAAAGCATGAAGGAAAAACAAGGAGTGATGGATGAGATTCTTTACAAGTCAGTGCAAGGACTATAGCAACATCATCAAGAGACCTGCAAATCAAGCATATACATATACATCTGACATCTATGATGATAATTCCTAATAATACATGAATAAGCATCTAATAATACATGAATCCACAGTATGGACGCAGCCATCCGAATAGAAGGGATCATGTGTATGGATCCACGGTATGGTTGCAACTATCTATCTAGATGAAACATGTGTACAATCATGAATAACTCATAACCCCATGCAACCAGGATTTTATCAGAGAAAATCTAAAGTCTTTCACTTCATCTTGACTTGATTAATGTACGAATTATAACATGTGATTAGATGTGTCGAAGTCGAACATGGTAAAAAACCATCTAATTACTGGCCAATGATGTAAACCATTAACAGGCATGAGAGAAACCACCAATAATGACAATGGCTCTCAAGGTACAATCAACATAATCCATGAATGTGAATAATGAAGGTGAAGTTGAACACCTATGGAATCATCCAATCGAAGGTCAACGATGCAAACCTATCATCGAATGTGAAGAACTAGTCATTGAGGCATGAAAGCTCTAAGGTACTACAAGGGAGTTTCTATATCATCTTCTCGGATAATGAGATGAAGTCGATAGGAAGTGATCCATTGAAGGAGGTCCATAATGAATCCCACATCATTGACACGAAACAAAAGGATGTAATAGAGTAGATAAGTGTGATCCAGGACTGTTGTAGAAATTCAAATAATGTATAAGCAATAAAGAACTGTAGATAGGACTTCTCTGGAACATATCAACAACACAACTCTGGAGTTTGGTAGCATTTTACTAAACAAAAGATCAGAGGTCATGATGACAAAGTGGTATAATCAAATGAGAAGAAAAATATATTTCCCAACCCCAAGAAGGCAAGTGACTAAGTGAGGATTTCCTAAACCTGACATGAGTAATAAATGAGTGTCATGTTCAAGAGCGACATGCTCCCTTTACAAAATACAAGAGATGATCGATTTCACTTTTTCCCCCACCATTTCTAGTGATTACCCCATTATTTTTTATCGCAAGCTTGAAGGGGGTAGCATATGCTTTCCATATAAGGTCATCCTTCGGATGAATCCATCCTTGTAATTTTTACGAGCCCTTAGGAAGGAGAAACCCGGTCTTGTCATGGTGACAAGTCCTATGTTGTTTAAGTTTTATGAGTCCAACGGAGGGGTAACTCGACATATTTTTCATGTTTAGAGAGTTTGAAAAATAAGTGGAAAAGAAAACTCCAAAAGTCCCTTTTTGTAAATCATCTCTTGAACCCAAAAATGGTTAAAACAAATATCCAAGAGAACCTCTTAGCCATGTTTGACTAAGGTATTCCTTTTTCGTACAATAGTCTATCTCAATCTGGAAAAGGGTTAAACTTAAACTAAGTAGACATCATTTCATTTACTTTAATGAGTTTGAAACGACAAGTACTCGACAATATTTTCATTTTTCAAGAGTCAGAAAAGAGCTGAAAGATGACTCCGCTTGGAAGAACGAGTGGTATAAAAGGATAGCAACTAGTTCCAGTCATGAAGGGATTGTTCAAAACATGTAAAGGTAAAGAGGCTAGCTAATAGTACCACTAATCGTAGATGTTCCTTAGGCAAGGGTAAAACAAACAAGTCAAATCATATGATTGACCAAAGAGATGGTGATGATGGAACAAAAAAAGAACAAGGCTCATATGGAAAAATAGGCTGATAAAGATGGAAATCGTGAGAGGTAAAGTGGGAATGGTTTCATTTTTACACAAGCTTGAAACATGGGAAAATATGCTTAAGGATATTTGAATGTGGTTTCATTTTTTCACAAGCTTGAAACATGGAAAAACACTATGCTTGGATTTGGTTTCATTTTTACACAAGCTTGAAACAAAGATAAACTATGCTTGAGATTAATTTTGCATGCCCCCAACATAATGACTCAATTCGAGGTACATGCCCCCAAGCTTCATTTCATTCACCTAAGTAGACTATTGGTTACTAACAGGTGGATGGAATGAAGGTTCACTTACGAGATCAAGTGAAAGACTTGACTAGGATTTTACGAGATCTAATCAAAGACTCAAATTGGAAGGGGATTTGTTTCATTTTTCAACGAGCTTGACACAAGAAAAGAACCATGCTCATTACACCTTGTTTCATTTTTTAACGAGATTGACACAAGTAAAAGAAATCTGTCCATTGGAACTTATTTCATTTTTTAATGAGGTTGACATACTAAAATAATTATCCTCACTGGAACCTATTTCATTTTTTAACGAGGTTGACATAGTAAAATAACTATCCTCATGACACCTTGTTTCATTTTTTAATGAGTTTGACACAAGACAAGGAACTCTGCTCCAAATACCTTGATCACAGACAAAAATAGGCCATGGCTTCCAATAGGTTCCCATCAGATGGGAGAAGAACACTCTAGAGGGGATACATGTCCAGGTAAACTTATCTCAAGCATAGTTTATCTTTGTTTCAAGCTTGTGTAAAAAATGAAACCACATCCAAGCATAATTTTTTCACATGTTTCAAGCTTGTGAAAAAATGAAACCATCTTCCAGAATACTCAAACATAATTTCTCATGTTTCAAGCTTGTGTAAAAATGAAACCATTCTCACTTTACCTCTCGTGATTGCCATTTTTATCAGCCTTTTTTTAGCCTTTGTTTTATCATTCCATCATCACCATCTCTTTGGCCGTCGATCATATGCTTCCACTTCATTTTTTTACACTTGCTCGAGGAAAATTTGCGATGACTGGTCTTATTAGCCAACCTCTTGACCTTTACACGTTTTGAGAAGTTCCATCATGACTAGAACTAGTTGTTATCCTTTTATACCACTCATGCTTCCAAGTAGACTCATCTTTCAGAGCTTTTGTGACTCTTGAAATATGAAAAGATTATAGAGAAATTGTCTTTTTAAACTCGTTAAAGTAAATGAAATGATGTCTACTCAGTATAAGTTTAACCCTTTTCCGAAATGAGATAGGTTCTTGTACGAAAAAGGAATACCTTAGTCGAACATGGCTAAGAGGTTCTCTTGGATATTTTTTTGCTACCTTTTTTGGTTCAAGAGACGATTTACGAAAAGGGACATTTGGAGTTTTCTTTTATGCTTTTTTTTCAAACTCTCTAAACATGAAAAAAATTTCAAGTTCCCCCTTTGTCGGACTCGTAAAAATTAAATGATGCAGGACTTGTCGCCATAAGGAGACCAAATTTCTCCTTCCTAGGACTCTTAAAACTTACTAGGATGGATTCATCCGTAGGATGAACTTATATGGAAAGCATATGCTATCCCCTTCAAGATTTTGATAAAAAATATATGGGGTACTCACCAAAAATGGTGGGGGAAAAATTCAAAGCGATCATCTTTTGTATTTTGTAAAGGTAGCATGTCACTCTTGAACATGACACTCAGTTGTTGCTCGTGTTGGGTTTGGGACATCCTCACTTAGTCACTTGCCTTCCTAGCTTTGGGAAATCAATTGTACCTCTTGTTATCAATCTGATATTTCTTTCGAAGTTAATGAAGGAATAAAAGTCAAAGTTAACCACAAACCACTTTTGGAGATCAAGACCTAGCCTTCCTGATGCTCAGAGAGAGCTCTCTCTTTATAATTTAACTTTGTTTTAGTTAAGATGATTTTAGGCTAGTTATTGTTTGCATTTGGGTTTTGGTATGAATTTTTGGGTGGTGGGATCACTTTACTTAGACGAACAGAAGTTTTCTTTAACCATTGGGCTATGGGGTCAAATGTCAGACAAACAAGACTAGATTCGGTTCTAAAAACAATGCTACAAGGTAAGATAGATGAGTTACTACAGATTTCAAAAGCTAAATGGTGAAATGGTTTCAAATCGGATCTAGGGAGCAATTAAGGGTTCCCTAGGCCGGACTCTGGAAGGAATGAAAGAAGTCAACCAGGATGGGAGAGCAATTAAGGGTTCTCAAATCTGGGTATCAGAGGAAAACTTGTAAATGACTAACTGTTAAAAACCAAGTGTACTTAAACAAATTTTGAGTGATATATCCAGTTAATTCATTCAAATTTACAACACATTAAGATTATGAAACACATAATAAAGGTAACAAGGTCAAACAAAGAAGATACTTCACTGCAAATAGCTCATCTCATGAATCCTGTAGCGAAATTCTTTTATTACTTGCTCCAATCTGTTGACTTGAAAATTTATAATTACCCTTAGGTTTTAAGATCAAAATAACTCTAAAAATGTAAAATAATCCCCATAATACTTTGAATTATGAAGTATTTATACAAAAAGGAATTACAAAATATCTCAAACTACATTGAGAACTAATCTAGGAAAAGAAATATCTTCATGCAAGAAGATAGAGACAGCTATTGAACTGCTGCTTGTTGTCCTTGTTATTTGGTTCTGCTGGCTTTGATTTTTGATCTTTTTCCCTTTATGCTGCTTGGCTGTCTGGTATTCACACTGGATGTTCTATTTTACTTTAACCTTTCATCTAATACACTTTAACCTTGCTGACTTGTCAATATCCTTTGACTGTGTTGTTTTACTTTTTGTTGTACATTTATATTTTACTGTGTATTTACTACAGTAAAACATTTAGTTTTTCCCATATTTCCTCATTTGGTAATTGGATATTGAGCATATTTTTGTATATTTCATCTGCATCTGTGTATTTGGCAAAAGTAGGCTTATTAATAAACAAGTGTTTTACCACATGCTGCAGGTAAAAGAAGTTTTCAAAAGTTTGATACAACACTCTACCTATTGGTAAGCCCTTCATGGATGAAGTGATTACATGTTCTCTGGCCACTTCCCTGATCTTCTTATTGTAATCCTCATGTGTCATTAACTTATCATTTATTACTAACGGATTAGGTAATCCCTTTTCCTTCAAAATTTCGAACTTAGCCATGAACCTGTCAATGTCTAGTTGCATGTTTTAACACTTATCTTCTAAGTTCAACATCAAATTCCTCTTAGTGAGGACTTTTCTGACTTCTAAAATTGTACCTGTCCTGCTAGGTATCTCCATTTCTTGTAGCTCATACTTATTCTTGGAGTTAAGGAAGTGTATGATTCTTGATGCTTCCTCTGGCATATTTCCAAGTTCTTCCTTGACTCTCTGAATGGCCTCTGTGGCCTGCTTTATTAAATCAAACTGTTAAAAAATGACCTAGATGGATGTCTAAATATCATTGATAGAGTCTATGATATTGGCCCATAGTTTCTCTTTAGCCTTACCTATAGGTTCATTCAGTGTCATTTCTCTCTCCAGGCTTTTTATTCTTTCAGTCATCCTTGTAGCCTTTGGCCATTCTTCTTTATGCATGATTTGGGCAAGTTTACAATGTGTCTCTAGGCTGGTGACTTTCTCCTTAAGTTTGTTCATCTCATTGGTTTGAATGGACATTTCTTCCATTGATTTGACCGACTTGTTTGCTTCATCACCTGTGGAGGCCATTTTTGTTGATCCTGTTGCTGATGTAGTTGATGACGATATCGTTAGTGCAGTGGCCATTAGAGTAGTGAGATCTAATGATGCTACCAAAGTAGAAGGTACAACTGTGGTCATTGTTGGAATGATAGTAGCAGGAGCATTATTAATACTAGCTTGTTTGAGCTGAATCAAGCTATCCAACTCCTTCTCCATCTCATTTAATTTTTCATTCAGTTGCAGCACTAAGTCCATCATTTCCTCATGATTGGTCTATCTTTCGAGGACTTCCTTTATCTATGGGTGCTATAAATGAGGTAACTTGAGCTATTTCTTGAGGGTTGTTATGTCCTCATTATTCTTTTTGATTTGTTTCTATGTGGCCTTAACATCACTTGGGTCATGGCCCAGTTTAATAACCAAGTCCTCGAAGGACTTTATCCTGGTGTTTTTAGCCTACGAAGAGGTATTATCTGGCTTGAATTGAGTTGTTACATTGTCCAATGAATCCTACAGCTTGTAAGCATCCATGGCCTTCGCTGTGAGGGTGGAGTAGATCATTTCTCCATCCTGCTTGTGAAACTCTATCTGATCAATAGGATGAACATCCCTGGCCACGACCAAAAAATTAGTTTTCTTGTAATCTGTTGAGGTCTTTGGTTTCTATACAATGGGCTGCAAAGATGAGACCTACATTTTTCCCTCTTTGATGTCAAAGGCTAACATCAGTCTGGTCTGGTTTGGTGGTGTAAGCTTGAGGTACTTAGCATATGTTTCTGCTTTCAATTTTTCGTTCCTCATCTTTATCTCTTTAAATCAATCTTTGATATCCTTTTCCTTGTCAGCTGGCCTGACATAGGAAGAGATCTCCGTACTTTGTTGTCTATCTATCATATGTGTGTTGGAGGTTGATGGCTGTTGTGTTTCTTCTGATGCAACTGCTTCTTTACTTCTTTGCCTCATTTCCTTAGTGTCAGTTATTTCCTCTGAAATAATGTTCTCCTCTTGTTCAAAGATAGGATTACACTTGGGCCTCTTGCTTGGCTCAACCATCTCATCAGTAGTCTTCATGGTAGAGTTAGATGCCTCATCCCTGCTCCTCTAAGGATTCTTCTGTTCATTGGTTGGGGTCTGTATGACAGGAGGAATGTTCATTAGCTCCCCTTGTTCTGGAACCTGCAGGAAAGAGTTGTGATCAAATTGTCTTTCAAGATAAATGAGTGTGTTCTCTACATCCACAACAGTGTTATCCATATCAATCAAGGTGTTCTCCACCCACTCATCCTGGTTAGCAAACTGTTCAATGTCAGGTCTTGGATGGTGGATGTATGCTCCCAACTTGACCCTGAGTCTAAGCTTGTTTATGACCCCATGAGGGTCATAGTGCCACATGAAACTATTTCTGAATTTTATTTGTTGAAGTAACATGCCGGCCTCTGGTCCAACCTCTCTGTTGTTGCAAATGAATGGGCCCATCTGGTTTTTCACTTTGAACTAGGTTTTCTTCCTATAAGCTAGGAAGTGGACCTCATCAGAGCTATTGATTTGTCTGAAGTATTCAAGAGAAAATATCCTCAGAGGGAGGTATTTGAGCAATTTATAGGGTGCTAGCTCTAAGTCATAAATTATGATCTCAGTGTAGTTTTGGTACAAGTACCAATCTCCCACCTTGTTGTTCTTGGCTAATTGCAGTACTCTCTCGATCTGTGGGTTGATTCTAGGCCGAGTCTTAGAAGTCAGCATGTTCATGACTGGGTACACAAATGAGTCTATGAAATCTTTGTAGGTGAATGTTGTGGAAAACTTCTAGACCAAGGGAGTCTAGTAGATGATTGATCTCTCCTTTCCCTTGGTGTCCAATTTCTAGATCCTCACAGGGAACTTGTCTGTCTGATAATACAAAAACATATAAAATAACACTGAAGAGTATTTGAAAACTCTTTCAGTGGGTAGTCTGGTGAATTGTTCATGCAATTTGTCTACAATGAACTGAGCATAATCATACATAATAGCAGGAGGCTTGCCTGGAGTAAAAATGGACAGGATGACCATGATGACCTCATCCACATGCTCATTTGATGTGTATCCTAGAATGCATGAGAGCATGGTGATTATTCACCTGGCAATCTCTAAAAAAATAGTGGCAACATAGGGTGGGATGTATGTAGGAGTATGTTTTTCCTCGATGATGAAATTCTGGAAAATTTGTTTGATTTTGACTGGGTCTAGTGTGATGTACATGTCCAACAGATTTCCAATGGACAAAGGGGTCAAACTAGGACTAGGCTGGATTTGCAGCATCTGGTTGATAGACTCTGGTGTAATGGTGAATAGCAAATCATGGTTTGGGGAAACAATAGCCCTTTGGCTAGGGATATAGCAGGCATGACAAAAATGTACAATGCCTGGCAATGGGTGAACTTCTGGGAATGTATACTTGGGAAAATTGGATTCCCAAAGGTGAATGTCATCTACATGGTTTAGAAACCTATCCTTACTCTGTCATGCAGAAAGAGTCAATTTTGCGGACAAAACCGACCTCCCTAGAAGCCTTAATTTTGTCATGCGAAAAGAGTCAATTTTGCGGACAAAACCGACCTCCCTAGAAGCTAAGGCTTTCTAGTGACAAACAAGACAAGTAAACACTACCTTTCTCTAAATATGCATTTAGAATACAAGTAATCAGGTGTTCATAACATACCTTTAGTCCAACGCTTTATAGTAGTCCAGCCTCGCCGATCCGGATGAGCTCCTCCTTCTCTTCGAAACCTGCATTCACTAACAAGCCAAAAGATTAAATAGCACCTAAATAACTTATAAAATAACACATATTCATCATACAGACCAAGGAGTATATGAAACAAATCATGTATAACAATCTGTTGAGAAAAGTGAGCTTATTTGTATTAAGTGGAAACAAAAGAAACCATTACAACCTGAGCCTTGGTGTTGTGCAGGTCCCTCCTAGGGTCCAGCAAGAGTTTTCCTTTACTTTGATCAGCTCACCCACTTCCAAATAAGGCTAGGAAAGGATGGGAATCTCTCCTCTCAAGCTCTATAAGGGAGTCCTAATTCCAGCAGCATCTACCCTTAGGAATGTTCAGCTTTCAACCTCCCCTCCTTCTGGCCCAATGCCTATATTTATAGTGCTCTAGAGGAAGTTAATCAAGTCCACCATCAATGGGATAAGCCCCTCTTTGGATGGGATAGCTCCCCTCTTGATGGGATAATTTCCTCTTTCATAGGGATACATGAACCATCTGGAGGCACTCAATACACGTCAAACAAGCTTCTAGAATGCTCTAGAAATGACCACAAGTAACTTTTTTGGAGTGAAACTTGCGCCTTTTGACCTTTACAGGAGTACGCACCCACCCTTTTACAAACAGAGCGTACAAGTACGCAGGTATTGTGAACTTGAGGTGCGTACACGCAGGTAAGGCTAAGAGAAACTGCGTACCCAGAGATATATAGATTTTTAAAGACTTTCTCTCTTTCTTGGAGTTTGTCATGAAGAGCAGAGGTATAAGACTTTCCAAGGAGGATATTATGACAGTTGATGGAGCCATACTAACTGCAAATAGTCATGGTGACAAATTTTAGTGTAACAGATTGCCCCCTAAAGTGCAAAGCCTGTAGTAGATTAGGGTTTCATATCATCTAGGAAGGGTGAAGTACTTTATCATTTCAAGGATTATCTTGTGGAGAGCCCAGTCGGAACCTGCAAGTATTCAACACAAAATACATATATAAGATCATATCATCGCTGAGGTAGGCATTCCCATACTCAGATCAAAAACTTTAACTAACAAACTAACTACTGCTCTGATACAGGAATGATTTTGTAGTACATCATAATCATAGACTTGTGTAGACACAGTATGGACGCAGCCATCTGTTTATAGTTGGTCTACTATACAATGAATACAAAACTCCTCACAACCTGGATGGTGGAAACTAGATCCAGGGTCTTCATTTCTACTTCCCGAAATAGTACGATTCTATCCATGCGAATAAATGAGTTGATGTCGAGCATGGTAGAAACCACTTGATTACCAGTCAATGATGTAAACTGTTAACAAGTGTGACAGAGACCACCAGTGATGTCAATGGTTCTCAAAGTACCCAGTACAATCCATGAGATGTGAATGAATGAGTTGATGTCGAACATTTCACGGAATCCTTCGATCGAAAGTCAATGATGTAAACCGTCGTCAAAGGCGAGAAACCTGCCATTGATGCATGCAGATTTCAAGGTACTGAGATTTCTAGGTCATCTTTCTAGATAATGTGCTGATGTTGATAGAAAGCGACCTGTTGCAGGCAAGCCCACAACACGAAATCATAGATCAAGTTGAAGAAATATAGCTGTAAGGACTGACTCAGGGATGGTCAAGATGGATGACGGGTATTTTGCAGATGAATGGTTTATTTGCAGTGACCTCTTGAACACATAATGACACAACAGATGGCTTGGTGACATTTGACCCAAAGTTAATACCCGACTGAAGACTTTCAATGTGGTTTGATCAACTGTGAGGCAAAGGATTTCCCAACCCAGGTGAATGGAAAGTGTCGTGTTCAAGAGTGGTGATAAGGCTTCTTCTGAGACAAAGGATAACAAATAGGCTCATTTTTCTCTCTTTTCCCCCACCATTTCTGGCAAGTACCTCTTTATTTTTTACAAGCTTGAGGAGGATAACATATGCTTGATTATAAGCTCATCCTTCAGATGAGTCCAACTTAGTTTTGATTCGAACCCTAAGAAGGAGTGGTCCGTTCCTGTTTGTAATCGAATAGGTCCTTTACTGTGAAATTTTAACGAGTCCAGTATAGGAGAAACTCGGAGTTTTTCAATTTTAGAGAGTCTGAAAAACTTAAGAAGACTCCAGGGTTGAACTTTTTCGTAAATTTGTGTCTCCCAAGCCCGAAAAAGTATAAAATAATACTTGAGAGAACCGCTTGATCTTGCGACCAAGGAGTACTTTCATGATTAGTGTCTTTGACCTGAAAAGTAAAAAGCGATCAAGGACACGTCATTTTATTTCCAGTATCGAATTTGAAACGACAAAAATCCGGCAATCTTTTCCTGTTTTTACGGTCAGAAAAGGGCTATAAGGGGACCGTCTTTTAATTCCGTTTTAACGAGTGTAAAAGAAACGCTCGGCAATATTTTCATGTTTTAGGAGTCAGAAAAGGGCTTAAAGATGACTCTAAGGTTTCACTTTTTCGTAAGTTTTAATGAGTTCGAAAAAATGTTAAAAATCTACTCATATGGCCGACTTTCAATTTAATTTACGAGCAGGAAAAGACAGAAAGAACTCGGTATTTTCATTTGTTTTACGAGAATGAAAAATAACAAAATAATCTCGAGATTTTCATGAGTTTAACGACCTTGAAAATAACTGAAATTGACTCGAGATAGGTTTCATTTTTACAAAAGCTTGAAACAGATAAAAACTATGCTTCAATGTAGTTTCATTTTTACACAAGCTTGAAACAGAGAGAAAACTGTGCTTGATGCCCCCTAAGCGTAACTGCTAGAGCACATGCCCCCCCCAGCTTCATTTCATTCAACTAAGTAGAAGCTGGATGGAATGAAGGTTCATGTACGAGATCATTTGAAAGACTCGACCTAAAATTGTAAGAAAATTATGCAAAAAACTAAAATAACTAACCTAAATATACAACTTAACATTTACGAGATCTAGTCAAACTCTCGACTCAATTAGAGGAGGATTTGTTTCATTTTTTAACGAGCTTGACACAGGAAAAGAACTATGCTTGGATTTGGTTTCATGTTTACACAAGCTTGAAACGAAAAACTATGCTTGTTATAAGTTCACATGCCCCCAGCATAATGACGCAAAACGAGGTACATGCCCCCCAAGCTTCATTGCATTCAATGAGGTGGATGGAATGAAGCTTTACTTTCAAGATCTTGGAAAGACTTGTGGGAGTTGTTTCATTTTTTAGTGAGGTTGACACAGGAAAAGAACTATCCTCAAAACCCTTGTTTCATTTTTTAAATGAGCTTGACACAAGATAAGGAACTATGCTCATAACTACTCTCTACAATCTACCTAACAAAAACTCTACTCTAAAAAACCTTGATTCATTTTTTAACGAGCTTGACACAAGATAAGGAACTATGCTCATGACTACTCTCTACAATCTACCTACTTAACCTACCCTTGTTTCATTTTTTAACAAGCTTGACACAAGACAAGGAACTATGCTCAAGACTCCTTGTTTCATTTTTTAACGAGCTTGACACAAGACAAGGAACTATGCTCAAAAAGTTCGCATGCCCCCAGTATAATGATGCAAAGCGAGGTACATGCCCCCCAGGCTTCATTTCATTCAACCAGATGGATGGAATGAAGGTTTACTTTCAATATTTAACTTGAAAAGGGAGTTGTTTCATTTTTAAGGAGGTTGACACAAGAAAAGAACTATTCTCATACCTGATTCATTTTTTAACGAGGTTGACTCAGTAACAGGAACTATCCTCATACCTGATTCATTTTTTAATGAGGTTGACTCAGTAACAGGAACTATCCTCAAACCTGATTCATTTTTTAACGAGGTTGACTCAGTAACAGGAACTATCCTCAAACCTAATTCATTTTTTAACGAGGTTGACTCAGTAACAGGAACTATCCTCAAAACCCTACTTTCTACAATCTACCTACATAACCTAAAATCTACCTGATTCATTTTTTAACGAGGTCGACACAGTAAAAGGAACTTTCCTCGTACTCACTGATCATGGCTTCCAACTGGAAGAAAGACATGTCAATGGACACACCTTGATCATGGCTTCCAAGAGGTCTTCATCAGAAGGAAGAATACTTCTCTTGAAGGAACACATGTCAAGGGACTCAAAAGGGATAAGAACATCGTGTTCAAGTAATCCCATAGAGTTTTCCATGTCAATTACCGGATCTAAATCAAAGGAAGATGAGCAAACAGTGAGAGGCTCAAGTGCATCGGTAACTGAAAACATGGGACCAGTTGCCACATAATTAACCCGTGGCAGGGTAGATACCACTTTAGAATCAGGAAAATTTAGGGGTGTCATATTATTGGTAGTTGAAACAAGACTAGGGAATGAAAGCTGGTCTACAGTCACAATGCTGCCATTGTGAGGGAAAGACATCACGCGAAAGAGTGTCGATACGACAGCTTTCATTGCATAAACATAGTCTCACCCAAGGAGTAAATTGAAATCCAAGGGACCTCGAACTACCATAAGATCAATACAGACAGTTTTACCTTACAAGGTAATAGAAAACTTAGGAAGGATCCCTAAAGGTTCACTAATGGTTCTGTTAAAAGCTTTCAGATTCTGCGCAATAGGCGCAAGCTGAGGGGAACCCAAAGCTTTCCAAACAGTTGAGGATAAAATACTAACAGAAGCTCCTTCATCTACCTGAGTACGATGTATGTCCCTACTACTAGCCTTGACAATGATTTGGAAAGGGATGGAGGAAGGAAGACGAGGTTCTGTCAGTCTATTCCAATCAAAGGAAAAGACCTCAGTACTTGGAGGGGGTTCTATAGAAAAAGGTGAAATGCCCCCCAGCATAGAAGAATCTGATGTAACAAGAAGAACCTGAGCGGTATGAAGTTCACTCTCTAAATGGAAAGTGGGATCGACCGAATGTGAAATTGAATCGACCACTTGATCAACTAATGGATCATCAACCTGAGTGACATGAGTTTCACTCTCCAATGGGAGAGTGTGATCGACTGTACTTGAATTTAGATCAATCACTCCGTCAGTTGACGGTAGGTTGGGAGAAAGTTTACGGTAACTAGTTGGAAATTCTTGCTGTGGAACAGTAAGGTTTTCCAACAATGTTGAGGCTTCATCCATGTGAGGGCAAATGTGAGTTTGATGACTCCCTTTGCTTAACTTACAAGGAAACCTAACTTTACCCTTTTTCCCAGGAACCTGACTATCACTGGTTGATGGATCAATGGAAAGTTGATGAGATTTTTCTGACCATACTTCCAAGACCTTTGGAATACCAGGACAATTGACAAGGAAGTGGTCACCCTTACAAATCCTGCAAGGGTATTTGGGTTTACGATGCATGTTGGAGTTTTCCTCAACACAACTAACACTTACAGTCGTGGTTGGTTGGTTGACTTCTTTCTTATCTTGCGTCTTCTTCTTCTTCTTCTTCTTCCCTTTCTTCTTCTTCTTAGCTACCTGGTTACTAGCATCGAGGCTTTTACCAAGCGAAGAGGAAGAAATGGAGGAAGAAAAATTAGGCGAAGAAGGTAAAGGGTCAACAAAAGGTTGGTGATGTTGAGATGGTGAACTCTGTTGAGGTGAAGCATTCGGTTGAGGTGGAACAATTGGAGTATTTTGGGCCAACGAAGTTGAAAATAACCATATCGGTAAACCTATTGTAAATCCAGGTAATGACAAAGTAGCCATATAAGGAGGACCAACATTTCCAAAGTAAGGAAAAGTACTAGGATTCTCGTTAGGAGGGGTTCCTAGGTTGGTAAATTCTGGAACATTTGCCATTATATTCAACTTCAGTGAATTTTATTAACAATTTAAAACTAAAATTAACAATTCACAATTCACACCTAACAATTAAAATTCACAATTCACACCTATGGTCTCTAAAAGTAAAAACAAACAAATTAACACGCGCTATCAAATCTAGGAGTCAAACCACACACAAACAGTAACTTTCCGTACCGAAAACACTAGTTGGTGATGAAATCCAACATCGCAGAATTCAATACAGAAATGGTGGGTGGAACAGTTACCCCGGCAACCTGCTTAATGAATAGACTGGACCAAGTTCCTCCACTTAACCGTCTCGAGTGAAGTGAACCCCCCAGAAAATCCAAGTGAGTCTAGCCGACGTCTGCTCCAGGTACAGTGGGATCTTCCCTCCACCGTCACCTTGGGTAGAATCCTAAAGATAATAGTCACTAAGGTTACCAACATCAACAAATATACCTGGGGGAATAGTCTACGACCCGATAGCACGCAAGGGCAGAGTAACAAGCTCAATCCCCTTGCCGGCTCCTTGACAATAATCCAAGGTTTACCGACAAGTGACCCCAGGCTCCTCGACAATGGTTAATCCGAGGTTTACCGTTTGTAGTACGTGCGTATCTGGCGTCGTTCCCAATGAAGGAGGATTGATTCCCTCACTGGTTCGGACACGGTCTCGTGCTTCTCCTTTAAGAGGAGCTTTCCCAGAGTACAAATGAAACAGTTGGATTTATCCTACCACAAGATAAGCTACTTGTTTGGTGTTGCTGTCTTGGAGAGTTAATTACTCGCCTACTCCAAGACACTAGCCTGATCTATATTGGTGTTTTAGAGCCCTAGTAAATAAAAAGTTACTAAGTTGATTTTAATTAAGCGCTGTGTTATTAAGGCTGTTATTACTCAAAGGGGTAAATGGAGATGAAACCAATGGTGTTATGACCCGACCCAAAACTGAATGCAATCGAATATGATAATGTAATCTTTTCAATGCGATGAATCCTAACTAAGGTAAGGAGAGAGTTTCCATTCACTTCCAACAATGCAAAAAATTGATCACTAAGAGAAAATATAACAAATTCTCTAATGCACTAATTTCATCAAGAAAAACTAATGCAAATCAATTCCAAAATAGTTTTTTTTATTTTTTATTTTTGTGTAAACTCAAATCAAAGAAAACTGATCTAAACCTACAATTGATTTTTCAGAATGTAAACTATGCAATTGTAATCTATGCACAATTCACTTGAAAAGTATGCAAATGTAATCTATGCACATTTTTCATTAATATTCTGAAAATGAGAATTCTAATTATGCAAATGTGATCTATGCAAGAGAATTCTCAGACACAAGATGATTCTAATGTAATCTAAGAACCAATCAAGTGCAAGTCGAGAAAATTGGGTGAGAGTTCCAAAAATCAATAAAAACACTCAAAGGCGATTAACACTCATACACAAAAGCAAAAAGATGCAAAATTGTGAAAGGACTGAGAGAAACCTCCAAGTAATGACCAAAGGAAAACAAATCAAGAGTTTCTCAAAAAGAGACTCAAAACACCCAATTGATAAAAGCTTAGAGCAAGAATGCCAATGAAATTAGACAAGATGAAAGCTTTTGACAGGTGAACAGTGGATCTGGGCAGCAAAAACAAGTTATAAACAAAATCTAAAAGATAAAAAAGAAAAAATTGAAATTTTCTAGGCTTTTGACAGGGGTACGCAGGCAGCCTGTTTGCACAGGTGCGTGTACGCTCTGTGTACAAAGCTGCAGTGCGTATAGGTACGCACTGTGCTCAACACAGAGGCTGCGTACTTCTAGCAAAACCAAGAAAAACTAAAATCTAATTTAACCCTAAGCTATCCCACCCAAATGCACAGTCAAACAGCCAAAAACCAGAAAACAAACAACTTTTCTCAAATCAAAGTTTCACACAAAGGAAAAATCATTCACATCAATGGAGTTCTCCAGTGGAGTCGCCATTTTGTCATGCGGAAAGAGTCAATTTTGCGGACAAAACCGACCTCCCTAGAAGCTAAGGCTTTCTAGTGACAAACAAGACAAGTAAACACTACCTTTCTCTAAATATGCATTTAGAATACAAGTAATCAGGTGTTCATAACATACCTTTAGTCCAACGCTTTATAGTAGTCCAGCCTCGCCGATCCGGATGAGCTCCTCCTTCTCTTCGAAACTTGCATTCACTAACAAGCCAAAAGATTAAATAGCACCTGAATAACTTATAAAATAACACATATTCATCATACAGACCAAGGAGTATATGAAACAAATCATGTATAACAATCTGTTGAGAAAAGTGAGCTTATTTGTATTAAGTGGAAACAAAAGAAACCATTACAACCTGAGCCTTGGTGTTGTGCAGGTCCCTCCTAGGGTCCAGCAAGAGTTTTCCTTTACTTTGATCAGCTCACCCACTTCCAAATAAGGCTAGGAAAGGATGGGAATCTCTCCTCTCAAGCTCTATAAGGGAGTCCTAATTCCAGCAGCATCTACGCTTAGGAATGTTCAGCTTTCAACCTCCCCTCCTTCTGGCCCAATGCCTGTATTTATAGTGCTCTAGAGGAAGTTAATCAGGTCCACCATCAATGGGATAAGCCCCTCTTTGGATGGGATAGCTCCCCTCTTGATGGGATAAGTTCCTCTTTCATAGGGATACATGAACCATCTGGAGGCGCTCAATACACGTCAAACAAGCTTCTAGAATGCTCTAGAAATGACCACAAGTAACTTTTTTGGAGTGAAACTTGCACCTTTTGACCTTTACAGGAGTACGCACCCACCCTTTTACAGACAGAGCGTACAAGTACGCAGGTATTGTGAACTTGAGGTGCGTACACGCAGGTAAGGCTAAGAGAAACTGCGTACCCAGAGATATATAGTGGAGTCGCCATTTTGTCATGCGGAAAGAGTCAATTTTGCGGACAAAACCGACCTCCCTAGAAGCTAAGGCTTTCTAGTGACAAACAAGACAAGTAAACACTACCTTTCTCTAAATATGCATTTAGAATACAAGTAATCAGGTGTTCATAACATACCTTTAGTCCAACGCTTTATAGTAGTCCAGCCTCGCCGATCCGGATGAGCTCCTCCTCTTCGAAACCTGCATTCACTAACAAGCCAAAAGATTAAATAACACCTGAATAACTTATAAAATAACACATATTCATCATACAGACCAAGGAGTATATGAAACAAATCATGTATAACAATCTGTTGAGAAAAGTGAGCTTATTTGTATTAAGTGGAAACAAAAGAAACCATTACAACCTGAGCCTTGGTGTTGTGCAGGTCCCTCCTAGGGTCCAGCAAGAGTTTTCCTTTACTTTGATCAGCTCACCCACTTCCAAATAAGGCTAGGAAAGGATGGGAATCTCTCCTCTCAAGCTCTATAAGGGAGTCCTAATTCTAGCAGCATCTACCCTTAGGAATGTTCAGCTTTCAACCTCCCCTCCTTCTGGCCCAATGCCTGTATTTATAGTGCTCTAGAGGAAGTTAATCAGGTCCACCATCAATGGGATAAGCCCCTCTTTGGATGGGATAGCTCCCCTCTTGATGGGATAAGTTCCTCTTTCATAGGGATACATGAACCATCTGGAGGCGCTCAATACACATCAAACAAGCTTCTAGAATGCTCTAGAAATGACCACAAGTAACTTTTTTGGAGTGAAACTTGCGCCTTTTGACCTTTACAGGAGTACGCACCCACCCTTTTACAGACAGAGCGTACAAGTACGCAGGTATTGTGAACTTGAGGTGCGTACACGCAAGTAAGGCTAAGAGAAACTGCGTACCCAGAGATATATAGATTTTTAAAGACTTTCTCTCTTTCTTGGAGTTTGTCATGAAGAGCAGAGGTATAAGACTTGCCAAGGAGGATAGTATGACAGTTGATGGAGCCATACTAACTGCAAATAGTCATGGTGACAAATTTTAGTGTAACATACTCCAACAGTGGATTTTCAGAAGGTGGCCTGGAGTAGCAGTGTCCTTAATTTGGATATCCCTATCTGCTAGGGCCAAATGGTTAATGTCCAGGTGAGGGGTTGAGATAGCTTTGACATCCAGAGAGGCTTGGGTAGCCGTCTTTATGATAAAATGTGGGAATTGGGCTAATACAACTTGTGTAAATGAAGTCTTGATAACTCTAGTACAGGGATAGGGTAATGGAAATTTGTAGGATAGGGGTTTTGGTATTTGGTGGGAAATACTCTCACTTCAAGGAAAATTAATTAAATTAAATTAATTTAATTTTTGAATTTACTGTATACTTTTGAATTTGAGAGGGTTGTCTATAGTCTATTGTCAAATACCTGGATTTTGAGGTTCAAACTGTAAATTGGTTTTGATGGTGGTTGTAGAGGGTTTTTTGGCTTCAATCGCACACTGGAGGGCTGAATCGGGCTTCCAGAGCATGTTTAAGAGGCAATTGGTGGTCAGAACTAGTTGAAGAAGCTCAGCGGGCGCAGGAAAGCTTAGAATGCTTTCGTAGAGCAAACGAGTGAAAGGGGTGAAAATGGGGGTCTGCGGCCTTTTAACCGGTAGCAATGTAAAATTGGCACAAAAACTCATTTAGTGAACAATGATGGCTTTTACTTTCAACGGGGAGGTGGTTTCAAGTGCCATCGCACCACTTTTGAGCAATGGGTGGTTTTTTCCTAAGAGCACACGACTTAACGTGGTGCCACCATGTAACCCAAGGGGGCCCAAGCAATACCGCCCATATCGTGTACTCCCAGGCTGGTAAAGTTCAGGAGATGAATGGATGCGATATGGGCAAGGGCCGTAGGATCTGGGGGTGCAAGATCCAACGGCCATCTCATGGTAGAGTTGCGCGACCAGAAATGGGGGTGAATATTAGAGAGGCCCAGGGATTTAATTACAAGGTTTTGTAATTATTTAATGGATAAGTCAGGATTTAACATAATGCGGGTTAAATAAAATGCACGGGTTTATGGAATAGAACTGGGGTTAAACTACGAAGGGGTTTATTTAACCACATCGAGGGGGTGGGTTAAAATTAGGTAAAAAGTGAATTTACGGGGTTATATGGGTTTGACAGAGGTTTAATTTTATAAAGCAGAGGGGGGAATAATAGTTAGGATAAGAGGTTTTAGTGGGTTTTTTGGGGTTTTTAGGAAAATTAATCAAGGAAAACTGGTTTTTTCAAAGGGGAATGGGTTTCACACTAGGGAAAAGGGGTTTTGGGTTGGGAAATGACTTTTGGGGGATAATTTGCTAGGGGATTGTGTGAAACCAAGGGGTGGGAGTCAAAATGAAGGAAAAGGGGCTTGTATAAGAAATGAAGGGGTAAAATGGGAAATTAGTAAGTATGTAGTGAGGGGTGAAATGGAATGGGGGGAAGTTAACCAAATGAACTTATAGCATGGTTTTTCTTTCATAACTACTCCTGCACACTGAAACACATAATTAAGCATGAAAAATGTGCTTATGTCTCAAATATCTTGTATTTTTGCAACATTTCTTCTACTTACCCTTTTACTTAACCTAACATTTTTTCTTCACTTTATTGGGTGCACTTAATCTAGCAAACCCTTTTCTTTTCTTTTTCTTTTCAAAAGTAAACTATCTACTTCTACCCTTATATCTTCCAACAACTCAGATTAAGCTTATGAGCACATTTTATTTCTCTACCTATCTACTGATCTCCCAAGATTAAATAGTTTGGCCAGATCTTTATTTTCTAACTCTAAACAGGAAATTTAAAGAATGAAGTAGTCAAGATTAAATAGTTTGACTATCATGGGTTGTGGCATGTATGACAAGCTGCACATAGCCATTATTTTAGACAGTAAAGTAAAGAGTAGTGGCACTTGGACTTGCACACTTTCATGATCTGTTTTTGTTTGGGGTTCATATTTTTTCATTTTTTTGATCTTTTCTTATTCTTTTTGTCCTTTGATATTTCTTTTAGGACATACCCTCTTTACATTTTTTAATTTTAATATGGAAAACATTTGCAGAAAGCAAAGGTATGTACAATATTACAAGACTTAACCTCAGCCAATTCAAAATTATGAATCATATCACTATAGGACTCTAACAGTGGCTCCACATGGGGATGGAATTTCCTAGTGAAATGTCAAGAACTCTAAAGATCAGTAGCCTTTGAATTGTGAGTGTACTTACCTTGTGAACTTTCCTTCTGTGATTCTAGTAAATCCTTCAAAGCTCAGGGCCTTCTCTCTGGGCTTCAACTTCAAAGGATTACCATCCAATCCAATGTACACTCTGCAATGTTATGTACAATTATGCAAAGTAAAGTGAACTATTATTAGTCAATGGAAAATAATGCTTCAACATTCTACCATTAACAGGTCCTCCTGGTAGATCTGTTCCATATATCTCTCTCAAGAAAAAGGCATTGTTGCCCCTGTAACCATAAATGACATAAGGCCTTTGCCACAAAAAATCAAATTTTCCATGCTTGACTTTGTCTTCTCTCCTTGAATCCCACTTAAGGACTTTATCTCATATGTAAAAATCATCTGCTTTAGTCTTTTTATCAAAAACCTTCTTGATTTTGTCCTGGATTACCTATGATTTCACATATACTTCTTCTCTGGTTTGCTGCAGGTGTATGGTATGATTTATTCTTCTCTGGATATCATTTGGCTCCACCTATAATTCCTGGATGATATTCATTATTGGCACTCCCAAAGATGGTGGAAAAATAGAATCCATCCCATATACCAGCTGATAAGGTGATGTTCCAATGGACTTCTTAGTAGTCAGTCTATCTGCCCATAAGGCATTGACTAACTTCTTGTTCCATGTATTTTTGTTATCTTCCAGCAATTCCTTAATGATATTGACTAGGCTTTTATTAGATGATTCTGCAAGTCCATTACCTTGAGGTTAATAGGCTATGGAGTGGCCAAGGGTGATGTGGTATTTGTTATAGAAGTTTATCATTCTCTTGGATTTAAAGGCAATTGCATTATTACTAATGAGCTTCTGGGGGCATCCAAATCTTGATAGGATATTATTCTCTAGAAGGAGATAATGACTGTGTTTGTGGCTTGTCTAGAAGGTATGGCTTCTATCCATTTGGTGAAATAGTCAATAGCTATTAAAATCCATTTGTGCTGAGCTGAGGAGGATGGGTGTGTTTCTCCAATGAAATCTAACCCCCATTGTTGAAAAGGCATTTCAGTGGAAATTGGTCTAAGAGGAAAGGGTAAAAGCTTTCTCTTTCCCTCAAATATCTGGCATTTATGATAGGATGTCACATGTTTCTTAACATTTGCAAACAAAGTGGGCCAATAGAAACCATCCCTCAGGATTTTGTCAGCAATAGTCTTCCAGTACAATTTTCCTCCACAATCCCCTGCATGAAACTCTTGCATGATTTTATCAGCTTCATTTTTTAGTAAACAATTCAAAAGAATACCACTATTGTCTTTCCAAAACAATGCATTATCTATGATACAATACTTTAATTACTTCATTTTTTAAAATATAGCTTTAGTTCTTGTTAAACTAGGAGGAGCTTGTAAATTTTGTAATACAAATATAATATACGCATACCAGGGTGAATCAGTAAAAGGTTCACTAATCGGTGGAGTCGCCATCTCTTCCTGATCATCAAGGGCACTAATGAAGTTTATATCAAGGGTCTGACAGTTAGATTCAGCCATTAGTTTGGCGAAACCTTGGCCTTTGATAAGCTTAGTTGGCTTTATCTCTATGTCATATTCCAATATTGTGGCAATCCATTTGCCTCTTTTCCCTTCAGGCCCATTTTTTGTTAAAATGTCCTTAACTACAGAATTTGGAACATAAGCAATAATGTGGGAATACATAATGTATACATTGAAATTTTTGATAGCTTTTACTAAAGCTAATGCTTTTTTTTCCATAATATTATATTTGAGTGTGGAATCTCTTAAGGATTTACTAAAAACACAATTGGTTGTTCATATCCTTGGTTGTTCTTTTGTAGCAAGATTATTGCAATGGTGTGTTCTGAGGCAAAAGAAAAAATCATAAAATCCTTGTTAAAATCAGGACTTTTCAGCACTAGAGTTTTGGTTAAGGCTTCCTTTGATGGCTTCAAAGGATTTTTTGGCCTCCACTATCCATTCAATTGTTGAGTCTTTTCCTAGCATGTTATTTAATTCTCTAATGAGTTCTTCTAGATTTGAAATGAATCTCCTAAGAAAGTTCATCTTGCCTAGGAATGAATGTAACTCTCTAATGTTTCTAGGATGGGTAGTGGTCAAAATGGCCTCTATTCTAGTAGGATCTATTCTAATCCCATCTTTAGATATGATACATCCCAAAAAATTTCCCTCTTCCAGACCAAAGAGTGTCTTTTCGGGATTTAAAGAAATACCAATTTTTCTACATCTAATAAATACTCTTCTCAGGTGGTCTAAGCGTTCATTGTCAGATTTAGAGAAGACTATGATGTCATCTTGGTATACTACTGGGAAATCTTGGATCTCTTTGGCAAAAGATATATCCATAGCTCTTTGAAATGTGGCACCTACATTCATTAATCCAAAAGGCATCTTCAAATACATGAAGGTACCCCAAGGAGTAGTAAACGTAGTTTTGGCTTGGTCCTCTGGTTGAACTAAGATCTGGTTATACCCAGAGAATCCATCTAACAGTGAAATCCTGGATGAGCCTACTACCCTCTGTAGGATATGGTCCATTTTTGGTAGAGGATAGTTATCTTTTAGTGAGACCTTGTTTAAATTTCTAAAATCTACACAAAGTCTAATTTCACCAGTCTTTTTCCTAGTAGTGACTAAGTTTGAAATCCAATCTGAGTATCTAATGGGGGCTATAATTTGGGCATCAAACATTCTTTTAACTTCTTTCTCAATAGACAACATAAGAACTGGGTTTATTCTCCTAAGTTTTTGTTTGAAAGGTTTATGATCTTCTTTTAGAGGTATTTTGTGTTGGATTATGCTGGTGTCATAAGATTTTAAGTCTTCATAACTCCAGGCAAATACATCCTAGAACTCTTTAAACAGATTGATGTATTTAACCTTTTCCTCTGGAGGTAAGGCTTTTGATATTTTAATGAGTTTTGGTTTATCCTCAGTTCCTATGTTAACCTCTTCTATGTCAGCTCTCAAAGGTTCCATTTTGGGTTTCCTAGCTACATCATTAGAGTCAAACATATCTTCTAAAGGGACTAATCCCTTAGGAGAAAAAATATTTTTAAGATTAAGAATTTCAGGATCATCATTCATTATTTCTTCAATCTTTACATTCTCTAAATTATCTATTTCTACTCTAATAAATTTAGTTGGCTTAGCTATATCTAAAATATTTACATCTATGTTACTTTCTATATTATTGTCTACTGTACAATCTTTATCTATCTTACAATTTTGAAATTCGCCTTCATTGTTCATGAAATCGTAAATCTTAGAATCCCGGGAGAAAATATGCCAATACTTCAGGTTGTCTGGTATAATAGTTCTATGTTTTACTTCTGCAGTGTACTGATGGTTGGGTTGAAATGGCAATTTACAGGTACTAGCAAAAGTGGCTAGATTTTGGACCTGCATGTTTTGTTTTCTAGGAATTGTAGCAAAGTTTGTTTCCAAGAGGTCTTTGATCAAATCTAGGATAGTATCCCTATATTGACCAAGTCTAGGATTTTTCACAAAGTATTCACCATTAATCTGTTTAATAATCAACTCTGAGTCTCCAATGATGGAAACTCTTTTGGCTCCAAGTTTCCTAACCAATTGTAACCCTAGAATTAGGGCTTCATATTTGGCCATGTTATTGGTAAACTTGAAGTTCAATCTGAAAGCATGTCCCTCAGCATGGTTATTCTCCATATTATGGATCCACACTCCTACACCAACCCCTAACCTATTGACAGATCCATCAAAATCTATATGCCATAGTGACTCATGAAAAATGTTCTCACTGTCAGTTGTTCTGTATTTAAGGTCTTTAGCTATGATTTCCTTATTGTCAAGTGTTGCATTGTACAAGATAAAAGAGTCCATATCTGAATGCATGGAGTATATGGGAAAGTTTTGTGGTTTTTCATCAGTATTCATCATGTATTCCATCAAGGTCTCTCTATATAATTTTTTTGGTTGGCCAAAAACAAATATGGTGGCATAAGACATATCTAACTGCAAGGGTCCCTCCAGTTTTGCTCCCCATGAGCGAGATAGAAGCATTCCATATTTCAGTGGGATGTATGTAACTACTATGTCCATTAGAATACTCTTCGTAGGGCACTGGACAAGAGTTACACATAAGTCCTTGATCAAACCAAGGCATTTAACTTGGCTGGAGTCAAAAGAAAACAAATCCTTATATGGTCTAGTAATGTCTAGGTTCAGTCTCTCCATGATTTCCTTTGGCATCAAATTATGGGATGCCCCTGAGTCTAACATAGCATTATGCAATATTTTGTCATGAATTTTTAGTCTAATGTAGAAAGGAGGAACTCCCCCTTGCTGATGAATACCATTAGCTTCAGGGCCAAACAATAATTCAGGCTAATCATCTGATCCAGGTGGATATTGGTGGCCACCTGCCAAGTCCACCTGGACCCCCACCATTGTTTCTCTCAGCATTTTTAGTTTCCTTAATTGTAGCACAACTTACTATTTTTAGTAGTTTTTTGGGTCCTAAACTTCCAGAGCCATTTTGAGGCCCTAAACGACATTTTTTGGGAAATCTGGGGCGACCATGTTGCCTGTGCTCGGATAGATCTTTCTAACAAGCTATTGTACGCGTCAAACGGAGATCGTATGCCAAAGTTACGACCCCGGGAAGTTGGTGTACCAATTTACCCAAACGGGGCCCACAGTTTGGCGTTTCATCTTCTAGGGTTAGGTTTTGGAATGTTAAGGGTTTTCCATTTTTTCTCAACAATAAATAGGCCTTCGAGCCTCATTGTAACACAGTTCAGAGCCATGTAGCCACCACATCTCTTCTCAGAGATAAGCTACCATCGCCTTAGCTAGTTTATTTCCATTATTGTTTGTAAGCATATTTCAGTATTTTACATTGATGAAATGAAGCATTATTTCCATTGCATATCTGTGTTTATGGTTATCTCTGTAATTTGTTGCGTTCCTGTTTAAGTCCGAATCAGTGGTCGGGATATAAGGAGTTAGGGCTTGAACTGGTCGAACCTTTGCAAGACCAGCCTCGCAAATCTTGATGGCCTCCCATGGCGGATGAGAAGAAAGACAAGGGGGCAGGAGATCCTATCAAAATCTTGCTCTAAGAAGCCCTCGAGCGACAACGGAACGCGATGATGGACAGATTTGCCCAGATCCTTTAGCGGCTACCCAGAAGCGACGCATTGGCTTCCAGCAGCTACTCTGGAAATGCCACGCCCTTTAAGGTACAAGTTAATTTTGAAATCCCCATATTAGAGGGTCAAAAAGACGCAGATTTCGTAGATAAATGGTTAAATCTGCTAGAGGGTTATTTTTCTGTTCATGAATTTTCGAGTCGGGAAAAGATTGTTTTCGCTCTTCTTAAAGCAGCCCCCCACGTCAAGGACTGGTGGGAAACCTACTGCGAGCAGAAGGATGAAAGTACTGGCTCACTATTTTCAGCTGCACCCACCTGGAATTCATTCCGGGATGCCATCAAGGAGCAGTACTACCCTGTCGAAAGATATGAGGATGAATACATAAAGTGGACCACGCTGCGGCAGGGAAGGGACCAAGACATGCCAGAGTTCACCAATCTTTTCCATACCCTTCACAGAAAGTTGGGTATCAAGGATTCGGAGCAGCATTTGATACTCAAATACCGTAGCTGCTTGCACAAGTACATCCAGGAAGAAATGCAATTCCTGAACATCTCCTCACTTGGCACAGCATACCGATATGCCGTCAAGGTCGAGCAGAAGTTTAAACAAAAGAAACGAGAATTTGGATCTGCGAATCCAAAGCAGGGGAAAGGTGCCCCTAAAACATAGAATAAAGGACAAAGCCAAGGCGGGGCAGCCCAAGACAACCCGCCGAAGCTGCAAGCAAAGAACAGTGCCGCGAAGCCGAAAAAGGACACGGGAAAATGGTGTGAATTCCATAAGAGCTCCACTCACAACACAAGTGAGTGTCGGGCCAAGCAGTCACTGGTGGCTGAGCTAAAGGTTTCAGAATCAGATGCATGTTCCAACTTTGAGTCAGAACCCGACAAGGGGAATGACAAAGGGAAGCAGATCATTGATGCGGATCCCAACGCCACTGTTGCTACCGCTAAGATCCAGAAAAATGAACACGAAGATCCAGAGGAGGAGGAGCGTCTCTTCCACTCCCAGATGTGGGTAAAGGGCTCCCCGCTACAGTTCATTGTTGATAGCGGGAGCCAAAAGAACCTTGTTTCGGCAGATGTCGTGAAGCAGTTGGGCTTACCGACCACAACACATCCACAACCGTACACCATCGGGTGGCTTCACCAAGGATGAGATCTTCGCATGAGCCAACAGTGTCGCCTTCCATACAACATCAAGCCCTTCACGGATGAGGTATTGTGTGACATTGCTCCCCTTGAAGTTTGTGATGTATTATTAGGATAGCCATACTTGTGGAAGCGACATGCTGTGTATGAATCAAGGCCCTGTGCTGTTATTATTACATTGGGAAATAAGTTGTATAGGATACCAGAGGTAGCACCACCTACCGCCATCTCTTTGATTACTACAAAACAATGCAGTAAGCTCATTTCCAAAACTGGGAAATTTGTTTTCCTGATGATACGCTCTCAAGGAAAGAAGAAGACGGTGGTCGCGGCCTCCAGACAGGGCCCCTCCGCACGACAACTACAAATGGGCAAGGTCATGGAGGAGTATGAGGACATCTTCACCTCCCCCACAGGGGTTCCTCTGCACTGTTAGGTCAAGCACTCCATCGATCTGACCCCAGGTGCGTCGCTACCCAATGGACCAATTTATCGGCGCTCCGTTTTGGAGAACGATGAAATCAAGAGGCAGATTCAGGAGCTCCTATAGAAAGGTCACATCCGTCCGAGTTCATCGCCTTGTGGGAGCCCGATCGTGTTGGTACAGAAGAAGGATGGGACATGGAGACTCTGTATTGACTATCGGGTGCTGAACAAGATCACTGTCCATAATAGGTACCTGATCCCACGGATTGATGACCTCCTGGACCAACTAAAGGGGGCGAAATATTTCAGCAAGATCGATCTGAAGTCAGGATGTCACCAGGTACCAATCGAACCCTCTGATGTGTGGAAGACTGCCTTCAAATCCAAGAAGTTTTCGAATGGTTGGTTATGCCTTTCGGATTGATGAATGCTCCTGCAACCTTCATGAGGCTAATGGATGACATCTTGCGGCCGTTCACAAACTCATTTGTAGTAGTATACTTGGATGACATTCTGATCTTCAGCCAGAGTTGGGAAGAGCACCTCCACCACATCCAACAAGTTCTCCAAACACTATGGCAACACAAGCTATGTGCCAATTTGGAGAAATGCACTTTTGGCATGACCTAGGTTCAGTATCTGGGATACATCATTGATGAACAGGGGGTGCATGTGGATCCAGCCAAGATCAAAGTCATTCGGGATGGCCATCTCCAACCACTCTAACAGAGCTCTGCAGCTTTCTGGGTCTTGCCAACTTCTACCGCAGGTTCGTGTTGGGGTTTTCTCATATTACTTGGCCCTTGAGTCAAGTCACCAAGGGAGGAGCGAAAGAAAAATTCTTTTGGTCTGAATCTCAACAGAAGGCATTCATAGAGTTGAAGGATTGCCTCTGCACGGCACCAGTGCTCGCGTTACCAGATTTACAACAACCATTCGAGGTCGAGACAGATGCCTCTGACTATGCTATTGGGGCAGTCCTTACTCAACATGGACATCTAGTGGCATATCACAGTGAAACACTTTCAGACACAGTCCGGAAGTACCCCACTTATGATAAAGAGATGTATTCCATTGTGCAGGCCTGTGGACAATGGAAGCATTACATTTTGGGGAAGGAAACGGTCATCCACACAGACCACCGACCCTGCAGTTCATACAGACCCAAGGGAAATTGCAGAATGATCGCCATCAGAAGTGGTCTACATACCTGCAACAGTTCCACTTGAATATCAAGTATAAGAAGGGCAGCACCAATAATGTTGCAGATTGCCTCAGTCGACCACCGATCATGGCATTAACCACGTGCTCAACTTGTGGGCACGTGACTTCTGATTGGCCACTTCTCTACAAAAGCGACCCAGAATTCGGCCACACATACCAGACACTCTTGGAGGGTCGGAATGTTCCAGATTTTCACCTCCAGGATGCCCTTTTATGCCATCTGGGTCACCTTTGTGTTCCTTCAAGCGAGCGTGCCAAGATGATTTGGGAAGCACACTACAGTTGGGCTGCTAGGCATTTCGGGGTCATGAATACAGTGGCAGTACTGCAAAATTATTTCTATTGGCCGAATCTTCGACAGGATGTTGGGAAGTACATCAGATCATGTACTGCCTATGCCATTGCCAAACCGACAATCAAGAAGCACTGCCTCTATACCCCGTTTCCTACCCCTAGTCGACCTTGGGAATCCATCTCCATGGATTACATGTCAGGCCTTCCTTCCACTAAGCATGGAAATGACTGTGCTTTTGTGGTCGTTGACAGGTTCTCAAAGATGGCCATTATGGCGACCTGCAAGAAGAATATCACAGCAGAAGCCACTGCTAAACTCTTCTTTGAACGAGTGTGGGTGCACTTTGGGATCCCACAGTCTATTATATCAGATCGGGATAGTCGGTTCCTCAGCACATTTTGGTCCAGTCTTTGTTCAATGCTAGACACCAAACTCACGAAGTCCACAACCTTCCATCCTCAAACTGATGGCCAGACAAAGGTTGTCAATAGGATGATTGTGCGCATTTTGCACATGTATAACTCAAAGCATCCATGCACATGGGACGAGAGCCTCCCCTATGTTCAACACAGCTACAACCGAGCTCTTCACAGCTCCACTGGCCATAGCCCTTTTCAGGTGGGTTTGGGATTCCAGCCACTATGCCCCATTGATGTGGCCATGCCACTTGCAGCTACTCCCATAAATTCAGCTCATGTCCTGTTCGAAACAGATAAGGCCACTAGCTTCATTGAGTGCATCCAATATATTCGCCAGCAGGTCCATGACATTCTGGAGAAATCAAATGCCAAGTACAAGCAGCGACATGACCAACATCGGGTGCCACACAAGTTTCAGGTGGGCTACAAGGTCTGGTTGCATTTGCAAAAGGAACGCCTTACTGGAGCCTATCGGAAATTGAGACCACTCCGATATGGTCCTTACACCATTACTAAGGTTGTGGGAGACAATGCATTTGAGCTCAGCATTCCCCCATTCCTTGGCCTGCACCCAGTGTTCAATGTGTATTGCCTTTGGCCATACTTTCCACCATTGCTAGACACATCTGACATTGCAGAACAGCTCACACCCACAGAATTAAATCCAGATTGCATGGAACAAGCTGCAACTAATCAGATCATGGACACACAGATCAAGAACACTCGCCAACAGAATATCCAACTGTATCGAGTTGTCAAAGCAATCCAACTCCTTCACCAGGGCAAGTGGCTCACCAGGGAACAAGTTCAGCAAAAGTTTCCTCATCTCATGGAGGAACTCAACGCAATGGGGACCATTGCTTCCTAAGGGGGGAGGAATGATCCAGGTGGATATTGGTGGCCACCTGCCAAGTCCACCTGGACCCCCACCATTGTTTCTCTCAGCATTTTCAGTTTCCTTAATTATAGCACAACTTACTATTTTTAGCAGTTTTTCGGGTCCTGAACTTCCGGAGCCGTTTTGAGGCCCTAAACGACATTTTTTGGGAAATATGGGGCAACATGGGTCCATGGACCGATGTTGCCTCCCTAAGTGGTAGTGCTCGGATAGATCTTTCTAACGAGCTATTGTACGTGTCAAACGAAGATCGTATGCCAAAGTTACGACCCCGGGAAGTTGGTGTACCAATTTACCCAAACGGGGCCCACAGTTTGGCGTTTCATCTTCTAGAGTTAGGTTTTGGAATGTTAAGGGTTTTCCATTGTTTCTCAACAATAAATAGGCCTTCGAGCCTCATTGTAACACAGTTCAGAGGCATGTAGCCACCACATCTCTTCTCAGAGATAAGTTACCATCGCCCTAGCTAGTTTATTTCCATTATTGTTTGTAAGCATATTTCAGTGTTTTACTTTGATGAAATGAAGCATTATTTCCATTGCATATCTGTGTTTATGGTTATCTCTGTAATTTGTTGCGTTCCTGTTTAAGTCTGGATCATCATCATTCAGGTTAAAAGCATCCTCTCCCTCTCCTATGTTTAATGTTTCAGTTATCTGTGACCTATAGGATTCATTCTTTACTAGTTTAGTCAAGGGAACTAATATCTTTAATTTTTCTATTTCAGTTTTGATGTTGAAAGGGAGATGAGCTTTGTTTGTTTGATTTAGATCTTCCTTAACATGTGCAGTTTGTGTGTTCTTATCTTGTTTCTCAGTATTAGGCATTTCAGTCTGTGTTTCTATTGTTTTGCCTTGATTTCTCTTATTTTTATTGTTTTCATTAATTGTCTCTATTTGAGTTTTAGTGGAGGTTATATCTACAATTTTAGGGGTAGAAGTCTTCAGTGTTCCCCTAGAGAGGATTTGTAACACTTTGGTAACTAGAGCTTATTTTATTATCTTAGTCTAGGTCTGGATGGATCTTTTAATAGGAGTCTCATTGTCCTTTTTACTTCTTAAGCTATATTGTTTGTGTACCTCATATATAGCTGACTAATATCCCTGTTTAAAATCAAAGGATTCACTAGATTCTAACTGCAACTATTGCATCATATATAACCCATGTTCTTCTTGAGTAAGAAAAACAATGTCTTCATCTTTGGTTTCTACTAAGTTAATCTGGGTATCATCCTCTCCTTCTTGGATCTGTGAATCCTCAACATGGTTCTTTTGGAAGGGAGGCCTAATCTGTTGATCTGGTGTAACATTTTTTCCAATGTTAGGGTTCTTCTTAAAATTGGGGTTTCTTATTGGGGGTGGTTGTTGATTCTCCCATTGATTTTTCCTCTCCATGTTTTCTAATCTATCCATTATTCTCTCTAAACTCTTAGCTAACATATCTACCTTTACATCTGAAATGGAAGTTTCCTCTTTAAATACAACTTTCTTTTTATTTCTCATTCGGGCTTTCTTGGCTAATAGGTTGGCCTCTACACTAACATCATTTCTTTGCATTTGTTCTAGTGTTTCAGGGTTTCTTTCCCTTAACCGGTATGACATGTTAGCATCAAAACCATCAGTGAATTTGATTAATGCTAGGTCAGGTGGAGGCTTAATATTGGTTGGAATTGCATGAACCTAGTGTAATAGTCATGAACTGACTCATTAGGAGCTCTTCTAATGTTTTCATATTCAAAAAGTATTTTAATTAGGGTTTTCTTTCTCTCCCATATATCAATGAATAATATGTGAAAATTAGCTACGTTTGCAATATGGTTGGTAGGAAAGGTTTTGAACCATTTCTTGACATCCCTAGTTAAAGTTTGGGCAAACAACCTCATTTGGAAATCTGCTTCATCTATCTCATGCAACTCATAAAAGTCAGACATTTTGTTTACATGCTGTTGGGAAATGTACTGACCAGTAGCATCAAACAAGAAGATTTTACTTTGATAATCTGGGGGCATGGCATGGAGTTGTGAAGGTAAAACTAGAGGTGCATATCAGTTTGTCATTGTTGTGATTATGACTTGACTAGGGGGTAAAGTTGTGGTGCTTGAGGAAGGGCTTGAAACTAATGGAGATGAACTAGATGATGGTGAAGATGGTTGATGAATTACTATCTTAGGTGATTGGACTGTGGTAGATACAATTGGTGAGGTTGTGGTAAAAGAAGGGGTATTTACAGTGAGTGAAGTTTGTGCAGAAACTTCAGGGGTAGCAGTAGTAAGGACAGCTATTTCAACAGATTGTTGAAGGTAAGAATCACCTATATTATTTATCAATTTAGAGGCCCAAGCTTCTATCTTGTCAAAAGTCTCGATGACAAATTTATCTAAATATGAATGAATAATCCTTTTTGATTTTAACGAGTTGAACAAAATCAGGGTCTAAGACTATTTCATGGATTGCATTCTCAGATTTACTTCTAAATAATGAGAGGTCAAATGACAAATCAAAAGGGATTTCCTCTAAAGTTGACAACTCCTCAGGGAGTGAATTGGCTTTGATTAACCAGCTACTACTGGCTTGAGTTTCTGTTGTTTTTGGTTCTCTTAGAATTCTGTCTGGGTCATCAACTATAGTTGCAACGTTTGGATCTGGGTTTGCCCTGGTATAGTGAATCTTCTTGGGAGCCAAAATTTTAACTTTTTAAACCGTTTTTATGAAATTTTTGAAGAATCACTTCAAAAAAATGACCTTAAGGGGTTTTTGATTAAATTTAAGCTTTCCTTAAAGTTTTATAAGACTAAGGATCAAAGTCCCCAGTATGGTCACCATAAATGTTATCACTCTGATATTTATTTCGAAGTTAATGAGGGAATAAAAGTCAAAGGTAACCACAAACCACTTTTGGATATCAGGACCTAGCCTTCCTGATGCTTAGAGAGGGCTCTCTCTTTATAATTTAACTTTATTTTAGTTAAGATTATTTTAGGCTAGTTATTGTTTGCACTTGGGTTTTGGTTTGAAATTTTGGGTGGTGGGATCACTTTACTTAGATGAATAGATGTTTTCTTTAACCATTGGGCTATGGGGTTGAATGTTAGACAAACAAGATTGGATTCAGTTCTAAAAACAGTGTCTACAGGGCAAGATAGATGAGTTACTGCATATCTCAAAGGCTAAATGGTGAAATGGTTTCAAATCAGATCCAAGGAGCAATTAAGGGTTCCCTACGCTGGACTCTGGAAGGAATGAAAGAAGTCAACCAAGATGGGAGAGCAATTAAGGGTTCTCAAATTCGTGTATTAGAGGAAAACATGTAAATGACTAACTATGCAAAACAGAGTGTTCTTAAACAAATTCTGAGTGATATCTCCAGTTAATTCGTTCAAATTTAGAACACATTTAGGATTATGCAACACGTAAGAAAGGTAACAAGATCAAACAAAGAAGATACTTCACTGCAAATAGCTCATCTCATGAATCCTATAGCGAAATTTTTTTATTACTTGCTCCAGTCTGTTGACTTGAAAATGGTACAATCACCCTTAGGTTTTAAGATCAAAATAACTATGCAAATGTAAAAGAATCCCCATAATACTTCAAATTATGAAGTATTTATACAAAAAGGAATTACAAAATATCTCAAACTGCATTGAAAACTAATCTAGGAAAAGAAATATCTTCATGCAAGAAGATAGAGATAGCTATTGAACTGCTACTTGTTGTCCATGTTATTTAGGTTCTGCTGGCTTTGCTATTTGATCTTTTGCCCTTTATGCTGCTTGGTTGTCTAGTCTTCATGCTCGATGTTCTGTTTTACTTTAACCTTTCATTTGATACTCTTTCATTTGATATCTTTTAACCTTGCTGACCTGTCAATATCCTTTTACTGTGTTGTTTTACTTTTTACTGTACATTTATATTTTACTCTATATTTACTTCTCTTCATTGGCTGGGGTCTATATGACAGGAGGAATGCTCATTGGCTCCCCTTGTTTTGGAACCTGCAAGAAAGAGTTGTGATCAAATTGTCTTTCAAGATCAATGAGTGTGTTCTCTACATCCACAATAGTGTTGTCCATATCAATCAAGGTGTTCTTCACCCACTCATCCTGGTTAGCAAACTGTTCAATGTCAGGTCTTGGGTGGTGGATGTATGCTCCCAACTTGACCCTGAGTCTAAGCTTGTTTATGACCCCATGAGGGTCATAGTGCCACATGAAACTTTTTATGAATTTCATTTGTTGAAGTAACCCGTCGACATCTGGTCCAACCTCTTTGTTGTTGTAAATGAATGGGCCCATCTACTTTTTCACCTTAAACTAGGCTTTCTTCCTATAAGGTAGGAAGTGGACCTCATTAGAGCTAATGATTTGTCTGAAGTATTCAAGAGAAAATCCTCATAGGGAGGTATTTGGGAAATTTATAGGGGGCTAGCTCACAACCATAAATTCTTATCTCAGTGTGGTTTTGGTACAAGTACCAATCTCCCACCTTGTTGTTCTTGGCCAATTGCAGTACTCTCTTGATCTTTGGGCTGATTCTAGGCTGAGTCTTAGAAGTTAGCATGTTCATGACTGGGTACACAAAAGAGTCTATGAAATCTTTTTAGGTGAATGTTGTGGAAAACTTCTAGACCAAGGGAGTCCAGTAGATTACTGATCTCTCCTTTCCCTTGGTGTCCAATTTCTGGATCCTCACGGGGAACTTGTCTATCTGATAATACAAAAACACATAAAACAAAACTTAAGAGTATTTGAAAACTCTTTCAGTGGGAAATCTGGTGAATTTTTCATGCATTCTGTCTACAATGAACTGAGCATAATCATACATAATAGCAGGAGACTTGCCTGGAGTGAAAATGGACAGGAAGACCATGATGACCTCATCCACATGCTCATCTGATGTGTATCCTGGGATGCATGATAGCATGGTGATTATTTGCCTGTCGGTCTCTGAAAATATAGTCGTAGCATAGGGTGGAATGTTTGTAGGAGTATGCCATTCCTCAATGATGAAATTCTGGAAAATTTGTTTGATTTTGACTGGGTCTAGTGTGATGTACAGGTCCAATATATTTCCAATGGACAAAGGGGTCATATTAGGAGTAGGATGGATTTGTAGCATCTAGTTGATAGACTCAGGTGTAATGGTGAATAACAACTCATGGTTTGGGGCAACAATAGCCCTTTGGCTAGGGATATAACGGGCATGAAAAAAATGTACAATGTCTAGGAATGGGTGAACTTTTGGGAATGTATACTTGGGAAAATTGGATTCCCAAAGGTGAATGTCATCTACATGGTTTAGAAACCTATCCTTACTCTAGCAGTGGATTTTGAGAAGGTGGCTTGGAGTAGCAGTGTCCTTAATTTGGAAATCCCTATCTGCTAGGGCCAAATGGTCAATGTCCAGGTGAGGGGTTGACACAGGTCTGACATCCAGAGAGGTCTGCGCAGCCTTCTTTTTGATAAAATGTGGGAATTGGGCTAATACAACCTATGGAAATGAAGTCTTGGCAACTTTGGTACAGGGATAGGGTAATGAAAATTTGTAGGATAGGGGTTTTGGTATTTGGGGGGAAATACTCTCACTTCAAGGAAAATTAATTAAATTCAATTACTTTAATGTTTGAATTTATTGTATACTTTTGAATTTGAGAGGGTTTTATGTGGTTTGTTGTCAAATACCTGGAGTTTGAGGTTCAGACACCAAATTGGTTTTGATGGCGGCTGTAGAGGGTTCTATGGCTTCAGTCGTGCACTGGAGGGCTGAACCAGGCTTTCAGAGCATGTTTGGGAGGCAATTGGTTGTTAGAACTAGTTGAAGGAGCTCGGGGGCGGTGCAGGAAAGCTTAGGATGTTTTTGCAGAGAAAACAAGTGAAAAGGGTGAAAATGGGGGTTTGCGGCCTTTTAGCTGGCAGCGGTGTAAAATTGGTGCGGAAACTCGTTTAGTGAACAGTGATGGTTTTTGTTTTCGGCGGGGTGATGGTTTCAGGGGCCATTGCACCACTTTTGAACAATGGGTGGTTTTTTCCCAAGAGCACATGACTTAACGTGGTGCAGCCATGCAACCCAAGGGGCCCCGAGCAATAATGCCCATATCACATGCTCTCAGGTTGGTAAAGGTCGAGAGATGAATGGGTGCGATATGGGGGAGGGCCATAGGATCTGGGGGTGAAAGATCCAATGGCCATTGTGTGGCAGAGTTGCACGGCAAGAAATGGGGGTGGATATTAGCGGAGCCCAGGGATTTAATTACAAGGGTTTTGTAATTATTTAATGGATAAGTCAGGATTTAACATAATGTGGGTTAAATAAAATGCATAGGTTTATGGAATAGAACTGGGGTTAAAATACAAAGGGGTTTATTTAACCGCACTAAGGGGTGGGTTAAAATTGAGTAAAAAGTGAATTTGTGGGGTTAGATGGGTTTGGCAGAGGTTTAACTTTATAAAGCAGTGCGGAGAATAATAGTTAGGATAAGAGGTTTTAGTGGGTTTTTTGGGGTTTTTAGGAAAATTAATCAAGGGAAAGTGATTTTTTCAAAGGGGAATGGGTTTCACACTAGGGAAAAGGTGTTTTGGGTTTGGAAATGAATTTTGGAGGGTAATTTACTAGGGGATTGTGTGAAACCAAGGGGTGGAAGTTAAAATGAAGGAAAAGGGGCTTGTATAAGAAATGAAGGGGTAAAAGGGGAAATTAATAAGTATGTAGTGAGGGGTGAAATGGAATGGGGGGAAGTTAACCAAACTTATGATCATGATTTTTCTTTCATAACTGCTCCTTCACACTGAAACACATAATTAAGCATGACAAATGTGCTTATGCCTCAAATAGCTTGTATTTCTGCAACCTTTCTTCTACTTGCCCTAACATTTTTTCTTCACTTTATTGGGTGCACTTAAGCTAGCAAAACCTTTTGTTTCATTTTTATTTTGAAAAGTAAACTATCTACTTCTACCCTTATATCTTCCAATGGCTCAGGTTAATCTTATGAGCACATTTTATTTCTCTACCTATCTATTGATCTGCCAAGATTAAATAGTTTGGTCAGATCTTTATTCTCTAACTATAAACAGGAAATTTAAAGCTTGAAGTAGTCAAGATTAAACAGTTTGACTATCATGGGTTGTGGCATGTATGACAAGATGCACACAACCATTATTTTAGACAGTAAAGTAAAGAGTAGTGGCACTTGGACTTGCACACTTTCATGATCTGTTTTTGTTTGGGGTTCATATTTTTTCATTTTTTTGATCTTCTCTTTTTCTTTTTGTCCTTTGATATTTCTTTTAGGACATACCCTCTTTACATTTTTTAATCTTAATATGAAAAACATTTTCAGAAAGCAAAGGTATGTACAATATTACAAGACTTAACCTTAGACAATTCAAAATTATGAATTCTATCACTATAGGACTCTAACACCTCTCATTTGATTATACCATTTTGTCATCATGACCTATGATCCTCTGTTAAGTCAAATGTTGCCAAACTTCGGAGTCGTGTCGTCGATATTTTCAAGAGAATTCCTCTTTGCAGTTGTTTACCACTTATACACTATCTGACTTTCTGCCACAATCATTGATCACACTTATCGACTCTACTACATCCTTTTGTTTCATGTCTATCATGTGGGATTCATTATGGCCCTCCTTCAATGGATCACTTCTTGTTGAAGTCAGCTCATTTTCTGGGAAGATGATCTAGAAACTCCCTTCCAGTACCTTAGAGCTTGCATGCCTCAATGGAAAGTTCTTTGCATTCGACGAAAGGTTTACATCTTTGACCTTCGATCAAATGATTCTACGGGGGTTTGACTACAACTTCATTATTCACATTCATGGATTGTGTTGATTGTACCTTAAGAGCCATTGTCCTTGTTGGTGGTTTCTCTCATTCCTATTAACGGTTTACATCATTAACCAGTAATTGGGTGGTTTTCTATCATGTTCGACTTCAACACATCTATTCACATGTTAGAATTTGTACATTGATGGGGTTGAGATAGAGCACAAGACCCTGGATTCTGTCTAATAAATCTAGGTTGCATGGAGTTATGAGTAATTCATGATTGTGCACATGTTTCCTCTAGACAGATGACTATGACCATATCATAGATTCATGCACATGATCCTCTTTATTTGGATGGTTGTGACCATACCGTGGATCCATGCACATGATCTCTTCTATTCAGATGGCTGCATTGATACTGTGGATTCATGTATTATTAGATGCCTATTCATGGATCATTAGGCATGATCATCATAGATGTATATGTATATTCTTGATTTACAGGTTTCGTGACAGTGGTGTTCCAATCCTTGCACTGACTTGTAAATCATCTCAACCATCGCTCCTTGTTCTGCCTTCATGCTTTATGTGGCATCTTTTACACAACATTTTATCATACCTTGTGTTCAGTTCCTATGCAATATCCCTAAGTGCTAAAATATTGACAATTGTGCAACATATCCATCATGATATGTAGACCAAAACCTCCCTAAAGAACCAAAGGAAAACTACCCTGAGTCAATCTTGAAGAAGGTTATCTAAAACCATAATTTTTAGGGCCAAGACATTTTTCTCCACTACCTGACCATGTTGATGGTAGGTTGCTTTTCTTTACCCTAGCGCTACCAACATGGGTTTTGATATGAAAACCTGCACTGAACCTCTTCTGGCAAGTTTTCCCAAACTGGAGGAGAAGCTTCGTACACTAGAAACTTCGAGAAAAATGATGTGGACATTGGTTGTTGTTGATATGGTCGAGCTCTCCCAATTGGACCTCTTGGTCTTATCATTATGGGATTTTCCCTTGAGATGTGGACCTTCCTCCCTCTTCTATGGATCCCTAACTCCCTCCTCCTTCCTATAAATCAACTCCCTTACATCCCCAAATGGTTGGTCATTGATTGCATGCATTCCTATACTAATATTATGCCCAAATTCTTCACATTCTAACTTCCAGAAGGAGTGCTTGAAGAGTCTTTTTCTGGACTTGGACATCCACCAAAATGAGGTCTCCAACATCAAGGCATATGTTGTATGATTCCCTTTTTAGCTTATTAATATATACATCTAATGTTCACTTTACATAATTGTGTAAATTTTTATGCTTTTAGCTTAATACTCCTTGATCTCTAGAAAGTTTATGTTTGATGTATGGTCTTGTACCTTGTATTTCTCTTTGATCTTTCTTGCAGGTACTCGGACATGAAGAAAAATTAAGAAGCGAGCCTAGAAGTAAAGGAATCAAAGTCATCTCCGAAGGATTGAGCGATTAGAATCAAAGCGAGGTAGGCTACTCTCTCTGCATTTGTTAAACATAAGCTAGGGAAGCGTATGTTAGTTTTTTTAGTTTGTTGCTAGGCCCACTCATTGGACTAGAGAGGTCACCTCTGTCTATAGAAGGGATTTGCCTTCACAAGAAGCATAGTTTATCTTTGTTTCAAGCTTAAACTATCAAAAACATAGGTTGTATACTTCCCTTTTAGCTTATTAATATATACATGTGATGTTCACTTTCCACAATTGTGTAAATATTTATGATTTTAGCTTAATACTCCTTGATCTATTAAGTAGTTTATGTTTGATGTATGCAATATATTCTCTTGTATCTTGCATAGCTCTTTGATCTTTCTTATAGGTACTCAGAAGTGAAGAACAAGTAAGAAGCGAGCCTGGAAGAAAAGGATTCAAAGCCATCTCCAAAGGATTGAGTGATTAGCATCTAAGTGAGGTGGGTTTCTCCTTCTCTCTGCATTTGTTAAACATAAACTAGGAAAGTGTATGTTAGTTTTTTTAGTTTGTTGCTAGACCCGCTCATTGGGATAGAGGGATTGCCTATGTATGCAAAGGGGATTTACCTTAACAAAAAAATGGCGACTCCATTTGGGATGTCCAAGTCCAAGCAAAGACTCTTCAGGCACTCCTTCTCCAAATTAGAATGGGCAGCATGTAAGAACAATCTTAGCATAGGAATGCAGCAATCAATTACCAACCATTTAGGAACGGAAGGGCGTTGATTTATAAGAAGGGAGAGGGATTTAGGGATCCAAAAAATAGTGTGGAAGGTCCAATATCAAGGGGAAATCCCATAATGACAAGATGAAGAGGTCCAAATGGGAGAGTTCAACCATATCAAGAACAAAAAATATCCAACTCGTTGTTATCGAAGTTTGTAGTGCACAAAGCTTCTTCTTCAATTTGGGAAAACCTGCCAGAAGAGGTTCAACATGATTTTTCATATCAAAACCCATGTTTGCATTGCTAGGTTAGAATACTGCAACCTGCCATCAGCACGAGCAGACAGTTTAGCAAAACGCATTGGCCCTAAACATTAGGTTTTTAGTTAACCTTCTTCAGAATTGACTCAAGGCAGTTTTCTTTTGATTCTTCAGGGAGATTTTTGTATGTATATCATGATGGATACGATGCATAGTTGTCAATGTTTTGGCACTTCGAGATATGTTACAGGAAGTGAAAAGGTGTGAAAAAATATTGTGTAACAGTTTACCATAATAAACCAAAGTCAACCATGGCGAACAAAAGTTGACCATGGTTAGTTTCATGGTCCACTATTTTCAAGCATGGTCAACAAAATATAACCATAGTAAAAAATGGTCAAACATATTATCCATAGTCAACCACAATTAACACAGTTATCCATAGTCAACATGGTCATTTATGGTTAACCATAGTTATCCATTGTTAATCATGGTCAACCAAATTAAACCATGTCTTATAACATGTTGGTTGTTGATCCTAATTATCTTCTTGATTTATAGGTCTTGTTTTAGCCACATTTGGACATGAATTCCCTATGGGAGGTGCCGGAGGGATTCCCCATAATATTATTTCTAGCGGGTGGAAAATTTTCTTTGGAGCCCCTTAGGAGGGGATTTAGGGGCAGTTCCGCTAAAGAGATTTTTTTGGAAAAAATTCCTTGAAAAATATTATAATTTCATACCTAATATAGAACATTGATAATTAGGTCACAAATGTTATGGTAGATGCTGTGTTAGGATTTTTTTCTATTAGGGTCCCACCCTAACCCCCTTATTTATGTAATGGGATCACGTCATAGTCAACAGCCAATAAAGCCCATATTAATAATTGTAAGTGGTTAATCCACAATTAATGACGGAACCATAGTTAGTTGCAAATGGGCCGTAGTATTAGATAGATGGTATTAATAAAACCCACGGTATTGGTCTGTGGTATTGCATGTATGAGTCATATATAAAGGATAGAGACTCCCTTCAAGGAGCATCATGTCTTATTTTATAATCGAGCTCTGCTCTATTGGAGGTTACCCCCTCGAAGAGGCAAGTGAGAATTACTCTCTGAATAATAAAATCATTGCTATTTTGTGTTCTGGGTATATTTTCTTCGCATATTCTGTATTTGGGTATCATTTTGCAGGTTAAGAGCATAACAAGTGGTATCAGAGCACTTTCCAGGGCCAGTGGGATCTCCATTTCTTAGCAAAATTTTTTTTGGCTAGAGACGTGTTCCGGCGTCTTTAAACCACGGGATCTGTCGTTGAGCGCATAAACCTGCAGATTTGGGGAGGCATGCACGAGGAAATACAAGAGGTGGTCACGTCTGTTGGACTCCCTTGTAACCCCTGTGGGTACCCCTTTGAGTAGTAGCGCATTAGACAGAACCGCGCATGGACTGTCTTCCACGTACCCTTGAAACCTTGCCATAGATAAACCGTCGGCCGTCTTGCGGCTACAGTACACCGATAAAAGCACTCGGAGAGATTACTTGCCCGTACGATAGGGTAGTCGGGTTGTACGGCTAAGGGTACGGTCGATCCTCCTTAGTTAGAGCCCTGAAACATTGGGCCGAGTACTACTGCCAGACCCTTATGTATAATGCGATCTGTAGCACCTGACACTCCTCAAGACCATAGTTCCCTTTTCTATCCGGGGATCACACATCATCTCTTCCAGATCCGCTTGTGCAAAGGGGTGCAGCAGCAGCAGACATCAGTCCCGCAGTCTCGAGTTCGCAGATCAGCCATTCCGATCTATTAGATCCATCAGATCCGCAGAAGCAGTCTGTTCTGCCACCCAGAGCTATCAGATCTGCCATTCAGATCTCTCAGATCCACCAGATCGGAGTCGTTGTGAAGGGTTCCTATACCGGGGTATAATTTTCGCAGGACTTTTGGCTGCATTGACATCGGGGCGCTTATTGGTGATCTAGCCCATCAGAATCAGGACGATGAGCTGAGCACGGTGGTACCATTCACTTCTTAGTGGAATTTTTTTTTAGGCGGTCCCATTTTTCAAAAAAATCAAGTTGGTGTATGGTATAAACTAGAGCTCAAGCGATGGCCAATGAAAGGATGGACAAACTTGAAGAATCAGTGCAAACCCTCCACATTCAGCTTAGTGGATTATGTAGCATGGTTGAGAAAATAATCCCGAAGGGTAAGGAGCAAGCCCACGAGGAGGCGTATAATGGCAATGGACACAATGAGGGTGAGTCTAGCCACTCTCCTCACGTCTAGCACACCCACCAACAACCCAGTCAGCGACCTCCCAAGTTGGATATGCATAAATTTGACGGTTCTCACCCGTCGGCATGGATAGCACAAATGGAGCAGTATTTCAAACTGAATCACATCTTAGATGATGAGACTCAGCTTATGTTGGGGATCATGTACTTGGACAATGAAAGGTGGCAATGGTGGGAATGGCATCAACGTTGCATTGGACCTTTTAGGACTTGGACCAAATTCACCAAAGCTCTTCAAGACCGCTTTGACTAGGAATCATCTTTTTTGGGTCGTCTTACTAAGCTCCGACAGACTGGTACAGTGGATGAATATATTACAGCTTTTGAAGCCTTAGCCTTCCGCACTTGGGGTCTCTCAGTTGTGTTCTACACGGAATGTTTTATCAGCGGTCTTAAAGAAGCCATCAAAGCTCAAGTCCTACTGCACCACCCTCCCACATGGATGGAGGCTTGCAAGGTAGCTCATAACGTGGAACATGCATTAGCAGCCCAATACAGTCGCCCAAATTTCTCCGCTAAAGGTCGCCCCCCACAGGCTCACAACACGACTCAAACACTTAAGGTCCAAAAGGTGTCCCCTGCGGAAATGGCCGATAGAAGAAAGCAAGGACTATGTTACTACTGTGATGAAAAATACTCCCCAGGTCATAAATGCAAGGAGCCCAAATTTTTTCAAATTGATGCCACTGACTACAGCTCAACAGAGGAAGATCCACCACTTGAGGAACATGAGCCGCTAGAAGAAGACAACCAAAAGGACAATCTCTCTGATGAACCAGTTATTTCATTGCATGCTTTGGCAGGGATTTCTTCCCCTCAAACTCTCAAAATCAGAGGTTTTATTAAACATCGCCCAGTAGTAGTCTTGATTGATAGTGGAAGTACACATAATTTCATCCATCAAAAAGTCGCAGAAGCAGTGCATTGTTTTGTACGAGCAGTTTCTAACTTCCAAGTTCAAATTGCGGATGGAGGCACAACGAAATGTGAAGGTCGCTGTGAAAATGTCAAAATTCAAATGGGGGATTATCAGTTGAAAACCCACATGTTTGCCATACACATGGGGGGTTGTGACATTGTCCTCGGCGCTGAATGGCTCCGCACTCTTGGGCCAATCACAATGGATTTCCAGGAGTTATATATGAGTTTTAAGCAGAACAACTACACACATACCCTCCGTGGACTCCAGGCGGGAGCCCCCTCTATCATCAGCTCGCATAGGATGGAAAAATTGTTAAAAAAGGGCAATCATGGAGTTGTAGCTCAATTTAATGCCATCCAGGCAGTTGAAACCAAGCCTTTGCCAATTCATCCTGAGATGCAATAGATTTTAAATAACCATCTGTCGGTCTTTGGCAAGCCTCATGAGCTTCCACCCTCGCGAGGGGAACATGATCATAGCATCACCTTGGTTCCAGGGGCCTAACCCCAAAATGTGCACCCATACAAATATCCATTCACCCAAAAGAATGAAATAGAAAAAATCATCAAGGAACTTTTGGAAGCAGGTGTCATTCGTCCCAACACTAGTCCTTATTCATCCCCAGTGGTCATGGTGCTCAAGAAAGTTGGGGAGTGGCGGATGTGTCCCGACTTCAGGGCCCTCAATAAGTTGATAGTAAAAGATAAATTTCCCATCCCGGTGGTTGATGATTTGCTGGATGAACTCAATGAGGCTCAATTCTTCACTAAGATGGATCTTCGCTCAGGCTACCACCAAATTCGCATGAAGGAAGTCGACATTCCCAAGACTACTTTCAGAACTCATGAAGGTTATTATGAATTCCTGGTCATGCCATTTGGTCTTTGTAATGCCCCCTCTACTTTTCAGAGCCTTATGAACCACATTCTCAAACCATATCTCAGGAAATTTGTCCTTGTCTTCTTCGATGACATCCTCATCTACACTTGCACTTGGGCCGCACATCTTCAGCATGTAGATCTACTCTTGCAACTACTCCGCAAGCATAAATTATTTGTCAAGATGTCCAAGTGTTCTTTTGGCATGGCAGAAGTAGAGTATTTGGGCCACATTGTGAGGCATGATGGTGTCAAGGTGGACCCCAAAAAGATCCAGGCAATGCAGGACTGGCCTCAACCTAAGACCTTGAAGAGCTTGAGAGGATTTTTGGGTCTCACAGGCTATTATCGTAAATTTTTCCGCAACTATGGTCGCATAGCGAAGCCCCTCACCCAACTCCTAAAGAAAAATTCATTCTTCTGGAATGAGGAAGCACAACAGGCCTTTACAGCTCTAAAAAATTCCATGTGTTCCACTCCAGTCTTAGCACTACCTGACTTCACCAAATCTTTTGTCATTGAATGTGATGCTTCAGGTACAGGTATTGGGGTGGTCTTAATGCAGGAAGGGCGACCGTTGGCCTTCACAAGCCAACAACTAAGTGGGAGGAATCTGGGCCAATCTACCTACGAGAAGGAAATCATGGCCATCTTACATGCAGTCGAGACCTGACGACCTTACTTATTGGGGCGACGTTTCCAAATCTACACAGATCATCACAGTCTTAAATATTTTTTGGAGCAACGCCTATCCTCCCCACAACAAAATAAATGGCTCGCCAAAATGCTGGGATATGATTATGAGATCATTTACAAGAAAGGGAAAGACAATAGTGTAGCAGATGCATTATCTCGCCAATTTGAGGAGGAAAGTACTTTGCTAGCAATTTCCCTCCCCATTCCAGAATGGATTGAAGAGGCTCGCAGGGAATGGTTTTCACACCCCAGGCTCTCCCAAATCATTTCTCAATTGCAGGTAGATCCAAATTCCACCAAGGGCTACTCGTGGCAGGATGATATTCTTCGCTACAAGGACCGAGTCGTAATATCACCAATATCCACCCTCAAAAGTCGCATTTTGGCAGAATTGCACTCATCTCCCATTGCAGGACATTCAGGCTTTCAGAAGACGTATGCTCGCACCAGAAGATCATTTTTTTGGACAGGCATGAAAAAGGACATCCTTACTTTCATAGTAGAATGCGATGTCTGTCAACGCCACAAAGGGGAAATTGTCAACACACCAGGCACATTACAACCATTGCCCATTCTGGCATCAATTTGGACGAAGGTTTCTATGGATTTCATTACAGGTCTTCCAAAGTCAGGGAACAAGTCAGTCATCATGGAGGTTGTGGACCGACTGTCGAAGTATGCTCATTTCTGCGCCCTACCCCACCCGTTTACACCAACTTTGGTTGCTCAATATTTCATGGATCAGATCTTCAAATTGCATGGCATGCCCACTTCTATTGTGTCCGACTGCAACCTGATCTTCACCAGTAATTTTTGGCAGGAACTCTTCAGGATACAAGGCACTCAACTAAAACTCAGTACTTCCTATCATCCGCAAACAGATGGTCAAACTGAAGCCGTCAACAAATGTCTAGAAACCTACCTTAGGTGTTTCACTTCAGAAAAGCAACACCTTTGGGTACAGTGGTTACGTCTGGCTGAATGGTGGTATAACACCAACTATCATGCCACCACCAAAATGACTCCCTATGAAGCAGTATATGGTCAACTCCCGCCTTCACCTACTTCGTATCTCAAGGGGTGCTCAAAAGTACAAGCAGTGGATCAACTCCTACAACACCGTGCAACCATGCTCACCCATCTTCGAGAGAACCTTCATCAAGCTCAGAACCGCATGAAGCAACAAGTAGACCAACATCGCTCCGAGCGCCAATTTCAAGAAGGGGATCAGGTCCTTTTATGGCTACAACCATATAAGCAAACATCACTCAAAGACAAGGGGTGTCAGAAACTATTTTCCAAATTCTATGGACCATATCAAGTACTTCAGCGCATTGGAGAAGTGGCTTACAAGTTGGCCTTGCCACCTACTGCAAAAATCCATCCAGTTTTCCATGTCTCATGCCTCAAGAAAGTGATTGGGAACAATTGCAGAATTCAGACCAGTCTACCTGAATTGGACGAAGAAGGGTCCATCTGGCTTCAACCTGAACAGGTCCTAGACACACGAGACAAGCAACTGCGCGGCCACATGATTAAGGAAGTCCTCGTCAAATGGAAAGACACCTCTCCGGAAGATGCAACTTGGGAACCAGCCACTATTCTTCAGCAGTTTCCGCAGCTTTAGCCTTGAGGACAAGGCTAGTCTTAAGGGGGAGGGCATGTTAGGGTCCCACCCTAACCCCCTTATTTATGTAATGGGATCACGTCATAGTCAAGAGTCAATAAAGCCCATATTAATAATTGTAAGTGGTTAATCTGCAATTAATGATGAAACCACAGTTAGTTGCAAATGGGCCGTAGTATTAGATAGATGGTATTAATAAAACCCACGGTATTGGCCCGTGGTATTGCATGTATGAGTCATATATAAAGGATAGAGACTCCCTGTGAGGAGCATCATGTCTTATTTTGTAATCGAGCTCTGCTCTATTGGAGGTTGCCCCCTCAAAGAGGCAAGTGAACATTACTCTCTGAATAATAAAATCATTGCTATTCTGTGTTCTAGGTATCTTTTCTTTGCATATTCTGTATTTGGGTATCATTTTGTAGGTTAAGAGCATAACATTTTCCCTAGAAGGAAACCTTATTTTTTATGATGGAATTGTATTGCAACTATGTATTATAGAGAGAAAATTGTAATTGAGAGAGAGAAGAGGAGGTTGTAGTGGGTATGCCTTCATTTTGTTGGATGGAATAAAAAGAAAGATTGACTATTACTCCATAGACATAGTTAAAATTAGGTGAACCACATAAATTGGTGTCTCTTTTATGTTGTTTCATTCTATGTTTTACTTTTTCATTCATTTTGATTTTATTGCTTTGTGATTTTATTCCTAAGAACTAGTATTAGATCCAAAGGTTTATTTGGCTAATAAAAATCAAATGAAAGTGTTATCCAAACAATTACACATAGGATAAGGAGATGTTGCTCCTCAAGTATCTCCTTAATATATGTCATACAATGGGTGAAACAACCAAACTAAATCCCTAGTTGTGATGTTATAACCAACATACAAACATCCAAGACAAATAGAAACATAAATGTATACCTTAAAACCTCACAGGTCAATGTAGTTTGTCAGCCAATTTCATAGCTGGAATACCCACTTCTACCCATAAATACCACTCCAACTCCTATTAATCTAATCTTCTACACATAAGCACAAACATACAAGGATGAGATTTTCTTGCATAGAAGGCAAATTAACATGCAATATGAACTTAATGGAATAAATTGATCAAGTTTCTCATTACATAAACATAAAATAGAGAAGGAACTAGTTTGCATTCATATCATAATGAAAATGTACAAGGAAATATACCTTATTTATAACACCTACTCTCCTATGATCCCTTGGTTCCCGTCTTTCCTTGTCTTACTAACAAACTAGGCTCCTTTGACATGTAAGCAAAGATTAGTCTAATGATATTTCACTAGCATAACTAATCTATCTCTATTTCTTTCATCCCCCTCACCCTTGAGAAGGTATCACTAAACAATCATTTTCTAGATACAAGAGGATTTATTGGACACCTAGGGCCATGGAAAATCAGGAAGCTTCTCTAATAATTGACCCTCAACTAACTAATGGGCCTCAATATTACAAAAATAATGTTGGAACTCCTAAGGGGCTCAACATTATTTATCAACCTGGAGTTGGTACAAACTTAAGAGGTATCATTGAGTGCATAAACCTGCGGATTTGGGGAGGCAAGCATGAGGAAATACAAGAGGTGGTCATGTTTGTTGGACTCCCTTGTAACCCCTGTGGGTAACCCTTCTAGTAGTAGCGCATTAGATAGAACCGCGCACGGATTGCCTTCCATGTGCCCTCTGGGTATATCGGAAGCCCCCTGGGTTCACCTAAAACCTAGCCTTAGATAAACCATCGGCCATCTTGCTGCTACCGTACACCAAGAACAACACAGGGAGATTACTCGCACATATGATAGGGTAGTCGAGTAGTGTGGATAAGGGTATGGTTGATCCTCCTTAGTTAGTGCCCTAAAAGATTGGACTGATTACTATTGTTGGACCCTTATGTATATTACGATCTATAGAACCTGACACTCCTTTTAGACCATAGTTCCCTCGACACTCTGAAGATCGCCCATTATCTTATTTGCTAGATCAAATCTAGCAGTTGGGGTTCTATCACCGCTGCAACAATCAGATCCACCAGTTGAGGTTCTACTGCCACAGTACCATTCAGATCTAGCAGTTGGGGTATTGTCACCGCCACAGTTCAATTCACATTTAGCAATTGGGGGTTTCACAGGAAGATCTGACCATTTGCGAAGTGAGGCTTCTGGATCCTATAGACTGGGGCGATTCTCATAAGATCAATTTTTCTAAAAGTTTTCCACTGTAGTATTGATAAGCGGGGAGTAAAACTCCATTCGGAGTAAAAATAAAAAATAAAAAAATAAAAAAATAAAAATAAAAAAATAAAAAAAATTATGGAATGCTTATAAGAGACTTAGCCCATAAGAATCATGATGACAAGCTGATCACAGTGGTACCATTCACTTGGCAGCTTCAATTTTCAGGCAGTCCCAACTTTTTTCAAAGTGACGACAAGTGACCAAGATCTGTGTATAGAAGAAACCAGAGCTCAAGCCATGGCCAATGACAAGATTGAAAGCCTTGAAAAACAATTGGATTCTTTCAAGGAACTAGTGAACTAGATGAGGGAAATCATGGAAAATTTCCAAGTTAGCAAGTTGGGGTTGCATCTGGAGGCACATGGTCTTAATGAAGACCTTGAAGGAGAATCTAGACATCATATTCACTTCCATGGAAATCACCAACATGCCCACCCTCGACCACTCAAGCTGGACATGTATAAATTTGATGGCTCTAATCTGACAGTAAGGGTAGCACAAATGGAACAAGATTTCCTTCTGAATGTTATCTGAGATGATGACACTAAACTACGTGTGGGAGCCCTTTACTTGGACCAAGAGAGATGGCAATGGTGGCAGTGGCATCGGAAATGCTATCCTGGGAACATAACTTGGTAGGTGTTCTCAAAATATCTTTGTGACCGCTTTGATAGAGACTCTAATTTTTTGGGTTGTCTTACTAAGCTCTGACAGATAGGCACAGTAAAATAATACATTGCAGCCTTTAGGACATTGGCCATCCGCACAGAAGGTCTAGGAGATGAATTCTACTTGGAATGTTTTACAAGTGGTCTCAAAGAAGCCATCCAAGCACATGTCTGGATGCACCACCCACCTACCTGGATACATGTTTGCAACAAGGCTGTCGAAGTGGAATGTGCTTTAGCTGCCCAGTCTCCTCATCCAAATTTCATAGCCAGGGGATGCCCCACACAGGCTCAGGGCCCTACCCAAACACTTAAGGTTCAAAAGGTGTCTCTAGCAGAAATGGTTGAAAGATGAAAACAAGGATTGTGTTGGGTATACGACCAAAGTCCCACATTGACTAGAAGTGGGGAGGATCATGGGTATATAAGGATGGACAAATATCTCCATTGGTATGAGGCCTTTTGGGGTAAGTCCAAAAGCAAATCCATGAGGGCTTAGGCCCAAAGTGGACAATATCATACCATTGTGGAGATATGTGGTGTCCAGAGTCCTTACAAGTGGTATCAGAGCCATGCTCCGAAGTTAGCCAAGTGGATGAATCCTCGGAATGCCGAACGAAGGTGGTGGGCCCCGGTAATATCACGATGGGATCCGTGGATGAGCTCGGTTAGACAGGCGGTGTGCTCCGGATTCTTCATGGACGTGTCCTGGTCCCAACACGGTGAAGAGGAGTTGACCTGGGATAGAGCAAGCTCTCGAGGCAGGTGGTGCTCCATGTAAGGCGTGTGCTTCCAATGCATTGGAGTGGAGAACCCTGGTTGGTAGAGAGTGGACGGATGGATAATCGTTTGAGGGGAGGCTCGATGGTCCTTTGTTCGAGGGGAGGATTTTTGGGTATACGACCAAAGTCCCACATTGACTAGAAGTGGGGAGGATCATGGGTATATAAGGATGGACAAATATCTCCATTGGTATGAGGCCTTTTGGGGTAAGTCCAAAAGCAAATCCATGAGGGCTTAGGCCCAAAGTGGACAATATCATACCATTGTGGAGATATGTGGTGTCCAGAGTCCTTACAGATTGTACTACTTCTGTGATGACAAATACTCACCCGGGCATAAATGCAAGGAACCCAAATTCTTTCAAATTAATGTTATTGATCAAAGCTCATATGATGAATCTCCACCCCTTGAGGGACTAGAGGATGAAGTTGAGGAAACCTAGCAAGACAATGAACTCCTAGCTACGCCAGAGGAACCAGTGATCTCGCTACATTCTTTGGAGGGCATTTTTGCTCCCCAAACTCTCAAAATCCAAGGCTTTATTAAACATCGCCCTGTAGTAGTATTGATTGATAGTGGTAGCACTCATAACTTTATCCATCAGCGAGTCATCGAAGCTGTACATTGTTTTTTCAGGGAAATCTCTAATTTACATGTCCAGATTGCTGATGGGGGGGCAATGAAATGTGAAGGCCATTGCAAAAATATCAAACTTCAAATGGGAGACTACCACCTAAAGACCCACATGTTTGTGCTTAACATGGGTGGTTGTGACATTGTCTTGGGTGATGAATGGCTTCGCATACTGGGCCCAATCACCATGGATTTCCAAGAGTTATATATTAGCTTTAAGTAGAATGACCACATGCGTAGCCTCCGTGGACTCTAGGCGGGTGCTCCTTCTATCATCAACTTGCATCACATGGAAAAGTTGTTGAAAAAGGGCCATCATGGAGTTATCACCCAGTTTAATTCCATCCAGGCCATCGAGTCCATGACTCTTCATATTCATACTGACATGCAACAAGTCTTGAATCGACACCAACAGGTATTTGAAAAACCTAAAGAGATCCCACCCTCTAGAGGCGAACATGATCATCGCATCACTTTGGTCCCAGGGGAACAACCACCGAATGTGCGACCATATTGATATCCTTTCATCCAAAAGAATGAAATTGAAAAAATCATCAAGGAACTCCTTGAGGTCGGTGTCATTCATCCTAGCATCAATCCTTATTCCTCACCAGTGGTCATGGTGCTCAAGATACATGGGGAATGATGAATGTTTCTAGACTTCAAGGCCCTCAACAAGCTCACGGTCAAAGATAAATTCCCTATCCTGGATGTTGATGATCTTCTGGATGAACTGCATGGTGGGCAATTCTTTACTAAGCTAGAAATTCACTCAGGCTATCACCAAATACGAATGACAGAAGTAGACATTCCCAAAACTGCTTTCTAAACTCATGAAGGCCATTATGAATTCCTAGTCATGCCATTTACTCTCTGTAATGGGCCATCCACTTTTCAAAGCCTCATGAATCACCTACTAAAACCATATCTTCAAAAATTTGTCCTTGTTTTCTTTGACGCCATTCTCATCTACAGCCTCACCTGGGAAAAACATCTTCAACATGTAGACTTTCTCTTGCAATTGCTCCGAAATCAGAAATTATTTGTAAAATTATCCAAGTGCTCTTTTGGCATGGAAGAAGTCGAGTACTTGGGCCACATTGTGGGTCATGAAGGTGTTAGGGTGGATCCCAAAAAGATACAGGAAATGCAAGATTGGCCCCAACCAAAAACCTTGACGAGTTTGAGGGGATTCTTGGGTCTCACCGGCTACTATCGCAAATTTGTCTACAATTATGGCCACATTGCTAGACCCCTCACTAACCTTCTCAAGTATTCCTATGGACTGATGCAGCACAACAAGCATTCATGGCTCTTAAACAGGCCATGTGTTCCACTCCAGTATTGGCACTACCTGACTTCACTAAAGCTTTTGTGATTGAATGTGATGCTTCAGGTTCTGGTAATGCTGGGATATTATTGTCAGATCATTTACAAGAAAGGGCATGACAATGTAGTAGTGGATGCTTTATCACGCCAATTTGAGGATGGAAGCACCCTACTATCAATCTCTCTTCCCACACTAGATTGATTGAAGAAGCCCAAAAGGAATGGTTTTCACATCCCTCTCTCTCCCAACTCATTAATAACTTGAGAGCAGATCCTAATTCCTCAGTTAGCTACTCTTGGAAGGATGAGATTCTTTGCTATAAGGATAGAGTAGTTATACCTCCGACATCCACCCTCAAAATGTGCATTTTGGTAGACTTGCACTCATCTCCCATTGTAGCCCATGCAAGATTTTAGAAGACTTATGCTTGCACTCATCGTTATTCTTTTGGACAGACATGAAAACTGACATTCTTACTTTTGTAGCTGAATTTGATGTGTGTCAACGCCACAAAGGAGAAACAGTCAAGTGACTAGGCACCTTACAAGCATTTCCCATCCCTGCCTCAATCCGGATGAATGTTTATATAGACTTCATTACTGGTCTTCCGAAGTTAGGAAACAAGTCAGTCATCATGGTGGTTGTGGAAATACCCTCTAAATATGCTAATTTTTTCACTCTACCCCACCCATTTACCCCCACTTTGGTGGCTCAAGCTTTCATGGACCAGATCTTCAAACTGCATGGCATGCCCACTTCCATTGTTTCTGATTGTGACTCGACTTTCACTAGTAACTTTTGGTAAGAACTTTTCAAGCTATAAGGCACTCAATGCCAACTAAGTACTTCCTATCATCCCCAAACTGATGGTCAAACTAAAGCAGTCAACAAATGTTTGCAAACATACCTAAGGTACTTCACTTCAGAAAAGCAACATCAATGGGTACAATGGCTACCTCTAGTTGAATGGTGGTATAATACTAACTATCATGCCACCACCAAGATGACTCCATATGAAGTACTGTATGGTCAACTCCCACCTTCACCTACTTCTTATCTCCCTGGATGCTTTAAGGTGCAAGAAGTGGATCAACTCCTACAGAACCGTGCAAACATGCTAGCCTGTCTCAAAGATAATCTCCGTCAAGATTAGAATTGCATGAAGCAATAGGAAGACCAACATTATTCAGAGCGTACATTTCAAGAAGGGGATCAGGTATTCCTACGACTACAACCATATAAGCAAACATCACTCAAAGAAAAGGGCTGCCAAAAATTAGCTCCAAAATTCTATGGACCTTATCAAATACTTCAATGCATTGGAGCAGTAGCCTACAAACTAGCTTTGCCACCAACTGCAAAAATTCATCCAGTCTTCCATGTATCATGCCTCAAGAAAGTGGTGGGGGACAATTGTAGAATTCAAACCAGTCTACCTGAATTAGATGAAGAAGGTTCACTCTGGCTCCAACCTGAATAGGTCCTTGATACGTGAGAACAACATCTGCGTGGCCACACGATCAAGGAAGTCCTCGTCAAGTGGAAAGACACCTTTCTAGAAGATGTGACCTGGGAACTAGCCACTATTCTTCAGTAGTTTTCGCAACTTCAGCCTCAAGGACAAGTCTTCCTTCTACGGGGGAGGGCATGTTAGGATCCAAACCTAACCCATTTATTTATTTAATAGGGTCAAGTCATAGTTATAGTTAGTTAAAGAGTCAATAAAGCTTGTATTAATAATTTTAAGTGTTTGACCCGCAATTAAGAAAGGGACCACAGTTAGTTGCAAATGGGCCATGGTATTCGATAGATGGTATTGGGATAACCATGGTAATGACCCATGGTATTGTATGTATGAATCCTATATAAAGGATAGAGACTTCCCATTGAGGGATATCGAGACATATTTTGTAATAAAACTCTACTTTGTTGGAGGTTTCCCCCTCGAAGAGGCAAGTGAACATTGCTTTCATCTCTGAATAATAAAATACTTGTTGTTTTTCTCATTTTTTTTCTATGTTCTAAGTTGTATTTCTTCGCATATTTGGTATTCTATAATTTCTTGCAAGTCGCGAGCATAACAGGATTAGTTATGTGACATCAGTGATCAAGTACTCCTTCAGCATCATTTATCAATTCTTTTATATGTGATATTGTGACATGGCCTTGATATGTATTTTTTGCGGCTATGATTAGATTATTCAGTATGTATTTCTCAGTTTCCTTTGTACTTGTATACATATTGGATCTTCTCTACACTCGATATGCATACATGCTTTACTATCTCTAAGCATGGGTATGCCCGCCTCAAACATGAGCTTTCTTTCTGATCTCTTCCACTAGTTTGGCAGGCTGGAATCTAGTGATCTCCTCCCAAGTCCTCGCGTGATCTTTTCGATACACTTAATACATTTCGACCATCACATAACCCTTATGACCTCATATATTAGGGGGCATCTGTTATAGCATCATTTATCACCCTTTTATACTTGATGCTCTGAGTCATGGCCTTGGGTATCCCTTTCCCTTCAGAATTGGTCCTTTTACTAAAAATTATTATTTTAAATTCCATACGTGACTCTTCCCTTTAAAACGTGCGTACACACGCGGGTCCATCTATACCCAAACTCCATATATAATTTAAAATATAAAAGAATATATAATCCCTATTTTATGGGCAGGGTTTATGGGTTACATCGGAAACCCACCTACAAGAGCCCATGGCCTAACTGTATCCCAACTAAAACAACTGTTTTGAGATGGTATAAATACACCTCATGGGAAGGCCTAAGGGGAGAGAAAGATAGGATATTGATATTACATCCAATTGGTCCTTGATCAAGTCAGATTTAACTATATGCCTCCTACATTCCCAGGTATAGGAAACCCTTGTTTCCTCATAGAGATTTCCATCTCCTTTATATGGCATCTATGTGTATGCATTTGAAAGAGGATTTTTGAGGCTTGGTTTAGATGGATCTGAAGGAAGGTTTCGCTTGGAACCCTAGTCGAATGAGGTTGTATTCTTCCAGATTTATTTGCAAACATCAATAAAGAAGCTCTGTCTTGTTCATGATAGTTATGATATTTATTATTTAACTCATGTTATGATATAATTATTTATGATCTCATGTTTTATATCCATATTCTTATATGATTTAACATTCATATATTGAACATGCTTTGAACTACTGCTAGTATATATATGCCTTTCTGGAATGTGTTGCATTTTTTGAAGCATTGGATGAAGCAGAGGGTTTTAACCCTACAGGAACATCTTCAAACATAGGACCTACGGGTACTCTCTCTTCATCCCACTTTAGTATTTTAAGCATTAGGACTAATTTTTTGCTTGCTTCTTGTTGGTGTACTCCCTTCGATCTGTTGCGGTTTCCAACCCAGACCCTAGGGTGCTTTATCACGTAACAATTTTGGAGAAGTTTGTGTCAAAAAATTCAGGATCCATTTTTAGGTCTTAAATGAAGACCTTTAGTGGTCTCAAACTTGCCTATGACAAGGAGCTATATTCCCTGGTGCAAGATCTAAATGAGTGGAAACATTATCTAAATGGAATTGAGACAATAATCAACACAAATCATTAGTCACTATAGTACTTTCACAAACAGATTAAGCTACAAAAGATCAAGAATTACAAGTGGATGGAATTTCTATAAAAATTTCATTTAATGATCAAGTATAATAAGGGAAGAAAAAACAAGTTGGAAGGCATTCTTTAAAGGCCACCCACATCAAAGATCATAAATTTCAGAACTCTAATGCACATGAAGCCATTTACCCATGATGCATATAGAGAGGCATATTAAGAGGATGAGGAATTCAAGGAGGCGTTTCAATAGTTGCAGAGCCAAAGTCATGTGCAAGGTGGTGATAACACCATTGACTACCATCTCCAAGATGGGTTACTCTACAGGCTGGATAAGTTATGTGTTCTGAAAGGTGAATGATTGTAGCTAATTAGAGAATAATTAGAGAGGCCCACACCTCCAATGTTTGTAACTAATTTTGGTGTAGGGAAGAAAGTGGAAAAATTGTTGAGTTATGTCTATTAGTGTAAGATACAGGAATATGTAGCTAGGTTCATAGGAAGATGCATTCTTTGTTTTACCAACAAGAATAGTAATAGGAAATAGGGTCTCTACCATCCCTAACTTATACCCACTCATCCTTGGGAAAGCATTTCCATGGAATTTGTGGGAGGTTTACCAAGAAATAAGATGGGACATATATATTTGTTCCTAGTAGTTGATAGGTTGAAGAAGATGCATGTTCTAATGCACTATAAAAATACCATCAATGGGAAAGAAGTGCTCAACTTATTCTTTGGACAGGTCTGGGTGCACCTTGGGATACTGACAAGCATCATTTTAGATAGGTACACAAGAATTATCAGTGAATTTTGGACTACATTATGGGAGAATATGGAAACAAAGTTAAAGAGGTCTTGAAGATTCCATTCACAGATAGATGGGTAGAAAATGTAGTCAACAAGACTTTGATGCAGATTTTGAGGGATTATAATTTGAAGGATTTGAATACCTAAGATGAAAATATGGTATACATACAACACTCTTATAACAAATGAATTCACACTTCTACTAGTAAGTCCCCATTTGAAACTTGTTTTGGATATTTTCCACCTTCACCTCTGGGTATTACATATAGGAAAAAAATAGGAGTGAGGGAATAACGTAGAAGGGTTGCCACACCATTGTAGATGGTTTTCTTGTTCATTTCATAAACTGAAGGCAGACTAAAATAACCCTGAGCTTGACGGGAAGGTTTTTCAGGCGCAGGGGTTATACCATGTCCTCAGTGCAGTATTTTTGTGGTGCCAGGAGGGTTTCTGGCGTACTTCTTTCTCACTGTGGTCACTGCACCACCACCGCTCCACGCAGGCGTCGAACCAAGGAGCTCAGCCATGACCGTCGCGAGGATGGAGAGGTCTCGATCACAGGACTGCTGGCCGCCGTTTTCCAGAACAGCGAAGGGGATGTGTTAGCAGCCAGCCCCCTCAGGAAATCGGCTGCAGGGCTACCGACATCGAATACGCGTACAAGGATTTGGCTCCGCGGCAGATCGGTTAACAAAACCCCTGTGGCTGAATGGTACCCCGCGGCAGATCATTCTTCAAACAGGACACAGGCGCATACACTGTCTCAGGGTTTATCACACTGTGTGCCGTCGGAACCTGCTGAAACTCGTCATGGCATGGATGGTGCAGCCCGTCACCGACTAGATCTGCAAACCCACCCTGATTCAGTCCTGCTTAAAGACAAGGGAGAAATGTACAGGTCGGGAACGGCTGTGCTAATAAGGGCAGAACAGAGCAATGCGCCAATACCTCCCAGTCGGCTAGATCCAGCAAAGCGCGGTCACCACAAGCCTGATCTACTTTGCATGTGCGCAGATCCGGTTCAGCGAGGGCCTTACAAGACTGATCCACTCCGCACGGACACAGATCTGGTTCAGATCTTCATCAAATCGATCGAGGGCAAACACTTTTGCATACGACTCAGTAAGGGAATGAGCATACTTGAGTTAAAAAAGGAAATCCAGGGTCTCCTTGGAACCCCAGCACATCTTCAAAATCTCATATTCTCAGGGCACAGTATGCAGGACTACCAAACCCTTCAATACTATGGCATTGCCAAAGATTCAACCATTTTTCTAAATCTCCGACTGCGGGGCGGAAGCACCGGAACCAGCTCAAAAAATACAGGTTCCTTTCGGGATGCAGTAAAAGGGAAGGAAAAAATGAAAAATAAAGCAGCACCACCATCAGAATTACCAGGACCCTACATTATTGAACAGAAGCCAAAATCACCAATGCTACAAGTATCTATGCTAGAGTTAACGAGTTTACACAACGACTTATCTAATAATGCAGTAATTTGTAGATTTAATGGTTTCTGGCCAAAATCAGATGCCCTGCACCAATGGATCTTCTCAACATGGACATCTAACTGTGAAATTTACCTATGCCCTAAAGGGTTTTTCATAGTTAGATTTAACACAGAACAAGAAAGGGACAGCATAATCAATCAGGGGCCTTGGTTCTGGGGCAGTGTTGGCCTCTTCACCACCCCCTGGTTTTCTGACTTCGACGCCAATACAATGATAGTCTCAACGATGCTAGTATGGGTAAGGCTACATGGGCTCCCTTTACATTTTTGGCATCAAAAAGTATTAACAGCCATAGGGAATACCCTTGGGAAATTCCTCAAAATAGATGAAGACAGAGCTATCAGGGGAATATTTACATTCGCAAGAATATGTGTAGAAGTAGACTTGAGTCAAGGGCTACCCGACCACATCACGCTGAACTTCAATAATTCACAATGGATACAACATCTTGACTATGAGAACACAACATTCTGATGCAGGGGTTGTATGAAAACAGGGCACCTTCAATACGACTTCCCTTTTGCTCGAAAGGATCCCAGGAGAACTAAGAAACAACAAAAAAAGCCCAAAGGCTGGCAGCATACCGACCCATTGGAAGAAGAAGACATAAATGTGGAGCCTACAGAGAACCAGACAGAACCAGACACCCAAATGAGACAGAATCAAAATCAGGAAGTAAATGCCCCAACCACTCATTTGGGGCCACACATTTCAGATCTGCAACCAGAGTTACAAATGGAAGTAAGTGGCATCAAACGAACCCATGGATCAGAGGGCTCAGAATCTGACAAAGAACTTCAATTGATCCCAATGGAAAATCAGCTAGCTATTATTACACCTGACTCTGGAGGATGGCGACGGGTGGAGAAGAAGAAGGGTAGGAAAGTTTAGGCATGCTGGAACTTATCATTTTTTCTGTTATTCTATTTCTGTTGCTTCCTGTCATTACAGGAACAGTCATCTGCTACTTTGTGTTATTTCTCTGTTCGCTGCCTGTCATTATAGGAACAACCATCTGCATATGCCTCTGGCATCTACAAAATGTAATTTTATCAATATGAATAAAATTATGACTTTTTTCTACGGGAAAAAAAAACGTACAGGGGTTGCCCTAAGGGATGAAAAATTTGTTGAGAAGATCCAGCAAATACATATACAAGTATATGAGACACTATAGAAATCACGGGAAAAATATAAGGGTAGGCATGATCAACACAAAATATTGAATTCATTCAAGGTGGGAGACAGAGTATAGTTACAATTGAACAAGGAGAGGCTACAGGGTCTTGGTAAGAAAATCAAGGCTCTATGGTATGTTCCATTTGAGATACTAGAAAATATGGGAGATAATTCCTCTATAATCATTATACCCCCATACATGCACATTTACTCAATGGTGAATGTCGAGAATCTAAAACTCTATGAGCCTTCAATGCTAGATTAGGAAGAGGAATAGGTCCTACCTTCTATAGAGGATTCAACACTAGATTCTCAGGAAGAGTTGGAAAATGATACAATTTTGTAGAATAGGTATAGAACTATGATATAGGGGTAGAATGAGCTTTGGTAAATTGGGTTGAAAGGAAAACTTCCAGGAAAAGCTAAATGGGACACCTGAGAGAAGGTGGAGGAAAAATTCCCTCACCTCATTCAATAAAATATTTTTGGAACCAAATGCATCCCAAATTAAGGAGTTTTAATCCATATTGGATAATTATATTATTTTTCATCCATATTGATTATTTTAGAGGGGAACAATTGGAGGAATTAGCTCACACAACAATTTTTATCAGTAGTCCTAGTTTGCAAAATTTAAGGTGAAAAATTCAAGAGCCATTTTGAGGCCTTAAATGAAAAAAATTTGTGATCCCAACCTTAATAGGGACCTATATTATATAATATACGCATCGATACATTTCCAATGGAGTAATAATTGCCTTAATCAGAGCTCATATGAGAAAGTTATGCCTCCCATAAGTTGACCTATCAAAATTGACCACCATAATTGGAGAGGATGCCATGTCAGCCCCCATTACTCATGGAAAAGGGACTATCCATGTGATCATGATGAAGAAGACTCTAGAAGATTCCATATTAATAATCTAGTTAAGATTTGAATGAGTCAAACTTAACCACTAGTAGGCTATCGAGTTGTGTTATAACCAAACCACAAGTAGGAAAAGGGGTTCCATTCTTTATGAGTGCATTGTGTTCTATAGATGGGTAGAGTCGCTGAGAGGGATAGGGAGATAACACACAATGATGATTTGTGCAATGTAGTAGCCCACTGGCCACAAGCCTTACTTGTTTTAACTTGTAGTTATTTTCAATTTAGAGAAAGAGACAAGAGTGACCTTACCTTCCAACTAGGTTTTCTCTTGATATAGTTTCTCAGGATATATCTTGTGTCAAATTTTGTTTTGTGAGATTTTATTTTATTGTTTTCTATTTTCTGCATAATTATAATTTGCAGTGGCATACACAATAAACAATAATTTACAAATCCAAATATCTAAAGAGAAATAACCTTCATAGTGTAGATTTCAGATTTTTAAATATAATTTATTAATCTATTGTGATGAACTATCCAGTGAAATATCCACAACAATTTACAGATCATTTATTTAAATAAAATAATTATTTTAAAACTAAAATAAAATAATCATCTAAATTTTAAATATTTTTATAAAAATTAGATGTTTTATAATTCCTTAACAAATATCAATTATTGACTTTTATAAAAATGTATATACTTTATAAATGCTAAAAATAAATACTATTAATTTTTGTAGTGCAAGAGACTTTGATAAAACAGTAGGAAAACTCATGGAATCATAATTTTAGTTGACATTCATGAAATAATAAATATCGTAGTTGATGAAATAATTACTGTAAAGATTCATGAATGTTTCTTTTAACAAGGCATTAAATTATATTTATTTAAAAAAAAAAAATTAATGAATGCACATGAGTTTCTTCTCACTTTAATATAGAAATTTTCAATATTCCTTCAAATTGAAAATTACAGTTACCCATATCTTTTTTGTTTAAATAATAACATACACTTACGCATATAGATATTCTTGTGTTTAGATATAATATTTTATAATTATGTATCGTCATAAATTTGAAATAACGTAATCATTAAGGATTGTAACAATTCCACATAATTCAATTAATATGAATATTACAATGTTATAATTTTGCAATGAAATTATATCATAAAGTAATATATAATCATTGATGAATGTCATATTATGATATAATCATTAAGGAATATATAACATGATATTAGCCAAAAAAAAATATATATATATGAAAATTTCAATACAATATAATTATTGGGAATGTCACAATCAAGCATAACTTTTTTAGGATGTTTCGATGTGACAAAACTCTTCATGGACATTACAATGTGACACAATCATTTAGGAACATAGTAGTTTGACATAAGTCAATCAACATGAACATCGCGATTCACAATGTAACATAATCATAGTCAACCAAATTCAATCATAATTATGTTGATATATGCCTTGCAACACAACCCAACCTCTCATGAATATCACAATGTGACACAATCAATCAAGAACATAAAATTTTCTTATAAGCCAACCAAGATGAATATCACAATGAATCATGAGCATTCAAGAACATCTCAATAAAATATGACCCTTAAGTAATTTTGCAAGGTGACATAATGATTTATAAATGTCTTAATATCACATAACCATAGACAAAATGTAGCAATTTGACATAACATAATGAATATGAGCATTGTAATGTGAGATAGTCATTATGGAATATCAAAATCCAACAAAACCCTTGATGAACATCACAATGCACCATAACCATTCTAGAAAATCTTGCTATAACATAGCAATAAAAGGAATCTCACAAGGTTTCATAATGCTTAATGAATGTCATAATGTGAGGTGACCATCTAGGAACACAACAATTTGACATAAAATTGTCAAGATAAATGTTGCAATGCAACATATTCATTACAAAACATCACAATCTAACATAAGTTTTCATCAATGTTGCAATGTGACATCAACTTAGACAAGCATATCTTGTGACTAAAGGAAACCCTAATCCTTTGGTGAATGTCATAATCCAACATACCCTTGAAAGTGCATCAAAATCTAACATAAACATTGATTTGAAAATGTGAATAAATTCAACCACAATCCCTTGATGAAATTCAAAATCAAACATAATCATTGAAAAACGTTGAAATCTAACACAACTCTTGACATCACAATGTGAAGGAAGTTAGTCATAATCCTTTAACAAATGCCACAATTCAACATAATCCTTAATGAATGTCATAATATAACATAACACTTAGCATCACAATCTAACATAAGCCTTGATGAATGGCACAATGTGGTGCAATCCAACATCAAAATGTGATGAACATCACACTATGAAAAACATTGCAGTAATGAACGTTTCCATGTGACACATTCCAATGTAAATTTTCATGAATGTCACAATATGAGAAATTCAACCATAGTTAACCATTTCCATAATAAACCATAACTAGTATACCCTTATAGTGATAAGTGCACATGCCTTGTACATGACCAAGTTGGAGAGCACAATGACATTATCATTTTGAGTGGGGAATCAATCACATGTATGTGTGACACTTGTATTTTCGTGTTTGGTGGGAAATTTCGGTTTTCTATTTTGAGAAGGTTACGATCACATGTTTGGTATGGTGCAAGAGTGCACACACATAGCCAAATTATGGACCAATTGATATGGGGAGTGTGTGATTGGGAACATGACTAATGTGTGATATCACATGATTGAGTTGGGACTGCACAACATGGTTGAGACAACTTTGATTATTGGATATGGAACAAGTTCAATTATTGATGTTGCCCAAGTCAAGACAAGACAGGTTAATTCAATGTGTTTAGTTATTGGTGTGTTGGGGGTTCAATTATTAGCAAATGTAGGAAGTTTGATTATTGGCGTGATGAAGTATCATTGGCTTGGAACTTCACATGGGTTTGATTGACACATTAGATTCATATGTTAGTACATGTAAGAGAAGGGTCACAACCCACCACTACCCCATGAACCATATATATATTTAGCAAATTCATTTGATGGAGGAATGAGGGAATAACACAACACATCAAAGAAATGATGTGCAAAAAAATCATATTATAAAGCAAGATAGAGGAAGTGAACTATAGGTCACAACAAATTGAAGGTGTTTAAGGGTAATCTTGGTGTCTACACATGTGTCATAGGTTGCTTCCTACCCAAGGGACTTAACTAGCTAAGGGGGTAGGTTGAGGTGTTGAGAAATATAGGGTATCTAACTTAAAATATTTCTCTTAATTTGATAACTGCTTGTGATGTCTTTTTACTTAAATTTATTAGCTTATTCTTTAATTTGATTATCATTGTGTTTTTATATCATCAAACAACTACCAAACATTGAAGATAAAAGATACTAGAGGACAAAAAATGTAGGTTTCTATTCAAGGCCAAAACCTCTCCTCTTGAGAGGAAAACTCTTCTCTTCTTATAGAATATTCAAATGAAGAATTCTAAGGCCTAAGACCCTTGACAAAGACCCCTCCAAGACTAAGTCAAAATTTCTCCTTGATGAACTTTCTTTATAGAAATTTCAACCCCAATAACTTCTTCAACAACTTTGACCCCAACAGTTTCTTCTACAACTTCAACCCCAATAGTTTGTTCTTCAACTTCAACCCAACAGTTTCTTTTATGACTTTGACTTCAACAACTTTCCAACAATTTCAACTTTCCCAGTAACTTTCCAACAACTCGATTTTCCTAGAAAATTTCCAAGAACTTCAAATTGCCAAACAAATTTCCAGTACTTCAACTTTCCAAAAAATTTCCATCAATTTGACTTGTGCAACAACTTTAGAAAGCCTAACACAAGAGAGAGAGAGAGAGATCCAAAAAATCCGATCTTGCTTTTCATCTTCTTATCCTTAATTTTTTTTCCTTTTCCAGTTTCTTTCTTGAGATCTAACTTGATTATTGTGTGTCCAAATGAGGTCAAGTTCCTTCTTATATATAGCCTTTCCAAGGGTACAAATTTCTTCCTTGAGGCTAACTTGATATTTCATGAAGGTTGACTTGCTTGAGGCACCATGATAAGGTCTTTGAGGGTCTTTTACTCTAACTTGACTCAAATAAAGTTTTCTTTACAATATCTAACATGTCCAAAGGGGTATTCTATACATTACAATGACTCTTATGACTTGTTGAATCAAAGACAAGCCCTAGAAGCACTTAGTGGGTGCTTGACCTATAAAATAAATTTCCCTTGAGCATGAAACCCCATGCCTTAAGAATGAAAATAATAAATTTATTTTTCTCTTTAAATTATTAACATAAAATCATGATTACATTTTTCATTATGAAGATTGAACCTATTTACATATTTCAACACTCCCTCTTGACTAGGGAGGTATTCATAATCCATACATGGTACGTGTACATTCTCAAACTGGATAATTCTCATATGAAGAGTCAAATTGACAAGCCATCCCATACCAAGAAATCATATTGAAATGTTGCACTCCTTTTTCATCATACCATCATCCTTCTAAACAATGGATCCCACACAAGGTGGAATGTAGAACATCAGTGAGACACTTGCTTCTTCCAAGTAGAGGTGAACCTTCTAATGAATATTCTAATGGAGGATATCAATGATCTTGATCCTTCAAATTTTCCTTTGCAATGATGATGATGTATGATGACTTCTTAGATTTATGTCATGCTAGATGACATTATTCCAACCATGTATAATTTGGTTGTCTTTTCATTCTTTTAAGGACATCATGAGATACTTCCTTTCTATCATGATGATAGTTACAACTATGTAGAATTTCTACTATGCTTCCATGCCTTCCATGATTAATTCATCTCTATTTCAATTCTTATTTATCTTATCATCCTTGTGATTCTTCCTATCATGATAACTATCTTTTACAAGAACCGAAAATAACTAATTGAACGAGATTATCTCAGTCATAATAGAAATTTTTGACTTTATCCTTCTTTGATTTCCTCTTTTTAGGAGTCTTCCACTTCTTCGGTGACATGGGCTCCATTCCTTTATTTCCTTTTCTTGTTGTCCCTCTTTAGTTTAGGACAATATTTCTTTAAATTCCCATATTCCTGACAATCATAGCATTGGAACTTTGACATATCGATCTTCTTCTTTTTCTGAGGACCAAACTTTCCAAACTTTCCTTTTCTCTTAGCCATGACAACAAATGTTTGAACTTGTTCATTTTATCCTATGTCCATTTTTTCCATGAACCTAGTTTCTTCAATATTACATAATGACCATAGTTCACTAAATGGGGTATATTCTTTCTTGCCATATATTCTTAATACAAATTTTCCCCATTCATCAGGTAGTGCATTGTGAGCACCATGGTTGTCATTTCTTTGTCTGATATTTTTTCCCCCAACTCCTGTAGTTGGTATTATGACACCCTCATAGTATATTAGGCTATTCCTTATTTGATACCTTCATCTTGTACAACTCGGTTCTTAAATATATGACTTCTCCAATAGTGCTTATGGAGAACAATTCTACTTGCTTATCATAGATTTCTTTTGATTTCTCCAACTTTGCAACATAAGGGTTAGGGGATCCTTGATTGATTCTACGAGGATTCTTTGAGATATTATTTCTCCCTTGATATACTTTTCTATAGATTTAGCTTCTTCCTTTAGTGATTTTACAATTAAACCCTTAATATGTCCAATGACTTCATTTTCTATGAGGATTAAATTTGTCCTCTTTTTCCATGCAAAGAAAATTTATGACCCAAACAATATATCGATCTCCTTGTAGAATGAAGTCATTTTGATAGTAGATTCAATCATAGATATAAGAAAACTTACTTTTCAAGTCAATATGCTCCTTTGATTATGATATCTTCAACTTGATGCCCTCTTGAAGATGTTGATAATATAAAATGTCTTCTTGATGAATATGTATTCCTTCAAGTATGCTTTGAAAAGTGATCCTTTCTGCAATGAGAGGGATATTTCTTTGATTTTCTTGATGATGATTATGTAAATGGTTCTTCTTGCTTTCCTTGGATATATAGACTTCAATATTCTTCAATATGAAGTCCTTGTTTGAGTGGAGCTAGTGTCCTTGAGGTCTACTTTTCCTTGTGATGATGATTGCAAAATGTGTGAACTTCCCAAGTATGCTTCAAATGTAGAACCCTTCTTTGGATGAGCTATGGTTTTGAGGTATTCTTAGACAATCCTTAGTTATTTCCTTCAAGATTCTGAGTGGGTTAGTCCTTCTTGATGATTTCTTTTTTCTCAGCCATTATGTATCCTTCTTCAATAATGATCTTCAAGCTACCTTTTCTTCTTGTCATGATGACTTTAGCTCTGATACCATGTTGAGAAATATTGGGTAGTCATATTAATTTTTGTTTCTTACTTTGATAACTTCTTGTGATGTCTTTTTACATAAATTGATTAGCTTATTTTTTTATTTGATTATCGCTGTGTTTTTCTATCATCAAACAACTACTAAACAATTAAGATAGAAGAGAAGAGGACACAAAATGTAGGCTTCTAGCCAGGGCCAAAACCTCTTTTATTGAGAGGAAAACCCACAATAATTCTTCTCTACTTATAGAATATTAAACTGATGAATTACAAGGCCTAATACCCATGACAAATACCCCTCCAAGATGAAGTTAACCTTTCTCCTTGATGAGATTTCTTTCCAACAATTTTAACCCCAACAACTTCAACCCCAATAGTTTCTTCTGCAACTTCGACCCCAATAGTTTATTCTACAACTTCGACCCTAAATAGTTTCTTCTAAAATTTTGACCCAGTAGTTTCTTCTGTGATTTTGAATTCAACAACTTTCCAACAATTTTGACTTTCCCAAAAACTTACTAGCAACTCAATTTTCCCAACAACTTCGACTTACCCAACAACTTTCCAATACTTCAACTTGACCAACAAATTTCCAGCAACTTGACTTTCCCAACAACTTTGGAAAACCTAACGCAAGAGAGAGAGAGAGAGAGATCCAAAAACTTTGATCTTTCTTTTCTTCTTATTATCCTTGATTTTCGTCCTTTTCCAGCTTCTTTCTTAAGGATATCAAACTTGCTTATTGTGTGTCCAAATGAGGTCAAAGTCCTTCTTATATATATCAGATTTAGAGGGGTACAAATTGCTTCCTTGAGGCCAACTTGGTATTTAATGAAGGCTCACTTGCTTGAGGCACCATGACAAGGTCTTTAAGGGTCTTTTACTCAAATATTTTTTTCTTTACAATATACAACATGCCCAAAAGGGTCTTCTTCACATGACAATGACTCTTATGAGTTTTTGACTCAAGGACAAGCCCTATCTTTCTTGACCTATAAAATAAATTTCCCTTGAGCCTAAAACCCATGCCTTAGGAATGACAATAATACATTTATTTTTCTCTTTACATCAAATAAATAAAATCATGATTACATTTGTCATTATGAACACCAAACCTAGTTACATATTTCAACACTAGGAGGGTGTGATACATTATGGAATGGAGTGAGGGCTATAGCATGATGCAAAAAAGTGTGCATTGGTAGCTAAACAAAAGATCGTATAGTAGAGGAGAGGCCAATGACGGGTTTTTTGAGTGGGACGACTCGACTATCACCCAAAAGGTAGAACAACTACTTGAGACATGACTCAAGTGTGAAAAGGGTGAATTTGTGGAAGTTGTGAGGTTCAAATGGGCTCAAATGAGCACCTAATAGGTAAGGTAAGTGCACAAACATAGGAGGAAGCATGAGTTTTTTTACCTTACAGGTGTCCAAGTTACCCAACCTAGTGAATGACCCATTGGATGTGTGGATAACGGTGGGTTAGAGATTCTAGTGACCCATAGAGGTTATGTGATAGCTTGGAGCTATAGGGTGCAATTCAATAGGGAAGAAGTGTATGTATTTGTGTTTTATACCAATTTTATAAAATATTTGGTGGGGTTTTAGGTTGCAGTCCACCTTAGACACATAGTTATGTTTATGTCATACTCTACATGGTGTATTATACTTTGTACATGTGTTTATCATAAGACCGTGTAAAAAAATATATAATTGTGATGTGTAAGTTTAATTGATGAATTGGGTTTTGGATTAGGAAAAAAATAGTGTTTCCACTATCAGACTTAATAAGAACATTAGTCAAGTGAGGCATAGCTCAAGTGAAGTAAAAGAACAATATCTCACCTTTGATGATAAAAACACATATGCCACACACCTAGAGAGCACCTAGTTGGCCTTCCTATATGAGTTCTATAGTAGGGTCATGGCATGTGGTGTCAGAGCATCGATACTAAGAGAAATCTTCACATCAAAGAGATAGAAAATAAATTATACCAAGAGATAAGGTGTAATTGGAGCACTCCTCAACATTTAAGTGAGATTAGAGTTGATGACCATTGAAGTGGCTTTAGAGGGGTGGTATACCAATGAGAGCCCATAGAGGTGGCATATTGGTACCAAGTATCTAAGCAGGATTTTTAATGGCCTATTACAAGAGATACCATGGGTGTGATTAGGAATGATGGGAAGCATATTTTGAAGTAGCAAAGAAAAAATTGGATAGAATAAGAGAAATCACAGATTAGTGGATTTCTTGGGGTAAACAAGTGGAGAGATCACATGCGACATTGAATCCTTCCAAATTTTAGTAGATATTCTATTTGGTGAACAAATAGCCTTGCACAAAGAAGTTAAATGTTGTATTTTATTTGGAGAGAAATTTGCAAAGTTTTATCTAGAAGAGATGACATGGATTAATAACTTGGAACAAATTTAGGAGAAAAGAGTTAATATCGGTTTAGGGACTTCAAAAAATAGTATGTACAAAGAAGGAAGTAGCAGCGTGGATTCCATTGCAGTAATGGAGTGTTAAACTTGCAAAAGGGAGAATAAAAAGGAAGAAAGTTGATTAGTATATTTTTTGCACAAAATCATCATGTGAGTGATTTTCCATGGAGGGGATGATGAGTATATTTTAGTGGAGATGTAATTTCTATATACAAGGACAGAATAATAGGGATCATTCACTAGAACATGTGAGAAAGAAGAATAAGGAGAAGACATGCTTCTTGTGTGAGGGACCGCACCTCATATGGGACTATCCATTGATAGGGAATTTTTTCATGTTTTTATAGGAGGATGGAGAAGAGACCATGAAGTTACCTATAGAGAAGGTAGCCATTGTAGGAGGAGACACAATGATGCTAGTTGCAGATGAAGATTCACTTGAACCTATGCTAGGAGGAGTTCTCAAAATACCTATGAGACTTGTAGCAGTGATGAATGAAGGATGAAAAATTTCTTCATGGTTGAGAGAGGACTTTGGTCTCTATTTTATGTATACAACAATGATGGGAAATAATTTGGACACTTTGGTACATATTGGAGCAACTCACAATTTATTTATTGAGAAGACAAACAAGTCTTTCCATTGTGAGCTAAAGCTGGATGGGGGTTACTATAAGGTAGTGAAATCAGAGATAAGGTCAACCAAAAGGTTACTTTGAGAAACACCTATTCAAATTGGACATTGGTTTGGAAGCCTTGACCTGAAAATAGTTCCATTGGATGATTGTGCTATGATATTGGGAGAATATTTATTTGTGGCCATAAGAGAAGTTCCACCAACTGCAATTGACTGGTTGGTATTTCTAGAGGGAGAGACATATACATGTATGCCATTGGTGAGAAAGAGTAAATTGGGATATAGGTTGAGGGTATCAATGATCATATTATTTGAGGAGGAACCCATATGCAACCATTGCAATAGAAGCCCAACCTAGTCCCTTCTAACCATCATGAGACTATTGGAGATATAGAAATTGAGCAGTGGAGCCTTGACAAAGATGATAAGTCATTTGAGGAGTAAGGGATGGATTGAGTCCATCCCTTCCACTTTAGTAGAAGTAGTGCACTTTGATGTTTCACTTAGATTCCTATACTCCCATTAGAGGAAATTTCCATATCATAATATATAAACTAATCAAAATCCTTTAAATTCAAAAGAGGTACATGTAAATATTTGGAGGGAAAAGAAGAAAAACTACTTTTTATAATTGTATTTTTGGTGTATCTCCTTATAGGTTTACTCAAATTTCAACTGTAAAAACTCGTTGGATGTGGAATTAAATTCCACAACCAATGAGTACCCATTATGCATACTTTTGAGAAGACCCGCATTGACAAAAAATGAAGATACATTAAAAAAAGGTGTTTAACACGTTTTTTAATGTATCTTCATTTTTTTAATCAATGTGTATCTTCTCAAAAGTATGCATAATGGGTACTCATTGGATGTGGAATTTTATTATGCATCCAACGAGTGTCTACACTTGAAATTTGAGTAAACCTATAAGGAGATAAGCCAAAAATACAATTAAGAAAAAAAATAGTTCTCTTCTTTTCCCTCTAAAATTCATAGCTCTTATTTTATTAATTTTCCTGAGAAGATCATTTTTAAGTTGAAATTTCCTCCAACGAATCTAGAACCACATGCAACAAAGAGGAGGAATCTAGTAGGGGTATACTAGGATGAGGATTTAGGAGCAGGTGACTATGATCCCACTACTATTATATATTATTCGAGATATGTTATGGCTATATATTACTTGCTGTTCACAAAGGATCAACTTACAAATTTAGGATGTTCAATCAGGGAGGTGCATAGTGTTAAGAGATATTTGAAGATGTACCATTACTCAAATATTATACTTTCTTGAACTCTTGGAGGAGAAATTCAATCCCTCTATTTTTGAGAAAATTATTGGGAGGTATGGTGATGCCTTTGAGAGGGATATTGCACCCATGGTGCCTTGAATTGGGGCATTGAGTTAGGATGATGTGAGTATGGGATAGATTGTTGATAGAATATTATAGGAAAGAATGAACTTTAGCTTTCTTACGTACAATCTCATTGATCGAGTGTAATGATTAGATTAGCTATCTAATTAGTCTAGGATGTGGTAGAGCTCAATGTGTTGAGGCATGCTCAGATTCAATTGAGTCCAGTTTGTGGTATTATGTTAAGAGAGTGGATGGATTGGTTCCATATCACAGTGAGATAATAGTGGGTATTTAGGAAGTCACATGAGTATTTTTTAGTTAGGGAATCATTAAGTACAACAACAATTTTGAGTGGATGAGGATGTTAAAATATTAGAGTGATAAACATGCACCCTTTGTCCATGAAAAATTTGGATATCACAGCGACATCATCATTAGGTGTGGCGTATCCATCATATGTATGCACAACATTTTTATTTTTGTGTTCAATGGGAAATTTTGGGTTTTAAGTTCAAGCAAGTTATGATTGCATATTCAGTGTGTGGAAAAAGTACACACACATAATTTGACAATGCATCAATCAATATGGGAAGCATGCGGTTAGATTCATGACCCATGTGAGATATCACATGAGTGATTTGGGATAATAAGACACAGCTAAGACAAGTTTAGTTGTTGGCGATGTAATGAGTCTAGTTATTGGTGTTGATAAAGACGAGACAACACAAGTTGAGTTGACATGTTCAGTTATTGGAACTTGTGGGAAGTTTCATTGTTTTTTCAATAAGGTAGCATTGGATTAGTTATTTTCATGGTTTGGCTTAATGCATGGTAGCCATGTGTCAGCCCATAAAATTGGATTTTTACAACCCTTTGCTACCTTGTGAACTATACATATAAACAATTGATTCATTCAATGGAGGGAGGGGACAACACAACACATCAATCAAATGGTGCACACACAAATCATATCACAAAGTGAGATGGAAGATGTGCATCACAAGTTGTGATGAACCAAAATGTGTTTTGGGGGCGATCTTGTGTCTACATATGTGATATGGGTTACTCCCTACCTAAGGAACTTAACTGGATGGGTCAAGGGGTGTGAAACACATTATGGAATGGATCAAGGGCTATGGAATGATGCATATAAGTGTATGGTGACAACCAAATGGAAGAACATATAGTGTATTTGAGGCCAACGAAAGGTGGAACAACCACCCAAGACTAATGTATGTGCAACAATTTCAATTTTTGGTGTTGGCAAGTCTGAACGAGCTTAGAAAAGTTCCTAATAAGGATTATAGGTGCACAACCATGGCAGAGAATCCCAATTACTTTGACCTAATTGGTGGCCAAGTGACTCGACTAGGTGGATGATCCATTGGACATGTGGAAAAGTGTCAATTTGAAACTCAAGTGACTCATAGAGGGTTCTATAATAGCCCAAATATATAGGGTACAACTTTATAGGGAAGAAGTGTATGTATTTATATTGTACACCAAATTTATAAAAGGTTTTGTGGGGATTTAGGACACATGATACCCTATATGTATACATGGTGTATTATTACTTCATACATGTGCTAATCACAAGAAAATGTTAAAGAATATATAATTGTGCTATGTAATTGTAATTTATGACTTGGGTTTTAGATTAAGAAAAATATTGTTCTACTACTAGACTTAACCAAAACATTATCCAAGTGAGGCATAGTTTGGGTGAAGTAAACTTGATAGGTCTCACCTTCTGTGAGAGACACGCCAAAGCCACACACCTAGAGGGCGCCCAATGTGCCTACCTAGATGAGGTACCTTGTAGGGTCATGATAATAACCAACTAAATAAAACTATCATTGAAATAAGTTAACCACTATAACATCAATACATTAAATATTCATTGAGGAATGGTACAATATACACTAATATTGAGGAAAATCACATTATGATATACCCATTAAGGAATGCAATAACTCCACATAAGCCAACAAAGATAAATATGACATAACCATTGATGAATGTTGTAATGCAACAAAAACATTGAGGAACATAACAATTCCATATAAATTAACCAATTTGAATATCACGATGTATCATCACCATTGAAGAAGATTGCATTAAAAAACAATCCTTAAGGAATGTAATAGATGGAAAAACTCTTGATGAACATCACATGGTGACATGAGTGTTGAGGAATGAAGCAATTTCACATAACAAAATGAAGGTGAATATTTTAATATGACACAATCATTAAGGAATATGGTAGCCCAATATAACCCTTAAGGAATGTCATACTATGAAATAACCCTCAATGGGCATCACATTTTGCAATTAACGTTGAGAAATATAGAAATTCACATAACTCAACCATGATGAACATCATAATGCAGCATTACCATAGTAGACCATGGTTAAGCATAATTAATGTAGTAAACCATAGTAAACCATGCCTAACCATGTCCAACCATTTTCAACTAAAGCAGATTATATTCAACCTAAGTTAACCATTTTCAACCATAGCTAAACACAGTTATATATGGTCAACTATAATAAAAAATTCAACCATAGTGAACCCATAGTAAATGAATGTAAAAAACCAACCATTGTAAACTAATCATAAGCCAAATTCAACCATAATTTTACATTGTGAAGGTAAATTCCCTCTGCAGACAAAGGTGATCCCTCTAGCTCAATGAGTGGGTCTAGCAACAAACTAACATACACTTTCCTAGATTATGTTTAACAAATGCAGAGAGAAGGAGAAACCTACCTCGTTCTGATGTTAATCGCTCAATCCTTTGGATATCACTTTGAATCCTTTTCTTATAGGCTCGCTTCTTACTTGTTCTTCATGTCTAAGTACCTATAAGAAAGATCAAAGAGCTATGCAAGATACAAGAGCATATATGGCATACATCAAACATAAACTACTTAATGGATCGAGGAGTATTAAGCTAAAAGCATAAACATTTGCACAATTATGGACAGTGAAAATTAGATATATATATTAATAAGATAAAAAGGGAAGCATACAACCTATGCCTTGATGTTGGAGACCTCCTTTTGGTAGATGTCCAAGTCCAAGAAAAAGACTCTTCAAGCACTCCTTTTGGAAGTTAGAATGGGTGGCATGTAAGCATAATCTCAGCATAGGAATGCAACAATTAATGACCAACTATTTGGGGATGGAAGGGAGTTGATTTATAGGAAGGGAGAGGGCGTTAGGGATCCACAAAAGAGGGAGGAAGTTCCACATCTCAAGGGAAAATCTCATAATGATAATATCAAGAGGTCCAAATGGGAGAGCTTGACCATATCAACAACAACCAATATCCAACTCATTGTTCTCGAAGTTTCTAGTGCATGAAGATTCTCCTCCGATTTGGGAAAACCTGCCAGAATACGTTCAGGGCAAGTTTTCATATCAAAACCCACGCTGGTAGCGCTAGGTAAAAACAATGCAACCTTCCATCAGCATGGGCAAGCAGTGTAGCAAAACATGTTGACCCTAAAAGTTAGATTTTTAGTTAACCTTCTTCAAAATTGACTGAGGTCAGTTTTTTTTTATTCTTCAGAGAGATTTTGGTCTGCATATTATGATGGATATGCTTCACAATTGTCAATGTTTTGGAAATTTGGGATATGAATCAAGAAGTGAATAGAAGGTGTAACAAAATACTGTGTAACAAATGCCCCCTAAAGCATGAAGGGAGAACAAGGAGTGATGGCTAATGTGGAGCTATAAAAAGGGTCTCTTTCACCTCTAATTACCTCACATTAATATTTCAATCCAGGAACGTTTTGTTATTTCAAAGAGTGTCTCAGTCTGAGGCTATCATTTGCCAGAGTAATGCTAGTAGTACAGTGTTCAGAAATGCAAGAGTAAATGGATGCTTGTCTACAGCTTAACTACTTCAAAAGACTAAATCACAAATTCAAAAGACTAAGCAACTTATCAGTCAAGAGTTTGGTAGCAATAACCCATCCCTTTGGAAAATGATGGAAAAGGAAATCAGAGAACAGATCGTGGATCTGGGAGCCGGATAGTAGATGTCAATGCTCACTACAGCCTGAGATTGTTCTTCACGCCAATACCAAGAAATGGAACGACAGATAAGAAATGGAACAACAATTAAGAAATCGAACAACAAATATGAAATGGAACAGCAAATCTGAAATGGAACAGTAGCTAAGAAATAGAACAACAACTAAGTCTCACAAGCAGTAACATCTTAGTCTATCAGATCAAATGCATTAACCGTAATCTACAAGAATCAAACAGAAATCTTTCACTCTTAACGGCGGATTGAATAACGCACACCAATGGAACAACACTGATTACTGATAAATTATGGAACAATGCTTGAAAACCATATATGCACACAACACACTTAAATAGTAATCTGATCCAAGTATCGATCTCAGTTAGAAAGAATACGACTGCATTTCAAAATAGAACAGCATTGTTCATAAATCCAACAATCGCAAAGAACATAACTTCCAAGATGAATTCTGTAATGTTAATGAACAAGTGCACATCACAAAGGCTCTGTAATGGAACAATAACAGTATTCTGTAAAGACTATCAGTATTATACCAACTCCTAAAAGAACAGTAATATGATGCAAAATCAATACAATAGTTCTATCCGTAGAAACCTTAATAAATTAAACATAACAGAGCATGTGATGTAAACTTATAAAACACATCAGATTACCAAATAACGTCGATAAGCAAACCACGCATAAACCAAACGTAATAATACAGGAGCAAGTGTCCTCCAGGGTCGGGCCTTTAGTCTCCAGGGGTACACCACTTGAAGTTATTCCAGACTCAGAGATGAAATAGTAACCAAGTTTGTATTAATGCATAGAGAAGAATTACAATAAACCAGTTCTTAACGAGACTCGATGATCAAAGTTTTGATCTTAAAAGAAATTACATAAAAGCATAACAGTATCTAACTCTCTCTCGAGCTAACAGTTCTGCCCCTTTTATAAGGGTGACGACGGAGATATCTAAGTGCAGAAATAGATAAAACAACGATCCCTCAGGATCAAGGATCCTGAGGGATTCACCGAACCATTAGTCCTCAGTCATTTATTTTCTCTCCTACGCCGAGCTGATATCTCCACTTCCTTTCCTGGGCTGATTCGCTTTGATTTGCTTTGCCTTGTTTGCATACGGTCTCCCATCAAAGGGACAACAATTAACCCATCCTTGTCCTTTCCTTTGGAATGGCAACTTCTCGATTTTCCTCCTTCCTGCATAAGGAAATGACAGTTTTCAACGTTTTTGTCTTGCATATTAATCTCACATGTTTTATTATAATTCTTTATCATTTTCCTAGTTCATGATGCAAAAGGTTTGTAAGTTCTAATGAAAAGATACTGAAATAATCATCAAAAACATACCTTCTTTAGTACTCCACACACCTCCCTGCTTACCCTGTTTCATGCCCTCATCAAAACATTGTAGTTGACATGTAAGGTAGTGAGAGAATAGGCTGGATATGGAATCTCATGTGGAGGCCTACAGCCATGATGCATAACTAGGTATTCAAAGAAATGGCCTGTCTGACCCTCAGGCATCTCATACAGGGCTTGATATCTGGGTGTAGGGTGCCAAATAATTGGACTCCGGAACCTATATCCTAACCAGGATGGCCCTGCCCTCAAAACGATTTCGCCATAGAGGTGCAAGCGGTTGGCAGCTAATTTAAAATTCTCATACTTAAATGGTTCCCTGAGTTGGATATTCGGATTAGAGATTTGATACCGAAATTTAGCTGCATTAATGGCAGGGTCTTTGATAGATAAAAAGTATTCTAATCCCTGTCGAATGAGTGCCTCATGCATGGGTCCTAATGCTTCAATTACACCTGGAGTCTTCATGAGGTTTCTATGTGCTCTCCACAACTGTACTGGATCCCTAGGCTCAGCCCTTACCCACAAATCTAATCCATTTTCTTGCCTTTGGAAAGTATTATAGGCTTTAAGCCATTTAATTTGATTAACCCCAAATGAAATAAATACCTGCAATTGGATATCCCCAACAAAAGGGCCAGGGTTCAGCTCAGTCTCTTGGTCTAATACAAGGTTATGTAAATAGAACTCACACAGTAGTCTCTGGACTTTTACCCCGTAGTGCTTACAGAAGTCTATAAAATCATTGACAGTGTTAATTTGTATGGGAGCACCTGCTTTAACAGCCTTTATTTTTAATTGCAAATACCGTTCCAGTAAAAACAAGGCATAATTCTTAGCAGGGGCTCTACATGCTAGGACGTCATTGTATAAAGAACACAAGGTTTCCATCTGCTTGATAACTATATCTAACCTATGAGTTACCTTCGCGACTTTCTCTTGTTCCCTTCGCCACCCTTCAAAGGCCTGGCTTTCGGATAGATTGACGTTCCTAAGTTGCTGCTGTAGCTCTTCATACTTTTCTCGAGGGACTGTTTTCTCTCTAAGCTTTTCTTCTTCTTGTTGAGCTTGCTTCAAACCCTTTCGTAGGGTTACCGTTTTTGGATCTCTTCTCCATGCGGCAGTGGAGGCCAGGAGTTTTACCTGAACTTTCCTATTGCATTGCTTTGAGTTCATAACCCTTATCACTCCCGAAAGTGGTGCCTCCGTCTGAATTTCCTTATCACGGGTCAACATCTCATCCATTTCTATCTTAACATGGACATCAGTCCATTGTTGTTCCTTTTCAATTGAAACATCAGTCTGTTTCTTAGCATCATTTGGAACAGCAGCCTGGTTTTCGACAAGGTTTTGAACAACAGGATGGATTCTGGTCCTCCGCCCCTTTGCCTTGAGGGGTTTTGCTGGAGTGGTCACATTTTTCCTTCCCGAAGTCCTTTTTACCCTTTGCCTTGCTTTTAGAATCCTAATCTACTGGTGGAGCTGGACTATTATATTCAGTAATCTCTACTGTTCCTTTCGCAATTCCCTAATTTCCGCAATTTCCTTAGAAGGAACAGCAGGCTGTTCACTGCAGCTTGGACTGTGACTAATTCCCGGATTTTCTCTCTGGGGTGTTTCTTCACTATTCTGCTTTGGCTATTCCGGGGCAAGAACCCTAACTAGTTCTGTTATTTCTTGGGCGACCTCACTTTCTGCCCCTGTTTCCTCTGGAATTTCTTCTGGTGTCTTCTGGTTAGGAACGGATTGTTCCTGTTCAGCATCTCCTATCATCTTTTCATCATGAACAGGCAGATTCTCTTCTTCTTCCTCCTTTGCATGTGATTATTCAGGTGCATTTTCCTCCTGGGGTTTCTTTTCGGCGTGGAGGTCTGATGGACTGGAAGGTTGGCCATATTCACCCATATTGGCCAAAACTTCAGCCAATTCATCTTCTCCCACTGGGTCCTGCAATGGGCTACCTTCCTGCTGTTCCATTTCCTCCTCCTGCTCAGATTTCTCAGCTTCTTCTTCTTTATCTTCTTCGGTTTCAGTTTTCTCGACCTCTTCTTCTTGTTCTTATTCTTCTTGCACTCCTTTCTCATCGTCCTCCCCTTCTGGCTGTGGGGGTTTCTCATCTTCTATTTCTACCGGCTGGCTGGTGTTTTCTTTGGGCTTCTCCAGCCTCCCTCGTAGCTGTGCTAGCCGAACCGATTTCCTGCGTTTTTCTGGCCGCTCGGGTGTACCGATGGCATGTTTACGCTTTGCCAATTTCTTGAATTTTTATGGACGCTCAGGTGTACTGGCGGCATGTTTACATTTTTCTGGACGCTCGGGTGTACTGGTGGCATGTTTACGTTTTGGGGATGGTGCGGTCAATCCCCCATTTATCATGGAAATTAGCTCTTCCTAGCTGCTCTACTGTTGGGTGAGGCTATGGCTGACTATTAACCGAATCAACCCATGATGACTAACAACTGACTCTACATGCTGTGCCTTTTTTATGCTCCATGCAACGTCATGAAGTAACGAATTCAAAAATGCAGGTAAATTTACAGAGCATTTTTGCTTTAGTACATCTAAGAGTTTGAGATGTCGTGGTCTTACCATGTCTTTTCTGCCTTCACAGGTGATGTAGCTTTGAATGGTCTTTGCCAATTCCGCCCATGGCAAAACCCCCTTTCCTCTAATTGCCAAGCTCTGGCCTTCGTCCTAGAAGATTTCTATAATCTTCTGCAATCTCTCCTTTTTTAACGACTTCTGCGATTATATCGTCGGTGACTGCTATGCATCTCCCCCCCACTGTGGAGTGATCTTCTTGCAAGTTCTGCAAGAATTCAATTGCCATAGTCTCGTTAGACTCCTGCAAGCGGTTGAGATAAGTCAACCACCCTACTCTTGCCAAGATTTCCCGGGCAACAGCAGAGACTGTTAACACCTGTGGTTCTCTCCGAATCGATCTTCCTCCCATGGTTTCGCTGTAAACTCTCAATGGAATGGCAGCTGTTCGTGCTGTTGAAACACAGAGAGGCTAACAGACGTAAGACTTGTTCAAAATCTAATGCTGCAGAGTATACAATAGAAATGGCTTATGAATAGCAAGTCATGCAGAAAAAATAAAAAAAATAGTATACCGTTGAGCCGTGCTATACCCCAGTACACAACTTCCTGAATAGTGAGCTGACACATAATCCAGGGAATGATGAGGTTAACCTCCCCCCCCCCCGCAATGTGATAGGTTGTCCCAGCTATCAAATAAAGGAGCAGCGCCCGCTCTGAAGCAGAGTCATAAAGGAACAGCATATGGCAATATGCCATGTTTACAAAAGTAGCGAATTACCGAAATCGAGGCGTAGAGTTGGATCGCTTAATACGTAAGAAACTGTTGTGATATGATGCGAGGCTGGGGGATAGGACATCTGCCATGGAAACGGAATCTCATGCGGTCATTGTCAACTATTTTGTCATGATTGGTAATAATAGATGTCCATGCATTATATGGTTCAGGAAATAATATATGATTGATTACTAAGGTATAAGAAACAGAAGGGTGCTAATAGCTACCTATTGGTGTAAACAATGTGACTTCAATACCATTAACAGTGCTTTGTTGCCGACAGGTGTCCATAACCTTGGCAGAGTTGTTTATTTCACCCATGGAACCATGATCCTTTGTGTATGCTTAGGAAATGTTGTGTGATGTCAAAATGTAGGCCATTATGCTGGCTTGGTGACCAGTTAGCCATAATGCCATTCATGAGGAAGGAGCGAAAAGTGGGCAGGCCGGCTCGTGGTGAGACCTCCTGTTCCAAGGGTTCTTTATTTGATATACCTTTTGGACCATATCCCTGGTGTGGTGGCCATAGTGGGAATGCCACTTCACTTTCGTCCTCATGATCATGGTAGGCTGGCTCTTGATGAGACCCCCTATCCTGCATTTGACAACTTATAAGTCATGTTTGCTCTTTTTTTTTCTTTTTCATAAAGTACTTTCCCTATTTATACACAAAGGGTGGTTCAACACTCCTTAAGAGTAGGAATGGTGGAAGAAGTCTTAACATCTCAATAGGAAGATATAAACCCTTTGCTCTTATTCCTAAATAATAATCAAAGAGGATTAAAAGGGATCAACATGATAAAGATAACCAATCAGAGTAGAATTAGTAGAACAATGACAACAAAAGATGATAAATAAGCGTGTCCTTCCTTCTGTCCTCTTACCAATTCAGAGAAATTTCTTATAAAGATAGCGATTTATGATTGACTGATTTCAGTATGTTGTGATTTTGTATCCATTGCATAAGTGCATAGCTGTATTCTAAAAGACTTGAAAGAACAAGAGCAATAAGCATCCTCAATTTAGAATAGCAAAAGGAACAAGTTGTTTCACAGGGAGAACAAAATCATGCAAGTGGTGTTCCTTTTGGAAAAAGGGACAACAAAAAACCACAAATGTTGTTCCTTTGGAAAAGGAACAACAGAAAACGCAAATGCCGTTCCTTTGAAAAAGGAACAGCAAAGATGGAAAACGTTGTTCCTTTGGAAAAGGAACAACAGAACACACAGATGTCATTCCTTTGGAAAAGGAACAGCAGAAATCGAAAACGTTGTTCTTTTGGAAAAGGAACAGCAGAACATACCAATGCCATTCCTTTGAAAAAGGAACAACAGAAATAAAAAATGTTGTTCCTTTGGAAAAGGAACAACAAAACACACAGAAATGTCGTTCCTTTGGAAAAGGAACAGCAGAAATAAAAAACGTTGTTCCTTTGGAAAAGGAATAGCAAAACAGGCAAATGTCGTTCCTTTGGAAAAGGAACAACAAAAATCGAAAATGTTGTTCCTTTGGAAAAGGAACAACAAAAATCGAAAATGTTGTTCCTTTGGAAAAGGAAAAACAAAAACACACAAATGCCATTCCTTTGGAAAAGGAACGACAAAAATAAAAAATGTTGTTCCTTTGGAAAAGGAACAACAAAAACACACAAATGTCGTTCCTTTGGAAAAGGAACAACAAAAATAAAAAATGTTGTTCTTTTGGAAAAGGAACAACAGAACACAAAAATAAAGAAAAAGAACCAAATTACAACAAAATGACAGCTGATCCAAAGGGGTTTTCTCTTTTTGAAAAAGGAACAGCCAGAAGAAAATGTTGTTCTTTTGAAAAAAAAAGGAACAACAAAAATAATAACGACAAAACGTTGATTCAAAAATATGTACAAAAATGATTCAAGAAAATTATGTACAAACTGTAAAAAGAAATAAATTCCTTAATGAATTACAGGTGAGGAAGACTTCTCTTCCTCCCCCAAAATCTCCATATCAGAGTCTCGGCGTAGCTGCTGGCAGAAGGACTCCCGAGTGAGTGGTTTGCGATAGAGACGGACTCGGTGGCCATTTGCCTTGAAGGCATATCTAGAACCATCAATAGTGATTAGAGTAAGGGTCCCATTGTCATGTACCTTCTGGATTTCGTATGGTCCCAACCAACGAGTCTGGAGTTTCCCGGGGAAGTCCTGAAACCTAGAGTCGTACAAAAGAGCCTAGTCTCCTTCGTGGAAGACTTTATTTTTAATGAGAGCATCATGCCATTTAGCTCGCTGCTGTTGGATCATGGCAGTGTTTTGAAGTGCAGAGAGCCTACTTTCATCTAGCTCATTGATCTACTGCAATCGATTAATCTGTGCCTCGGTTAGATCTAAGCCAACTTCCTGTGTTGTTCGCAATTTTTGGATTTCTAATTCTATGGGGAAAATGGGTTGTTTTATAAACACTAATTGATAAGGTGAGTAACCTGTGGTGCTTCTCCATGTTGTTCTGTAAGTCCACAGTGCTTCAGGTAGTTTGGCAGCCCAATCACGTCTATGTGACGCAATGGTTTTCGTTAGGATTAATTCTATTATCTTATTGCTGCTTTCTACCTAACCATTTGCCTGCGGGTGGTATGGAGTAGTGATTTTATGCTGGACATGATAGTTGTTGAGTGTTGCAGTTATTTTGTTCCCAGCAAACTATGGTCCACCATCTGTAATTATCTCTCTTGGAAGGCCATAACGCACAAATAGATGAAATAGGAACTGTATGACAAAGTCCTCTGTAGCTCTTGGCAATGCCTCTGCTTCAACCCACTTGGTGACATATTTTGTTGCCACCAAAATATATGTTTTCTGGTTTGATGATGGGTTAATTGGTCCAACGAAATCAAGAGCCCATCACTCGAATGGTTCGATGACTAGCTGTGGTTTCAGAGGCATCTCATCAGACTGACCAGGGCATCCTGCTCTCTGGCAACTGTCACAAGCTTGGACGAATTTCTTTGCATCTTTGAAAATCATGGGCCAATAATACCCTGTCTGCAGCACTTTATGTCCAGTTCTGCGATCGGCGAAATGTCCACCACATGGTCCGTCATGGCAGGCTTTTAAAATGTCAAAGATTTCATCTTCTCGAACGCATCTCCTAATATGCATGTCTGCCCCTGTGTGGAACAAATAGCCCCCAATCCAAGAAAATCGAGCACTCCGCTGAACAATCTGTTTCCGCTCATTAGGGGTTAGATGCTTTGGTAATTTACCTACTGCTAGGTAATTGGCAACATCAGCATACCAGGGTGTTTGAACAGCCACAACAAACAGATGCTCGTCTGGAAATTGGTCTTCAACTACTGCTGCATCGATTGGCTTTGGCATTCTTGAGAGAAAATCGGCTACAGGATTTTCTTTGCCAGGTCGATCCTTGATTGTAATATCAAATTCCTACAATAAAGTCAGCCATCTAGTTATTCTGCCGTTTGTGATAGGCTTGTTTGCTAAATATTTTATGGCAGAATGATCTGTGTACAAGATAACAAGATATCCAGTAATGTAATGTCTAAACTTATTGACAGCATGTATTACAGCTAGAAATTCTTTTTCAGTAACAGTGTAGTTTAATTCAGCAGGGGATAAATTTTTGCTGATGTAATAAATTGCATATGGTTTTTTATCCTCTTCCTGCCCAAGGACTGCTCCAATGGCTGTATCTGAGGCATCAGATGATATCTGAAATGACAAATCCCAATTTGGTCCTCGAAGGACTGGGGCTGTGGACACAAGCTTCTTCAGATCCTGGAAAGCATGTTCACATTTTTCTGTCCAAAGAAAATCAACATAACCAGTTAGTGCATACAGAGGTGCAGCAATGTGCGAATAATGTTCTATAAATCTCCTATAATAACCAGAAAATCCAAGAAAACTACATACCTCCATTTGAGTGGTAGGAGTGGGAATAAGCAAAATTATTTGGATTTTGGCTGGGTCTACCTGAATACTAGCTACTGAAATATAATGTCCTAGGATAAGTCCTTCAGTCATCATCATATAGCATTTTTCGTGGCTTAAACAAAGCCTGGTAGCAATGCAGCGTTGTAGGACTTTTTCTAGAGTATCCAATGCTGGATCGAAATCATCTCCGTATGGTGTAAAGTCATCCATGTATACTTCAAGTCCTTCATTTATTAAATCTACAAAAATTCTAAGGATAGCCCTTTGGAATGTGGCAGGAGCATTGCATAAGCCAAAAGGTAGAACTCGGTAGGCAAATGTTCCCTAAGGACATGTAAAAGTAGTTTTCTCTTGGTCTTCAGGGGCAATCTTGAATTTGATTGTATCCACTGAAGCCATCCAGGAAAGAAAAGAATTTCTTTCCTGCCAAAGTGTCTAATACTTGGTCAATTAATGGGAGAGGGAAGTGGTCTTTTTGTGTTGCTTTATTTAGCTCTCTGTAGTCCACACAGATTCTCCATTTCCCATTCTTTTTTGGTACCACCACAAGCGGAGAGACCCATTTACTATCAGAGATAGGATAGATGAAATTGACATCTAAAAGTTTTTGAAGTTCAGCTTTTACCACATCTTTTAGATGAGGATTAAGTCTCCTTTGAGGTTGACGAACAAGTCTCGCATCTTTTTCTATATAAATGTGGTGTGTACATAATTGGGGGTCAATTCCTTTCATATCAGGGTAGTCCCATGCAAATGCTTCTTTATATTTCCTTAACAAATGGATGAGCTTCATTTCTTGTTCGGATGTGAGGTTGGCATTAATGTTTAAGGTTTTTCCCGGTTCAATTTCCACAATTTTACTATTTGCAACAGAGGTAACAGGTATTGTTTGATCATGTGTATCTTTAAGAGGATCCTCTTCTAATTCGTTATCAAATGCTGCCTTTATCATGTGACATTGTGTACGGGATGTGAGTTCATTTTGACTAATAAAATTATCAATGGCATCATCTTCTGTTTGGTCTTTGAAATCAAGTGCCTCTTGTATAGTTGATGGAGATCTAATGTTATCAGTAAGGTATGATATAGGGTGCCTATTAGTTTTGATTATTGTGACACTTGGCTGCGCTGGAGGATATAAAACTAAGTTCTTGATATTTGGTCCTCTGGTTATGGTCATATTTCCTTGCCGGCAGCCAATATAAGCATCGGCAGTGGCAAGCCAAGGTCTACCTAAAATCAATGGATGTCCATCAAGTCGGGTTTTGGGATTTATTATCAAAAAATCGGTTGGATATTCCCAGGAATCAACAGAGACCATGACATCATGTAGTGTGCCCTCTGGCCTAACCACAGATCAGTCAGCCAATTCTAGCAAGGTAGAGGTGGGTTCTACAGATGTAATACCTAGCTTTTGGCAAGTAGTGGTTGTTAAGATATTGATTGCAGCTCCTAGATCAACTAAGGCATTGGGAAGGGTCTGACCATAAATTTGCACAGTTACTATTGGATTTCCTAGGTCTTCGTATTTAATGGGTGTTTCTTTTCCTGATAATAAGTCAGATAGAGTGCCAACTACTTGGACTCTTGGATTATTTGTTATATTCCTTCTTGGTTTCTTTACACACAATTCTTTGATAGTTTTTGCATATATCAGGATGTCTTGAATGGCTTGGAGGAATGGAATTTTTATGTACAAATTTTGTAATTCTCCCAGAATGTCAAAATCAGGATATTGTATAGGTCGAGGTATGATTAATTGTTCTAGGAACGGGGGAGAGGATGTAGTTGCTTGATTATGAGTTTGTTGTTTATTCACATCCTCTTCTTGTGACAGATGTTCTCTGGGTAACTGATTTTCAACCTGAACTGTCTTATCTCCCTCGGTTTCAATAATACGCCCAGATCTTAGCTAAAGATCATTACACTCCCTCAGATCGGTTCCTATCTCTGGTGTTTCTATGATTTGGGCAGATTCGACCGGTCTGTTATTTGGATTGGGGTTGGGTTGGGCTGGGAGTTGCGGTCTCAGATTAGACTGGGGATTTTCTTGTAAGGCTGGCAGTATAGGTTGAGGGAGAGGAATGGTTCCTACTGGCTGATGCATCGGTCTTTGCCAGTTTTCCTGCCAGGCTAAACTTTGTGAAGTAGGGGGAGTCCATTGCGATGGGTATGCGTTACTTTGCCAATATGGTGGAGTATAAGGAAGATTCGGCCAACCAGATTGGCTTGACTGATTCAGCCACGGCTTTTAGGAAGGAAACGACTGCGGTGACCAGTTTGGAAACAGGGATTGGGAATGACTTTGCCACATATTATATTGTTGAGCATTATACTGCGAAGGATGAAAAGAAGAAGTTGGGTCTGGAAACATACCGGATTGTCTCGACTGCCACTGACGGCGCTGGTTGAGCAAATATACCGATTCTGGCTCTTCTTCTGCTTCCTTATATACTACTTTCAATCCAGGAAGTGAGGGACATCTTTCCGTACGATGATCTTTTGTGCAGATGGCGCATGTTTGGACTGCATCCAGTGGACACTCCTTATGGCTATGCTTTTTCCTGCATCGGGGGCAGAAGATTTCCAAATTCTGTTCTGCCTCCATTTGCTTCTGTTTGGCCTGCATAATATCAAGTTGTGTAGTTAGTGTCCCTAGTATATCAGTTTTAAAATTTTCCAATAAATTTCCAATTTCTACACGCGTTACTCCTTCTGTCAAAGTTTTATTATCTCTTACAAACCGATCATGTTCTGCCGGTTTTACTCTTGTGTTGCCTCTCGAGCTCCTGATACATAAATCAATAATGTCAGCAAAATTTTCTTGATAAATATCTCCTTTTCCCATAATGTTTAATGTTTCAATCCATTGTTCCTTCATGCCCCTTATTAATGCTGTTTTTAACACATTATCAGGTAAAGGTAGTGATGCATAAGGAGATCTTTGTAGATTATACTGGAAACATTCCACATACTCCTATAATGTTTCGTTTGGTCTAGCTATCATCTAGAATATTTCGTCCTTCAGTTCTCTAGACCTGTAATAGTCCTGATATTTTTTGAGAAAAGATTCTTTCATTTGATCCCAGTTATTTATAACCCTGCCACCTAATCCCATAAACCATCTTAAAGCAGCCCCTTTTAGTGTAGAGGGAAATAGTTTCAGTTTCTGGGGGTCGGTGGTGTAATCATATCCCCTGCACAGTACATCAAATTCAAATAAAAATGCATCTGGGTCTTCTGATGTAAGACCATGGAATGTAGGGATATGTTGAAGAGGGATTGCTTTCATAGGTGCATTTGCTGCGCAATCCACTATGGGGTATTGTAATGTAGAGGTTTGAGTGTTTGGCTAGTTTTGAGCCATTGGGTCGAATATATGCCAATAACCTTTTGGGATATCTAGGAGGGTATTCCTAGGTTGAGAGGGAATGGCTTTAACAGGAATAGTTTTATTAGCACCTCCTCTATCTAGGATAATGAGAGTGCCTAATGAATGAGGAGATTGAGTTTCTTCAAAGATGATTTTTGCAGCACTTCCCTTGTCTGGTTTGTTCAATGGCTGAGTTGTCTCGAGAGGAGACCTCGATTCCTCGGTTTCACCTGTATCTCCTCCTCCTTCACAAAGATTACTGAAATTCCCTTCCTACAATAGTTCTGAAGTAGAATTTTTAATTTCTTGAAAGTCCTGCTCTTCAGTTTGACTATGCACCTCAGCAAAGGCTACAGATGGTGATCCTGTGGCCTGAAGGGAACTAGTAGGCTATTTAGAAATAAATTTCCTGGGTCCTACTGAGGGCTGAGATTCTGCTTTCTTGTAGATTTCATCTATGAAGGTTGGTCGGCCAAGGGTCACCGGCCCCTTATCTTTTTCTGGCTTGGGTAGAGGTTTGGAATTTTTTTCTGGCTTTTTCTGCTTAGTCATGTACTCAAATTAACTACTAAATTCTACTCAAACAAAACAGCAGAAAATCTGTAGGAAAGCAGGCAGAGGAGCAGGGCTTTTACATGCTCCACGCGTAGGTTCTTACCTTCCGTTTTTTAAAACCCAATTCTTCCCGAGTAGGTTCATACACTACTCTAAAAAAAAGAACAAATGACTACACTCTTTCCCCGGCAACGGCGCCAAAATGTGGAGCTATAAAAAGGGTCTCTTTCACCTCTAATTACCTCACATTAATATGTCATTCCGGGAATGTTTTGTTATTTCAAAGAGTGTCTTAGTCTGAGGCTATCATTTGCTAGAGTAATTCTAGTAGTACAGTGTTCAGAAATGCAAGAGTAAACGGATGCTTGTCTATAGCTTAACTACTTCAAAAGATTAAATCACACATTCAAAAGACTAAGCAACTTATCAGTCAAGAGTTTGGTAGCAATAACCCATCCCTTTGGAAACTGATGGAAAAGGAAATCAGAGAACAGATCATGGATCTAGGAGCCAGACAGTAGATGTCAATGCTCACTATAGCCTGAGATCATTCTTCACACCAATACCAAGAAATAGAATGGCAGATAAGAAATGGAACAGCAATTAAGAAATCAAACAGCAAATCTGAAATGGAACAGCAAATCTGAAATGGAACAGCAGCTAAGAAATAGAACAACAACTAAGTCTCACAAGCAGTAACATCTTAGTCTATCAGATCAAATGCATTAACCGTAATCTACAGGAATCAAACAGCAATCTTTCACTCTTAAGGGCGGATTGAATAACACACACCAATGGAACAACACTGATTACTGATAAATTATGGAACAACGCTTGAAAACCATATATGCACACAACACACTTAAATAGTAATCTGATCCAAGTATCGATCTCAGTTAGAAAGAATACCACTGCATTTAAAAATAGAACAACATTGTTCATAAATCCAACAATTGCAAAGAACATAACTTCCAAGATGAATTCCGTAATGTTAATGAACAAGTGCACAGCACAAAGGCTTTGTAATGGAAGAGTAACAGTATTCTATAAAGACTAGCAGTATTATACCAACTCCTAAAAGAACAGTAATATGATGCAGACTCAATACAATAGTTCTGTTTGTAGAAACCTTAATAAATTAAACATAACAGAGCATGTGATGTAAACTTATAAAACACATCAGATTACCAAATAACATCGATAAGCAAACCACGCATAAACCAAACGTAATAATACAGGAGCAAGTGTCCTCCAGGGCCGGGCCCTTAGCCTCTAGGGGTACACCGCTTGAAGTTATTCCAGACTCAGAGATGAAATAGTAACCAAGTTTGTATTAATGCATAGAGTAGAATTACAATAAACCAATTCTTAACGAGACTCGATGATCAAAGTTTTGATCTTAAAAGAAATTACATAAAAGCATAACAGTATCTAACTCTCTCCCGAGCTAATAGTGCTGCCCCTTTTATAAGGGTGACGGTGGAGATATCTAAGTGCAGAAATAGATAAAACAACGATCCCTCAGGATCAAGGATCCTGAGGGATTCGCCGAACCGTTAGTCCTTAGTCATTTCTTTTCTCTCCTACGCCAAGCTGATATCTCCACTTCCTTTCCCGGGCTGATTCGCTTTGATTTGCTTTGCCTTGTTTGCATACGGTCTCCCGTCAAAGGGACAGTAGTTAACCTGTCCTTGTCCTTTCCTTTGGAACGAAAACTTCTCGTTTTTCCTCCTTCCTGCATAAGGAAATGACAATTGTCAGCGTTTTCATCTTGCATATTAATCTCACATGTTTTATTATAATTCTTTATCATTTTCCTAATTCATGATGCAAAAGGTTTGTAAGTTCTAATGAAAAGATACTGAAATAATCATCAAAAAATACCTTCTTTAGTACTCCACAGCTGAGATGCTTTACAAGTTAGTGCAAGGACTATAGCAACATCATCAAGAGACCTGCAAATCAAGCATATACATATACATATGACATCTATGATGATCATTCCTAATGATACATGAATAGGCATCTAATAATACATGAATCCATGGTATCGATGCAGCCATCCAAATAGAAGGGATCATGTGTATGGATCCACGATATGGTTGTAATTATCTGTCTAGAGGAAACATGTGTACAATCATGAATAACTCATAACCCCACGCAACCAAGATTTTATCAGAGAAAATCCAAAGTCTTGCACTCCATCTTGACCTAATTAATGTATAAGTTATAGCATGTGAATAGATGTGTCGAAATCGAACATGATAAAAAACCACCTGATTACCGGCCAACGATGTAAACCATTAATAGGCATGAGAGAAACCACAAATAATGATAATGGTTGTCAAGGTACAATCAACATAATCCATGAATGTGAATAATAAAGGTGAAGTTGAACACCCATGGAATCATCCAATCGAAGGTCAACGATGTAAACCTATCATCGAATGTGAAGAACTAGCCATTGAGGCATGAAAGCTCTAAGGTACTACAAGGGAGTTTCTATATCATCTTCCCGGATAATGAGATGAAGTTGACAGGAGGTGATCCATTGAAGGAGGGCCATAATGAATCCCACATCATCGACATGAAATGAAAGGATGTAGTAGAGTAGGTAACTGTGATCTAGGACTATGGTAGAAATTCAAACAATGTATAAGCATTGAAGAACTATAGATAGGACTTCTCTGGAACATATCAATGACACAACTCTAGAGTTTGGTAGCATTTTACTAAACACAGATCAGAGGTCATGATGACAAAGTGGTATAATCAAATGAGAAGAAAAATATATTTCCCAACCCTAGGAAGGCAAGTGACTAAGTGAGGATTTCCCAAACCCAACATGAGCAATAAATGAGTGTCATGTTCAAGAGCGACACGCTCCTTTTACAAAATACAAGAGATGATTGATTTCAATTTTTCCCCCACCATTTCTAGTGAGTACCCCATTATTTTTTATCGCGATCTTGAAGGGGATAGCATATGCTTTCCATATAAGGTCATCCTTCAGATGAATCCATCCTTGTAATTTTTACGAGCCCTTAGGAAGGAGAAACCCGGTCTTGTCATGGTGACAAGTCCTGTGTTGTTTAAGTTTTATGAGTCCGACGGAGCAGTAACTCGACATATTTTTCATGTTTAGAGAGCTTGAAAAATAAGTGGAAAAGAAAACTCCAAAGGTCCCTTTTCGTAAATCATCTCTTGAACCCGAAAATGGTAAAAAAAAATATCCAAGAGAACCTCTTAGCCATGTTTGACTAAGGTATTCCTTTTTCATACAATAGTCTATCTCAGTTCAGAAAAGGGTTAAACTTAAACTAAGTAGACATCATTTCATTTACCTTAATGAGTTTGAAATGTCAAGTACTCAACAATAATTTCATTTTTCGAGAGTAAAAAAAGAGCTAAAAGATGACTCCACTTGGAAGAACGAGTGGTATGAAAGGATAGCAACTGGTTCCAGTCATGATGGAACTGCTCAAAACATGTAAAGGTCAAGAGGCTAGCTAATAGTACCACTCATTGCAGATGTTCCTTAGGAAAGGGTAAAACAAACAAGTGAAATCATATGATCAGCCAAAGAGATGGTGACGATAGAATAAAAAAGAACAAGGCTCATATGGAAAAACAAGATGATAAAGATGGAAATCATGAGAGGTAAAGTGGGAATAGTTTCATTTTTACACAAGCTTGAAACATGGGAAACTATGCTTAAGTATATTTGAATATGGTTTCATTTTTTCACAAGCTTGAAACATGGAAAAGCACTATGCTTGGATTTGGTTTCAGTTTTACACAAGCTTGAAACAAAGATAAACTATGCTTGAGATTAATTTTGCATGCCCCCAACATAATGACTCAATTCAAAGTACATGCCCCCCAAGCTTCATTTCGTTCACCTAAGTAGACTGTTGGTTACTAACAGGTGGATGGAATTAAGGTTCACTTATGAGATCAAGTGAAAGACTTGACTAGGATTTTACGAGATCTAATCAAAGACTCGAATTGGAAGGGGATTTGTTTCATTTTTCAACGAGCTTGACATAGGAAAAGAACCATGCTCATTACACCTTGTTTCATTTTTTAATGAGATTGACACAAATAAAAGAACTCTGTTCATTGGAACTTATTTCATTTTTAATGAGGTTGACATACTAAAATAATTATCCTCACTGGAACCTATTTCATTTTTTAATGAGGTTGACATAGTAAAATAACTATCCTCGTGACACCTTGTTTCATTTTTTAATGAGTTTGACACAACACAAGGAACTCTGCTCGAAATACCTTGATCACAGACAAAAATAGGCCATGGCTTCCAATAGGTTCTCATCAGATGGGAGAAGAACACTCTAGGAGGGATACATGTCCAGGTAAACTTATCTCAAGCATAGCTTATCTTTGTTTCAAGCTTGTGTAAAAAATGAAACCAAATCCAAGCATAGTCTTTTCCCATGTTTCAAGCTTGTGAAAAAATGAAACCATATTCAAGAATACTCAAACATAGTTTCTCATGTTTCAAGCTGGTGTAAAAATGAAACCATTCTCACTTTACCTCTCATGATTTCCATTTTTATCAGCCTTTTTTTAGACTTTCTTTTTTCATTCCATCATCACCATCTCTTTGGCCGATCATACACTTTCACTTCGTTTTTTTACCCTTGCTCGAGGAACATTTGTGATGACTGGTCTTATTAGCCAACCTCTTGACCTTTACGTGTTTTGAGAAGTTCCATCATGACTAGAACTATTTGCTATCCTTTTATACCACTCGTGCTTCCAGGCAAACTCATCTTTCAGCGCTTTTGTGACTCTTGAAATATGAAAAGATTATAGAGAAATTGTCTTTTTAAACTCGTTAAATTAAATGAAATGATGTCTACTCAGTATAAGTTTAACCTGTTTCTGAACTGAGATAGATTATTGTACGAAAAAGGAATACCTTAGTCGAACATGGCTAAGAGGTTCTCTTGGATATTTTTTTCTACCTTTTTTGGTTCAAGAGATGATTTACGAAAAGGGATATTTGGAGTTTTCTTTTCTACCTTTTTTTAAAACTCTCTAAACATGAAAAAAATGTCAAGTTCCCCCTTCGTCAGACTTGTAAAAATTAAATGATGCAAGACTTGTCGCCATGACGAGACCGAATTTCTCCTTCCTAGGACTCTTAAAACTTACTAGGATGGATTCATCCGTAGGATGAACTTATATGGAAAGAATATGCTATCCCCTTCAAGCTTTTGATAAAAATTATATGGGTTACTCACCAAAAATGGTGGGGGGAAAATTCAAGGCGATTATCTTTTGTATTTTGTAAAGGTAGCATGTCGCTCTTGAACTTGACACTCATCTGTTGCTCGTGTTGGGTTTGGGACATCCTTACTTAGTCACTTGCCTTCCTGGATTTGGGAAATCAATTGTGCCTCTTATTATCACTCTGATATTTCTTTCGAAGTTAATGAAGAAATAAAAGTCAAAGTTAACCACAAACCACTTTTGGAGATCAGGAACTAGCCTTCCTGATGCTCAAAGAGGGCTCTCTCTTTAAAATTTAACTCTGTTTTCATTAAGATGATTTTAGGCTAGTTATTGTTTGCACTTTGGTTTTGGTTTGAATTTTTGGGTGGTGGGATCACTTTACTTAGACGAACAGAGGTTTTCTTTAACCATTGGGCTATGGGGTCAAATGTTAGACAAACAAGACTGGATTTGGTTCTAAAAACAGTGCTATAGGGCAAGATAGATGAGTTACTGCAGATCTCAAAGGTTAAATGGTGAAATGGTTTCAAATCGGATCCAGGGAGCAATTAAGGGTTCCCTAGGCCAGACTCTGGAAGGAATGAAAGAAGTCAACCAAGATGGGAGAGCAATTAAGGGTTCTCAAATCCGAGTATCAGAGGAAAACATGTAAATGACTAACTGTTCAAAACTGAGTGTACTTAAACAAATTTTGAGTGATATATCCAGTTAACTCATTCAAATTTATAACACATTTAAGATTATGAAGCACATAAGAAAGGTAACAAGATCAAACAAAGAAGATACTTCACTGCAAATAGCTCATCTCATGAATCCTGTAGCGAAATTCTTTTATTACTTGCTGCAGTCTGTTGACTTGAAAATGGTATAATCACCCTTAGGTTTTAAGATCAAAATAACTCAACAAATGTAAAATAATCCCCATAATACTTCGAACTATGAAGTATTTATACAAAAAGGAATTACAAAATATCTCAAACTACATTGAGAACTAATCGAGGAAAAGAAATATCTTCATGCAAGAAGATAAAGACAGTGATTGAACTGCTGCTTGTTGTCCCTGTTATTTAGGTTCTGCTAGCTTTGCTCTTTGATCTTATGCACTTTATGCTGCTTGGCTGTCTGGTCTTCACACTGGATGTTCTATTTTACTTTATCCTTTCATCTGGTACTCTCTCATCTAATACACTTTAACCTTGCTGACCTGTCAATATCCTTTGACTGTGTTGTTTTACTTTTTGTTGTACTTTTATATTTTACTGTGTATTTACTACAGTAAATCATTTAGTTTTTCCCATCTTTTCTCATCCGGTAATTGGATATTGAGCATATTTCTGTATATTTCATCTACCTTTGTGTATTTGGCAAAAGTAGGCTTATTAATAAGCAAGTGTTTTACCTCATGCTGGAGGTAAAAGAAGTTTTCAAAAGTTTGATACAACACTCTACCTGTTGGTAAGCCCTTCATGGATGAAGTGATTACCTGCTCTCTGGCCACTTTCCTGATCTTCTTATTGTAATCCTCATGTGTCATTAACTTATCATTTATTACTAAGGGATTAGGTAATCCCTTTTCCTTCAAAATTTCAAACTTAGCCATGAACTTGTCAATGTCTAGTTACATGTTTTGACACTTATCTTCTAAGTTCAACATCAAATTCCTCTTAGTGAGGACTTTTCTGACTTCCAAAATTGTACCTGTCCTGTCAGGTATCTCCATTTCTTGCAACTCATAATTATTCTTGGAGTTGAGGAAGTGGATGATTCTTGACGCTTCCTCTAGCATATCTCCAAGTTCTTCCTTGACTCTCTGAATGGCCTTACCTATAGGTTCATTCAGTGTCATTTCTCTCTCTAGGATTTTTATTCTTTCAGTCATCCTTGTATCCTTTTGTCGTTCTTCTTTATGCATGATCTGGGCAAGTTTACAATGTGTCTCTAGGATGGTGACTTTCTCCTTAAGTTTGTTCATCTCATTGGTCTGAATGGACATTTCTTCCATTGATTTGACCAGCCTGTTTGCTTCATCACCTATGGAGGCCATTTCTATTGATCCTGTTGCTGATGTAGTTAATGCGGATATCGTTAGTGCAATGGCCATTGGAGTAGTGAGAGCTAATGATGCTGCCAAAGTAGAAGGTACAACTGTGGTCACTGTTGGAATGATAGTAGCAGTAGGATTATTAATACTAGCTTGTTTGAGCTGAATCAAGCTATCCAACTCCTTCTCCATCTCATTTAACTGGTCATTCAGTTGCAGCACTAAGTCCATCATTTCCTCATGATTGGTCTAGCTTTCCAGGACTTCCTTTGTCTGTGGGTGTTGTAAATGAGGTAACTTGAGCTATTTCTTGAGGGTTGTTATTTCCTCATTCTTCTTTTTTATTAGTTTCTCTGTGGCCTTAACATCACTTGGGTCATGGCCCAGATCAATAACCAAGTCCTCCAAGGACTTTATCCTGGTGTCTTTAGCCTATGAAGAGGCCTTCTCTGGCTTGAATTGAGCTATTACATTGTACAATGAATCCTATAGCTTGTAAGCATCCATGGCCTTCGCTGTGAGGGTGGAGTAGATCATTTCTCCACCTGCTTGTGAAACTCTATCTGATCAATGGGATGAACATCCCTGGCCACGACCTAAAAATTAGTTTTCTTGTAATATATTGAGGTCTTTGGTTGCTATACAATGGGCTGCAAAAATGAGACCTGCATTTTTCCCTCTTTGATGTCAAGGCTGATATTAGTCTGGTCTGGTTTGGTAGTGTAAGCTTGAGGTACTTGGCATATGTTTCTGCTTTCAATTTTTCATTCCTCATCTTTATCTCTTTAAATCAATATTTGATATCCTTTTCCTTGTTAGCTGGCCTGACATAGGAAGAGATCTCCATACTTTGTTGTCTATCTATCATCTGTGTGTTGGAGGTTGATGGTTGTTGTGTTTCCTCTGATGCAACTGCTTCTTTAGTTCTCTACCCATTGCCTTAGTGTTAGTTATTTCCTTTGAAACAATGTTCTCCTCCTATTCAAAGATAGGATTCAACTTGGGCCTCTTGCTTGGCTCAACCATCTCAGCAGTAGTCTCCATGGTAGAGCTAGATGCCTCATCCCTACTCCTCTAAGGATTCTTCTCTTCAATGGTTGGGGTCTGTATGACAGGAGGAATGTTCATTGGCTCCCCTTGTTTTGGAACCTAGGGGAAAGAGTTGTGATCAAATTGTCTTTCAAGATCAATGAGTGTGTTCTCTACATCCACAACAGTGCTATCCATATCAATCAATTTGTTCTCCACCCACTCATCCTGGTTAGCAAACTGTTCAATGTCAGGTCTTGGATGGTGGATGTATGCTCCTAACTTGAACCTGAGTCTAAGCTTGTTTATGACCCCATGAGGGTCATAGTGCCACATGAAATTGTTTCTGAATTTCATTTGTTGAAGTAACATGCCAGACTTTTTCACTTTGAACTGGGTTTTCTTCCTATAAGGTAGGAAGTGGATCTCATCAGAGCTAATGATTTGTTTGAAGTATTCAAGAACAAATATCCTCATAGGGAGGTATTTGAGAAATTTATAGGGGGCTGGCTCCAAGCCATAAATTATGATCTTAGTGTGGTTTTGGTACAAGTACCAATCTCCCACCTTGTTTTTCTTGGCTAATTGCAGTACTCTCTTGATCTGTGGGCTGATTCTAGGCTAAGTCTTAGAAGTCAGCATGTTCATGACGGGTACACAAAAGAGTCTATGAAATCTTTGTAGGTGAATGTTGTGGAAAAATTCTGGACCAAGGGAGTCCAGTAGATGATTGATCTCTCCTTTCCCTTGGTGTCCAATTTCTAGATCCTCATAGGGAACTTGTCTGTCTGAGAATACAAAAACATATAAAATAACACTGAAGATTATTTGAAAACTCTTTCAGTGGGCAGTCTGGAGAATTGTTCATGCATTTTGTCTGCAATGAACTGAGCATAATCATACATAATAGCAGGAGGCTTGCTTGGAGTGAAAATGGACAGGAAGGCCATGATGACCTCATCCACATGCTCATATGATGTGTATCCTAGGATGCATGAGAACATGGTGATTATTCACCTGGCAGTCTCTGAAAAAATAGTGGCAACATAGGGTAGAATGTTTGTAGGAGTATGTTTCTCCTCAATGATGAAATTCTGGAAAATTTGTTTGCTTTTGACTAGGTCTAGTGTGATGTACATGTCCAACAGATTTCCAATGGACAAAGGGGTCAGACTAGGACTAGGCTGGATTTGCAGCATCTGGTTGATAGACTCTAGCGTAATGGTGAATAGCAACTCATGGTTTGGGGAAGCAATAGCCCTTTGGCTAGGGACATAGTAGGCATGACAAAAATGTACAATGTCTAGCAATGGATGAAATTTTGGGAATGTATACTTGGGAAAATTGGATTCCCAAAGGTGAATGTCATCTACATGGTTTAGAAACCTATCCTTACTCCAACAGTGGATTTTGAGAAGGTGGCCTACAGTAGCAGTGTCCTTAATTTGGAAATCACTGTCTGCTAGGGCCAAATGGTTAATGTCCAGGTGAGGGGTTGACACAGGTCTGACATCCAGAGAGGCCTAGGTAGCCATATTTATGATAAAATGTGGGAATTGGGCTAATACAGCTTGTGTAAATGAAGTCTTGACAACTCTAGTACAGGGATAGGGTAATGGAAATTTGCAGGATAGGGGTTTTGGTATTTGGGGGGAAATACTCTCAATTCAAGGAAAATTAATTAAATTCAATTACTTTAATGTTTGAATTTACTGTATACTTTTGAATTTGAGAGGGCTATTTGTAGTTTGTTGTCAAATACCTGGATTTTGAGGTTTAGACTGCAAATTGGTTTTGATGGTGGTTGTAGAGGGTTCTGTGGATTCAGTCGCACACTAGAGGGCTGAATCGAGTTTCCAGAGCATGTTCAAGAGGCAATTGGTGGTTAGAACTAGTTGAAGAAGCTCAGGGGGTGCAGGAAAGCTTAGGACACTTTCGCAGAGCAAACGAGTAAGAAGGGTGAAAATGGGGGTCTGCGGCCTTTTAACCGGCAGCAGTGTAAAATTGGCACGAAAACTCATTTAGTGAACAGTGATGGTTTTTGCTTTTGGCGGGGAGGTGGTTTTTGGGGCCATCGCACCACTTTTGAGAAATGGGTTATTTTTTCCCGAGAGCACACGACTTAACGTGGTGCTGCCACGTAACCCAAGGGGGCTCAAGCAATACTGCCCATATCGTGTGCTCTCAGGTCAATAAAGGTCGGGAGATGAATGGGCGCAATATGGGCAAGGTCCGTAGGATCTGGGGGTGCAAGATCCAACGACCATCGCATGGCAGAGTTGCACGGCGGGAAATGGGGGTGAATATTAGCGGGGCCCGGAGATTTAATTACAAGGGTTTTGTAATTATTTAATGGATAAGTCAGGATTTAACATAATGTGGGTTAAATAAAATGCACGGGTTTATGGAATAGAACTGGGGTTAAACTGCAGAGGGGTTTATTAAACCACAACGAGGGGGTGGGTTAAAATCATGTAAAAAGTGAATTTACAGGGTTAGATAGGTTTGACGGAGGTTTAACTTTATAAAGTGGAGGGGGGAATAATAGTTAGGATAAGAGGTTTTAATGGGTTTTTTGGGGTTTTTAGGAAAATTAATCAAGGGAAAGTGATTTTTTCAAAGGGGAATGGGTTTCACACTAGCGAAAAGGGGTTTTGGGTTGGGAAATTACTTTTAGGGGATAATTTGCTAGGGGATTGTGTGAAACCAAGGGGTGGGAGTCAAAATGAAGGAAAAGGGGCTTGTATAAGAAATGAAGGGGTAAAATGGGAAATTAGTAAGTATGTAGTGAGAGGTGAAATGGAATGAGGGGAAGTTAACCAAATGAACTTATGAGCATGAATTTTCTTTCATAACTACTCCTGCACATTGAAGCACATAATTAATCATGACAAATGTGCTTATGCCTCAAATATCTTGTATTTCTGCAACCTTTCTTCTACTTACCCTAACATTTTTTCTTCACTTTATGGGCGCACTTAAGCTAGCAAACCCTTTTCTTTTCTTTTTCTTTTGAAAAGTAAACTATCTACTTCTACCCTTATATCTTCCAACGGCTCAGATTAAGCTTATGAGCACATTTTATTTCTCTACCTATCTATTGATCTCCAAGGTTAAACAGTTTGGCTAGATCTTTATTGTCTAACCATAAACAAGAAATTTAAAGCATGAAGTAGTCAAGATTAAACAGTTTTACTATCATAGGTTGTGGCATGTATGACAAGCTGCACACAGCCATTATTTTAGACTGTAAAGTAAAGAGTAGTGGCACTCGGACTTGCACATTTTCATGATCTGTTTTTGTTTGGGGTTCATATTTTTCAATTTTTTTGATCTTTTCTTATTCTTTTTGTCCTTTGATATTTCTTTTAGGACATACCCTCTTTACATTTTTTAATTTCAATATGGAAAAAATTTGCAGAAAGCAAAGATATGTACAATATTACAAGACTTAACCTCAGCCAATTCAAAATTATGAATCCTATCACTATAGGACTCTAACAGTGGCTCCACACGGGGATGGAATTTCCTAGTGAAATGTCAAGAACTCTAAAGATCAATAGCCTTTGAATTGTGACTGCAGTTACCTTGTGAACTTTCCTTCTGTGATTCTGCTTTATTGATAGCTATGATAGTAAATCCTTCAAAGCTCAAGGCCTTCTCTCTGGGCTTCAACTTCAAAGGATTACCATCCAATCCAATGTACACTCTGCAATGTTATGTACAATCATGCAAAGTAAAGTGAACTATTATTAGTCAATGGAAAATAATGCTTCAACATTCTACCATTAACAGGTCCTCCTGGTAGATCTGATCCATCTATCTCTCTCAAGAAAAAGGCATTGTTTCCCTTGTAACCATAAATGACATAAGGCCCTTGCCACAAAAAATCAATTTTTCCATGTTTTCCTTTGTCTTCTCTCCTTGAATCCCACTTAAGGACTTTATCTCCTATGTAAAAATCCTCTGCTTTAGTCTTTTTATCAAAAGCCTTCTTGATTTTGTCCTGGATTACCTGTGATTTCACATATACTTCTTCTCTGGTCTGCTACAGGTGTATGGTATGATTTATTCTTCTCTGGATATCATTTGGTTCCACCTATAATTCCTAGATGATATTCATTATTGGCACTCCCAAAGATGATGGAAAAACAGCATCCATCCCATATACCAGCTAATAAGGTGATGTTCCAATGGACTTCTTAATAGTCAGTCTATCTGCCCATAAGGCATTGACTAACTCCTTGTTCCATGTATTTTTGTTATCTTCCAGCAATTTCTTAATGATATTGACCAGGCTTTTATTAGATGATTTTGCAAGTCTATTAACTTGAGGGTAATAGGCTATGGAGTGGCCAAGGGTGATGTGGTATTTGTTACAGAAGTCTATCATTCTCTTGGATTTAAAGGCAGCTGCATTATCAATATTGAGCTTCTGGGGGCATCCAAATCTTGATAGGATATTATTCTCTAGAAAGGAGATAATGACCATGTCTGTGGCTTGTCTAGAGGGTATGGATTCTATCCATTTGGTGAAATAGTCAGTAGCTGTTAGAATCCATTTGTACTGAGCTGAGGAGGATGGGTGTATTTGTCCAATGAAGTCTAACCCACATTGTTGAAAAGGCATTTCATTGGAAATCGGTTTAAGAGGAAAGGGTAAAAGTTTTCTCTTTCCCTCAAATATCTGGCATTTATGACAGGATGTCACGTGTTTCTTAACATCTTCAAACAAAGTGGGCCAGTAGAAACCATCCCTCAGGATTTTGTCAGCAATAGTCTTCCAGTACAATTGTCCTCCACAATCCCCTGAATGAAACTCTTGCATGATTTTATCAGCTTCATTTTTCAGTAAACAATTCAAAAGAATACCACTATTGTCTTTCCAAAACAATGGATTATCTATGATACAATACTTTAATTACTTCATCTTTAAAAATCTAGCTTTAGTTCTTGTTAAACCAAGAGGAGCTTGTAAATTTTGTAATACAAATATAGTATGTGCAGACCAGGGTGAATCAGTAAAAGGTTCACTGATCGGTGGAGTCGCCATGTCTTCCTGATCATCAAGGGCACTAATGAAGTTTATATCAAGGGTCTGACAGTTAGATTCAACCATTAGTTTGGCAAAACCTTGGCCTTTGATAAGCTTATTTGGCTTTATCTCTATGTCATATTCCAATATTGTGGCAATCCATTTGCCTCTTTTCCCTTCAGGCCCATTTTGTGTTAAAATGTCCTTAACTACAGAATTTGGAACATAAGCAATAATGTGGGAATACATAATGTATACATTGAAATCTTTGATAACCTTTACCAAAGCTAATGCTTTTTTTTGCATAATATTGTATTTGAGTGTGGAATCTCTTAAGGATTTACTAAAAAAGACAATTGGTTGTTCATATCCTTGGTTGTTCTTTTGCAGCAAGATTGTTGCAATGGTGTGTTTTGAGGCAAAAGAAAAAATTATAAAATCCTAGTTAAAATCAGGACTTTTCAAGACTTGAGTTTTGGTTAAGGCTTCTTTGATGGCTTCAAAGGATTGTTTGGCATCCACTGTCCATTTAAGTGTTCAGTCTTTTCTTAGCATGTTATTTAATTCTCTAATGAGTTCTTCTAGATTTGAAATGAATCTCCTAAGAAAGTTTATCTTGCCTAGGAATGAATGTACCTCTCTAATGTTTCTAGGATGGGTAATGGTCAAAATGGCCTCTATTCTAGTAGGATCTATTCTAATCCCATCTTTAGATATGATACATCCCAACAATTTTCCCTCTTCCATACCAAAGAGTGTCTTTTTTGGATTTAAAGAAATCCCAATTTTTCTACATCTGATAAATACTCTTCTCAGGTGGTCTAGGTGTTCATTGTCAGATTTAGAGAAGACTATGATGTCATCTTGGTATACTACTAGGAAATCATGGATCTCCTTAGCAAAAGCTATATCCATAGCTCTTTGAAATGTGGCACCTGCATTCATTAATCCAAAATACATCTTCAAATACATGAAGGTACCCCAAGGAGTAGTAAACGTAGTCTTGGCTTGGTCCTCTGGTTGGACTAAGATCTAGTTATACCCAAAGAATCCATCTAACAGAGAAATCCTAGATGAGCCTACCACCCTTTGTAGGATATGTTCCATTTTTGGTAGAGGATAATTATCTTTCAATGAGACCTTGCTTAAATTTCTGAAATCTACATAAAGTCTAATTTCACCAGTCTTTTTCTTGGTAGTGACTAAGTTTTAAATCCAATCTGAGTATCTAATGGGGGCTATAATTTGGGCATCAAACATTCCTTTAACTTCTTTCTCAATAGACAACATAAGAACTGGGTTTATTCTCCTAAGTTTCTGTTTGAAAGGTTTATGATATTCTTTTAGAGGTATTTTGTGTTGGATTATGCTGGTGTCATAAGTTTTTAAGTCTTCATAACTCCAAGCAAATACATCTTGGAACACTTTAAACAGATTGATGTATTTAACCTTTTCCTCTGGAGGGAAGGCTTTTGATATTTTAATGAGTTTTGGTTTATTCTCAGTTCCTATGTTAACCTCTTCTATGTCAGCTCTCAAAGGTTCCATTTTGGGTTTCCTAGCTAGATCATTAGAGTCAAACAAATCTTCTAAAAGGACTAATCCCTTAGGAAAAAAATTATTTTAAAGATTAAGAATTTCAGGATCATCATTCATTATTTCCCCAATCTTTACATTCTCTAAATTATCCATTTCTACTCTAGTAAATTTAGTTGGCTTAGGTATATCTAAAATATTTACATTTATGTTACTTTCTATATTATTGTCTACTGTACAGTCTGTATCTATCTTACAATTCTGAAATTCACCTTCATTGTTCATGAAATCGTAAATCTAAGAATCATGGGAGAAAATATGGCAATACTTCAAGTTGTCTAGTATAACAGGCCTATGTCTGACTTCTACAGTGTACTGATGGTTGGGTTGGAATGGAAATATATAGGTACTAGCCAAAGTGGCCAGAATGTGGACTTGCATGTTTTGTTTTCTAGGAATGGTAGCAAAGTTTGTTTCCAAGAGGCCTTTGATCAAATCTAGGACAGTATCCCTATACTGACCAAGTCTAGGATTGTTCACAGAGTATTCACCATTAATCTGTCTAATAATCAGCTCTGAATCTCCAATGATGGAAACTCTTTTAGCTCCAAGTTTCCTAACCAATTGTAACCCTAGAATTAGGGCTTCATATTCGGCCATGTTATTGGTACACTTGAAGTTCAATTTGAAAGCATGTCCCTCAGCATGATTACTCTCCATATTATGCATCCACACTCCTGCACCAACCCCTAACCTACTGACAGATCCATCAAAGTCTATATGCCATAGTGACTCATGAAAAATGTTCTCACTGTCAATTGTTTTGTATTTAAGGTCTTTAGCTGTGATTTACTTATTGTTGTGTTTTGCATTGTACAAGATAAAAGAGTCCATATCTGAATGCATGGGGTATATGGGAAAGTTTTTTGGTTTTTCATCAGTACTCATCATGTATTCTATCAAGGTCTCTCTATATAATTTTTTTGGTTGGAAAAAAATAGATATGGTGGCATAAGACATATCTAACTACAAGGGCCCCTGCAGTTTTGCTCCCCATGAGCAAGATAGCAGCATTCCATATTTCGGTGGGATGTATGTAACTACTATGTCCATTATAATACGCTTTGCAGGGCACTGGACAAGAGTTACACATAATTCCTTGATCAAACCAAGGCATTTAACTTGGCTGGAGTCAAAAGAAAACAAATCCTTATATGGTCTGGTAATGTCTAGGTTCAGTCTCTCCATGATTTCCTTTGGCATCAAATTATGGGATGCCCCTGAGTCTAACATAACATTATGCAATATTTTGTCATGAATGTTTAGGCTATTGTAGAAAGGAGGAACTCCCCCTTGCTGATGAATACCATTGGCCTCAGGGCCAAACAATAATTCGAGCTAATCATCATTCAAGTTAACAACATCCTCTCCCTCTCCTATGTTTAAAGTTTCAGTTATCTGTGACCTATAGGATTCATTATTTACTAGTTCGGTCAAGGGAACTGATATCTTTAATTTTTCTATTTCAGTTTTGATGTTGAAAGGGAGATGAGCTTTGTTTGTTTGATTTAGATCTTCCTTAACATGTGCAGTTTGTGTGTTCTTATCCTGTTTCTCAGTATTAGGCATTTCAGTCTGTGTTTCTACTATTTTGCCTTGATTTCTCTTATTTTTATTGTGTTCAGTAATTGTCTCTATTTGAGTTTTAGTGGAGGTTATATCTACAATTTTAGGGGTAGAAGTCTCTGGTGTTCCCCTAGGGAGGATTTGTAACACTTTGGTAACTGGAGCTTCTTTTATTATCTTAGTCTGGGTCTGGATGGATCTTTTAATGGGAGTCTCATTGTTCTTTTTACTTCTTAAGCTATATTGTTTGTGTACCTCATATATAGCTGACTCATATCCCTGTTTAAAATCAAAGGATTCACTAGACTGTAACTGCAACTGCTGCAGCATATATAACTCTTGTTCTTCTTGAGTAAGAAAAACAATGTCTTCATCTTTGGTTTCTACTAAGTTAATCTGGGTATAATCCTCTCCTTCTTGGGTTTGTGAATCCTCAACATGGTTCTTTTGGAAGGGAGGCCTAATCTGTTGATCTGGTGTAGTGTTTTTTCCAATGTTAGGGTTCTTCCTAAAATTGGGGTTTCTTATTGGGGGTGGTTCTTGATTCTCCCATTGATTTTTCCTCTCCATGTTTTCTAATCTATCCATTATTCTCTCTAAACTCTTAGCTAAAATATCTACCTTTCCATCTGAAGTGGAAGTTTCCTCTTTAAATACAACTTTCTTTTTATTTCTCATTCGGGCTTTCTTGGCTAATAGGTTGGCCTCTACACTAACATCATTGCTTTGCATTTGTTCTAGTGTTTCAGGGTTTCTTTCCCTTAACTGGTATGACATGTTAGCGTCAAAAACATCAGTGAATTTAATTAATGCTAGGTCAGGTGGAGGCTTAATATTGGCTGGAATTGCATTGTAGATACTATTGAACCTAGTGTAATAGTCCTGAACTAACTCATTAGGATCTCTTCTAATGTTTTCATATTCAAAAAGTTTTTTCAATGGGTTTTTCTTTCTCTCCCATCTATCAATGAATAATCTATGAAAATTAGCTAAGTCTGCAATATGGTTGGCAGGAAAGGCTTTGAACCATTTCTTGACATCCCCAGTTAAAGTTTGGGCAAACAACCTCATTTGGACATCTGCTTCATCTATCTCATGCAACTCAAAAAAGTCAGAAATTTTGTTTACATGCTGCTGGGCAATGTACTGACCAGTAGCATGAAACAAGAAGATTTTACTCTGATAATCTGGGGGCATGGCATGGAGTTGTGAAGGTAAAACTAGAGGTGCATATCGGTTTGTCATTGTTGTGATTCTGACTTAACTAGGGGGTAAAGTTGTGGTGCTTGAGGAAGGGCTTGAAACTGATGGAGATGAACTAGATGATGGTGAAGATGGTTGATGAATTACTAGTTTAGGTGATTGGATTGTGGTAGATACAATTGGTGAGGTTGTGGTAAAAGAAGGGGTATTTACAGTGAGTGAAGTTTGTACAGAAACTTCAGGGGTAGCAGTAGTAAGGGCAACTATTTCAACAGATTGTTGAAGGTAAGAATCACCTATATTACTTATCAATTTAGAGGCCCAAGCTTCTATCTTGTCAAAAGTCTCGATGACAAATTTATCTAAATCTGAATGAATAATCCTTTTTGATTCAATGAGTTGAACAAACTTAGGGTCTAAGACTATTTCATGGATTGCATTCTCAAATTTACTTCTAAATAATGAGAGGTCAAATGAAAAATCAAAAGGGATTTCCTCTAAAGTTGACAACTCCTCAAGGAGTGAATTGGCTCTGATTAACCAGCTACTACTGGCTTGAGTTTCTGTTGTTTTGGGTTTTCTTAGAATTTTGTCTGGGTCATCAACTATAGTTATAGGGTTTGGATCTGGGTTTTCCCTGGTATAGTGAATCTTCTTGGGAGCCAGAATTTTAACTTTTTTAACTGTTTTTATGAAATTTTTGAAGAATCACTTCAAAAAATGACCTTAAGGGGCTTAAGATTAAATTTAAGGTTTCCTTAAAGTTTTATAAGACTGAGGATCAAAGTCCCGAGTATGGTCACCATAAATGTTATCACTCTGATATTTATTTCAAAGGTAATGAAAGAATAAAAGTCAAAGGTAACCACAAACCACTTTTGGAGATTAGGACCTAGCCTTCCTGATGCTTAGAGAGGGCTCTCTCTTTATAATTTAACTTTGTTTTAGTTAAGATGATTTTAGGCTAGTTATTGTTTGCACTTGGGTTTTGGTTTGAAATTTTGGGTGGTGGGATCACTTTACTTAGATGAACAAAGGTTTTCTTTAACCATTGGGCTATGGGGTCGAATGTTAGACAAACAAGACTCGATTCAATTCTAAAAATAGTGTCTACAAGGTAAGATATATGAGTTACTGCAGATCTCAAAGGCTAAATGGTGAAATGGTTTTAAATCAGATCCAAGGAGCAATTAAGGGTTCCCTATGCTGGACTCTAGAAGGAATGAAAGAAGTCAACTGGGATGGGAGAGCAATTAAGAGTTCTCAAATCCGTGTATTAGAGGAAAACATGTAAATGACTAACTATGTAAAATAGAGTGTGATTAAACAAATTCTGAGTGATATCTCCAGTTAATTCATTCAAATTTAGAACACATTTAGGACTATGCAACACATAAGAAAGGTAACAAGATCAAACAAAGAAGATACTTCACTTCAAATAGCTCATCTCATGAATCCTGTAGCGAAATTTTTTTATTACTTGCTCTAGTCTGTTGACTTGAAAATGGTACAATCACCCTTAGGATTTAAGATCAAAATAACTATGCAAATGTAAAATAATCCCCATAATACTTTGAATTATGAAGTATTTATACAAAAACGAATTACAAAATATCTCAAACTGCATTGACAACTAATCTAAGAAAAGAAATATCTTCATGCAAGAAGATAGAGACAGCTATTGAACTGCTGCTTGTTGTCCCTATTATTTAGGTTCTGCTGGCTTTGCTATTTGATCTTTTGCTCTTTATGTTGCTTGGCTGTCTAGTCTTCACGCTCGATGTTCTGTTTTATTTTAACCTTTCATTTGATACTCTTTCATTTGATACACTTTAACCTTTCTGACTTGGCAATATCCTTTTACTGTGTTGTTTTACTTTTTACTATACATTTATATTTTACTCTGTATTTAATTCTCTTCATTAGCTGGGGTCTGTATGACAGGAGGAATGCTCATTGGCTCCCCTTGTTCTGGAACCTGCAGGAAAGAGTTGTGATAAAATTGTCTTTCAAGATCAATGAGTGTGTTCTCTACATCCACAACAGTGTTTTCCATATCAATCAAGGTGTTCTCCACCCACTCATCCTGGTTAGCAAACTGTTCAATGTCAGGTCTTGGGTGGTGGATGTATGCTCCCAACTTGACCCTGAGTCTAAGCTTGTTTATGACCCCATGAGGGTCATAGTGCCACATGAAACTGTTTCTGAATTTCATTTGTTGAAGTAACCTGTCGGCATCTGGTCCAACCTCTTTGTTGTTGCAAATGAATGGGCCCATCTGGTTTTTCACTTTAAACTAGGTTTTCTTCCTATAAGGTAGGAAGTGGACCTCATCAAAGCTAATGATTTGTTTGAAGTATTCAAGAGAAAATATCCTCATAGGGAGGTATTTGGGAAATTTATAGGGGGCTAGCTCACAACCATAAATTATTATCTCAGTGTGGTTTTGGTACAAGTACCAATCTCCCACCTTGTTTTTCTTGGCCAATTGCAGTACTGTCTTGATCTCTGGGATGATTCTAGGCTGAGTCTTAGAAGTTAGCATGTTCATGACTGGGTACACAAAAGAGTCTATGAAATCTTTGTAGGTGAATGTTGTGGAAAACTTCTAGACCAAGGGAGTCCAGTAGATTACTGATCTCTCCTTTCCCTTGGTGTCCAATTTCTGGATCCTCACAAGGAACTTGTCTGTCTGATAATACAAAAACATATAAAACAAAACTTAAGAGTATTTGAAAACTCTTTCAGTGGGAAATTTAGTGAATTGTTCATGCATTCTATCTACAATGAACTGAGCATAATCATACATAATAGCAGGAGGCTTGCCTGGAGTGAAAATGGACAGGAAGGCCATGATAACCTCATCCACATGCTCATCTGATGTGTATCCTGGGATGCATGAGAGTATGGTGATTATTCGCCTGCCAGTCTCTAAAAATATAGTCGCAGCATAGGGTGGAATGTCTGTAGGAGTATGTTATTCCTCAATGATGAAATTCTGGAAAATTTGTTTGATTTTGACTGGGTCTAGTGTGATGTACAGGTCCAATAGATTTCCAATGGACAAAGGGGTCAGATTAGGACTAGGATGGATTTGCAACATCTAGTTGATAGACTCTGGTGTAATGGTGAATAGCAACTCATGGTTTGGGGCAATAATAGCCCTTTGGCTAGGGATATAGCAGGCATGACAAAAATGTACAATGTCTCCAGGAATGGGTGAACTTCTGGGAATGTATACTTGGGAAAATTGGATTCCCAAAGGTGAATGTCATCTACATGGTTTAGAAACCTATCCTTACTCCAACAGTGGATTTTGAGAAGGTGGCCTGGAGTAGCAGTGTCCTTAATTTGGAAATCCATGTCTGCTAGGGCCAAAAGGTCAATGTCCAGGTGAGGGGTTGACACAGGTCTGACATCCAGAGAGGTATGGGCAGCCATCTTTTTGATAAAATGTGGGAATTGGGTTAATACAACATGTGGAAATGAAGTCTTGGCAACTTTGGTATAGGGATAGGGTAATGGAAATTTTCAAGATAGGGGTTTTGGTATTTGGGGGGAAATACTCTCAATTCAAGGAAAATTAATTAAATTCAATTACTTTAATGTTTGAATTTACTGTATACTTTTGAATTTGAGAGGGATGTCTGTGGTTTGTTGTCAAATACCTGGAGTTTGAGGTTCAGACTGCAAATTGGTTTTGATGGCAGCTGTAGAGGGTTTTGTGGCTTCAGTCGTGCACTGGAGGGTTGAACTGGGCTTCCAGAGCGTGTTTGGGAGGCAATTGGTGGTCAGAACTAGTTGAAGAAGCTTGAGGGGGGGGGGGTGCAAGAAAGCGTAGGATGCTTTCACAAAGAAAACAAGTGAAAAGGGTGAAAATGGGGGTCTGCAGCCTTTTAACCAGCAGTGGTGTAAAATTGGCGCGGAAACTCGTTTAGTGAACAGTGATGGTTTTTGCTTTTGGCGGGGAGGTGGTTTCGAGGGCCATTGCACCGCTTTTGAGCGATGGGTTGTTTTTTCCAAAGAGCATGTGACTTAATGAGGTGTTGCCATGTAACCCAAGGGGGGCCGAGCAATAATGCCCATATCACATGCTCTGAGGCCAGTAAAGGTCGGGAGATGAATGGGTGCGATATGGCTGAGGGCCATAGGATCTGTGGGTGAAAGATCCAATGGCCATCGTGTGGTGGAGTTGTGTGACGAGAAATGGGGGCAGATATTAGCGGGGCCCAGGGATTTAATTACAAGGGTTTTGTAATTATTTAATGGATAAGTCAGGATTTAACATAATGCAGGTTAAATAAAATGCACGGGTTTATGGAATAGAACTAATGTTAAACTACGGAGGGGTTTATTTAACCACACTGAGGGGGTGGGTTAAAATCAAGTAAAAAATGAATTTGTGGGGTTAGATGGGTTTAGCGGAGGTTTAACTTTATAAAGCGGTGGGGGGAATAATAGTTAGGATAAGAGGTTTTAGTGGGTTTTTTGGGGTTTTTAGGAAAATTAACTAAGGGAAAGTGATTTTTTCAAAGGGGAATGGGTTTCACACTAGGGAAAAGGGGTTTTGGGTTTGGAAATGACTTTTGGGGGTTAATCTGCTAGGGGATTGTGTGAAACCAAGGGGTGGGAGTCAAAATGAAGGAAAAAGGGCTTGTATAAGAAATGAAGGGGTAAAAGGGGAAATTAGTAAGTATGTAGTGAGGGGTGAAATGGAATGGGGGGAAGTTAACCAAATGAACTTGTGAGCATGATTTTTCTTTCATAACTACTCCTGCACACTGAAACACATAATTAAGCACGACAAATGTGCTTATGCCTCAAATAGCTTGTATTTCTGCAACCTTTCTTCTACTTGTCCTAACATTTTTTCTTCACTTTATTGGGTGCACTTAAGCTAGCAAACCCTTTTGTTTCATTTTTCTTTTGAAAAGTAAATTATCTACTTCTACCCTTATATCTTCCAATAGCTCAGATTAAGCTTATGAGCGCATTTTATTTCTCTACCTATCTACTGATCTCCCAAGGTTAAACAGTTTGGCTAGATCTTTATTGTCTAACTATAAACAGGAAATTTAAGGCATGAAGTAGTCAAGATTAAACAGTTTTACTATCATAGGTTGTGGCATGCATGACAAGTTGCACATAGCCATTATTGTAGACTGTAAAGTAAAGAGTAGTGGCACTCGGACTTGCACACTTTCATGATCTGTTTTTGTTTGGGGTTCATATTTTTCAATTTTTTTGATCTTTTCTTATTCTTTTTGTCCTTTGATATTTCTTTTAGGACATACCATCTTTACATTTTTTAATTTCAATATGGAAAAAAATTTGCAGAAAGCAAAGATATGTACAATATTACAAGAGTTAACCTCAGCCAATTCAAAATTATGAATCCTATCACTATAGGACTCTAACACCTCTCATCTGATTATACCGTTTTGTCATCATGACCTATGATCCTATGTTAAGTCAAATGTTGCCAAAGTTTGGAGTCGTGTCATCGATATTTTCAAGAGAAGTCCTCTTTGCAGTTGTTTACCGCTTATACACTATTTGACTTTCTGCCACAATCCTAGATCAGACTTATCTACTCTACTACATCCTTTTGTTTCATGTCAATCATGTGGGATTCATTATGGCCCTCCTTCGGTGGATCACTTTCGGTTGAAGTCAACTCATTTTCTGGGAAGATGATCTAGAAACTTCCTTCTAGTACCTTAGAGCTTGCATGCCTCAATGGAAAGTTCTTTGCATTTGACGAAAGGTTTACATCTTTGACATTCGATCAAATGATTCTATGGGTGTTTGACTTCAACTTCATTATTCACATTCATGGATTGTGTTGATTGTACCTCAAGAGCCATTATCATTATTTGTGGTTTCTCTCATTCCTGTTAACGGTTTACATCATTAACCAGTAATCAGGTGGTTTTCTATCATGTTTGACTTCAACACATCTATTTGCATGTTAGAATTTGTACATTGATGGGGTCGAGATAGAGCACAAGACCCTGGATTCTATCTAATAAATCCAGGTTGCATGGAATTATGAGTAATTCATGATTGTGCACATGTTTCCTCTAGACATATGATTGCGACCATATCATAGATTCATGCACATGATCCTCTTTATTTGTATGGCTGCGAGCATACCATGGATCCATGCACATGATCTCTTCTATTTAGATGGCTGCATCGATACTGTGGATTCATGTATTATTAGATGCCTATTCATGGATCATTAGGCATGATCATCATAGATGTCATATGTATATATATATGTGTGTGTGTGTGTGTGTGTGTGTATGCTTGATTTACAAGTTTCGTGACAGTGGTGTTCCAATCCTTGCACTGACTTGTAAAGCATCTCAACCATTGCTCCTTGTTCTGCCTTCAAGCTTTATGTGGCATATGTTTCATAGTATTTTATCATACCTTGTGTTCAGTTCCTATGCAATATCCCTAAGTGCCAAAATATCGACAACTGTGCAACATACCCATCATGATATATAGACGAAAACCTCGCTAAAGAACCAAAGGAAAACTGCCCTGAGTCAATCTTGAAGAAAGTTATCTAAAACCCTAATTTTTAGGGCCAAGACATTTTTCTCCACTGCCTGACCGTGTTGATGGCAGGTTGCTTTGCTTTACCCTAGCACTGCCAACATGAGTTTTGATATGAAAACCTGCATTGAACCTCTTCTGGCATGTTTTCCCAAACTGGAGGAGAAGCTTCGTGCATTAGAAACTTCGAGAACAATGATGCGGACATTGGTTGTTGTTGATATGGTCGAGCTCTCCCATTTGGACCTCTTGGTCTTATCATTAAGGGATTTTCCCTTGAGATGTGGACCTTCCTCCCTCTTTTGTGGATCCCTAACTCCCTCTTCCTTCCTATAAATCAACTCCCTTACATCCCCAAATGGTTGGTCATTGATTGCATGCATTCCTATACTAATATTATGCCAAAATTCTTCACATTCTAACTTCCAGAAGGAGTGTTTGAAGAGTCTTTTCTTGGACTTGGACATCCACCAAAATGAGGTCTCCAACATCAAGGCATATGTTGTATGTTTCCCTTTTTAGCTTATTAATATATACATCTAATGTTCACTTTCCATAATTGTGTAAATGTTTATGCTTTTAGCTTAATACTCCTTGATCCCTTAAAAAGTTTATGTTTGATGTATGGTCTTGTACCTTGTATTTCTCTTTGATTTTTCTTGCAGGTACTCGAACATGAAGAAAAATTAAGAAGCGAGCCTAGAAGTAAAGGAATCAAAGTCATCTCCAAAGGATTGAGTGATTAGAATCAAAGCGAGGTAGGCTACTCTCTCTCTACATTTGTTAAACATAAGGTAGGGAAGCGTATGTTAGTTTTTTTAGTTTGTTGCTAGGCCCACTCATTGGACTAGAGAGATCACCTCTGTCTGTAGAAGGGATTTGCCTTCACAACAAGCATAGTTTATCTTTGTTTCAAGCTTAAACTATCAAAGACATATGTTGTATGCTTCCATTTTTAGCTTATTAATATATATATGTGATGTTCACTTTCCACAATTGTGTAAATATTTATGCTTTTAGCTTAATACTCCTTGATCTATTAAGTAGTTTATGTTTGATGTATGCAATATTTTCTCTTGTATCTTGCATATCTCTTTGATCTTTCTTGTAGGTACTCAGAAGTGAAGAACAAGTAAGAAGTGAGCCTGGAAGCAAAGGATTCAAAGCCATCTCCAAAGGATTGAGCGATTAGCATCTAATTGAGGTGGGTTTCTCCTTCTCTCTGCATTTGTTAAACATAAACTAGGAAAGTGTATATTAGTTTTTTTAGTTTGTTGCTAGACCCACTCATTGGGCTAGAGGGATTGCCTATGTACGCAAAGAGGATTTACCTTAACAAAAAATTGGCGACTCTATTTGGGATGTCCAAGTCCAAGCAAAGACTCTTCAGGCACTCCTTCTCCAAATTAGAATGGGTAGCATGTAAGAACAATCTTAGCATAGGAACGCAGCAATCAATTAGCAACCATTTGGGAACGGAAGGACATTGATTTATAAGAAGGGAGAGGGATTTAGGGATCCAAAAAATAGGGTGGAAGGTCCAATCTCAAGGGGAAATCCCATAATGATAAGATGAAGAGGTCCAAATGGGAGAGTTCAACCATATCAAGAACAAAAAATATCCAACTCGTTGTTCTCGAAGTTTGTAGTGCATAAAGCTTCTTCTTCAGTTTGGGAAAGCCTGCCAGAAGATGTTCAATGCGAGTTTTCATATCAAAACTCATGCTGGCAGTGCTAGGTTAGAATAGTGCAACCTGCCATCAACACAGGCAGGCAGTTTAGCAAAATGCGTTGGCCCTAAAAATTAGGTTTTTAGTTAACATTCTTCAGAATTGACTCAGGGCAATTTTCTTTTGATTCTTCAGGGAGATTTTTTTATGTACATCATGATGGATACGTTGCATAGTTGTCAATGTTTTGGCACTTCGGGATATGTTACAGGAAGTGAAAAGGAGGTGTGAAAAAATACTGTGTAATAGTTTACCATAATAAACCAAAGTCAACCATGGTGAACAAAAGTTGACCATGGTCAGTTTCATGGTCCACCATTTTCAAGCATGGTCAGCAAAAGATAACCATAGTAAAAAATGGTCAAACATATTATCCATAGTCAACCACAATTAACACGGTTATCCATAGTCAACATGGTCACTGATGGTTAACCATAGTTATCCATTGTTAATCATGGTCAACCAAATTAAACCATGTCTTATAAAATGTTGGTTGTTGATCCTAATTATCTTCTTGATTTATATGTCTTGTTTTAGCCACATTTGGACATGAATTCCCTATGGGAAATGCAGGAGGGCTTCCCCATAATATTATTTCTAGGGGGGTGGAAAATTTTCTTTGGAGCCCCTTAGGAGGGGATTTAGGGGCAGTTCTGCTAAAAAGATTTTTTTGGAAAAGAATCCTTGTAAAATATTATAATTTCATACCTAATATAGAACATTCATAATTAGGTCACAAATGTTATGGTAGATGTTGTGTTAGGATTTTTTTCCTTAGAAGGAAACCTTATTTTTTATGAGGGAATTGTATTGCAACTATGTATTATAGAGAGAAAATTGTAATTGAGAGAGAGAAGAGGAGGTTGTAGTGGGTATGCCTTCATTTTGTTGGATGGAATAAAAAGAAAGATTGACTATTACTCCATAGACATAGTTAAAATTAGGTGAACCACAAAAATTGGTGTCTCTTTTATGTTGTTTCATTCTATGTTTTACTTTTTCATTCATTTTGATTTTATTGCTTTGTGATTTTATTCCTAAGAACTAGTATTAGATCCAAAGGTTTATTTCGCTAATAAAACTCAAATGAAAGTATTATCCAAACAATTACACATAGAATAAGTAGATGTTTCTCCTCAAGTATCTCCTTAATATATGTCATACAATGGGTGAAACAACCAAACTAAATCCCTAATTGTGATGCTATAACCAACATACAAACATCAAAGACAAATAGAAACGTAAACATATACCTTAAAACCTCACAGGTCGATGTAGTTTGTCAGCCAATTTTATAGCTGGAATACCCACTTCTACCCATAAATACCACTCCAACTCCTATTAATCTAATCTCCTACACACAAGCACAAACATACATGGATGAGATTTTCTTGCATAGAAGGCAAATTAACATGCAATATGAACTTAATGGAATAAATTGATCAAGTTTCTCATTACATAAACATGAAATAGAGAAGGAAATAGTTTGCATTCATATCATAATGAAAATGTACAAGGAAATATACCTTATTTATAACACCTACTCTCCTATGATCCCTTGGTTCCTGTATTCCCTTATCTTACTAACAAACTAGGCTCCTTTGACATGTAAGCAAAGATTAGTCTAACGATATTTCACTAGCATAACTAAGATATCTCTATTTCTTTGATCCCCCTCACCCTTGAGAAGGTAGCACTAAACAAGCATTCTCTAGATACAAGAGGATTTATTGGACACCTAGGGCCATGGAAAGTCAGGAAGCTTCTCTAATAATTGACCCTCAACTAACTAATCGGCCTCAATATTACAAAAATAATGTTGGAACTCCTAAGGGGCTCAACATTAATTATCAGCTTGGAGTTGGTACAAACTTAAGAGGTATCAATACTATATGTAAAATAGGTAATTTATTCGACTTAGGTTGATCTGATGTAATGAAGACAGGTCAAGGTTCACAAACACCACTATGCTATAGGAGATGCTTGGAAAGTTCAATGAAAGATAAAAACACCTATTCTAACTTGCAGGAAAAGAAAAATTTGAAATAGGTTCTATTCTCTAGCATAGAATTAAATGACAGAAAGGAAACCTTAATCTAATTTGTAGAAAATAAATGATAGAATGAAAGCCTAATTTGATTTATAGAAAGTAGTTCTAAGATATTGCAGGAAAGGAAATGACTGAAGTAAACTCTATTCTACTTGCAACAAGACAAAGAAAACACTCCAAGAATGATCAAGGTAAATAAATCCTACTTTATGGTGCTTGAAAAATCAAATTCATAGAAGAAGCATCATAACCTAATTACAGTAAGGAAACTACAAATATGAAGGAAAAGTTCCTAATGGGTATCTAATCCTCTAAACTCCATCTTCAAGGTTTAGGTGACGTTGTTGAGTGATGAGGGATGGAGGTGATATGAAGAAATTCACGTATTACTACAGGATGCCATTTTTTTCTACACGAAACATATGAGAGAAATATTATGAAGTCTAAAGGTGGGTGGAAGGGTGGAAAAGGTGGTTGGAGGTTGTTAAAGGGTAAGTGGGTGTAACAACCCCAAATTAGTTGCATTTATGTATGCACTATTGTTAGTATGAAAATTATTAGTAAGTGTAGAAAAAATTCTTCACTTAAGTCACTTGTGACAAGTGACCCTAACAACAAAATATGGTTTTCTATGCTTCAGATATGCAATGCAAAAAAAGAAAAACCCTACAGCAAAAGATCATATGCAACCAGAAAAATATAACAACAAAGATAAAAGTGTAGCAACCCAATGGATTATATGATTAAGCACATTTTATTAATGTAAATGAAATACCTGGCGATGAGAATTTATAAACTTGAGTCTATATACCCCCCTCTATGGGATGGGTTCTTTTGATGTCCTTGTGCTTCAACGATCAATTTCTCTCTCTCAACTTGTAATGGGTAGAAAACAAACAAAAAATAGCTTGAACTCAAGTGGGAGCTCAAATGTGTGGAGATTATACTAGTGAAGATGAGAATGATTAAGGTGAATAATGAATGGAAAACCCTCTTATTTATAACAAAGTATTGAGCTAGATTAAGAATTGGAAAATAATAAAATATTATTAACCAAATCAAAATCTAGTTGTTGGGAATATTCTATTATATTTTTTGGAGAGGGAAAAGATATTCAAAATAGTCAAATGTCTTTATTTAGAAAGTGGTTGAAGTAATTAACAAACAAAAATGATTTATTAATCACTTTGTGAGAATTAAGAAAGAAATAATTATTAAATAGTGGCTCAATAATTTTCTCATGAAGAAAATATGGAATAAATAAGGAATAATAACTAAATAATTATTTATTTAAATATTCCAAGGTGATTAAGTAAAAAATAATTAAAAAATAATTATCAAATAATTATTTAATAATTATTTATAGAGAAAAGTAAATAAATAATTATTTATTAAATTATTCTCATGGGGCTTTTGAATTTTAATGAGAAATAATTTAGGGAAAATGATTTACTAAATTATTTCCTATGGTGAAAGTGGGTTTACCATAGTAAAATTAATCCTACATCATGTATTTCAATCCACCTAGTTAGAAATGGCTAGGTGATCATTTTTTAGGGGATAACATATTTCCCCCCAATGTAAGAGTGTTAGGAGAAAATCATATGACCGAAATACATTGTAGGTTGCACTTTCACAAGACACTGAAGGGGAGTCATAGAGAGAGAGAGAAAGAGAGAGAGAGAGAGTTGAAGCAATGCAAGGAAGGACTGGAAATGGAGGGGGAGAGACCTACTAAATTGATACAAGTATCCTTTTATTTTGAAGTACATGATCTCAAAGGAGGCGGGGGAGGCATACCCATACCCACCGAGATAACTGAGTATAAATAATAATGTTGTGCTTAACATTGTGGGTCTAAGCAAAAAATTACATGATATATGATACATGATATGTTGGCATCGATGGGCCAGAAAGTGATACAATGATACAATGAGTGTCATATACATAATGCGCCTAGAAAACAAAGGCCAAGACTGAATGCAATAACATTAGTTGATTTGATTACATGAGACATAATGCCCCTCAAGCTAACATGGTGAGGGGAGATCGCAACCAAAAAAACCCTTTTGAGCTATGAAAGGGCTCCGAAGTTATGAATGAATCATCTGAAGGATACATGCATGATGTGGGTGCTACAAACGGTGGAAACTGAGCAAGTCAAATCGGCAAAATTGCATCTAAGGCTAGATCATGAGTTGTTGATGTCTGGGCATGTGGGCGGCTACCTGAAGGACCACCCTCTCATGAGGTATGAAACATCTCACACACATCCGGGAAATGCTAGTATAATATGTTAGATCATTTGACCATCAAGTGTACAATTCTTGATCGTGTGATAATGAGCTAGAGTTGAGCATGCGAGGAACAACCAAGTCAAAGGGCAATGATGATTCCCTTTGCTTGATCTAAGGAACTGACCAACAATGAAGGTTGGAACCAACGTACACTTCCCTCTAAACCACTCTTCTGGAATAAATGTACCGAAGTCGACAGAAGAGGGCCCGCCAGAATTGAGTAAATGAGAATTCAACAATGTAAACTTTGAAATGAGAAATATAAAATCAAAACGAGAACTCTAGCCAAAAAATCCCCAAAAAAACATGAAAAATCAACTCGAAAATGAAAAGTGTTGATGTTGGCATAGCACTTTTTTTTCTAGGGTAAATTTTCAACATGTTTTAAAAATGGCAGTGAAAACCATTTTTTTGCAAAAATTGTGCAAAAAATACTCTAAAAACGAAAAGTGTTGATGTTGAAATAACATCTGTTCTTTAGGGTAAATTTTCAACATTTTCAAATAATGGTGTGAAAGATTTTATCATGACTTCGAAAAACATTAAAATTTCAAAAGAATAATGAAAACATAAATGTAAAAATAAAAATTAAAATTAAAACAATGAAAAAAACATTAAAATAAAATTGAATAACAAAAAGTAAATAAAAATATATATTAGAAAAAAAACAAAATTAAAACAATGACAAAAAAATCAAATATATAAAAAGGAAAAAAAAATCAAACATAAAATTGAAAACAAAAACAAAAACAAAATTAACCTATAAAAAACAAAAAAACAATAAAAATGTTAAAAAAGAAAAACAAAATTAACCTATAAAAATAAGAATTAAAATATTAAAAAAAATATAAAGAAATAAATAATAGCAAAAACATATTTTAAAAAAGAGCATAAAAAATGTATAAAAAAAAATTATCTTGTAAAACATAAAACTTGAATTAAAAAAAAAAAAAAAAAATTAAAAACAACTCGTTCAAAAAAACCAAAAAACTTAAAACCATTTTAAATAATTTATAAATAAAATTAAAAACATACAAAAAAAAATTAAAAAACATTTAAAATAACATTTAAAAAAAATTAAAAAAATGGTTAATAAACTTGTTTAAGGTTTGTTAATAATTTTTTTTAAGATTTTAATTTCTTTTTTAATTAATTGTGTTTTTTTTCATAATATTTTATTTTATTTTTAACTGTTTTTTTTTAATATAATTTTTTCTTTTATGTTTTTTTAAATGTTTTCATTTTTTTTTATTTTTAAATTATTTAAAATGGTTCTAATTTTTTGGTTAATTTTTTTTGTTTTTTTTAAACAAGTTTGTTTTTATTTTTATTTTTTCTTATATTTTTAGTTTTTTTAATAGTTTTTTAAAATTTGTGTATTTTTATTTATTTATTTTTATAGTTTTAAAAAAATTTCGTTTGTTTTTGTCAATTTTTTTTATTATTTATAAGATAATTTTTTTTTGTTACATTTTTTTTGGTCTTTTTTTTTTATATATATCTTTATATATATTTTTAAGAAATGAACATTTAAAAAAAGAGAAATAAGACAACTAGAAAATTTGTTAAGTAATCAACATTTAAAAAACAATTGGACATAAAAAATTTTGAAGTGTCAAAAAATGTAACATTTAAAAAAAGATATCCACACTTAATACATTAGAAAATTTAAAGTGTCAAAAGTAAGCCCTCTAAAAAAGGGGGCTGATGCTGCATCAACACATTCTAAAATCAACATAAAAATCATTAACATTTAAAAGCAAATAGTTATATTTGATACATAAGAAAATTTGAAGTGTCAAAAATATGCTCCAAAAAAAAGTGTATTTTCAAAATTGGATGATTTTTTTGCCACCTCAAAAAAACGGGTAATCGTATCAGTTCTTGTTTGAAAGTTTATGTTGTTGTTCCTCAACAAAGGCATGAGGATCATAGTAATGTGATTGATGGACTAAAACCAAGGGTGGCGATGGAAGGATAAGAGGTGAGTGGTGGATTGAAAGCCTCCCTTGTTAGAGCATAATATGCATGGTTGACTTGGCAAATGACTGACTTGATTCCAGAGGGGATAGTCAATTACTTAGACGAAGGCTTTTCAAAGACATGTTAGTATAGATGGAGGCCAAATATGATAAAAATGGGATGAATGTGATGCAAATACAGACGATACACTATAACATGATTCAATGGGATTCTAAACAGACTCCATGGATGCAAGGGTGACTCATATCGGATGCTCTGAACAAGGGTGACCCAATAATGCTGCCACATGGGAGAGGCCCGAAGGGGACCATAAAAACATGAGTAAATAATGGTTACTCATGATGAAACTTGAGACATAAGTCAACAAGTGCAAAGGACAAGTGGTACTAGAGTATAGGTGACTCATATTCAAAGATTCAATTTTGATGGGCGATAAAGTGTAACCTCATGGAAAAAATGGCTTCCCGGTGAAGTTTCAAATTACCAAAGACTAAGATACACCCATTATACAGCTTGGTGAGATATTTCCAATAGTGTTTATGGTTCATCAAAACGAGCTACAGTTTGCTCATAATGGTGAATGGAAAAACTAGCCTTTTTCTTATAAAATGGTTTCTTTCCTCCAAATCCAATTCATTTGCATAGTGCACTATTTGAGAATTCGGAGAGGTGGAGAAGGCCCTAAATCTTGGAAATCTCATAGCGAACAAACCAATCGTCAAAATTCGGATCTGCGACATTTAGGTAGGTGGCCTAACCTTACTCATCATTTTCCTTTGATTAAGTTCTCAGATTAGGATCTCAACTGATTGGGGGAAACCCTGGCTTTTCTTCATGGTCGCAACGCACCTGTTGGGCATTTTTCTATGCACTAAGGCATAAGGAAAGGGCTAAAAAGTGCAGCAAGCATAATTTTTGGTAGAAAAACTACACTTTGGACTCGAGGGAAAGATAATATTGGGGGATTCCAAGGCGTTGATGTTAAGAACTAAAAATGCATTTGATAGCTTTGAACTAAAAAAAGTTGATGGCTTTTGGCAAGTATGATAGAGATAACGCTGGTGTGGAGAAAATGAGATTTTTATGTTCTTTGTACTAAGATTTATGGGAATTAGGTTGTCAGAGGGGCTTTGGCGCGATATGGGTTACTTAAGTTCTTGGAGAACCCATTGATGAGGGCAGGTGAGACACTTTTATCCTTTATTGTGATTTACTGGGATCCAAATTAGGAGGCCTTTGTGATATAACGGAATATGATCAAGATCATGATTCAAGACACATACTTTTTTGCCAAGATTGCCACCCTTGGGGGTGGTGGGAGAGATTCATCCTATGCTACCTCGTGGGAGGCATATTGGAGAGTTTGTAGAACGTCATTGTGTACCTGGTACTCAGGTAAAGGGCACAAGAATTCATATACAAGACTTAGAGAGATTGGAGACACGAGCTACCTCTGCAACAATGGTGTGAATCTTGGGTAGTCATGCCTTCCACTGCATTTCTGGAGGGAAGATGATGCTAGTGGAGAGTTGTTGAGAAATCTAGGGCGAAACAAGTGTAGGTGATTTCTCTTACTTTGATAATTATTTGTGATTTACTTTTACTTTACTTGATTAAATTCTTCTTTCCTTTATTATTATTAGTGTTCTCTATCATCAAACAACTACTAAATTCATAAATAACAATGAGACAATAGGACACAAGGTATAGACAATCATCTAGGGCCAAAACTTCTCCAATTGAGAGGAAAACCCACCAGAATCCTTCTCTTCTTATAGAACTTCAATTTAAAAATTCCAAGACCTATGACCCTTAACCAAGACCCTCTAAGACCAAGTCATCTTTCCTTCTTGATGAGATTTCCTTAGACAACTTCCAACAATAAACTTTTACCTTCCATCAACTTCTCCAACAACTTCAACCCCAACAACAATTTCTACAACTTCGACCTAGCAACTTCAACAAATTCGACCTAGCAGCTTCACAACTTTGACATCGATTCAACTTCAACAACTTCGATCTAAAGGTAGCTTCACAAATTCGACCTTGTAGCTTCACAACTTAGACCTTATATCTTCATAGCTTCGACCTTGCAGCTTCGATGTAGCTTCATAATTTCGTCTATCCCAGAAACTGTAGAAACCCTAATGAACGAAAGGGAGAGAGGCCCAAAAAATTTGATCTTCATATTTTTCGTCTTCTTTGTCGTTTTCCAACTTTTATTTTGAGGATATTGAACTTTCTTGAGTGAGTGTGAAAATGAGATCAAATTCCTCCTTATTTATAAGCTTGTGACGAGTACAAATTTCTATCTTGAGGATGACTTGTCCCTTCATGTAGGCTGACTTGATCTTTGTGCCATGATGAGGACTTAGAGGGTCTTTTGACTCTATTTTGACTCAATAATTTTTCTTTACAATATGTAACATGCCCAAATGGGTCTTCAATACATGACAATGACTCAATTGACTTTATGAAAAACCTAGAAGCACTCAATGGGCGCTTGACCTAAAAATAAATTCTCCTTCAGCATGAAACCCATGCCTCAAGAACACAAATAATAATCTTTTTTTCTTTTTTTATTAAATGGATGAAATCACGATTACATATGCTATTATGAAGATTGAACCTAGTTACATATTTCAACAAGAGTGTGTTGGGAGGGACCTATTATGGGTGGTCCCAGATGTTGCTGATGTCATTGAAATGTCAGTTGAGTCTATGCAAGTAGTGCGCCAATGATAATTGTTCATTTGGGAAAATTCTATGCTAATTATTCTTTGAGAAGATCCCTACCATCCGTCCACATGTACATATCCGTGACAGGGGCCCACAAGAGCTTAGGATGCGCCACTAGGGGAAGTTACTGTGACGAGGTGGAGGAGGGGGGGTCGAATGGGTCTTCCAACATGAATTATTCCCTCATTGGGATCAAATGCCATTGTACATAGACAACAATCCATATAGTGGAATGAACTTCTAGGGAGATCCTGATTTACCACTACCACCAGGATGAGCATGAGGCCCAGATGGTAAGTGATATTTTCTATATTTTGGTTGCATGTATAGTTTAAAAAATATTTATATGTGGTACTGATTTCCAAACTTGTAACATGTAGATATAGCACCGGTGAGGCTGGTAGGATATACAGGATGAGTTGTAGCACCTGGGGCCGTAGATTAGAGAGGATTGACATCACAACGAAAATCAAATAGTGATGCATTAATGGAGGACCTCCATTGTAGTTTCAACTTGATACTGACCAGGGTGATAGAGCATGGGTGGCATGAGCTAGAAGACCAGTATATAGATGCATGTACCAATTTTCCCCCGAGCTGCGAGGTATCACCATGCACATAGCGATGGTTGGTCATGCAGTTCGAGACTTACGAACTAGGGGAATGGACTCAGAACAAGATCTACCATAGTACATTAATTAGGGATACAGACATATGTGCTCCCATTTTTATATGTAACATGCAATGGGCATGTTGGATGTATTTAGAGTAGTGGGATCCAAACATTATATGTTGGGTATATGATACATAATATGATTATGCATCTTTTTGTGATGATGTGGTTCGCCATTTGTTTATATTATGGATATATTCTCGTATATACATGTGATAAATGACAATCTAGAATGTTGTTTGCAATGGTATCTACATAGTTATTTTGTGCTCTAGGAACATTACTGAATATAATGGATTCAAATTCATGTGCCAAAATATTAACTCGTAGATATTTTCTAAATAAGACAATATTACACACATTATAGACACCATTCAATTACATGACAAGTAGAATGGAATCAAGAAAAACATGAAGTTGAAGGATGCAATAATCAAGGGCATCGATTAAAAATCCTATCACTGCATCATATTCATCTTGGTTATTGGTGGCAGATCCAATGTAGAAGTTGTTGGAGTGGACTAACGAATGCAAAGGGATGAAAATGGCCCAAGTTGCCGAGGCTAGATTCCTAGAGAAGTGACTCGCGCCATTGGAATAACTGATATGTGGTGTGGATGATGGATCCATCTGAAAGGCGCAAGAAGACAACAAATGAGATGATGGGGGTGCAGGCTACCTAAATGAAAAAAAAATAAAAAGGTACACACATTTCAATGGGAAATGTTATGGATACAATTTCTTTAGGTAGAGTGCATTGTGAGGGTTGGGAAGAATTTCTGATGCAGGTGCATCTAACCTAGGGTTGAATGCTTACTAAAGGAGTTAGTTTCCTAAGTTAGGATGGATACAATTTCTTTAGGTAGAGTGCATTGTGAGGGTTGGGAAGAATTTCTAATGCAGGTGCACCTAACCTAGGGTTGAATGCTTGCTAAAGGAGTTAGCTTCCTAAGTTAGGATTTAATTATTTAATGTATTTTTCCTATATTTTTAGGAGAGAATGAGAATTATTGTAAATAGGAGAAAGTTCAAGAGTACTTTGGAAGAATTGAGAGATTTGTGGGTTAGTTAGATCTTATCTAGAGATAAGGGATTAGGTGAGAGTTTTTATGGACTATGAGAGATATTGTGGGAGTAATTTTAGGATCTAAAACCTACTTTGGGTTCAGATCCACTTGTATAAATCTAGGTGAGACCATGAGGCATGTAAGTGTGTAGAAGTGTGTGATTGTGAAGAATGAGGCACCAATGATGAGACTAAGAGTTCTTTTGTAAGTATTTTATTTTTAATGAACTATTTTTGAGATTTTATGTGCATACATATTGTGTGGTTTTCAATTTATGTTGTGTGTGTTAATTTTTAGTTGGAGGCCCTATGGCCTGTGGCATAATTTTGGTATTAAAGTCTACTCAATGGAGTAGAAAATTCTTGTGAGAGCTATGGAAGACTCTGATTCGCTGACAGTCGAAGAGCATTTGCTATGGAGTAATCTAGAGTAGTATGGAATGATTATCACGACTATGACCGAAATGCTACATAGAGACCTCTATGGAGAATTACGAGCAAAACTACTGTGTGGAAATGCTAAATAATGTGTCGAAGAGCATTTGCTATGGAGTAATCTAGAGTAGTGTGGAATGATTATCACGACTATGACCGAAATGCTACATAGAGACCTCTATGGAGAATTACGAGCAAAACTACTGTGTGGAAATGCTAAATAATGTTGCATGGAGTTGTATGAGTTGTGGACAAAATCAAAACACAACTATTCCAATAAATCTAAGAGAATAGATATGTTTTAAGCCATGTGTGATTTGAGTCTGAGGAGTTTTGATGGTATGAAGCCTCTATGTTGTTATAAAGCTTGTCACCGTTAATTTTTTTAGAATTGACCTTCTATGTCATGAGTGATCAACATTGACTATGCGTTTATCGAGTTGCGTGGAGGAGATAACCCACTATTATGGTGCCTTATGTGCTTCTTGGTCGCCGAGGCATGAATACTTCAACAAGAGAATATCTGTGTGTGGATAGGAGCCATTGAAGAGTTGCTGGGTTGTTCGAGTGGACCGGATGGAAAAATCCGTGTTGCAACGCGTGGAGTAAAACATTGTGCTGAAAAATATTGGTGGAAACAGAGACTTTATAAATAGATCTGTGATGTATAAAATAAATATTGTTTATGAAAATTCTAAGATTGGAAACGTGCGGATGGAAGAACCTGGAGTCTATGTTGTCGTGTTGTTGTCTGGTATGTGTGTGTTGTAGATTTTAATTGCGGTTCATATGGTTTGTGCATCATTTTTATATCAGTGCCTAGTGCAACTATTGTTGCAATAAGAGAGCAACAGAGCTTGGAGGAAGTTCTATTCGAGTCTGCTACAAAGGAAGAACACACGAACTTGAATACTTTGGAGTGACATTTGATGTCTGTTTTGAAACAGTTTCGACATAATCATAACTGTAATCAGTTCTCTATGCATGGATTTCATGTATGGCAACCCTTTAGAAATTGTGCGGTATTTGTATGCCATTTCCATGGAGCGTTGAGCCAAATCCTTGGTGTATTCGAGCACTGATCTTGTAATGGTGTTGTACTGGACTAAATAGTGAGTTGAAAATCCAATATTGATGATGCGTCGGTACCTTCTCGCAAAAGGAAGAGAATTCTAGCTTTCATTCTTGAACGCTAAGTAAATTAGCAAAATGCAGAAAGGGAAATTCAATCCCTTCCACAAGTGAAATAACCCTTTGAAGAAGATTGTGTAATTGCATTAAATATAATAGCAATCTCATATGAGGTTGAATGATGGTCTGAGTGATTGAGATGGATCATTAATCTATTGCATTTAGAGGGAAAATGATTTTCTATGTAAAAACTGTAATGGGCATTTTCAGAAGTCAATGTCAATTTGAACAGAAAATGGGTCAATGATTTCTTCATAGAAATCCCATTAGTCCGGATTTGTTACAGTTATGTGCCACAGTGAGGAAATTGTGAGTTAGATCATGAAATGTTGTTGGTAGAGTCTATAGAGCGATAAGGTGGTTATCGATTTGTTGCTGGTAACTGAAAGTTACATGCTACATGGGGTGCTAATGAGAAGTGTGAAGCAATGAGATGTTCTGAATCTAGTCCATGATCTGAAAATTGAGAATTGAGCAGTCACCAAGAAGCCACACGTAGAAAACCACTGATGAGAAAAAGGTGAAGCACTCAACAATTATTTAGTTAAAAGTATTTTAAATTTTGGATTATTCGATTTGCTTTGAGAGGACAATTTTTGGAAAATCCTATGTTATAACTCTTTGTAAAACTTTATAAAAGTGAAAATGCCTATATGTTTAGGAAAGGGAGTCAAAAGAAATTAAAAGAGATCTTCGAACAACCTAATTGATGATAGAAAAGCTGCATCCTGAAATCAATACGCAGACCTGTGGGTTATGGGCCCACGTATACATCGGAAGCATTTCTCTTAGCAGACTTCACAACAAAACTGACCAATCACTGTCAACCGCGTGTCGCACAACTGACGTATTCATTTCAACGTTGGACTTTTGTGCATCCAAATCTCCACTGTTGACCTCATTCCTCAATCCAACGGTTACCGCGTCACCCGCTCGCCAACTTTCTTGGTCGATCTCCACCGTCGATCTGTCCCGCTCAATCCAACGGTTATCGCATCGTCCGCTTGCCAACTAGCTTGACCAATCTCCATTGTTGATCAATCCTGCGTGATCCAACGGTTATCACGCAATCTCGTGTGAAATCGTGCATGACAGATATCAGATCTAGAGTGCGCGAGAAAAGTGGTTTTCTCCTGCTACGTGTCACATGCTAAGGCTAATCGCGTGAAATTTTGGAATATTATTTACTAGTTTTTGTTCGCGCGAGATACTGCTTACCACCTACCAAATACTACCCACGCGCTTAATTCACACTTTTAAGGAAGACGCTTAACCAAAGGTTTAGTGCTTAATCTCAGTGTTATCTCTTAACGCTAATCGAGTGTGATTCTCAATAAAAACACATAAATAGAAATTAATACCCGATTAGGGTCCATAACGCAGATATACAGTCATAAGAAAATTTCTGCACCAGAACAGTGTGTCCACACCACACTTAAATCAATTAGTCAACAAACTAGAAATTACAGAAATTATTACATATGCCCCATGGAGTGGCGGCCCTCTACCAAGTCTTACATCGATCCTGGGCCTCCTCTACTACGCACTCACACTTACAGTTAAATAAAGTAACACAATACGGATCGGATGAAGTGAGATCTAATCAATCACTATCTTTGCTCACATCCCTCAAAATCTACGTAAAATAACAAATTACAAACAAACTCAATCAGATTTGGAGGAAATATCGTCCTCATGCCACACATTCTCCTTTGGAAGGTTCAAAAATTCAATTTTGACTTGGGTCGTTGATGCTCCTGCATCACAAATTCATGGAATTTCACATCTAATTGCAGGAAGAACACTGTCACTAACGTTCCAACCCGACAAGGTACTCAAATGAGAGATATTGTCTTTATTTTCTATTTTCAATTTGTGCATGGCCACATTAATATAGTAGAAATCAAGTGAAAATGAAGGAAAAAGTGTTATGATTTAATGTGGTGTTCAACAAAGGGAATATGAATTGTTATAAATACATTTGAAAAATGGGGTGTGTAAGAAATCAATGTCTAAGTTGTATAGCTTGAGTCAAGTCAAGTAGAAATGATGAGAAGTTCTAAGAATTAAAAATCTCTTGATGTAAAGATGAATTCATAAGTGAGATGAAAATATATTGAATTGATTAAAAGGGTGCATTTTCAGTTGTACCTGACACCTAAGGTCCATTAAAGAGTTGATGTCAAATTAAAATTTTGGAGTCAAAAGGAAAATTAGAGTCATAAGTCAAGTCAAAAGTGCATTTAAGTTTGAGTCATTGAATGTAATGGGTGCATGATCACTATAGCCCGACACCCGAAAGTTTGGTTAATGTATTGTAAAGACAAGAGATATTACAATAGTTTGCAATGAAGGATGCAAAGTACAAATGAACTTATGCAAGGGAAGAAGGAGATGAATATGACTATGGATAGTCATTTGCATAATTCAGAGAAAAGCCAAGGCAATGGCACAGAAGTTGTCGTACATGATGAAGAGTTCGAGAAAGAGATCGTTGAGTTAAAGGCATGACTTGACATGTTGATGGAGCTGTTACAAAATCAGAAACATGGATGGATAATGAAGAAGACAGTTGGATGGCCAATCAAGCAATTGATTGAAAGAAGACAAAAGTACAAATTGAAAGTTTCGTTAAGGGAATAAAAAAAATCCAGATAACCGAGATGAATGTATGAATTTATGAACCATAACAAGGACCGATGCTTAGTTAGGATGATGATGATATGAACGTGGGTTTGATTCCCACAGAGGGCACCACAAATTGTTTAGCAGATCAACATAAAGACTTGAGGACAAAATCATTTGTCAAGATTATAAAGCCTTATGTTTTTAAATATGACAATGGGTGTGTGGATGCAAGATGTTTTGGAGATGATGGAAAAGACATTAATTATGTTTCATGCAGGGATGAAGACCAGTCTGTGGAAATGATTTCTGAAAGAGACTGTAAAATGTTGATGAAATGTGAAGAAGAATTACAATTGCTAGAAAAGATGTTGATGGAACCTGAATCTAAGCGAGTTACAAATGAAGAAGAGAAATGCTCAAGCATGCTTAGCATTGAAAATGTGGAACTTGAGATAAATTATAATTTTCAATTTAATGTTGGGGATGGTGAATTGATATTCCAAGCTAGTAATTACAAAATTCAATCAGAAACTAAATTAGATGATGAGATTGAAGATTAAGGAAACTGATGGAAAAAATACACAAACCAAGATATTGTGAGATGAAGAAAAATGACAACCTATGATACAATTGACTGCTCGAGTATACATCAGCAAAGAAGGAGGAGAATTGCAACATAGAATTTGGAAACATGACAAATTAAAAGTCACAACCATTGAAGCAGAACAACAAAGAATGGATGATCAAAAACAAACTAAAGTTTGGGATCCAGGAGGAGTTTTATCAACTTATAAAGACATATGGTCTGGAGACCATGAATTTATTTTACCTGGGGAGTCTGATGCAGGTGCATATAACCTAGGGTTGAATGTTTACCAAACGAGTTAGTTTCCTAAGTTAGGATTTAATTATTTAATGTATTTTTCCTATAGTTTTAGGAGAGAATGAGAATTATTGTAAATAGGAGAAGGTTTGAGAGTATTTTGGAAGAATTGAGAGATTTGTGGGTTAGTTAGATATTATCTAGAGATAAGGGATTAGGTGAGATTTTTTATGGATTATGAGAGATATTGTGGGAGTTAGTTTAGGATCTAGAACCTACTTTGGGTTTAGATCCACTTGTATAAATCTAGCTAAGCCCATGAGGCATGTAAGTGTGCAGAAGTGTGTGAGTGTGAGGAATGAGAGACAAATGATTAGGCCAAGAGTTCTCTTGTAAATATTTTATTTTTTAATGTATTATTTCTAAGATTTTATGTGCATACATATTGTGTGGTTTTTAATTTATGTTGTGTGTGTTAATTTTTAGTTGCAGGCCCTATGGCCCGTGGCATCAATTTCTCCTTCTTGGCCCTCTAAAATGTATGCCCCCTTTCCTAAACAAGTACGAATGATATAAGGACCGAGCCATAATGGTTCAAAATTCCCATTCCCCAGGACATATTGAGCTTGGACATAGACAAGAACAAGGTTTCCTTCATGAAATGTACTAGGGTGGAATTTATAGTTATATTGAGCTTTGGTGCGCTTCTTGGTCACTTCGATGGTTTGAAATGAAACATGATGGTCTTCATTGGCATGCTTAAGCATGACAAGTATTTGTTCTAAGGGTTGGGTGTCCAAGAGGAGTTTGACAACAAGGTGGAGGGAGGGGATTTCACACTCGACTGGTAAGACTGCTTCCTATCCAAAAAAAAAAGTGGAAAGGAGTGAACTCGATGGTGGTTTTGATAGAACTTCTATAGGCCCACAATGCATGGAAGAGAATAATATGAAAGTTGGTCTTGTATTTATTTACCATTCGCTAAAGCATAGTTTTAACGATTTTCTTGACAGCTTCAACTTGGCCATTTCCTTGGGGGTAATAAGACGATGAATATTGGTGTTCAAAACCCAACAGTGAAGATAGCTCATTCCATATCTCATCTTCAAATTTTCGACCATGGTTGGAAACCAATTGCATCGAAACCCTGAATTGAGCGATAATATGGTTAAAGAAAAATAGGGTTGTAGTTGTTGCGGTGTTATTGAATTTGGACATGGCTTCAGCCCATTTAGTGAAATAATCGATGACCGTGATAATATACTTATGGTTATTAGCAAATGGAGGTCAACACTCCATAAAGCCAATGGACCATTTATAGAAAGGACCAGTTGCGATGACAACATGGAGGGGAGCAGGTGGAGCTTGAGTCCACTACAACAAAACCAGCGATTAGCGTCCCTTTTTACTTCTTTTTTTGCATCTAGAGCCCATTTTTGGTGCTATTTGCATCCATTTATCAAATATGGTGCAAAACTTGACACAAAATTTGCATCAAGTTTTGCACCAAATCTTACACCAAGTTTAGCACCAGGTATTGCAATAGGTTTTGCACCACGTTTTGCACCAAATTTTATGCCAAGTTTTGTGTCATCCTTTACACCAGGTTTTGTTCCAGGTTTTGCATCAAGTTTGGCACCTAATTTTGTTTGACATACTTTTGCATCCTCATTTGCATCCACTTTTTGCACCTACACTTGCATCAACTTTTGCATCGACTTTTGCATCCTTTTTTGCATCCTTTTTTAAATCATTTTTTGCATCCATTTTTTCATCCATTTGTGCATCCCTTTTGCGCCAAGTTTTACATCGAGTTTTGTGTCTAGTTTTGCATAAAATTTTGCATCTACTTTTGTTGCATCCACTTTTCCCTCTTGTTTGGCATCCATATTTACATCCTCTTTTGCATCTATTATTGTACCCACTATTGCATCTAATATTTTTGTGCCACAATTAGGGCCTAGTTTGGCACCTCCTTTTGCACCCACTTTTGATTATAATTTTGCATCCACGTTTGCATCCTCATTTGCATCTAGGTTTTCATCAACTACTACATCTATTTTTGCATCCCTTTTTGTATCCAATTTTGGACCGGGATTTGCATCGGGTTTTGTGTCTCGTTTTGCATCTACTTTTGCATCGACTTCTATTGCATCCACTTTTGCACACAATTTTGCATCCACTGTTGCACCCATTTTAAATTTCACTTTTTGCATCCCTTTTTACATCTTCATTTGCATCATACTTTGATTCTTTTTTTGCATCTATCATTACATCCACTTTTTTTATGCCACAATTTGCACCATGTTTTGCACTCACTGTTGTATCCACGTTTGCTTCCAATTTTGCATCCATGTTCACATCCTCTTTTGCATCAAATATTGCATCTATTTTTGCATCCACTTTTATGTTAGGTTTATGCATTGGGTTTTGCATCTCGTTTTGTATCTACTTTTGCATCTACTTACATTATATCCATTTTTTGTATCCAATTTTGTTTTGCCTGTTGCATCAATGTTTGCTTCCACTTTTACATCCATTTTTGCATCTTATTTTGCATATTTTTTGTCTATTGTTACATCCACTTTTGTTGCACCATATCTTACGCCTACCATTGCAACCACATTTGCTTCCACGTTTGCATCCACTTTTGTTTCATCCATTTTTGCATATACTTTTGTTTCCGTTGTTGCATCCACATTTGTTTCACCACAATTTGTGCCAAGTTTTACACCTACCATTGGACCCATGTTTACTTCCACTTTTTCCTTCATGGTTGCATCCAAGTTTGCATTGACAACTGCATCTACTTTTGCATCCACTTTTTTGTCAGGTTTTTCATGTTGTTGTGCATCTACTTATGTTGTATCCACTTTTCATCCAATTTTACTTCTATTGTTGCCCCCATTTCTATGTTCGCTTTTGCATCCCTTTTCCAACACTCATCATATTTTCTGCATTGATGATATTCCTTATGGCATTGACAATTATGAACAATTGATGACAATGTCAATAATATTGACAATGATGAAAATGAAGATGATGGCGATGACATGAATTGTGATTATGATGATAAAGACGATAGTGGTTACAATGACAATGATGATGATGGCAATGATTATGATGATGACGATGATAATGACGTTGGCGAATCTTCCCAATTTTAGATGTTGTCATTGTCATAATCATAAGCATTATCTTTGGTGTCATGATCATCATTTTCATCTAGGTCATCATCAAAAACAATAATGGCATGAATGATGATGATGCATGATTACAACAATGTCGATAGAAATTACATTAATGATGATGATGGGGATGATAAAAATGACAATGACGATGATAATGGTGGTGATGATGATCATCATCGATCATCTGTCAAAAATAGAGTTGTTATTTCTCTTACGTATATCAATGTGTCCTAAACAACCCTTTTCTAGCATTGATCACATTTTTTGGGTTGATGATATTTCTTACAACATCTACAATTATGAACAATTGCAAACAATGTCCATAATGATGATGATGATGGCATGAATGGTGATTATGATGATAATGTAATGATGGCAATAACAATGACAAGGATGATGGTGATGATGATGACAATGATTATGATAATGAGAATGACCTTACAATCTTATGGATTCGTGAACAATTACTAGTTTCAATACCATCTTCTGGATACGTATTACTATCATTCTTCATGCATTACATTTCCATCGACATCTCTACTCTGAGTAGTGGATGGCATGTCATCAATGTATGCTAATTTCATCAATTCCTCAAATTTTTCACGTGGTAGTGCTCTCTTCAATGCTTCTCTTCTTCTCCTAGTATGGTTTAAAGGATGAATTGGATCCTCTCATTGAATTCTTAATGGTCTAGTTGGATCTTGATCATTAATAGGTGCATCATCAACATCGTTTACCTATAATTAAATGCAACCATTATTTAATGTTAGATAGCAATTACTGTATATAACATGGATCCATTTCAAAGATATACACAATAAATTACTCAACAAAACAACATTATACATGTATACAATAAATTAAAAATATTATTTTTGAACACATTATTTTAAAAACAAGCCACATTAATTTCATATTCTTAGATTTTATACCTTAGGAACATCCAAAAACAACAATTTTCTCAAATTATTCATCTATGCATGTAGTATCATCATGACCAACCTCTTGTTCATTGTGTTGATTTTCTATTTCATTTACAAACTCCATTGTCATATCCTCTTCCACCCATTTCTTTTCGCGTGATTTAATTGTACGGTGTAGGCCACGTCCATATGCAGGTATTTGTATTGGTCTATCAAAATGATTAAACTCCTCATTTGTTCTGATTCCATTGCCAACCTAAAATAATTGATACATGCATTATTTTTTCCAAGGTTAGAGATTAGACTATATGATGTACTTATATCGTCCATTAATTTATAACTGAACTTATTTATAACACCCACAAAGTATAACAATTGTATCAAAGTATTCATTCCATGTATTATCATCATGACTAACCTCTTGTTCATTCCCAACTTTGGTTGAAGATTAAGATGTCATCTAAATACACCACCACAAATGCATTGGTGAAGGGTCACAAGATGTCATCCATCAACTTCATGAAGGTTGCAGTAACATTCGTCAACTTGAAAGGCATGACCAACCATTCGAAAAGTCCCTCCTTGGATTTGAAGGCAGTCTTCCACACATCAGAATTAACCAAACTTCAAGTTAATATTGCTGGAATATTTGGCCCCCTTGAGCTGGTCCAGAAGGTCATCAATCCATGGGATTGGGTACCTATTATAGACAATGATTTTGTTTGGCACCCGATAGTCAATATAGAGTCTCCAGGTCCCATCCTTCTTATGTACCAATACAATCAGACTCCCACAGGGTGATGAGCTTTTCCTAATGTGCCCTTTCTGCAACAACTCCTGAATTTTCCTCTTGATCTCATTCTTCTCCAGAACACAACGTCGATATATTGATCCATTGGGAATGACGCGCTTGGGGTCAGATCGATGGAGTGCTTGACCTGACAATGGAGAGGTACCCCCGCAGGTGAGGTGAAAATGTCCTTGTACTCCTCCATGACCTTGTCCATCTGCTACTACTGTGCAGAGGAGCCATGTTTGGAATATGTGGCCACAATCTTCTTCTTGTCCTGAGGGTGAATCATAAGGAAAAAAAATTTCCTAGTCTGTGAAATGATCTTACTACATTTCTTTGCAGAGATCAAATAGATGGTGGTAGGCGGGGCTACTCGAGCTAAAGGAGTTGGATACTTTTGGCTAGTCTAGAGAATATCACAAAGAAACTCCTAAACTTCAATGCACTCGCTTTCCAACACATACTAAGAAAGGGCAACAAGTTGGTAAACATGCTTGCCAATGAAGGGCTCAACTTCACTTTAGAGGTCATGGAATCTCTATGGGAACAAATTTTTGTTGCTCAATGGAAGCATGAATTTCAGGACATTGTTGAACAAGACAAAGTTCCCTAAGGTTGGTGCACAACATTAATTTTCCTGATTGACCATGATCTGTAGTAATCATATGAGAGGGAGGCAAGATGCCTACACCTAGCGACCTGCATGGCATATCTGCCACCACCATCACAATTCTCAGTAGAGGATGATATTTATGGTATTAGAGGCATTTGTACGAAAGGAGGTGGGCTACTATCATTTCGTAGATCTCACACTCTTCGAATCGAGCACACATTCATGGTTTTGTGTAGGTGAGTACACCACTGTCATTTAAAGAAGCAAAGCATATCATGTTGGATCATTAAGAGAAAAATACAGCCAATTCTCGAAGCCTTTAAAATAGGGCATATGGTCATGGGGTCCTGCAACACTCTATCAATGACTCTAGCTTGCAAGCGCCATGTAATCCCCGACGTTTGCACTTGCAATCAACCCCTTAGGATCTCCACTTTCGGTTATCATCCATGCCTCTCCTTTACAAGGATCTCTATCAATCAAGTTTGGTCTTCTCCTTTACTCCCCTTGCAACTCACTTCAAGATTGGTTCTTTTCCACAACCTCTCTTCTTGCTCCGATTTGGAATTTCAGATCTTGTCTCTCTGTCCCCATGCTTGGCTTTATTTTTGTTGCAGGTTTCCTATCCTGAGCCTCCTCACAATTTTAACCCCCCCCCCCCCCACTTTCAGTTAGAAAGGTTAACCTCTATCTAGTTTATTTTTACCCACCATCGACTTGTTCCTCCTTTCAATCGACTTTTTGCCGCCCCTACCTCTCACCCAGTCATGGTTCGATGTTGCACCACCATCTCCACAGAGGCAGAACATAGGGGCAGATCGAGTCAACTCCCCTCTCCTACTCCTCCCTCCCTGCATGCCTCCCATGCTCAGGATTCCACCGGAGCCATCGTGGACCATTATCAACGTCTCGTTCTTGAGGTCATGTAGTGAGCTATCGCTTACATCAAAGGGCAAGTTCGCTAGGCTAGAAGATACATGCCAAATCATCACGTGGAGCGAGAAACACAAGATTATATTCATGATAACAGAAACTCCACCAAGGCGAGGGCCTCTGCTTAAGAATATTAACCTGTAATGGCATACTGAGACACTCATGGGCTGGGTACTTACTGACAGGGTTGACACCTAACAAGAGCTCCTTATTTGATGTTAGAACTCCTGGACAGAATGAACAACATGGAGAACATGCTGAATGACATGGATGACAACCTCAACCAAATTCTATCTACTACCCAGCCTCCATCAACCACAGGAGATGACTCTCACCCTCGAGCTCATACTTAACACCCTGTAGAATGACAACTCAAGTGCAACTCTAGGAAAAATGATAACTCTCTCTATACCGTCTCTATTCTTCTACTTGTTTCAGAATGTATTTTGGTCTCTTAGTTTATGTAATTTTGTCTATGTATATCCTTGTTTTTGGTTTAAATTCCCAGACTCTCAGGTCAGAAAGAATGCGAGCAATATGAAAATTTTGTTTATGTGCTATTGCTTTGACCTCCCTAACGATAGACCAAACCAATCCATCTATGTTATAATCACGTTTTTTCTCGCAATAATATAATCTAAATCCTCTAATCTTACAAAAATATGTCATTATTAGCTCAAGGCTGAACTCTTATGGGATTAATACCCTTACTTACCGGATTTTATTTTAAAATACTCGTTTATCTAACTTACTTGCTACATTAACCCAACTACCTTGTTATTTACTGCGCTAAGCGCATGAAATAACTCCATTCTTTCAAACAATTCTATCTCTTTATTTATCCTGTAAACTATTTATAACAACATTCTTTAACCCTACCTTATACCTTTATAAAAAGATTTAATTATCATTATAAATCTCCATCAACAATTATATTTTTATAATATCTTTCCTCAATGATCTTATTACCTTGAAATAAAAATTAAAAACTATCCTAATCCCTAAATATAAACCTTTCCCTTTCCGTAGAATGGAAAATGGTCCTTCGCACTCTTATAACCCCTAAAAACATATTCTTTTAAAATATATAGCTATCTCAATTATCACTCCCTTTTAAAAAACACCCTAACATCATATTCACCACTTTTAAAGATTCTCTGCAAAGATTCACCACTTTCGAGGATTCCTTGGGATTGGACTATTCGACATACATAACAAACAACTAAAATGGTCCAATATCAATCAAAATATCCACAATATGACATATTCCATAAATAACTAACACCCCTGAAAAAAAAAAAACACTTTCCTTTTAAACACACCGAGATTTGCAATGTTTAAATACATTGTAAACTAGTCTGACCCCTAACCAGAGTTTGATAAAAATCTCCTAATATTATTAAATTTATTTAAAAAAATAAAATAAAAAATATCTCTATTTTATAATAACTTAATTAACATTTGACCAACTGAAAATTTCGATCACATGATGTTCCATTCCCGAACCTCGTCCCCCCAAAAGAGGGATTTCTATCACGAGCTGTCTGATTGTCAATAACTAAGCATTTCACAATAAAATAGATTAAACCAAAGCCCTGCATAATACCGTGAGGCTTTAAAATCCCTTTTAACAAAGTCGTATCCACACATCTCCATTGATTCGGCCTTTAAGCTCTGGAATCTCCCCCTTCTTCTTCATCTGCCTTCAGCTTGCATTCTTTCAGTGTTACCAGCGGTAAAAATGAGTTCTGCAATGCGACGATTGGTGGGATCTTCACTGAAGAATGCATCATCTTCTTCTTTCAAAACTAATGTTATGCCGAGAAGGTTTTATTCAAGTGGTGGAAGTCCGCCACGCAAGGTTGTTGTGTTGGGAGCTGCTGGGGGTATCGGGCAGCCATTGGCTCTTCTGATGAAACTCAATCCTCTGGTGTCAAAGTTGGCGCTCTATGATATCGCTGGCACTCCAGGTGTGGCTGCAGATGTCGGCCACATCAACAGCCGTGCTGAGGTGGGTTCCTCTTTTCCTACCGCATTTTTTTCGTTCTCTGTATGCTGGATCTGTTCTCTCTGCAAACGATAGAGATGTTTTGATTTTAGTTTCAAGGGATCTCCATTGGGATCGATCGTACGACGACCCACTTGGTAGGATCTACTTTTCGTTAGTGTTTTACCTGTTATTAGTTCTTTGATTTTACGTTTCTGATATTGTCCATGGTCAGATAATTTATTTATTTTGGTAAGCGCCTATTTTTAAAAAGGAACCAGGCCTTATACCAGGCTTAGACTCCACTGCTATAACCTGTCAAGGTCTCTGGGATTCTTCGAATGTGGAATTTATTCTTTTGGCCACATTTTTGCAGGAAATATGCCTTCCGGGGCTTTTGAACGTGGGTTTGAGCCCTGAAAGCGCAGTGATTTAATTTCTTAAACACAACCCAATTCACGTTAATGGTCAACTCAATTCACTTTCATGGTCAGTTTGTAAATGTGTTTGTGCATATTTTGATTGATGAAAAAAAGCACCTAGATATTTATTTCGTGGAAATCCATGGCTGCATCATGTGCACCTACTCGATTAGGGTTTTTAATTTTATGGATCTAGGTGACATTTGGCTCAACAATCCATTGAAGCAACGCCCATCGCATTGTCATTCTAAAACGATTGTAATGTACACCGTGAATATTGGATTTGACTATACCTGACATTCTTTGGGCCATTTCAAAAGAGGAAGATATTGAGGGCTACATTATTATTATTTTTGATTGTTTTCTTGTTGGCAAATGTCTTTCTGTTAACATAGTGGGTTTTGCCCTCATTGTAGATGCTACAAACATAGAATCTCTATTCCACCAATTTCATGCAGGATTTGCTCCTGATCTTGTCTGTTGAATCTCAATATGGTAGTTAACTCCGATGGTGAGATAATGCCGCAACATACTTCTAAGAGGGCACTAAAAGTGCTATGATTTAACTACTTGACTACAATCTGCCTGACATTTATGGCTAGATTGAAATTTGGGCTGTGCTTATTATTATTATTAGCAGTAGTAGTATTTGCTATTGATAGGAGAAGGTTGAAATTGAGGTTGGGCTCACTATTATTGTTTTTGTTTGGTCAAGGCCTTTTGACTGGCGTGGGTGAAACACCTTAATTGCATCTATTCATCAAAGTCACGCATGACTTGCAGATGGGCTCATCTGTGCAAACCTCAATAGCACAGGGGTCATCATTAACAACACCTCTGCATTATAATTGAACTGGTGTTTATCACGTTAACCCGACTTCATATTTTGGAATGACATGGGCAGCCGCATTATCATGGGAATATGCCTCCTGGGTTTTGAACCTGGGTCATCCTCATGACAAGCACCCTACAACTTGCCACTAAACCACAGCCCAATGGACGAGGTAGTTCATATTTTTTTGATGAAAAGTGCATCTATATTTTTAGCAAAATCCACGGTTGGATCATATGCCTCTGCTTAATAGGACTTTTTGATCTGATGGATCTAAGTCATACTTGGCCTAATGACTACTTAGAAGTTAGAATAGTCTCATTGCATTGTCAATTTGTTATTTTGTGAGGATTGAATTGATGACCCTCTGCATATTGGATTTGCCTCTATATCCAACCTTTTTGGGGTCGTTTAGATTTGCCTCTTTATCCATGAGTAGATTAAATCAAAATAGTCTTCGCAGCGTAAATTAAACTAAGGTTGAATAAACTCCCTAAAGTGGCTTGTGAGATGCTAATTATTTATCACAGCATCACTTTTATACCTGGATTGGATAAGACTATACCCTGATTGAAATGTCGTATACCTGGATTGGACAAGATTATACCCTGATTGAAACGTGGGTTGGTATAGGTCTTCAATCTCCTACGAGCATAATCATTGCTTTTGGTGCTCTATCTCCTCGGTAAAAGCCAAAAGGTGGATTTTACTATAGAATACAAATAATCCTATTATTGTTCACTATGAGGAGGACATACCATTGCTTGGGTCATGGAACAAGGATAACAAGTTTTACTTCTTTTGGAACTTTGCGATAATAATTTCTTTTCTTATTTTTTGGTCTACATATTTATCATTTAATTTGGTACTGCCATATTGATTTTATCATGCTTGTGTCACGACCTTGTCAGTAATTCACAGCAGTGTGACCTGGGTGCAGGTTGCAGGATATATGGGATAGGAACAACTTGGCATGGCATTGGAGAATGCAGATGTTGTGATCATTCCTGCTGGTGTGCCTCGAAAACCTGGCATGACCCGTGATGATCTCTTCAACATCAATGCAGGGATTGTTAAATCTCTTTGCTCTGCAATTGCAAAATACTGCCCAGAGGTAAGTTGTCATGATTTATGATCTTCTTTGAAGTTTTTGTTTTCATGCGATTTTCTTATTGACTATTTCATAGGAATAAGCATGACGTTCATTGTAAGTTGCTTTGTCGAAGGCTTTGTATGTTTGAGATCTATAGAGATGGCAATATATACAAATACATATTTGCAAGAATCTTTAAGCAAGTTGTTGATCTATATTTACATACTGTTCTTGTATATAATCAATTCTACTGGAGAGGTTAACGAAGCTTGAAGACTTCTTTGAGTCAAACGAATAGGTGATTGACTCATTATTGACTCTTTATTTAGACAAATTGCAGCTAACTTTTGCCAATAAGAAGGAAATACTAATTGAAATGAACTTAAGAGTAATTAGTTGTGTAGTCCAATGCAAGTTTGCAACCACTGTTAAAGCCCTGTTATTCTTGTTTCTCCTCTTGTAGTTAGTAACTTAGCTTTTGGACTTTTGAGAAAATTGGCATATGAATATCAATATAAAAAATATCCTTGGTCTTCTATTTAACTGTGCACAAATCCACTTGATCACGAGGTATCCTCTATAACATTATATATTACATACAATCAGTATGTACTACCATTAGTGTGGCAAGTTAATAGATAAAGAAGTATGTTTCACAATTATTTGTTTTGTTCATGTACTGGTGTGTGTGTACAGTATGTATAGTATATTGTTACATATTATATAGATAGAGATATGGAGAGGGGGGAGAGTGTACTGGATAATGTTTTCCTTCTATCAGGAATGGTATATTTGGATTCAAGAGATCATCTAGAATTGGTTTTTATGGCATTGCTGAGGACTTGATATCCATGGCAGGCAATTGTAAATATGATCAACAATCTTGTAAATTCTACTGTACCAATAGCTGCTGAGGTTTTTAAGAAGGCAGGGACCTATAATGAAAAGAAACTCTTTGGTGTTACTACTCTTGATGTTGTCCGCGCAAAGACGTTCTATGCTTCAAAAGCAGGAGTTCCTGTTGAAGGTATTTAAAATTCTGGCTTGTTATGCTTAGCTACTCTCAAATATTTAGTATTCTGTAAAATATTTTTACTTTTTATAATTTAATCATGAAATATGCATCCTGGGCAAACATGCCAGGCACTTCTCCTCATTTCAAGGATGGTATCATAGGGCTCAAGGCCATCAGAAATATAGTCAGCTCAAGATGTCACTTGAGGGAATTGAACCCGGGTGGGAAGGATAACAGTCTTTGCACACAACCATCTGGGCTAGACCCAATACATGATATGCTGCAGGATCTTACCAACATCATGCTTTTTTTAACATTAGATACAATTCTCAGTTTTATGTTTGTTGTTGATGTCATCCTATGCTGTCTGCAGAAGTTGATGTTCCTGTTGTAGGTGGACATGCGGGTGTTACAATTCTTCCACTTTTTTCACATGTATATGACTTTGTTGGATCCTCATCTTGAGTTTGTTCTTTACTCTTGGATATTAGAAGATTAATTTATCAAAGATAAAATGAGATCATAATTACCTACCCTTCAATACAGTTAAAAAGGGAACTAACACTTTTTTGTTTTGATAATTTTTTTTAGGCAACACCAAAGCCAAACTCTGTATTGTCTAAGGAGGACATTAAAGCCTTGACAAAGCGCACACAGGATGGAGGAACTGAAGTTGTTGAAGCAAAAGCAGGGAAAGGTTCAGCCACACTGTCTATGGTGTAAGTTTATGTTTTGGTCCTCTATAGTGGCTAATATGCATTCATATCTTTTGAATGTTTTTTTATTCTTATGTGACTGTCTAGAGTGCTGAATTTTTCATCTTGATGCAGTAGTTGGAGTCAGATAATCTTATCATGGTGTGTGCTTCATGATTTCATGCTTGGCATGCAACATGATTTCATGCTTGATAAGTACCTAATCTGAGATTCACTGTCAGTGAGAATATGGCATGAAGGAGCTTCTTTCTCTTTATCTGAATCTTGTACTTCATACATTTCATGTCTCAAATATTTTGCCTTAAGCTTAGGTACTTATCCTACATGAAATCATGTAGCATGCATGTCTCAAATCTTTTCCCTTAGGCTTTCTCATTTGTGTGAAACTCAGCGGGTGCTTTTAACCTGTGAGGTTTGACCGATGGATTGTTGCGTTTCATTTACCTTAGTTTGATTGAAATGTTCAGAGTTAATCTAGATTCTGCATGCAAAGATCCTTCCCTAAGAAAAGCCATGAGTCTCTTCAAGGATGTTATTCCTTCTTAAACATAAGATATGTCAAATGGATCCCGCAAAAGTTGTGTGCTTGATGATGGGTAAATCTGGGTATGAGATTTACAAATTTGCACTTACATGTATGCCTGTGGTTGCAATTCACAGATAGGCGCATAGCATCCATTCATTACCTCATCTTGAGCATTTGAGCATGGTTCATGCAAAAAACATTGCTGGTCAGTTAAATCCATTAGTTGAAAACTTGGAAGTGAAGAGTAGTGTTGTAGTCTTCTCTATGTTGATGAATGCTTTTTGAGACTTCAAAATGTTTAGACATGCAATTCCTTTTTCATCTTGCTCCTGTGTTCTCAAATTTTTTTTTTTCTACTGTTTTTTAAGGCCAAATATAAACCATGGGATATATATTTTTCCTACCGCGTTTTTTTCGTTCTCTGTATGGTGGATCTGTTCTCTCTGCGAACGATAGAGATGTTTTGATTTTAGTTTCAAGGGATCTCCATTGGGATCGATCGTACGACGACCCACTTGGTAGGATCTACTTTTCGTTAGTGTTTTACCTGTTATTAGTTCTTTGATTTTACGTTTCTGATATTGTCCATGGTCAGATAATTTATTTATTTTGGTAAGCGCCTATTTTTTTAAAGGAACCAGGCCTTATACCAGGCTTAGACTCCACTGCTATAACCTGTCAAGGTCTCTGGGATTCTTCGAATGTGGAATTTATTCTTTTGGCCACATTTTTGCAGGAAATATGCCTTCCGGGGCTTTTGAACGTGGGTTTGAGCCCTGAAAGCGCAATGATTTAATTTCTTAAACACAACCCAATTCACGTTAATGGTCAACTCAATTCACTTTCATGGTCAGTTTGTAAATGTGTTTGTGCATATTTTGATTGATGAAAAAAGCACCTAGATATTTATTTCGTGGAAATCCATGGCTGCATCATGTGCACCTACTCGATTAGGGTTTTTAATTTTATGGATCTAGGTGACATTTGGCCCAACAATCCATTGAAGCAACGGCCATCGCATTGTCATTCTAAAACGATTGTATTGTACACCGTGAATATTGGATTTGACTATACCTGACATTCTTTGGGCCATTTCAAAAGAGGCAGATATTGAGGGCTACATTATTATTATTTTCGATTGTTTTCTTGTTGGCAAATGTCTTTCTGTTAACATAGTGGTTTTTGCCCTCATTGTAGATGCTACAAACATAGAATCTCTATTCCACCAATTTCATGCAGGATTTGCACCAGATCTTGTCTGTTGAATCTCAATATGGTAGTTAACTCCGATGGTGAGATAATGCCGCAACATACTTCTAAGAGGGCACTGAAAGTGCTATGATTTAACTACTTGACTACAATCTGCCTGACATTTATGGCTAGATTGAAATTTGGGCTGTGCTTATTATTATTATTAGCAGTAGTAGTATTTGCTATTGATAGGAGAAGGTTGAAATTGAGGTTGGGCTCACTATTATTGTTTTTGTTTGGTCAAGGCCTTTTGACTGGCGTGGGTGAAACACCTTAATTGCATCTATTCATCAAAGTCACGCATGACTTGCAGATGGGCTCATCTGTGCAAACCTCAATAGCACAGGGGTCATCATTAACAGCACCTCTGCATTATCATTGAACTGGTGTTTATCACGTTAACCCGACTTCATATTTTGGAATGACATGGGCAGCCGCATTATCATGGGAATATGCCTCCTGGGTTTTGAACCTGGGTCATCCTCATGACAAGCACCCTACAACTTGCCACTAAACCACAGCCCAATGGACGAGGTAGTTCATATTTTTTTGATGAAAAGTGCATCTATATTTTTAGCAGAATCCACGGCTAGATCATATGCCTCTCCTTAATAGGACTTTTTGATCTGATGGATCTAAGTCATACTTGGCCTAATGACTACTTAGAAGTTAGAATAGTCTCATTGCATTGTCAATTTGTTATTTTGTGAGGATTGAATTGATGACCCTCTGCATATTGGATTTGCCTCTATATCCAACCTTTTTGGGGTCGTTTAGATTTGCCTCTTTATCCATGAGTAGATTAAATCAAAATAGTCTTCGCAGCGTAAATTAAACTAAGGTTGAATAAACTCCCTAAAGTGGCTTGTGAGATGCTAATTATTTATCACAACATCACTTTTATACCTGGATTGGATAAGACTATACCCTGATTGAAATGTTGTATACCTGGATTGGACAAGATTATACCCTGATTGAAACGTGGGTTGGTATAGGTCTTCAATCTCCTACGAGCATAATCATTGCTTTTGGTGCTCTATCTCCTCGGTAAAAGCCAAAAGGTGGATTTTACTATAGAATACAAATAATCCTATTCTTGTTCACTATGAGGAGGACATACCATTGCTTGGGTCATGGAACAAGGATAACAAGTTTTACTTCTTTTGGAACTTTGCGATAATAATTTCTTTTCTTATTTTTTGGTCTACATATTTATCATTTAATTTGGTACTGCCATATTGATTTTATCATGCTTGTGTCACGACCTTGTCAGTAATTCACAGCAGTGTGACCTGGGTGCAGGTTGCAGGATATATGGGAGAGGAACAACTTGGCACGGCATTGGAGAATGCGGATGTTGTGATCATTCCTGCTGGTGTGCCTCGAAAACCTGGCATGACCCGTGATGATCTCTTCAACATCAATGCAGGGATTGTTAAATCTCTTTGCTCTGCAATTGCAAAATACTGCCCAGAGGTAAGTTGTCATGATTTATGATCTTCTTTGAAGTTTTTATTTTCATGCGATTTTCTTATTGACTATTTCATAGGAATAAGCATGACGTTCATTGTAAGTTGCTTTGTCGAAGGCTTTGTATGTTTGAGATCTATAGAGATGGCAATATATACAAATACATATTTGCAAGAATCTTTAAGCAAGTTGTTGATCTAGATTTACATACTGTTCTTGTATATAATCAATTTTACTGGAGAGGTTAACGAAGCTTGAAGACTTCTTTGAGTCAAACGAATAGGTGATTGACTCATTATTGACTCTTTATTTAGACAAATTGCAGCTAACTTTTGCCCATAAGAAGGAAATACTAATTGAAATGAACTTAAGAGTAATTAGCTATGTAGTCCAATGCAAGTTTGCAGCCACTGTTAAAGCCCTGTTATTCTTGTTTCTCCTCTTGTAGTTAGTAACTTAGCTTTTGGACTTTTGAGAAAATTGGCATATGAATATCAATATAAAAAATATCCTTGGTCTTCTATTTAACTGTTCACAAATCCACTTGATCACGAGGTATCCTCTATAACATTATATATTACATACAATCAGTATGTACTACCATTAGTGTGGCAAGTTAATAGATAAAGAAGTATGTTTCACAATTATTTGTTTTGTTCATGTACTGGTGTGTGTGTATAGTATGTATAGTATATTGTTACATATTATATAGATAGAGATATGGAGAGGGGGGAGAGTGTACTGGATAATGTTTTCCTTCTATTAGGAATGGTATATTTGGATTCAAGAAATCATCTAGAATTGGTTTTTATGGCATTGCTGAGGACTTGATATCCATGGCAGGCAATTGTAAATATGATCAGCAATCCTGTAAATTCTACTGTACCAATAGCTGCTGAGGTTTTTAAGAAGGCAGGGACCTATAATGAAAAGAAACTCTTTGGTGTTACTACTCTTGATGTTGTCCGTGCAAAGACGTTCTATGCTTCAAAAGCAGGAGTTCCTGTTGAAGGTATTTAAAATTCTGGCTTGTTATGCTTAGCTACTCTCAAATATTTAGTATTCTGTAAAATATTTTTATTTTTTATAATTTAATCATGAAATATGCATCCTGGGCAAACATGCCAGGCACTTCTCCTCATTTCAAGGATGGTATCATAGGGCTCAAGGCCATCATAAATATAGTCAGCTCAAGATGTCACTTGAGGGAATTGAACCCGGGTGGGAAGGATAACAGTCTTTGCACACAACCATCTGGGCTAGACCCAATACATGATATGCTGCAGAATCTTACCAACATCATGCTTTTTTTAACATTAGATACAATTCTCAGTTTTATGTTTGTTGTTGATGTCATCCTATGCTGTCTGCAGAAGTTGATGTTCCTGTTGTAGGTGGACATGCGGGTGTTACAATTCTTCCACTTTTTTCACATGTATATGACTTTGTTGGATCCTCATCTTGAGTTTGTTCTTTACTCTTGGATATTAGAAGATTAATTTATCAAAGATAAAATGAGATCATAATTACCTACCCTTCAATACAGTTAAAAAGGGAACATACACTTTTTTGTTTTGATAATTTTTTTTAGGCAACACCAAAGCCAAACTCTGTATTATCTGAGGAGGACATTAAAGCCTTGACAAAGCGCACACAGGATGGAGGAACTGAAGTTGTTGAAGCAAAAGCAGGGAAAGGTTCAGCCACACTGTCTACGGCGTAAGTTTATGTTTTGGTCCTCTATAGTGGCTAATATGCATTCATATCTTTTGAATGTTTTTTTATTCTTATGTGACTGTCTAGAGTGCTGAATTTTTCATCTTGATGCAGTAGTTGGAGTCAGATAATCTTATCATGGTGTGTGCTTCATGATTTCATGCTTGGAATGCAACATGATTTCATGCTTGATAAGTACCTAATATGAGATTCACTGTCAGTGAGAATATGGCATGAAGGAGCTTCTTTCTCTTTATCTGAATCTTGTACTTCATACATTTGCATGTCTCAAATCTTTTGCCTTAAGCTTAGGTACTTATCCTACATGAAATCATGTAGCATGCATGTCTCAAATCTTTTCCCTTAGGCTTTATCATTTGTGTGAAACTCAGCGGGTGCTTTTAACCTGTGAGGTTTGACCGATGGATTGTTGCCTTTCATTTACCTTAGTTTGATTGAAATGTTCAGAGTTAATCTAGATTCTGCATGCAAAGATCCTTCCCTAAGAAAAGCCATGAGTCTCTTCAAGGATGTTATTCCTTCTTAAACATAAGATATGTCAAATGGATCCCGCAAAAGTTGTGTGCTTGATGATGGGTAAATCTGGGTATGAGATTTACAAATTTGCACTTACATGTATGCCTGTGGTTGCAATTCACAGATAGGCGCATAACATCCATTCATTACCTCATCTTGAGCATTTGAGCATGGTTCATGCAAAAAACATTGCTGGTCAGTTAAATCCATTAGTTGAAAACTTGGAAGTGAAGAGTAGTGTTGTAGTCTTCTCTATGTTGATGAATGCTTTTTGAGACTTCAAAATGTTTAGACATGCAATTCCTTTTTCATCTTGCTCCTGTGTTCTCAATTTTTGTTTTTCTACTGTTTTTTAAGGCCAAATATAAACCATGGGATATATATTTTTACCCCGAAGACCTCCAAATCATTTGGAAAAGGAGGTGCTGCAGCAAAAGAGATGGGTTGAATTTGTTCCTTGGATGGACTCTATGGTATGTAATCTTAGTTGGATTTCCAATATACTTTTAAACCATATTTTCATTTTATTTTTTAGTACTATTAGATATTATATCTTACCTCATTTTATGGTTAACATTGTATAACAAAAACATGCGTTGTGTTATGTAATTAATACTAACATGTAATATTGATTTTTTTTGTCAGAATGCTATAGGTAATGATTGCCAAGACGATGATCCAAATTATGTTCAACATATATCAGGAGATGATGAGGATGAGGATGAGGATGATGGTGGTGAAGGAGGAGATGATGATGATAGTTGCGGTGTTGGTGATGATGTGGATCAGAGTAATGAGGATGGTCAAGATGATCATGAGGATGATCTTGGTGGTGGTAGCTAGGCATGCACATGCATTGTTTTTTATGAAGAAGTTATTGTGTAGAATGACATTGTTATGTTTAGAAGGGTGTTGTGAATTTACCCTATATCAATGAGACATTTTGATTTTGTAATCATACGATGAGTTTGATTTATGTATGTTGTTAATTTATCGTAACGATATTCATGAAATATTTTGATTTGTTAATCATATTTGAATTTTAGTTGTTTTGATTAAAAATAATACTGATTTTATTAGTATTATGTTGCTATTTTATACATGTTTTGAAAATTGTTAATGACACATTGTTATTTTTTTGGATGGATGTTGTCAATTTCTCTTAAATTTCTTTACAAATGATTTTGAATTGTGATATCTGTTTTAATGATATTTAGAAACTATCATATATTTCACTATGAATCTATAAAGGGGGTCATATATGTAAAGAAAAATATACTCTATATAAGAAGTCAAATGCGGATGTAACCATGGATTCAAAATTGAAAGTAAAATTGGATGTTAAACTAGGAATTAATACAAAATGCAAACAATTGACATACAAAGTGTTTTAAATTAGAAGTGAAAAATTGTGCAATAGTTGACACAAAGAAGGGAACAAAACATGGCATACAAAAGGATATCAAATTGGGCAAAAACAAGGACACATAAATGGGCACCAAATTAGATGCAAAAAAAGACAACAACTAGATGTAAAATAAGATGCAAAGTTGAGCGTTAAAAAGAAACAAAAAACGTTACAAATTAATATGCCAAATGATGATGCAAATAATGGTGTAAATTTGGGATGCAAACTTGGGTGCAAAAAAGGAAAAAAAAAAGATGTAAGAAAAGACATAAAACAAGATGCAAAATGGGGCTGAAAAAAGGTGAAACCAAGGATGCCATATTGGATGTAAAAAATGATTCCTAATCACATGCAAATTTAGGCTCGAACTCAGACACAAAATTATATGCAAATGTGGACACAAAATGAGGCAAAAAAAGATGCAAATTTGGATGGTGAAAACGATGTAAAACTAGACACCAAAAAAATGCAAAATTGGATGAAAAAGTCGGTGTAAATAATGGTGCAACATTGGACACAAGTAGACACAAAAAAATGGTGCAAAAAGGGGCATAAAATAGCTTAAAATTGGATGCAAAACATGGTGCAAAAACAAATACAAAAGTAGATGTAAAAAATGGCTCTAAATTGAATGTACCATTAGACACAAAATAAGATGCAAAGGTGGACACAACACATGACTCAACATAAGATGCAAATATAAATGCAAATTTCGATGCTCAAAATGATGTAACATTAGATGCAAGAGATGGTGTTAAAATGATGCAAAATTGGATGAAATAAATGACGCAAAATATGGTGCAAAATGAGATGGGAAAAATGGAGACAAATCAAACGTAAATGTGGATGTAAAAAATGGTCCAAAAAAATATGCAAAAATGGGCACAAAAATGGATGCAAAATTTGGTGCTAAATCAAATTCAACACATGGTGCAAAGATAGGCACCAAAGTTGGTGCAAAAATAGAAGCAAAAACTAGTGTAAGACTAGATACAAAACCTGGCGTAAGACTAGATGCAAAAACTGACACAAAATGGATGCATAAAAAGACGTTAAATTGGATTCAAAATACAGTGTAAACTTGATGCAAATGATGGTGCAAAAATGGAAGCAAAGAATGACACAAAATAGGAAGCAAAAGAGAATGAAAAATAGATGCAAAAAATGACACAAAACTAGAAGCAAAACCTGTCATAAAATAAGATGCAAATCTTGGTTCAAAATTTGACGCAAAAAATGATGCATAGTTTGGTGTAAAAAATGATGCGAAATCTAGCGTGAAAAGGGATGCAAAATCAGGTGCAAAAAAGGATGCTTTAAAAATTGTACAATAGAGCCAGATTTAGCGCTAGGTTGCTCATCACAATTACAAAAAAAATGCACTAAAATCTGGCACTAAATCTGGCGCAAATCGCTGGTTTTGTTGTAGTGGTCTTAGGGGAATATAATTGACAATTAGGACAATGTTTGACTTCCTAAATGTAATCGCTAAAGAGATAAGGCCAAAGTTATCTGAAATGCATGATTTTCTGGGTAGTAGCCATTCCATAGATATGACCACCATAAGCGTTGTTGTGACAGGCTTTGAGAACTTTCTCATCTTCAGCATGGGTGAGACAATGACAAAGAATAGTGTCAACACCACGATGATACAATCATCACCGATGAGGAGATATCGAGGAGATTGATGTCAAATACATCGTCGATCATCGCAATTAATATGGGGGGCAAATTTATGGGTTTGTAAATAGGTAAATATATCACTATATGAAGGACCATTCGAGGTTATAATGAACAAGTGTTCATCTGGAAGGTTTTCATTTACCGACGGATCTGGCACACCAATAGGAAATTCAGAAATGAACTCATCAAGGGCTAAAGCTTTCTTACTCTTGGGAGTGACAAATTCCAAATCAAATTCCTGGAGGATAAGTATCGAGAAGGAATAAATATCAAGAAGGAATACTTCCCATTGATGATCTTCTAACTCAACAAGAAGACCATGGGGTTGGAATTAGTCACAACCTTGGTGGTATGTGTGAGGATATAATGATGTAGTTTTTAGATAGATAACAGAACAACCAGAGCCAACTTTTCTTCATGATTATAGGACATAGTGGGGCCATTAAGGTATTTACTGACACAATAAATAACATGTTTGTTTCCAAATCTATATTTTTGAATTAATACTCTGACAACTGAATAGGTGGAAGCTGAGATATACAAGATGAAATCCCTCTCAAAGTTAGGTTGGATGATCACGGGAGCGGAAGTGAGAGCCCATTTAAGGGAATGAAAAGGCTATTGAGCTTGATCATCCCAAAAAAATGAAATGTTAGAGTGAAGGAGGATAAGAAACCAATGACTAGTAGTGGCATAGTTCAGAACAAATCAAAAAAGGAAGTTGGCTTTACCTTGGAGGATTTCTAGCTGGCGAAGGGTGCGAGGAGAAGGAAGTTCAAGAATGGCTTGAACTTTGAGAGGGTCAAGAGTGATACCATGTTTGGACATAATGAAACCAAAAATACTAATGACAGGAACACAAAAGACACACTTAATGAGATTGATATGAATGTTATACTTGCAACATCAGAGGAAGATGGTGCGCAAATCATCAAGGTGTTGCGAACAGAACTTGGAGCGAGTAGTGAGATCATTTAGATATGAAAGGATAATGTGAGCTAGGTCATGAAAAAAATAGGACATGGGATTCTGAAAAGGGGCCCTAGTATTCTTTAAACTGAAAGGCATGACCTTATAAGAAAAGGTTCCCCATGGACTAGTAAATGAGGTTTTAAGTTGATTGACAAAGTGGATATGAATCTGATTGTACCCTGAGAATCCATCCATAAAGGAAAGGACCTCATGTCCCACACACCTGTAAATGATTTGGTCTTTGAAAGGTGTGGGGAATTTGCCTTTGGGACAAGATTTATTTATATCTCGAAAGTCCATATAGACGCGAATGGTGCCTTGTTTCTTTAGAACGAGAACAGGATTGGACACCCATATGGTGTATTCAGTGGGATAAATGAAACCAACCTACTTGAGATTATTGATTTTAGCTTTAATAACATCATGCTTGGAAGGATGGATATGCCTTTGTTTATGAAAAATGGGAATGGAATCGAGCCATGTGTCGATATGATGTTCAATAATGGCGGGATCAAGTCTAGGCATCTCAAAATAAGACCAAGTGAAAACATCATGGAATTCTTTGAATAACTTGGTGTAAGATTCAATTTGTTCCGGGGTGCATTGTGTCCCCAAATTGATATTTACTTCAACCCTTGGTTTATTCAAAATGTTAAATATTGATGGTAGGGGAAATGTTAGCCATATTTCTTTCTTTGAAAGATTCTGGTGTAGGAATGGGGTTTTTGAACCAATCAACCTCACCATGGATGACGTCTTTGGACTCCATAACATATTGGTCATGGGTTTATTGTGGAAGGAAGTATGCATGATGGTGCATATCAACCTAACGATAATCAGGGGTGGTCATGGCTTCCATGATGTCTTCATCAGAATGAAAAATGGGAGGACGGGAGGAAGAGGAACCACATGATGAAGAGGAACTACTTAAAGCATCTTCATGAGAGACAAGGGTCACATGTGCATCATTAGAAAGGTTGATGTGATGACTAGTAGATGTGATGTACCAATGTTGAGACCCAAGTGTCTTCTGAAGTAGGTTTGAAATAAGCACAATAGGAAACTTCTAAAGAGTCAAAATATATCAATCCCATGGATGACGATAGGTAGAGAATACAGGTGGAAGTATCTGTCATCTTGATATTAGGAGGTGGGATCACGATGGGTGGCTGAGAGACCTATCTTAGTGATGCATTGGGGCTAGGACCCATAGGTAGAGTGGAAGTAGAGTCACTACGAGCAACATATAACTCACGAATAAATTGAAGTGTATCACGAAAATCTTTGTGATGAGGACAACGATGGGAGTAATGTCCATACTTATCACACAAATAATAAGGGTGATTCATGCGTAAGGTTTTGTTTTTATTGGCGAACTCGTGTAAGGTAACATGGACCTCAGGAATGTTAGGGTTAGGAAAAAGATCAGAGACCACATTCTTAATATGAAATGGATCAAGACAATTATTGGTGGCATTCCCAACAACATTAGACAAAGCGCATGAAGGAGAAGGATTTGGTGGTTTAAGAGAAGTGCGAGTTGGTTGGGGTGCCTTGTCTTTGTTTCCCTTTTTTGGGATTTTTCCCCTCACCAGATGCTTTTGGAACTAGATTGGCTTCCTTTTGAGTTTTCTATGGAACTAAAGCAAATGAAGGGGTGGTTACAATGGGTTGAACCAGAGTCAAAGTTGTATAATATTAAAGTTGATCGAGAGGAGTGTTTACGGGAGGATCAATGTACCAAACTGGGATCCCCAAGGTGATGTTAGGAAGACTTAACATAGCCATTATATGGGTAGAAAATATTATTGGTGGAGGGGAAAATAAAGGTATATGACCATAGGGGTAATGACCTGGAAGAACTTCTCCTAGATGACTGAGACATGTGGGAAAATTTCTAGGTGGAAAGGACTGAGGGAGATACCAGTAGGAGGAAACCGGCCTGGAGGAATTATACCTGGAGGATGAGTTGAGTCTTGATAAAGAGATTGTGTAGGAGATGGCTACTAAGAAGGCATACTAGACCACTTTCTTGCAGCCCGTGATGATTGAAGCATGCAAACACTCGAAGAGTTAGGCTCAGAAGGAGTAGGCGTTGGGCCATAATAAGATGCAAGCAACGTGGTATCTTCATAGACCTTGAGGTAAACATTATTTAAGGAAGATGATGAGCCCTAGTATTACAAAAAGAATTTTGCAACTCCCAAGGCTACCAATTTAAATTATCAACCCGATGTTCGTACAAACTTAAGAGGTGTCAACACTGTATGTGCAACATGCAATGTGTCTTTCTTTCGTTGATATGATGTGATGAAGTGAATATCATGGAATCAAGCCTAAACTAATTACAGAAATGGAAATTATTATCTATTTGAAGGAATGGAAATGTTACTCTACTTTGCATAAATGTAAAGATTAACCTACTTGCATGAATGTAAATGTTATTCTCTTTGCAAAGTGTAAATGTTGCATCAAAAGGAAACCTAGTCTATGCAATAGAAATAACAATGTTGGAAACGGAAACCCTATCTTAGGATGTACTAAACAAAACCTAATAATGAAATCATTCTTCAATCAATGCATTCAAAATATATTTTGTCAATAGAGTTCATAATGTATTCCATGAAGTAATCATGAAAATCATGATTATTCTCTTGAAGTCATGAATTTGTCCACTGACCATAACTGTAGAGGTGAATTCCAATGGAGAAGAGGCATATTTTTTCACACTCCCCATCTTGTATCCTAAAGTGTTGAACTTTGTGGTGTTAACACCACAAATGATGGAAGTTGTCAATGTATTCACCATGAAGCATGTTTAGAAGCATCCTTGAAGAAAAGAAGAAGACTTGCCTTGAAAGAATTATGAAGAAACTTGTCAAAAACCTTTTTTTTTCAGGATCAACACATTTTTCATAACTAGTGACCCATGTTGGTCACTTGTTTCATCATACTCTCCTAGCACTTCCAGCACGTATTTTATCAGGAAAACCCATGCTGATCCTCTTCAGGCAATTTTTTCCAAAATGGAGGAGAAGCTTCTCTTACCAGAAGTCTCAAGAACAACGAGCTAGTTACAGGTGAATGAGGATTGGAACGAGAACTCCCATTCTTGGTCCTTGATCCTAATTTCATGGATATTTCCCTTGAGATGTGGAACTTCTCCCACCTTTCATGGATCCTTGGGTCCCTCTCCTTCCCTATAAATGAGATCCCTACTATCCACTAATGGTTGGCTATTCATTGGTTTCCTTCCTAGTGCTGAACTATGCCTAAATGCTACCCATTTTTCTAAGGAGAAAGGAGTGTTTGAAGGATAAGGCTAGGAATTTGAAACTCACCTAAAGGAGGATTTGAACATCAAGTCTTAAGTGGTTGTAATGCTCCCTTTACCATCTATTAATAATACATTATGTGTTTGCCTTCCATAAATGTGTTAATGATTGCTCATTTAGTATAATACTCCTTGACTTGTTACATGGTTTTGTTGATGGTGATGGACCCACCAACATGGCAAGGGGATCTTCCGGTAAGAAGTCCCAATTATACCTCAGACTGTTTGGTGTAGGAGTCCCAGCAGTGGGTTGTATGCTGATGCCTTGACCGCAATTTTGCACAGAGGCAAGTAAGATAACTCTGTCAGTAGCAAGGATGTGACCACTGAAGTGAGTCAAGGAAGGTGCATGAGAGGTTCTAACATAGGTGGGTTGAGATGAGTGTGACCCTTGGTAACCTGTAACAGTACTCAGCTGGGAAGGGAACACACAAGAGGAGAGACATCACAAGCTGGAAAGCAAGTCAGCTGGCAATCCAAAGTGATCGTTAAACCAACAATACATCTGCAACAAGATTCATATAATTGCATACAAAACAGTTCATACACAAATACGTAATTTAAAGAACATACATTACTAAAGCAACCAGAACAGTCCAACTACAATAACGACATATGCATGAAAACGTGTTGGCTCTTATTATATAAAGAAGTGTAAGTTCCAATCATACAATACATCCATGTAAACCCGCTATCCCCAATAGTGGAATGTTACAGCCACATCCGCTTGCTCCTCCAAAGAGATATACTAGCTTTGTGCAGTGGAGAAGTCAAGGCACATTACAATACTGTCCAAGCTCTCTCCAAGATAGTCTTATCAGAAGCTTGGCTGAACAAAAGCCTATACAATGAGTTATGAGGGACTAATTATAGCAAAGGGTGGGGTGGCCCTTGACATTCTCCTTTGTGACTGTTCAACTACCCTCATGACCCTTCACCTACTCTATGAATGTTACATCCACTATTGACACTTGACTTACACTTGACATGACTTAACATTACAATGCACATGTACCCATGTGAACACAACTGTCTTGAGCAAGCCAAGCTAGACATCACTCTCACTTAGACAACCATGGAAGTCCAACTCCTCAACATCTTCATGCTGATCGACAGTAGCATACTGATGCCAAGATCTGCAGTCCTTGATGGTGTCCATGTGTTCCGTGGTGACATATGTCTAAAACCTAACCCTTGCCTTGATAGCATCCGGGTATACTGCTCGGGCTCCTCTCTCCAACTCATCTGAAAGCATGCGCATCATTGTCTTCAAGGTGGCCGGACCAGAAACATACTTGTGCATGATGTCTACACTGATGGGAAAGTCTGGACTGGTGGCAATGTGCATCAACTCGTCGAAGTACGAGTCAAGCTCGAATCAGACCTATTTCTTTGTCTTTGTCTGGGTGAGAGTCCCAAGTGATGGGATCACATGTGTGCGCACCACAACATCCATACTCTTGAATACTCGTGCATGGGAAGCTTGTATGCTAGTGATGAACTGTGAGAGTTCTTCATAATTATGGATCTGACTCTAGATAAGTGCTTTCAGCTTGACCGCATTGACCCCCATCATATTAGGCAAGTGAAGTGGGGCTCCCTTGTACTTCATCATCCATGTTTGCATGTCAACAACAATAGCATGCAAGTTCATAAAGATATGTGCTCTTTTAGCACATCGTTGTTGCCATCTGTTGGGATGGATGATTGCCTTGTGCACGGTACCAAACTTGGAGTACAATGCTCGCATAACTTTGTCAAGGGATAATACTTCATCTAGTATTGCCTTCTTCAGTTTATCTCAGGTGGAAAGTGTCACCAAGTCTCCTCCTTTCTTGGTCATTTGTAGTTCCTTTTCCATTCACTCATTCTCAGCTATTAGGAAGTGAACACTTGAGCTAGTGGCTTTGGCATACACTCTTGTTACATCAGCCAAGGTAGTTGGATGTTTATGCACATCATTCATGATCACTCATTCCTCAACTTGCATACGAGACATATGATCCTCCGGAGTTGACACTCTACGAGACTGCACAACTCTATGTTGGGATTCATCAAACGAGATGTTGTGCATCTCTTCTTCCGGCTGATCACCAAGGATCTCAATGCCTTCTTGGTCCTTCGAGACTTGCTCATCATCTAGATGCATTGAAGTGGGTGAGTCTACCTCTTTCTGGTGAGGCATGAGATCAGTGTCCTGTTCCAACTCCTTTTGCTCCATGTCTGCATCCAGCTATTGAAGTGCTTTCTCTATCTCATGAGAAAATTCTTGCCCTTACGATGGTTCATCCTGTTCGCTTGATGCCAGCTATTCATATGAATCAACTACTTGTTTGGGTGTTGCTTCATCTGTTTCCACATGTTGCGCCCCCAGCTGTATCTTCTACTGTTGTGCTTCCCTCTCCTATTTGTGCAACTCTTGTTCCTTTCGGAGTTGCTCCCTCAGCTCATGCAACTCCCTCTCTACTTCTTCCATTCTCTTCTTGTCCTTCTGCCTTCACGCAATTCACTTGTCGCGTTGCTACCTCTTTGCCTCTATAGCCATAGATGCTTTCTCTACAAGTGGATCTACTCGAAACTTGCAACTTTTCTCCTCCTCCATGTGATTGACAATCTTCCTCTTACCTTTATCGCTCACTGGTATGCTTGCCTCTGTTGCCACTGCTGCTACTGTTGCTACTATTGTTGCTCTCCATGATGCTGCTTCATGTTGCTTCGCTGACCACTCCACAAAGAATCTGACTAGTTCATTGGGTCTGGAGAAACTGTAGCAATATCTCCATGGGTCCTCGGCCCAATGACATGCCCCATTGATCTAGTTGAACTGAACTCTCGTGCAGTGATCTTTCACAATGAAATGTGGGTTATATGGATTGTAGCTTCGGAGGTCGAATGGGTACTTCTTCATCAGTTCTTCTTCAACATCTACTTGCTTGATACTCTGGATCTCATATAACTCAATCTGCAACAAAAGCGCGGGCCAAGGTGCCTTCTTCTTATGATGCAGTCTAGCTATCAATCCCGACAAGATGTGATATGCTACTTCCTGCATGACAAGTATGTCCAAGGAAAACTTTGGTAGAACATGTGGAGGCTTCTCTGCAGTGAACATTCGGATGAAAGTGTCAGACGGTGAGGCATACCAATCTACAATGCCTATCAATGCCTCCATTGCTTCCTTTGACATGCAGGGTGGATCCTGTTCGAATATCATCTTGTACACTGGGGTGACAAAATTATCGGGCAATCGTGTGCTTACTCCTTTGAAGCTACATTCAGACAACAAGTTGAAATATGTGTTCACAACAGTCTCCCCTGGTGACCATGCCCACTCCAAAACTGGGAACTCTTGTCGGGCACAGACTACATCTAAGATGTAGGTAGACATGTAAATATTTGCATGCATACCTCCGGGTGATTGTCGAGCCTTCGTTACCTGTTCCTTCAGCTAATGAGCTAGTATGTCGGACCAGTTACATGGTTTTCCTTCTCTAGCCAATTGGTCCAGTGCAACCACCCAACTTAGTGGGAAGGTTTCCGCGCTTGCTTGGCCATACAGTTGACAAGAAAATATGATTAAGTATTGGTACACCTTCCTCAGTATCTTTGTCTTGTAGATCTAGCTGGGTGTCAACTTGAATCGAGCTGGCTCCTTTACCCAATTATTTAGAATGTCTCTGGAGTTAGCACTACTGTTGGGTAAGCTGAATGTAGTTTTCATGATAGTCACAGGCTCTGACATCTGATACATCTCATCATAATCTTATTCCCAGAAGGTCGCAAGCTTCGTCCCACTGACACTGGTCAAGTTCATCATCTCGAGCTCAGTGTGAGAGATGATCCAGTGTATCATGTTCGCACATGGGAATACGGGATATTTGCATGCAATCCGGTACAAGACAGACTTGTGAATGTTCACGTACACCTGACCATCTTCGAGGTGTTCCCCAAAAGTGTCTGCAAATGTTTCATTGACCTCTTTTCACTTCAGTTTGATGTCCTTGTCTAGATACAACTTTGTATTTTCATAGATCGGTAGACTAGAGGACACTTACTCAACTGCTGCTTCAGCTACATTTCCATCAGTGTCTTGGAAGCCATTAAGATATATGAACACCTAAAAGATCTAGAGACAAGAAACATGCATGGCAAGAAATTTGTCAGTGGAAACAAAGAAAATTCAGGGAACGACACAGCACATACCTGGGAAAATGATGGGCAAGATTACGCAATTTATTCTAGGAGGTTGGGTGACTGGCTGCTAGAACTACGTAAAAGGAAATCTGGGCTATCTCGGAGGTAGGACTAGTTATTGGATCTGTGCAATGCATAATCCAGACTGGCTGCTGGCTGTTGGGATTGCGCAATGCGCAACTCCAGCTGGGAGTGATTGCAGGCTCAGGGACTCGATTGCGCAATTTTCTGGGCCAATAGCCACTGCCCCTCAGAAATGCACAAAATATTCCTAGAGGGTAGTGTTGGGAAGACATGCATATTTCTGGAGAGGAAGGAAGAGCCCTCCTTCCTCAGATTGCGTAATGCAGTCTCAGTGAAGGCAAAGTCTGGGCCAAGGTTGGCTCGACTCATTGACAGGCAACTGAAAGAAAATAAGACAGTGAATGCATGGAAACACTAAGTGAAAGTAGAAGTGATTGACAGTACATGCAAAACATGAATTAAATATTCAGCAAACAAATCAACATGCATGTGGGTGAAATGATTCACCGGTTTGGCAAACGTTCATGCAAAATAGTTTCATGCATGCAACAGTAGTGAGATAGCAATGAAAACTGAAATAGAGATAGGAAAAGCTCATATACATGTAAATGACAGAAAGCATTCAGAGAAATCAAGCAAACAAGACTCACACAAACGAATACACAAAAAGCGACAGAAATGCTAAAAAAGACAAGTTGAGGCCACTTACCTGTGAATAGCTGAGCTGGATGTGTCAAAGAGTCTTGGATGTGCTGTGGGATGTTAGATCTCCAAGTTCGATGTGAAAGAATGAGCTCTGATGCATTGAATAAATAAGTTTGGGCTCATGACGCACATGCCACAAATCTAGGAAAAGGTGACACTTGGAGGGAAGTTTCTAAAACAACTTTGCATGTAACATTCGGCTGCTAAAAATAGCTCCCTGAATCATGGGATGCCTTTTTCATGTTGCCTTTTACTATTCCGGGAAAAATCAAGTCATGCATGCATGCAAATCAAGTTTCCTTGGTCCTGGGTGGAACTGGTCAACCAGACTGCTCATGCATGAAGCTGCTCAACTGCTTGAGAAAAATGCACATTTATGGCTGGGAGCTGGTCTGATTTCCCAGGAGGTTTGCACAATTTTTGGGCAGAGCAGCTAACTGCTGCCCAGATTTGCACAAATTCTGGGTTGAGCAGCCCTACTGGGGAAAATTGCGCAATTCCTGCTGGGAGTGTTGACTGGCAGAATTGCGCAATTCTGTGGCCTAGCAGGCTACCAGACATAATTGCACAATTTCTAGAGGGAAGGATGGTTTCCCTCTAGAAATGCACAATTTTCTTGGGGAAGTTGCTCAGCCTGCAGCTGGACCAAATCCGGGTGAACAACCTGTGAGGGGAATGCATCAAGTTGTGATCAACAGACTGCCTTTGTGCAAGAAAACGTTGAAGCTTGTGTAGTTGACGAAGAAAGACAAGGCGTTGTGAAAGGTTGGTAGGGATGCTCCAAAATGGTCTAAGGAAAAATTTTGGAGGGTGGTTGTAGCCGCTACAACAGGTTTATATTGGAATGAATTTTTCTATTTATGCATTTATTGTCTCCACGTGATCTTCCTTGTAGGTGTTTACCCATAACGATGAAGAGGAGATTGTACTTGGAAGAAAGATAATCAAGGACGACACCAATGGATGTTAGCATCAGAGTGAGGTAGGTCATCTATCCTCCTTTGTGTTTTTTGGTATAAACTAGGAAATTTTACATATATTTGTCTTCATTTGTTGCTAGATCCTCCGATAGGACTAGAGGGATCGTTTCTGTCCATAGAAAGGATTGTCTGCAAAAAAAAGGATTAAGAGGTATTTTGGTTTTACTCAATCATGGTTCAAAGCATAGAGGTCATTATTCAAACCTAAGGGAGAAAATCCAATATTTTGGAGCAAATCTGGTCAACTTTACACGTGCTACAAGAGTGTTACAAGACGTGCTATAGGAGGCCCTATTTTGCTACAAGAGGAGATAAATTGTCGAATTCCCAAGTAAATCAATTGAAAACAAAATGGAAATTTTTTTGTTATTAATTATGATTTATTAGGAATCCATTCCAAGTGGAATCACTCCAAAATACCCCTATTAACATGTGCTAAAAAACAACCTAAAATTACTATAAAAACTTGAAATTCAAGAACTAGTGAGCTAGGTAACCCACCAAATGCCTAACCTAATCAAGTGAAAATGATATGGGGTAATTTTTTTTATTAAATTGAATGTTTTTATGGCCTAATGAAAGTGTAATAAACTCAAATAATGAAGCTCATTAAGACGTTCTGAAAAATAACAGAAAATTACTACTATTTTGCTACAAGGGACTTCCAGAAATTCTAGATTCGTGAACTAGTAACCCAATCCAAGTAGCTTAATTATTAATATGAATTTTCAAAGATGTTATAAGGATGCATCATGCTTTTGACTTTGTAAAAACCCTAAAAAACAACTCACTTCAATCATTTAACCAATGTAACATACAACAAAAGAAACGTGAATAGTAAATGGACAAATAAGAGATGCAAGTGAAAAAGACATTCAAAGGACATAAATAATTATACAAGAGGGTTCTGAGGCTCTTGGGATGGCCAAGCCCAAGGAAACTCAGAGTCCTATGAATAAAACCAAGATTTAGAAACTAAAAATTGCACCAAACTTCATTATTTTAATCAATCCAAGTACATCCCTGCTAGAAATGAAAGTGGAGCTACTAAACAACAAGTTTTCTCCACAAGAAGACTACGAAATACATGCCTCTAGAGGAAAATTCGAATTTTTACTTATAAAAATTAATGGGGAATCATTCTCCTTGAAAAGAAGAATCTTTCCCCTCCAAAATCCCTCAAATAGTGGATTTGGTTCCCAACACTAGGAATTTGCATTAAAAGACAGGGAACACATTCCTAGATTTTCTCAATCACTACAGCTCCAAAATTTGTCAATAATTTCATGATATTTTGATAATTTAATAGCCAATATCGATCCTCCTGTAGCAAGTATCAAGTCCCTAGATTATATCCTCCTCCAAATCTTCATAATCTGCCTAATATTCTCAGAATATTCTAAAAAAATAAAACAATATTAGGCTCAAATATGCAATTATATCTAAACCTTCCTAATGAACATATTAAAGTTAAAATTATGTCATCGAAAGAAAAAAAGGGAAGTTTAATGTGTTGAAGGATGGTCAGATGGGCCTTAATTTATGCCTAATTTGGAGGCCCGTTATACCCCCCTCCTGAAAGTGTTGCTCATCCTTTGAGGAACTTAGTGATCTAATTGTGCCTCATTCATGGCCCTTGTGGCCTCCTTAACATCCCAAGCTACCTCAGAAGGAATTTTGGAAAATATTCTCTTGCTCCATCCTCCTCCTCTTCTTCTCTAGCTCCTTGTTCTGTAGATCCATCCTTTTCTCCAAGTTCTAATTAGGCTTGCGCTTGTGTCTTAAGAAAAGTATCCCTCTTAGTGTTTACAATGTTTTCCCATGATACAAGTTTTTGAAGATTCTCCACAACATATGTGATCATTAAAATCCTTGATAAGTCTGTGGACTCTCTTCAATTGAAACTAATTCCCCCATGGTTTGTCACTGTGATTTTTCAAAGTTTGGAAAACCAATACTCCCAATATTTCTCTTATATATCCCTCTTCAAATCTAGGGTAAAGTTTCTCAAAATCAGGATTTTTGTAGCTCTCTAGACTTTTTTGTAGCAAAATGTGTTCTCTTGTAGAAAATTTATCCCTTCTTGTAGTACCTTTGTTTCTCCTATAGTAGCTATGTTTTCTACTGTAGTTTGTGCTTTGAGCTGCTTAGTTGTGGTTTCTCTAGTGGTTTGCCTTATCATGTGTGTCAAAAATTTCTTCCCCTTTGGTTGAAACCTCCCCGCTATGATTCCTACTATTGTGTCCTTCAATTATTTGAAAGGAATTTCCAACATTTTTCTTTGAATAGTCTAGGGTGCACATGTAGACATAGGATGGTTGATGTTTTGTCAGAGAAAGAGAAGAATGATACCCCCTACCTCAATGAAACACTTCCTCTTCTCTTGTCTTTCCCCTCATATATAAGAAAAAAAAAATTCCAAATGAATTTACCTCTTTAGGTTTTTGCTACAAGGTACATGTAGCATGAAAATTTCACTATGAAATTGTATGGAAAGTGAGGAGGGAGGGTGCTACTTACCCTTTTTAGGATGACCCTCTCATGTTCACGGGTTTTTGTTTTTTTTTTGAAAAATCCTAGTTGATTTTATTCCTTTCGCCTCTTAATTTACCCTTGTAGCATATCTTCAAGGCTCCTATAGCATTCCAGGCCCTCCTGTAGCATTTCACACAATCTTGTAGCACATGCAAACTTGTCTTGTAGAAAATTGAGTGGCACCCTAGGTAGACTTTGGTAGCATCTAGCTTGTCCTTTTGTACCTTGATGAGTTTCTCCAACTATTTTTCGGGAATGAGTAATTGTGCAAGTGAATTTGAGCCTTGTACTTTTATTCAATTTTGTGGTAATGGCTTAGAGCACTTTGGTGACTTGGCCTTTGCGTGAATTTCCTCTTGTAACCGTTGTCCCCACTCCTTGAAATCATCACCCTTCTTAATTTTGCTTTTCCACATTGCATGAGTGAGGGAGTTAGATACACTTAACTGGTTGAGGGTGGCCGAGACTATTGACCCATACTTAGCTTATAAAACCTCATCTCTCATGAATTGATAACAAATTTCTAACTATAACATGCTCAAGATAGGAGGTGAATAATATTACATACATGTACCTACCTAATGGTTTCTGGAGAGGGATGCATGCTTTTGCTAAGCTGATGATTGATCCATGGTTCTACGGAGGTCTTAATTTCCTTGTTTTCCTTGTGCACAAGCCTTCACATGATGTAGTTGACTAATGGAACCTTTCTTTCTTGCAGGTATCTCTCTAGTTTTCGATATTCTATTGTTGGAGTGGATGGTTGACCTTACAACTGATTCTTAGGGATGGTGTGTCTTCCTCAAGCTTCAGGTGTGGCCATCCCTTCATTCTGGAGCAATAAGAATCCTTGCATCATGTTTTTTGATGAATCTGTGAAGGCTAGTACATGATTTTTTTTCCTCCTATAGCAGTCATTCATTATCTTCTTACAACCTCACACTACATTCAAGGGCTTGGAAAAATGATAGTGGGTTTCAGGGACAAGAATAACATCTTGAGAAGGTGTTGAAAGTTGTGGGAAAGGAAAAAAATATGAAGGCAACATCCTTTTTCTATGTTTTTTCTTGTGTGGTCAAAGGTGGAATCTTGGTGATGGATTTGGCTGAATGGAGTGGTGATTGTGGGGAAGGAATTTGAGTCGGCCTATCCCAAAATTTACCAAGGAAAATAGGACCTTTGGGTCTCTTTTTCCAAGTTGATCTCCCTCTTGTAACACTTCTAGTTGCCCCTATAGCATTTTTGGATAATCTCCTGTAACAAAATTGTTTTATCCATATCTCTCAAATCGTGGAATGTATTGACCTAATTTTTTTGAGTATTTTTCCATCGTCCTTATGCACCTCCTCATAAAACATCATGGCCAATGGATGCATTAATCTCAAGAAAAAATAAAAATGGTTGTAGATGATGGAGGTCAATTTCTCGAAAAGTGTGCACTGGAATTTGCTGAAAATCATTGAGCATATTACCATCATCCATATGCATCTCCCCATGAAACAAATAAGGCAATAGATGCATGGTTTTTGAGATATGGTAGAAATAATTTTCTACCCTGTGTATTTTTGCCTCTTGTAAAAACCCTCCTGTAGCATTTTAGGAAAATGAGGGAAATGAATAGGAAATACTTGGAAATGATGGGTGGATAATGGAAATGGATGAGGTCGATGAATTAACATGGCCTTGGTATTTTTGGAGCATCTAGGAAAAGGAGGAGAAAGCCCAAGTTTGACTTCCTTTGACTAGGTTTTTGATCAATTTTTTTCTTTTCGTGCTAAATTGTCCTTGTTGCTTGCAAAGTAGGGAAAATTTTAAGGATGGAAATTTATCTTAAAGTTTAGAAACCTTGGCGAATCCCACTAGTCCATAATATGAAATCTATAAAATGTTTGAAGATATTTTTATAAAAATATTCAAATTTATAATATTTTTATATAGTCTATATATAATTTTTTGGCGATTGTTAGGGTAAAATAATTTCATTCTATAAACTTTGGGCGAATATTTTTTACCAAAAAATGAAAATTAGCAAATCTTTTTTTTGGAAAAACTATAGAAAATTAGCCCATGGGCGAATATTAGCCCCTAAAATTTTCCCTGTTGCAAAGGTTGGAGAGAACCTGCATTCATTAGAGAAAGATACATGGAGCAAAGATTAATTTTTTTCATTTAAGCCTACTAGCTACCTTAATGAGGTTTTCAACTAGTACGTCCACCTAGGTGCCTCAAAGGAGATTTTCACTTATGATCTTTTAGTTTTCTCTTCTTTTTTTTCTCTTTTTCCAACCAATTGACCGCCTCATGGAGGTTTTCAATCAATGAGCCAATCTCAGGCACCTTAAAAGAGGTTTGCACCTAAGATTTTGTTATTTTCCTCTTATTTTTTATTTTTCCATTTATTTTTATTTTTTTCTATCTTATTTTACTTGAAAAAAATAAATTCTTTCAAGTATAGGAATACTTCCAATGGAGCCATGTTCACATCAAGATGATAGATAAACTCATGTGTATGCTTGAAATATATGCTTTGACATGTATTTGAATGTGAGATACCAACTGCTCTGACTGACATGAGATAATGAATGGTTGAAGAAGAGTGTGTTTTTACAAACTTTATGATTGTCTGGAACCATATTTCAATATAGTTGTGATGCCCTTGGTCCACTTGCACATTTGTATATCTTTATGTGTCCTATTCACCATGAGATTTAAATCTTCCTGTTTTTGTTGATTGTCCTCTTGAACACATGGAGGATCAGATGGTAAACATGAGGGAACTTACTCAATGTTTGATTTTGATGTCTGCTCTTCAATAAGTGTGGCCTGTTACACTAAAAAATGTCACCATGGCTATTTACAGTTAGTATGGCTCTATCAACAGTCATGCTATCCTCTTAGGCAAGTCTTATACCTCTGCTCTCCATGTCAAACTCCAAAAAGAGAGAAAGTCTTTATAAATGTATTTATCTCTGGGTACGCAGGTTCTCTCAACCTTACCTGCGGGTACGCACCCAATGTTCACAAAAGCTGCGTCCTTGGACGCTCTGTATGTAAAGGGGCAGGTGTGTCCCCCTGTAAAGGTCAAAATGCGCAAGTTTCATCTTTAAAAAGTTACTTGTGGTCATTTCTAGAGCATTCTAGAAGGTTGTTTGACGTGTATTGAGCGCCTCCAGATGGTTCATGTACCCCTACCAAAGAGGAACTTATCCCATCAATAAGGGAGCTATCCCATCCAAAGAGGGGATTATCCCATTGATGGTGGACCTGATTAACTTCCTCTTGAGCACTATAAATACAGGCATTGGGCCAGAAGGAAGGGAGGTTGGAAGCTAAACATTTCTAAGGGTAGATGCTGCAGGAATTAGGACTCCCATTTAGAAGCTTGTGAGGAGAGATTGCCATCTTTGCTTGTTCTATTTGGAAGTGGGTGAGCTTTATCAAAGTAAAGGAGAACTCTTGATGGACCCTGGGAGGGACTTGCACAACACCAAGGCTCAGGTTGTATTTGTTCCTTTTGTTACCTATTAATGCAAATGAGTCCATTCTTCTCAATAACTTGTTATTTATGAGTTGTTTCATGTACTCCTTGGTCTATGTGTTAAATATGTTTTATTCTATGAGATTATCAAGTGCTATTTAATCGTTTGATTGTTAGTGGATGCAGGTTTCAAAGTGAAGGAGGAGCTCATCCGGATCAGCGGAGCTGGACTGCTACAACAGCGTTGGACTACAGGTAGGATCTAAACACTTGATTTCTTATATAGTAAATGCATGTTTAGAGAAGGATTGCTCTTGTTTGTCTTGTTTGTCACTAGAGAGTCTTAGGCTCCTAGGGAGGTTGGTTGTGTCCGCACAATCGACTCTTTCCGCCTGACAAATTGGCGACTCCGCTGGGGACTCCATTGATGTGAAAGTCTTTTCCTTTGTATGCAACTTTGATCTGAGAAAAGTCATTTATTTTCTGGTTTTTGGCTCTGTGACTTTGTTTTTGGGTGGGTTAGCTTAGGGTTAGATTCATTTTAGTTTTTCTTGAATTTTCCAGTAGGACGCACCCTCTGAGTATTGCACAGTGCGTCCCTGGACGCACTGTCACTGTGTGCACAGAGCGGGCCCGCACCTGGCTTAACCAGTTGCTTGCATCCCCTGCTAAAATTTAAGAAAATTCCATTTTTTGCATTTCTTCTCTTAGATTTTGCTTTTTCTTAGTTTTTACTGCCCAGATCCATTAGTCTCTTGTCAAAGATCTTCACCTGAACTTGTTTTGATAGCATTGAGTGTTTTAGTGGATTTCATAGAAATTTAAGCCCTAGGGTTTGATTTTTGAGTAGGTCTTGTAGTGACTTTGGCGGTAGAAGTTGTCAAGCCTTAGATCTCTCTGTTTTGTCAGCATTCTTAGAAGTCAGACCTGTCATAAAGTCTACCTGTGAGAGCAACTTACCTTTGAGTTGTCTCTTTGGCAAATTTCGAAGTGCTTGTTGATTGAGTACTGAATTCCATTTTATAAAAAGAACAAAAAGATTTGAGTTTTGTTTTGACTAGTCTTTTGATTCTGCATTAGCTGGTCCTTGACTTGATTTTGGTCAAGTAAAACAACCTAGAATCATCCTTGTAGGCTTTTGCCTCGTTAGGTTTGCTTAGAGTAAATTTCTTTTTCATTTGCTTGTGAGTCAAGATTTCATAGATTTTATAGCTTTTGAGATTGATTTTCGTTAAAATAGATTTATATGCTGTATTAAATAAAAGAAAAAACCAAAACATCTCCTTTGAAAAGTTTTGTTTCAAGTAGCTTTGAAGAGTTTTGAAAGAAAAAGAGTTTTTCGTGCACGTAAGGAGTGGTCATGTTTGTATGCTTGAAAAGATAAAGAGAATTGTTTCTTTGATTGTCTTTACTAAGAAAGTTGTTTTCTATAAAATTTGCATTTCTCAACTCTCTTAGTTAGGAATTTCATTGAAAGAGAAAAGTAGCGTAAATCATCTTAGGTGCATCTTTGTAGTGGTTTGAGTCGAGTCTACACACCATTGGTTTCACTTCCGCTACCTTTCGTCTTTAAGAAAAACCATAAAATTAACGCTTAAAGTAAAATCAACGTAGTAACTTTTATTTACTAGGGCTCTGAAACACCAATTTAGATCAGGCTAGTGTCTTGGAGTAGGTGAGTAATTAACTCTCCAAGACAACAAAACCAAACAAGTAGCTTATCTTGTGATAGAATAAATCCAATTGTCTCATTTGTACTCTGGGAAAGCTCCTCTTAAAGGAGAAGCACGAGCTCGTGTCTGAACCAGTGAGGGGATCAATCCCCCCTCGTTGGGAACGACGCCAGACACGCACGTATTACAAACGGTAAACCTCGGATTAACCATTGTCGAGGAGCCAGGGGTCACTTGTCGGTAAACCTTGGATTATTGTCAAGGAACCGGCAAGGGGATTGAGCTTGATACTCTGCCCTTGCGTGCTGTCGGAGTGTAGACTGTTCCCCCAGGTGCATTTGTTGCGGTTGGTAACCTTAGTGACCATTATCTTTAGGATTCTACCGAGGTGACGGTGGAGGGAAGATCCCACTGTACCTGGAGCAGACGTCGACTAGACTCACTTGGATTTTCTGGGGGGTTCACTTCACTCGAGACGGTTAAAGTGGAGGAACTTGTGCCGGTCTATTCATTAAGCAGGTTGCCGGGGTAACTGTTCCACCCGCCACTTCTGTACTGAATCCGGCGATGTTGGGTTTCATCACCAACTAGCGTTTTCGGTCTGGAAGGCTACTGTTTGTGCTTGGTTTGACGCCCTAGATTCTTTAGGCATGTGATTCAAATTTGTTTGGTTCTTTAGAGACTTTAGGTGGTTTGATTTGAGATTTTACTTTGTTTTCGTGTGTAGTAGTTAAAAGTTTTTAGCTGTGGCGGAATTACCGAGACAGTCCCGTAGACTTCGGGGCCAGTCTCCTGAAGTTGTTTCTGTGGCCGAATTGTTGAGAAGATCCTGTAGACTTCGGGGTGAACCTCCTCGAGACGACCCCAGTAATTTAGAAGGTTTAAAAGTCCTTGTAACTCCTCCTAGTGGCAGTAGAGTAGGTTCACCTGAAGAAGGAAAATCTTCCTTGGTAGTCCATTCAGATTACCAAGGTTTAGAGACAGGTTATAATCCCGAAGCTGTTACAGTTTCTGAACTTGTTGGTAGTTTTTCGTCTGCTAGTGATACAGGCGAAGAACCTGAAATATCTGAACCTGTTACTCTGACTTCTAGTGTTCCAGATTCACCAAGAATAGAACGAGTTATCACCGAAAATCTTCCTACTGGTCTGATGGCTATTGAAGAACTTGCTCCAGAGGAAGAAATAGGCGTCTCTAACCTTGAAGATCAACTTACTATTGATCTAAGGGAGCGTGAATCTATCTTTTACAGTCCTCCTAGAAGTACTACTTGGTACCTTTCGTTTACCAATTATTTAGACAACTCAGGGGTAGGTTTTTCTACACCTCGTACTCCTTTTCCACCTGGAGGTATTTATACTCCTGTAAATATGTCTGGTCAGTCGTCCGTGTTTACTCAAAGTCCTGAATCTTTCTTACACGGCGGTCCTTCTGTTCCCACCGGGTATCAATCACTTTCTGGTACCTTTGCGGGGGCATCTCCTCAACCCATTGATCATGGGTTATTTGCTGGAAACAATGGTAATATACCATTGGGTGTAGGAGACATTTACATGATGTCAGGTTCAGTTCCCGTTTCCCAACCTCAAGGTGGCCAATTACCGCCTGGGGGGCAACCTCAGTTAACGCCTGGGGGGCAACCTCAAGGTACACAAATCGTGTCTGGGGGGCAACCTCAAGGTCAGTATGTACCTATGGTGCAATACATGCCTCAAGGTCAACCCCAGCCTCCATATGTACCCCAGGGTCAACCTCAGTATCAATATCAACCTCAAGGATGGCAACCTCAAGGATGGCAACCTCAAGGGTATCAACCCCAAGGGTATCAACCTCAAGGGTATCAACCTCAAGGTCAAGGTCAACCCCAGTATCCGTATTTACCTCAAGGTTATCAACCTCAAGGTCAATACTCGAGTCAAGGTTATCAACCACCTCAAGGTCAGTCATATGTTCCAGGTATGGGAACTGCACCTTTCAATTATCAATCCTATCCTCAATCCGGTTATGGATCTCAGTATCCTCAACCTGTTACGGGTCAATACCCCGGAATGTTAGTGTGGGATCCATCACAGGGTCAACAGGTGTTGCAGCCAAGTTTACAGTTGGTACCTCAAGCTGGACAACCCGTAGTTTCTAGTCCACCCCAGCAACCGCAACCTGTCTAGTCAAATGTTCAAACTTCTGTAACTTCGGTAGTTACTCAGCCGCCAATTGCACCTAGTACTCCATCTCAAACGGCTGCTGCAACTACCGCTACATCTGCCGCACTTACTTCTGGAGTATCGACAGCTCCGGTTTCTACTGTCTCTGTAACCACTCCTCAGACATCTTTACCGTTGTCCAGATCTACGATTCAAACCACGGTCCAGATGCCTACAGGTCAGCCTAGTATAAGTACGGTTGTCACTACTCAACCTCAATTTGTTCAACAACCGTACCAGGGACAGTACCAACCTGGGCAAACTGTCCAACAGCCAGTTTACCAGTATCAACCGTATCCTGGGTACACTTATCAACAACCTCAACAACCCCAGTACGGTCCGGTTAATCCTGGTTTTCCAGGAGGATATAATATCCCAAATGCGACTCCTGTTCCTAGTTATCCTGGATATCCTCCTCCTGGGACTGGTCTTGTGACCCAGAGTTTTAGAGATCCTAACCGGCAGTTACCGTTTATCGCAACTTTGGATTTACCAGACTTGACGCGCCTAACGAACGATCCAATTCAATATCTTCCGTTCTGGCCGCCAATGCCAAATAAGTTGCCCAGTGATATACCCAAGTTCGAAGGTAATTCTGGAGAGGATCCGTCCAATCATGTGATGACTTACCACCTCTGGTGTGCTTCAAATTCTATCTCGGATGATTCGATCTGCTTACGTCTTTTCCAGCGTACACTCATTGGTCTCACGGCCAAGTGGTACATTGAGTTACCACGGGCCTCTTTTTATAATTTTAGCCAGTTAGCTACCTCGTTCTTAACTCACTTTCAGTTGCCGGTCAGATACGATAACGGCACGGAGTTATTAACTTCACTAAAACAATCGACGTCCACGTATATTTCTGATCACATTCATGAGTGGAGACGTCGAAGGAGGCTAGTGAAAGTTTTTATCTCGGACCAAATCTTAGCTGAATGGTTTGTTAAATCATTATTACCGAAGATTACTGAAGATGTAGCTAAGGCCAGAGTAGTTACTGAGGAGCAAGTCATTGCTCAGGCGCAGTACCTTGACTTAGTTTACACTCAGTCGGGTACGTTACACGAGAAGATTCCAGATCTTCCAAAGTCGAATCAAATCGCTGCTGCGCCTTCGGGATCTCATGCCGCTGATGGTATGATTGGTATCGTGAATACAAAGAGCAAGAAGAAGTCTTCCAAGGCTTCAACTACTCCTATTATCACTTTGCCTGATTCCCCGACAGGAGAGTCTTCTCCCGAACTTTCCACCGATATTCATGCTGTAGAGTCATCTACGGCCAAATCAAAAAACGGTGGAAAGAAGAAAGGAAAGAAGAAGGCTAAAGCAGACAAGGCTCCGAAGGAGAAAACGGAAAAGTCGGAAACCAATGACGAAAAGCGCAAACCTCGATATCCTTGTCTTATTTGTGAAGAGGATCATTTTATGAGAGATTGCCCTCATCGGGCCGAGGTTGTGAAAATAGTCAAAGGTTCTCCCACTCCTGCTGTGTTAAAAGATCCATTTCCAAAGCAGGAAAGTAAGATGATAGGTTCTTCCTCGACTGCCAGTGAAGAACCCATTTTGATGATGTCTCATGTGAGGATTGCGACTCGATCGCAAGATTATGGTAGTAAGAATCCTGTTGATGGTAAAGAAGCAGAATCTTCTCACTCTAACCCATCAACCTCAGCTCCTGGTTCCGATCCACTACAGATCGAGAAACCTAACCCGGACCTAGTAATTAAACCGCCCGCCAAGGGTGTACTTCGAAGGTCTGCTTTCAATCCACATGCGAGAGCGGCCCAGAATTACAACATTGTTGAGGACTTAGCTGTTTCACCCTCAGCAATGTCGGCTTTAGAAGTGCTGCAATCATGCCCAGCACAACGAAAATTACTCTTGTCGGCTATCGGAGCTGTTGATGTTCAGGACCCGAACCTGATAATCTTCGATCTAGAAAGTAGTACACTGCGTCTCCCCCATCAAATGGCTTTCCAAATTCCAGTGATAGTCAAAAACAGGCCTATTCATCGGACTGTGATTGATGAGGGAGCTTCTACGTGTATTATGTCGATTCAATGTTGGAGATCGCTTGGTTCTCCTTCGTTGAACCAATCCCCGACCATCCTTAAGGCCTTCGATGGCCGTGGGTTCCGTCCGTTTGGTATTCTACAGGAATTGCCTATAGGGGTAGAAGGTAAAACCGTTAGTCTGGATGTGGAGGTGGTTGATGCCCCTCTAGACTACAACCTTCTTTTGGGTCGAAGTTGGTCATATGCTATGACAGCGGTCGTTTCATCGGTCTTCAGAGTAATAAAGTTTCCATACAAGGGTAAGATCGTGACCATTGATCAGCTGTCATACTTTTCATCCAACCCAGCCTCTTCAGAGAGTATCCAGCATGTCGGTAAGACGACAATCCCTTATAGGGATGTTGGCGTAGGTTTAGTTAAAGATTCCGGTTTACTGGGAACTTTTCCTTTCCCTCCAATCAACGCAGACCCTTCATTTGCGTCAATCCATATGATTACATCAGACAATATTATTTATGATGATCCTTGGATTGTCCCATCTGAATCTGAGATAGACTCATTCGGTAATGCTATGCCTTTGAGTCCATATGAAATTGCTTATGAAGCTGTCATGTCTTTTACCAACTCGCGTTCAACCCAAATCGACCAAATGAATGTGGTCAGTGAAGAATCACTTTTCACCTCAACCTTAGAACGGATAGCGTTTCCCGAAGTCGTGTCATCTGACGAGCAACTTCGCGAAATCCTAAGTGTAGACGATCTACCATCGGAAGATCTCCATCACAGATCTTCGTTTTTACCTAAGGATGATGCTTTTGAAAATGATTTTTCATCTATCTTTACCGCTGAATATGTCAAAGACGCTCAGAATCCAACGAAACATTCTGATTCAGAGTTGAATTTAGGGAATATTTCTCGCACTATTCCCATTGATATTTCAGTGAAGCCCGGAATTGAGGAAAACATTCATATAGGTGCCGCATGTACAGAAGATGAAATCCAAACTTACAAGGCCCTATTCCAAGAATTCCGCGATGTGTTTGCCTGGTCTTACGAGGAAATGCCGGGAATCGACCCTGCCATTGTTGTTCATGAAATAAAGACCTACCCGAACGCTAAACCCGTCCCGCAACGGTTGCGTCAAATTCACCCTCGGAAAGCGGCTACAATTAAAGCAGAAGTTGAAAAGCTGTTGAAAGCAGGTTTCATTTATCCAATCCCGTTAACGGATTGGGTATCGAATATTGTTCCAGTCAACAAGAAACAAGGAACAATAAGAATCTGTATCGACTATAGGGATATAAATCGAGCTTGTCCAAAAGACAACTATCCTACGCCTTATATCGATCAAATTATTGATGATTGTGCCGGAAGTGAAATGTTTTCCTTCATGGATGGATTTTCGGGCTATAATCAAATCAATATTCTACCTGCCGACCAACCAAAAACGGCATTCATTTGTCCATGGGGGAAATTTGCTTATTGCAAATTACCTTTTGGGCTTAAGAATGCCGGAGCCACTTTTCAACGGGCGATGTCTTACGCATTTCATGACATCAAGCACATTGTGCAACCGTACCTCGATGATTTGCCTGCTCATTCTTTACATCGAGCTGATCACCTTGTCCACTTACGAGCAATCTTTATGAGGTGTAGGCATTATCGAATTTGGTTGAATCCCCACAAGTGTGTGTTCTGTATAGAGACAGGTCGATTGCTGGGATTTGTTGTTTCAAAAGCTGGCATTCGCATCGATCCCTCGAAGGTCGAAGCTATCATCAAATTGCCTCCTCCTTCGAGTTTGCGCCAACTCCAAAGTTTGCAAGGGAAAGCAAACTTTTTACGCCGATTCATTCCAAACTATGCCGAGGTCACTAAAGGTTTTACACGGTTGTTGAAACAGAACACTCAATTCTTTTGGGACGAGATTGCCCAACAATCTTTTGATGCACTTAAACACGCGTTGACCCATGCACCGTTGTTGCATCCTCCCAACTACAACCAGGACTACTTCTTATACCTCGCAGCTTCGCATTCCACTATTGGAATGGTGTTAGTTCAAGAAGATGAATTCGGAGCGGAACATGTGATATATTATCTTAGTAGGACATTAAACCCCACTGAGCTAAAATATTCGCATGTGGAGAAATTGGCCCTGGCAGCCGTTCAAGCTGTCCAGCGTTTTCGCCACTACATTCTTCTCTGTAAAACTACAGTTATTTCGGATTGCAACCCTATGATTTATATTTTGACAAAACAACTGCTAGGGGGCAAGTACTCTAAATGGATCGTTATCCTGCAAGAGTTCGACTTGGAGTTTGAGAAGTCCAAGTCTAAGAAATCCTTAGTTTTTGCGGAATTGATGTGTGATTTCCCGCGTGCTGACACAGAAACTGTGGCAGAGGAGTCCATTGCGGACGAATCTTTGTTTCTTATCAGTACTGTAGATCTGTGGTACGGGGATATAATCATCTATCTCCAAACCCAAACCTTTCGGCCTGAAGCTTCAAAGTCGGAACGTCGAAAAATTCAGTTTCAATCCCAGCAATACAAGATTATTGGAGATACACTTTATCGCCGGGGGGCAGACTTAGTTTTTCGACGTTGCTTAACTCACGAAGAGGCTGAGAGGGTTTTGAATGATTGTCACTCTGGAGCATGTGGCGGTCATATGTCTGGGTATGCCACAGCTCAGAAGGTGTTGCGCGCTGGCTATTTTTGGCCGTCTATGTTTAAAGATTGTATCATTGCAGTCCGGAAGTGCCACAACTGTCAAGTGTTTGATCGCAAGATGCGCGCACCACCTGCTCCTCTCCACCCAATAATTGCCGTTGGTCCATTCGCCAAATGGGGTATCGATTTTATTACTTGTAACCCTCACTCGGCCGGGGGGCATGCGTATATCATCCTCGCGGTTGATTATTTTACTAAATGGGCCGAGGCGATGCCTACATTCGACGCAAGCGGCAAAACAGCTGCAGTTTTCGTATTCAATCATATTATAACTAGGTTTGGTGTCCCACAAGCAATCATCACTGACCATGGGAGCCATTTTCGAAACATCATGATGACTGAGCTTACAAGCCAGCTTGGTTTGCGCCACGATAGCTCTACTCCTTATTATCCGCAAGCCAACGGTTTGGTTGAGTCTATCAACAAAGTTCTAGTTATCATGATCCGACGAATCATTGGTATTCATCGGTCGAATTGGCACAACATGTTATTTTCAGTGCTATGGGCATACCGAACCTCAGTGAAAACTTCAACAGGGTTCACTCCTTTCCAGCTAGTTTATGGCTTGGAAGCTGTGTTACCCATTGAATGCGAAATCCCATCACTTCAAATGGCTGTCGAATTACTTCCAGCTACTTCCGAAGAGGAGAAGCGTTTATTATACTTAGCTAAATTAGATGAAACTCGACGTGACGCTGCATTGGCAATCGAGACTCACGCGAAGCGAATGAAAGCTCAGTATGATAGAAATGTGACCCCTCGAAGTTTTTCGGAGGGAGACCTAGTGCTATTATATGATCAAGCTAACGATAAGCTAGGTGCTGGAAAATTCGTTCCTATGTGGCATGGACCCTACATTGTAAAGCGAAAGCTAGCAAAAGGGGCTTATGAGCTGGTAGATTTTGATGGGGACTCTTTGGGTAAACCCAGAAATGGACTTTACCTAAAGAGGTATTATGCTTAAATGGTGGGTATGGAGAATTTTTAGTTAGGTTAGGTTTTCTTTCTAGCTAGTATGTTTGTTAGTTTGGTTAGTGTGCTTAGCTTAGAGAGTGTGTTTTTCGTCGTTATTCTGGCTTATCTTGGTTTTACTCTTGATATTGCAGATGTCGACACCTCTCCAAACATACATTGGATTTGCTGATGGTGCTTGTCGTAGTACACGGAATATCTCTTCCGCAGCTTGGGTTATCTATTCGCCCTCTGACGAGTTAGTTTCTATGAATGGGGTAAGCCTCGGTCAAACAACGAACAACATTGCAGAATACAGTGCAGTGGTTGAATTATTATCCGAATCTATTTCATTTGGAATTCGACGTTTGATAGTGAGGTTAGATTCTGAACTTGTTGTATTACAGCTTAATAGAGTATATGCCATTAGAAATCCTGTGTTATTAAGGTTGTTTTTGAGAGTGCGTCTCTTGGAACGTGAATTTGATTACATTGAATATCAGCATATTCCGAGGTCTTTAAATACATTAGCAGATGCAATTGCTTCTCGAATGTTGGACAGACATTTATAATAATCATGCAAGTAAATTTAAAAACATTTCATCACATATGTTAAACAAGATAAGCCGGTAATAATGATATATATATAGATAGGAGTGTGTCAAAAAATATACATCGTCTTCGATCATAGGTTGAAAAACACCTTATGATCGGCAAAAATGATAAGTACAAAAAGCCAAAATGTCATATGTGTCCACAAAAGTGACTAGCCAATCACTGGTGGTGCTCCCTATACGACACCACTGCACGGGCTACCTTACACAAAAATCTCCTAAACGGTCCAGGGACTGCGACTACATAACACTGAAGTCTGATAGGAATATCATCTATGGTAGTCTCAGGTATATCCACCGTCAGACGCTCTAGATCCTGCTCCAACTCAGCTAGTGACTCTGCAGCCGCGTCCTGTGGAGCCGGTACCGGTGCAACTGGATGTCTCCTCTCAAAAGGCCGGAGGTTGGCTGGGCGCTGTGGACCAACATCTGCATTTTGAAAATTTTTACTGTCAGTTTTGAGACGATATATATAAAAAACAAAAAATATATAATTTGAAAACTTGTGAAAAATAAAGTACCTCTGTCGTCCCATTGTTCTCCCTGTGGAAGAACCATGTCCGGATCACCTCGAAAATCTACTCCGGCATACGGAATGTCCTGGATCGAAAAAACCTGGTCCTCTAACCAGTGAAAATAACTATCAGGGAATCGAACAACCGCCGCGCCCTCGTCAGGATGCCGGGCCATCACCGTAACCCATCGTATCAGCTTTGGCTCCCGAGGACCCAAGATTTCAACAGTGAGTTGCTGAGGGATCAACATCGGAACTCTCTCTAAGGCAAAGCTCACAACTAGAGGCCCATACCCAAAGGTCTTCAGTTGTCCGTTCTTTGCCCTAGTCAGTTGGCCCTTCATATTAGCCGACACAGCATCACACCAGTTGAAAATGGTGCCTTGGAAACAGTCAATCGCCATCCGCATTTGGGACCCGGTGGCAATATGTAAAGCGGCTGCACCGCAAATTCTGGTAACCGTGAAAGCTATAACCTTGAGTTCACGTAGAGAGATGTGTTTGATTTCTACGCCTTTCGCATGGTGTGAATTGGGTGTGCACCAATCTGCCCGGAGACTAGCAAGGGATTGGCCACCCGGCCTAGTCCCGGCTAGATTGAGTTGCTCGCCCCTATTTGGCAAGCCAGTGAGAAAGTATATGTCAGAGGGCTCTATCTCGAGCTGGTGTCCTCCGATGTAAAAGCATTGCTCATGAATGTTCCATCTCTCAACCAGCCACTCCAAGAATCTCACCTGAGCCCTCATGCCAGGTATGGCCCAGTATTTATATAGTCCGCATGCTTTTAGGGCATCAATGGAAGGTTGATGATTAATTGCAGCTAAATCAACGTCCTCGTGCTCTCTTTCTCTCCAATCCAACATGGTGAGTGCCCTACACACCAAGAAACAAAGATTAGAATTAGTTTGGGAAAATTCAGATGGTTCTTTTTGGGGTTTGGGGTTTCAAATTCCACCTTTCACGGGGGACGCACCCCGCGTTTAGACAGAGCGTCGGGACGCAGCTGGCCTGAAGGTGGGCTGCATCCCCCGACCTTTTTCCTGTGTGGGAAAAAGTCGGGGGACGCAGGTCACCCTTAGGGCACCTGCGTACCCCGCAGAGCGATTTTTGAAACCTAAAACCCCCCAAAAACCAAAACTAAAACCTAAAACAATTTTTTGATGTTGTGAAATACCTGGAAGAGACGGCGTTCGATTCTGACGGTCGGATTCTCCACAACGACCACGGGAAGTTTCTTGCCAAAAGCCCTTTTTTCAACCTCAACAGTAAAATGGTAAAAATTACATGGTAAAAAGTCTTTTTATAGGTTTTTTGGATGAATGAATGCTAGGTTTGTTCATTTTTCACCATGGAAGGATATTTTTCAATGTATTTTTGCCTATCTTAAACAGGTATGAGTAATGTGTCGTTTTTGTGCAGGACAAAGGGATTTAGAGGGAAAATTGTCATTTTTCACGAACCAAAATATCAGAGTCATCTTTTAAGCCCTTTTCTGACTCCTAAAATATGAAAAGATTGCCGAGTGTTTCTTTTACACTCGTTAAAACGGAATTAAAAGACGGTCCCCTTATAGCTCTTTTCTGACCGTAAAATCAGGAAAAGATTGCCGGGTTTTTGTCGTTTCAAACTCGATACGGAAATAAAACGACGTGTCCTTGATCGCTTTTTACTTTTCAGGTCAGTGGCACTAATTATGAAAGTACTCCTTGGTCGCAAGATCAAGTAGTTCCCCCAGGTATTATTTTATACTTTTTCGGGCTTGAGGGACACAAATCTACGAAAAAGTTCAACTTGGAGTCTTCTTAAGTTTTTCAGACTCTCTAAAATTGAAAAACGCCGAGTTTCTCCTATACTGGGCTCGTTAAACATTTCACAGTAAAGGACCTGTTCAATTACAAACAGGAACGAACCACTCCTTCCTAGGGTTCGAATCAAAACTAGGTTGGACTCATCCGAAGGATGAGCTTATAATCAAGCATATGTTATCCTCCTCAAGCTTGTTAAAAATAAAGAGGTACTTGCCAGAAATGGTGGGGGAAAAGAGAGAAGAATGAGCCTATTTTTTATCTTTTGTCTCAGAAGAAACTTTATTACCACTCTTGGACACGACACTTTTCATTTACCTGGGTTGGGAAATCCTTTACCTCACAGTTGATCAAACCACTTTGAAAGTCTTCAGCCGGGTTCCAGGGATTAACTTTGAGTTATTCATCACCAAACCATCTGTCGTGTCGTTATGTGTTCAAGAGGTCTGCAAACAAAACTTTCATCTGCAAAATACTTGTCATCCATTTGACCATCCCTGAGTCAGTCCTTACAGCAACATTTCTTCAACTTGAACAATGATTTCGTGTTGTGGGCTTGCCTGCAACGAGTCGCTTTCTATCGACATCAACACATTATCTAGAGAGATGACTTAGAAATCGTCAGTACCTTGAAGTCTGCATGCATCAATGGCAGGTTTCTCGCCTTTGACGTCAGTTTACATCATTGACTTTCGATCAAAGGATTCCGTGAAATGTTCGACATCAACTCATTCATTCACATCTCATGGATTGTACTGGGTACTTTGAGAACCATTGACATTACTGGTGGTCTCTCTCACACTTGTTAACAGTTTACATCATCGACTGGTAATCAAGTGGTTTCTACCATGTTCGACATCAACTCATATATTCGCATGGTTAGAATCGTACCAATTCGGGAAGTAGAAATGAAGACCCTGGATCTACTTTCCACCATCCAGGCTGCGAGGATTTTTGTATTCATTATCGAAGTAGACTAATCATAAACAGATGGCTGCACCCATACTGTGTCTACAAAAGTCTATGATTATGATGTACTGCAAGATCATTCCTGTATCAGAGTAGTTAGTCTGTTAGTTAAAGTTTTGATCTGAGTATGGGAATGCCTACCTCAGTGATGATATAATCTTATACATGTATTTTGTGTTGAAAATTGCAGGTTCTGACTAGGCTCTCCACGAGATAATCCTTGAAATGATAAAGCACTTCACCCTTCCTAGATAATACAAAACCCTAATCTATTACAGGCTTCGCACTTTAGGGGGCAATCTGTTACACTAAAAAATGTCACCATGGCTATTTACAGTTAGTATGGCTCTATCAACAGTCATGCTATCCTCTTAGGCAAGTCTTATGCCTCTGCTCTCCATGTCAAACTCCAAAAAGAGAGAAAGTCTTTATAAATGTATTTATCTCTGGGTACGCAGGTTCTCTCAACCTTACCTGCGGGTACGCACCCAATGTTCACAAAAGCTGCGTCCTTGGACGCTCTGTATGTAAAGGGGCAGGTGCGTCCCCCTGTAAAGGTCAAAATGCGCAAGTTTCATCTTTAAAAAGTTACTTGTGGTCATTTCTAGAGCATTCTAGAAGGTTGTTCGACGTGTATTGAGCGCCTCCAAATGGTTCATGTACCCCTACCAAAGAGGAACTTATCCCATCAATAAGGGAGCTATCCCATCCAAAGAGGGGATTATCCCATTGATGGTGGACCTGATTAACTTCCTCTTGAGCACTATAAATACAGGCATTGGGCCAGAAGGAAGGGAGGTTGGAAGCTAAACATTTCTAAGGGTAGATGCTGCAGGAATTAGGACTCCCATTTAGAAGCTTGTGAGGAGAGATTGCCATCTTTGCTTGTTCTATTTGGAAGTGGGTGAGCTTTATCAAAGTAAAGGAGAACTCTTGATGGACCCTGGGAGGGACTTGCACAACACCAAGGCTCAGGTTGTATTTGTTCCTTTTGTTACCTATTAATGCAAATGAGTCCATTCTTCTCAATAACTTGTTATTTATGAGTTGTTTCATGTACTCCTTGGTCTATGTGTTAAATATGTTTTATTCTATGAGATTATCAAGTGCTATTTAATCGTTTGATTGTTAGTGGATGCAGGTTTCAAAGTGAAGGAGGAGCTCATCCGGATCAGCGGAGCTGGACTGCTACAATAGCGTTGGACTACAGGTAGGATCTAAACACTTGATTTCTTATATAGTAAATGCATGTTTAGAGAAGGATTGCTCTTGTTTGTCTTGTTTGTCACTAGAGAGTCTTAGGCTCCTAGGGAGGTTGGTTGTGTCCGCACAATCGACTCTTTCCGCCTGACATGGCCCATGATTATTTGGTCTTCTCATTTGAATCTTGTTTTTTTGAATGTTGTCCTTCAATGAAATCAAGACAATATTTTTTTTGCAATACTCTTCTTGATCTAAGATGAATACCATTTAGGTCAAGAGTAGATGTTAGGAAGTTTTGTACCTCAACAATGTAAGTGGGTTGAGCTACTTCTTTGTGTGGGTTTGAAAATGGTAGTAAAGGTAGTTGAGTGGGAGTGGATCTTTGAGATGGATGTGGTTGGAGTTGTGGTTGTAGTGGAGGTGGATGGTAGGGATAATAAGGATTTGGGTATGGAGGATATCAAGGAAAATATTTAGGATAATGTGGATTTCTCCCATAAGGTCATTTCCAACCTTGTTGCCAATATTGGCTTTAGGGTTGAGATGGCCAATGTTGCCAGGGAAAAGGTTTGTTCCAATTACTTTGATATGGATGAGCATAACCTTGAATTGTGAATTAGGTTCTTGCATCATACCAGGTTGACTATGATGCCATGGTCTTCTTTGAGCTACACAACATAGCTTCTTTGGTGATTGACTTACTCCATTGTCCTCTTGGTAAAATTCCTTTAACCTTGGTAATGATGGGCAATATTTAATAGCATGTGATTCTGCATCGACAACACAAATATCAACATATTCGTTTTTCTCATATTTCATTCTTAACATTTCTACTTGTTTTCTTAGATTTCTAATAATTTATATTTTAAAGTTACCAAGCAAATTTCCAAGTTCAACTTGACTTACTGATCTTGATGCTGATTTACTTACTTTTTCCTTCCTTTTGATATGCGCTTGCATGTTTTACAAATTTCTTCACATGATAATTGGTATACATCACCTCTATTCATGCGATCAAAGATATCAATCCACTCATCCCTAATTGTTCTAAGTAGGGCATTTTTTAGTGTGTCAAATATTAAATTATGTAATTTTTCCCTCTTAACATTATACATAAATCTCTCTATCAGATACTCAAGGCTCTCATCTTCTTTTTGAGTGATTCCAAATATTTATTCTTTAATATCATGATCTTTATATTTTTCTAGAAATACCTTTTGCATATCATTCCATGATCTTATTGAATTAGTCCCTAACTTTCATGAACCGTTTAAGAGCCCCATCCTTTAATTTTTCTGGAAACAATCTCAAGTTTTGAGTGTGTAATAAGTAACCATAATATCTACAAAGGATTTCAAATTCAAAGAGAAAGGTTTCTGGATCCTCTAACCTCATACCATGGAATTTGGGAAGGAAATATGGATGGAATTTCTTGATATGAACACTGATATCAATATCTAGAATGGGAAATCCAAGAGAATCTTCTTCATTTTCATCATCTTCATCCATAATTTTGTTCGACCTTCTCTACCACCTCTTCTTCGTCAACCTGCAAAAGTGGATGGTGATGTGATTTTCACTGCACCACATGATCAAATGGGGGGATTGGTGTTGGAGAAGTATTTATTTTGTTTTTATTTTTTATTTTTTTTGAATAAGAATGCTAATGCAAAATGATTTTCTATTTTTGAAATGAAATATTCCTAATGCAATTTTTGCTTTTGCAAAAGTAAAAGAAATGAATCAACTATGGAATAAAACAATGTGTACTTTGAAACCTTCACGGAAACAGTGCCAAAACATGATGAGCCCTAGTATTGCAACATGAATGTTGAAACTCCCAAGGCTACCAATTTAACTTATCAACCTGGGGTTTGTACAAACTTAAGAGGTGTTAGCACTATATGTGCAACATGCAATGTGTTCTTATTTCGTTGATCTGATGTAATGAAGTGAATATCATGGAATCAAGACTAAACTAATTTCAAAAATGGAAATTATTATCTATTTTCAGGAATGGAAATGTTTCTCTACTTTGCATAAATGTAATTGTTAACCTACTTGCATGAATGTAAATGCTATTGTATTTTCAAAGTGTAAATGTTGCATCAAAAGGAAACCTAGTCTATGCAATAGAAATAACAATGTTGGAAATGGAAACCCTAAATTAGGATGTATGAAAAGAAAACCTAATCATGACATCATTCTTCAATCACTGCAATCAAAATATATTTTGTCAACAAATTTCATAACATAATTCATGAAGTAATCATCAAAATAATCATTATGCTCTTCAAGTAATGAATTTGTCCACTAACCATAACTGCAGAGGTAAATCAAAATGGAGAAGAGGCAAGGATTAAGATGTATTTTGTTCTTACTCAATCATGTTTCAAATCGTAGAGGTAATTATTCAAGCCTAAGGGACAAAAATCAAGCTTTTGGAGCAAATATGGTCAAGTTTACACATGCTACCAGAGTGTTATAGGAGGTGTTACCGGAGGCCTTATTTCGCTACAGGAGGAGATAACTTGTCAAATGATAAAGTAAATGAAATGAAAATGGGATGGAATTTTTTTATGAATAAGGATTTATTAGGACTCCATTCTGAGTGGAATCACTCTAGAATAAGCCTATTAACATGTGCTAAAAAATAGAAAAAAATTACTACTCTAAAAACTGGAAATTCAAGAACTAGTGAGCTAATTAACCTACCAAATGCCTAACCGAATCAAGTTAAAATTAAATGGGGTAATTTTTTTATTAAATTTAATTTTTTTATGATCCAATGCAAGTGGAATCAACTCAAATTAAGCTCATTAACACGTTCTAAAAAATAACCGAAAATTACTACTATTTTGCTACCGTAGGGACTTCTTGAAATTCTAGATTCGTGAACTAGTAACCCAATCCAAGTAGCTCAATGATGAAGATGAATTTTAAAAGATTTTCTAAGGATGAATCACGCTTTTGACTTTGTAAAAAACCTACAAAACAACTCAATTCAATCATTTAACCAATGTAACCTACAACAAAAGAAGCATGAATAGTAAATGCAGAAATAAGAGATGCAAGTGAAAAAGACGTTCAAAGGACATAAATAAATTATACAAGAAGGTTATGGGACTCCTACGATGGCTAATACCAAGGCAAATCAGAGTCCTATGAAGAAAACCAAGCTTTAGAAGTTAAAAATGGCACCAAACTTCATTATTTTAATTAATCCAAGTCACATCCAAGTACATCCTTGCTATAAATGAAAGTGGAGCTGCTAAACAACAAGTTTTCTCCATAAGAAGACTAAGAAATACATGATTCTAGAGGAAAATTAGAATTGGTATTTATACAAATTGATGGAGAATCATTCTCCTTGAAAAGAGGAAGTTTTTCCCTTCAAAATCCCTCAAGCAGGGGATATGGTTCCCAACACTAGGAATCTGCATTAAATGGCACGAAAGATATTCCTAGATTGTCTCAGTCACTAGAGCTCCAGAATTCATCAATAGTTTTATGATATTTTGTTCATTTATTATCCAATCTCGATCCTCCTATAGCAAGGAGGAAGTCCCTAAATTATATCCTCCTCCAAATCTTCATAATCTGACCAATATTCTTAGAATATTCTACAAAAATAAATAATATTAGGAAAAAATATGAAATTATCTCTAAAACCTCCTAATGAACATATTAAAGTTAAAAATATGTCATCTAATGAAAAAAGGTAAGGTTTAATGTGTTGAAGGATGGTCAGATGGGCCTTAATTTATGTCTAATTTGGAGGCCCATCAGAAGGGATGGTCTGATTTTGAGTCATTGATGAAACTGTGGTCAGAGGAGAGGTCTGAGACTCAGGGTCATGGTAATTCAACTGATCAATAGTGATGATATTTTGGTTGTGAGAAAAATCACATCTTGCAAAATATAACAAATGTGACAACGAACATGGAATATGTGTACCTATGATCCAACAAGATATTATAATCTAAAGGGCATCAATGAATTCAATGTCGATTAAGACCATCTTGCCAGCAATAGTGATGAGGTAGTGGCGATATAAACTAAGGGGCTACAAGGGGTGACTGTCCCAAGCCCGAAGAGTGATAGTGGATGGGGACAAGTCAGGGGAACCAAGATTCTTCTAAACACTAGCCGCCATCACATAGGTGGAGGCGCCTTCGTCTATTATATACTACTAGGAAGTGGTGTTTTTTTCGAAGATTGGTATTTGAAAGGAAACGAATGAAGGAAGGGGGGGATGTTCTGCTCTATCAACATAAAAGACAATCATATGATAGTTACAGGGATACACAATGCCCAAAGTAGATAGTACAACTTTATTGGGATGGGAACGTCTAGAGTACTTCTAGTGTTGACATGTCAATAAGAGACTACACAAAGTCATCTACTATGTTATAGTGTTGTAGAATCTACAACCACCCTCCAAAATTTTGCCTTAGCTTCGTTTTGGAGCGTCCCTACCAACCATCCTTAGAAGCATATCTTGGATTGTCCAAGTACAAATGCTTTAGTTGAGTTTCAATGGATTACTAGCCTGTGCTTGTCAACTTGTTTGTCTCCCACCCGTAGGCTGACAGTCTAGGACTTAACCATTTTCTGGTTGTGATGCTCACCTAGGAAATTGTGCAATTCTGGAGGGGAACCAACCTTCCCTATGGAAATTGCGCAATCCAGCTAGGCAACCTTCCCTCTGAAAAACTGCACAATGCAGCCCAACACTAGTCTTCATCTCAAAAATTGCACAATTCTAACTGATAACCAGGGCTTCAGTCCAGAAATTGTGCAATGAATGAGGGATAGCCAGACTTGCTCAGCCCAGAAACAGCTCAAATGTCATTCTCAGACTTGCAAGATATTGCATGTGCTCCCAGGTTGACCAGTTCCCTCCAGGACTAAGCAATCTTGATTGCATGCATAGGCTATTTTTTTTGAAAGATCAAAAAGAAAAAAAGCAAAAAGCATCCCTTGATTTTAGGGATCAAATTTTAGTAGCTCGAGGTTACATGAAAAAGCCTTTTTAGAAACCTCCTGCCATGTTTCACTTTTTCCTAGATTTGTGGTATGTGCGTCATAAGCCTCAATCTTATCAAATTATTTATTCAACACTTCAGAGCTCATTCCTCACATCGATCTTGGAGCTCTGACATCCCACATCACATCTAGGAGCATTTGGCACATTCATCTTAACTTTTTCTGGGTAAGTCCAATTTTCATGTCTTTTGCTGCTTTTCTGTTGTTTTTAGATTTGTGTGAGTGTTTTTTGCTTGGTTTTGTTGAATTCCTTCTGTCATTTTAATGCAAGTTAGCTTGTAGAAGGATTGTTTCAAGTTTTTCATAGCATATCACTGTTGTCACATGCATGACACTGTTTCTGCACTTATGGTTTATGTTGTGGCAACCCGCTTCACACACATGCTTATTTTCCCATTTTGTGAATCCTGCACTCATTGTTTGCATGTATGATAATTCACTCTTTTTTTCACTCAGCTTCACCATGCATTCGGGCGTTTCATGTTTTCAGTCGCCCATCGATAGGTTTGGGCTGCCTTGGCCTACACCTTGCCTTGCCCGACTGGCAATGCGCATTTCTGAGAGTGAAGGCTTAACCTTCCTCCCATAAATTTCACAAATATGACCTGGTACTAGCCTCCAGGATTGCTCTGTGCAATTTTGAGAGGTAGTGCCTTGCTGACTCTAGAAATTTTGCAAATGCAGTTTGTTGGTTTGTAGTCCTTATTGACTGAAATTGCACATTGTGTAGTTTCAATCCTCAACAAGCCAGGCTGGATGGTGAAATGTGTAGTTTCAACAATTAGTCAACCTCATAACAACCCAAACTATGCCTTGCGCAAGTAGTCAGTCTCCCAGCCTCCTAGTGAAAATTGCGCAATCTTCCCAGATAATCACCCGGATATGTTGCATGTCAGTCCTCAAGTTTCTTTCCATTTTCAACTGACAGATTTGTTTCCATGAGTGTTGCTATGTCTCTAGGTATAATAGGTGTTCATCTGTCTCTCAGTAGTACAAGTACAATGGCCTCTAAGAGAGCATGATCAAAGGACACTGTTGAAAGTGAAACTCGAGATGCAGTTGAGCAAGTGTCTATGAGCTTTCCCATCTATGAAGACACCAAGTTGTTTATAGACAAGGATATCAAGATGAAATGGCAAGACATCAATGACACATTCCCGAGCACATTTGAGGAAAATCTGGAAGACCACAACATCTATGTCAACATTTACAAGTCTGGCTTGTACCGGATTGCATGCATGTATCCTGCATTTCCATGCGCGGACATGATCCACTAGATTGTCTCGCATACTGATCTCAAGAAAATGGTGCTGATCAGTGCCAGTGGAACACAACTTGCTACCTTCAGGGTGAAGGACTTTCAGGAGATGTATCACTTGCCACAGCCAGTGATCACAATGGAGAAACCCTTTAGTAGACCCAACTACAGTGCAAACTCAAGATATATCTTGAAGAGTTAGGTGAAAGAGCCAGCCAAGTTCAGAACAACATCCAACTAGGTTTACAAGACGAAGATATTGTGGAAGCAATATCAGTTCTTGATCATCTTTGCATGCCGCTTATATGGCCTCGAGGACACAGAGACCTTCCTGTAGAGTTGGGTGATTGTGTTGGATCAACTAGTGAGTGAAGGAAGACATTGCAACAGGTTAGACATGTTGGCTCAAAGGTTGAAGGAACAGGTAACAGAAGCTCAGCATCCGCCCAAGGATCAACAAGCTAAGATATACATGTTCGCTTACATACTAGATGTAGTCTGTTACTGTCAGCAGTTCCTAGGCTTCGGTTGGGGATGGACACCTTTGGAAACCTATGTGCAGACTTATTACAGGTTGTTCTCCGAATATAGCTTCCATGGAGTTATCATATAGTTATCATACCACTTCATCACCCCAGTGTACAAAATGATATTCGAGTAGGATCCACCTTGCATGTTGCAAGAAGTAATGGAGGCACTGATCGACATAGGAGATTGGTATTCCTCACCCCTTGGCACCTTCATACGGATGCACAGCATGGAGAAGGCTCCACATGTTTTACTGAAGTTTGCCATGGACAAGCTCATCATGCAAGAGGTGTCATATCACATCTCAACAGGATTGTCAGCTAGACTACATAGGAAGAAGAATTCACCTTGGCCTAATCTTCCTTTGCGGATCGCGTTGTATGAGATACAGAATCTCAAGCATGCTAAGGCTAAGACGAAAGAATTCAAAATATTCACATTTGACACTAGAAGTTTCAATCTGTATGACCCACATTTCTTAGTGAAGGACCACTGTGCGAGAGTGAAAAATTCTTGGATCCATGGGGCATGTCATTGGCTTGAGGAAGACCCATGGAGATATTTCTATCACTTCTCTAGGCTCAATGAATCGGTCAACAAAGTAGAAGGAAGCAGCATCTCAGAGAGAAACATCATCAATAGCAGTAGAGCGTAGCAGACCTATGCGTAACAAAGGCAAGAGGAAGGTTGTTGACAATACAAAGGCAGAGCAAAGCTGCAAGTTCAAAACCAGTCCACTTGTATTTAAAGTAGCTTTGGAGATTGAGGCTAAGAGGAAACAATGTGACAGGACCATTACGCAAAGGCAAAGAGAGAAACAAAGAATGGAGGAAACAGAAAGGGAGTTGTAGGAGTTGAAGCAGAAACTCAGGGAAAAACACGAGCTACGTAGAAGAGAGAAGGAAACACGGGAGGGACAGGTAAAACAAGATGTGCAACATGCACAGATTGATGAAAATGCACCCATACAGGCTATAGAATCATCTGAATAGCTATCACAGAGTATACAGGATGTCCAGTCGGAGGAGGAGGGCTTAGCTCAAGATATTTAATAGATGCTAGAGCAGATGGAAACAAATATGGTTCAGCTAGATTAAGATTAGGATATTGACCTCATGCCTCAGAACCAAGAGGTCGCCCGACCAGCTTCACCAGATCTAGAAGTAGAGTAAGTCCCAAGCGATCAAGGAGACATAAAGATCCTTGAAGACAATCCAGAAGCATGGATTCACAACATATCTTTCGATGAGTCACAACACAGAGTTGTGCAGTCGCACAGAGTGCCTACTCCAGATGTTCATATATCTCCTGCGCAGTTTGAAGAACGAGTGATCATATCTGATGTGTGCAAGCATCCAACAATGTTGGTCAATTCTACCAAAGCATATGTCAAAGCCACCAACTCGATGTTAGATTCTTGATAGCTAAGAACGAGCATATGGCTAAGGAGTTACAAGTGGCCAAGCAGGGAGGAGAACAGGTTACAGCATCCGCCAGAGCAGATTTCAGGAGAGTGATACTATGTGAAGTATCACCTCTTGAGACAATCATGCAGACGTTGTACTGAATATTTGTCATCGTGCATAAGTGAGTTGTCCATCTCAACATTTGGTAGCAGTGCTATGCTAGGAGAGCACGCATCTTGTCAAATTTGAACACTATTGTCGACCACATGCAAACATGGACAATGAGGTACAAAGGAGCCCCATTTCACTTGCCAAAGATGATGAATCCAAAGGCGGTAGAGTTGAAGGCACACATACGGAGTCAGATTTGGAACTATGAGGAACTCCTACAGCTCATCATCAGTTTACATGCTTCACATGCACATGTGTTCAGGAGCATGGATGTCATTGTGCGCACACATGCGATCCCATGATACAAGTTTTTGAACATTATCCACAACTTATGTGATCATTAAAATCCTTGATAAGTCTTTGGAATCTCTTCAATTGAAACTAATCCCCCCATGGTTTGTCACTGTGATTCTCCAAATTTTGGAAAACTAATACTCCCAATCTTTCTCTTATATATCCCTCTTCAAATCTAGGGTAAAGTTTCTCAAAATTAGGATTTTTGTAGCTCTCTAGACTTTGCTGTAGCAAAATGTGTTCTCTTGTAGAAAATTTGTCCCTTCTTGTAGTAGCTCTGTTTCTCCTATAGTAGCTATGTTTTCTCCTGTAGTTTGTGCTTTGAGCTGCTTAGTTATGGTTTCTCTAGTGGTTTGCCTTCTCATGGGTGTCAAAATTTTCTTCCCCTTTGGTTGAAACCTCCCAGCTATGGCTCCTACTATTGTGTCCTTCAATTATTTGAAAGGAATTTCCAACATTTTTCTTTGAATAGTCTAGGGTGCAAAGGTAGACATAGGGTGGTTGATTTTTTGTCAGAGAAAGAGAAGAATGATACCCCCTACCTCATTGAAATATTTCCTCTTCTCTTTCCTTTCCCCTCTTATATAAGAAAACAAAATTTCCAAATGAATTTACCTCTTTAGGTTTTTGCTACAGGGTGCATGTAGCATGAAAATTTCACTATGAAATTTTATGGAAAGTGAGGAGGGAGGGTGCTACTTAACCTTTTCAAGATGACTCTCTCATGTTCATGGGTTTTTGTTTTTTTCTTTTGAAAAATCCTAGTTTATTTGGTTCCTTTCTCCTCTTAATTCACCCCTGTAGCATATATTCGGTACTCTTATAGCATTCCAGGCCCTCCTGTAGCATTTCACACATGTTGTAGCACCTGCAAACTTGTCTTGTAGAAACTTCAGTGGCACCCTAGGTAGACTTTGGTAGCATCTATCTCATCCTTTTGTACCTTTATGGGTTTTTTCAACTATTTCTTGGGAATGAGTAACTGTGCAAGTGAATTTGAGCCTTGTACTTTTATTCAATTTTGTGGTAATGGCTTAGATCACTTTGGTGACTTGGCCTTTGCATGAATTTCCTCTTTTAACCATTGTCCCCACTCCTCGTAATCATCACCCTTCTTAATTTGTCTTTTCCACATTGCATGAGTGAGGGAGTTAGATACACTTAACTGGTTGAGGGTGGGCGAGACTATTGACCCATACTTAGCTTATAAAACCTCATCTCTCATGCATTGACAACAAACTTCTAACCATAGCATGTTAGCTTATAAAACCTCATCTCTCATGCATTGACAACAAACTTCTAACCATAGCATGCTCAATATAAGAGGTGAATAATATTGCATACATGTACCTACCTAATGGTTGCTGGAGAGGGATGCATGCTTTTGTTGAGCTGATGATCGATCCATGGTTCTATGGAGGTCTTAATTTCCTTGTTTTTCTTGTGCACAGGTCTTCACATGATGTAGTTGGCTGATGGAACCTTTCTTTCTTGTAGGTATCTCTCCAGTTTTCAATATGCTATTGTTGGAGTGGATGGTTGACCTTACAACTGATTCTTAGGGATGGTGTGTCTTCCTCAAGCTTTAGGGGTGTCCATCCCTTCATTCTGGAGCAATAAGAATCCTTGCATCATGTTTTCTGATGAATATGTGAAGGCTAGTACATGATTATTTTCCTCCTATAGTAGTCATTCATTTCATTCTCACAACCTCACACTACATTTGGGGGCTTGGAAAAATGATAGTGGGTTTCAGGGACAAGAATAACATCATCAGAAGGTGGTGAAAGTTGAGGGAAAGGAAAAAGATATGAAGGAAACATCCTTTTTTGTGTTTTTTCTTGTGTTGTTAGAGGTGGAACCTTGGTGATGGATTTCGCTAAATGGAGTGGTGATTGGGGGAAGGAATTTGAGTTGGCCTATCCCAAAATTTACCAAGGAAAATAGGACCTTTGGGTCTCTTTTTCCAAGTTCATCTCCGTCATGTAACACTTTTGGTTGCCCCTATAGCATTTTAGGATAATCTCTTGTAACATAATTGTTTTATCCATATCTCTTGAATGGCAAAATGTATTGACTTGATTTTTTTGAGCATTTTTCCATCGTCCTTATGCACCTCCTCAAAACATCATGGGCAAGGGATGCATGAATCTTGAGAAAAAATAAAAATGGTTTTAGTTGATGGAGGTTGATTTCTCGAAAAGTGTGCACTAGAATTTGCTAAAAATCCTTGAGCATGTTACCATCATCCATATGCATCTCCCCATGAAACAAATAAGGCAATGGATGCATAGTTTTTTAGATATGGTGAAAATTTTCTACCCTGTGTATTTTTGCCTCTTGTAGCAAAACAAAACCCTCCTGTCGAATTTTGGGACAACGAGGGAAATGAATGGGAAAGACTTGGAAATGATGTGTGGATAATGGAAATGGATGAGGTTGATGGATTAACATGGCCTTGGTATTTTTGGAGCATCTAGGAAAAGGAGGAGAAAGCCCAAGTTTGATTTCCTTTGACTAGGGTTTTGATCAATTGTTTTCTTTTGGTGCTAAATTGTACTTGTTGCTTGCAAAGGTTGGAGAGAACCTGCATTCATTAGAGAAAGATACATGGAGAAAATATTATTTTTTTCATTTTTTTTCTTTTAAGCCTACTAGCTACCTCAATGAGGTTTTCAACTAGTACGTCCACCTAGGCGCCTCAAAGGAGGTTTTCACCTAGGATCTTTTAGTTTTGTCTTTTCTTTTTCTCTTTTTCCAACCCATTGAACGCCTCATGAAGGTTTTCAATCAATGAGCCAATCTCAGGCACCTCAAAAGAGGTTTTCACATGATATTTTGTTATTTTCCTATTATTTTTTCTTTTTCCATTTATTTTTATTTTTTCTATCTTATTTTACTTGAGAAAAACAAAATTTCTTTCAAGTATAGGAATACTTCCAATGGAGCCATGTTCAGATGAAGATGATAGATAAACTCATGTGTAGGCTTGAAATGTTTGCTTTGACATGTTTCTGAATGTGAGATGAGATAATGAATTGTTGAAGAAGAGTGTGTTGTTACAAACTTTATGATTGTCCAGAACCATATCTCAATATATTTGTGTTGCCCTTGGTCCACTTGCACATTTGGATATCTTTATGTGGACTATTCTACCATGACATTTAAATCTTCCTGTTTTTCTTTATTGTTCTCTTGAACACATGGAGGATCAAATGGTAAACATGAGGGAACTTACTCAATCTTTGATTTTGATGTCTACTCTTCAATAAGTTTGGCCCATGATTATTTGGTCTTCTCATTTGAATCTTGTTTTTTTGAATGTTTTCCTTCAATGACATCAAGACAATATTTTTTTTGAAATACTCTTCTTGATCTAAGATGAATACCATTTAGGTCAAGAGGAGATGTTAGGAAGTTTTGTACCTCATCAATGTAAGTGGGTTGAGCCACTTATTTGTGTGGGTTTGGAAATGGTAGTAAAGGTAGTTGAGTGGGAGTGGATCTTTGAGATGGATGTGGTTGGAGTTGTGGTTGTGGTGGAGGTGGATGGTAGGGATAACATGGATTTGGGTATGGAGGATATCAAGGAAAATATTGAGGATATTGTGGATTTCTCCCATAAGATAATTTCCAACCTTGTTGTCGATATTGGTTTTGGGGTTGAGATGACCAAGGTTTCCAAGGAAAAGGTTTGTTCCAATTACTTTGATAGGGATGTGCATAACCTTGAATTGTGAATTAGGTTCTTGCATCATACTAGGTTGACTATGCTACCATGGTCTTATTTTAGCTACACAACATAGCTTCTTTGGTGATTGACTTGCTCCATTGTCCTCTTGGTAAACTTCCTTTAACCTTGGTAATTATGGGCAATATTTAATAGCATGTGATTCTGCATTGACAACACAAATATCAACATATTCGTTTTTCTAATATTTCATTCTTAACATTTCTACTTGTTCGCTTAGATTGCTAATAATTTATATTTTAAAGTTACCAAGCAAATTTCCAAGTTCAACTTGACTTTTTGTTCTTGATGCTAATTTACTTACTCTTTCCCTTCCTCTTGATATGTGCTTGCATGTTTCACAAATTTCTTCAAATGATAATTGGTATATGTTGAAAAGTGTGCAACAAGAAATGCTTGTTGAGAATGCAACAAGATGATGGAGCTTAGTGGAAAGGAGTCGCCTTCACTAAGTGGGCCCGCAGGAAAATTATGGCGCAAAGTCTATTTTGGATCACAACAGGAGTGATCACAGTCTATTTTTAGACTGCTAGTCAAAAATAGAAAAGTCAAATATTATTGTCTCATAATAATATTTAGACTATAAACTTTATCTTATCTTCTTGGAGCACTTCATTTTGAGCTACAAATGTGGCACATGCAGCTGACAGAAGGAAATATGATTTTCTTATGTGTTATTTGAGCTATTGCATGCAGGACATCAGTTAGAACTCATGTGGTTGAGTTCTGTGGAGTTAGATGAGCAATTAATGGAGTTGTGTTCAGTTTGACTTAGTTGAACTAGTTTTATTTATTCTAACTAATCAATAGACTAAGTGATGAGTTGTGTGAATTAGTTATTAATTAATTCACTAATTATTAATTCATAATGCAACTGAAGAATACATCAGTTAACTCATTGCATGTATAGTTCAGTGGAGACAGGTGTTAGAGGTTGAGATTGCTATCAGTTGTGCATGAGATTGTGCACATGCATGGGATTGAGTTATGCCAATGATCTCTGCGTAGTGTGGGCCAATACCAAGTGAAATATAGCTTGTGCTCATGTGATTTACAGTGTGGGTGATTTTCACAAGGTAAATAGGAGTTTGGATCAGCCATTCTCATTCATTCTCAGTAGGTATTGTGCAGTGGAGGCAAGCAAGTAGTGGAGGAGATTTGGAGATCAGATCTGAGCTGTATTGTGTGTAGCAGGTGGAGATAGTGTTGGATACTTGTGAGGAGTATTGTACTTTGTATTTTTACATGTTCTCAATCAATATAATATACAGATAGTTGGGGTTTTTAGCGAGATGCTTTCCCCGGGAAAACACTGTGTTGATATGTGTGATTGATGCTTCTATGTGCACATGTTATTGTTTCTGCTTCTGTAAATTGATGATCAACGTAGAGGAGGTTATGTATTATGTATGTATTCCACAATAGTGTATAATCGGGATAATCTCTGTGAATATGTGTCATATTATTCAAAATTTCTACATGGTATCAGAGCTGTTGATCATCAGATCTACTATTCAAGAAGTGTTTATATTCTATTTCTTCAGGCAGAGTCTGTAATCGGGCCAGGTAGCCTCTGGATTCATCCTTCTTTTGGAAGGTGAGATATCCAGTGAATGCCCATACAGTTGATCTCTGTACAAGAAATACTTTGTTCTTACGAATTCTAGATCAGAGGCGGTTGAGTTGTTGAGCTAGTGGAATTTGAATTTGCAGCAGTGTTTTCTTGGTGTCAAAGTTGAAATGTCTTTCAACGGATTGCGATTGGAGTATGCCCTTGAGGGAAGCTCGAACTATATTGCATGGAAGGACAGGATGGAGGCGGTATTAGATGATAATTGGTTGAAGGAGTTCATAGATGCGGATGTCCCAAAACCTACTAATGCTGCTCAAGTCGGGGATTGGAAAAAGAAGACAGCAAAGTGTCGAAGGATTCTGTTGGAGGGCGTGAGGGATCACATTGTGTCCAGCCTCCATGGAAAGGCTTCTCCATATTTGATGTGGAAAATGTTGACATAATTATTCCAAAGCAAGAGTGACCAGAGGAAGTTGGCACTCAAGTATAAACTCAGAAACAATTGGTGTGAGAATGGAGATAGTATGCCCCAGTATCTCACGAAGTTCAACCAATGCCGGGATGACCTGGGAAGTGTGGGGGTAACTGTTGAGGATGAGGATATGGTGAGTCTAGCACTCCTTGGCCTTCCTAAGAGTTGGCATAGCTACCAAGACTCAGTGAATAGAAGGGAGAAATTTCCAGGATGGGAGAGACTTTGGTCGGATCTTGTGCAAGAGGAGATTAGACGGCGCACCAGAGACAGTTCTTCATCTATGCATGATGAGGAGAACTGTGCCTTAGTGAGTAAGGCAAAGAAGGGGAAGGGGAAGGTTTCTCTTTCTGAATCCATTTCTTCCAATGATGGGAATAAGGTTGACAAGTCGAAGGTGAGATGCTTTCGTTGTCATGAGTTGGCCCATTATGCTACTAATTGCCCAAAGAAGAAGTCCAAGAAGGGATCCAGGGAAGGATCTGAAGGTGAAGCAGCCTCACTTGCTTCACAATTTGAGTTGGACTTCACACTCTTCGCATGCATGGTTTCATACATGGTGGGAAGTGGTTGGTTTCTTGACAGTGGAGCTTCTTTCCACATGACCGGTGACAAAAGTTTGTTCAGTACTTTGGAGGAGAAAGATCTCCAAATACACATAGCGATGGGTAATGATGAGAAGTATAGTGTCTCAGGTGTAGGCACGATTATTTTTCAGAGGGAGCATGGAGCTCAGCTTACCTTGACCGATGTCAAGTATGTACCAGGACTGAAGAGAAACTTGGTGTTGATCGCGATGCTGGAAGACAGAGGCTATGGTGTAGTCTTCAGTAAGGGAAAGGTTTTCCTTAGACACATCATCACTAGACAGGTGAAGCAGATTGGTTCATGGGTCAAGAACCTGTATGCTCTTGAGGTTCAAGATGCATGCAAAGCCTTGAGCAGCGAGGCAACTGATGGAGACTTGGTGGTTGAGAGGGAGCGTATATTACCTCTCAACATGTAGAGCCAGAAGAAGTCTCAGATGATTGTGGAGGAGCCACTATTGGTGTAGCAGCTTCAGGAGGTTGTGGAGCAGCCACAATAGGGGAAGCTGAGTGGAGATCGAGTAGAGACATCTACTCATGTAGAGACCTCCAGTAGGGTGAAACTTCGAGCCAGGTGGGCTAAGGGATCGCATGCAGCCATACCTCCAGGTAGGAGGTGGGGTGATGTGGATTGATCGTCCCAAGGAGGAAGGTCAGGATCCTTGAGGTACCCAACCTCTTGGATGAGACCTTGCTACGGGAGCCCCAATGTGGAGTAGCAGGAACTGATTGATTAGGTAGAGATAGATGCGGATGGAGCGGTAGAGAGAGCGACAGTGCAGGGAATCCCAGGACAGTGCATAGCATGCAGGCTGCAGCAATGCGAGAGGCACAAGTGTTTTGCATAGTGCTAGGTTGCATATAGAGGTGTGAAATGGTGCGAGATGCATGGAGATGTTGCAGTAGCGTAGATGTCAGAGAGGGAGCACTTGTTAGCAGCAGGTAGAGCTTCAGCATCAGAGTATGTTCCTAGCCCAACAGAGTGGTTAGTTGGGAGTCTTTTTGTTCCAAGTTTTGTTGGAGCAGAGTGGACTGGGCAGATGTGTTGCATGCAGAACATTCCAGAGTTATAGGATCGGGTTTGAGAGGAAGCCTTTCTTATTGAGAGGGAGTGTTGAAAAGTGTGCAACAAGAAATGCTTGTTGAGAATGCAACAAGATGATGGAGCTTAGTGGAAAGGAGTCGCCTTCACTAAGTGGGCCCGCAGGAAAATTATGGCGCAAAGTCTATTTTGGATCACAACAGGAGTGATCACAACAGCAGTGATCACAACAGGAGTGATCAAAGTCTATTTTTAGACTACTAGTCAAAAATAGAAAAGTCAAATATTATTGTCTCATAATAATATTTAGACTATAAACTTTATCTTATCCTCTTTGAGCACTTTAGTTTGAGCTACAGATGTGGCACATGCAGCTGACAGAAGGAAATACGCTTTTCTTATGTGTTAGTTGAGCTATTGCATGTAGGACATTAGTTAGAACTCATGTGGTTGAGTTCTGTGGAGTTGGATGAGCAATTAATGGAGTTATGTTCAGTTTGACTTAGTTGAACTAGTTGTATTTAGTCTAATTGATCAATAGACTAAGTGATGAGTTGTGTGAATTAGTTATTAATTAATTCACTAATTATTAACTCATAATGCAACTGAAGAATACATCAGTTAACTCAGTGCATGTACAGTTCAGTGGAGACAGGTGTTAGAGGTTGAGATTGCTATCAGTTGTGCATGAGATTGTGCACATGCATGGGATTGAGTTATGCCAATGATCTCTGTGTAGTGTGGGCCAATACCAAGTGAAATATAGCTTGTGCTCACGTGATTTACAGTGTGGGTGATTTTCACAAGGTAAATAGGAGTTTGGATCAGCCATTCTCATTCATTCTCAGCAGGTATTATGCAGTGGAGGCATGCAAGCAGCGAAGGAGATTTGGAGATCAGATCTGAGTTGTATTGTGTGTAACAGGTGGAGATAGTGCTGGATACTTGTGAGGAGTATTGTACTATGTATTGTTACATGTTCTCAATCAATATAATATACAGATAGTTGGGGTTTTTAGCGAGATGCTTTCCTCGGGAAAACACTATGTTGATATGTGTGATTAATGCTTCTATGTGCGCATGTTATTGTTTCTGCTTCTGTAAATTGATTATCAATGTAGAGGAGGTTATGTATTATGCATGTATTCCGAAATAGTGTATAATCGGGATAATCTTTGTGAATATGTGTCATATTATTCAAAATTTCTACAGTATACATCACCTCTACTCATGAGATCAAACATATCAATCCACTCATCCCTAATTGTTATAAGTAAGAGGGTTTTTAGTGTGTCAAATCCTAAATTATGTAATTTTTCTCTCTTAACACTATACATAAATCTCTCTATCATATCCTCAAGGCTCTCATCTTCTTTTTGAGTCATTCCAAATATTTCTTCTTTAATATCATGATCTTTATATTTGTCTAGAAATACCTTTTGCATATCATTCCATGATCTTATTGAATTAGTCCCTAACTTTTATGAACCATTAAAGAGCTCTATCCTTTAATTTTTCTAGAAAAACTCAATATTTAAGTGTGTAATAAGTAACCATAATATCTACAAAGGATTTCAAATTCAAAGAGAAAGGTTTCTGGATCATCTGACCTCATACCATGGAATTTGGGAAGGAAAGATGGAGGGACGTTCTTCAAATGAACATTGATATCAATATCTAGAATGGGCAATCCAAGAGGATCTTCTTCATTTTCATCATCTTCATCCATAATTTTCTTCTACATTCTCTACCACCTCTTCTTCGTCAACCTGCAAAAGTGGATGGTGATGTGATTTTTACTGCACCACATGATCAAATGGGGGGATTGGTGTTGGAGAAGTATTTCTTTTATTTTTATTTTTATTTTTTTTGAATAATAATGCTAATGCAAAATGATTTTCTATTTTTGAAATGAAATATTCCTAATGCAATTTTTGCTTTTGTAGAAGTAAAAGAAATGAATCAACTATGGAATAAAACAATGCGTACTTTGAAACCTTCACGGAAACGGTGCCAAAATGTGATGAGCCCTAGTATTGTGACACGACTGTTGCAACTCCCAAGGCTACTAATTTAAATTATCAACCCGGGGTTCGTACAAACTTAAGAGGAGTTATAACTATATGTGCAACATGTAATGTGTTCTTATTTCATTGATCTCGTGTAATGAAGTGAATATCATGGAATCAAGACTAAACTAATTGCAAAAATGGAAATTATTATCTATTTTCAGGAATGGAAATGTTTCTCTACTTTTCATAAATGTAAAGGTTAACCTACTTGCATGAATGCAAATGCTATTGTATTTCAAAGTGTAAATGTTGCATCAAAAGGAAACCTAGTCTATGTAATAGAAATAACAATGTTGGAAATGGAAACCCTAGATTAGGATGTATGAAACAAAACCTAATCATGACATCATTTTTCAATCACTGCATTCAAAATATATTTTGTCAACAAAGTTCATAAGGTAATTCATGAAGTAATCATCAAAATAATCATTATTCTCTTCAAGTAATGAATTTGTCCACTAACCATAACTGCAGAGGTAAATTGAAATGGAGAAGATACAAGGATTAAGAGGTATTTTGTTCTTACTCAATCATGGTTCAAATCGTAGAGGTAATTATTCAAGCCTAAGGGACAAAAACCAAGCTTTTGGAGCAAATCTGGTCAAGTTTACACATGCTACCAGAGTGTCACAGGAGGTGTTACAGGAGGCCTTGTTTTTCTACAGGAGGAGATAACTTGTTGAATGAGAAAAAAAATAAAAATGAAAATGGGATGAAATTTTTTTTATGAAGAAGGATTCATTATGACTCAATTCCATGTGGAATCACTCCAAAATACGCCTATTACCATGTGCTAAAAAAAGCAGAAAATTACTACTCTAAAAACTAGAAATTCAAGAACCAGTGAGCTAATTAGCCTACCAAATGCGTAATCTAATCAAGTGAAAATTAAATGGGGTAAATTTTGTTATTAAATTTAATTTTTTTATGATCCAATGCAAGTGGAATCAACTCAAATTAATCTCATTAACACGTTCTAAAAAATAACAGAAAATTACTACTATTTTGCTACCGTAGGGACTTCTTCAAATTCTAGATTAGTGAACTAGCAACCCAATCCAAGTAGCTCAATGATGAAGATGAATTTTAAAATATTTTCTAAGGATGAATCATGCTTTTGAATCTCTAAAAAACCTACAAAACAACTCAATTCAATCATTTAACTAATGTAACCTACAACAAAAGAAGCATGAATAGTAAATGCAAAAATAAGAGATGCAAGTGAAAAAGACATTCAAAGGACATAAATAAATTATACAAGAGGGTAATGAGACTCCTGGGATGGCTAATACCAAGGAAAATCACAGTCCTATGAAGAAAATGAAGCTTTAGAAGTTAAAAATAGCACCAAACTTGATTATTTTAATCAATCCAAGTCACATCCAAGTACATCCCTACTAGAAATGAAAGTGGAGTTGCTAAACAAGAAGTTTTCTCCATAAGAAGACTAAGAAATACATGCTTCTAGAGGAAAATTAGAATTTGCGCCTATACAAATTGATGGAGAATCATTCTCCTTGAAAAGAGGAAGTTTTTCCCTGCAAAATTCCTCAAGTAGGGGATATGGTTCCCAACACTAGGAATCTGCATTGAATGGCACGGAACACATTCCTAGATTGTCTCAATCACTAGAGCTCCAGAATTTGTAAATAATTTCATGATATTTTTTCATTTATTATCCAATCTTGATCCTCTTGTAGCAAGGAGCAAGTCCCTATATTATATCCTCCTCCAAATCTTCATAATCTGACCAATATTCTCATAATATTATACAAAAAATAAATAGTATTAGGAAAAAATATGAAATTATATCTGAAACTTCATAATGAACATATTAAAGTTAAAAATATGTCATCTAATGAAAAAAAGAAAGGTTTAATGTGTTGAAGGATGTTCAGATGGGCCTTAATTTATGTCTAATTTGGAGGCCCATCAGAAGGGATGGTCTAATTTCCAGACATTGATGAAATTGTGGTCAGAGGAGAGGTCTGAGAGTCAGGGTCATGGTAATTCACCTGATCGATAGTGATGATATTTCGTTTGTGAGAAAAATAACATCTTGCAAAAGATAACAAATGCGACAAAAAACATGGAATATGTGTACCTATGACCCAACAAGATATTATAATCCAAAGGGGCATCAATGACTTCAATGTTGATTAAGACCATCTTGCCAACAACAATGATGGGGTAGTGGCGATATAAATTGAGGGGCTGTGAGGGGCGACTTTCCCAAGCACGAAGATTGATAGTGGATGGGGACAAGTCAGGGGAACCAAGCTTCTTCTAGACACTAGCAGCTATCACATAGGTGGAGGCTCCTTCATCTATTATATACTGCTAAGAAGTGGTGTTTTTTATGGAGATTGGTATTTGAAAGGAAATGAATGAAGGAAGGGGGGATGTATAGCTTTATCAAAATAAAAGACAATCATATGATTGTTATAGGGATCCACAATGGCCAAAGTAGATAAGACAACTTTATTGGGATGGGAATGTATAGAGTACTTCTAGAGTTGACATGTCAATAGGAGACTACACCAAGTCATCTACTACATTATAGTGTTGTAGCATCTACAACCACCCTCCAAAATTTTGCCTTAGCTTCATTTTGGAGCGTCCCTACCAACCATCCTTAGAAGCATATCTTGCATTGTCCAAGTAAAAATAATTCAGTTGAGTTTCAGTGGAATACCAGCCTGTGCTTGTCAACTTGTTTGTCTCCCACCCGCAGGCTGACACTCTGGGACTTAACCATTTTCTGGTTGTGATGATCAGCTAGGAAATTGTACAATTCTGGAGGGGAACCAACCTTCCCTATGGAAATTGCGCAATCCATCTGGGCTCCATAAATGTGTAATCCAGCCAGGCAGCCTTCCTTTTGAAAACTACACAATGCAGCCCAACATTGGTCTTCATCTCAAAAATTGTGCAATTCTGACTAACAGCGAGGGCTTTAGTCCAGAAATTGTGCAATGCATGAGGGATAGCTAGACTTGCTCAACCCGAAAACTACTCAAATGTCATTCTCAGGCTTGCAAGCTATTTCATCTGCTCCTAGGTTGAGCAGTTACCTCCAGGACTGAGCAATCTTGATTTGCATGCATAGGTTGTTTTTTCCGAAAAATAAAAAAGAATCCCTTGATTTTAGTGATCCATTTTTAGCAGCTCAATATTACATGAAAAGCCATTTTAGAAACCTCCCACCAAGTTTCACTTTTTCCTAGATTTGTGGTATGCACGTCATAAGCCTCGATCTTATCAACTTATTTATTCAATGCTTCAAAGCTCATTCCTCACATCGATCTTAGAGCTCTGACATCCCACATCGCATCTAGGAGCATTCGGCACATTCATCTTAACGTTTTTCGAATAAGTCTACTTTTCATGTCTTTTGCTTCTTTTCTGTTGCCTTTTGTATTTTGGTTTGTGTGAGTGTTGTTTGCTTGGTTTTGTTGAATTCCTGCTGTTGTTTTAATGCATGTTAGCTTGTAGAAGAATTGTTTCAAGTTTTTCATTGCATATCACTGTTTTCGCATGCATGCCACTATTTCTGCACTTACGGTTTATGTTGTGGCAACCTGATTCACACACATGCTTTTTTTACCATTTTATGAATGTTGCATTCACTATTTTCATGCATGATCATTCACTCTTGTTTGCAGTCAGCTTCGTCATGCATTCAAGCCTTTCTGTTTTCAGTCGCTCGTCGGCGGGACTGGGCTGCCTTGGCCTGGACCTTGCCTTGCTCGGCTGGAAATGCGCATTTTTGAGAGTGAAGGCTTAGCCTTCCTCCCATAAATTGCACAAGGATGACCTGGTACTAGACTCCAGGCTTTCTCTATGCAATTATGAGAGGTAGTGCCTTGCTGGCCATGGAAATTGTGCAAACGCAGTTTGCTAGTTTGTAGTCTTTGTTGAATGAAACTAAACATTGCATAGTTTCAGTCCTCAGCAACCCAGGATGGACTGTGAAATGTGCAGTTTCAACAATTAGTCAACCTCCTGACAGCCCAAACTTTGCCTTGCGCAGTTTTGGCAGTCAGTCTCCCAGCTTCCTGGTGAAAATTGTGTAATCGTCCTAGACAATCACCCGTGTATGTTGCATGTGAGTCCTCAAGTTGCTTTTGGTTTTCAACTGACAGATTGCTTGCCCTGAGTGTTGCTATGTCTCTAGGTATCACAGGTGTTCATTCGTCTCTCAGTAGTACAGGTACAATGGCCTCCAAGAGAGCACGATCAAAGGTCACCGTTGAAAGTGCAACTAGAGATGTAATTGAGCAAGTGTCTAGGAGATTTCCCATCTATGAAGACACCAAGTTATTTATAGATGAGGATATCAAGATGAAATGGCAGGACATCAATGACACATTCTCGAGCAAATTTGAGGAAAATTTGGAAGACCACAGGGTCTATGTCAACATTCACAAGTCTGGCTTGTACCAGATTGCATGCAGGTATCTCGCATTTCCATGCGTGAACATGGCCCAATGGATTGTCTCCCATACTGATCTTGAGACAATGGTGCTAAGCAGTTCCAGTGGAACACAACTTGCTACCTTCAGGGCGAAGGACTTTTAGGAGATGTATCACTTGCCACAGCCAGTGATCATGATGGAGAAACCCTTTAGTAGACCCAACAACGGTGCAAACTCAAGATATATCGTGAAGAGTTGGGTGAAAGAGACAACCAAGTTCAGGACAACATCCAGCCAAGTTTACAAGACAAAGATATTGTGGAAGGCATATTAGTTCTTGATCATCTTTGCATGCCACTTATATGGCCAAGAGAGCATAGAGACCTTCCCGTAGAATTGGGTGATCATGTTGGATCAATTGGTGAGCATAGGAAGACCTTGCAATTGGTCTGATATGTTGGCTCTCAAGTTGAAGGAACAGGTAAAAGAAGCCCAGCATCCGCCAAAGAGTCAATAAGCGAAGATATACATATCCGCTTACATACTGGATGTAGTCTGTGCCCGTCAGCAGTTCCCAGGCTTGGGTTGGGCATGGACACCTTCGAAAACATGTGTGCACACTTATTGCAGGTTGTTCTCTGAATACAACTTCCGTGGAGTTATCATATCACTTCGTCACCTGGTGTACATAATGATATTCGAGTAGGATCCACCTTGCATGTCGAAGAAGAAATAGAGGCATTGATCGACATAGGAGATTGGTATTCCTCACCCCTTGGTACCTTCATACAGAAATGCAGAGAAGGCTACACATGTTTTGCCAAAGTTTGCCATGGACAAGCTCGTCATGCAAGAGTTGTCATAACACATCTCGACAAGATTGTCAGCTAGACTACACAGGAAGAAGAATGCACCTTGGCCCGCTCTTCCTTTGCGGATTGTGTTGTATGAGATACATAATCTCAAGCATGCTAAGGATGAGACAGAAGAATTAAAAATATTCACCTTCGGCACCAGAAGTTTCAATCTATATGACCCGCATTTCTTAGTGAAGGAACACTGTGCGAGAGTGAAAAATCCTTGGATCCATGGGGCATGTCATTGGCCTGAGGAAGACCCATGGAGATACTGCTATCACTTCTCTAGGCTCAATGAACTGGTCAACATAGTTATAGAGTGGTCAACAAAGTAGAAGGAAGCAACATCTCAGAGAGAAACATCATCAATAATAGCAGAGTGTAGCAGACCTACGCAAAAAAAAGTCAAGAGGAAGGTTGTTGACAACATTGTTGGCTTGATGGGGCCTGACCCAGGTTCGGAGTTATTTAGCCAAACAAATCCCTGTACTACTGGCCCTTTCGGTAATAGTCCATGGAGCACGGACTGAGGTGTCACCTGAAGCATTATGGGGGGATGATGGAACCAAGTTTTTGCACCCTTGAGATGTCTAAGGGGTCATTTTAGTCCAACTGTGAATACCTTTACGTAGGTCACTTCATGCTCTTTCCTGACCTGTGAGGCCTTCGCACCCTGTTATATTCACCTTCGCACGACCCTAAACAGGCATCGAGGAGCTTTCATGCTGCTAAAGCAGTGATCTACGCTATTTCCCCAAGTTACACCATGGATCTTACTTATCTTCTTATAACAATTAGTTATCTTCACATAAACAGATACTTGATCTTATATTCACTTAGTCAACACATTCATATAAGTTCGCACATCATATAAACAACAGAAAAGGAAATTATACCCAATATATTCAATGCAGAAAATAGTAAAAGATACATAGAATTTACGTAAAACTTCTCTTCATTACTTCTCCAAATATTACAGACTCAACCCACCCTACGCACTTAGTTGCAGGGGTTTGCATACTCAGCTGCGGACTACTAGGCCTCTGTGCACTCAGTTGTAGAGCCTTCTCCTACTCTACGACCCAAAGACATGACTCTACACTTTAGACTCAATGCTTCCTCATTAGATCTTCTATCTTCGATTCCTTATATTATCCCTTTAGAGCCTCACTCTATTTATACAATCCCATGGTCTGCAGACCATGGGTAGAACTTCTCAAGCCGACACTACATTACAAAAGTAAGGGTGGATAACCCTATGACTAAATTACAACTTTGTGCTTCGCGCCCATAAATCACGGAGTCTTTACATTGGATTAGTCAAAACTTGGGCTTTAAGCCCCAAAACTTGCCTTGGGTGGATCCCGTGCCCAATAGGCCCTCAACACAAACATCGTGACTCACCCTCGAGTCAATCTGTAGGTGTGGATATCTTCACACGGAGACCTCCCAACTCTACTCGGACTGCTGGAAGGTCGGCAGTGCACTGATCGATTGCCTGCTGTATCTCCTGGACGTGTTGTTCAGAGACCGTGGTATCTGAACTGCTTCCCTGTATCTGCTCCTACATCCCCTACATTTGTTTATAGTCTCGCACCCCCTTTCAGCTACTTGGAGTGCTAAGACTGTGCTTCCCATGGCTAGTCAGGTGGTTGGGCCACCTGTATACGACTTCAACCAACCATCAATCACTTTTTTTGGAAAAAATATGTCTTTTATCTTTACTGTCTGCGTCGCGCACTTCACCATATGCATCACGCCATCATCGGTGATCCCTCTAGTAATATACGGTCTAATCCAAGGAATCAGGATGATCAACTCTCGGCAGTAGTCCCGAAATTTGTCAACGTAATCGTGTGCACCTTGTTTTATCACCACAGTTTTCTTATCGAGAAAATCCTTCTTTATTTCTTCCTCAAGCTTCTTGACTTCTGCTTCCATTAGAGCGCTTTTATCCCATAACCACACTCTTTCTTTCATGAGTTCTTGGAGCTTAATATTACCCTGTTGGATCTCTTCATCAGGTCCCAAGCGTTCTTCTTCGTTCAGCTGCGCAATTCCTTCTTCCAAGGATCCATGAACTGTCATATCCATGGGCGCTACTATACATGGACTAGGAATAATATACTCCATCGGTATTGCAACGTTTTCTCCATAGGCAAGCCTGGAAGGAGTCTGTCCTGTCAGTTGCTTGCATGTTGTCCTATAAGCCCACAAAACTACTGGTACGCACAGGTCCCAATTACTTCACTGCGCATTATATACCCTGTTCATTGCTTCGCACACTTTGTTAAAGGCTTCTGCATGGGTAACCTTCTACACACTCCTTATTTCCACACTCTGTCGTTCCAACTGGAGGGACCATTCATGCAATTGGCCCCCCAACACATGCTTATTGACTGTGTTCCCCATCGCAAAGTCCATGTGCATTCGTGCAAGTTGTTTACCATATTCCTGTAGCCACCTGGACAAGTGTGCACACGGACAATCCCGCACATTGTATTTATCTGTTAGTCACATCTTAGGCTTCCCAAAACATATGCACATCATTCTCCTACATTCATGCCAATCCTCAAAGCTTCCTTGGTGCGTACCCCAACACCTCGCGGACGTAGCGCGCAGTACCCACTTCAAAGCTTTGAAACGTTTCTTTTCCAGCACCTCCCTTTCAAATCTGTCCAAGAAAGCATCTACCTCATCTAAACCATCATAAGTAGGCAAATCTCTCACTTTCTTGATAAGTAGCGTAGTGCTCTTGTCATCATGTTACAGTTAAGCATGGTTACCTCGTGTAACCAGTTCTGCCATCGCTCTATCTCTTCATCTGAATCCAATGTATAGGTGCTTTTGCGCTCCCATGAGATTCATCCATCCGTGGTGGGATTTACCCAGTCTTTCTCTCATGCAGTTATCTTGTAGATGCAGTCCAAATCTTCATTGCTTTCATAGACCCACATTGGCTTTGTGTAGTGCAATCCTTCCACAGTGTTCAAAGGTATGGCTACACGCAGAGACTTTTTCTCAAAAATCATCTTGCACTTCTTCAGATTAATCACCCCGTTCATGTCAGTGGCCCAATTGATTCCTAAGAGTGTGGGGTAGGGATTGTTGTCATCAATAATCTCTATCACTTCAAAGTCTGCTAGCATGCTTGCCCCTTCAATATCCATGGTGATTCCCTTCAATCTCCCCATAGGCATTATCTTTTGTTGGTTCGCCATTTGCAGCTAGATAGGAGACCATTGCAGCATAGGCCTTCCCATGCATTCCCATGTCTGCTTACGTAGAACATTCGCGTCTGATCCTAAGTCCAAAATTACTTGGTCCATCTCACATTCTCCAATCTGCACGGTCAACCTCCTTGCTCTTTCCATCCTCATCGCATGCTTTCCAATCTTCCAGACTATGCATGGTTCTCCTGGCGCAGTCCCAGCACATCTATTAATGAGTTCCTGCAATCCCTTTATAGACTTACTGTCATGCAGTAGCTTCATGCATGTATATAGGAATGTCGTAAGCATAGATAGATCCATTTCTAGCTCTGATCTATCCTTGCTTCCTAAAGTGGAGGCATCAGCGAAGCTCTTCATAGCTTCCATGAAGGTTTCCTTAGTGCACTCCAAATCAAACTCTGGTTCTTTCGTCAAAGCCTTGTGAACCCAAGTACTATCTTCGGGTTGTTTGCCTTTATCATCTCCTGTCGTAATTCCACTTCGGAGCACAATGTTCACATTTGGATCTTCCTCGCGTGGCTCAGACCTCATCATCTGCAGGTTCTGAGTCGGGGGAGGTTGGAGCGCTCCCTTGTCGCACAGCCTAGCTATCAATGTAGGACAATCCTCCATCTCATGATCAAACAAGGTACAATACAGACATGATGGATGTGTTGGATTCATATAATCACGGGCATAATGTCTTGGCCCTCCGCAATGGTAACATATCAGCTGTCCGTGACCTCTTCCAAGTCCTCCTCCACCTCAGCCTTGTCCGTGCCCCTAAAATCCAATTCCCGCCACTCCTGCATTCTGGTCAAGGGGCCACGTTTTGGCATGAACTCTGTAGGTGGGAGTCCTATCCATCATCAACTCATAGCTTCTATAGGTGCACTCATCATGTCCAACCATTCTACAAAAATTACAGAACAACTATTGCGAATTCTATGTGTACTTCTGTAATAAATGGCAGTTTTCCATAGCATGCTTTCCTCCTATTTGACAAATCGCACACCACAAAGCAGGTGCCACGTTAGGTGCTGCTTGTGCCTCCGGTCTTAACGACATCGGTCCTCCTCTCGCAAGGTAATTAGCAAACACTGGGCAGTGGTCCTTGTCATGACCCTGACCCTTACATTTAATGCACCATACCTCTTCGCACACTTCTAGTCGGTCTTGTTGAAAATAGCGACAAGAAATGCTAAAAATAGAAGTGCTAAAAATAGCACTGCTATAAATAGAAGTTTGGGTACCAGTGCTAGATTTAGCAACAGGGAATGAAAAATGGAAGTGCTAAAAATAACATTGCTATTTTTAGTAGTTCAGGATAGATTCCAATTTTAGTCAGTCCTTGGACTAAAATAGGAAGTAAAATTAGAATTTGAACTTAAAAGCTATTTGAAAATAAATTAATTAATTCACCATGAGTTAATTAGTTGTGAAAAATCAAACATGAAGTCTATGTGAGGACATGCAACAATTTCTCTATTAATTGAGGAATTTATCCATCAGTTAAAGAGATAAGGATGAGTTCTAATTTGAGTTGTAATTAGTTGGCTCAGTTAACTGAGTCAAGTCCAGTTAGATTGATTTAAACAATTTGTTTAAATTAATGTGAGTTCAGTTAGTTAATGCATGTTTGCACATAACAGTTGCACTTCAGATAACTGAATATTGTCTCATGAATAACTCATGCATGTCAGTTCAAACAGAGACGCAGTTGAGATCATAGGAGGGACAGTGTAGTATCAGTTGGATGGATTTTTCCTATAAAGGAAACTCATCCATGGAGAAGGATTTATCTCCTTCAGGATTGCACAGTTAGATCAGAGGTTAGTGAGTGTGTGAAGAGGCCAATTCACACATGTGGCTTCACTGGAGCCTAAGGAAAATTGCGCAAAGAAATAAGAGGCTTGGAGGGCATTGGAGAAGGTTTGAGAGAGGCCTTTAACTATCTATGAGTAGCAGAGGGATTGTAGAGAGAACATGATAGCTTGAGAGTTGATTCTTTTTGTAATCCAGACTATTTTCCACTTATATGATAATACAGAGTTGGGGTTTTAGGCTAAGGCTTTCCCCGAGTTATTTCTTTTGTGTTATGTGTGATTGCTTCTCATTCTCAGTTATATGTTTTCTCATTAATCGTGCTCAAATTGATTAAGCTTCCGCAAAGTGTTGTAGAAGTGGATCTTGTATTGTGTTTTAGTATATTGCATAATCTGTTGATCTACAGTGGGACTTTCTACAGGGCTGTCCTGTCCTGTTTCAGACTCTGCATCTCAAGACATAAGTTTTTCAACTGCGCGTGGATCTACTGAACTCCCATGTTAGGATCTTGTATCGGGGTCTCATGCAGCCTCATCGCAATATCTAAGGCCTCTGCCTGAGTTGTTAACCTCTGTTGCAACAATGCATTACTCAAATGCGGCGTTAGCGATGCTACAAACCATTTGCGGTGTTGTCCATCCATCAAAGTCATATTAGCTTCGCGAATTGTGCACTTTAGTATCTGATCCAACTCCCAAGGAGTCTCACCTATTAGCATTGTGATCTCTTTGAATACAATGATCGACTGCACCTCTGATTTCGGCCTGCTAAATTCTTTGTTCAGCGTAATTTGGATATCCGCGATCCCTGCATTCAAATTGTCACTAGAATGCTTAATATACCAGGTCAGCGCGCGATCCTGCAGAGCGCTAACCAATGTTTCTTTCTTTATGTTATCATTTGTAACTCCCTGTGCTTCCCATAAGGCTCTTATCACGAGCCAAAACTGATCTGGATCTTCATTTCCTACTCCCTTAAACAGGCAATTTTATTGCGCTGGCCATATTGACACACAGTGGTGGCGGAGGTGGTACAGGTGAAGATGGAGGTGAAGGCGGTGAGGTGGGGGTGGTATGCACAGAATCCTCTGCCTTATCAAATTGATCGCACTTCGCGATGAGACCTTCACAAGCTCTTCCTTGTCCCCTCGCGGAGGTGAAATCAAAGGGCTATTCTCTGGTCCCTTACTTCCTTTGTTTCTATAGGTTTTTCCACTTCGCGTAGCTTCGGAAATCAAGGTAATTGCATAACCCTCTTTTCACACAATAACATTTTAATCTAAGCATTCAGAGACTTCACGTACTTACCTCACGGTCCTTTGAGAAAGCGTCACTCTGCCTCGCTATAGCTGATTGAAGTATCTACCGCAAACTCAGTAATGAATCCTCCTATAATCCAATCGAGCCAGTGGTCAACAACACGCACAATCTTATCCTCTAATGCTTCCAATCTGTGCACCAACTCTGGGGTCCACACAATAGGATTGTTGAGCTTCCACCTTCCTTGGCTATCTACTAGCTTCGCGATCCACTCGTACAGCTCAGTAGGGAAAGATGCAAAGAAAATTTCATGGATCTCTGTGTACAGGTAGTAGTCTAACCACTCTTCTTTTGATAGTCGTGGATTCCTATTCTCCTGTGCCGCGAACTCGTGAATTCTCCTGTCCAACCAACCTTTAATTTCTTTCTTAGTTGGATTCCAATGATACAACATCAGACATCTCTATGTAGATTCTGGTCCCGGCAACGGAACCATTTTTTGGCTTGATGGGGCCTAACCCATGTTCGGAGTTAATTAGCCAAAGAAATCCCTATACCACTGGCCCTTTCGGCAATAGTCCGTGGAGTGTGGACTGAGGTCTCACCCGAAGCAGTATGGGGGAATGCTGGAACCAAGTTTCCGTAACCTTGAGATGTCTGAGGGGTCATTTTAGTCCAATTGTGAATACCTTCACACAGGTCACTTTGCGCTCTTTCTTGACCTGTGAGGCCTTCGCACCCTGTTATATTCACCTTCGTGTAGCCCTAACCAGGAGCCGAGGAGCTTTCGCGCTGCTATAGTAGCGATTTGCGCTATTTCCCCAAGTTACACCACGAATCATTCTTATCTTCTTATAGTAGTTAGTTATCTTCGTGCAAATAGATAGTTGATCTTATATTCACTTATTCAACACATTCATATAAGTTCACACATCATATAAATAGCAAAAAAGGAAATTATGCCCAATATATTCAATTCAAAAAACAGTAAAAGATACACAAAATTGATGTAAAACTTCTCTTTATTACTTCTCCAAATATTACAGACTCAATCCGCCCTGCGCACTCAGCTGCAGGGGTCCACACACTCAGCTGCAGACTACTAGGCCTCTGCACACTCAGCTGCAGAGCCTTCTCCTACTCTATGATCCAAAGACACGACTCTACACTTTAGACTCAATGCTTCCTCATTAGATCTTCTATATTTGATTCCTTAGATTATCCCTTTACACTTTGAGTCTCGCTCTATTTATACAATCCCATGGTCCATAGACCATGGGTAGAACTTCTCAAGCTGACACTACATTACAAAATTACGGGAAGAAAACCCTATGACTCAATTACAACTTCGTGCTCTGCGCCCACAAATCGCAGAGTCTTTACATCGAATTAGTCAAAACTTGGGCTTTAAGCCCAAAAACTTGCCTTGGGGGGATCCCGTGCCCAATAAATGCAGAGGCAAAGCAAAGCTGCAAGTTCAAAGCCGATACACTTGTGTTGAAAGTAGCTTTCAAGATTGAGGCTAAGAGGCAAGAGTGTGATAGGAGCATTGTACAAAGGCAAAGAGAGAAACATAGAATGGAGGAAATAGAAAAGGAGTTGCAGGAGTTAAAGTGGAAACTCAGGGAAGATCAAGAGCTGCATAGAAGAGAGAAGGAAACACAACAGGGATAGGTAAAATAGGAGGTACAACATGCAAAAATTGATGAAAATGCACCCATACAAGTTATAGAATCATCTGAGTAGCTGTCACAGAGCAGACAGGGTGACCAGTTGTAGGAGTAGGACTTAGCTCAAGATATTTAATAGATGCTATAGTAGATGGAAATGGATATGGTTTAGCTAGATTGAGATTAGGATATTGACCTCATGCCTCAGAACCAAGAGGTCACCCCACCGGCTTCAAAATATCTGGAAGCAGAGTAAGTCCCAAGCGATCAAGGAGACACAGAGATCCTTGAAGACAATCCAGAAGCAGAGATGCAAAACATATCTTTCGATGAGTCGCAACACAGAGTTGTGCAGTCATACAGAGTGCCTACTTCGGATGTTCATATATCTCCTGTTTAGTTTGAAGAAAAAGTGATCATATCTGATGTGCGCAAGCATCCAACAACGTTGGTCGATGCTACCAAATCATATGTCGAAGCCACCAACTCAAGTGTTAGATTCTCGATAGCTGAGAATGAGCATATGGCTAAGGAGTTACAAGCATCCAAGTAGGGAGGAGAATAGGTTATAGCATCCGACAGAGCAGATTTGAGGAGAGTGATATTGGATGAAGTATCGTCTCTTAAGACAATCATGCAAACGTTGTACATAAGATTCGTCACCATGCATAAGTCATCTGTCCATCTCAATGGTTGGTAGCATTGCTGTGCTAAGAGAGCACGTGTCTTGTCAAATTTGCACACTGCTGTCGACCACATGCAAACATGGACAATGAGCTACAAAGGAGCCCCATTGCACTTGCCAAAGATTATGAATCCAAAGGCGGTAGAGTTGAAGGCACACATATGAGTCAGATCTAGAACTATGAGTAACTCCTGCAGCTCATCACCAGTTTATAGGCTTCACATGCACATGTGTTCAGGAGCATGGATTTCATTATTCACACACATGCAATCCCATGATACAAGTTTTTGAAAATTCTCCACAACATATGTGATCATTAAAACCCTTGATAAGTCTTTGGACTCTCTTCAATTGAAACTACTCCCCCCATGGTTTGTCACTGTTATTTTCCAAATTTTGGAAAACCTATACTCCCAATCTTTCTCTTATATATCCCTCTTCAAATCTAGGGTAAAGTTTCTCAAAATTAGGACTTTTGTAGCTCTCTAGACTTCGTTGTAGCAAAATGTGTTCTCTTGTAGAAAAATTTTCTGTTCTTGTAGTAGCTCTATTTCTCCTATAGTAGCTATATTTTCTCCTGTAGTTTGTTCTTTGAGCTACTTAGTTGTGGTTTCTCTAGTGGTTTTCCTTCTCATGGGTGTCAAAATTTTCTTCCCATTTGGTTGAAACCTACCCGTTTGTAGGAATTTACAAGGTAAGTTCCTCAGACAGAACACCAAAGGACACCGCTCACAAACTGATCACAGATTAATACACTAGTATTTTGACGTGGTTAAAACCCTCAAAGAGGGAAACAGTCCACGGCCTGAACCAACGCGGCCACTTCAAGAAATTTATTAATAAAAGAATGAAAATTTACATATTCTTCTCTCATAGACGGATTACCTTACAAATGACCCTCCATGCTCTTTAAATAGAGATCATCGACCAATCGGGTGTTAAGCCACGGATCAAGTGTCGGTAATACCGAGGAGAGAATGAACCGTTGGATCACTACATATCGTGACCGTCGGATTGTAAGTTACAAAATGTACATAGTAAAGAAACACACTTTACCTAACTCTATACCTAACTCTATACTAGACCATGTTGTACTTAACTATTTCCTATGTGTCGGAATATCCTAACATCCCCCCTTAAGAACAACTTGGGATAGGATTGAAGGATTTACAAATATGACACAATAGGAGAAGGAAGGAGGCACTAGAGCCTATCCCCCCTTAGTGACAACTTCCTGAACTCCAACCATGAAGTGAAGTTTAGTGAACTTCGCCTCTGTGAGAGCCTTTGTAAAGATGTCTGCAACTTGATCATCTGTTGAACAATATTGCACTTCAAGAACATGGTCGTGAATGAGATTTTTGATGAAGTGCATGTGCAGTTCAATGTGTTTGCTGCGCTGATGTTGGACTGGAGCTTTGCATAGCTGAATGGCACTTTGATTATCACACCAAAGTGTAGTCGGATGCTGTTGCTGAAAGCCAAACTCTGATAGGATCTGATGAAGCCACACGGCTTCCTTACTAGCTTCTATGGCACCATGATATTCTGCTTCTACTGAAGAAAGAGAAATGGCACCTTGTTTCTTGCAAGCCCATGTAATAGGTCCTGAACCAAGAGTGAACACATAACCTGCAGTAGACTTCTGATCATCAGGGTCACCAGCCCAATCGGAATCAGTGAAACCAACCAATAGAGGAGATGCTTCGACACTGTAATGAATCCCAAACTGAATTGTACCTCGAACATAACGAAGTATTATTTTAGCTGCTTTCCAATGACTTTCACGTGCGTTTTTCATAAACCGAGCAACAAGGCCAACAACAAAGGAAACGTCAAGACGAGTATGGGTTAGATACAAAAGTTTTCCTACAAGTTGACGGTATAAGGTAGCATCAACTTCAGGAGAAGTACAAGTGACTGAAAGTTTAACTCCAGACTGAAAGGGAGAAGGGGCTGGCTTACAGTCTTCCATGTGACAGTGGCGTAGAATATCACAGGCATACTTGGACTGAGAAAGGGAAATACCTTCCTTGGATTACAAGACTTGAAGACCAAGAAAATAATGTAAGTGTCCTAAGTCTGTCATTTCAAACTTCCTTTTAAGGCTAGACTTCACATGGTTTATAAGGTTGGGATCACTACCAGTCATGATAAGATCATCAACATAAAGAAAAAGAATGATAAGAGACTTTCCCACTTTCTTGGTGTAGACAGTATTGTCAGAATGGCACCTAGAGAAGCTAGATTCTAAAAGAAAGTTATCCATTTTGGCATACCAATCTCGAGGAGCTTGCTTGAGACCATAAAGGGATTTCTTAAGCCGACATACAAGGCTGGAGTTTGTTTGTATAAAGCCAATAGGTTGTTCCATATAGATTTCTTCATGCAAGTCCCCATGCAAGAAGGCGGATTGAACATCCATCTGATCGACTTCCCATTTGAAAGAGGCAGCAAGGGAAGAACAAGGCGGATAGAGTTCATTTTGGAAACAAGGGAGAAGGTTTTAGTATAGTCAATGCCTTCAACTTGTGAAAAACCTTTAGCAACAAGACGAGCTTTATGTTTATCAACTTTCCCATCTGGTCCATACTTGGTTCTGTAAACCCATTTACATCTAACAAGTTTTCGTCCCTTTGGTAGAGGAACAAGATCCCATGTATCATTTGCCAATAATGAATGATATTCTTCATTCATAGTTGCTTCCCAATCTGGATGGCCTGAAGCTTCTGCAAAGGTGTCAGGATCATAATTCACTGACGCTTGAGCCAGTAAGGAAGAGGCTCTCTTGAACTGAGAACGTGTACGTCGTTGATCTGTAGGATCACCGGCAAGATCACCTACTGCATCCCGAGTAGCACGGACCCATTTTGGAAGCTGAGGAGCTGAAGGAGGATCCTGAGAAGGTGGGGGAGGATTTTCATCCTCGCTTTCATCATCTGAAGAAGAAATATTTTCAAAAGTGGAAGAGATAGGGAGAGGTGGCACATCTGCCGAACTAGGCTCGCAGGCCGATATATTTTCATCAAACCTTACATCTCTTCTAATGATAACATTTTTGGACTTAAGTGGAATAAGTCTATATCCTTTGAAATCTTCAGAATATCCAACAAAAATACATTTTTCACTCTTTGGTTCTAAAGCTTTATGTTTCTCATCTGGAATATGGGCCCATGCTTCACTTCCAAAAACACGAAAGTGACTTACATCTAGTTTGTTTGAGCTCCATGCTTCTTCTGGAGTGATATTCTTTAAAACCTTAGTAGGAGTGCGATTTATTATGTAATTTGCACAGTTAATTGCTTCTGCCCAATAATTAAGACTAAGTCCTTTAGATTGAAGCATACAATTAGCCATTTCCTTTAAGGTGCAATTCTTCCTTTCAGCTACACCATTTTGTTGTGGAGTATATGGAACAGTATGTTGCATTTGAATTCCATTCTCAGTGCAAAAGTTGATGAATGTGTTTTTAACATATTCTCTGCCATTATCAGATCTTAGCTTAAAGAATTTGATGTCCAGATTGTTTTTCAACAAAGGCCTTAAAGGCCAAGAACATGTTAAATACTTCACTCTTGAGTTTTAAGAAGTATACCCAAGTGCGTCTAGAGAAATCATCAATGAAAGTTAAGAAATACTTGTAGCCAGATAATGAAGCAACTGGAAGTGGACCACATAAATCACTATGCACGAGCTGTAAAGGGGCTGAGGTGTGCTAAGAGGCACGTTTTTCAAAACTATCCCGATGATGTTTTCCGAGTACACATCCGAAACAAACACCATCTCTGCAAGATACCATTGGAAGACCTGTCACCATATTTTCTTTACATAGATTCTGAAGAGAGCGATAGTTTAAGTGACCAAATCGCTCATGCCAAAGTTTGCTTACTTCATCATTATGAGCAACAAATACTGAGGGAAGATTTGATGAGCCAAAGTTGTGAAACTTATACAACCTTGTAGAATCATCAGCAATGCCAATAGCTAAAATCTGTCTAGGATCTCTTAGGTCCTTAATTACAACATAGTGAGGTGAAAATTTAATGATTTTACCTTCACCTGAATGCGTTATCTGATATACTGATAGAAGGTTGCAAGATAAGGTTGGAACACATAATACATCATTAAACTGACCATTTTCTAGATGAACAGTTCTAGTCCCTACAACACTAAGAGATCTATCATCACCAACATATATATTTTTGGTGTTACAATCATTTAAAGAAGAAAACATGGCTTTGTTTTTGGCCATGTGATAAGAAGCTCTAGAATCAATGAGCCACTCATGAGAATGAGAAGAAGAAGATACATTTAGTGCATAGCCAGACCGAGATGCTTGACAACCACATGCAGAAAGTGCCATTCCTGAAGATGAAGTAGAAGTTGAAGATTGCTCCAAATGGATGTTATGCTTCTTCATTGCTGCTTCCAAGGCTTCCATCTTCTTAAAGCATTTGGATTCTAAGTGGCCATCTCGATTACAAAAGTTGCAATGTCTATCAGTCTTCTTCCCTTTGTTTTTATTTGTCTTATCATTTTGTTGAAATGATTTTTCATTTTGAGGTTGAAATTGCTTAGGACCCTTGTTTGGTTTAGGACCATTCTTTTTAGGATACAACTTCTTAGGATTCTTTGGATTTGGTTGGTGCTGGGTGGCTAATGCTTTCTTAGAAGAGTTTCCAAGATGAAGAAGACCAAGGTGTAAGAGTTTTTCTTGTTCTCTTATTAAAGAATCACAAAAGGAATCAAAGGAAGGGGACTTGTAGGTTTGTCCTTGAGAAATGAAGGCTTCTCTTGTAGAATGGAAGGTGGAAACAAACACATAATAGGCTGGTCCCAACTTAGTAAGAATTGAGTAGATAAGGCTACTATCTTCTTTCTTATCCTTAACACCTTCCAAGAGAAGTCTAGGGGTCTTGAACTTGGAAAAAAAAATTTCAATGCAAGAAAAATTATTGTGGTCCAATGTAAGCAATTCATTTTCAAGTTGATGGGCTTTAAGTTCATTTTTAATTCCAAAGACTTTAGTAGTTTGTTGCAGTGCTTCATTAGGAGTATCAAGTTCTGCAATATGGAATCTAAGATCTGGAGAAATAGACATCCCTATCAACCCACGTGCTTGGTCTTGCCTATTTTCCCATTTAGCTGCCTTATCTTCATCTTTCGGTTTGGTCTCTTGTCCTGTGGCTATTCTGTAAAGACCTTTACTTCTAAGTAAATCCACAATGTAGGACCACCATTGGAAGTAGTTAGTGCTATCAAGAATGACTTGGCATGGACTTTCCATTTTTAACAGAAACTGAAGCTGTAGATGCTAAAAATAAGTGTACCAATGGAAAGATCTCGAAAAATTAGGCCATTTAAAAAAAACAGTTCTGAAAACGGCTTCCGGATGAAGAAGTTATGGCTTTTTGAAAAAAGATTGACGAAGTCACCGACAAAGTGCGGGAATGTGCAGAAATGAAAAAATCTGCACCCACAAAATGGAGACTTGAACCCAAGACCTCTACTCTCATAAATTAGCTTTGCACCAAGTGAGCTATACAAAAAGTTTGAGAGAGAGAGAGGGGGGGGGTTGATGCTTTGGGTTGCATGCTTGCTTTGAGAAAGCTCTTTTTCCCTACAAAACAAAAAACACAAAACCCAACACGGACATACAAAAAAAACAAACCTTGCGGCTCAAAGTTAGCTTTAGCCGGAAACTAAATATTTTCCTCAATGTTTCTGATTTTCCGAGATCACACTAAGGCGCAGCGGAAAAGAGCATATGCATGAGAAAAGTCCTTCCTTTCTGTTTCTGATTTGCCCAGATCGCACAGAGTCACAGGGCAAAGAGCATACATAGAAATGAAAGGTATAGATCCGGTAATAAAAAAAGCTAAATAAACCGAAACAGAAATAAACAGAGAGAAAATAACTGTAAACTGCAAATAAACACTGTATACCTCCAGATCTTAATAATGACGCAGTTAGGGCTACCAGAAACCTTTTCGCGTGAAATGAAAGGGGTTCCTCACTGGAACAGATGCTCCCAACACAACAGAGCAGTCCTCTCGGCCCGAAAGCAGTCAGAAACAGTAGATCTAGGAAACGACAGTCGGATGCAGTTCTACCGGCTTCAGATTTGGATCACCAACGGACGCGGCCCTCAAATAGCTCTGATACCATGTAGGAATTTACAGGGTAAGTTCCTCAGACAGAACACCAAAGGACACCGCTCACAAACAGATCACAGATCAATACACCAGTATTTTGACGTGGTTAAAACCCTCAAAGAGGGAAACAGTCCACGGCCTGAGCCAACGCGGCCACTTCAGGCAATTTATTAATAAAAGAATGAAAATTTACATATGCTTCTCTCATAGACGGATTACCCTACAAATGACCCTCCATGCTCTTTAAGTAGAGATCATGGACCAATCGGGTGTTAAGCCACGGATCAAGTGGCGGTAATACCGAGGAGAGAATGAACCGTTGGATCACTACATATCGTGACCGTCGGATTGTAAGTTACAAAATGTACATAGTAAAGAAACGCACTTTACCTAACTCTATACTAGACCAAGTTGTACTTAACTATTTCCTATGTGTCGGAATATCCTAACACCACTATGGCTCCTACTATTGTGTCCTTCAATTACTTGAAAGGAATTTCCAAGATTTTTCTTTGAATAGTCTAGGGTGCAGAGGTAGACATAGGGTGTTTGATTTTTTGTCAGATAAAGAGAAGAATGATACCCCCTACCTCAATGAAATACTTCCTCTTCTCTTTCCTTTCCCCTCTTATATTAGAAAACAAATTTTCCAAATGAATTTACCTCTTTAGGTTTTTGCTATAGGGTGCATGTAGCATGAAAATTTCACTATGCAATTGTATGGAAAGTGAGGAGGGAGGGCGCTACTTACCCTTTTCAGGATGACTCTCTCATGTTCATGGGTTTTTGTTTTTGAAAAATCCTAGTTGATTTGGCTCCTTTCTCCTCTTAATTGACCCTTGTAGCATATCTTCGGTGCTCCTATAACATTCTAGGCCCTCCTGTAGCATTTCACACAATCCTGTAGCACCTGTAAACTTGTCTTGTAGAAACTTCAATGGCACCCTAGGCATACTTTGGTAGCATCTAGCTCATCCTTTTGTACCTTGATGGGTTTCTCCAACTGTTTCTTGGGAATGAGTAACTGTGCAAGTGAATTTGAGCCTTGTACTTTTATTCACTTTTGTGGTAATGGCTTAGAGCACTTTGGTGACTTGGCCTTTGCTTGAATTTCCTCTTTTAACCGTTGTCCCCACTCCTCATAATCATCAACCTTCTTAATTTGGCTTTTCCACATCTCAATAGCTAGGGAATTAGATACACTTAACTGGTTGAGGGTGGCTGAGACTATTGACCCGTACTTAGCTTATAAAACCTCATCTCTCATGTAGTGACAACAAATTTCTAACCATAACATGCTCAAGATAAGAGGTGAATAATATTTCATACATGTACCTACCTAATGGTTTTTGGAGAGGGAAGCATGCTTTTTCTAAGCTGATGATCGATCCATGGTTCTATGGAGGTCTTAATTTCCTTATTTTTCTTGTGCACGGGTCTTCACATGATGTAGTTGACTGATGGAACCTTTCTTTCTTGCAGGTATCTCTCCATTTTTTGATATGCTATTGTTGGAGTGGATGGTTGACCTTACAATTGATTCTTAGGGATGGCGTGTCTTCCTCAAGCTTTAGGGGTGGCCATCCCTTCATTCTGGAGCAATAAGAATCCTTGCATCATGTTTTCTGATGAATCTGTGAAGGCTAGTACATGATTGTTTTCCTCCTATAACAGTCATTCATTTTCTTCTCACAACCTCACACTATATTTAGGGGCTTGGAAAAATGATAGTGGGTTTTAGGGACAATAATAACATCTTCAAAGGGTGGTGAAAGTTGTGAGAAATGAAAAAGATATGAATGCAACATCCTTTTTCTGTGCTTTTTCTTGTGTGGTCAGAGGTGGAATCTTGGTGATGGATTTCGCTGAATAGAGTGGTGATTTGGGGGAAGGAATTTGAGTCGGCCTATCCCAAAATTTACCAAGGAAAATAGGACCTTTGGGTCTCTTTTTCCAAGTTGATCTCCCTCCTGTAACATTTTTGGTTTCCCCTATAGCATTTTAGGATAATCTCCTGTAACAGAATTGTTTTATCCATATCTCTCAAAGGGTAGAATGTATTGACCTGAACTTTTTGAGCATTTTTCCATCGTCCTTATGCACCTCCTCATAAAACATCATGGCTAATGGAGGCATGAATTTTGAGAAAAAATGAAAATGGTTGTAGCTGATGGAGGTCGATTTCTTGAAAAGTGTGCACTAGCATTTGCTGAAAATCCTTGAGCATGTTACCATCATCCATATGCATCTCCCCATGAAACAAATAAGGCAATGGATGCATGTTTTTTTAGATATGGTAAAAATAATTTTCTACCCTATGTATTTTGGCCTCTTGTAGCAAAACAAAACCCTCTTGTAGCATTTTAGGACAATGAGGGAAATGAATGGGAAAGAATTGGAAATGATGGGTGGATAATGGAAATGGATGAGGTTGATGGATTAACATGGCCTTGGTATTTTTGGAGCATCTGGGAAAAGGAGGAGAATGCCCAAGTTTGACTTCCTTTGACTAGGTTTTTTATCAATTGTTTTCTTTTGGTGCTAAATTTTCCTTGTTTCTTGCAAAGGTTGGAGAGAACCTGCATTCATCAGAGAAAGATACATGGAGCAAAGATTTTTTTTTCATTTTTTTTCTTTTAAGCCTACTAGCTGCCTCAATGAGGTTTTCAACTAGTACGTCTACCTAGGCGCCTCAAAGGAGGTTTTCACCTGGGATCTTTTAGTTTTCTCTTTTTCTCTCTTTTTCCAATGCATTGAATACCTCATGGAGGTTTTCAATCAACGAGCCAATCTCAAGTGCCTCAAAAGAGGTTTTCAATCAATGTGCCAATCTCAAGTGCCTCAAAAGAGGTTTTCACCTAATATTTTGTTATTTTCCTCTTATTTTTTCTTTTTCCATTTTTTTTTTATTTTTTTCTATCTTATTTTACTTGAAAAAAACAAAATTTCCTTCAAGTATAGGAATACTTCCAATGGAGCCATGTTCACATCAATATGATAGATAAACTCATTTGTAGGCTTGAAATATATGCTTTGACATGTATCTGAATGTGAGATACCAACTGCTTTGACTGAGATGAGATAATGAATTGTTGAAGAAGATTGTGTTGTTACAAACTTTATGATTGTCCGAACCATATTTCAATATAGTTGTGATGCCCTTGGTCCACTTGCACATTTGGATATCTTTATGTGTCTTATTCTACCATGACATTTAAATCTTCCTGTTTTTTTTTATTGTTCTATTGAACACATGGAGGATTAGATGGTAAACATGAGGGAACTTATTCAATCTTCGATTTTGATGTATTCTCTTCATTAAGTGTGGCCCATTATTATTTGGTCTTCTCATTTGAATCTTGTTTCCTTGAATGCTTTCCTTCAATGACACCAAGATAATATTTTTTTTGCAATACTCTTCTTGATCTAAGATGAATACCATTTAGGTCAAGAGGAGATGTTAGGAAGTTTTGTACCTCAATAACGTAAGTGGGTTGAGCTACTTCCTAGTGTGGGTTTGGAAATGGTAGTAGAGGTAGTTGAGTGGGAGTGGATCTTTGAGATGGATGTGGTTGGGGTTGTGGTTGTGGTGGAGGTGGATGGTAGGGATAACATGGATTTGGGTATGGTCGATATCAAGGAAAATATTGAAGATATTGTGGATTTCTCCCATAAGGTCATTTCCAACCTTGTTGCCAATATAGGTTTTTGGGTTGAGATGGCCAAGGTTGCCAAGGAAAAGGTTTGTTCCAATTACTTTGATATGGATGTGCATAACCTTGAATTGTGGATTAGGTTCTTGCATCATACTATGTTGACTATGCTGTCGTTGTCTTCTTTGAGCTACACAACATAGCTTCTTTGGTGATTGACTTGCTCCATTGTCCTTTTCGTAAACTTCCTTTAACCTTGGTAATGATGGGAAATATTTAATAGCATGTGATTCTGCATCGACAACACAAATATCAACATATTCAAATTTCTCATATTTCATTCTTAACATTTCTACTTGTTCGCTTAGATTGCTAATAATTTATATTTTAAAGTTACCCAACAAATTTCCAAGTTCAACTTGACTTACTGATCTTGATGCTAATTTACTTACTCTTTCCCTTCCTCTTGATATGCACTTGCATGTTTCACAAATTTCTTCAAATGATAATTGGTATACATCACCTCTACATGAGATCAAAGATATCAATCCACTCATCCCTAATTTTTCTAAGTAAGAGGGTTTTTAGTGTGCCAAATTCTAAATTATATAATTTTTCCCTCTTAACATTATACATAAATCTCTCTATCAGATCCTCAAGGCTCTCATCTACTTTTTGAGTCATTCCAAATATTTATTCTTTAATATCATGATCTTTATATTTGTCTAGAAATACCTTTTGCATATCATTCCATGATCTTATTGAATTAGTCCCTAACTTTCATGAACTGTTTAAGAGCCCTATCCTTTAATTTTTCTAGAAACAATCTCAATTTTTGAGTGTCTAATAAGTAACCATATTATCTACAAAGGATTTCAAATTCAAAGAGAAAGGTTTTTGGATCCTCTAACCTCATACCATGGAATTTGGGAGGGAAAGATGGAGGGGCAGTGTTGATATGAACATTGATATCAATATCTAGAATGGGAAATCCAAGAGGATCTTCTTCATTTTCATCATCTTCATCCATAATTTTCTTCTACCTTCTCTGCCACCTCTTCTTCATCAACCTGCAAAAGTGGATGATGATGTGATTTTTATTGCACCACATGATCAAATGGGGGGATTTGTGTTGGAGAATTATTTCTTTTGTTTTATTTTTATTTTTTTGAATAAGAATTCTAATGCAAAATGATTTTCTATTTTTGAAATGAAATATTCCTAATGCAATTTTTGCTTTTGAAGAAGTAAAATAAATGAATCAACTATGGAATAAAACAATGTGTGATTTGAAACCTTCACGGAAATGGTGCCAAAACGTGATGAACCCCAGCATTGAAACACGGATGTTTCAACTCCCAAGGCTACCAATTTAAATTATCAACCCGGGGTTCGTACAAACTTAAGAGGTGTTAGCACTATATGTGCAACATGAAATGTGTTCTTATTTCGTTGATTTGATGTAATGAAGTGAATATCATGGAATGAAGACTAAACTAATTGCAAAAATGGAAATTATTATCTATTTTTAGGAATGGAAATGTTTCTCTACTTTGCATAAATGTAAAGGTTAACCTACTTGCATGAATTTAAATGCTATTCTATTTTAAATTGTAAATGTTGCATCAAAAGGAAACCTAGTCTATGCAATAGAAATAACAATGTTGGAAATGGAAACCCTAGATTGGGATGTATGAAACAAAACCTAATCAAACATCATTCTTCAATCACTGCATTCAAAATATATTTTGTCAACAAAGTTAATAAGGTAATTCATGAAGTAATCATCAAAATAATCATTATGCTCTTCAAGTAATGAATTTGTCCACTAACCATAACTGCAGAGGTAAATTGAAATGGAGAAGAGGAAAGGATTAAGAGGTATTTTGTTCTTAATCAATCATGGTTCAAATCTTAAAGGTAATTATTCAAGCCTAAGGGACAAAAACCAAGCTTTTAGAGCAAATTTGGTCAAGTTTACACATGCTAACAGAGTGTTATAGGAGGCCTTGCTTTGCTACAGGAGGAGATAACTTGTCGAATGAGAAAGTAAATAAAATGAAAATGGGATGGAATTTTTTTTATGAATAAGGATGTATTAGGACCTCATTCCAAGTGGAATCACTCCAAAATATGCCTATTAACATGTGCTAAAAGATAGTAGAAAATTACTACTCTAAAAACTCGAAATTCAAGAACTAGTGAGCTAATTAGCCTACCACATGCCTAACCTAATCAAGTGAAAATTAAATGGGGTAGATTTTTTTATTAAATTTAAATTTTTTATGTTCCAATGCAGGTGGAATCATCTCAAATTAAGCTCACTAACACGTTCTAGAAAATAACAGAAAATTACTACTATTTTTCTACTGTAGGGACTTCTTGAAATTCTAGATTAGTGAACTAGTAACCCGATCCAAGTAGCTCAATGATGAGGATGAATTTTCAAAGATTTTCTAAGGATTAATCATGCTTTTGACTCTGTAAAAAACCTACAAAACAAATCAATTCAATCATTTAACCAATGTAACCTACAACAAAATAAGCATGAATAGTAAATGCAGAAATAAGAGATGCAAGTGAAAAAGACATTCAAAGGATTTAAATAAATTATACAAGACGGTTATGAGATTCATGTGATGGTTAATACGAAGGAAAATCAAAGTCCCATGAAGAAAATCAAGCTTTATAAACTAAAAATGGCACCAAACTTCATTATTTTAATCAATCCAAGTCACATCCAAGTACATCCCTGTTAGAAAAGAAAGTGAAGCTGCTAAACAACATGTTTTCTCCATAAGAAGACTAAGAAATACATGATTCTAGATGAAAATTAGAATTGGTACTTATACAAATTGATGGAGAATCATTCTCCTTGAAAAGAGGAAGTTTTTCCCTCCAAAATCCCTCAAGTAGGGGATATGGTTCCCAACACTAGGAATCTGTATTAAATTGCAATGAACACATTCCTAGATTGCCTCAGTCACTAGAACTCCAGAATTCGTCAATAATTTCATGATATTTTGTTCATTTTTTATACAATCTTGATCCTCCTGTAGCAAGGAGCAAGTCCCTAGATTATATCCTCCTCCAAATCTTCATAATTTGACCAATATTCTCTGAATATTCTACAAAAATAAATAATATTAGGAAAAAATATGAAATTATCTCTAAAACTTCCTAATGAACATATTAAAGTTAAAAATATGTCATCTAATGAAAAAAAGAAAGGTTTAATGTGTTGAAGGATGGTCAGATGGGCCTTAATTTATATCTAATTTGGAGGCCCATCAGAAGGGATCGCTGATTTCTAGTGGATGAAATTGTAGTCAGAGGAGACATCTAAGACTCAGGGTCATGGTAATTCAACTTATCGATAGTGATGATATTTCAGTTCTGAGAAAATCACATCTTCCAAAAGATAACAAATGTGAAAATGAACATGGAATATGTGTACCTATGACCCAACAAGATATTATACTCTAAAGGGGCATCAATGACTTCAATGTCGATTAAGACCATCTTGCCAACAATAGTGATGGGGCAGTGGCGATATAAACTGAGGGGCTGCGAGGGGCGATTGTCCCAAGCATGAAGAGTGATAGTGGATGGGTAAAAGTTAGGGGAACCAAGCTTCTTCTAAACACTAGCAACCATCACATAGGTGGAGGCGCCTTCATCTATTATATACTACCAGGAAGTGGCATTTTTTTACAGAGATTGGTATTTGAAAGGAAACGAATGAAGGAAGGGGGGATGTTCCGCTTTATCAACATAAAAGACAATCATATGATCTTTAGAGAGATATACAATGCCCAAAGCAGATAGTACAACTTTATTGGGATGGTCACGTCTAGAGTACTTCTAGTGTTGACATGTCAATAAGGGACTACACCAAGTCATCTACTATGTTATAGTGTTGTAGCATCTACAACCACCCTCCAAAATTTTTCCTTAGCTTCTTTTTGGAGCGTCCCTACCAACCATCCTTAGAACCATATCTTCCACTGTCCAAGTACAAATGCTTCAATTGAGTTTTAGTGGATTGCCAGCATGTGCTTGTCAACTTGTTTTTCTCCCACCCATAGGCTGACACTCTGGGACTTAACCATTTTCTGGTTGTGATGCTCAGATAGGAAATTGTGAAGTTCTAGAGGGGAACCAACCTTCCCTATGGAAATTGCGCAATCCATCCGATCTCCAGAAATGCGCAATCTAGCCTGACATCCTTCCCTCTTAAAACTACACAATGTAGCCCAACACTGGTCTTCATCTAAAAAATTGTGCAATTCTGACTAACAGCCAGGGCTTCAGTCCAGATATTGTACAATGCATGAGGGATAGCCAAACTTGCTCAACCCGAAAACTGCTGAAATGTCATTCTCAGGCTTGTGAGCTATTTCATGTGCTCCCAAGTTGACCAGTTCCCTCTAGGACTGAGCAATGTTGATTTACATGCATAGGTTGTTTTCTCCGAAAAATCAAAAAGAAAAAAAAAACAAAAAGAATCCCTTGATTTTAGGGATCCATTTTTAGCAGCTCGAGGTTACATGAAAAAGCCATTTTAGAAACCTCCCACCAAGTTTCACTTTTTCCTAGATTTGTGGTATGCGCATCATAAGCCTCGATCTTATCAACTTATTTATTCAACACTTTAGAGCTTATTCCTCACATTGATCTTGGAGCTCTAACATCCCACATCGCATCTAGGAGCATTCAACACATTCATCTTAACTTTTTTCGGGTAAGTCTACTTTTCATATCTTTTGCTGCTTTTCTGTTGCTTTTCGTATTTCGATTTGTGTGAGTGTTCTTTTCTTGGTTTTTTTGAATTCCTGTTGTCATTTTAATGCATGTTAGCTTGTAGAAGGACTGTTTCAAGTTTTTCATTGCATATCACTGTTGTCGCATGCGTGACACTGTTTTTGCACTTACGGTTTATGTTGTGGCAACCTGCTTCACACACATGCTTGTTTTCCCATTTTATGAATCCTACACTCACTGTTTGCTTGCATGATCATTCACTCTTGTTACACTCAACTTCACCATGCAGTCAGGCCTTTCATGCTTTTAGTCACATGTTGGCGGGTCTGGGTTGCCTTGGCCTGGACCTTGCCTTGCCTGGCTGGCAATGTGCATTTTTGAGAGTGAAGGAGTAGCCTTCCTCCCATAAATTTCACAAAGATGACTCGGTACTAGCCTCCAGGCTTGCTCTGTGCAATTCTGAGAGGTAGTGCCTTGCTAGCCCCGAAGATTACACAATCGCAGTTTGCTGGTTTACAGTCCTTGTTGACTGAAACTGCACATTTCATAGTTTAAATCCTCAGGAGGCTAGGCCGGATAGTGAAATGCATAGTTTCAACAATTAGTCAACCTCCTGACCACCCAAACCATGCCTTGCGAGGTTTTGGCAGTCAGTCTCCTAGCCTCCTAGTGAATATTGCGCAATCTTCCCATATAGCAACCCGGGTATGCTGCATGTCAGTCCTCAAGTTGCTTTTGGTTTTCAACTGACAAATTGCTTGCCATGAGTGTTTCTATGTCTCCAGGTACAACAAGTGTTCATCCGTCTCTCAGTAGTATAGGTACAATGGCCTCCAAGAGAGCACGGTCAAAGGACACCGTTGAAAGTGCAACTAGAGATGCAGTTGAGCAAGTGTCTATGAGATTTCCCATCTATGAAGACACCAAGTTGTTTATAGACAAGGATATCAAGATGAAATGGTAGGACATCAATGACACATTCCCAGGCACATTTGAGGAATATTTGGAAGACCACAGGGTCTATGTCAAGATTCACAAGTCTGGCTTGTACCGGATTGAATGCAGGTATCCCGCATTTCCATGCACAGACATGATCCACTGGATTATCTTGCATACTGATCCCGAGACAATGGTACTGCGTAGTGCTAGTGGAACACAACTTGCTACCTTCAGGGCGAAGGACTTCCAGGAGATGTATCACTTTCCACAGCCAGTGATCACGATGGAGAAACCCTTCAGCAAACCCAACAACAGTGCAAACTCAAGATATATCTTGAAGAGTTGGGTGAAAGAGCTAGCCAAGTTCAGGAGAACATCTAGCCAAGTTTACAAGATGAAGATATTGTGGAAGGCATATCAGTTCTTGATCATCTTTGCATGCTGCTTATACGACCAAGAGAGCACAAAGACCTTCCCGTAGAGTTGGGTGATCGTGTTGGATCAACTGGCGAGCAAAGGAAGACCTTGAAACTGGTTCGACATGTTGGCTCTCAGGTTGAAGGAACAGGTAACAGAAGCTCGACATCCACCCAAGGGTCAACAAGCGAAGATATACATGTCCTCTTACATACTAGATGTAGTCTGTGACTGTCAGCAGTTCCCAAGCTTGGGTTGGGCATGGAAACCTTCGGAAACCTATGTGCACACTTATTATAGTTTGTTCTCCAAATACAGTTTCCATGAAGTTATCGTACCACTTCATCACTCCGGTGTACATAATGATATTCGAGCAGGATCCACCTTGCATGTCACAAGAATAAATGGAGGCATTGATCGATATAGGAGATTAGTATTCCTCACCCCTTGGAACCTTCATATGGATGTACAACGCGGAGAAGGCTCCACAGGTTTTGTCGAAGTTTGCCAAGGAAAAGCTTATCATGCAAGAGGTGTCATATCACATCTCAATAGGATTGCCAGCTAGACTACACAGGTAGAAGAATGCACCTTGGCCCGCTCTTCCTTTGTGGATCACGTTGTATGAGATACAGAATCTCAAGCATGCTAAGGATGAGATGGAATAATTCAAAATATTCACCTTCGGCACTAGAAGTTTCAATTTGTACGACCCACATTTCTTAGTGAAGGACCACTATGCGAGAGTGAAAAATCCTTGGATCCATGGGGCATGTCATTGGCCTGAGGAAGACCCATTGAGATATTGCTATCACTTCTCCAGGCTCAATGAACCGGTCAACATAGTTGTAGAGTGGTCAACAAATCAGAAGGAAGCAACATCTCAGAGAGAAACATCATCAATAGCAGCAGAGCATAGCAGACCTACACGTAACAAAGGAAAGAGGAAGGTTTTTGACAACATAGAGGCAGAGCAAAGCTGCAAGTTCAAAGCCAATCCACTTGTGTTTAAAGTAGCTTTGGAGATTGAGGCATGACAGGAGCATTGCACAAAGGCAAAGAGAGAAATAAAGAATGGAGGAAACAGAAAAGGAGTTGCAGGAGTTGAAGCAGCAACTCAAGGAAGAACAGGAGATGCGTAGAAGAGAGAAGGAAACACAACATGGACAAGTAAAAAAGGAGGTGCAACATGCACATATTGATGAATGCACCCATACAGGTTATAGAATCATCTGAGCAGCTGTCATAGAGAAAACAGGGTGACCAGTCGCAAGAGCAGGACTTAGCTCAAGATGTTTAATAGATGCTAGAGAAGATGGAAACGGATATGGTTCAGCTAGATTCAGATCAGGATATTGACCTCATGCCTCAGAACCAAGAGGTCACCCCACTAGCTTCACCAAATCTGGAAGCAGAGTATGTTCCAAGCGATCAAGGAGACACAGAGAGCTGTGAAGATAATCCAGAAGCATAGATTCACAACATATCTTTTGATGAGTCACAACACAGAGTTGTGCAGTCACACAGAGTGCCTACTCCGTATGTTCATATCTCTCCTACGCAGTTTGAAGAACGAGTGATCGTATCAACTGATGTGCACAAGCATCCAACAACATTTGTTGATGCTACCAAAGCATATGTTGAAGCCACCAGCTCAAGTGTTAGATTCTTGATAGTTGAGAACGAGCATATGGCTAAGGAGTTACAAGCGGCCAAGCAGGGAGGAGAACAGGTTACAACATCTGCCAGAGCAGATTTGAGGAGAGTGATACTAGATAAAATATCGTCTCTTGAGATAGTCGTGTGGATGTTGTACTGAAGATTTGTCACCGTGCATAAGTCAATTGTCCATCTCAATAGTTGGTAGCAGTGTTGTGCTAGGAGATCACGCATCCTGTCAAATTTGCACAATGATATCGACCACATGCAAAAATGAACAATGAGGTACAGAGGAGCCCCATTTCACTTGCCAAAGATGATGAAGCCAAAGGCGGTAGAGTTGAAGGCACACATACAGAGTCAGATTCAGAACTATGAGGAACTCCTGCAGCCCATCACTAGTTTACAGGCTTCACATGCACATGTGTTTAGGAGCATGGATGTCATTGTGCACACGCATGTGATACCATCCATTCACACACACACCGAGGTGAATTCAAAGAACAAAGTCCGACTGGAGCTAGACATGTACTTTGATGAGTTGATGTGCACAGCCACCAACACAGACTTGGAGATCAACAAAGACACTATGCATCAATATGTTGTTGGTCTGGCTGTACTTAAGACTATGATTATCAGACGAGTTGGATAGGGGTGCCAAATCAGTGTACCCAGATGCAACGAAGGCAAGAGTTCGCTTTCATAGGGATGTCACTATAGAGCACACAGAAACCATAATAGACTACCAAGCTTGGCATCAGTTCCCCACCGTTGATCATCAGTTTGATGTCGAAGATATGGTCTTCCCGTAGTTCTCCTAGTCTTAGTGATGTCTTGCATGGCTTACTCAAGCCTATTTTGTCTCACATGGGTACATATGTAGATTGTAATGTAAACATGTTGTAACAGTGAAAGACTGAGTGTCGACAGTAGAATGTAACAGTCATGTAGTAGTTAAAGAGTCATGAGGGTAGGTGAAGAGTCACAAAGGGGAATGTCAAGGGTCACCCAACCCTTTTCTATTTATAGAACCTCATAACTCATTGTACAGGATTTTGGAAGCCAAGCTTCCTATAGGTGTAACTTAGAGAAAGCTTGGAGTGTATTGTAACGACCCTTTGGCTTCTCCACAGTGCAAAGCTAGTATATCTCTTTAGAGGAGAAGGTGGCAGTGATTGTAACATTCCGCTGTCGAGACTAGTGGTTGTTCATGGTTGTATGTATGATTGGATCTTTCACTTTATTAATATAACAAAGGAAACATGTTTCATGCATATGTTGTTATTGTAGTTCAACTATCTTGGTTACTCTGATGATATATGTAGTTGTTATTTACGCATGTATGTATGGACCATTATGTATGTGTTTGTATGAAGCTTATCGAAATGTGATGTTGGTATAACCATCAATTTGGATCATCGACTATCCCGATTTCTAACTTGTGATGTATTTATACTCATGTTTTCCCTTTCAAGCTACGTGCTATCACAAGTTTCTTAGGGGCGTACTCATCCACCGTTCCGTGTGTTAGAACTTTTCATGCACCTTCCTTGACTTGCTGCAAATGTCACACCCTTGCTACCAACAAGGACATCTTACTTACCTCTGTTTGCAACTGCAGTCAAGGAGATACCATACTACCACATTGTTGGGACTCCTACACCAAACAGTCTGAGGTCTAGTTGGGACTTCTTATCGGGGAGATCCCCTGACATGTTGGCGGGTCCAACACCGTCAATATTTCTGGCACTAGAAGGAGGGCCAGATGACAAGCTGAGCCCTGACATCCTATTGTAAATCTTCACACATATATCATGGATATTGTTAGAGTTCTCCCTCCTCGATGTCTGTCTATTGCTCAACCCACCAACATCATGAGGGAGTTTTATGATCTCTCGTCGAAATTCATGTACAATGGTGAAGGTGAAGTGGAATTTCTTGAGTACTTACATGACTTCCTTGCATTCTTGGAGGATGTAGATGAGTTCAATGAAGTCAAGGCTAGCTTGTTGCTTTCACACACACTTCTTGAATCCTCAGAACGATGGTGCTGCAGCCTGCCTCACGATTGCATACACTCACTTAAGTAGTTCTGTGATCTAATTGAATCTACTTTCCATCATTTTGATCCTGAACCTCTTGACAAAAAACTATTAAAACAATAGAAGACTCTGCATGCCTTGTTTATGGATTTTTGGCAATGCTTCCACGTACTTTAGTTTGAAGCTCCAAAAAACCAGGTGAAATTCCAATATCTTTGGGACAAATTTGAATATTGTCTTCACAAATCATTTTATCCCAAAATGAAGTTGAAGTTAAAACCCGCTTAGCATACTTCTGTGATGGAGCTGTGCAATCACAGGCAGACACAATTGTTGTCACAAGTGACTGTCCGCGTTCCCCTCATCAAATAGCTCCACCACTGTAGAGTGATGTGGGAGAACATGCACACATGTTTGTTCAAATGTCACATCCTCCCATCATCACTTCTCTCAATTTTTGTGCAGATTTGGTTGTGAAGCCCATGGGTTGTCACATGCATTTGTTACCTCAAGCCTCCATCTTCGCATTCTACTGATCCTCCGGATTGTACTGTATTGTTTTCTTTCATTCCAAACTCTACACTTGTTGTGAATGAGGATCAACCCACCAATGGATTTGGTGTTGCACAACCAACCTGCACTGTCATTTATGATGAGTATGACTAAGAACCGGAACATCAACCCGCACTGAAGGATGATATCCTTCTTTCCATGCCTCCTATGATTTTTCCTGGCATATTTGGTGATTTTGCTACCTCTGATTTGCTCTATGTAAATCCATCCATAGATGCATCTATTTCCGATCATTCGCAGAACACACCGGATGTCAGTCCATCATTCGACATCAGAGAGGACAAATTCTTCATTGAAAATCCACTTGATTTTTCATTTGCTTTTTTCAGAAACACAGAGGGTGAACATTATTGCTCCTCATCTACCCCTCTGTTTGATTTATCTGATCATGAGGATGCCGATGGAGTCATTGATTTTTCTGATCGTGGCTGTCATGATTCATCTAATCTTATATTCGATCTTGATGTTGATTCCATAATTATTGATCTTTCAAAGCCACCTGTTTATGATGATCTATCTGTCGATGAAGTCGAATCCCCATAGACTATCGAGGCACTTCAACTTGAGCTGATGGTTATGTCATGCCCTCATTGTCCTGAGGTTGGTTTCACTTTCAATCAGGGAATTGTTGAAACACCCAAGGCTCCTCATCACTCATCTGTATGCATTGAGGATCAATCTAACACACAAATTTCACTTCCTCCACTTGAACTACATAATCCTATGGCTCCTGCATTGGAGGACTCTTACACAGCAAGCACACTTGTGCCACGCAATTTGTCTATGTTTCTCATGTTTTCTTGAATGTCATAGTCAAGAGAATGCATATGCTTAACATCTACACATAGCATAACACAACACCATGGCAAGTCCACAGAGTGCATGTCATGTGCTTTCACTTTTTTCTTTTCTGTGAACGCATTTAAACTCGAAGTGTGTTTTTCTTCATTGTTATGTATTTCATGTTGGTTGGTTCACTTGACTGTGCTCTTCGCAAACCATGCCTTTACCAACATGGGTCAACCAATGCGTCGGTGGATTCATTGGAAATATCACTTCACGTTATCATACCCATGCACCGTTAGCTTAGGAGTAGGAGTAGTGTTTGCTTTTTTCTTGTTTTCTTGCATGCATGTTTGCTTTCTTGCTTCCTTGTTTGTTTGCTTGCCTACTTGCTTTGCTTACTTGCTTTTATTTCACATTTTCTTATGCTCTCTGCTTTGTTTTGTTTTGTTTATTTATTTTTTTATGTCCGTAGGTTAGTTTCGCATGAAACCATACGCACCACTAGAAACAAGCAGGGTAAAATATAAGAGGACTTGTACAGCTATCAATACTTGGTTATCTATTGTCCTGTCTTTGTATTAAGAAAATTTTGTCTACAGTCAATGATGCACCAATGGAAAATATATTCTGTTCAAAGTGAACCTTGGTAAAAACACAATGCTTGCATGCTAACTAGTATCACCTACTGTAGTCAGTTGTTTTTGGGTTAACCTTTGTCAGCTCAGTCAAGTAGAGTAAGGTGAGGGAGAAAACATTAACAAGTATGTCAGAGGTATATACAAAATACTTCTCTGAAGGAATAACCTCTTCTGCATAGACATGATACACTAGATTGTCTCGCATACTCATCCTAAGAAAATGGTGCTGAGCAGTGCTAGTGGAACACAACTTGCTACCTTTAGGGCGACAAAATTTTAGGAGATGTAGCACTTGCTACATCAGTTCAAACTCAAGAGATATCTTAAAGACCTAGGTGAAAGAGCCAGCCAAGTTTAGGAAAACACCCAGCCATGTTTACAAGAGGAAGATACTAAGGAATGATTGTTAGTTCTTTGTCATATTTGCATGCCACTTATACGACCAAGAGAGCACAGAGACCTTCTCGCAGAGTTGGGTGATCATGTTGGATCAACTGAGGAGCAAAGGAATACCTTGCAACTGGTCTGACATGTTGCCTCTCAGGTTGAAGGAACAAGTAACAGAAGCCTAACATCCACCCAAGGGTCATCAAGTGAAGATATACATGTACGCTTACATACTGGATGCAGCCTGTGCCCATCAACAGTTCCAAGGCTTGGGTTGGGCATGGAAACCTTCGGAAACCTCTGTGCACACTCATTGTAGGTTCTTCTCTGAATGAAGCTTCCATGGACTTATCATACAGTAATGAGACCACTTCGTCACTCGGGTGTACATAATGATATTTGAGCAAGATCCACCTTGCATGTCGCAGGAAGAAATTGAGGCATTGATCGACTAGCAGATTGGTATGCCTCACCCCTTGGCACCTTCATATGAATGTACAACACAGAGAAGGCTTTGCATGTTTTGTCGAAGTTTTCCATGGACAAGCTTGTCATGCAAGAGGTGTCATATCACATCTCGACAGGGTTGTTAGCTAGACTGCACAGGAAGAAGAAGGCACCTAGGCCCACTCTTCCTTTGTGGATTGGGTTCCATGAGATACGTAGTCTCAAGCACGTTGAGGTTGAGATGGAGGAATTCAAAAGATTCACCTTCGGCACCAAAAGTTTCAATCTGTACGACCCACATTGCTTAGTGAAGGGCCACTGTGTGAGAGTGCAACATCCTTGGATCCATAGGGCATGACATTGGCATGAGGAAGACCCATGGAGATACTGCTATCACTTCTCTAGGATCAATGAACCAATCAACATAGTTGCAGAGTGGTCAAAAAAGCAGAAGGAAACAACATCTTAGAGACTAGCATCATCAGCAACAGCAGAGGGTAGCAGACCTGTGCGTGACAAAGGAAAGAGGAAGGTTGTTGACAGTGCAGAGGTAGACTAAATCTACAAGTTCAAAGAAGATCCACTTTTGTTGAAAGCAGCTTTGGAGATTAAGGCTAAGAGGCGACAACGCAACAGGAGGATCACACAAAGGCAAAGAGAGAAACAGATGATGGAGGAAACAAAAAAGGATTTGCAGGAGTTGAAGTGGCACCTCAGGGAAGAAAAAGAGCTATGCAGAAGAGAGAAGGAAGTGCAGAAGGGACAGGTACAATAGGAGGCGTAGCATGAAAAGATTGATGAAACTCTACCCATATAGGTTAAATACTCATCTGAGCAGCTGACACAGAGAAGACAAGGTGAGCAGTCACAGGAGCAAGAATTAGCTCAAGAGATTGAACAGATTCTAGAGCAGATGGACATGGATATGGTTCACTTAGATTGAGATCAGGATATTGACCTCATGCCTCATAACCAAGAGGTCACCCCACCAAATTCACCAAATATGGAAGCAGAGATGCACAAATATCTTTCGACGAGTCACAACATAAAGTTTTGTAGTCACGCAAATTGCCTACTCCTGATGTCCATATATCTCTTGCACAGTTTGAATAATGAGTGATCATATCTGATGTATGCAATAATCCAGTAGCATTGGCCAATGAAGTATCCTCTCTTGAGACAGTCATGCAGACTTTGTACTCCAGATTCATCACCGTGCATAAGTCAGTTGTCCATCTCAACAGTTGGCAGCAACATTGTGCTAGGAGAGCACACATCTTATCAAATATGCACACTATTTTCGATCGCATGTAAATATGGACAATGAGGTACAATGGAGCCCCATTGCACTTACCAAAGATGATGAAGCCAAAGGTGGTAGAGTTGAAGGCACACATACGAGTTAGATCTAGAACTATGAGGAACTCCTGTAGCTCATCACCAGTTTACATGCTTCACATGCATAGGTGTTCAGGAGCATGGATGTCATTGTGCACATGCATGCGATCCCATAAATTGGCACAGTCACTGAGGAAAATTAAAAGAACCAAGTCTGACCTAATCTTGACATGTACTTTGATGAGTTGATGCGCGTAGCCACTAGCACAGACTTCGAGATCAACATAGACACTATGCATTAGTATGTTGTTGGTCCAGCTGCAGTCAAGACTATGATGCACATGTTATTAGATGAGTTGGATAGGGGTGCCAAATCAGTGTACCCAGATGCAACGAAGGTAAGAGTTCGATTTCAGAGGGATGTCACCATAGAGCACTTGGACACCATAACGGACTACCAAGCTTGGCATCAATTCACCACCATCGATCGTCATGAGGATTTCGAAGAATTGGTCTTCCCACAACTGTTTGAGTCTTAATGATTTCTTGCATGGATTACTCAAGCCTATTTTGACTCACATGGGTACATGTGTAGAGTGTAATGTAAACATGTTGTAATAGTGAAAGACCAAATGTTGACAGTAGAATGTAACAGTCATGTAGTAGTTGAAGAGTCATGAGGGTAGGTGAAGAGTCACAAAGGGGAATGTCAAGGGTCACCCCACCCTTTGCTATTTATAGAACCTCATAACTCATTTACAGGCTTTTGGGAGCCAAGATTCCTATAGGTGTAACATAGAGAAAGCTTGTAGTGTATTGTAATGAGCCGTGGCTTATCTACAGTGCATAGCTAGTATATTTCTTTGGAGGAGCAGGCGGCAGTGAATGTAACATTCTGCTGTTAGGACTAGTGGTTGGTCATGTTTGTATTTATGATTCGATCTTTCACTTTCTTAATATAACAGAGCCAACATATTTCATGCATATGTTGTTATTGTACTTTAGTTATCTTGGTTACTCTAATGATATATGTAGTTGTTATTTATGCATGTGTGTATGGACTATTTTGTATGTGTTTGTATGAATCTTATAGAAATGTGTTGTTGGTATAACCATCTATTTGGATCATCGACTATCCCACTTTCCATCTTGTGATGTACTTTTTCTCCTGTGTTCCCTTTCAAGCTGCGTGTTATCACAAGTTTCTAAGGGGCACACTCATCCCTCATTATGTGTGTTAGAACCTTTCATGGACTTGTTGCAAATGTCACACCCTTGCTACCAACAAGGACATCTTACTTACCTCTGCACACAACCACAGTCAAGGTGATACCGTCCTACTCCACTGTTGGGACTCCTACACCAAACGGTCTAAGGTCTAGTTGGGACTTCGTACTACGGAGATCCCTTGACATGTTGGTAGGTCCAATACTGTCAACATATAGGTATGGACTTCTTTAGTTGAAGCAACATTTTGACATAATGAACCTTTGGGGATTTTGGGGGGGGGGGGGGGGGGGACCTCTAATTTAGGCTAAGGGATTTGTAAGGTACCATTTGGTGACGACATAGGCATAGTGGAAATTTTGGGTTGGGAATCAGTCGTTGACTTCACAGGAGGTTTTTTGTATTGGCACGACCAAGTCTAGAGTTTGAGTTGTTTGGTGTTGACTTATTCAGAGTTCATTTGAGAATTTGGTAATTATTTTAGCCAGATTGTGAAGGTTGAGTGGATTCATTATTCTTTGTGGTTGGGCAGCCAAATATCCTTGATGAAGAAAAGGATTCCTAAGCACTATTGCTTGTGATGAAGCAGGAGTGGGAGGAGGTGGAGCAGTGGGTTGTGGTCCTCTAGAATCAGTTTCTTGAGCTTCCCATACTTGGCGCATTTGAGGTAAAAGGGCACATTCATGAGCATAATGGACAAATACTTTGCAATAGGCACAAGGTTTATTGGTTCTAAGAAACTCATTTTTCTTTGGTTGTCTGCCCTATTGCTGGGTTGTGGGATTAGGCTGGTCACAAAGGTAGAATGGAAGGCATGTGGTTGGTCCATATACCATTTGGTAGTATCTCTAGTTAGGGTGCGTTGGAAGAGGTGAAGATGAATGGAGTCTTCGGTAATGGAATTTGATGAACACCACATGTGAAAAGAGAGAACATGATTTGTGGGGTCTTCTCCAGGATTACCTTCAAACTTGGGGATGTTGGAAGGAAGCTTGGTAGGCATAAGAGGCCAATTGGGGTTATGAAGAAGAGAATTGTCAATGGGTTGGCTAAAATCAGGGAGGCTCATACTAACCATATAAGGAGGGAAGGGAGGGTTAATGGCCATACCAGTAAAGGTTCTTCCAGTGCGGTTAACTTGGTTAGGACCTTGGTTACCACCTTGGTTTTCACCACCCACATTAGTGCTTAACATGGTGGCAGTGCAAGGATGGGAAGATGTGGAATAAGAGTAAGAACTATAAGAATCAAAAGAACTAGAGTCAGTATGGGGACTTAATATAGGACTAGGAGGATGGGTTCAAACTCTATGAGAGGGAGTAAGATTTTCTAAAGGAAACTGGGGGAGAAGACCATGGAGTATCTTCTAAAAATGCCTAGGGGGTGCAATGATGTCAAGAAAAAGATGACTCAACAGAATAAGGGGTGATGATAGGAGAAAAGAGTGAGAAACAAAAAACAAACACCTAGAGCAGTGGTGCCAAGTGTAAACTAACTATAATGATATGATATTCTAATTCAAGCAAACACGTCATATCAAAGAAAAAAAATGACCTCTTGCCTAAAGGTGATCGAAATCCTCAAACATGTCCTGGTTCTACTATTTCAGATGGCCTTCCAAGATAATTATTACTTGACAAAATATAATCCCCACAAGTAGAGTTGTCTAGGGAAAGGTGGGGTAGAGGACCAACTACTTTCCCACTACTAGTCCTACAGGGTGTTTTCCTAATATTAGCCAATAAGGTTGCCTTCACCCCATGGGGGTGGTTAAGTCTTGAGCTTCTTGGTGATTAACCATGACACATAATTCCCTATCACAGGTTAGGTATCCCTAAGGAGAATCTCTCGCACCATGATCTAGCCTAACCCCCTCTAAATCAAGTTTCTGACACATTTTGACTTTGGACCGTGGGATGGTGAAGGATTTTAAGCTCTCTAATATGTCAATTTTTTATATCTCAATGTAATCTACCAGTGGGTGTTACTGTAAGCGTATCCCACTAATCCTACACCTAACTACAATTTGTTTTAGCCTTGGTGCCAAAGTGGGCTTAATCTATTTGAGTTGAATTATGAAGTTGTAGTGTTTCAAGTCTTGGCTTGGCAGTGTTAACCAAACTTGCATTCACTTAGGGTGTGTGTGCGTGACAAATGTGTCAAGTACATGAGTTAATTAAATGTGTTTTTATGATGCCATGTGCTACTGAAAATAAAGTGTTGAAACCGTAAATAATGTTGAAAATGGATAGTAAAATAAACAACAAATTCAAGCTCACAAACCTCCACTCGAGAAGGAAATAAATAAGCTAGGAAAAAGACGAAAAATAGGAAAGTCAAAGAAACACAAAATGGCCAAAATATCTAATGTCTAAGAGATTGGAATCTAAAGGAAACAATCTATTGAAAATAGTGTAGAAAACAAAGAAACAAGAGGGGTGAAAATGCTATAAAATGGTAGGTGACAGGCTGAAAAAATAAGGATGCACAAGGGGATCCTTAGAGGCACATCCACACTAATTCTAAAGGGAATAAATTTTTGGAAAAATATGTCTAACGGGACTATAATAACCTACCAAAAGGGCTGAAAACCCTAGGGGCCTTTTTCCTTCCTCAATGAGAAACTACTAAGTGGATATATGACTAGAGGTAACTCAAGAAAGAACATAAACCCTTCCTGGCATACATGCAACAGTCTAAAAAAAACTGGAAAAATTTGATAAAAAGTTATGAAAAAATTGCAATGTTGGGAAATCGACTTGAAAAGTGTGTTGGGAATGGATTCTGGGCATAAACGTGTTTTGGGCATAGTTAGTGGGTCAAAAAATGTGCTTTGTTCACACTTTTCTTGCTCGATAGATCAAACCCAGATTGTATTATTTCTCGCTCATCTGGTACCTATGACTTGTGGAAAGATGTGAAACCCCAATAGAAGTGGAAAATTTTCCAGAAAATAAAGTAAATCTGAAAATAGAAATTATGAGGGCTAAAAATAGCTGGAAAAACACTTATGATAGCTGAAAAAATAGTCACCATGGTTCTAAATTACTACATCAGTGGAGTTGTCATTTGTTGTCGACTGTGTAGCTAAAGACCCAGTGGAGTCACCATTTGTTAGTATGAAAATTCTTAGCAAGTGTGTCGAAAATGCTTCATTTATGTCACTGGTGACAAGTGACCGTAACAAAAAATCATGGCTATATATGCTTCAAATCTGCAATGAAAAACAAAGAAAAACCATGTAGCAAAAGATCACATGCAACTAGGAACATATAACAACTAAGATAAAAGTGTAGCAACCCAATGGATCATATGACTAAGCACCTTTTATTAATGTAAATGAAACACCTAGTGAGGATAATTTATAAACTTGGGTCTATATATCCCTCTCTATGGGATGGGTCCTTTTGATGTCCTTGTGCTTCAACAATCTCTTTTTCTCTTTCAACATACAATGGGCAGAAAATAAACAAAAGATAACTTGAACTCAAGTGGGAGCTCAAATGTGATGAGACGATAATGGTGCCGATAAGAATGATAAAGGTGAAGAATGAATGGAAAACCCTCCTATTTATAACAAAGTATTTAGCTAAATTAGGAATTGGAAAATAATAAAATATTATTGACCAAATCAAAATCTAGTTGTTGGGAATACTTTATTATATTTTTTGGAGAGGGAAAAGATATTCAAAATGGTCAAATATCTTTATTTAGAAAGTGGTTAAAGTAATTAGCAAATAAAAATGATTTATTAATCACTTTAAGAGAATAATAAAGAAATAATTATTAAATAGTGGTTTAATAATTATTTGATAAGAAAAATTTGGAATAAATAAGGAATAATAAATAAATAATTGTTTATTTAAATATTCCAAGGTGATTAAGTCAAAATTAATTAGGAAATAATTATCAAATAATTATTTAATAATTATTTCTAGTTAAAATTACATAAATAATTATTTATTCAATTATTCTCATGGTGCTTTTGAATTTTAATGAGAAATAATTTAGGAAAAATGGTTTACTAAATTATTTCTTATGGTGAAAGTGGGTTTACCATGGTAAAATTAATCCTACATGGTGTATTTCGATCCACCTAGTAAGAAATGGCCATGTGATTATTTTTTGGGTGATAACAATTGTAAACATTTTTTATAAAGGAAAATGGGTTGAGTAATGGGTCACATATTCCAAACGACTAGGGTGATTAATTGCAGAAAATAATATTAATGTGCAGAAAATTCATGAGAAAGATGAAGAGACATACAAGAATGTTCCATGAAGAACATGGAGAGACAAAAATAATGAAAAACATTAGAGGGGCCTTTTGCCTGAAGATTTCAAGTTGAAAAAAGGAGAACACAAGGGACAACAACAAAGATAGAGAAATTTTGAATTACCAAGCAAGGTTGAACAAAAAAGGGAATGAGTATTTTAGTTAGCAAAGGAGCTAGAAGAAATCATAGGTGAGGAATTGATTACCTCTTGAGTCCCCAATATCCTAGAGGGCAGAGATGATGTTTTTCAGGAAATCCCAAAGGGCTGAGGTGGAGGAATTCATCCTAGAAAATTCCTAGAGGATTTTTGGAAGCTCGTTTGTTGTATTTTGATTTTATTGTGGGTTTTGGAATCCCTTATTTGGGTGGAACCACAATGTTGTGTTTTGAAGGGTGAAGAATGTTAGTCTCTAGAATCCTTGTGTGCTTTATTGGTTTTAATTCATCTAGTGGGTGGAGGTAGCTGAATATTTGGAGTATATGTTTTAGTTGATGGATGTGTTTAATACTTGAAGAAAAATATCCTTCAATCTCTAGAATCTAGCTCGGAGGTGACAACTACAAGTGGGAATTGGTTTTATTTTTCTATGGTTGGGTGGAGAGTCATAGTCTCAGACTTAATTTCCCATTGATTTTGAGATAAGTATCTCTTATGTTTTACCTTTTTTCATTATTGGTCTAAAATGATGTTTATTGATGGGATGGTTCATGATTTCTTTAGCTTAATGAATTGAGCAATGTTGTTGTTTTCATAGTGTAAAGGTTCTAGAACAACTGGTGGGTACAATCATTATGTTCATGCAATAACAAATATGAAATATTTATTACTACAGAGAAATAACTTGGTTCTGATTACAATATTGTGCATGTTGTTGCCTATAAATTGTAGACTATATGAGGATGTTAAAGCATGAAATGTATGCAATGCATGACCTGATACTAACATCTTGAATGCATGGGTTAATCCATTATGAAGAAGCTGGGTTGCACTGGTAGAAATGAGTGCCAACAATGTTAAAGGATAGTGTGGAAAGATTTGAAATCCTATGTTTGATTGCATATTTTACTACTGTATAATTTGTTGGTGTCCGAGTGTGAATAACTATTCAACCCCTTTCCACATTTAATTTATCAATCGGGGTGCATGTATTATTAGGTAACGTGCAAAGTATATGCAGGTAACAATGACACAATCCAATCACCAATCCTAGATTTAATAACTGGATTAATTAAAGAACCACCGTGATAGTAAATAAGAATGAATTGCAGAATTATAAAAGCATTCAGAGTAATTGAAATAAAGTATTGTAACAATAATTGAAATAAACCAACATAAATAAAATAGCAACACACAGAAATAACACAACACCTGATCAGAAGAGTGGGCTCAACTCTCTGATTGTTATGAAACCAGCTCAAGAAAAAGATAGAAAAGATAGATCAACGTCTTAGAACTCAGCCTCTTCGAGGGGGCAACCTCCTTTACATTACATAAATGAACAATTCTTGGATGATTCAAATGACCAAACCTCCTTTCTATATATAGGAGTCTAAGGAGTCACAATATAACCCAGCCGACCTAACAATAATAATACAAAGCCACAAAAATAACAATAGAGGGATTCTATGGGGCACAGTAATAACAATATGGGGATAATAGGGGCACAACAATATTAATAAGGGGTATAACTACAATAGTAATGGGGTAATCACTAGTATTATAGGGACCCAACATGACCCTCTCCTTCAAAAAAGTGTTGTCCTCAACGCTTGAGAAGTTCTGGATGCTTCTGTATAAAATTGTCATCCTCCCATGTGGAATCTTCAGCGGATAAGTTCTTCCACTTGATAAGATACTCCGAAATTGATCGATTTCATAGCTGTCGAGTTCTTGTTTTTGTGACTACTTCCGGTTCCAATATAATTTTTCCTTCCTCTTCAAGTTCTGGCAATATTGTTTGAACTGGGAGCTTGTCGCCTATAACCTTCTTTAAACATGAAACATGGAAAACTGGGTGCAATCGAGAAGCTATAGGAAGCTCCAATTTGTATGCCATAGTACCAATCTTTTGCAACACCTTGTATGGACCATAATACTTTGGTGATAATTTATTATCCTTCTTAGCTTGCTTGAGGGACATTTGCTTATATGGTTGTAGCCGTAGGAATACCTAATCACCTACATCAAAACTTCTTTCGCTACGATGCTGATCTGCCTGTTGTTTCATTCTATTCTGTGCCAACATGAGGTTATCCTTTAAGAGTTGGAGGACTTGTTGTTGATGTTCAATGTGATGTTCCACTGCTTGAACCTTAGAATTTCTCTTAAATATGATGTGATGGATGGTGGCTGATACCCATAAAGTGCCATAAATGGGGTCATTTTTGTTGCCGTATGGAAGGAAGTGTTATACCACCATTCAACCAGAGGCAACCATTTGACCCATTGTGTCTGTTTATCAGATACAAAGCAACAAAGATATCCTTCCAAACATTTGTTTACTATCTCAGTTTGCCCATTAGATTGAGGATGATAAGATGAGCTATGAGCTAACTGAGTACCAAGACAAGAAAATAATTCTGTCCAAAAATTTCCAGTGAAAATGGGATCTCTGTCACTTACAATAATCTTTGGGTTTCCATGTAGCTTTTGAATTGTTTCCATAAATGCAGTAGAAACTGTACTGGCTTTAAATGGATGTGATAATGGACAAAAGTGTGCATACTTGGTAAGTCTGTCAACTACCACCATGATGACACTCTTTCCCTCAGACTTGGGTAAACCTGTGATAAAATCCATTGAAACCTCCTCCCAACGTTGGCTTGGAATGGATAAAGGTTGTAATATACCCGGTGTCTTAATTGTTTCAACTTTATTTTGTTGGAAAACCAAACATTCCGCCACAAACTTTTGAATATCTACTTTAAGGCCATCCCAAAAAAATTCCTTCTTAACAATGTGGTAAGTTTTTAAAAATCCTGAGTGCCCTCCTAAGGGAGAAGTGTGCAATTCCATAAGAATCTTTTGTTTTAGCTGGGAATTCTTACAGAGGTATAAGCCATCTTTGTACCATAACGAATCATTTTGCCAGCTAAATGTATCAGACGTACTAGAATCTTGTTGTAACTTTCAAATAAGTGCCCACACTTCTTCGTCATTCTTCCATTCCTCCCTTGCTTCGTTTATCCAATCTGGTTGGATAATAGAAATGGCGCACAAAAATGCTTCCACATCCTCATCCTTTCTTGAGAGTGCATCTGCCACCACATTTTGCTTCCCTTTTTTGTAGATGATTTCAAAGTCATAACCCAACATCTTTTTGACCCACTTTTGTTGCTCTTCAGAGGATAATCTTTGTTCTAAAAAGCATTTAAGGCTATCATGATCCGTTTTTACCTTTAAGTGTCTTCCCATTAGGTAGGGTCGCCATTTCTTAAGTGCATGGAGTATTGCCAACATTTCCTTCTCATAAATAGCTTTGTGTAAAAACTTTCCCTTGATTGGACAACTTTCAAAAGCAATGGGTCTTTCATCTTGCATTAAAACAGCACCAATTCCATTTCCTAAAGCATCACATTCCACAATAAAGGTTTTTGTGAAGTCTGGTGTAGCTAAGACAGGTGCTTGGCACATTGCCTCTTTAAGATGTTCGAATGCCTTTGTTACTTTTGGAGTCCATGAAAATGCATCTTTCTTCAATAATGTTGTTAGAGGTGCTGCTATTCTCCCATAATTCTTAACAAACTTGCGATAATACCCTGTCAACCCGAGAAATCCTCGCAGATGATTTATGGATGTGGGAATTTTCCATTCCTTAATGGCTTTAATTTTGCTAGGGTCTACCTTAACTCCTTCATGAGATACAATATGACCCAGATATTCCACCTCCTGTACTCCAAAGAAACATTTGGATCTTTTTGCATATAATTGTTTCTCCTCCAATAGTTGTAGCACCCTGTCAACATGTTCAACATGATCCTTCCAAGACTTGCTGTAGATTAGTATATCATCAAAAAATACTAACACAAATTTTCTAACGAATGGTTTGAAAATTGAATTCATCAAACCTTGAAATGTTGAAGGTGCATTGGTAAGGCCAAAAGGCATGACCAAAAATTCATAATGACCCTCATGAGTTCTAAATGCTGTTTTCGGAATGTCTTCAATCTTCATTCTGATTTGATGATATCCCGAATGAAGATCCAACTTGGTGAAGTAAATTGATCCATGCAATTCATCCAGTAATTCATCAATGACAGGAATGGGAAACTTATCTTTAATAGTGAGCTTGTTGAGCTCCCTATAATCCGGACACATGCACCATGATCCATCCTTCTTGTGCACCAATACGACTGGAGCAGAGAAAGAACTTTGACTTGGTTGAATTATACCAGCCTCTAGCATTTCTGCAACCATACGTTCAATTTCACTCTTTTGGGCATAGGGATATCTGTACGGCTTGATGTTTGGAGGAACACTTCCTGGAATTAGATGAATAGCATGATTATGATCACGAATAGGTGGGAGACCTTTGGGAGTCTCAAATACCTTGGAATGATTGTACAAGACTTTTTGGAGATCTGGAGAAATAGATGATTCCACTGTGGACACATCTAGCGAACATAATTGTGCAATTACACCTCTTTGTTCCTTTTTTAGAAGCTTTGTCATACCGTTAGAGCTGATTATCTTTCCCAGTTTCCCTGTAATACCCCTTAATTCAACTTCCTTTCCTTCCATAGAAAATTTCATGAAAATTTCTTGAAAATTAAAAGCTATTGTACCCAAGGATTGTAGCCATTGGACTCCTAGTACAACATCAGCACCTCCCATTAGAATGGAAAGCATCAGGCTAGTCAATACATATTCTCCCATGGATAGGTTGATATTATGGCACTTTCCCGAGAAATTTATTGTTCCTCCATTTGTAACCATCACTTGACACTCTGGTGCTAGATAGAAGAAGCAATTCAATTCTCTTGCTACCTTACAATGAATAAAATTGTGGGTACTTCCTGAATCAATCAACACTATTACATTTTTCTTCTTGATTTGTCCTTCTATCTTGATGGTTTGAGGATTGGTAATTCCCACCAATGCATTACAAGATATGGTCGGATTCATTTCTTATTTATCTAGGCTTTGTTCCTAGAGTATATCCTCTTCTTTTGACCTTTCTTGCTCCTTTTCTTCTTCCTCTTCACAATCTATGTAGAATAATTTCTTCTCAGCACACTTATGACCTTTAGAGTATTTGCTATCATAACTGTAACAAAGCCCTTTTGCTCTTTTTTCTTCCAATTGTTGTGGTGTCAACCTTATAGGTTGTGGAAGACTAGCGGTAACAACACTTCCGTCTTTATATTTGTGAGTGGTACGCTTCCTGGTTGCCATAATTTTTCTTTCCATTTTTCTTGCTAACCTGAATGCCTTCTCTAATGAATCAGGTTCCCAAACGCGAACATCATGTTGGATATTATCCTTTAAAGACCCTATGAAAACATCAATCCTATGCTCCTCTGGAATATCTTTTACCCTTATGTTCAATTTTTGGAACTCCTCAATGTGTTCCATTATTGAACCCTTTTGTTTGAGACTTATCAATTGGCTAAAAAAAGTGTTTCTTTTTGTATCCTCATAATGTGCTATCAATTCTTCCGTAAAAATTGCCCAATTGATAAATTTTTTACGAGAGAAAAGCCATTGATACCATACAAACTGATTTGGTTCCAAATATAAAGTTGCAATACGTACCTTTTGTGTGTTTTTCACATTATTGAGATCGAAAAATTGCTCCATCTGTAATATCCATGTTGCGGGATCCTTGCCATCAAACTTCCTCATATCGATTTTTGGAATATGGTGGGTCTTTGATCCAAAATTAGAGTCTATGGAATCATGATTAACATTTCTTTTGTTCTATCATGAGTTTCCTTTACTACCCCTTCACCATTAGTGACCCTTTCTTGTAGCAACTTATCATATTTATCTTCAATTCTTCCATGTCTGTCTTCAAATCTATCTTCAAATCATCCATATTAGCTTCCACATCATTCATCTTAGCTTCTACACCTTTCTTTAAACAATCCATCTTAGCTTCTACGCCTTTCTTTAAACCATCCATCTTAGATTCTGTTCCTTTTTGTGCAAGGGACAGTTGTTGCACTTGGTCTTGTAATTTTGATATATCATGTCGCATTTCTTCCTCTTCTTCATGAGTCATGCTAGAGCTTTAAGGTTCCTTACTAGGTGTTTGCATTTTCTTTCCTCAGGGCATCAGTTACCAATAATAATGCTCTACTATGCCCTTTGAATTCCTTCAAAATAAATTTTCAAACCAAGCTTAAGCAAAAATTTAAGAAAATCTACACACCTTTTTTCACTTTGTAGGAGCTCGATATTGTCTCTGATGTATCTCTGTACTTTCCAATCATCTAGATCTAAATTTGTGCTTTGAAGTAGCCCTCTGTTTCCTCTTTCCAATTCCACAAGTTTGACCCAAATTGGATTCACCAAGGAAGAGTTATGCGAAATCTCCCATAGTGACTTGATTATAGACTAGTTCAGTAGAGCGAACTTGTACGACTTGCCACAAGTCACTGTTTCAACCTTTGGATTTAAAAAATGCATACAAGAAACTACAGTCTGTCCTCTTTTTTTACCTTCTTATGAAATTTCAATCCGATCCCCAGAGAGAAAGTTATGATGCTTTTCCCCAGGTCACCTGTTTGGAATGTAATTCAGGAGTCTGCAAAAAGACCAACTTCCTTAGATCATATCTCTGCAAATATAGCGCGAACAGCTCTGAAATTTGGACCCGAGGTTCAGCGCGATTTCTTTTCAAATGGGTTTTTTTTTCAACTTCTGAAACGTCGCAAAAAAAATGTTATAGCGAAAATTCCACGATGACCTGTTTGGAACAACGAAACCCTAGAATCCAAAGCTCTGATACCAAATGTTATGAAACCAGCTCAAGAAAAAGATAGAAAATATAGATCAACGCTTTAGAATTCAGCCTCTTCGAGGGGGAAACCTCCTTTACATTACATAAATGAACAATTCTTGGATGATTAAAATGACAAAACCTCCTTTATATATATAGGAGTCTAAGGAGTCACAATATAACCCAGCCGACCTAACAATAATAATATAAAGCCACAAAAATAACAATAGAGGGATTCTATGGGGCACAGTAATAACAATATGGGGATAATAGGGGCACAAAAATATTAATAAGGGGTACAACTACAATAGTAATGGGGTAATCACTAGTATTATAGGGACCCAACACTGATCAACGTTGCAATGGATTCACAGCTTATAGAGAGAACAACAAAATAGCTTGCATTCAATTAATTAAATAGTCATCTGTTACAATCTTAGTCTCTTGCACAGCTAACCTGATTCAAACCATTGAAACCCTTCTTATACAATTGTTTAGAGAAAACCATTCTCTGAATCTGGTAGCTAATGTCTACAAATATACAATTATTGAAACGGCCAACTAGTTTCCGAGAGAGGGAGAACAAGAAAGGTTTAGAATGGTCTGGAATATGTTATGTTGTTACAACATTCCTGAAATGGTGTTGTTACCTCGGAGTTGCTTCTGTGATTTGCATATGCGACCTTTGACCACTGGATCTGCGGAAATTATAGAATTAGTAACTTGCATAGGTAAAATCCCCATGACTATTACTTCATTAATTAAACATTCCAAGAAGACAATGGAAGGGGACTTACCTTGTGCATTTAAATCGATTAGTGAATATTAAAGATACAAAGGAGTAAGAGAGAGAATGAAGATGGAGGGAAAAGGTATGTAGATTTGGTACCCAACATCTCCCCCCAAATGGTCTTTCTGCATGTCCTTATGCAGCTCACCGTCTCTTCAGGTCTAGGTTGGACTGGCTGTGGTTAGCATGAAGCTAAGAAAGGTCATATTCGGCCATCTCTATTCTCAAAGGTTTATATCCTTCTATCATAAGGAAATCCTTCCACCAATCATTGTTTACATTATAATCTAGAGTGTAATGATCTATTGGCAACCAAATGAGGGGAAACTGAAACCTCAACCCCATCCACCGAACCCCACAGGTCTGAATGCATGCACCAAAACATGGCACTCTTTCTAATGCTCATGAAAAATTGGGTTCCCTATTTCTAACAGTTGATGACGACATCATCCACCTCCTTTGACAACTATCAAGGGCTTTTTCCTGAAAAGTGACTATCTGTCTAAGATAGAGGCCAGTACACCACCTCTGTGTTGCAGCCATTTGTTCTTTAGATCCCTCAATCTGTAGAAAGGTGGAGTGCTTGTTATAAATAGTCACTGATTGACCATTCTCCCTCCTTACCATCAGTGGCGTTGTAGCTTGCTTTTCTTCAAAAGTATCACAAGCCTTCCTCCATTTAACCTGGTTAATAGTGTAGGAGGTGAAGGCTCTTAGATGAACGTCCCCCATGAACGGAACCGGATTGAAGGTCTCATCATCCCTAAATAAATAACCATGCATGTAGAGTTCGCACATCAAGTGCTGGCTCACGATATCATGAATTCTTATAATACAAAGGAATTGTATCAGGTCCTCAATCTCATGGTTGATCTCCCTGTAAATTCTTTCCATACAGAAGAAAAAAAACTATTCATGAAGAAATAAAGCATAACTATGGGAAGGAGGTTGAAAGGCCATTACCTACTGTGCTAAGGTAAACATCGTTTCTTTGTCTACGTTCAACACCTGTACCTACTCTTCTAAGTCCTTCACATTTTTTTGTTGTTTCTCTTGCCTCTATGTTGCTTTGTCTAACTAGTCTACATGCTCCGTAATAATCTCAGCGACCTGTTCTCAAACCCTCTTGTCTCCTCCTTATGTTCATTTGTGGCCGATTGCCATTTTTGAATTTCAGCAGCTAGGAAGAATTCTCGGGCCTTGAACAACTATTCAATAGGACCAGTCTGCGTGGCAGAAGAAGTTGTGGGAACATATTTTGTCTATAAAACTACTGAGGAGACCTCGACCTTGGGCTTTATAGCCTCCCATTTATACTTCCTTGTTTTCTTCTTCAACTGAGATACCTGCTTTCTTAGCTTCCAAGATTCCATCTTTAGTCGCATGGTTTCCCCAAACTGAATTTGATACCTTTCTTTGAGAGGTGATCTCCTCTTCTTGCACTGTTCTATCCACTCATGTTTGACAATAAATTCATCTCCCAACCCTACAATTGGTTCAGAAGGTGGTGTATTTTCGTTAAAGGCATCAACCAGTTCCTTTACCAGGTCTTCCTTACTTGGTTTTCTTTCCTCAGGAGCACTTCCTTCTTTGCCTCTTCTCAATTCAGGAACATCTATCACCTGGACAGTGCCTTTGTCGACCGTTCTCTGCTCTAGTCCTTCTACAATTTTTTTTTTTTTTCAGCCTGACCTTCAGGGAGCCCTTGCTGGAAATCTACAAGTGATGAGCCAATAATGACTACACCCTCCTTTGAGCCGACGAACTTCAATATGGGAGGAACAACAATATCTTCCATTAAACATTGGGGGGAAAAGATCCTTCTCACTCCTCTTTCCATTGTGTCCTAAAAAGGAGAGTTGGGGATGTTCTCTGCCTGGTCTATACCGGTCTTTTCTGCTACCTCTAGTTCTTTTTCTCCATTTCCTTCATCCCTTAATTAGGCCAAGCCTTTTTCATGCATTGCTTCTTGTCTTGTGGTCGGTGCTGGTTTTTGTGGAGCAGCGTCAACCTCAGGGTTTATCCCTTCCACATTTTCCTGCCCTAACTTAGTTGGTGGTGGTTCTTGTGTGACACCCCTACCCATTTCAACATCCACATCCATTTGGGAAAGTGATGTTGGTTCTTTTGTAACAGCATCACTCGCCAGCTCCTTGATTGGTACTTCTTCTCCTTGCACTTCATTAATGAAAGTCGATTCCTATAAGATAGTATCAACTCCATCCATTGCCTCCATTTCTTCATCAATAGGTTCCACAGGTAGGGGTGGTTCTTGTGCGGCAACCTCGACTATGTCACTGATTGTTTTCTCTACTTCCATTTATTCATCAATAGGTTCCATAGGCGGGGCTGGTTCTTATGTGACAACCTCGATTGTATCACCGATTGTTTCCTCTACTTCCATTTCTTTCGGCTTTTCTTCTTCTTTCCCCAATTCCTCTCGTTCTTCTTCTTCTCCCACTGTACCAGCAGGAGATGCTAGTTCCTCTTCCAATTCCTCAGTCTCTTCTTCTTCTCCTGCTATACTAGTAGGAGATGCTGGTTCTCCTTCCAATTATTCTGGTTCTTCTTTTTCTCCTGTTGTACCAACAGGACATGCTAGCACTTCCTCTAATTCCTCTAGCTCTTCTTCCCTAGCAGTTATAACAGATACTACTTCCTCTTCTGACATTTCAAGGAATTGTGCCCAGGGAACTTGGAAGTGGGTCAATGCATGCATGACCAATAGTCAAACCAATCCATGATTTGTAAGGACCTCCAGCACTTGGCATGAGCACCGAGCGGACTGCACCATAAGTTAAAGACTTTTCATCAAAAAGAAATACATGGTTGTATCCTTGGGTTCATGACACATAGCCAATCCGCCCATCCTATAGAGACTGTAACACCACTTTGGACGTAGTAGACCGTTCGAAGGAGTGACAGCAACAAACTCTTGTGGTAACAACATGGTAAAAAAAATGAATGAAATGGAATGACAGTAAATATGGTAGGCGATTTATCGGGAAACAAAGAAAATCATGGCGAATTATAATAAGCATGGTCGATGAAATGGTAATTATTCCATAGTAAAATAGAAAGGATTGATTGGTACATTTTTCAAATCCCAATACATGTTAATGATTATGAAAAATAATGGTGAAGATCATGGAGCGTACCACCACCACAACGTTTAATGACATCATTGGATTGATCATTAGTGAAGTTTAATTACACCGTCGTTTAATTATGACGACACCCCCCCCAACATATAAATAGTCATTTGTGACATCTCAATGTCTTGTCCATGGAATATTTAATTAAATCCATAGAAGTCAAGGGAGACGTACCTGGCGACCTACCTAAGGGAAGTGACAGTTGGCAAAGTAACGATGGAGTAGCAACATCCAACACTTAGAAAATTTTCAGGAGTAACAACATCGGCGGAGTAGCAGCATCCGAGGAGTAATATCATCTGACACTTAGAAAATTTTCGGGAGTAACAACATTGGTGGAGTAACAACATCCAAGGAGTAGCATCATCCGAGGAGTAACAACATTCGACACTTAGAAAATTTTCGGGAGTAACAACATTCGACACTTTGAAAATTTTCGGGAGTAACAACATTGGCGGAGTAACAACACCCCAGGAGTAACAACACCCGATACTTGGAAAATTTTCGGGAGTAACAACATCCGATACTTAGAAAATTTTCAGGAGTAACAACAAGCAATACTTAGAAAATTTTCAAGGGTATCAGTATTGGTGGAGTGACTGCTTCAATTTCTCGGGAAATGTTTCAGCTCCACAACATGGTGTCTCAATAGTAGCTCTTGCAAAAAGACAAACAAGTGAGTAGTAACAACATTTATATATATATATATATATATATATATATATATATATATATATATATATTATTTCAAGGGTGTAGAGGAGGCATTTTCTACACCAACAACCTTCAATCCAAATTTTTCAGAGAGATGTTTGATGCAAGCTTCTCTGGAGGCTGGGTGGTGGTAGAGTCTAAGTCAATGTCCATTTACAATAAAAGAAACATGGGAATCATTGATTGTGACTAATTTGATAGTCCCATTGTCAAATACCACATCAACCTCATACGGTCCCAACCATCGCGAGCAAAGCTTTCCTTTAAAATCCTTAAAACGGGAATCATACAGTAATGCCCAATCCCCTCTATGAAACACCTTATTTTTAATAAATTTATCATGCCATTTTTCTCTCTGCTGCTGTATGGCAGTAGTCCTCTGGACAACCATTAAACGAATTTCATCAATCTCATTTAGTAGTTCCAGCCAGTGTTTCTAGGTTTCTGAGAGGTCCAATCCTACTTCCAGAGCTGTTCTGAGCATACTAATTTCAAATTCCACCGGGAACAATGGGGATTTTCCATAGACAAGTTCAAATGGTGAAAATCCTATTGTGTTCTGCCATGTTGTTCTGTATACCCAAAGAGCTTCAGGATGTTTTTCAGCCCAATGCCAGCGATGATTTTCCACGGTCTTGGTGAGGATTTTTTCCAATACTTTATTTGTGCTCTCCACTTGACCATTTGACTGAGGATGATATGGGTTTGTTATCCTATGCTTGATCCCATATTTTTCCATAAGCTTTTCTATCATGTGTGATGTGAATTTGCTCCTCCATCTAAAACTATCTCTCTCGAAGCACCATATCTAGCAAAAATTTCTTCAAATAAAAAGTCTGAGACAACTTGCTTTGTTGTTTTCGCTACAACCTTGGCTTCTACCCACTTCGTTACATAATCTGTGCAGACTAAAATGTGGACTTTCTAATGTGAATTTAGGTTAAATGGACCTACAAAATCAATAGCCCATCTTTCGAAATGATCAAGAACTACTTGTGGCTGTAATGGAATTTCATCTGAGCAACCAGGCTGACCATTCTATTGGCAGCTATCACATCTTGAAGCATAGTTTCATGCATCGCTGAAGATAGAGGGCCAATAATATCTCATTTGTAACACCTTGTGGGCAGTTTGTTTATCCGCAAAATTCCCCCCACAAGGGCCATCATGAGAATCTCTCAAAATCTCATAGATGTTCTACTACACAACGTCGGATCTGCTGATCACCCCCTATATAAAAGAGATATCCTGCTATCCATGAGTAACAGGCACTATGATGAATGATCCTCCACTGTTCCCTGTATGACAAATGTTGTGGTACTTTTCATGTAGCCAAATAGCTAGTAGTGTCTGCATACCAAGGGGTATTAGTAGAAATTGTAAACAAATGTTCATCCAGAAAGATATCTTCTACAAGTTCTCCTTCATTATCAACACTTAATCTAGATAGAAAATCAGAAACTACATTATCTTTACCTAGTTTATCTATAATGGTGATATAAAATTATTGAAATAGTATCAACCACCTTGTTATATGCCCAGGAGTTACAAGTTTATTCATCAAATACCTGATTTCTGCGTGATCAATGTGTACAAAAGTAGGATACCCAGTAATATAATGTCAAAATTTATTAACAGCATAGATAACAGCCAAGAAGTCCTTCTCTGTTACCGTATAATTTTGCTCAGCAGATGTTAGATTCTTGTTGACATAATAGACCGCATATGACTTCTTATCTTCTTGCTATCCCAACACCGCCCCTACAACTGTTTGAGAGGCATATGTGTGGATATGAAACAGAAGTTCCCAGTTGGGACCACGTAAGATTGGAGCTTGGCAGTTCCTTGCTTTTCTCAAAAGCCACTCCACAATCAACTGTCCATAAAAATTCTGCATCTTTACTTAACAGCGGAAAAAGTGGGAATGCTATCTTGGAATTTTTTTCTATAAAACACCTATAGTAACCAGCGCAAACAATGAAACTACGTACCTGTGTCGGTGTCTTGGGTATAGGAAAATGCATAATTTCCTTTACCTTGGCGGGATCAACTTGTATTCCAGAAGCCAAAAGAAAATATCCCAACACTACTCCCTCTTCTCTCATCATATGCCATTTTGTTGTACTCAGAGAAACATGCATTTGTTTACATCTTTTAAGAAATTTCTCCAAGTTTTCCAATCCTTCTTCAAATGACCCTCCATACAACGTCAATTCATCCATATAAATTTCAACACTATCATTGAGTAAGTCAGAAAAATCCCCATTATTGCCCTTTGAAAGGTAGCAGTTGCATTACAAATACCAAACGGAAGGACTTTCTAAGTGAATGTTCCCCAAGGGCATGTAAAGGTGGTTTTGTCCTGATCCTCAGGAGCTATTTGGATTTGGTTATACCCACTAAACCTGTCCAGGAAAGAGAAAAACTTCTTCCAGCTAGGGTATCAAGGACTTGGTCGATAAATGGTAGAGGGAAATGATCTTTCAAGGTTGCTTTATTCATCTCCCTATAGTCTACCCAAATCTGCCATTTACCGTTATTTTTAGGAACAATGACCAATGGGGACACCCACTGATTGTCCGAGATTGGGTAAATAAATCTTGCATCCAATAACTTCTAGAGCTCCTCTTTGACAATGTTCTTCAAGGCAGGGTTCATCCTTCTTTGAGGCTGTCTCACAGGTCAACAATATTCTTTAATATAAATATGATGAGTACACAAATCGGCAGGGATACATTTCATATTAGTATAATCCTAGGCAAAAGATTCTCGATATTCCTAAAGGATCTTTAGTAGTTGTTTAGTCTGTGCCAGTGAAAGATTCGGGTTGATATTCAATCTCTTACCTAGCTCAATCTCCACCATTATGCTGTCAGAAAATGCAGTTATAGGAATATCTTCATTTTCTGTTTCTAATCTGATAGTTTCCTGTGTTTCATAGCTCATGATAGATTTCAAAAACTGTTGAGTTGGATCCAAAACAGCATGAGGGATGATAATAAAAGTGCTTATAGTATCATCCTTTATCTCATTCTTAAATAAGAGGGCTTGCCCCATGGTAAGCACTGGTTGGAGTTCCTGATATTTAGTTTCGATCCCATCCAAAGACAAAGATTTTTCTTTTGTATTTTTCTATGAACTTGGTTCTGCAGGGGGATAGAGAATAAGATTTTTCTTATTTTCCCCATTAGAAATTATCATGTTTCCTGATTGACACCTAATATAGGCGTCAGTGGTTGCAAGCCAAGGCCGTCCTCAAATAAGGGGATGACCACTAGCTGGGGATTGTGTATGCAAAACTAAGAGATCAGTGGGATAGCACCAAGAATTCACCAAGATCGTTATGTCTTCCAGTTTCCCTATCGGTCTAATTGTAGATCTGTCAGCTAGCTCTAAGACTATAGGAGTAGGCTTAAGATCACGCAATCCCAGTGTAAGAATGGTTTCATAAGTAATTACATTAATTGCAGTGCCCAAATCTACCATTACATTTGGAATATCTACTCCATTAATCTGGAATGTTAGAATCGGGTTCTCAGGATCCCCATATTTTATAGGTATAGCTTTTCCCAACATAATGTCAGATAATCTCCCTATAACATGAATTGTAAGTGGATTTTTTGTTTTCTTCCCAGGTCTCTTAGAACAATATTCTCTAATAGTTTTAGCATAGATAAGTACATATTTCATGGCCTGAAGTAAGGGGATTTTCACAGATAGATTCTGCGATTCTCCTAAAAGATCAAATTCCAGTTGAGGGACCCATTTACTCAGGGATAATTGTTCTGGATAAGGTGGATTAGTTTGACAGGCCTAAGTAATAGTCAAATGAGAAGGATAATTTTCCATAGATGGATGGGTTGTCTCATCCCTGACTGCTTGAGATTCTGGATTCTCATTATCAAGATGTTCAACAATAATGGGCGATGTAGGAGCATTTACTACCCGACCAGATCACAAATTTATCTCATTAAACCCAGCGATAGAAATGCTATATGAAGGAAGGTTGAGGGTGTCTGCTTATTGAGTGCCCTTATTGTTTGGATTTGGGTTTGGCTGAATAGAAAGTTGAGGTCGGAGAGGAGGATTATTGGAGGAAACGTTAGAGGGCAACTGTAACTGTTGCTGCTATGTAGGCTGAGGAAATTGAGTAGCAGGGGGAATAGGGCTACGCCAGCTTTGAGACCATGAAGAACTTGAGTTAGGTTGAGGACACCATGGTTTCCAAGGTGGGTACTGATAATATTGAGGCCAAAAAGGAACTGACTGAGGATTCATATTATAATATTGAAAAGGATCCTGAGACGTACCTAGGTTTAAGCCTGATGATCGTGGCTGCCATGGTTTCTTAGACCCCATAAAGCATAGTTGATCTGGTTCTTCATTCATCCCTTGAAATATTGCCTTTAGTGTTGGAAGAGATGGACATGTACCAATGGAGTGACTATGTTCACAAATAGCATGTGTCTCTATAGTGCCTATTGGACACTCCTTCAATGGATGTTTCTTTCTACACCGAGGGCAGAAAATAGACATGCTTTTTTCCAACTCCATCTGTTTCTGCTTTGCTTGCAATGTGTCCATTTGGGAGGAAAATGTGCTTAGGATATCAGTTTTCAAATTATCCAGCAGGTTCCCAATTTTTTCTTTTGTGATTCCCTCGCTTGATGCTTTGAAAGTCTGGATTCCCTATTTATTCCTTGTAGCTCCCCTTGAACATTAAATACTAAGTTCACAGATGGTGTCAAAATATCCTTTAGATATATCCCCTTTACCTACGATGTTTAACAACTCTAACGATTATTCCCTCAGGGCCCGGAGAAAAATAATTTTCAGGATATCCTTATCCAGGTCATTGTGGCCAGACCTCTAGAGAGTGTACTTAAAACGCTACACACAGTCCTCCATATTTTCGTCGTCCTTCTGCATGAATTTAAAAATTTCTTCCTTACTATCTTGGGATTTACAGTAATCCTGATATTTTTCCAAGAAGGCCTTCTTCATGTCATCCCAGGTAGAGATGGATTTTCCTCCTAGACCCATAAACCATCACAACACTGCCCCTTTTAATGTAGCAAGAAAAATTTTCAGCTTTTGAGCATCATTGAGATAGTCATATCCTCTGTAAAAAATATCAAATTCGAGTAGGAAAGTGTCTGGATCTTCCGTGAAAATCCCATGGAAGTTTGGCAGTGCGGTCAGTGGAATAGGCTTCATTGGTGCATCACCTGTGATATCCCCAATTGGGAATTCAATTGAAGATGTTGTGGGTGCCATAAATACCTTCCAATACCTGCTTGGAGCTTCAACAGGTTCTTGTTGTGTAACAAATGATGGTTGTGGAATTTTAACAACACTCCCCTGATCGAGAGGTGAAGAGAATCCTCTAAGGTCTCCTTCAGTCCTTGGGTGGATTTCTTCTTCTGACCCTCTGCTAGCCACTTCCTCCCCGTCTAATACCAAAGGAGGTGTTTCTGATTCCTTTGATGCCCTACTTCCTGATTCTCTTGTAGTTGTTGAAAGGGATACTTCCACCCCTGGAGGTTGTATAAGTTGTTCCACAGAACAACCTTCAAATTTTGTGTGAACTTTCACCCTAATAGCAGCTCACGAAGAGGCTTCTGATGCAACTTTTGCGATAATCTCCTAGATATAGGTATTCCTCCCCAAATCCTTCCTTCCTTGCCTTTGGGGTCCTCCTCTGCCCCTTTTATTTGAACCCTTGTTCATACATTTATTGGAAAGAAAACATTAAAACTTTCATGACTCAAGACCTGGAGCACAGAGAAAAACTCGTTCCCTCCCTAGGACAAGAGGATGATTCGAAAACAATGAACCAACAAAAAGAAAAATAAAGCTCAAGACCTGGAGCAGGGTGAGAAAACTATTTCCCTCACGAGGACGAGAGAGTGGCCCCTATATAAAAATAAAAAATAGAACGAGAAAGAAAAACCAAAGAAAAACAACTAGGGCTCAGGATCTAGAGCAGGGTAATAATTCCCTCCCTAGAACGAGAGATTGGGTTCTAAGAAATCAGCAAAATTGAAATCAATCAAAAAGAAAAGAAAACATAACACTACACTTAGGACTCAGAGAAGGGTAACAAATTCCCTCCCTAAGACGAGAGCTTGATCCATAGATCAATGTGGATTGTGTTCTTGCACCTTGTTAGCCTCCCGGGCAACAACGCCAAAATGTTGGTGTCCGAGTGTGAATAAATATTCAACCCTTTTCCACATTTAATTTATCAATCCGGGTGCGTATATTATTTCAAGGTAACGCGCAAGGTATATGAAGGTAACAATGACACAATCCAATCACCAATTCCAAATTTAATAATTGAATTAATTAAAGAACCACTATGATAGTAAATAAGAATGAATTGCAAAATTATAAAAGCATTCACGACAACTGAAATAAAGTACTATAACAGAAATCGAAATCAACCAACATAAATAAAAAAACAACACAAAGAAATAACACAACACCTAATCAAAAGAGTGGGCCCAACTCTCTGATCAGGGCTACAATGGATTCACAACTTATAGAGAGAATGCCAAAATAGCTTGCATTCAATTAATTAAATAGTTGTCTGTTACAATCTTAGTCTCTTACACAGCTGCCCGATTCATAGCATTGAAACCCTTCTTATACAATTGTTCAGAGAAAACCGTTCTCCGAATCTGGAAGCTAATGTCTAAAAATATACAATTGTTGAAACATCCAACTAGTTGCTGAGAGAGGGAGAACAAGAAAGGTCTAGAATGAACTAGAATCTGTTATGCTATTACAACGTTGCTGAAATGGTGTTGTAACCTCAGAGTTCCTTCTGTGATTTGCATATGCGACCTTTGACCACCGGATCTGTGAAAATGACAAAATTGGTACCTCGCATAGGTAAAATCCCCATGACTATTACTTCATTAATTAAACATTCCAAGAAGACAATGGAATGGGATTTACCTTGTGCATTTAGAGTGATTAGTGAATATCAATGATACAAAGGAGTGAGAGAGAGTGAAAATGGAGGGAAAAGGTATGCAGATTTGGTACCCAACATAATTATTGGAAGATTTGTTGCATGATACTTGGTGCCTTAATGATTGAAGGGAAGTAGATATGATGTATTTACTTGTAGTGCATTCTGTTGTATAATTGAGTATGCATGAGTTCATAAGTCACATTCACCTATTTGAACAGATGATATGCCTTTTGAGCCAAAAGAAATCAAGATTCTTATTTGTTTATGAGTTGCTACAACTCTATGCATTTTAAGTATAAATGCTCTTGAAATGTTGTTAAAGTTGTTATCATGCTTATGAATTTTTTTTTCTTAAGTTTAGCCATAAATTCCTTATGAATTTGTTGGCTATTAAGTTTTGGAAGTATTGCAGAAATAACCATAAAATCTAGTAAAGAATGGCTCTGTAAAAGTGTTGGAACTACTAAAAATTTAATTTTAATTTTAATTTTTTGTTTTGTAGGTTAGCTAGGTCGAAGGGAGGAGAGAGGAGGTCAGCCTAATAGGACCAACCTCCAACAGGCCAACCTAGATCTCTACACCCATAGGTTGGGAGGTTGGGGAAGTCAAGAGGTTGGGGATTTGTGGGTCAGACCCACCTGACCTTCTACAGTATAGCACTTGTGGGATTTAGGCTGACCCTGAACTAAGTTGGAGATTGGGGGTTGGGCCCAGTTACTTGAAATTTGAAATGTGTTACCCTGACCTTCCTTAGAGATTATGCCTTCCATGTGGATTGTTAAGTGGGTGAATTAGTTGCCACGTGGTTCACCACATGGGTGCATCATGCGCTACATAGGTGTCATGATGACATGGTAGAGTGTAATTAGCTAATCTTTAAAGGGCCATAAATTTTGATTCGTAAGTCAGATTAAGGTGAAAGTTATATTGTTGGAGTCGACTCAACAAGACAAACATAATGATGTTGTTTATTTGAAATTTTGGAAAAGTAAAAAAAAAGGTGAAAATTTAAACTCATGTTCCCATAATTGTACCTTAGGAGATGGGTCAACAGAGTAACCACCTACTTCGGACTCCGGTTGGGTTTTTGGTTAGGAGGGGGGTGTTTACAATTGGACCTTACCAAGCTTAAGAACACTCAATGGGTTGACTTATGCAGGGAATAAGCAATACTAGGAGTTTCCTATAGCTCGGTTAGGCTGATTTCAACATATGGATACAAGTTTGTAGAGATGACAAGTAGCAGATGAAAAGGTGATGACGTGAGTGATGTAAATGAATGAAAACAATACTAATTCAATCTATTAAATAAGACCATCTATCTGAAAGAAAAGTACATGTCTAACTGATAAAATAAATATGTTTAAACAATTGTCAAACCACTAATTGCATAACGTAAAATAACAATGGAAAGGATAAGTTGAATGTATAATGGAAACTACTATTACATAAAGACAAATATTTGTGTGCTTATCATAACAAGTTACATAACCAAACTTTCGTAAGGGGCTCACTTATAAGCCTTGCAAGGACAATGTTTTTCTCATGAATAAGACTTGTAGAAAATCACAACTATACTAAATGCATGATAATGAAATATAAATATGAAGGGGCTTGAGCACTTGAGTTTGGCCCTAACCCAAGGAGACTCGGTTCCCTTGAAGTAAAATCATACTGAGAACAAGGAAATGTTTTTCATTAACCTCCAAAAGTTTTCATACATGAAGCAAAACAACTAAAATGATAGGCAAAAGTATCTCTATGATAATCACCATCTTTCTCCTAGAATTTGAATCCCTACTAAGTTCCTAGGCTCTCTTATTTATACAAAAATGGTTGAGGGGAATCCTCCTTGAAGGGAGGACTACTTCTCTCCAAAACTCCTATAGATGTAGATCTATTTCCCCAGTGTTCTCAAAACCACAGGGAAGTAGTAATGGTTCATGATCCAAACAATTTTTAATTAGCATGTAGCAAGGAACAAGCCTCCATTATCCTCTCTTGTTGGTCTCCTACGCGATCTACACAATAAATTCACAATATTCTTCACATTTAATGCATCAATCATATGCAATATATAAAATATATCCTAACCTTCCTAAGAAAATATTATAGCTTGAAAAATACATTATCAACTATAGAAGGAAAGGTTTAAACATGCTAAAGGATGGTAAGATGGGCCTTAAATTATAGCAATATAGGAGCCCCATCAGACCACCTACTAAAAATGTTGCTCATACTTTGAGAAACCTATTCATCTAGCTACACCTCATTCATTTTCCTAGTGGCTTCATGACATCCCAAATTTCTCAAAAAGGATGGCCTCTTCTGGGTGAAATCTTGCATTCTTCTCAATCTCAACACATTCCCTACTTTCCTCTGCTTGATCTCTATTCTCCTATAGGCCAATTAATAGAGGGGAATTGAATTTGTGTCTAATCCAGTGGACTCCCAATCTTTTGGACTATTCTTTTATATATATGTGTTCTAACCAATGAATTCCTCATCCTCTTTGGCGAATGATATTCTCTTATTCTCAATTTATGTGGCAAGGTATGCCACCTTATTTGGAATGCTTACAACCTCTCATATCCCAACAATTTAAAGGTATCTTTAAAATTAAGAATTTCCTTTTGTTTCTTTTCTGTATAGATAGTGGGCATGTTTGAATCTTCTAGTATGAGTTTGTGGTTAGCAGTGATGAGATGAGGGGATGGTAGTTTGGCGCTAATCCAGAGAGGCCCTTCTATCTCTTTAGCCATGTTTCTTTTGATTTATTCTACCTTGATCTCCTCATAGGCCAGCCATGAGGCTAAATCCATCAATTTTACATCACCTAGTTAAGAGTTGGGGTTCCACACATTCATATCAAGCAATACTAAATTGTCAATATTAAATTTTTGCATCTTGGACCTATTTTCAATGTTACACCTTAGGAAAAAATCAATGAACTTCATGATGTTTTAGAAAGGAAGGGAGCCTTTTTTGGCCAATGTTTTAATTTGAAATGTGAACCACTAGTCTTTGAGGAAGAAAGAGCTTTTTTTTTATGGGTGCCTATGGTGTATGGTTTCCATGGATAAACTAGCCATTGTGGTAATTTGTTCCTCTTTTTCCCGTAACTAGGATTTCAAATTTTTATTCTCCCTTGGCAGGTGGTCCCTCATATTTTCTTCTTTGAACCTGAGTTCAACCATCTCCTCCCCCATTCTCTTCATCTTTTCTTCCATAATACCAACCTCTTGAACCCATTTTGACTTGGAAATTTTCATCCATCTGTGAGTTCTACCTCTCTCTTCTGTAACTGAAAGAACAATTGAACTGCAAAGTGGGTAGGAATTATCTTTTCTGCATCAATCCATGCATAGTAATATTTGAGATTAGGTGTAAGGTCTATTTATTGTAGGTCGATATTTTGTTCCTATAGTTCGGTATTCTATTCTTGTTGCTCCATAATCCCTTACTGTAGCTTATATGTTTCTTCTTGTAGCTTCATAATCCCTTCTTGTCACTTCTATGTTTATTCCTATAGCTTCATCATTCCTTTTTGTAGCTTCCATGTTTCCTCCTATATATTTACAGGTCCTTCCTGTAGCTTGGTGGATTTTTCTGAAAGCATTGTTCCCATAGTGCTTAGCCTTTATTATTAGAAATGTGGCTAACTTCCCTTACCTGATTTGGAGGTTATCTCAACTATTTTTTTCTCCTTCTTCTTGAAATCTTCCTCTTGATGGCTAACAATTTAATGGTGATCAGGGTTAGAGAAGGTGGTGGAGGTTTCCCTTGTTTTATCCTATTAATCTTTCTCCTTTTGGAGTACATGGGGGCTTGCCTTGGTTTCCTTATTTTAGGTTTGGTTTGGGTACTTAAGGATGCTAGGGTAGTAGCAATTTCTTCCTCTAAATTCCCCTCCAAGGGATTTATTTCTCACCCATTTTTATTTTCTTTAGTGGCCTAGAGGATGTCTTAGTAGCTTCTTTGGTCTTATGTTCCTTTGGTTCTGGAAAATCAAGCTTTGATAGCTCTTCCTTAGCCACTTTTATATTTATTTATGCTTATCTTGTGTCTTTGTCCTTCCTTCTTCCTTTTCTACTTCTTCTCCTGATTTCCTTTCTGATTCTTCTTCTTCCATCTTAGCTTCTCCTTCTTCAAATTATCCCTCTGTTTCCTGATCCTTCTAATTATATTTGAGGTTGGGCTTATGTTTCTAGAAAGTACTCTTTGTCCATATCTATAAAAGAAACCCAATAAATATGGTTTTGTAGGCCTTCTAAAGCATCCATGAATATAAAATTTATTAGCCCATTGTGTGATAGGTACTGGTATTTTCCTCCTTTCACCCTTAGGCTCATTTATTTGATTGACTGAAGGAGGAAATGATGGGATACTTAGCCTCTCTTGGACATGAAAGTTTGTTTGGAATATGTGTTCATAAGGAAACTTGAATTAGTATGCATACACAATGACGAGTCTCCCTTCACATGAGATATATTTTAGAACATGGTAGGCTACTTCATCCCAAGGATAGGGTATCATCTCCCTTATTACCCCATTTTTGTCTTCTATGGGCTGCTCATCCTAAAGAAATAAGTTTTTCTTTGTCATAGTGGCTTAAGTTTTCTATTCTTATTTCCATTTTACTCCCATGGGAAGTGTGGTGATACTAATGACAACTTCTTCATTTCGGTAAATGATGAGGCCTATAGCTATAGTGACGGAATCGTGTCCCTCTAAATGTTGGAGGTTTAAGGTGATTTCTTTGGAAATCTCATCATCAAATCCCCTTAACATTTTCAAAACCATAACAATTGATAGTGTGTAAAAAGTTTCTTCACATCAAGCTACTAATGGATCCTGGAGGGGTCTATAGGTTCCCTTCTGTTGAATCCCCCTCCCATGTCTTCAATAGATTTTTATCAAAGTGGAACAATGGGTTTCATTTCCTTGCTACAAGATCTTGGGGTCTTAGTGAAAGGTTTAAATGGAGGAAAATTGGACACTTTTTTCTACAAGGCTAAGGGTAAAGAAAAATAAAAAATGTATTTCTTCATTACTTAATACACTTCTACTCTTTATCCGACCATATTCATGACAAAAATACTTAGAAATTCAATATTCTCCCCTACTAAAATTTAAATCTGAGAATTGAAAGGGTTCTTCAAGTTCTTATATCAAATGTTCATGAGGAAAATTTGTACTTATCCTTTTCTTGATGATTCTCCTCTATTACTCAGAATGAGATGGTGATTCTATCAAAAATAAAGTTTCCTGTAGCATCTTGTGACTTTCTTGTAACACTGATTTGTAGAATTTGTAGCCTCTACATAGGTAATGTCTTGGCTATGTTGTCCTCTTGTAGCATGGGTGGGCCTCCCTGGGGATTTAAAATATATTACATGCAAGATTATATTTGGGGGGCCTGACTTATGCGGTTATTCATTAAGGTGATGGTATCAGAACACTACGTGAGCTGGTCCCCACCTACGACATCAAACACCACACTTCATGATGAATAGGCCCATTGGACAACCTCCTTGAGTTATCACCCCCTTGATTTCTTTTCTCCTTCACACATGTGGGTGATGTTGGAGATGATTGGAGTTAACTGCTAAATGTGGTCGAGATTGTTCTACTAAATTTGACCCATAAAACCTCTTCCTCCATACACTGATAACATTTTTTCAAGCTAAGATAATTCTGAAAGAGAGGTTTGGAGCATTGCATACTTGACCCTTACCATAGGTGTGTTTTTGTAGGTGATGTTGAGGTTGTTGATATGAGTGTTGGAGTTTCCTTTGATGGTCCTGAATTTTTTGACGATGCTATCAGGAGGCTTCAATATTTCTCTCATTTTTGTTGGAGGTGTTATGGATATTTTATGAATGTTGCGACCTCTCTGGTTCAAATTTTCAAAGTATTGTTGTTGTAGCTGACTTGGTGCTACTAATTACTAATGATTCAATATCATGTATCAGTCTATAGGGGATCCTATAACTTCTCATGTTTGTCCTCTAAGCTCCAAGAGTATGGTGGTATTCAAAGCTCCTTGGATTGATGCTATAAATTTGGGCATGTACAATCCTGCAACATCCACATACGCTCCTCATCCTCATAATTTCCTCTTATTTTAGCCTTCAAAAATTCTAATAATTCAAGGGAAGGTTTCTTTTGGTGGTTGGAGATACATTCTCTTTCGATTATGGGTGAAAAATAGGTGGAAGGTTGGATTTTGGTGGGTGGTTAGTGGAACAGTTACAAGAAAATTGAAGGTTGATGGAATGGGTAGGTGCTAGGGGTTGCCATAGACCTTCTCTCTTTCCCATAGATGGGATATTTTAGTTATGCACCTTCTTTTTGTGCTTGGAAGTTTCTTGTAGCAATACCTTAACTTTCCTGTAGAATTTTAGGACACTAGTTAAAATGGGTACAAGGGACGTGAAAATGATGGAGGAAGCTTGTAAAAAGTGAGATAATGAGTGAGATTGATGTAGAGAAGCTGGTTGAAGTCCCTAAATGTGAGTGCTTGGCTTATAGGATGATCTTCTTAACTTCTTACTGGAACTCTGCTATACCTACATCACTTGTTAGAATAAATAAAGCATAAATGACCTTGTATCTTCATCCTTGTTTTCCTTTCTGTTTTTTATTTTAATTTTCTCCCTTTTTTTTAATTATGAGTCCATATGAAACCTCATTGATATTTTCAGCCTAAGTAGGTTTGCCCTAGGTGCCTCAAGGGAGGGTTTCACCTAGGGATATTTTAAATTTCTCTTTTTTTCCTTCAGGTCCATTGGCTACCTTGGGGATGTTTTAAGCCTATGATCTTGCCTCAAGTGCCTCAAAGGAGGTTTTCACCTAGGTTTATTTCTTCTTCTTTCTTGATTAGGGACTAAATTTTTAGAGAGTTTTGATGCTTTCATCACCTTCAGTTCTCTACTTATTGAACTAGTATATTCAACCCTTGAGAGGGGCTTCCTATAAAACATCAATCTATAACCATTCACTAGAAGAGAGAATTTTTCTTCATTAATATTCCTTACCAAAATTGGGCCATTGTCATGGCATTTCTCCACTAGGCAAGGACCCAACCATCTCGTCATGAGTTTCCCTTTGAATTATTTGAAACTAGAATCATAAGAGAGGGCTCCATCCCCATCTTGGTAGTTCCTAGCCTTGATGTTCTTATCATGGCAAAATTTTATTTGTAACGAAATCTCTTCAATGTGCATAAGATCCTACAAGCTAAGTTCTTCAAGAGCATTAAACTATTTAAATTTCTCTTCCTGAGATTTTGTGATGTCTAAGTCAAGTTTTTCTACCATTATTAGTGTATCATAATAAAATTTAATGGGTAGTAAAAAGCTTTCTTACCATATACCAACTCTAAGGGGGTAAATCAAGTGGTGTTATTCCAAGTAGTGTTGTAGGCCCAAGTGACCTCAACAAGCCTATCTTCTCAATCTCTCTTGTTGCTACTAATAACCTTAATCAAGATGCCCTATAGTGCTCTATTGGTCACTTCCATTTTCCCTTCTTCTTGAGGGTGATATGGGGTGGACATCCGATGTCTGATGTGATGCTACCTCATTATCCCCTCTATAAAGCTGGAAGTGAATTGAGTTCCTTGGTCAGTGACTACTTCCCTTAGGAAACCAAATTTGTAAAAAAAAATCTACCTTAAGAACTCTGCCACTTTCTTTTTTTTGTTGCCTTGACTTCCTTTACTTCATCCAACTTAGTCAGATAATTTGTGCATATGATGATATACTTATTTTATTTATATGGGGGGTAAATAGGTCCAAATAAGTCCATGCCCCACTTCTCAAATGGCTCAAAAGTCACTTGAGGTTGTATGGGAATCTCATCCCTCTAAGTAGGCTTCCCTATCCTTTAACACTCTTCACACTATATGGTGTATCTCCTAACATCTTGATGAAGGGTAGGTGAGTAGTAGCATGCCTCAATAATCTTGTATGTTATCCTCTTAGTAGTAAAGTGGCCATCACAGGGTCCATTATGACATGCTGAGAGGATGTCATAGATCTCATCTTCTCTTACACACCTCCATAGGATCTGATCAGGCCCCAGTCTAAAGGAGTTTCCCCCAATCTAGGTATAAGGGGCACTTTTCTTGATAATTTCACTCTTTTATTTAGATGACAAGTTAGGAGGAAACTATACAACAACCAAGAAATTTTCTATATCATCAAACCAAGGTGACAACAATGATATGGTGAAGAGGGGCACATCTAAAATTTGGTCATTTACCATCTCTTTATTCTCTGCAGACAGGGTTAGTCTAGACAATAAATTTGCAACAACATTTTCTTTCTTTTGCTTATCAACAATGGTTAGATCAAATTATTGTAATAGCAATAACCATATAATAAATTGAGAAATGACATCAGGTTTATTCATAAAGTACTTAATGGTTGCATGATCAATGTTCACAAAAACTTTATACCCATTAATGTAATGTTTTAATTTTATTTAAAGAATGGACAACAAACAAAAGCTCTTTTTCTCTTACTGTGTAATTCAATTCAACCTTGGATAAATTTTTACTAATGAAATAGATAGCATATAGAAATTTACCTTCCAATTGTCCCAATGTTTCCCTATTACATTTTTTGATGCATCTATGTGAATGTGAAAGGGAAAGGCCCAATTAGGCTCCCTAAGAACTCGTGCAGTTGTTAATTTTTCTTTGAGCTCTTCAAATTCCTTTTGGCAATGGTTTGTCCAATAGAAATCTAAGTCTTTTGTTAGTAACCAAGCAAAGGTGAAGAAATTTTATTGAAATATTTAATAAATATTCTATAGTATCCAATAATTCCTTAAAATCTCCTAACATCTTTTTGTCTTTGTGGAACATAAACCTTTCTAATAATTGCAATTTTCTTTGGTTCAACCTAAATTCCTTCCATAGAGAGGAAGTGGCCTAGAAAATCCCTCACATTCATAAAAAATTGTCACTTTTTAGGGTTTAAAGAGAGATTCATTTCAATGAATATTTTCAAACTTTACACATGTTAGAGAGGGCTTCCTAGAAAGCATCTATAAGGTGTGAAGTCATCTATATAAATCTCAACTAAATCATGTACAAGATCAGAAAAAATACTCAATAGAACCCTCTAGAAGGTGGAAGGGGAATTACACAAGCCAAATGGAAGGAACCTATAGGAAAAGGTCCCCCATGGGTAGGTGAAAGTGTTCTTATCCTTATATTTAAGATTGATTTGGATCTGATTTTACCAGTTGAGCCCATCCATAAATGAAAAGAACTTATTTTGTGCAAGAGCATCCAAAACCTAGTCAATAAGAGGTAAATGAAAGCGATATTTCTTAGTGGCCTTATTAATTTTTTTTTAATCAATGGAAACTACCCACTTTCCATTTTTCTTGGGTACACTTACTAAAGGTGAAACCTACCACTATCCAAAATAGGATAAATAAAACATGCATCTAATAATTTTTGTAATTCCTATTTTATAATGTCCTTAAGTGTAGGGTTCATCCTTCTTTAAGGTTGGAGAAACTGTTTATGGTATCCTTTGATGTATATATGATGGATACAAATATAGGGTTGAAATTCCTTCATCTCTTTTTAATCCCAAGAAAACGTATCAAGATTCTGCCTTAAAACAATGAACAATTGTTCTTCCTAATCAGCTGAAAGAAAAGGGTTAATTTCAGAGTTCTAGAGGGGTTTATTTCTACAATATTTACATTATTTTAATCAAAACTAGTAGTGATGATTTCTACCCATAGGATAAATTCAATATTTCCTAAAGGTTCCTCTTCTATTCCATCAATTTTCATGGAAGTAGGATACTTATTTTACATAAAATTGTGAATTGGATTATCCTCATCCAATTACCTACTACTAATAGTGGCTTCTAATGTAAAAATGGGGTAGGGTGATGATTGATAGAGTTCCTCTTATTCTTCCTCTTCTAATCACATAGGAAATTCATGCTAAACAATGGGTTGATAGGGGGGATATAGTACAACTTGTTTTGTTAGTTTCCCATTTGTAATTGTCATGTTTCCAACCCTATAGTTGATATTGACATCAACAGTAGCTAACCAAGGTCTTCCTTGGATATAAGGGTAGCCATTGAAATTGGTTTTAGGATGGAGAATAAGGAAATAAGTGGCATACTCCTAGGATTTAATGGAAACCATGACATACTCATTGACACCCACGGGTGTTACTGCTGATCACTCTGTAAGTTGCAACATTGTGATGGTTTTACTTAAGGATCCTTGGGGGTTAAGATTGAGCATGGTCTCCTTGTTCATGTCATTTATTGAAACCCACATGTTAATGAGGTTATTATGGATTACAATATTTTTTATGTGTACATCCACTATTTTCCTGCCAGGATCCAGATACTTTGGAATGATGACCTTCGCAAGAATTAGGCCGACTAGCTACCCAAAGACATTGATAGTGGTGGCACCTTTCCTCTTTCCTCTCGACATCTTAGCACATTATTATATGATTAATTTAATATATATGGGAGCATTTTTTATGGCCTATAGGAGAGTAATTTTGACACAAAATTTTTAGTTCTCCCAAAATTTTATCTTCTTTGGGGTGTGTGGTTTAGGGTCAATCGACCTTTCAACGAACCTGGGTGGTTTGTTGGCTTGAGCAATACTTTCTTCTTTCTCTTCTTAAATATCTTATGATGGAGAAGGTGGATGAGAATTAGGGAGTACCTTCCCAGATATGAGGTTGATTTCTTGGATTTCTACAACATAGCTAGGATAAAACATCTCTCCACTATAGACTTGTTGGGCCTACTTATTGTTTAGGTTTGAAATTGGTTGAGCAGGAATTTGTGGTTGTTTAAGTGGATAATTTTGGGGTAGATGTGGTTGAGGAGGAGGAGGCATTAAGGCAGGTGGTTGGGCTAATTGAGGCCTCCATCCTTGTGATGGATTACCCCATTGAGGAGTTTGGTGCTAGTATGGATGAAAAGGGGGAATTACAAGTTGAGGAGGATAGGGTTAGTGACTAGGCATGGGCCATGGTGAGTTGTTAGGTGGATATTAAGAGTGAAAAGGTGAATTATGAATTGTATTGAAAGAGGAAGGTTAGTCCATACCTTGCTGATATGGCCTAGGGCCATGGAAAATTTTATGGGCTAATATTCATAGGTGGGCTAATTTTCTATGATTTTTCCAAAAAACAGATTCGCTAATTTCCATTTTTTATAAAAATTATTCGCCCAAATTTTACAATATAAAATTATTTTACCTTAAAGATCACTAACATATATATATATATATATAATCATTATAAATTTGAATAATTTTATAAATACATCAATATGATTTTTATAGTTTCATACTAGGGATTAGTGAGATTTGTCGATGCTTTTAAACTTCAAGATAATTTTCCATCGTTAAAGTTTTCCTTGCCTAGGGTCTTGTGGCCTCCTTTGGTTGATGAAGAAAAGTTTCTCTATGCCTCCTTCTACTCCTTGGTACACTGCTATCATACCTAGAAGAGATGGAAACTTATCATTTAAATGGTTCTCTTCATACACAGATTATATTTCTATAATATTTAATGGGCACTCACTTCTAGGGTGCCTCTTAGTGCATATAGGGAAGAATATGGTCAACACCCTTTCTACGTCCTCTTGTATTTTATTAATCTATAATTTATCCATCTTCAGGGGGAAAGTATGTAAGATTTCACTTTTAAAATCCTCCAACATACCTTTTATTTCATTCTTAATGGATGTCATAGAAGGTAAAGGGCTTACCATACCTTGGCTAGATCTACCTCTCTTTCTTACAACTCTCAAGTGGTTTTTTAACACTATTTTGATGTCTTCATATTTGAGCTAGTAAATGTATCCATTGAAAAACATATTTAGGGTCTCCATCAACTATTCTTTGACCCCTAGGAACAAAACTATATTCATTGATTCAGGATTAAGGTTGCAGTTAGCCCTCCTATTTCTTAGCTGAGATATCTCTTCAAAGTCTTCTAGCGATTCATCTGGTCCTTGGGTCATTCTAAAAATTTCTTATTTTATGTCCTTAGATCTACAATATTCCTTGTACTTGGTTTTGAATGCTTACTTCATCTAGTCCCATGCATTAATGTTGCCTCCTTATAAACTCATGAACCAATGCAAGGATGCATCCTTGAGGGTTTAAGGAAATAATTTTAGCTTCTTCTCGTTAGAGATATAATCATGAAGGTGTTAGGATCATCAAAATCCATTCCATGGAATTGTGGAAGAGTGATGGGGCTAATATTCTTCATTTTAGCTTCCCCATTTGTCTCCCTAATAGGAAAGATTTAGGTTGTCTACCTCTAGCCATATTATTAGTAGGTGATGGAGGTCCTTCTCCTCCTATATGCTCCTAAAAAATCCAAGGGGGGCTTCACTGGGGGAGCCATACCATACCACGTGTGTTCATATTGGGGGATATATATTGAGGAAAAAATGAAATAACATATTGAGAATATAAAGGGGGGCAAAGGGTTGTATATTAGTAGGTATAAAAAATGGAGCTCAAAGTTAACAAAAAAATATAAGGGGGTATAAAAAATATTAATGAAAAAATGGATACCTACAATATCTAGTGAAAGTACAAGTTTTTTAAATTGGAAAGGTGTATTGGGTTCATATTGGTAGCGGGTTAAATAATGTGATTTCTAGAGGTATTTTCCAATATGTAGTCAAATTAAGGGTATTTTTTAGTATGCGACGAATGCACGTGATATGTCAGAGGTTCATTGAATGAATCCTCTGTGCAAAAATCTTTGGTGTCTCACCCAAGAAGGGCTCTAAATCATTTGTAGACAAATTAGTAGGAGGCCCACAGTTAAAAAAAAGTGAAGGTTGACTGAAGTGGGGTTTTAGGCATGTTTCCACCTTAATCCACACCTGGGATTATCATGGAGAAAGTCCTTAAATCCACTTGGTGTGGCCTTGGGGGTAAGTTTCGAGTCGATGATGTCACTTAATTCTCAACTCCTCTGCCTAGGCTTACTTCTAGTCATGCCAAGGGGGGTGGACCCTAAGATGTCTAAGGTTCAGATAGAATCAAGCTAGAAAGTTAGTTTTTCTAGGAGTTAATTACAAAATTAATAATCTTCAAGCTATAATATCCAAATAAAAGCTACAAGTTCAATAAGCAATAAATAGATTCATAGGTTTTCAAATGAGACTAGTGCCAAGGAGCAAATGCTTACTAAAAGAAACAATTCCAAGTGAATATATAACTCATGAAGACAACCTAGAAAGTAAACCAAACCCACAAGATAAATTCTTTCAATTTAGTGCTAGTGAGTAATACCTTTAATAAATGTCACAAGTATTCATCAACTCAAAGAAATGCTTAAATGGAAAATATAATTCTCGTGAATAAAGTTGCAAAGTCAACTCCTAAATATGAACATATGAAATAAATTTAGATAAATCTACCTTGAAATGTACCTTCTCTATGATGAATGATATAATTATCTCAGTTAATTTTAGTTTGAGTTAGGTTACCACTTGGAATTAAATTGATTCAAGGTTACACATGCAAATTTGGTAAGTTTCAATTCAACTTTCCCTTGCATCCTTATTCTTGCTAGGTTAAGGAAAGATGCACTGGAGTTCCAACAAAGGAAGCCAAGGCTTTGTGTGCTCCTCATATTCTCACATGAAACCCACTTGCAAGTAGATCTAATTTTGGGTGGCCCAACCTAATTTCTCAAGTCTAGTGTTTATCATTCTCCCAATCCTAGAATAAGAAGGCATAGGAGGGAGAGGATCCCTAACTTAAACTACTTCAACCAACTTATGTTGGACGTAATTTTTAGGATTGCAATTTCCAAACTTACTGATGAGGGTCATTAATAGGTATATCATAAGGGTAATAATTCCATTCTCCCACTTTAAAACTATCTCCTTCTCACATTTATTTATATTTTTTGTTATATTATGCTTAGTGAGAGGGGTGAAATATTTTTTTTTTTTATGTCATGTAGCCTAATATGGTTTAAATGCAGGAAATGGAGCAATTTTGAGATAATTTCAATGCAGGAGCTCAGAGTAGACATTAGGGAGAGATTCTAGAAGGTTTTCTTCCTCCTTAACTCCCTCAATTAGCCAAGATGACTTTATCTCTCATCAGCTTGAGGTCATTGGCAACCAAGTAGGACAAGGTCATTGGGAGCCAAGCAAGTGCAGTTCAAGGAGATCTAGATCCACCTTTCTCGAGTTTTGGGAGACAAACATCTCTATTTTCCAGAGAGATGTTGGTAGATACCCTTTTGTATATATAAACATGCCAAAGAGCTCATTAGGATTCAAAAAAAAAAAATTAACTAAGAATATATTGAGCTCAAGCACTTGTTACTGCTATTTTTGACTTGTTATGTGATGTATTTGACATTGATGTAATGACAATGAGAATTTTATTATTGAACCATCATTGAGTTAGCTTCAGAGGGCTAAGGCTCTTGGGTTTGGGCCCTACCCCAATAGCTTATGTCCCTATTGTTTATTGGTATTCCTTTTTAGATTAGAATGTTTGTTAGTTTACTACATTTTATTATAATATAATTCCTCAAAGATATTGTGACTGCTACCTCTATCTCATCTCTCTCACGAGAGCATGAATAGAGGAATCTACAATCACAACCTAAAAATAATATGTTTATGATTTCTTGGAAAAAAATCTATATTAGCTATAATGTTTTTCATATGTTTGGTGTAGCTTAGAAGTTGATTCATTGCATAGATCAGAGTTTTTGGCATAATTTAGATAGTTTTTAAGTTCAACTCATCTTTTCCACAATTTCTTATGATATTTTGTGAATGATAAGAGAGCATGTGCATGTGATGTTTCAAGTATGTTGGATATGCAAGAAATGGGCCCTTTAACCATCCCCATCGAGGACTTCTCCACCCTCTTTTTCATGAATCTCAAAGTTGTTTTTGAGCTCTGTCTCTTAGGTAAATGTGCACAACCCTCTTAGTCCAAAACATCCCTTCCTGAAGTGTTGATCTTAGATGGGGGTGTTGGTCACATTTCATCCATGTACCATAACCTCCACCCACATTACCATCCCTTGATCTCATCTTTCTTACCTTCCAAACCCTCTCAGTAGCCTTCATGTAGCATTGTAGGCCTTCCTATAGCAATACAGGGATCCTATAGCAGATTCCTCTAGCATTCCTGTAGAAGGCTGATTTTCCCTTGATTTGAACTATGATGCAAGCTTGACTTTGTTTAGGAGTAGGTTGAACCTCCATCTTGGACTCCATGATCACAGGCAGCACCTATGCCATTCCAACCATCCTTTTTCCTTCACTATAAGACAAAATACCATTAGCTTCTTTATCATAGATTTAACACAAGTAGAAAATTACTTTATATGCAAGTGTGAATTAGATAGTTGATGCTGAAATCTTGAGTTATGATTTGGTAGGATAATTTCCTATTTACAAGTGAATTTGGTAGCTAGATGGTTTATTGAAAATAGTGTAATTTCCTTTCTGTAGGTAGTATATCTCTTGTGTTCTTTCATGAATTGATTCGGTAACATTTACAAGTTGGTAGCATCTACAAGTTAGGATTTGAAAATAATTTACTTTTTCTACATTAGAGCTAGCTTATGAAGCACACTTTCATTAGTTAATTTCCCCCTAATTCAGTGGAAGAATGGTCTTGGAGTCCTATTGATCAAATGACCTAATTGAGGGTGGCATGAGTAGAATTCCATCTACTATGTATATAGTACTGTCACCTCGAAGTTTTTATGAACCCCAAGTTGATAAATAGATTTGAGGAGCCCTCAGAAGTTGCAGCACTCTTGGTGCAATACCAGGGCTCACCAGTTTTTGGCATAGTTTGTGTGGAGGTGTCTATGTAGATGTTATTTCTGCTTTAGCATTGCTTTTTGTTTTGCATTTAGTTTTAAAAAAATCACATAAAAGAAGAAAAACTTTCTTTCATGCCTTGTAGGAATAGAGATACTCAAGAAAAAATTATTACCAAACAACCCCACACCCTCAAACAGTCAACCTTCACTCTTCTTCGATGACTGTCAGCTTCCCTGTCTGACTATAGGGAAGTTAGAAGACCCCTTAGGAGAACAATCTAAGATTTTTGAAGAACCTATTGCGGAAGAAGAAGAGCCCATTTCACCTACCCAAACCATGGTTGAAAACATGAATGATGAGTTTTTCCCTATCAGAGAGACTAATGGAGAGGCTAGAATGAAGAATATAAGCCCTACTTCCCTTCCTCACTTCCATGGCTTAACCTTTGACGATCCTGATACTTTTATGTTTGAGTTTGGTGTTGTTTGTAAGACTTGTGACTAAACCTCTGATGACTAGAAACTAATTTTATTCCCATCTACCCTTAAGGATGTAGCCTTGTGCTTCTTTATGGGTCTGCCTGGGGATACCATCACTACTTGACCTCAAATGCAACAAACCTTTAACAAGAAGTACATCGACTACTGTAGGTCCAAAGAAAATAAAGAAGAAATATTTAGAATGACTCTTGGACATGATGAATCCCTAGAGGACTATGACGAGAGATTCTAGCTTAGTTATAGGAGGGTCAGATGCACCCTTGATCCTAAATCACTCAAGTTAGTTCTTCTCCTAGGGATCAGGGAGGACATGCTGGAAACCCTCAACATGTTTTCTGCGGGGGGAATCTATTAGTTATCCTATGAAGACATCAAAATAGTGTTCAAGAACCACTCTAGGGCTGCTAGGAAGAAGGGTAGGGATAGTTAAGCCTTGGTCAGTTCCTCTCCCTCCACAACATCCATCACGAATGAAATTGGAAACATGTTGGAGAAATTTAAAAGTTAAACGTTGCATACCTTCTCTTTGCAAATGGATACCATGCAGATCAAGAAGGGACAAGGGAGCAAAGAGGTCCTTGGCTATTTTTTTCCCTAAATGCACTAGAGGGCACCCTAGAAATGAATGCCCATTAAATGTCATAGAGGTATGCTAAGTCTATGAGGAAAACCATGCCACAGATAAATGTCCTTATTTTCCTAGATTAAAATCTATATACCAAGGGGCAGAAAGTGGGGATGAGCAACTTTGTTTTATAAATCAAAGGAGTCATCAAGGACCTCGGCCATACCAGTAGGGCATGCAAGGTGCATATTACTCGTATTACCATCCAAACTAGAATGCACCCTTTGCACCTTGGTACTCTTCCACTCATCCATCATGGTCCACACCTCCTTCTTGACCTTATGCTCCTCAATATCCTCCCCAACCTATCAATCAACCATTTCAACCATATGTTTCTCCACATACTCAATGGAATAACCCATCCCAAGGGTGGAGGCCTCAACTCAACCAACCTATTGCTTTATTCCTCCACTTCCATCTCAACCACAACTCATTCATTCTGCTCCACCCAAGAAACCTTAGATGCCTGCTCAACCCAATCTGAACCTGAATAACAAGAAAGCACAACAAATATACAATGGAGAGACATCTTAACCTACTTATGTTGTGGATATTGATGAGGCTTATCATTGGGTAAAATATATGGACCTTAATACACCTCCACACTTACTAAAATAAACTCTTCTCATAATTCTTTACACGTTTTAATTATATTTTTCTTAATGAGATGAGTAAAAGTAAGATGTTATGTCTAGTGGTCTAATGTGCATTGATTGTAGGTGTTTTGGAGAAAATTATGGCTAATTAAGGTGCAATAACTCGAATGAGACGAGAAGGAGAGATTATAGGAGATTGATCTCCCTCATTAAATCCTTAATCACTCGAAGATCCCTCAATCAAATCACACTAGCTCAGAGTTGTAGGCAGCCGAGTCATGAGGATCATTGGCAACCAAGACAATGATAGTTAAGAACTAGTTAATCTTAAGATTGGGAGCCAAGCCTCCCTAGATTTAAGGAAGTTCTTGGCAACTTCAGTTGTATAAATAAAGATGCCTAGAGCCTCATTAGGATTCGGATTTTTTATGCAAAATAGCTAAGCAGTTTTCGAGTTGAAGGATTGTGACCAAACATTGTTATGTATTTTTTGATATGTTAATGAAAATGAGAATTCCCTTGATCTAGCACTAAGTCGACTTAGAGGCCTAAAGATCTTGGGTTAGAGACCAACCCTAGCAGTAGAGGTTCCTCTTACTGTACTTGTAAGCTTAGGTTATTTCATAGATTCCTTGTTAAATTGATTTTGGCATTGTTACATTGCAAATATTGGTGAATTTGATTAGTTTGCTTCCATTTGTGCCTAGCTATAACAATAGAATTAGAAAGACAAGAAAGTATCCAAAAAAGACTAATAGCGGGTGGATCTTACCTCATTCCTCCCTTCAGGGACTATGGTTTGAGGAAGAACTCCCATTCAACCCCAAAAAGACAGAATTATGGTTTCTTATGAAATTTAGGGTTTTTCTACTAATTAGGGCAGCATCTTTTAGTTTTATAAGATAGGTTGCAATTTTCACTTATGATATCTTAAGTTTGTATTAGATTTCATGTTGCTTTCATAATAGGTTTCAAGCATTTCCATGCATGAACTTGGAAAGTAAATGTTGCAAATCATGTTTCCTTATATTGTTGTAAACCCTTCTTGTTTTGAAATTATTTATGGATAAATGCCAAAAATGATGTGTATGTTGCAGGAGTTTCAATATTGCAAAAAGACCTCATATCATTAGCCTCAGCCAAACCATACCCACCCATGATTGCCAAAGGCCAATAAGTTCTCAATCCAAGTTATCATTTCACAAGGACAACTTGCCATGCTTGTTAAGAAAATCCAACCATCATAGAGCTTTGGTTTGAGTTCTGAGTGAGTTCCAACCATTTCCTTGCCTTATTCCTTCCATCACTCACCTTCCCTAAGCTCCATACCATTGTCCAAATCACTCCTTATGCTTTGGGCCTGTTCCTGTAGGAAAATAGGGGATCCTGTAGGTGAACTAAGACATCCTGTCGGAAAACTTGTAGTTGTTGGAAATAATACTGAGAGGGGGGGGTGAATCAGTATTATCACATTAATAAAACTTTTTCATTTCCATATGCTACTTCCACAACTTCTTATGATTCAGTTAGTTGAGTGCATTAGAACATTATCAATCATATTAACAGTAAACTAGTGCAGTAAAATAGAACAGATCATCACACATAAGTCACACACATGAACACCATGATATAAGGTGGAAACCCAATGTGGGAGAAAACCACCTGCTGCAAGTCATCTCAATCTTCTTCTTAATAAGAGAATTCTTTTACAATATTTTGTACTGGTGCAGTCTTATACCAGTACGGGAGCTACAACCCCCTTTGCTCTTGTACTAGCCGATTCATTTACTAGTACACAGGCTGCTACCTGCTACAATGCTCCATAGATTTCCCTTAGCTCTTGTACTAGCTTAGATACTAGTACGTAGGTGCTGGCCTACAATCTTTTCTCCTCCAGGTACCACGTTTCATCAATATTCAGACTAGATACACTGAAGCACAACACATAATCTGAAAGGCCACATTTCATCCAATTTTCATACTGGACCCAACAACAACATTGAAGCTCATAATCAAACAACCTTCTGAATCACCCAATCACCAGATCAATACATATACAATGAGAGTTATCAACCAGATCTAGTCCACCAGATCATATAAGGATAAGTCATTATGAACCTGATCCATTCATCTATCAATACTGAAGCTAATCATAATCATTCAATCAATCACTGCTGTTATCAGAACATAATACCAGACATCACTTCAAAACCCAGAACACAACAATAATAAACAGGGGCAACTAAATAGATTTCATGAAAAGTCCACAGCTTCACCCATAGAACACCTGCGTACATCCACACTGTTTCCAACTGCTTTCCTGCGTACCCACGCACTGTGTCTCACGGACTTCCTGCGCACCTCCGCTCTGTGTCCAATGGGATGCCTGCGCCCCTCCGCACCTTCTGCAATTCTGGGCCTGCGAGCCTGCGCACATGCAGAGCTTCTTGGCCTGCGTACCTACGCACTTTTCCTTCACTATACTTGCGGTCTTGTGGGTATAGATAATTTCAAGACTTCAAGAATAACCCAGACTGTCAGATCTACAGATCTGAACATGCGCCGAGGAGATATCAACCCATTAGTAGATCCGACTTGTAATTCTCATGTTTCTCCTTGATATTGATTCAACTCTCTCTCACAAACCGATTACAAGAATTTCAGATCTAGCTTCTCTTAAGATCTTCTAATTTCACAAGTGTCTAGCCAAATGATCTCCTTTGCTTTATATAGGCAAGCTCTTGCTAAAACCATGAGTCAATACCATAGATAACCAATACAAGGGGCCCAAAAACATGGGGCTCAATAATAATAATAATATAAAACAATACCACTGACCAAACCATAGGATCAAATACGTCGGGCTAAATACTATGGTCCACCATTGGATTCCCACGTGAGAATACTTTTTCACTGCATGAAAGTGCGTGAACTAGGGTCCGTACCTTTTACATGGTGTACCTGTGGGTATGTACGCACTTTATCTATGATATTCCTGCGGGTCCGCAGCTTTTGTACGGTGTAGTTGCGCACCTCTTATTTTCTTCATTATTTGTGAGCTAATCATCAATCTCTGCTACTGACCTGTTGTACAGTGATCCATCACCTGTATGAGTTTCCATCAAGGACAATACTTTAGCCATAATGCCAACAATCTCCCCCTTTGGACTTGATGGCAAAGCTTACTTGTCATACTAAGAACTTGTCATTTGATTCCTTTGAACTGTCCTGCATCCATGAATTATGTTACATCCGATATCTCTTTTGTAGATTCATCTGAATGTATATAAGTGAGATGTTCTTCTATGAGTGGGTTGCCATCAAGTACAACACATGCATCATAATGCCAACAATCTCCCCCTTTGGACTTGATGGCAACAACACCACATTACTCTCCCCCTTTGACATCAAGGGCAAAGGGTTATGCTCCCCCTAAGAACATGCTCCCCCTGACTATAAATCAGATGAGCTCCCCCTTTGTATATGTCATGGTGGACCAATCTGATCATGCTGAAATGTCTGCTATGTTATATAGTTCTGTTCATGCTCAAGCTCCCCCTGACAGTAAGCAAGGTCTGCAAAAAGATGTTCTACAAGAAGAACATGACTCTATACATCATAAATGACCTTCCTATCACCAAAAGACTCAATACATATATCCATCACCCAACCAAGTGAGGATCATCCACCCAACCAAGTGGGGATACATCATAAATATTACATCTTCATCCCAGGCATAGTGGGGAAACCAACATAGGTCGTTACATGACATGAAGAGATGACTACAATAGATAGAGACATACTATTACATCATGAGTCGTGATATGACATTTATAACAGAGACCAATCACCTAAAACATAAGCAACAACACTGTATGATCTGCTCCATAACATCTTTTATCATAAGGAGAAACACCAAAGCCATCCAGATCATCATTTGGGAATATCTGCATCAATCAACATATGTACGAAACAACCTATCATCATATAGGTAAGAGCTCATCATCATCATGTCTCCAACAATGCAACTTTGAATAATCACCCATGTATCCAACTAACAATCCTCATGTGTGCCAAGAACAATACGAATCTTGCATCATAATTCTTCTTATCCTTATGAAGATCACCATGTAAGCACCAGATATGTAGCATCAGAGAATCAACCATAAATCTGATCTGAAAATCAACTATGTAAATCCAAGAATCATATGAGATGGACAACTCATAACCACATCATAGCAAGATATATCATTTAGCCATATAATCTTCATCACCAAGGACTATTAACCATAATGCCAACAATGCATTAAAAGCATATGCTCCCCCTAAACTGGTGCCATCTGTCAGATCTTATCAGTAAAAAAAGTCAACCAATAAATGCCTCAAGACAGATCCGCAGTTTCTCATTATATGGCTTGCGTGGCTCCGCACTTCACTTTCCGCTCCTCTGCGTATCCCCGCACTTGACTTTCTATGTTTCTGCATATTCCCGCAGAGAGCCTTCTACTACAGCGCGTACCCATGCACTATTTCTTCAATCACGCCGCGTACTACTACTGTGGCCACGCACCCTCAGATGCTATCGCGCCGCGTATCTACGCACCTGCAGCTTCTGTAGCGCCGCATACTTTCATTGTGCCTCCACACCTGAACCTCTGCCACGCCACGTACCTTTACTGTTCTTTCTCACCTGAACCTCTATTACGCCGCGTACCTCCACACTTGGACTATGCCTTCGCTGCGTATCCTCGCACTTTCACTGTGTATCACCTGCGTTCCTCCGCACTAGAACTTTCGCTCTGCTGCATGCGCCCGCACTTTCACAGAGAATCGTCTGCGTACCTCTGATTAGAACCCAATTAAATGGTCCTCCAAGGTGCCTCTGATAGTCAGATACACAGATCTGATCTTGTGCTCGAGAGATCATACTTCATAGATTCACTTCCAACTTCACTTTCCCTACTGCCTTTCTTCAAACAATCATATACGCGATTGTGCAGTATCCAACTCGCGTATATATGTGACTTCCCTTTATGGAGTTTGCATATGAGATTCAGGACACTGAAGTTTTGTACTTTCAGCTCCCTCTGATTCTGGTATGTCTGTACGTTGTGCTGTGCCGCCTTTTTCTGACTGTACTTCCTTTTTCCTCCATATCTTCAAGCGTGATGATGTTTTCTCCTTTTGGTGTGATGTCCGTGCTTTGTTCCTGCATTCCTTTGCTATATGTCCAAGCTTGTTACATGCATAACATCTTACATGTTTCATATTCCTTTTGTAGCAATTAGCAGCTTTGTGACCATACATATTGCAAGCAAAGCAATATCCATTAAAGTACCTTGAATGTGATGATCTTTTTGCATAATGGTCTTGAACCCTTCTTCTTCTACATCTAGCTGCAACATGTCCAAGATTATGACATACATAACATTCAACATTATTCATAGGAGGAGTAAAGGATTTTCTTTGAGGAATCTCTTTCCTTGGTTGATGATGAGATTGATCTTTCATTTCTTCATTGATCACTTTAGATTTCTCTTTAGAGTTCCTTGCCTCACCTTGTGAACTAGATTCACCTTCAACAGATTCACGGAAACCAAGACCAGTCTTTATAGCAGGAGACCTTTGACTACTAAGAATATCATCCAAGACTTTAGAACTATCTTGAAATCATAAAAGCTTATCCTTTTCTTCTAATTTACCTTTCAAGATATTTACCTCAACCTGAAGTTGTTCTTCCTTTTCGAGAGATTGATTTTTCAAATCTTCTTCAGCTTTCCTTCCTTCTTCCATTTGTTGCCTTAGTTTGAGTATCTCCTTTTCTTGTTCTTCATTCATATCCTGATGCATTTAACAAACTCTGAAGGCACATTCCAGCTGAGATTTTAAGCTGATGACTTCGTTGTCTTGTTTTTCAATTGCTTGATGTAGATCTTCATTCTGCTTCTTTGATTCTTCAAGATCTCCTTTTAGTGAGAGGATTGTAGCTTCAAGATTTTCATAGTAGCTGGATCTATCTTTGAGTTTCTTGATGGTTGTGCTTCTTTCGTTGACTTCTTTTCTTAATGATGTCACTTCATGCTGCAATTTTTGACATTGGTCTTCCTTGTCCTTGAGTAGTTTTCTTACCTTGTTTCCTTCTTCTAGTTAGGCCTTTAGTTTGGTAGCTTCTTCTTTGAAGTCACATTCCCTTTTGTTCAATAGATCTTGTTGATCTCTAATTTTGTCTGTCAGCCTTTTACATTCTGCCTCTATTTGATATCTTTCTTGTTCACCCATAAGAGCAAATTCAGTAGTTTCGCTATCACTTTCATCTCTTCCGAAAGGAAAGATAGCTGGAACATCAGAGGATAATATATTCATACCTGATAATGATTCTGAATCTGAAGACTTTCTTACACCTAATCCCCAATCGATTCTCCCACTGTCATAGTTCTTCTGAGATGACTTCTTTTTCTTAGGTGCTTTCTTCTTAAGCTTCTTTCCCATTGTTCCATGGATCTCCTTCAAGCGATCAAGCTTCTATCAAAGGACCTGCTCTGATAACAATTGTTGGAAATAATACTGAGAGGGGGGGGGGTGAATCAGTATTATCACATTAATAAAACTTTTTCATTTCCATATGCTACTTCCACAACTTCTTATGATTCAGTTAGTTGAGTGCATTATAACATTATCAATCATATTAACAGTAAACTGGTGCAGTAAAATAGAACAGATCATCACACATAAGTCACACACATGAACACCATGATATAAGGTGGAAACCCAATGTGGGAGAAAACCACCTACTGCAAGTCATCTCAATCTTCTTCTTAATAAGAGAATTCTTTTACAATATTTTGTACTGGTGCAGTCTTATACCAGTACGGGAGCTACAACCCCCTTTTCTCTTGTACTAGCCGATTCATTTACTAGTACGCAGGCTGCTACCGCTACAATGCTCCATAGATTTCCCTTAGCTCTTGTACTAGCTTAGATACTAGTACGTAGGTGCTGGCCTACAATCTTTTCTCCTCCAGGTACCACGTTTCATCAATATTCAGACTGGATACACTGAAGCACAACACATAATCTGAAAGGCCACATTTCATCCAATTTTCATACTGGACCCAACAACAACATTGAAGCTCATAATCAAACAACCTTCTGAATCACCCAATCACCAGATCAATACATATACAATGAGAGTTATCAACCAGATCTAGTCCACCAGATCATATAAGGATAAGTCATTATGAACCTGATCCATTCATCTATCAATACTGAAGCTAATCATAATCATTCAATCAATCACTGCTTTTATCAGAACATAATACCAGACATCACTTCAAAACCCAGAACACAACAATAATAAACAGGGGCAGCTAAATAGATTTCATGAAAAGTCCGCAGCTTCACCCATAGAACACCTGCGTACATCCGCACTGTTTCCAACTGCTTTCCTGCGTACCCACGCACTGTGTCTCACGGACTTCCTGCGCACCTCCGCTCTGTGTCCAATGGGATGCCTGCGCCCCTCCGCACCTTCTGCAATTCTGGGCCTGCGAACCTGCGCACCTGCAGCGCTTCTGGGCCTGCGTACCTACGCACTTTTCCTTCACTGTACTTGCGGTCCTGCGGGTATAGATAATTTCAAGACTTCAAGAATAACCCAGACTGTCAGATCTACAGATCTGAACATGCGCCGAGGAGATATCAACCCATTAGTAGATCCGACTTGTAATTCTCATGTTTCTCCTTGATATTGATTCAACTCTCTTTCACAAACCGATTACAAGAATTTTAGATCTATCTTCTCTTAAGATCTTCTAATTTCAGAAGTGTCTAGCCAAATGATCTCATTTGCTTTATATAGGCAAGCTCTTGCTAAAACCATGAGTCAATACCATAGATAACCAATACAAGGGGCCCAAAAACATGGGGCTCAATAATAATAATAATAATATAAAACAATACCACTGACCAAACCATAGGATCAAATACGTCGGGCTAAATACTATGGTCCACCATTGGATTCCCACGTGAGAATACTTTTTCACTGCATGAAAGTGCGTGAACTAGGGTCCGCACCTTTTACATGGTGTACCTGCGGGTATGTATGCACTTTATCTATGATATTCCTGTGGGTCCGCAGCTTTTGTACGGTGTACCTGCATACCTCTTATTTTCTTCATTATTTGTGAGCTAATCATCAATCTCTGCTATTGACCTGTTGTACAGTGATCCATCACCTGTATGAGTTGCCATCAAGGACAATACTTTAGCCATAATGCCAACAGTAGTGGCTTGTTTTGAGCCCGATTTGTGAAAAATGCATCACGAAAGCTAGGAGAAGACCCATGCTTTCCTCCCAAGCCATTCGAGCCATCACACTCATCTCTCTCCACACCTATCCCACTTGCCATACAACCAAGAATGATTAGCATTCATGTTTTCACAAAAAGACAAAAAGAAAAATGTTGTTATGCTTATGCATGTGCACAATAGTTAAGTGATTGTTTAGATCAGATTTCATGCTTAGGTTAGTTAGGCTTTCACATGTGTTAAATTAGAATCATTTTGAAGCAAGTTATCTTAACAAATAGCTAGATGAGTTGTGTTTTTTAGGCATCTATTTCAGTCTTTCATTATTGTAGTAGGTAGCATTTCAATCCTCTCAATTAGGGTAAAATTCTCCTTTTTCAATTTGTAATCAAACTTCTTCTAAATCAATAGAAGGTTGGTTTGCAAAACCCTAGTGGTCTATCATTGTTATAGACATTTTTGGGCACTGCAACCCCAATCATAAATGTCCATAAACCAAGGGCTCCTAAGTCCTTAAAAGTGTTGTTCCAACCCCTAAAAGAACAAGGTCAGTTGATTACATCATCTCCCAGAAGTTCTCCATGAAAAACTGCTCAGAATTGGTCAAAACTGGACCATCTCACCTGCTCCATGGTTAAAGTGCGCTGCATCCCACCTAAATGCACACAGGAGGTGCGATGCATAATAAAAATCCCTTCTATGGGGTACGATGGGTGAGAGTGGACAAATGGAAGAGTCAATTTGTGAGGTGGACGATCATGGAATCTTCTAGAAACTTCTCTTGTGACACTTGCCTCTCTGCATTCGCCCAGGGATGAGTAAGAGATCATCAATCTCCAAGTGGAATCAAGGACTATCAGAGAGAGGACACTAATCAAATCTCAGAAGCTGACTCACCCACCTTGCAAACATCTATATATGGATCCCTCATCCCAGAGATACAGAGGCTGGAATTTTGTATCTTGTAAGGAAGTGTTGTTGGTTTCTTGGTGTAACATCATAGTGTTGGGTGATCTAAGCTTTTCATGAGGTGAAGAAGGGCTTTCTTGCTAAGAGGATGACGTTGTGTCAGAACAATTGGTTGTAATCCTCTTTGCTATTCTTCATTATTAATAAAGCTATTCAAGTTTTCCTCCACATTCTTGTATGATTGATGATATATGCATTTGTGTGGTCAATATATATCTGGTCCTATATTGTTTATGATAGTAGATCTATGCTCCTGGATAGTGTTATGCTACTTTGATTCTACAAGTGCTCTTTGAAGTTGGGTAGACAAGGAAGCGAGTATCAAAGATCTACCAAAAGGGAGAGGAATCAAGCAAGGAACCAAGCGCAAGACAGAGGTTGGTCTCCTTTGTTCCCCTCTTATCTACTTCTTATAAAGGAAAACGAAAGTGGTTTTAGTTTGTTTGTTTCTAAGGTAGCTACCAGCCTTAGGGGGACTAGAAGCTCTGCATAGACACTAGATTTCCCGATAACAAAATGGCGACTCCACTAGGGAGCGAATAGATTGTTTGTTTGTCTATATTTGTTTGCTTTATAAACTTATAGACGGAGCCTAAAGTCAAGCCAGCTAGCCTTCAAACTGTATTTGCTATGAAAGTGCAAAGTAGATCAATGTTGCTTCAGTCTATCTCCGGGTTTTGTTTATGAACTGAACAATCGATTTACAAGCTCTCTAATTGCCCTTATGGTGGCTCTAGTAACCTCCTTAGATCTACCCCTGTGATTTATTTACTGATTACCACTTGCTCGGCCAAAATCCCTGAACTGTGCTGCAAATTGTGATCAAGAACTGGATCAAAAGTCTCGCATTGTACCATCGCACCCTCTCTTCAAGGATATCAATATGCATCGCACTTCCCGTGTGTTGTAGGTTGATGCATACTGGAATCCCTGTGTAGTAGGTGCGCTGATCAGAAAGGGCTAATTTTGCCTCCAGACTTTGGTTTTTTCACTCTTTTCATCTCTATTCAGGAGTTTTGATGTCTGTAGTTAGTATACCTCTATTGGAAACCCCCTTCCTTGCCACTATTCTGCCTCCATTGTGCAAAGAACTGTAAATGTTTTTATGTATTGTGAGCCATTTTCAGTTCTCTTTTACAAAGAAGTAGCGTAATTGAACTGTCGTTTCTTGATTTGAAAGTGTCGCAAGTGTCATTTTCAGTCATAGAAGAGAATCTGATTGTTCTTGATAGTCAATTACACTGCTACTCTTGTATTTGATTTGAATTAGTAGTTTTTCAAGTGTCAAAAGAAAGTTTTCAATTCCAAATTGTCGTCCTTGTCTTCATTTTGTCTTGAAAATGAACTTGTTAGTAATGTCGCTTTGAAAAATAATTCATATTTGCGCTTAGCTTTCTTTCTATCATTCACACATTAAGAAGGCTGAAAACAAATACATGCATGTGCATTTGCATTTAGACTGTTTGCTAGTTTGATTTAGGACAGTGCATATAGTGTGTGCTCTCTGCTCTATGTTGAAAGAATATCGTCTCTCTTTCCTTAGTAGCTAGGATTTTCATTGCAAAAAGAAGATTAAATGATTGTTTATAATCTTAGATTGCATTTTAGGAATTGTATATCTACATCACGCTGTGAACCTGAAAGGAAAAATTATTCAGCAAGATCAACTATAAAATAAATTTAATGAATCTAAAAACGCTTTGGAACCTAACGCACAACATTTATAAGTCTAGGCTAGAGACGTATTCTGGCGTCGTAAAGCCTAGTAACTATTGTTTTCATTGCTGGTTGGGTGATTCCTCCACTTTGGGACGATAAGTGCCAGTACGGACTTGTGCTCCCACGTACCGTCGAGTATATATTGGAAGACCACAATAGGCTTTATCCTTTATCCATAGGAAGCCGTGTCTGTCGCCCTATCGATCGCAATGCACTGAACACAACATTCGGGAAGATTGACTGCCGTACCGTAAAAAGTATTTTGCAGTTTTGTGATTGGTTTGGTAATCCCTTTGTCTAGATTTCCAGAATAGTCTCTTTCGTTCCTTTTCAGACTCCTTAAAGGAAAAGGTCCATCTGAGCACTTGTCACTTCAGGCTCATTAAAAATCGAAGGCGACTAGAGTCATCTTTTGTTTTTTCTCAACTCTTAAAAATTGAAAAAACAAGTTGTTTCAAAGCATCTAAAATTTATTTTAATCGGAATAAACATCACCTTTCCTACGTTGGTCTTAGGTTGAGAAAAATGGAGTCCACCAACCAAGGATTTCCCCTTGGAAGAAATCCTAGTCCTTTCTCCTCTTGGGGAGATGTTGGTGCACCCCATATGGCCACATTGTCGCTTCCAGGATTGACAATCGGCCTGCCTGTATGGCTCTTCTCGACCTCTGTCATTCAGAACACCGTGATTCCTGAACAATCAAGTCAGCAGCTAAACGATACCAAATTTACCCCCAAACCTTCTATTTCGTCCAATTCTCCCTCTCCTCCTTCCTCTTCACTTGATGAAGCTGGTAAAGCCAAAAATCAAGTAACTAAGAAGAAGAAGGAGAAGAAGAAGAAAGAGAAGAAGGAGAAGGAGCCAAAGGTGAAAAGGGGCAACCAGACATCGTCCAGCAAAAATCCACACACTGTACCATCCAGGCCTAAATCGCCATGTGTCATTTGCAAAGGAGACCACTATCATCGAGATTTTCTTTGCATCCCTCAGATCCTAAGGGACTGGTCTCCTCTTTTGCACAATCTGGTGTCATCAACCTCTGACGATCATGTTGAGAATACACCGTCAACTAGTGAAAGTGAAGCCCCTGGACAAAAAGGAAAATGTAAATTTCCTTGTAAACTGTGTGAAGGTGATCACGTCGTCCACCGTTGTCCCTTCTTAGACGAGGCTAAAAGAGTCTTGGAAGACCGTCTGGTTTCACCGTTATGGCTTCCTCCTGGATATAAGAAACTCTTTCCGAGTCCGTCACTAGTTGAAAATCCGACTGACATGCCATTGTGGTCAGCTGAAGCATCTATCATTGAAGATGAACCCTCTGAATCCACACCAGACGAAAGTCAAAAGGTCGAGGCGGCAGTTGACCCAATCTTGCCTTCAGAAGGTCCATCTTCAGATGATACAGTCACCGGAGAGAACAAGAACGACACCGTTCAAATTCTCTTCGTAAGCACAGACTCCGATGAACATGGGGGCAGTCTACCCATTCCTTTACCGCAAGAAGGAAGTTCATCAGAGTCATATCCAGCCGTCTATTCGGTCCCACCTCCAAGCAACCTAGTTGTTTCCTTCGATTGGAATCTACTAGGCAGACCCCATTTACCGGCTAGTGTACCATTTCGAATCATTGCTCAAATATATAGAATGGTCATGGCCGGTACCATCATAGATGAAGGGGCTTCTGTGAGTATCCTTTCCTCAACTGCTTGGAAAGTGCTTGGTTCGCCATCGCTTTTTCCTGAAATGAGAAATATAATAGGCTTTGACAAAGGAACCAGTCGGCTGTTAGGGATCCTTCCCAATGTGCCGATAACATTGAGAAGGAAAACCGTTCACATGAACATAATGGTAGTCCAAGGACCCCTGGATTATAATCTACTCCTTGGACGCGACTATATTTATTGCATGGGAGTCATCGTCTCCTCACTCTTTAGAGTAATGTGTTTTCCGCATGAAGGAAGAGTGGTCAAGCTCGTAGACCAACTTTCATTCCCCAGTTCACACATAGCAAATAGTCAAATACCATCCCTAAATGGTCTTTTCATGCAAGGAATGTCTCATCAATCCCCAGTCTGTCCACCTGATGGGTGCGAGTGATTCGGAGGACATGACTGAAACCCAAGGGGCATGCACCCTGGTCTGTTTCGACAGGAAAACCTTGGGTATAGGGTAGGTTTCCGCGAAGGATATATGACTAGTTTATGAGATTATACTAGAATAAGCTTCCTTCGTCAAAGTTATGTGAGTGGAGCCAGTTGCGCCACTCACCTTTGTTTATTTCAGTAGACATCACTGAGGAATTTTTTTGTCCGCAGTATGGATAGAACAATCTTTGGTAACTTGGAAATTTTTCGCTATACCCGGGGGCATGAAAACCTTTTGGCGTGCAAGCGAAGAGCGACAATTTATTTTTTAAATTTGTAGGTCCTCTAACCCTTTAAACTTGTAGGATTGGTCGTTTCCTAACTTGCATAAAGAAAGGATGCGGGGCAAAGCTTTGAAAAAATTCCATTTTAAATGAGACATCCTTATTATATGTCTGGATCGAGCAGTTTTAATGTGGAATTCAAGCTCGTTAAAAAATAAACATAAGCAATGAGCAAACGTTCCCCTAGAGTTTAATCTCATTAAAAAATGAACCAATTTGCGGTAAATAACCATCGTGAATGCATTATCATCAGCCTTTGAAGCCTTGGTTGTGTTCTCATCATCACCTCCACTCTGTATTGGTTGATCATTCACCTCCATTTGATTGTTTACGCTTTTTGAGGAACAGCTGTAAAGAGTGATCCTGTTAGCCATCCCTGTGACACTGTCGTGATTTGAAAATTCCAAACCTTACCTGGAATTAGTTGCTACCCGAATTTATCACTCGTTCCTCGAAAAACGAGTCCCCTTTAAGCTCTTTTCATCTGACTCGTAAAATATGAAAAGATTTCCGAGCAATTGGCCTCTCCAGCTCGTTAAAGTGACCGGAAGTGCTATCCCTCCTTTATATTTTAATCTTTTTGGACCTGAGGGATTATTACACAAAAAGATCGAGCTCTTGTTTTGTTCGGCTGGTTAAAATTACTGAAAATTCATCCCTTTTGTATTATTTTATACTTTTTTCGGACTCAAGGGATTATATGACGAAAAAGGATTATTTGAGTTTTCTTTACTTCCCTTTTCAGACTCTCTAAAATTGAAAAGGACTGAGTTATCTTTGTCGTTAAACTCGTTAAAACCGAATAGCGACAAACTTGTCCATACAGACAAGAATGAGTTTCACTATCGCTAGGCTCATTAAAACATAGCGATTGGTTTTCCCGAAGGGCAAATTATAGAACAAGAATATGTTATCCTCCTCAAGCTTGACAAAAATAAAGAGGTGTTGGTCAGCAATGACTGGGGAAAAATTGGGAAGAAAACTTGAAGAAACTTTATTGGTAGCAAGTCGCTCTTGAACATGACACTTTCACTCCGCATCCAAGTCGGGTTGGGTTGTTCCGTTCACTGGTCATATCACCATTGGTCCATCACACCATCCATATTTGGGGTTAACACTACCTATCCATCATGTCAGTGTCACCGATATGTTCAAGAGAAGTCGCCCAAAGAATTCACCTGTGTCTCATCCACTGCAGTACATTTACGCTCCATTCTTTCATGATCGCCACCCTAAACCTTATGTCATCAGATTGTTTTCACCTCCATTAAAATCATTTGCTCCATTCCGTGTCATTGATGTGGGATTCACTAAGGCCCTCCTATGATGGATCGCTTCTTGTCGACATCAGCTGATTATCCAGGAAGTTGATCTAGGAACAACCTTTTCAGTACTTTGAAGCTTGCATGCCTCAATGGCAAGTTTCTCACTTCCGACGATAGGTTTACATCAATGGCCTTCGACCGAAAGATTTCGCGTGGTGTTCAATGCCAAGTCCCTTATTCACACCACGTGAATTGTACTGTAGTACCTTGAGGGTCATCATCATTATCGGTGATTCCTCTCGTCCCTGTTAACAGCTTACATCATTGGCTGGTAATCAGGCGATGTCTTTCCATGTTCGACTCCAGAACATCTCTCACATGGATCAACTTGTACTTTGAGTGAAGATCGAACGAGATTGAAGACCTCGGATCTAGTTTCATCCATCCGGGTTGTGATATATATTCAGGAAAATAAAGACATCAAATGTACATCATTGCTGCACAGATAATTATCCAATCCAAGGGATGATGGCTCTACCAGAATCATTAGTCTGCACTCAGACGATTGTCTATCTTATGTACATGAAAATGAATTTATAAAGCTGAGCATGGGAATGCCCGCCTCAGCTAGATCGTGAAAATATTATGAAGATAATGTGTTGTATTGTATCTTATTATAGGTTGCCTTCCAGCTTGAAAAAACTTCAGATCCTCATGATAAAGCATTTCACCCAACATCAAAAGATTAACGACCTCATGCTTTAGGGGCAACTATTATAGACATTTTTGGGCACTGCAACCCCAATCATAAATGTCCATAAACCAAGGGCTCCTAAGTCCCTAAAAGTGTTGTTCCAACCCCTGAAAGAACAAGGTCAGCTGATTACATCATCTCCCAAAAGTTCTCCATGAAAAACTGGACCAGCTCACCTGCTCCATGGTCAAAATGTGCTGCATCCCACCTAAATGCACATGGGAGGTGCGATGCATACTGAAAAGCCCTTCTATGGGGTGCGATGGGTGAGAGTGGACAAATGGTAGAGTCAATTTGCGAGGTTGAAGATCATGGAATCTTCCAGAAACTTCTCTTGTGACACTTGCCTCTCTGCATTCACCCAGGGATGAGTAAGAGATCATCAATCTCCAAGTGGAATCAAGGACTATCAAAGAGAGGACACTAATCAAATCTCAGAAGCTGACTCACCCCCCTTGCAAACATCTATATATGGATCCCTCATCCCAGAGATCTAGAGGCTGGAATTTTGTATCTTGTAAGGAAGTGCTGCTAGTTTCTTGGTGTAACATCATAGTGTTGGGTGATCTAAGCTTTTCATGAGCTGAAGAAGGGCTTTCTTGCTGAGAGGATGACACTGGGTCAGAACAATTGGTTGTAATCCTCTTTGCTATTCTTCATTATTAATAAAGCAATTCAAGTTTTCCTCCACATTCTTGTATGATTGATGATATATGCATTTGTGTGGTCAATATATATCTGGTCCTATATTGTTTATGATAGTAGATCTCTGTTCTTGGATAGTGTTATGCTGCTTTGATTCTACAGGTGCTCTTTGAAGTTGGGTAGACAAGGAAGCGAGTAGCAAAGATGTACCAGAAGGGAGAGGAATCAAGCAAGGAACCAAGTGCAAGACAGAGGTTGGTCTCCTTTGTTCCCCTCTTATCTACTTCTTATAAAGGAAAACGAAAGTGGTTTTAGTTTGTTTGTTTCTAAGGTAGCTACCAGCCTTAGTGGGACTAGCAGCTCTACATAGACACTAGATTTCCTGATAACAATCGCCCCAACTCAGAAGTGATAAAGAGTGGACCCATTACATCTATTTGTGTATACAACACTCTCACCTCCAAGTTTGTACAAACCCCACGTTGATGAAGTAAAGTTGGTATCCCCAAGATTTGCATCATTCTTGCTTCAATACTAGTGCTCATCATAGATTCAAGAAATCAACCTTAGGGCTGGAAGAGTTCTTCCAGATAACCAACCTCCATCTCCACCTGAGGAGATTGAAGAGGAAAAGGAAGAGAGTAACCCTCAATCAAATCCATCTACCTTTCCTAAGATATTGATCCATCCTAACCAGCACACCCTAGAAGAGGCTGAACTTCTGGGAGAATTTAAGAATCTACATGTTAAAATACCCCTCCTTCAAGCTATTAAGGATGTTCCCATCTACAATAAGCTTATCAAAGGGAAATGTTTCAAACATCTTGGGAGCAGAAAAAATATGTACCCCCACCATCAATATTATTGGTCAATTATCTGATTTGATGCTGGGGAGAGTGATTTGTCCAAAATATCTAGACCCTAGAAGTCCAATGGTAGATGTGCACATTGATGGCATCATTGTCCCTCACACCCTGATTGATCTTAGGGCTGCCATAAATGTGATGACTAAAGAAACCATGTTAAAAATAAACCTCCATGGATCCTTGAGAAGGACCATTATAGTGTTGCAACTTGTAGATAGATCCACAGTGGATCCTGAGGGAATTGTTGAGCATGTAATGGTCTCTATTGACTCATGGGAGTATCCTATTAACTTCTTGGTTCTCCAGCCCAAAACCAAATTCAATGGTTATCCTCTCACCTTGGGAAGGCCATGGTTAGCCAATATTGATGCTTACATTAGTTGCAGGGCCGGGAACATGACCATTAAGAATGGGCAATTTTCCAAATAGTTGGTATTGTACCCTCCTGCTCAACCATCCATTGAGCATGACTTACCCCTATAGTTAGAAGAGGAGGAGGAAGATGAAGTGTATCATACAAAATCCCATCCAATCTGTGCCCTAGATGTTATTATAGAAGCGGGGAAACCTAATGAAAATGACCTCATTGATCAGATCCTCTAGAACCAATCCCCCAATACCATGCCTATTGTTGAGATTGTAAAGGAATCTGAGGGTAATCCTTGGACTGAATTATTCTTAGTTGACCCAGGTCCTTCCCATGTCAAAGTTGTAGAATTTGGTCCATCTAGAACCTTGAATATTAACCCCTCTCTCTCAGCCAACCAAGAAGATAAGTTGTGGAAAAAATTGAGAGAGCACGTAGATGCTTTCGCTTGGAACTATAAAGAAATTAAGGGGTGCATACTTCAGTTTGTACTCATCACATCTACATCAAAGAGGGATGCAAACCTGAGAGGAGAATGAACCCATCCCTCAAGGACCATTCTAGGGCACCTAGAAAAAGGGGTAGGGTCAATCAACCAATGGTCAGTTCATCCTCTTCCAAAACATCTATAAAAAGTGAAATTGGAAACATGTTGGAAGATTTTAAGAGTGAAATGTTGAAAAACCTTGCCCTGCAGATGGACACTATGAAAATCAAGAGGAAGCAAAGAGAGCATTAGCCATCTTCTACCCTAGATACACAAGGAGGAACCCTAGGAATGAATGTTCATTAAAACTTATAGAAATATGCTCGGTCTGTGAAGAAAACCACTCCATAGACAAGTGCCATTCTATACCTAGACTAAAAGCTGTGTATCATGGAACTGAAGGGGTGACTGAACAACTCTGCTACATAAATCAAAGGAGGCCTCATGGACCTCAACCATACCAGCAGGGCATGCAAGGGTCATCCTATGCATATTAGAACACTAACCAGAACATATATATTCCCTCTTGGGGCCCCCTACTCATCCCTCCTAGTCTACACCTTCTCCCTGACCCTTTGCACCTCAATACCATTCCCAGCTAACCAACCAACAATTTTAGCCATATACTCCTCCACAACCTCAATGGAATACACCAGCACAGGGGTGGAGGCCCCCATAGAACAATTCTCCAACTTTATTTCCTTCACCTCCATCTCAACCACAACTTTTACACCCTGCTCCACTTAAACAACCTTAGATGCCTTCCCAACCAAACCCGAACAACAGACATGCACAACAGGTCTACAATGGAGAGACATCCTACCCTGCTTATGCTATGGAAATTAAGGAAATCAAACTTAGGTCTAGGAGAGTGCTCTTGGATAACCAACCTCCATCTCCACCTAAGGAGAGTGGAGGAAGGAGAGGAAAGTATGCCTAGAGTGAATCCACCACCCTTTCCTAAAAGATTAACTCCTCCAATCCAGCATACTCCAGAAGAGAATGAAATTCTGGGTGAATTGAAAAATCTATGTGTCAAAATCCCACTTCTCCAAGTTATTAAGGATGTACCTATTTACAACAAATTGATTGAAAAGAAGTGTTTCAAATGTCCAGGGAGGCGAAAAAGACAGCTATCCAACTTAATGCTGGGGCAGGTAATTTTCCAAAAGTATTTAGACCCCGAGAGCCCTGTAGTAGACATACACATCAATGGAACCATTATCCCCCATAGCTTGATTGGTCTTGGGGTTGCCATTGATGTAATGAATAAGGAAACCATGTTGAAGCTGAATCTCCAGGGTTCATTAAGAAAGACCACAACAGTCTTGCAGCTTGCAGATCAATCCACAGTTGCCCCTAAGGGGATTGTTGAGGATGTGATGGTCTCCATTGACTCTTGGTAGTACACTGTAGACTTCTTAGTCCTCCAGCATAAGACCAAATTTAATGGTTATCCTCTCATAGTTGGGAGACCTTGGTTAGCCACTATCGATGCCTACATAAGTTGTAGGGCTAGAAACATGACTATCAAAAATGGGCATCTATCCAAGCAGTTAGTCCTGTACCCTTCTACTCAGCCATATTTAGAGCATGACTTACCTTTATGGATAGAAGAGGAGGAATAAGATGAAGTCTACTCCTCCCAACTCTATACCCTAGATATTATTATAGGAGGAGGACATCCTCATGAACATGATTTGATTGAACACATCCTCCAAAAGCGAACTCCCAACACCATGTCTCTGGAGGAAGTAGTGAAGGAAACCAAGAACAACCATTGGATTGATCTATGCTTAGTTGAATAAACCCTACTCATGTAAAGACAATAGAATTCAGCCCTGAAAAAACACTGAAAATCAACCCCTCTATCTCTATACACCAAGAAGAAGAGTTATGTAATATGCTAAGAGAGAATTTGGATGCCTTTGCTTGGAATTACAAAGACATGAAGGCAGTTCACCCCTCGGTGTGTACTCACCACATTTACATCAAAGAAGGTTGCAAACCAATTTGACAACCCCAAAGGAGAATGAATCGAGCCGCCAAGGATATAGTCAAAGAAGAGTTACAAAAGTTGTTGGATGCAGGATTCATTTACCCTATCTTGGACAGTGAGTGGGTGTCTCCTTTAGTGTTGGTTCCAAAGAAAAATGGAAAGTGGAGGATTTGTGTTGATTATAGAGAGTTAAACAAAGCAACAAAGAAGGACCATTTTCCTCTACCTTTAATTGACCAAGTGTTAGATGGCCTGGCAGGGAAAAAGTTTTTCTCTTTATTTGATGGGTTTACCAGGTACAATCAAATCCATAGTAGCCCAGAGGACCAGGATAAAACCACCTTCACCTATCCTTGGGGTACTTTCACTTATAGGGTCCTTCCTTTTTGTCTATGCAATGTCCCTACCACTTTCCAGAGGGCAGTCCTGAGTATCTTTACAAAGCTAGTACATGATGCAGTAGAAATTTATATGGATGACTTCACACCCTATGGGTGTGATTGCTAGGAGGCTCTCTCTGTTGGGTCCCTATAATACTAGTGATTACCCCATTACTATTGTAGTTATACCCCTTATTAATATTGTTGTGCCCCTATTGCCCCCATATTGTTATTACTGTGCCCCATAGAATCCCTCTATTGTTATTTTTGTGGCTTTATATTATTATTGTTAGGTTGGCTGGGTTATATTGTGACTCCTTAGACTCCTATATATAGAAAGGAGGTTTTGTCATTTGAATAATCCAAGAATTTTTCATTTATGTAATGTAAAGGAGGTTTCCCCCTCGAAGAGGCTGAATTCTAAGGCGTTGATCTATCTTTTCCATCTTTTCTTGAGCTGGTTTCATAACATTTGGTATCAGAGCTTTGGATTCTAGGGTTTCGCTGCTCCAAACAGGTCATCGTGGAATTTTCGCTATAACTTTTTTTCTGCAATGTTTCAAAAGTTAAAAAAAAACCCATTTGAGAAGAAATCACGCTGAACGTTGGGTCTGAATTTCAGATGTTTTTGCGCTATATTTGTGGAGATATGATCTAAGGAAGTTGGTCTTTTTGTAGACTCCTGAATCACATTCCAAACAGGTGACCTAGGGAAAATCGTCATAACTTTCTCTCTGGGGATCAGATTGAAATTTTGTAAGAAGGTACTGTTGAAGCCCCGAAAATCGGGTCAACAACAAGGGGGATACCCACCCGGTCCGGACCTTGGTTGGCAGCTCCTTATCCGTTTGGTATAGCGGGTCCGACTGGCAATAATGGGACCAGTTTCCCAATCTAAGGGTGTGTGTGTGCAGAGTTGGATTATGCTGATCTAAGAGTTTTGATCTAAGCTACTTTAATCTAATTCTATGCTATTGTAATCTAATGAAAACAACACATCTAATCTATGCTAACCCGGGGTGTATTTCTTCTATTATGCGATCTAAAGAGATTTCAAACAATAACTGGTAATAAAGATCATTCAGCTATCATAAGAATGGAAATCAATTAAGATGAACCACTTTACATAAAAAGTTAGGAAAAACAGTTGTGAACAACATATCACATAATAAGTTATTCATATATCAAACATAAATAGACGACTCCACCATACAAAAGTGCCAAATGGTAACTCACACATTCATGCAATAACATATAAACAACTAAAAACTGTATATCACTCCAAGAATATAAGTAGAAATGGCCAAGAGATAAAAGTACCATTTATGACTGGTCCTACTCATAAGCTTCAAGTAATAATGATTTATCTCTCCTTGTTCTGATATCTACTAAGAGTACAGAAGTGCAACATCAGTAGCAGACATCAAATGCAAAAATTAATAAACCTTGATCCATTCATTCATCAAAACCTCCTCTGAGGGTGCAGAAGTGCATGTTCTGAGGACAAGTTTTTGACAAATTTCCGGACCCTTCTCTAAATGCATGAGAAGGGTTTAAATACTGCTAACTAAACAACTTAATTACATAAATTTCGGATACGGTTCAAAATGACCGCCCTTTATCTAAGTAAACTTATTTCTAAAAATTGAATCTAATTTCTAACTATTTCTGCATTTGCTCCTTAGTGCTGTGAGTATGCAACATTTGCCTGGGAAGAGTCGGCTGGTCGTCTTCTGCTTTTGTTTGAGCTACGAAAATAGAAATGACAAGCACTGGCACCTCTTTTTAGTGATCTGGAAGATATTTTTGAGAATTATCTTTTGGTTGAACGAATTTACTACGTGTATGCTTGGTAACAACCCAAATTCCCCTTAGTTGCCTCTGCTTTTGCTATTTAGGCTTCCGAACTCGTGGATGACTAAGCAAGTTAGGGACTTTGCTTTCTGAAAAATTTTCTTAGCGATGCGCGATTAGCGCTAGGCGCTAAGCGCGCATCAAAAAATACCTCCGTTCTTTGATCCGGGCCTTTCTAGTGCCTTTTCCGCCTTTAGCGCTTTTTCCTTTACTGGGCATGAGCTTCAAAATTTTGTAACATGCTGATTTTTTTGAGTTTCTTGACCTTGAGTGTCGAATCGCCTATTGATATCAGTATCTATTCAGTAACACTCTGAAATCTGTGTTTCTGTTGTATGCGACATCCGTGTATGAGAGCATCTCTTCTCTGTTCTCCGAGCATTGGCGCTTTCCCCTTTTTCCTTAGATGTTTCCTGCAGTTCACGCAAAGGAAAAAGTAATGATAATAAATTTTGACATGAAAGCTTCAAGTTCTACAAATGTGTAAAATCATGACACCCACAGTGAACTGACTCTTTGAAAAACAAAAAACTGTCCTTCATGAATACCTTGGCGTACATTCATTAATTTTCTTTAAGCCGTGCGCTCAATTTTTGGTTTAGGGACAGCTTTTCTTGGGTGCTGAGCCGAGGAAAACTTGCGATGGGTGATTTCTGCGACTCGCAGATCGCAGATTGTAGTTATCGCAGATCGCAGATCGCATTGATCGCAGATCGCAGTTATCGCAGATCGCAGATCGCAGTTATCGCAAATCGCAGTTATCGCGACGTCGCGGCATCGCAGATCGCATTGATCGCGGCATCGCAGATTGTCAAGTTATTCATGTGTTGCTTATGCGACGTTGCGATATGCGATATCGCATATCGGCCATCAAAGATTTTCTTAAGATTAGTCATTTATGGGTGCTTCTCAATGTATGCGATGTGATGAATTTCGCGCCGCTTCTTCGCAGTTGTTTTAATGTGCTCATAAAGGAATGCTTGACTCTTCCCCGTATGATGTATCTTTGAGGAGTATAATACAAATTTTTTTTATAAATTCTTTTTGGATTTTTTATTACTAAGGGTCCCCACTTCTTTAGCGTTATTGCTAATACTAAAGGAGGAGGGGGGTTGTTGGTGGTCACAACAATGGCGATTCACTTGGAAGAACCAGTTATCTCTGCTTTTCTATTGAATTCTTTGAACTTCCAAAACAGAACAATTTTCATAAATCTAAACTTTGTTATGGACAGACAGAGTACATTATGCCTTATTCTATCAATGATATTTTGTTTCAACTTCTTTCTTTTCTAATTTTTTGCTTCCTCAGTCTTGTTCTTGTATCTACATCAGCCATTACTTGGTCATGTAAAGACAAATAAAGTTTTCTTTGTGTGCTAGCCTTAAAATATGCTCGTTTGCCATAGGTAGAGCCTCTGCTGCCAGCAGGCGTCCATAGCCTCGACAGGGTTACCTGTTACCCAGCAATGATCCTTTATCCTGTTTAAGGTTACCTACAACCCTCAAATAAAAATCCATTTTGACACTTTTTCCTTTTTTATTCTTAAAGAACAATGTCTTGGTTTGGTAGCCAAATTATGACACAGTCATTCACTTGATTTACACTTTTGCTGAACAAGCTGGCTCGTGATGAGACCCCTTGTCTTTTGATTTCAATAATCTTGAGTCATTGCCCTATTTTGATGGACAGTGTTTGGAAAAGTCAGCAAAGTTATAATATCTGTGATCATGATAAGCTGGCTCGTGATGAGACCTCTTATTCTTTGAGATATAGTGTTTCTTGGATTGTCCCTTTGAATGCTGCAATTTTCTTTAACAGGGAGGATATCATTGTTTTCCTTAAGAAAGCTCTGGACGACAACAATAGAGTTTGTAAATAGCAGTTTTACAGAGAATCTTTATTTTTTTATTGATACCTTTCATTGTGCTGATATAAAACAATTCCTTCGCTAAAGGTTGCTTTCATCAAATTTTTGAAGTCGAAACTAATATCACATCTAGGCTAAAGTTTTTTAACTGTGTCTGTCAATAATAAAGATCAGATTTTCAAAAATTTCTATTTATACAAGTGAAAAGCTCAAAATCTGAAAGAGAATTGGTGCCTTTTTCACGAATACCGATAGTAACCATTAATAACCGATTTTATTATGAAAGAAAGAAAAAGAAAAAACGAAACTATTCTACAAAAATAGAAGAATAATCTTCTATGGAAAATATATTTTAAGGATTTGACGATTCACAAGCAAAGAATCCCTTCTACCCGCTAAATCCTATAAGACAAACGTTGATGGACCTATGACTTCAACAATCTGAAAAGGACCAAGCCACATCTTTTGAAATTTTGTATGTTTGCCCTTTTCTTCATGAGCTTTATCCCATTTTAAAACTAAATCTCCCATCTGAAAAATTTTTCTGGTCATTTTGTTTGAATCAAAAGAGGATTTTATTAGCGCTTGATGATGAGCATGGGTTCTTTTAGCTTGTTCTCGTTGTTCTTCTAATTTGATTATTTCCATTTGTCTTAGTTGTATGGAGGAAGTAGGTACTTCATCAATGTACTGTACTAAAGACAAAGAGGGAATGACTAAGTGAGTTGGAAGAACCGCTTCTTTCCCATAAACTAAATTAAAGGGGGAAGTGCCGATCAAAGCCTTTTTTGTTATTCTATCTTCCCATAAAGTGTTTATCAAAGCTTTATGCCAATTCTTTTGGTTCTGGTCAACTGTTCTTTTAATAATCCTGATTAGGTTTTTATTTGTTGACTCAGCTGACCCATTACCTTGCGGATAGTAATTGGCCGAATATTTTAGTTTGAATCCCCTTTTAAGTGCGAACTCAGTCATTGCATTTCCAGAAAAGTATGATGCATTATCAAATATTAAAACCGTTGGAAATCCAAACCTAGTGATTATAAATTGATCTATGAATTCAATAATATTTTCAGAATTAGCTGTCTTGAGAGGAACCGCCTCTACCCATTTAGTAAAATAATCTGTTGTCGTGAGGATGTATCTATGCTGCTTAGAAGAGTGAGTAACGATCTCACCTATTGTTGGGCAACTTATTGGACTTAAATTGCTGCATAAATTATCGACCAGGGAAACTCGTAAGCTTGTGATGGTGCCAGCAATATATATGCAGGAGTAGGCAACTAACTCTATAACTAACTAAATTATTTACGATTCAATATAATATGCAAGGGAAGAGGCTCCTAACTAAGGAGGTCCTGGTTGTCCTTCCCTACAATATCATAGAGAAATCATTCATAAAACCAAAAACTTGAAATAGAGACAAGAGAATGAACTTTAATTGTTGTTTAGATTCAAAGAGAGAAAGACTAACTTAGTCTTTTGTTTGTCCTCTCATGTACTAATCCAAACTAAACTAAGATTCATTCATAAGCATAAGAAATGAAATGACTTGAAACACAAAAGAATGAATTTCAATTACCATATAAATCAATGGAGAGAGAGCCTAACTTAGACTCTTGGTATCTCCTCATATGATACTTGAAACATAAAAGCAAAAGAATGAATTTTAATTATCATGCAAATCAAATGGAGAGAGAGTCTAACTTAGACCCTTGGTTGTTCTCTCATATGCTGATAAGATTCTAATTTAAAACTCATTCATCAATCACAAACAAATCCTTAAACATCTAAGCAATGAAATGAAACAAAATCTAATATGAAATAACATGTTTCTCTCATCCTTTTAGAGTGAGCTCAATTCTCTTAAGAACAAAACAAATTATTCCATATACTACATTAAGGAAACTTATATCTAAAAACTACATAATGAAAATAAAACTACATAATGGAAATGTATGTAAAATGAAGCTTTATTCTATGCCATCATAAGTTGGATACAATGCTCTAAGAGTCCTCCTTTTTGAAATGGAGGAGGTACTCCTATTTATACAATGAGAGGAGATAACAAACTCATAATGATGATCCATTAATCTCTCTTTTAGTTCCATACATTTCTCAACCATCTAGACACATAACCCTATCCTCCATGATTTCCTCCATGAGGTCCATGATCTTCTCCATGATCTTTTCCATGAGGTTTATCTTATCAAATTCGAATTTGATCATTCAAGGCCACATAAAGGTGTCTTGGAAGCTTCCTTGGAACCTACACATGTCACCAAAACAACCCACTTTCCATATATAAAGTAAAATATATTATTTTCTAATATTTAATCAAGAATTTCTCTCAAAAATGCTTAAAAATAAACAATATTTGGAAAATATAAATGAGACCCATTAATGGTGAATAGTAGGGAAAATGGAGTGACAAGGTGATGAATAGTGAGCGAAATAATGGAAGCATAGGTGAAAAATGTATGGTAATGAGTGCCATTTTTGGAGCCCAACATACTCCCCAACTGAAGTTCTTGCATGTCCTCATGCAAGCTACTACAATGACTTATTTGATTTGATTCTTAAATGAGCTTCCTTTTACAAGATGTTTGGTTCTTGTGTAACAAACATCTTTCAATCATGGACTTCCTTTTAACTTTGCACATCTTTGGATAACTTTTATTTGTTTGCAAAGCATTGACATATTTTAATGATTGGTTCTTGTGTTACAATCATTATTTACTTTGATCTCTTCTTAATGATTGGTTCTTGTGTTACAATCATTATTTACTTTGATCTCTTTTTAATGATTGGTTCTTGTGTTTACAATCATTATTTACTTTGTTGAGATCTCTTTTTAATGATTGGTTCTTGTGTTTACAATCATTATTTACTTTGTTGAGATCAATCATATGCTCATCATTTTGTAGTAGTTTTTATTGTGGGAAGACTATGTGGGTTAAGATGTAATATGAATGAGGAAAAAGAATGAAGTGTGGAATTCCCCCCTCCCCAACTGATGCTTTTTGGCAATTTTAAATGAGAAAGGAAATAGTGAAATAGTGGAATATTTTCCAAATATCATCATTTTAGCATCTAAAAAGAATTTCAAGATTAAAGGTTAGAAAACATCATACCTTACTTACCTAAGGAAGTGGATGAATCATGCATGTTCAGCTGCGACAATTCTGATCTGAAGCTTCTTCAAGTTGTGGATGAAAGATGGATCTGTATTGTTGTATCGGCTGTTAGGTCCTCTGCTACTAGATGATGAATCTGAGGAGTCTGTTGAACATGGCTGAAAGTTGTATCTGCTGCTGGATGATGAATCTGATGAGTCTGCTGAATATGGTTGAAAATATATAAGGCTTGGAAGGTATACAAAATATAGAAGTTACGTTTTCCTCCCAGCCTTATTTATTGACTTGTCCTCAAGTGAAATACAATGTATACAATGAATGGAAATACAATGAATGGAAATTGGCTTCATCTGCTACAAAATATGGGTCTTCAAGTCTTCAACGCTCGATGGCACAAATCTTGCTATGTGATTAAATGTGTCGATGTCGAACATAGCAAGAAGTTGTTGACTTAGTGGCCGTTAATGAATGCCCCTAGCCAACACAAGAGCTCCCACCATTGATTCCAATGGGAGTCAGGATGCCTAACACATCTTTGTAGGTACGAATAAATTTGTCGTGGTCGAGTCACCTACAAGATCCAACGAACAAGGGATATTAATGTACTCCCGTTGTTCATTGGCAAGAGTACTTGCCATTAAGGCATGCAAGCCTCTAGGTGTTTTTACAAAGATAATTAGACTCTAGGACTTTGACTCAAGCAGGGTTTTATTGTTGAAATGAAGGGGAATGGTAATGACATGGAAAATGACAATAAGGAAATGCATGGTGTATGAGTAAGAACTCTTGCTGTGAAAAATGGATATGGAAGTGTCACACTGTATGTATGTACGATTGGTGGAATTCAAAATCTTTTGCAGAAAGGGAGTTGCAAATGAGTGGTTGTAGAGTTGGATTTGTCTTTAGAATTCTTCATGACTTTAGTCTTTGGAAGACCAATTGTCATCACAATGTAATCTCCTTATGATCACTTGATTATCCTGTAACCTGTAAAAAAAACTTGGTACAAAGAAAACATAAGTGTGCTCATGAAGAAATGGCCAGTTTCTTCATGTTTATTACGCAAAAATTTCATACCAAATAAAACAAATTAAGGACAAACAAAGTGTTAAAATTGACTTAATCATGATATTAATATCAATCCATTTGTGAAATTAACCATGAAAATTAATACTCCCTGTTTGTGTCAGCTAACGTCTGTGCATGGCGAAAAGTTTGGCATCATAGATTTGTTGTGTCCTGCAGGTTAGTACGTTATAAAAGCATACAACAATATCAATTTGCCAATTCTAAACAAGTTAGTCAGCATTTAAATAATCCACCAAATGTTCTTTCAAATTGTGCTTCCAAATGTTCCATTCTTTATTTTCAAACCGGCGTGAATTTTGTGAATTTTTTTTTTTAATTTTTTTTTCTGTTCTCATGATTCTCTCAATTTTTGTGGCCCCAAAGTTTTGTTTTATGCTAGTACCCTTCACATGCCAATGTTTATTATTATTATTATTATTATTTTTATTTTTTTTTTAAAACAACAATTGTTAATTTTTTTTTTGATAACAAAAGATATTATATTAATATGATTCATATATTATTACAATCATAATATATTAATATAGTTAATATATTAATATATTAACATATTTAATATTTTAATACAATCATAATATATTAATGTATTAATATATTAGTGTATTAATATATTAATATAGTTAATATAATTATTAATATATTAACATAATTAATATGTTATTACAATCATAATATATGTATTAATATAAATCAAATATTATATAAATATCAAAACATATCAATCTATATTTATTAAATTATATAACTAAATATATACAAGAGTGATAACTAATAATATCAAATGAAATCCAATCGTTAAATGAAAATATATAAACAAATATAAAAATATAATATATTCTAATAAATACAAAACCAATTTAAACTAAAAATGGAAACAAAATTCAAACAAAACGCACATATTGGCGGTGAAGGGATATGGAGGTTTTATGGTCGATGTACATTGATGGTGGCCGGTTCCGCTGAAGCACGAAAAGAATCACGATGAATCGAAACAGCCAGAACCTCGAGAGGCGTGGCGACGCCATAGATGCCGATGAAGACCTTCGCCCCTGCTTCGTATACTTTGCAAAGTTGGAAATTTCAGTCATGCCACTGCTTAAACTGGCAAGAAAATTTAGAGCAGAAGAGGATAAATCCTCGATCCTCACTACGTCTTCATCCATCGTCAGACTTTGTAAGGCGGGGGAGAATCGGGAAAACTCCGATCTGAACTGCCCGGATAATTGAGAGATTGGTTTATTGTAAAATGTTTCTGAATTTGCTTCAATTTACTTTGCATCTCGGCATACCTCTTTACTGATATGGATTGAAGTATTGTCTTGAGATTTGGTATTTCGGAAACTGGAACCTGAACAGAGAAACTTGTCCAATTCAGCACATCGCAAGAGGCTCCCAGTTATGGCATGATAGCATGAAATGATCGGCTCCGAGGCTTCGGTTCAAAAACGGGTTTATTTCTGCAAGAGAACCCGGAGTTTTCTTCCCCAGATGAGTGGAGGTCTTTTGCGCCAACATTAGTGCGTCAACAACCCAACGGTGGAACGCTGCATCCGGATCAAATGATGACGGTGAAAAACGCTAGTTCCACAGGCACTGTTCACAGCGCTGCCAATTTCTCCTCAGTGGGTGTTTGAAATTTTTTTAAAGATGAACGAAACAGACCCGAGTGGGATGCAGTTTCTGAAGATTAAACGCGGTGCCCATGCTTTGCTTCAAAAATTTGTTGACAGAACAACATGATATGATCATTAATTGTGAGGAAGTCTCAGGTTTGCGCCTGCAGCCAAAGCCAAAATTGAGGCCATCAACATAAGGCGCTCCATCTGACATTCCCTCCTCTCCTTCTTCTCTTGGTGCCCATATTTTTCTTCTTCAAGTCTCTGATTTTCTGCTTGATCAGCGCTGAAACCCTCGACAGAAATCGCTCACAGTCGATGTCGCTGACACGGCCGCCGCGTTTTTCTGCAATTCGCTCGTTCTACGGCTTTGTTTAAAACAAGGCAGCACAGATGGCGGCATGTTGCAGTCATCTCAGTCGCCCGGATTTGCAGAGGCATTCAACCTATGAAGCATTTTCCAATTTCTGGTTCTCGGTTCAATGCTAAAGGCACCTCGAGGTATTCGCTGTGATCGAAAGGGTCATTAAAAAGTTGAAACAAATGTACTTGCTAATCATACTTGGCACCACTCACGATTTCATAATTTTTTTCTCCGTTAATTTTTAACCCTGAAAAGGCTTGGATTGCCAAGAGAAAAGGAATTGACAAGTTGATATTTCCTTCATGAAGTGGTTTTTGGTGCGGCTTCCATGAAGGATTCTGAAGGAATTTTCCTTCCCATAGAAGATCGAAGTAAACATGCTAGCGATTTGCCAGCTCTATCGTTCTATTGTTCAGTAAAACCCCTTTTTTTTGTTTTTTTTTTTTAACAACAAATTAAGAAACAAAAACATTTTTTAATTTGTTATTTAAATTGAGATTTTTTTAAAATCAACAAATTTTTATTAAAACTTAAAATTAAACAATAACTAAAATGAATTTAGTTTGTTTTTTTTTTTTTAAATATCTAAAAAAACAACAAAAGAAATGGTTAATATTTTTTTTTTTTTTTTTTTTTTTTTTTTTTAATAATAATATGTATATATGATACATATATTATTAAAATTTTTATTTTTTTTAAATCTAAAATTAAAAAAACTAAATTTCATCTAAAAATTTAAAAATGTTTTTTTTTCACAAAATTCTTTATTTCTTTTTGCAAATTAATTCTTCAGCAAGAGTTTTTTTATTTGAACCAAATAAATGGACTTTCTGATCTTCCTGATCGCACGAAGCGTAGGAAGAGAGCATACTCATCGCTTGATTTGTGTTTATTCATGCAGGGGGGGTGTTTTTGAAAAGACAAAATTTAAAACTAGCTAAACACTAAACCATAAAAAAAAACTCAAACTTAAACTTCTTTGTGAAGATCCTGCTGTCACCAGGTCTCACAAGTTATTTTGTCTAAAGAAAAATACTAGTGCTAAATTAAATTTCTAATGCCTAATCCCTTAGCACCATCCCCGACAACGGCGCCAAAATGTTGGGCAACTTATTGGACTTAAATTGCTGCATAAATTATCGACCAGGGAAACTCGTAAGCTTGTGATGGTGCCAGCAATATATATGCAGGAGTAGGCAACTAACTCTATAACTAACTAAATTATTTACGATTCAATATAATATGCAAGGGAAGAGGCTCCTAACTAAGGAGGTCCTGGTTGTCCTTCCCTACAATATCATAGAGAAATCATTCATAAAACCAAAAACTTGAAATAGAGACAAGAGAACGAACTTTAATTGTTGTTTAGATTCAAAGAGAGAAAGACTAACTTAGTCTTTTGTTTGTCCTCTCATGTACTAATCCAAACTAAACTAAGATTCATTCATAAGCATAAGAAATGAAATGACTTGAAACACAAAAGAATGAATTTCAATTACCATATAAATCAATGGAGAGAGAGCCTAACTTAGACTCTTGGTATCTCCTCATATGATACTTGAAACATAAAAGCAAAAGAATGAATTTTAATTATCATGCAAATCAAATGGAGAGAGAGTCTAACTTAGACCCTTGGTTGTTCTCTCATATGCTGATAAGATTCTAATTTAAAACTCATTCATCAATCACAAACAAATCCTTAAACATCTAAGCAATGAAATGAAACAAAATCTAATATGAAATAACATGTTTCTCTCATCCTTTTAGAGTGAGCTCAATTCTCTTAAGAACAAAACAAATTATTCCATATACTACATTAAGGAAACTTATATCTAAAAACTACATAATGAAAATAAAACTACATAATGGAAATGTATGTAAAATGAAGCTTTATTCTATGCCATCATAAGTTGGATACAATGCTCTAAGAGTCCTCCTTTTTGAAATGGAGGAGGTACTCCTATTTATACAATGAGAGGAGATAACAAACTCATAATGATGATCCATTAATCTCTCTTTTAGTTCCATACATTTCTCAACCATCTAGACACATAACCCTATCCTCCATGATTTCCTCCATGAGGTCCATGATCTTCTCCATGATCTTTTCCATGAGGTTTATCTTATCAAATTCGAATTTGATCATTCAAGGCCACATAAAGGTGTCTTGGAAGCTTCCTTGGAACCTACACATGTCACCAAAACAACCCACTTTCCATATATAAAGTAAAATATATTATTTTCTAATATTTAATCAAGAATTTCTCTCAAAAATGCTTAAAAATAAACAATATTTGGAAAATATAAATGAGACCCATTAATGGTGAATAGTACGGAAAATGGAGTGACAAGGTGATGAATAGTGAGCGAAATAATGGAAGCATAGGTGAAAAATGTATGGTAATGAGTGCCATTTTTGGAGCCCAACACCTATTATGTCCAAGCCCCACTGGCTGAATGGTTGCTCGATGTTTACCGGTTGTAGTGGCAGGGACGGCTTCTTTTGTTTTCCAGCAGTAGTTTGGCAGACTTGGCATTTCCTCACGTAACTGTGTGAATATTTGAACAGCGTAGGCCAGTAATATCCTGCACGTAAAATTTTATGTGCAGTAGCATCTCCAACATAGTGTCCGCCTGCTAGTCCATCGTGGAGTTCCTGCAAAACTTTTTCGGCTTCAGTTTTTTCAAGACATCTAAGAAGAACAGAATCATAATTCTTCCTAAAGAGAATATCATTTATGAGCTGATATTGTTTAGCTTTCAATCTCAGAGCTCTTTTCTTAGTGTGATATAGGTGTGATGGAGCATACCCGTTCTTAATATAATAAATTATATCAGCATATAATGATTCTGCATCGTTCAGGCTTACCTCATACATTTGTACCTCTTCGGATGACATTTTAGGGATTTGCGATGCTCCGGCTAACATCTTGCAGAAGCCTTAACCTCTTACAATGTTTGCTGGTTTGATCTCAAGATCATATTCCTGTAAAGCAGTGATCCAATTCACTCTTTTCTCGCCCATATCCTTCTGTACTAGAAGATTTCTTACCGCTAGAAACGGTACTATGATCTTAATATGGGTTTTGAGTAAGAAAGGTCTGAAATATTTAACCACTTTGAAAACAACATAGACCTGTTTCTCTACATCTGAATAATTGAGTTCAGCACCTTGTAGATTCGAGCTAAAAAACACAATTGGAGCTTCTGTTTTTTCTTGATTTGCTTGGGTTAGAATCGCAGCATATGATTTTTCTGAGGCAAATGTGTATAAAACAAAAGATTCTGAAAAATTCGGGGTTGCTAAAGATGGAGCATTAATAATAGCTTGTTTGATCAGGTTGAATGCTTCATGTTCATCTTGACCCCATTTGAAAGTTGAATTCTTTTTAATCATGGTTTGCAAAGGAGACACAATTCATGAAAAATCTGGGACAAATCTCTTTACAAAATTGATTTGACCAAGGAAAGATTGCATGGCTTTTTTATTATGAGGTAGGGATATTTCTGAGATTTCTTTGATTATGTCAGGATCAATGTGAATACTGGACTTTGACACTATGAATCCTAGAAGTTTTCCTTCACTTAATGCGAAAAAAAATTTCTTCGGGTTAAGTGAAATCCCATACCTTAAACATCGTTGAAAAATTTGCTTTAAATCTCTGAGATGGTCGCTTCGCTTCTTGGAATACACTGTTATATCATCCAAATAAATCACTACAGATTTGTTGACTAAACCCTTAAATGCGATGTCCATGGCTCTTTGAAATGTAGCGCCGACATTAATCAAACCAAATGGCATCTTCCGATATGCGTATGTGCCCCATTTAGTTCTGAATGTGGTTTTCAACTGATCATTGGGATGCACCAGCACTTGATTATATCCTAAAAATCCGTCCAAGAAAGACATTAGTTCTGAGCCTGCTACTGCCTGTAATATCTATTCCATAGGTGGAAGAGGAAAATTGTCTTTTTGACAGGCTTTGTTAAGATTCCAAAAATCGATACAGATTCTAATATCTCCGTTTTTCTTTCTAACGGGTACCATATTGGAGACCCATTTGGAATGTCTGGCGGGGAAAATTATTCTGGATTTTAATAACTTATTTAGCTCAGTATTTATCTGATTTTCTAAATTGGGGTGGATCTTTCTCAGTTTCTGTTGGACAGGTTTTTCATTGTCAATCATAGGAATAGTGTGTTGAATGATAGAAGTGTCGTATGTCTTCAGCTCATCGTAATTCCAGGAAAAAACATTTTTATATTGTCTCAAAAGACGAATATACGCTAGTTTTTCTTCAGGGGCCAGGCCTATGCCTAGATTAATGTTTTGTGGTTTATCATTGGTTCCTAGGTTTACTAATTCGTAGTTCAGAGTTGAACTGTAGAGCTTTGAATTGGTAGACCTTTTAAACCGATTTTTCAAATCGTACAATTCTTCTAACTTAACCACCGATTTAGGTATAGCATTGTCAGTGCTATTTTGTTGTGTTTGTCGATCGTGATGGTCTTTGTCAATTATATGATTGGAGTAGGATCCTTCAGAAGTGAGGAAATTTACAATATCAGGATCGTCATTGAATACTCTCCAATTTGTAATGTTGTCAGGGATGGATGGTCTAAAGATTAATTCTATTGAGAATCTATCTGGACTAAAATCTTCGGAGGGAATAAGCCTAGAGGCTACGTTAGCCAAAAGGTCTACACTCTCGTTTTGGAGTCTCGGGATTGAAGAGATATTGAATGCTATGAAATGCTCAGTCAGATCTTGTACTAAAGATTGATAGTGTTTTAAATGACCTGATAGGCAATGTATAGTGTTACGTACCTATTTGAAATAATCTTAGAGTCTCCAAAGACCTGAAGATACTTGACGTTTAACCCGATTGCTTTGTATAGGCCTTGCACCAAGGTCTCATATTCTGCTGTGTTGTTTGTGCAATTGAATTCGAGTCTGCATGTAAGCATGGTCTTGTTTCCTTCTAGACTGATCAGAATGCATCCTGCTCCTACTCCTTCGTTAGATTTAGAGCCATCGAAATATAATTTCCAAAACAAAGATGCGTTTATAGGTTCATCTACAAAATTAACACACTTTGAACTATCAGTTTGGGAAAAATTTCGACTTGGGACAAAACTGAATTTTCTAAGTAAGGTGATGGGTGAGCATTGAAATTACCGAGAAAAGAATCTACCGAGTAATTGCCTATGATACTGCTGTTATATGATACTGCTTCATTTTCTCCCTCTAATTCCGTTACTATGTACTTCTGGTGTAATTATCGTTCAACCTTTATCTGATTTGGTTTACCGTTGTAGGGTAACCACATGTGCGACCAGTCGGTTGCAAAGTATCCATGGAGTTTCTCAAACCAATCCCTGCTAAGAATTAATCCATAGAATTTTGGGATATCGGCCACTAGAATGTCAATAACCTGACATACCTTCGGGTTAGATGACAATCTTATGTTTACTTGATTAATTTCACCAATCACTTCGACTTGATATCGATCAAGCTGAACTATACGCACTGCGGATTTTTGTGGTTGAACATTTAGCTTAGCACATATTGATCTGGGTAAAATATTCGAAGAAGCACCGGAATCTACCAAACAATTGTGCACATTTTTGTTGAAAATCTCGTAAGTGAGAAGAAACGGGGGAGTGTGAGATCTTGATCTTCCTCCAATTAAGGCGATATCATTTGGATCAATCTTATTGATCGCGTTAGTTGGAGGTCTTCCCATGTTATGGGAAGCTTGAGAGAGTACAGCGGCAGGCAAAGGTACAATAGGCACAGCATGTAATTCTTTCATCATTATCTTCTGTTGATGCTTCAATTTGCTCAATTCATAAAGGGTAATATTAGCCCTAGTCTTTTTCATGTCATCAACAATATTGTACTCCATTTCATCCGACACTATCAGTGTTTTTGATGGAGTTGTTTGATCTGCTCGGACTGGGCTAGACTGAGTCACTTTAGTTGTTGCTTTCTTTGTTGCGACTTTATCTTTTTTTGTAGGGCTTGCACCCTTCTGCTTAGGGGTAGTTTGGGGAGGATCAAGCTGATTTTTTCTTCGTGTGCTAACCGGAAATATTTCTTGATCCTCTTCTTGTGGGAGGATGAAATCCCACATTCCTTGTAATTCCACAACTTCTTCTTCATCGGTTTGCCCTTCAGTGGCACTTTCTTCTTCTTCCTCTTCCTCAGTTTCAGCATTGGAGATGGCATTGGGTGGTTTTGTATCCGTTGAAGGACCTCTTTTAAAAGTTCTGTAGGGCTTTTTTAAAGAAGTTTCTGCTACTTGTTTTTTTATGTCAATCATCTCATTAGACATGGTCTTTAATACTTTCTGCAATCCTTCCAAATCGAAAGGGTCTTTTGTTTGTTTCTTCTTGGGGTCTTCCTTGAAGGTGACTTTTTTAGACTTTCGTTCCTCTATCGCGGATCTCTTTTCCAGGGCTATTACGCGTTTCTCTACTGTTATCGCCTCTGTCATGTTTTCAACTAAAGTTGTTTTATTTTCTCTATCCACGAAGTTTGCTATGTTTGATGGTAAAGCAGTAATATACCATTCACATCGTACTTCTTTGCTGGGTTGGGAAGCAGTAGGAATTTTGTTGAGAATTTTATTGAACCGTAAATCGAAATCATTGATAGGTTCTTTAGCTTGGGCCTTGAGATTGGATAGGTCATTGATTAATGTTGCTGTTGATCTGTCATCACCAAACTTGATAAGGAATTGATTGTGGAAGATATCCCAACTTGTGATAGACCCGGAAGGTAATGAAAAATACCATGACCCGACTGTTCCTTGCAGTGTGTAGGGGAAAAGCCGAACAACAGCATCTTCATTAGTAACTCCGTTGAGATTGATAGAAAGCATGAAATTGTTTATGTGTTCTTCTGCTAGCATGCCTGCTTCTGGATTGAATTTAGGCAGCCATTTCTTAGGATGGGCCGGTATTGGGCTCAAGGGTGCAGGCATCAAGACTGCCCCAGGGTTGTTCCATGAAGATTGGGCCATCGTTGAGCTGCTAGTAGAGAAAAGTGCAGGAGATGATCTCTGCAGTTGGGAAGATGAGGATACTATGATCGCGGATGATTGAAGAGGGATTGTGGTAGACGAATGAATGATGGTTTGGAATGGAGGTGTGGGTGGTTGACTTCGCAGTGAGGTAGTTGAAATGGGTGATGTAGACGAAAGAATCTCACTGTCAGACTCTTGTGGTGATTTCCTCGCTCTTTTCCTGGTGGGAAGAGGCAACTCAGTCGGCTGGATGCCAAATTTTTCACTTTTCAATCTCGTTAGGGGATGAGCGGGATTGTTTAGTGAAGTCACACTGCTTTGAGATTTATTAGACCTCTGAGGAGAAATGGAAAATCCCTGAAGTTTGTGAATCAGAGATTCGACTTCAGGAGGTTTAATGATAAATTGGTCTGAAATATCAAGGTGTGCAGCAGCGATTGATACTCGAGCGACTTCCGATTCTGGATTTAAATATACTGGAGAAGTCGGGGGAGATGATAAGGGCGATTTACTCTCAGAATGGTATTTAGATTTTGATTTAAGTGTCATTCATAGTTTGGGCCCTCCTTCTAGCGCCAAATATGTTGAAGCCCCAAAAATCGGGTCGACAACAGGGGGGATACCCACCCGGTCCGGGCCTTGGTTGGTAGCTCCTTATCCGTTTGGTATAGCGGGTCCGACTGGGGAAAATGGGACCAGTTTCCCAATCTAAGGGTGTGTGTGTGTAAAGTTGGATTATGCTGATCTAAGAGTTCTGATCTAAGCTACTTTAATCTAATTCTATGCTATTGTAATCTAATGAAAGCAACACATCTAATCTATGCTAACCCGGGTGTATTTCTTCTATTATGTGATCTAAAGAGATTTCAAACAATAACTGGTAATAAAGATCATTCAGCTATCATAAGAATGGAAATCAATTAAGATGAACCACTTTACATAAAAAGTTAGGAAAAACAGTTGTGAACAACATATCGCATAATAAGTTATTCATATATCAAACATAAATAAACGACTCCACCGTACAAAAGTGCCAAATGGTAACTCACACATTCATGCAATAACATATAAACAACTAAAAACTGTATATCACTTCAAGAATATAAGCAGAAATGGCCAAGAGATAAAAGTACCATTTATGACTGGTCCTACTCATAAGCTTCAAGTAATAATGATTTATCTCTCCTTGTTCTGATATCTACTAAGAGTATAGAAGTGCAACATCAGTAGCAGACATCAAATGCAAAAATTAATAAACCTTGATCCATTCATTCATCAAAACCTCCTCTGAGGGTGCAGAAGTGCATGTTCTGAGGACAAGTTTTTGACAAATTTCCGGACCCTTCTCTAAATGCATGAGAAGGGTTTAAATACTGCTAACTAAACAACTTAATTACATAAATTTCGGATACGGTTCAAAATGACCGCCCTTTATCTAAGTAAACTTATTTCTAAAAATTGAATCTAATTTCTAACTATTTATGCATTTTCTCCTTAGTGCTGTGAGTATGCAACATTTGCCTGGGAAGAGTCGGCTGGTCGTCTTCTGCTTTTGTTTGAGCTACGAAAATAGAAATGACAAGTGCTGGCACCTCTTTTTAGGGAACTGGAAGATATTTTTGAGAATTATCTTCTGGTTGAACGAATTTACTACGTGTATGCTTGGTAACAACCTAGATTCCCCTTAGCTGCCTTTGCTTTTGCTATTTAGGCTTCCGGACTCGTGGATGACTAAGCAAGTTAGGGACTTTGCTTTCTGAACAATTTTCTTAGCGATGCGCTATTAGCGCTAGGTGCTAATCGCGCATCAAAAACTGCCTCCGTTCTTTGATCCGGGCCTTTCTGGTGCATTTGGCGCCTTTAGCGCTTTTTCCTTTACTGAGCATGAGCTTCAGAATTTTGTAACATGCTACTTTTGTGAGTTTCTTGACCTTGAGTGTCGAATTTCCTATTGATATCAGTATCTGTTCAGTAACTCTCTGAAATCTGCATTTCTGTTGTATCCGGCATCCGTGTATGAGAGCATCTCTTCTCTGTTCTCCGAGCATTGGCACTTTCCCCTTTTTCCTTAGATGTTTCCTGCAGTTCACGCAAAGGAAAAAGTAATGATAATAAATTTTGACATGAAAGCTTCAAGTTCTACGAATGTGTAAAATCATGACACCCACAGTGAACTGACTCTTTGAAAAACACAAAACTGTCCTTCATGAATACCTTGGCATACATTCATTAATTTTATTTAAGCCGTGTGCTCAATTTTTGGTTTAGGGACAGCTTTTCTTGGGTGCTGAGCAAAGGAAAACTTGCGATGGGTGATTTCTGCGATCGCAGATCGCAGTTATCGCAGATCGTAGATCGCAGTTATCGCGGCGTCACGACATCGCAGATTGCAGATCGCATTGATCGCGACATCGCAGATTGTCAAGTTATTCATGTGCTGCTTATGCGACGTTGCGATATGCGATATCGCATATCGGCCATCAGAGATTTTCTTAAGATTAGTCACTTATGGGCGCTTCTCAATGTATGCGATGTGATGAATTTCGCGCCGCTTCTTCATAGTTGTTTTAATGTGCTCATAAAGGAATGATTGACTCTTCCCCATATGATGTATCTTTGAGGAGTATAATACAATTTTTTTTATAAAATCTTTTTGGATTTTTTATTACTAAGGGTCCCCACTTCTTTAGCGTTATTGCTAATACTAAAGGAGGAGGGGGGTTGTTGGTTGTCACAACAGGTACAAAAAGAGGACGGACTGTAGTTTCTTGTATGCATTTTTCAAATCTAAAGGTCGAAACAGTGACTCGTGGCACGTCATACAAATTCACTCTACTGAACTAGTCTATAATCAAGTCACTGTGGGAGATTTCACATAACTCTTCCTTGGAGAATCCAATTTGGGTCAAACTTGTGGCATTGGAAAGAGGACACAGAGGGCTACTACAGATCAAAAATTTAGAACTAGATGATTGGAAAGTACAGAGATACATCAGAGGCAATATCGAGCTCCTACAAAGTGAAAAAAGGTGTGTAGATTTTCTTAAATTTTTGCTTAAGCTTGGTTTGAAAATTTATTTTGAAGGAATTCAAAGGGCTAGTAGAGCATTATTATCAGTAACTGATGCCCCGAGGAAAGAAAATGCAAACACCTAGTAAGGAACCTGAAAGCTCTAGCATGACTCATGAAGAAGAAGAAGAAATGCTATATGATATATCAAAATTACAAGAACAAGTGCAACAAGTGTCACTTGCACAAAAAGCAACAGAATCTAAGATGTATGGTTTAAGGAAAGATGTAGAAGCTAAGATGGATGGTTTAAAGAAAGGTGTAGAAGCTAAGATGGATTTTTTAAAGAAAGGCGTAGAAGATAAGATGGATGGCATGGATGATAAGATGGAAGAATTGAAGATAAATATGAATAAGTTGCTACAAGAAGTGGTCACTAATGGTGAAAGGGTACTAAAGGAAACTCATGATGAGAACAACAGAAATGTTAATCATGATTCCATAGACTCTAATGTTGGATTGAAGACTCACCATATTCCAAAAATCGATATGAGGAAGTTTGATGGCAAGGATCCCGCCACATGGATATTACAGATGGAGCAATTCTTCGATCTCAATAATGTGAAAAACACACAAAAGGTACGTATGGCAACTTTATATTTGGAACCAAATTAGTTTGTATGGTATCAATGGCTTTGCTCTCATAAAAAATTTATCACTTGGGCAATTTTTACGGAAGAATTGATAGCACATTATGAGGATACAAAAAGCAACACTTTTTTTAGCCAATTGATAAGTCTCAAACAAAAGGGTTCAATAATGGATCACATTGAGGAGTTCCAAAAATTGAACATAAGGGTAAAAGATATTCCAGAGGAGCATAGGATTGATGTGTTCATAGGGTCTTTAAAGGATAATATCCAACATGATGTTCGCCTTTGGGAACCTGATTCATTAGAGAAGGCATTCAGGTTAGAAGAAAAATGGAAAGCAAAATTATGGCAACCAGGAAGCATAACACTCACAACTATAAAGATGGAAGTGTTGTTGTCCCTAGTCTTCCACAACCTATAAGGTTGACACCACAACAATCAGAAAAAAAAAAAAAAAGAGAAAAAGGGCTTTGTTACAGTTGTGATAGCAAATACACTAAAAGTCATAAGTGTGCTGAGAAGAAATTATTCTACATAGATTGTGAAGAGGAAGAAGAAAAAGAGCAAGAAAGGTCAAAAGAAGAGGATATACTCCAGGAACAAAGCCTAGATGAAGAACAAATAAATCCAACCATATCTTGTAATGCATTGGCAGGAATTACCACTCCTCAGACCATCAAGATAGAAGGACAAATCAAGAAGAAAAAGGTAATAGTGTTGATTGATTCAGGAAGCACCCACAATTTTTTTCATTGTAAGGTAGCAAAAGAATTGAATTGCTTCCTATATCCAACACCAGAGTGTCAAGTGATGATTGCAAATGGAGGAACAATACATTGCTCTGGAAAGTGCCATAATATAAAGCTATCCATGGGAGAATATGTATTGACTAGCCCAATGCTTTCCATTCCAATGGGAGGTGCTGATGTTGTACTAGGAGTCCAATGGCTACAATCCTTGGGTACAATAGCTTTTAACTTTCAAGAACTTTTCATAAAATTTTCTACAGAAGGAAAGGAAGTTGAATTAAGGGGTATTGCAGGGAAACCAGGAAAGATAATCAGCTCTAATGGTATGACAAAGCTTCTAAAAAAGGAGGAAAGAGGTGTAATTGCACAATTATGTTCGCTAGATGTTTCCACATCAGAATCATCTATTTCTCCAGATCTCCAAAAAGTCCTAGACAATCATTCCAAGGTATTTGAGACTCCCAAAGGTCTCCCACCTATGCGTGATCATGATCATGTTATTCATCTGATTCCAAGAAGTGTTCCTCGAAACATCAGGCCGTACAGATATCCCTATGTCCAAAAGAGTGAAATTTAACGTATGGTTACAGAAATGCTAGAGGCTGGTATAATTCAACCGAGTCAAAATTCTTTCTCTGCTCCAGTAGTATTGGTGCATAAGAAGGATGGATCATGGCGCATGTGTCCGGATTATAGGAAGCTCAACAAGCTCACTATTAAAGATAAGTTCCCCATTCCTGTCATTGATGAATTACTGGATGAATTGCCTGGATCAATTTACTTCACCAAGTTGGATCTTCATTCAGGATATCATCAAATCAGAATGAAGACTCAAGACATTTCGAAAACAGCATTTAGAACTCATGAGGGTCATTATGATTTTTTGGTCATGCCTTTTCGCCTTACCAATGCACCTTCAACATTTCAAGGTTTGATGAATTTAATTTTCAAACCATTCCTTAGAAAATTTGTGTTAGTATTTTTTGATGATATACTAATCTACAACAAGTCTTGGAAGGAACATGTTGAACATGTTGACAGGGTGCTACAGCTAGTGGAGGAGAAACAATTATATGCAAAAATATCCAAATGTTTCTTTGGAGTCCAAGAGGTGGAATATCTGGGTCATATTGTATCTCATGAAGGAGTTAAGGTAGACCCTAGCAAAATTAAAGCCATTAAGGAATGGAAAATCCCCACATCCATAAAGCATCTGTGAGGATTTCTCGGGTTGACAGGGTATTATCACAAGTTTGTTAAGAATTATGGGAGAATAGCAACACCTCTAACAACATTATGAAGAAAGATGCATTTTCATGGACTCCGGAAGCAACAAAGGCCTTTGAACATCTTAAAAAGGTAATGTGCCAAGCACCGGTCTTAGCTACATTGGACTTCACAAAAACCTTTATTTTGGAATGTGATGCTTCAAGAAATGGAATTGGTGTTGTTCTAATGCAAGATGAAAGACCCATTGCTTTTGAAAGTCGTCCAATCAAGGGAAAGTTTTTAAGAAAAGCTATTTATGAGAAGGAAATGTTGGCAATACTCCATGCACTTAAGAAATGGTGACCCTACCTAATGGGAAGACACTTCAAGGTAAAAACGGATCATGATAGCCTTAAATACTTTTTAGAACAAAGATTATCCTCTGAAGAGCAACAAAAGTGGGTCACAAAGATGTTGGGTTATGACTTTGAAATCATCTACAAAAAAGGGAAGCAAAATGTGGTGGCAGATGCACTATCAAGAAAGGATGAGGATGTGGAAGCATTGTTGTGCGCCATTTCTATTATCCAACCAGATTGGATAAATGAAGCAAGGGAGGAATGGAAGAATGACGAAGAAGTGTGGGCACTTATTCAAAAGTTACAACAAGATTCCAGTACATCTGATACATTTAGCTGGCAAAATGATTCGTTATGGTATAAAGATCGCTTATACCTCTGTAAGAATTCCCAACTAAAACAAAATATTCTTATGGAATTGCACACTTCTCCCTTAGGATGGCACTTAGGATTTTTAAAAACTTACCACAGGGTTAAGAAGGAATTTTTTTGGGATGGCCTTAAATAAGATATTCAAAAGTTTGTGGCAGAATGTTTGGTTTGCCAACAAAATAAAGTTGAAACAATTAAGACACCGGGTCTATTACAACCTTTATCCATTCAAAGCCAACGTTGGGAGGAGGTTTCAATGGATTTTATCACAGGTTTACCCAAGTATGAGGGAAAGAGTGTCATCATGGTGGTAGTTAACAGACTTACCAAGTATGCACACTTTTGTGCATTATCACATCCATTTAAAGCCAGTACAGTTTCTACTGCATTTATGGAAACAATTAAAAAGCTACATGGAAACCCAAATATTATTGTCAGTGACAGAGATCCCATTTTCACTGGAAATTTTTGGACAGAATTATTTTCTTGTCTTGGTACTCAGTTAGCTCATAGCTCATCTTATCATCCTCAATCTGATAGGCAAACTGAGATAGTAAACAAATGTTTGGAAGGATATCTTCATTGCTTTGTATCTGATAAACAGACACAATGGGTCAAATGGTTGCCTCTGGCTGAATGGTGGTATAACATTTCCTTCCATACAGCAACAAAAATGACCCCATTTATGGCACTTTATGGGTATCAACCACCATCCATCACATCATATTTAAGAGAAAATTCTAAGGTTCAGGCAATGGAACATCACATTGAACATCAACAACAAGTCCTCCAACTCTTAAACGATAACCTCGTGTTGGCACAAAATAGAATGAAACAACAGGCAGATCAACATCGCAGTGAAAGAAGTTTTGATGTAGGTGATTGGGTATTCCTACGGCTACAACCATATAATAAAATGTCCCTCAAGCAATCTAAGAAGGATAATAAATTATCACCAAAGTATTATGGTCTGTACAAGGTGTTGCAAAAGATTGGTACTATGGCATAAAAATTGGAGCTTCCTGCTGTGGAGTACCAAGGAAGGTATGTTTCGATGGTCATTTTGGTATCTTTTCATCAGAACTCAAAAGCCTTTTGCATGAGAAATCTAGATAATGATAAGAATTTATAATGAAATACGAGAGATTAATGAAAAGCACTGATAGTCGTCATTTCTATGTGCAGGAGGGAGGAAATACGGGAGGCAGCCATTCCAACAGTAAAGACAAGGATGAGCTAACTGTTGTCCCTTTGACGGAAGACTGGAAATGAACCAGATCACAACGAATCAACGCAAGAAAGGATGCAGAGATACCAGCACGAAACAGAAAAGGGAAGAAGTAACGCAGTATTAATGATTCTGCGAATCCCTCAAGATCTGAGATCCTGAGGGATCGCTATTTTACCTATTTTCTGTACCTATATATCTCCGCCATCTTCCCTATAAAAGGGGTAGCACTGTTGGCTTCAAAGAAGGATCTTTTGGGAGTGTAATTTCTTTTAAGGAAGATCAGGACTATGATCTTTATGTTCGGTTGAAGACTTGAGTTCCTGTAATTTTATTGCATGCTTTAATACAGACTTGTTCACTCTTTTATCTTTGAGCCTGGATCTATCTTAAGCGGTGTACCCCTGGAGGCTAAGGGCCCGGCCCTGGAGGACACTTGCTCTTGTATTATTACGTGTGGTTTCCGTGTGGTGTGTTCATAGACGTACTCTGGTAATCTGTTGTGTTTTGAGAATATTCTATTACATGCTCTGTTGTGATTAAGTCATTTCGTGTTCTTGAACTTTATATCGATGCTATGTTATTTTACCAATTCTTCAAGCATTGATTAATCCCTACAGGACACTGTTACTTTATTACAGAATTCTTTACGATTGTGTTTTGCATTATAACAAGTCACCTGGAAAGATCTGTTCTACATGGGTATCGAATGTGACTATTCTTTATTATGAGATACAGTCGTATGTGTTTCAACAGAAGCAGATTAAGTATGGTGTGTTTCTAAGGTTCTATAGTATTGTTCCATCATATGAGATTGAGGGATTGGTGCTTTGATTGGCATGGTTAAATAGAGTTGCAGCTTAAAGAAATCAGTTATTACTTATTTCGATTACTATTATATTCTTGAACTGCTGTTCCATTTACCTGTTGTTCCATTTATTTGTTGTTCCATTTATTTGTTGTTCCATTTCAATTTGCTGTTCCATTTCCAGATTGCTAATTTGTTGTTTCTTGAGGACGGACTTAGGCTGTAAAGGACCCCAGCATCTGCTACTTGGTCCCCAGACCTCTGATCTGCTCCCGTCAACTATGAAAGGGATGTGTTATTGCTACCAAGCCCTTGGCTGATGTGCTCTTCCATTTCATTATCACTTCTTTTATCTGTTGTTTCATTTCTAATCATTAAGAATGATCCTAGGCTGTAGCGAGCCCAGCATCTGCTATTTGGCTCCTAGACCTCTGATCTATTCTCATCAGTTCTGAAAAGGGTGGGTTATTTCTACCGAACCTTTGGCTGATGCAATACTTGGTGTGGTTTAGTCCTTTGAAGTAGTTAAGTTGTATATTTGCATTAGTTTACTTTCGTAGTTGTAAATAGCTGTACTACAAGCATTACTCTGGCAAATGCTAGCCTCAGACTGAGACACCCTTTGAAATAACCAGATGATCCCAGATTGACATATTAATGTGAGGTAACTAGAGGTGAAAGAGACCCTTTTTATAGCTCTACATTTTGGTGCCGTTGCCGGGGAAGGAGTGTAGCCATTTGTCTTTTTCAGAGTAGTGTACGAACCTGCTAGGGAAGAATTGGGTTTTGAAAACGGAAGGTAAGAACCTACGTACGGAGCATGTAAAAGCCCTGCTCCTTTGCCCGCTTTCCTGTAGATTTGCTGTTATCTGCTTAAAATTTAGTAGTTAAATTGAGTGCATGACTAAGCAAAAAAAGCTAGAGAAAAATCCCATACCGTTAGCGAAACCAGAAAAAGCTAAGGGACTGGTGACCCTTGGTCGATCGACATACATAGACGAAATCTATAAGAAAGCCGAATCTCAGCCTTCAGTAGGACCCAGGAAAGTTACTTCCAAACAACCTACTAGTTCCCTTCAGGCCTCAGGCTCACCATCTGAAGCCTCTGCTGAGGTGCATAGTCAGACTGACGAACAGGACTTTCAAGAAATTGAAAATTCTATTCCAGAACGACTGCAGGAAGGGAATCTAAGCAATATTTGTGAAGGAGAAGGAGAAACAGGGGAAATTGGGGAGCCAAGATCTCCTCCTAGGATAATTCAGCCATTAAATAGCCCAGATAAGGGGAGCGCGGTAAAAATTATTATTGAAGACACCCTATTTCCTCAGACAAAAATTCCAGATAGAGGAAGTGCTATTAAAACTGTTCCTGTTGAAAATATTCCCCCTCAACCTAGGAATACCCTCTTAGATCTTCCGGAAGGTTATTGGCATATATTTGACCCAATGGCTCAAAATCCGCCAAACACCCAAACCTCTACATTACAATACCCCATAGTGGATTCCGCAGCAAATGCTCCTATGAAAGCAATTCCCCTTCAACACATTCCTACATTTCACGGACTAACATCAGAGGACCCCGATGCATTCTTATTTGAATTTGATGTGCTATGCAGGGGATATGATTACACCACTGACCCCCAGAAATTAAAATTGTTCCCCTCCACTTTGAAAGGGGCAGCTTTAAGATGGTTTATGGGTTTAGGTGGTGGAGTTATAAATAACTGGGAACAAATGAAAGAATCTTTCCTAAAGAAATATCAAGATTACTATAGGTCTAGAGAACTGAAAGATGAAATATTTCAGATGATAGCTAGACCAAATGAAACATTAGAAGAATACGTGGAACGTTTCCAGTCTAATCTGCAAAGATCCCCTTATGCATCGTTTCCCTTGCCTAATAACGTGTTGAAAACAACATTAATAAGGGGCATGAAAGAACAATGGATTGAAACATTAAACATTATGGGGAAAGGGGATATATATCAGGAAAGTTTTGCTGACATAATTGATTTATGTATCAGGAGTTCGAGAGGCAGTACACGAATCAAACCAGCAGAACATGATCGATTTACACAGGAAAATAAAATTTCATCAGAAGGAGTAACACGTGTGGAAATTGGGAATTTACTTGAAAATTTTAAAACTGATATACTAGGAACACTGACTACACAATTGGACGTTTTGCAGGCTAAGCAGAAACAAATGGAGGCAGAACAGAATTTAGCAATTTTTTGCCCCAGATGCAGGAAGAAGCATAGCCATAAGGAATGCCCACTAAATACAGTTCAGACATGCGCCATTTGCACAAGGGATCACTCTACAGAAAATTGTCCCTCATTACCTGGACTGAAAGCGGTATATAAGGAAGCGGAAGAAGAACCAGAAGCAGTGTATCTACTTAACCAACGTCGTCAGTGGCAGCCGCGAAAAACTGGTACGTTTTCAGACCCAGCTTCTTCTTTTCAGTATCCGCAATACAATACTCAACAGTATAATACATGGCAAAGTCAGTTTCAACCCCCATTCCCAAATTGGTCATCACAGTCATACCCTTCTGCAAACCCGTGGCTAAATCAGACAAGCCAATCTGGCTGGTCGAATCCTCCTTATCCCCCACCATACTGGCAAAACAACCCTTATCCACCACAATGGACTCCCCCCACTTCACAAAGTTCAAGCTGGCAGAATAACTAGCAGAGACCAACACAGCAGCCAGTAGGAAACATTCCTTTCCCTCAACCTACACTACCAGCTTTACAGCAAAACCCCCAATCTAATCTCAGACCCCAACTCCCAGCCCAGCCCAATCCCAATCCAAATAACAGACCGGTCCAAGCACTCCAAATTTTAGAAACACCAGAAGAAGGACTCGATCTGAGGGAGTGCAATGATCTGCAGTTAAGATCTGGGCGTATCATTCAAACAGAGGGAAACAAAACAATTCACATTGAAGATCAGTTACCTAGAGAACAGTTGTCACAAGAAGAGGATGAAAACAGGCAACAAACTCATAATCAAGTAACTACATCCTCTCCCCCGTTCCCAGAACGTTTAGTCATACCTCGACCTATACAGCAACCTAATTTTGACATTCTCGGCGAATTACAAAATTTGTACATAAAAATCCCGTTCCTTCAGGCCATTCAGGACATCCCAATATACGCTAAAACTATTAAGGAACTGTGCATAAAAAGATCAAGAAGGAATGTAATAGATAATCCAAGAGTTCAAGTAGTCGGCACTTTATCTGACCTATTATCAGGAAAGGAAACACCTATTAATTATGAAGACCTAGGAAACCCAATAGTAACTGTTCAAATTTATGGCCAAACCTTAACCAATGCCTTAGTTGATCTTGGAGCTGCAATCAATATATTGACCACCTCCACTTGCCAAAAGTTAGGAATTACATCTGCAGAACCTACTTCAACTTTGCTGGAATTGGCTGATCGATCTGTGGTCAGGCCATAAGGCATATTGCATGATGTTATGGTCTCAGTTGATTCCTGGGAATACGCAACTGATTTTCTGATAATAAATCCTAAAACCCGACTAGATGGACATCCATTGATCTTAGGAAGGCCTTGGCTCGCTACCGCTGATGCCTACATCGACTGTCGACAAGGAAACATGATCATAACTAAGGGGGCAGATATTAAGAACTTAGTACTATATCCCCCAGCGCAGCCAAGCATCACAATAGTCAAAACTAATAGGCACCATGTATCATATCTTACTGACAACATTAGATCTCCATTAACTATACAAGAAGCGCTAAAGTTCAAAAATCAAACAGAAGATGATGCCATCAGTAATTTTATTAGTCAAACTGAACTCACATCTCGTACCCAGTGTCATATGATAAAAGCAGCATTTGATAACGAAGTAGAGGAGGAACCTCTGAAAGATGTGCATGACCATACAATCCCTGTCACGTCAGTTGCACATAGTAAAATAGTGGAAATAGAACCTGGGAAGACCTTAAACATTAACGCCAACCTTACACCGGAACAAGAAACAAAACTCATCCATGTCTTAACAAAATATAAAAATGCATTTGCATGGGATTACCCCGATATGAAAGGAATTGATCCTCAATTGTGTACACACCACATCTACATAGAGAATGATGCAAAACCTGTTAGACAACCTCAGAGAAGATTAAATCCTCATCTAAAAGAAGTAGTAAAAGATGAGCTCCAAAAACTTTTATATGTTAACTTTATCTACCCTATCTCTGATAGTAAGTGGGTCTCCCCGCTTGTGGTGGTACCGAAAAAGAATGGGAAGTGGAGAATCTGCATGGACTATAGAGAACTAAATAAGGCAACGCAAAAAGATCACTTTCCTCTCCCATTCATCGATCAAGTATTGGACACTTTGGCAGGCAAGAAATTCTTTTCTTTTCTTGATGGCTTCGGTGGGTATAACCAAATACAGATTGCCCCTGAAGATCAGGATAAAACTACTTTTACTTGTCCTTGGAGAACATTTGCCTACCGAGTTTTACCTTTTGGTTTATGTAATGCCCCTGCCACATTCCAAAGGGTTATTATTAGCATATTTGCAGATCTAATAAATGAAGGATTGGAAGTATATATGGATGATTTCACTCCATACGGAGAAGAGTTTGATCCAGCATTGGAAACACTAGAAAAAGTCCTACAACGCTGCATAGCTACCAGGCTTTGTCTAAGCCATGAAAAGTGCTACATGATGATGACAGAAGGACTTATTCTAGGGCACTATATTTCAGCAGCCGGCATACAGGTAGACCCATCCAAAATCCAAATACTTTTGCTTATTCCTACTCCTACTACTCAAACAGAGGTACGTAGCTTTCTTGGATTCTCTGGTTATTATAGAAGATTTATAGAACATTATTCACGTATTGCTGCACCATTGTATGCACTAACTGGTAATGTTGATTTCCTTTGGACAGAGAAATGTGAACGTGCTTTTAATGACCTGAAAAAGCTTGTATCTACAGCCCCAGTCCTTCGCGGACCAAACTGGGATGTGCCATTTCAGATATCATCCGATGCCTCAGATACAACCATTGGAGCGGTCCTTGGTCAGGAGGAGGATAGAAAACCATACGCCATTTATTACATTAGCAAAAATCTATCCCCTGCTGAATTAAATTATACTGTAACTGAAAAGGAATTTCTAGCTGTTATACATGCTATCAATAATTTCAGACATTGCATCATTGGATATCCCGTTATCTTGTACACAGATCATTCTGCTATAAAGTATCTAGCAAATAAACCTGTCACAAATGGCAGAATAACCAGATGGCCGATTTTATTGCAGGAGTTTGACATTACAATCAAGGATCGACCTGGCAAAGAAAATCCGGTAGCTGATTTCCTCTCAAGAATGCCAAAACCAGTCGATGCAGCAGCAGTTGAAGATCAATTTCCAGATGAGCATCTCTTTGTTGTTGTTGTTCAAACACCCTGGTATGCTGATGTCGCCAATTACCTAGCAGTAGGTAAGTTACCAAAACATATAACCCCTAATGAGCGAAAACAGATTGTCCAGCGAAGTACCAGATTTTCCTGGATCGGAGGCTATCTGTTTCACACAGGGGCAGACATGCAAATCATGAGGTGCGTTCGACAAGATGAAATCTTTGATATATTGAAAGCATGCCATGACCAACCATGTGGTGGAAATTTTGCTGATCGCAGGACTGCACATAAAGTATTACACACAGGGTATTATTGGCCCACAATTTTTAAAGATGCAAAGAAATTTGTCCAAGCATGTGATAGTTGCCAGAGGGCGGGACGTCCTAGTCACTCAGATGAGATGCCCTTGAAACCACAGCTAGTCATCGAACCATTTGAGCGATGGGCCCTTGATTTCGTGGGGCCAATCAACCCACCATCAAACCAGAAAACATACATTCTAGTGGCAACAGAATATGTCACTAAATGGGTTGAAGCGGAAGCCTTGCCTAGGGCTACAGAAGAATCTGTTATACAGTTCCTGCTCCATCTATTTGCGCGCTATGGCCTCCCTAGAGAGATAATCACAGATGGAGGGCCACAATTTGCTGGAAACAGAATAGCGGCAACACTCAACAATTATCATGTTCAGCATAAAATGACCACCCCATATCACCCACAGGCAAATGGGCAAGTAGAAAGCAGCAACAAGATAATAGAAACAATTCTAACCAAAACAGTTGCATCACATAGACGCGATTGGGATGCCAGACTACCAGAAGCACTGTGGGCTTATAGAACAACATGGAGAAGCACCACTGGCCACTCACCTTACCAGCTTATGTTTGGAAAACAACCTATCTTTCCTATAGAATTTTAAATCCAGACATTACGAACAGCACAAGAAGTAGGGTTAGACTTAACCAAGGCGCAAACTAATCGATTGCAACAGATTAATGAGCTGGATGAAATTAGACTCTCTGCACTTCAACATACTGCCCTGATACAACAGCAAAGAGCCAAGTGGCATGATGCTCTCATCAAAAACAAAGTCTTCCATGAAGGAGACTGGGCTCTTTTATATGACTCTAGATTTCAGGACTTCCCTGGGAAACTCCAGACTCGTTGGTTGGGACCATATGAAATTCAGAAAGTACATGACAATGGTACCCTCACACTAATTACTATTGATGGTTTTGGGTATACCTTTAAAGCAAACGGCCATCGAGTCCGTCTCTATCGCAAACCACTCACTAGGGAGTCCTTTTGCCAGCAATTACGCCAAGATTCAGATATGGAGATCTTACGGGAGGAAGACAAGTCTCCTCCACCTGTAACTCGCTAAGAAGTTTATTTTTCTTTACAATTTGTATATAATTCTTTGAATTATTTTTGTACATATTTTTTACAGCATGTTGTGATTTTTGCTGTTCCTTTTTCAAAAAGAACAGCACTTGTGATTTTTGTTGTTCCTTTTTCAAAAGGAACAACACTTGTGATTTTTGTTGTTCCTTTTCCAAAAGGAACAACACTTGTGATTTTTTTGCTGTTCCTTTTTCAAAAGGAACAACACTTGTGATTTTTGCTGTTCCTTTTCCAAAAGGAACAACACTTGTGATTTTTTTGTTGTTCCTTTTTCAAAAGGAACAGCACTTGTGATTTTTTTGTTGTTCCTTTTTCAAAAGGAACAGCACTTGTGATTTTTTTGTTGTTCCTTTTTCAAAAGGAACAACACTTGTGATTTTTGCTGTTCCTTTTTCAAAAGGAACAGCACTTGTGATTTTTCTGCTGTTCCTTTTTCAAAAGGAACAAAACTTGTGATTTTTGCTGTTCCTTTTTCAAAAGGAACAGCACTTGTGATTTTTTTTTTGTTGTTCCTTTTTCAAAAGGAACAACACTTGTGATTTTTACTGTTCCTTTTTCAAAAGGAACAACACTTGTGATTTTTGCTGTTCCTTTTTCAAAAGGAACAACACTTGCGATTTTTGCTGTTCCTTTTTCAAAAGGAACAACACTTGTGATTTTTGTTGTTCCTTTTCAAAAGGGACAACATTTCTGATTTTTGCTGTTCCTTTTCTAAAAATGAACAGCACTTGAGTGTTTTTGCTGTTCCTTTCTAAAAAAGAACAGCATTTGTGTGTTTTTGCTGTCTCTGAAAGAAACAACACGGTTTGATTTCTGCCGGTCTTTTCCAAAGGAACGACATTTGTTTGATTGAACTGCACCATTGATTTCCACTGCTCCTTTCTCTAAACAAACAACCGTTGTTGTATTTTTCCTTAAAACTGCACTACAGCTTGTCCCTTCTCAAGGATGCAGAGTGCTAATGGTCTTTAGAATACAGCTATCTACTTATGTGATGGAAACAAAAGCACAGTATACGGAAATTGGTAAATCATAAATTGCTATCCTTATAAGCAACTGCCCTGAATTGATGAAAGGATGTAGGGAAAAGATATGCTTACTTATCACCTTTTGTTGCCATTGTTCTACTAACTCTGTTCTGATTGGTAATCTTTATCATGCTGATTTTTTTTATCTATTTTAATTATCATTCGCCAATAAGATCAAAGAGTTTATATCTTCCTATTGGGATTTTAAGACTTCTTCCACCATTCCTACTCTTAAGGAGTGTGGAACCACCCTTTGTGTATAAACAGGAAAGGTTCTCTATTGAAACCAAAGAAAAAAGAAGCAAGCAAAGCAGTTTTGTCAAATTGTAGGATAGGGAGTCTCATTACGAGCTGGCCTACCATGACCATCAGGATGGAAGCGAAGTGGCATTCCCATTAGGGCCACCACACCCGGGAAATGGTCCAAAAGGTATATCAAAATAAATAAATAACCCTTGGAATAGGAGGTCTCACCACGAGCCGGCCTGCCCACTATTCGCTCCTTCCTCGTGAATGGCACTATGACTAACTGGTTACCAACCCTGCATAGTGGCCTATAGTTTTGACATCACATAACACTTCCTCACATACATAAAGGACTATGGTTCCCGGGGTGAAATAAACAACTCTGCCAAGGTTATGGACACCTGTTGGCAGTAGAGCTCTGTTAATGGTATTGAAGTCGTAACCTTTATACCAATGGGTAAGGAAATTATAACCTTTGCATCTTATAACGTGATAATTTAATTACCCAGCCATATACCGCATGACTATTTATTACCGCCAATCATTACGGAGCTAGTGACAGTGACCGCATGGGGCTCGCTAATTATGGAAAATGTCTATTCCCAAGCTTCCATCAACTCACCGCAGTCGCTTACGTATTAAAAGCGATTTAACTTTTCACCTCGATTCCAGTAATACGCTGTTTTTGCGGACATGGCATATTTTCATAAGCTGCTCCATAAAGGCCTCGCGGATGAAGCAGACGCTGCTCCTTATTTGACGGCTGGGATAGCCTATCATATTGCAGGGGGGGGCGAGTAACCTCATTATTCCCCAGAATACGTGTCAGCCCATTATTCGAGAAGATCTTGTACTTGAGCACATCACGACTCAACGGTATGATCATTTGCCATTTTTGTTTCTTCTGCATGAATCGTTGTTCGAAGTTATTTCCATTGCATACGCCGTTGTATTTAAACTTGAACGAGAAACTCGCCACCAGCTTCTCTGCGTCTTAACGAACAGCTGCTGTTCCTTTGAGAATTTGCAAGTGAAGCCATGGGTGGAAGGTCAGTCCGCAGAGAACCTCAGACATTGACTGCTTCAGCTGCAGCCCGAAGAATTCTGAAGAAAGCAGGATGGTTGACCTACCTCAATCGCCTGAAGGAATCTAATGAAACTGTGGCGAAGGAATTTTTACAAAACCTGCGGGAAGAACATTCCACAATCAGAGGAAAACGAATAGAGGTCACGGATGATATAATAGCAAAAGTCACAGGACTACCGGCCACAGGGCCTGTGTGGACAATGAAGAAGGAAAGGCTGCAGAAGATTGTGGAAATCTTTCAGGACGAGGGCTAGAGCTTAACAGTTCGAGGAAAAGGGGTGCTACCAGCAACGCTAGGAGAGCCATGGGCGGAATTGGCGAAAATTGTCCAGAGCTACATTACTTGCGAGGGCAGAAAAGACGTGGTAAGACCACAACATCTAAAACTCCTAGCTGTCTTAAAACAAAAATGTTCTGTGAATTTACCTGCATTGCTTAATTCGCTATTGCATGATGTGGCACGAAGCATGAAAAAGGCACAGCACAAAGAATCTTTGGTTAGCCACCACGGATTGATTCGTTTGATAGTAAACCATAGTCTTGCCCAGTAGTAGAGCAGCTGGAAAGAATTAATTGATATTATTAATAAAGGGACGGTCACGTCTGGACGCCCAGAAAAACGAAAACAAATTGATAGCACACCCCAACGCCCAGAGAAGCGAAAGAAGGACGCTTGCACAGAAGTGCAAGCTGAAAGACAAGCCGAGAAACAAGAAGAAAAGTAACTTGAGAAACAACCTGACTCTGGTACATCTGAGCAACCAGCAAAACGTAGAAAGTCGGCACGGCTTGCAGGGTTACAAGCAGAGCTGAAGAAACCCCGGGCTCGCACGAGCCAAGTAATAGAAATTATAGAGGAGCAATCGGCAGAGACAGATACAGAAGAAGAAAGTAAGGAGGACGCAGAAAAATCCACAGGGACAGAGGCGGAAGAAGAAAATAGCAGAGAAACAGAGCAATCCGCCGAAGCAGAAACAGAAGAGGAAGACGAAGAATAGTCAGTGGAAACAGAAATAGAAGAGGAAGAAGAAGAACAGTCAGTGGAAACAGAAACAGGAGGAGAAGAAGAACAGGATGAAGAAGAAGAAGGAGACGAGAAAGAAGAAGTTGAGGGACCCGAGCAGGAGGAAGAAATGGAACAGCAGGGAAGAAGCCCAGTACAAAACCCAATGGGGGAAGATGAATTGGCCAATATTCTGGCCAATATGGGTGAGTATGGCCAGCCCCTGAGTCCATCCAACCTCCAGGCCGAAGAAGAAACCCAGGAAAAAGATGCACCCAAGGAAGTGCATACGGAAGAAGCAGAAGTAGAAATTTCACCCGTCCATGATGAGAAGGAAAGAGAAAATATCAGGCAGGAACGTCCTATTCCCAGTCAGAAGGCACCAAAGGAGAATCCGGAGGAAATAAGGGCAGAGGAATAATTGGCCCAAGAAACAACAGAGCCAAGAGAGGTTCTTACCCCGTATCTGCCACCTCAAGAAGAAAATCCGGAAATTAGTCACACTCCAACCCACGGCAAACAGTCAGCTATTCTTTCTGAGAAGTTGATGAAAATAATGGAATTGCAAAAGGAAAAGGGGACACTGTTAAACGTGATAGTCAGGCTTCGCCAGCAGATTAGGCTTCTGAAAGCAAGACAAAGGGGGGTAGGGACCTCAACAAGAAAAAATTCGGCCACGCCAATAAGACCCCGTAAGAATAAAAGGCGAAGCACCAGGAGCCGTTCCACTACTCAAAACCCTAACAGAAGCCAAACTGCTGTCTCTAATGAAGCAGAAAGACAAACTGCTATTCCAATTAAAACAGAAGGACAGACTGCTGTTCCATTTGAAAAGGAACAACAGTGGTCTAGAGTTCGTGTTAAAATTGAAAAAGATAATAAGGAGGTTCAGACGGAGGCACCACCTTCGGCAGTAATAAGGGTTATGAATTCAAAGCAGCATAATAAGAAACTCCAAGTAAAGCTCCCAGCCTCCATAGATGCATGGAAAAAGGACCCAAAAACAAGAACCCTCCACCATCATTTGAAGCAGGCTCAGCAAGAAGCAGAAAAGCTCAGGGAACAAACGGTCCCCCATGAAAAATATGAGGAATTACAGCAGCAGTTAAGGAACGTCAACCTGTCAGAAAGCCAAGCCTTCGAAGGATGGCGAAAGGAGCAAGAGGAAGTTGCCAAGGTAACCCGTAGATTAGATGTAGTTATTAAACAAATGGATACCTTGTGTACTTTGTACAATGATGCCCTAGCATGTAGAGCTCCTGCCAAAAATTATGCCCTGTTTCTAATGGAAAGATACTTACAATTGAAAATTAAAGCCGTTAGGGCAGGTGCCCCCATAGAAATTAACACTATAGATGATTTTATAAACTGCTGTAAGCATTATGGGGTAAAGGTACAAAGGTTATTGTGTGAATTTTACCTGCATAACCTTGTACTAGAACAAGAGACCGAGCTGAACCCTGGCCCTTTTGTCGGAGATATTCAATTACAAGCATTCATTTCATTTACAATTAATCAGATTAAATGGCTCAAAGCCTACAATGCATTTCAGGGACAAGAAAATGGATTAGACCTATGGGTAAGAGCTGAGCCTAGAGACCCGGAACAGTTATGGAGAAGTCATAGAAATCTCATGAGGGCTCCAGGCGTGATTGAAGCATTAGGACCCATGCATGAAGCAATCATTCGGCAAGGGCTTGAATTCTTTTCTTCTATTAAAGACCCTGCCATTGAAGCAGCTAAATTTCGATATCGGGTATCTAATCCAAATGTTCAGCTCCGAGAGTCGTTTAAGTATGAAAATTTTAAGCTTGTTGCTAACCGATTCCCCCTCTATGGTGAAATTGTTTTGAGGGCAGGGCCATCCTGGTTAGGATATAGGTTCCGGAGTCTAATCATTTGGCATCCTGCACCCGGACACCAAGCCCTGTATGAAATGCCCGAGGGCCAGACAAGCCATTTCTTTGATCAACTAGTTTCGCATCATGGGTGTAGGCCCCTGATGAGCCCCAAATTTGGTAACATTTTGGGCTCATTTGGCCTAACTACCTTTGCTCAATCCTTCATTTTTCATAACTTATGCATCATTTTTTAGTATGTTTATGTCATTTGTACGAATAAGGGCAGTCACTATTCCTAGGTGGCTAACACGTGCTCATTTCAGGTTTTTTGACACATGATTGGAACAAAACTGAGCAGATAAGGACCAGGAGACAACCAAGATGGGGTTGAGGATTCATAGGAGGGTTGTCCATAGCATTAAATGGCCTTCCTCGGGATCTTCACCCCCAACTCCGAGCTCCAGCAGCCACCACAACCGGATTAAAAGACAGCCAAACGAATTTTGAGGAAGCAGCAGTTCACTCCTAGTTTGGTCAGCCAAGCCCCACTGATTTAGGAGGCCAGCCTGGGGCCTCGTGATGTATAAATGATAGAGCTTTAGCCTTCGAAAAGGACTTTTGAAACATTGTTGCACATCCTGCACTACGAGCTGCTAGCTTAGTTTTGCTCTTTTGTAGCCATTATTGGCATGCTATTTCACTTATGATTATTATTTTTTAATGGAAAGCAGTCGGATTTGATCTCAGTTCTGAGCTTTTAAAGGAGCCATAACTCTCGGGGTTGGGCCCAACCTGAGAGCCTAAGGCCTCCTTCTCCTGTATTGTTATCTTTTCTTTCAGCATTATGGTTTTTATTTACATGCATTTGAAACGCAGTTTGTTGAGTTAGATTTCTTGGTGTGGTTAAGTAGGTCATTGTTATAAGGCAGAGTTGCTTCAGCTGTTTAGAATAGAGTGAAGAGATTGGAGTTGATAAAATTTCTAGAAAAGGGTTGCCTGCACACTCATTTTCACCTCTGTCTAGGGGCTGGAATTGCAGACAGTGCTACCCACCAAAAACATTGGTTTACGAATACATGCAATCTGTGGTGCAATATTTTTGTTGGTAGAAGTTGTCCATGCATTCAGACCTCTTGGAATGTTTCCTTGCTTCAGTACCATACATGATTTTCCTTAAGAATAACGTTGTTGTTCATTGGTTCCATTAAACAGTTAGGAATGTTTTGATTATATGCAGGACGTGGAAGATTCGATTCAGTTTGCACTGTGTAGTGCTACTCCCCTCACTCTCTCATCCTTCTAAGCCTTGCCCAGGCCAACTACTCATCTCCCAACTAGACCCCTTGTCTCTCAGCTACTCTACTACCCACGTTATCCCCCCTTTTCGGCTTTCATTCCCTCTACCCTCCTTTAGACAAAATAGCTTAGCGCACCCCCTCATCCTCTCATCTTTCTGTCACTATGTCATTCCAAACCCCTCTCCTACCTACCTATCCACCCATGCAGCCTCTTCCACTCACCCATCACCCAAAAATCCGATTGTAGAACATCCTGTAGGAATTACTAAACATCCTATAGAAGTTTTGAAACATCTTGTAGAACCCCTGCAGACTTCCTGTAGAAGCTCATAAACGCGGCCTCTTGGCAGCCAAACTTTGTGAAACTCTCTGGAAGGGTGTTAGGGACCCCTTAGACCCTCTCTGAACTTTACCAACCTTTTTCAAGCCTTCCTCCTCCTTGATCCACCTCTGCACAGTAAAAAGCTAGTTAAAAGCACATGCATGATAATTCTAATAATCGAAACAAAAATACAAAAGATGTTTTCTTCAGATAGAGATAGTCTAGACACATGCATTTCACCTTCATAGAAGTAATGGAATCTCTTTCAGTAGTTTGCATCCCAATCTCTGCATCAGTAAGACTAGCTGGTAGAATTAGGGTTGCTAGGGTTTGCGTTTCTTGTTGGCTTTCAGTTCCTCTCTGCAAATAGATTAGCTTCTTTTGAGATTAGCTTTTGTCCATCAGTTAAAAAGCTTCTTCTAAGAGCTCATAGAAGTTGGCTTGAGCCCCTAGCGGACTTGTGCTAGCTGACCAAGTGACAGCTGCGGCAAGAGCTAGTACTTGTGCATACAGCACCGTCGCTTCCAAGTTTGTTATGAACTACCGGGTTGATAAAACTAAAGAAGGAAGCTCCAGGAGTTGTAGCATTATTGATACAATACTGGAGCCCACCATCTTTATGGCGTCGTTGCCGGGGAAGCGTCAGAGTATTGGTGATTGTTGCTTTTCTTCTACTTTCCTACTCTCGTCTTCTGCTAAGTAGTATTTCATTTCCATTCTGCAATTTCCTTTCTACAAAAGTAGCATAGACATTTACTGCTTTCATAGATTAACATTTCAATTCCACAATTTCATTTCTGCAAGCGTAGATTAGCATTTCAATTCTGCAAAGCATAGCTTAGCATTTCATTCCTGCAATTTCATTTGAGAAAAATAGATTAGTTCTTTCATGCTTTCGTTTCAATTCTGCATTTCCATTTCAGCAAGATAGTTAGTTGCAGTTCAATCTGTTTTAGTTTTGCAGGTACCAGAAAAAAAAACAAAAGCAATCAGAAGTCTTTTCATTTCATGCCTCGTAGAAATCGAGATAAAACAGGCAAATTCTTACCCAACACCCCCACCACATCACTAAGTCACCCTTCTCTCTTCTTTGGTGACAGTGATCCAGAAGAACCTATAGGCGAACCTCCTGAGATATACGAAGATCCTATAGCAGAAGAAGAGTTAGAGAACACTCCATCTGAAGCTATGGCTGACAATAGGGGAGAAAATGAGAGAATTGAAGGGGCCTTCCCCATCCGAGAGACCAATGGAGACATGAAAATGAAGAACATCAGCCCCTCCGCTTTACCTCACTTCCATGGACTGACTACTAAAGACCCTGATACCTTCCTATTTGAGTTTGTCGTCCTGTGCCGAACCTATGACTATACCGAAGATGAGAAAAAACTGAAACTCTTCCCCTCTACCCTTAAGGATGCAGCATTACGTTGGTTCATGGGCTTACCTGGGAACAGTATCACCACTTGGGCCCAGATGCAGTAAGCTTTCAATACCAAATACCAGGACTACTGTAGGTCCAAGGAAACCAAGGGAGAAATCTTTCGGATGACCATGGGGAATGATGAGTCTTTAGAAGATTACGAGGAAAGGTTCCAACTTAGCTATAAACGGGCCAGGTGCACACTTGACCCTGAATCTCTTAAGTTGGTCCTGCTCTGAGGAGTCCCGGAAGACCTCTTAGATACCCTTCACATGCTAGATGGAGGAGATATTTACCAACTGCCTTATGAGGACATAAAGACTGTGTTTAGAAACCACTCTAGGGCAGCCCAGAAAAGAGGTAGAGGAAACCCCCTCTCAGCTGGTATTCCTTTCTCCAAACATGAGTTTGCAAATCAATTAGAGGATCTCAAGAGTGAGGTGAGACAGACCATCGCCATGCAACTTGATACATTCCGAATCCAGCAGAAGAAAGAGGAAGCTGAGAGGGCTTTGGCTATCTTCTGCCCTAGGTGTACAAGGAAACACCCTAAGAATGAGTGCCCAATACATTCGGTTGAGGTATGTTTTGTCTGTGAGGAGGACCACCCCACAAACCAATGTCAAACCTTACCTGGGCTTAAAGCCATGTATCAAGGGACAAAAGCACCCACTGAACCTCTCTATTTCCTCAACCAAAGGAGGCCAAATGGACCTAGACCTTACCAACAAGGGATGCAAGGGACACCCCAAGCTTATTACAACCCCAACCAATCCGCTCCTATGCCTTCCTGGGGACCCCCTGTTCATCCTTCCTGGTCTATACCTCCTCCATGGTCTTACCCAGCTCAGTACCATACTCAGCCCACTACTCCTTCATTTCACTCACATGCCCAGCCACAGCCTCAGTGGAATGCACCTCAACCGGGGTGGAGGCCCCAATACAATACTCCTCCTGCCATTTTGCCTCCACCACCGGCTCAACCACAACCATTACCTCCTGCTCCTCCAAGGCAACCCCAAATGCCTGCTCAACCGAACCCGAACCCCAACAACAGACAGGCCCAGCAGGTATATACTGGGGAGACATCATGCCCTACCTATGCTGTGGAGATCCAGGAGATCAATCTGCGATCTGGAAAGACTCTTCCGGATCGCCAACCTCCTTCCCCAGAGGACGAGGAAGATAAACAGGAAGGTGAACCAAAGGCCATTCCACCCTTTCCTGAGAGACTAACGGCCACCACACAACCCAACCCATAGGAGGATGAGCTTCTGGGGGAACTCGAACAGTTGTGTGTAAGAATACCACTTCTCCAAGCCATCAAAGATGTACCGATATACAACAAACTGGTTAAGGAAAAGTGTTTCAGACACCCAGGCAGGCGAAAAAGAGATGCTTCAACCATCAATGTCATAGGACAACTATCTGATCTTATGTTGGGGCAGCCCATCTGCCCAAAGTATCTGGATCCTGGGAGTCCTGTAGTGGATGTCCACATCAATGGCACCATCATACCTCACACATTGATTGATCTGGGGGCTGCCATTAATGTGATGACCAGAGATACCATGCTCAAACTCAACCTTCAGGGTTCCCTGAGAAAGACCTCGACAGTCCTACAACTAGCAGATCGCTCCACTGTAACTCCCGAAGGGATTGTAGAGGATGTCTTGGTCTCTGTTGACTCTTGGGAGTACCCTGCAGACTTTTTGGTTCTGCAACCAAAGGCAAAGCTTACTGGGTACCCTCTCATTTTGGGAAGGCCTTGGTTAGCCACTGCAGATGCTTACATAAGCTGCCGTGCAGGAAACATGACCATCAAAAATGGTCCTATGTCCAAGCAGCTAGTCCTGTACCCTCCGGCCAAACCCTTATTAGAGCATGACTTACCACTTTGGTTGGAGGAAGGAGAAGAGGATGAGGTGTACTCAACACCTTTGTGCACCCTGGACACCACTAGGGGAGGCCTCCCAACCGAGGATGATTTGATTGAGACCTTGATCCAGACTCCACCTCCCAGTGCATTGTCCTTAGAGGAATTGGTGGAGGATGCCCAAGCCAGCACCTTAGTGGACCTTTGTGTGATCGACCCTGTCACTCCCAGAGTCAAAAATGTGGAGTTCGGTCCTGAGAGAACGTTAAAGATCAGCTCCTCCCTATCTCCTTCCCAGGAAAAGGAGCTGTGTAGTCTGTTGGCCAGTCATCTAGATGCTTTTGCTTGGAACTATAAGGAGATGAAAGGATTCCATCCTTCGGTCTGTACCCATCACATCTACATCAAAGAAAACTGTAAACCGGTTAGGCAACCCCAAAGGAGAATGAATCCAGCCCTTAAGGACATCGTCAAGGAGGAATTACAAAAACTGTTGGATGCCAGATTCATTTACCCCATCTCGGATAGCGAATGGGTGTCCCATTTGGTGTTGGTTCCCAAGAAAAATGGGAAGTGGAGAATCTGTGTGGACTACCGAGAACTGAACAAGGCCACTAAGAAATACCATTTTCCTCTACCTTTCATAGATCAAGTGTTGGATGGACTGGCAGGAAAGAAGTTTTTCTCTTTCCTGGATGGGTTTAGCGGGTATAACCAGATCCAAATCAGCCCGGAAGACCAAGATAAGACCACCTTCACTTGTACTTGGGGTACCTTTGCTTACCGAGTTCTTCCCTTTGGACTATGCAATGCTCCTGCCACCTTCCAGAGAGCCGTCTTGAGCATCTTTTCTGAGCTGGTCCATGATTCGGTGGAAATCTATATGGATGACTTCACTCCTTATGGGTCCAACTTCCAGGAAGCATTATCCAATCTGGGAAAAGTCCTAACCAAGTGCATTGAGATGAACCTGTCCCTTAGTCCTGAAAAGTGTGAATTCTTGATGACTGAAGGGACCGTGCTAGGCCATACCATTTCTTGCCAAGGGTTACAGGTGGATCCTAACAAAATTGCTCTCATCAAGAAGGTTCCACCTCCTCAGAAGTAAGAGATGTTCGAAGTTTCTTAGGATTAACGGGGTATTATAGGAGATTCATTAAAGACTTCAGCAAGCTAGCCTCGCCATTGTTTAGCCTCTTGGCAAAAGATGTTGAGTTTAAATGGATTGACGATTGTCAGAAGGCTCTGAATGAATTAAAGGACAAGTTGGTGTCTGCCCCAATCTTGAGAGGTCCAAACTGGGCCCTACCTTTCCACATCCACACTGATGCCTCGAACAAAGCCATAGGGGCAACCTTAGGACAAGTTGAACAAAAACTTCCATATGCCATCTACTTTGTCAGCAAAAACTTATCCAAGGCAGAACTGAATTACACTGTAACTGAGAAATAATTCTTGGCCGTGGTCCATGCACTGAACAAATTCCGACATTATATCACTGGATATCAAACATTTGTACATACTGATCATGCTGCAATTAGATATTTAATGAATAAACCAGATGTGAATGCTCGTATTATTAGATGGTTACTTTTGTTGCAGCAGTTTGATCTGACTATCGTTGACAAACCAGGTAAAGAAAATGTTGTTGCTGACTTTTTGTCTAGATTGGATTTACCTGCAGGAGAGGATGGAACAGTGGATGACCAGATGCCAGATGAACATCTGTTTGCTATCTCAATACTCTCTCCATGGTTTGCTGATATAGCAAACTACCTTGTCTCAACACAGTTTCCTCCGCACCTATCCTCAAGAGAGAAGAGCAGGATCATACGGAAGAGTGCCTCATTCACTTGGATCGGGGGCAACCTATTCAATCTTGGCCCTGATCAGATCTTAAGGCGTTGTGTAAGGGAGGAGGAAGTCTTTGATATCCTCCTAACCTGTCATGACGGGCCCTGTGGAGGACATTTTGCAGCCGAAAGGACTGCCTTCAAAATCCTGCAGGCAGGCTACTATTGGCCCATGCTTCATCAAGATGTCAGAAGATATATCAGCCAATGTGACCGATGCCAAAGGATGGGGAAACCGACTCCAAGGGATGAAATGCCTCTCCAACCTCAAGTGACTCTTGAGCCATTTGAGAAGTGGGGTATGGATTTTGTGGGTCCGATCAATCCTCCTTCGAGGCAAAGGTCTTACATCATTGTGTGCACAGACTACCTGACAAAGTGGGCAGAAACCAAGGCAATCAAAGCAGCGACAGAAGAAAAGGTGGCTGAGTTCTTAAGAGAAAACATCTTCTACAAATTTTGCTACCCAAGAGAGCTAGTCACTAATCAAGGAAGCCAGTTCACCTCCAACTTAATTGAAGACCTACTCGCCCATCACAAAATCAAGCATAGGACTTCCACCCCCTATCATCCTCAAGCAAATGGGCAAGTGGAAGTCACCAATATAGCATTGGAAGGGATCTTGACTAAGGTGGTGAGTAGAAGTAGGAAAGATTGGGCAGATCGCCTGGTTGAGGCCACATGGGCTTACAACACCACCTGGAAGACCACAACCAGCTTCACACCTTATGAGCTGGTCTATGGGAAGAAAGCTTTGCTGTCAATTGAGTTTGAATACAACACCTTGAGGATGGCAGCTCAGCTGGACCTGGATCTCAGCCATGCCCAACAAGAAAGGTTATTGCAGCTGAATGGATTGGACGAGCACCGAATGCAGGCCCTTCTCCACTCAGAAGTGGTTCAACTTCAGAGGAAGGTGTGGCATGACCAACACCTCAATGACAAGCAATTTCAGCTGGGATATTGGGCACTGTTGTACGATTCCAGGCATAAGGATTTCAAGGGGAAGCTGAGAACCAGATGGCTGGGACCATATGTAGTGGAAAAATGTAATGACAATGGATCTGTTCTTATTCAGACCATTGATGAGGAGGCCATCCCTATGCTTGTCAATGGGCATCGACTAAAGATCTACAGAAAACCTCTCTCAAGACAAGAATTCATCAAAACTGTGGAAAAATCAGTGCTGGTCATAGATCAGGGTTCTGCCTCTGTTTTGGGCATACCCTGAAGATCTTAAAAAAAAAAAAAATCAAAATAAAAATAAAGATCCTTGGGTGAAAACCTTTCTGAGGCTCCCAAGGCAGATGGTAGGGGTGAAAACCTCATTGAGGCGTCCCTACTTTCTTTCTGAAAATGTTTGAAGAAAGACCCTTGAGTGAAAACCTCTTTGAGGCGCTCATGGCAGATGGTAAGGGTGAAAACCTCATGGAGGTGCCCCTGCTGTCTTTCAAAAAAAAAAAAAAAAAAGAAGAAAAAAAAACAAACAAAAAACAGGGAAAGCAAGTTCATAATGTGGCAATGCATGTAGGTTGCAGGTATTCTATGCAGGAAAAGAGGCCCCTCAACTCAAAGACAAGGGTCCCTACTATACTACCAGGTGACCTCACCAGCACCCCCTCCGGAAACACTCATCTTCTCCAAGGTCTGGGCACGATTTGATCACAGTTTAGCCTTCTACAGGAAGCTACAGGACTTTCTACAGGAAGTTCTATATTTCTACAGGAAACTTCCTGTAGAAGTTTTGGACGACCCAGAACTACTTGTGTGGGGATATCTAATGCCCGAGGTCTGACACGGAGGCATGCAAGCTAATATTTTCTCCATCATGCACTGCTGTCACCTCCTTCTACCACCCCAGTTGCCATGCAATGGAAATACCTGCACAGTCAAAACAGAACATTGAATTATCAGAGGAAGCGCTTCTCAAATGAGAAAAGATGCAGGGACACCATGCACTACTTATCAAAGCCATCCGAAGGCCCTGCGATCGTGACTGTGATGCCACCGTCTCCACTGTCTCAGCATGCACCCGAGGAGGAAAAACTGCTACAGGACATCCTACAGGAATCCCGTAGTAGTTCATCCAGCTAGAGTGTACACCATCAAGGCGCCTGCAACACATAGAGCGGGCACATGCACCACCCGCAGCCGAGTCACAAGCTTCATCATCAGCAGCAGTCTGCAAGGAAGGACCCCCAGGCCTGTGCAAATAGCAGTAACAAGCAAATCCAATCACCCTCGTCCCGAAACCTGGAAACAACGTCGCGGCCGCACAGGTAAGTGCCTCGCCCTTTTTTTCGTCAAATTACATGAATAATACTCTAGAATGTTTGCAAGTGTGGAAATGAACGGGTTGAGCAGTCAGGTAGCCATTCAACTGGCCACCACAACCAGTCAAATGGTCTAGTTAGATTTGGAAAGTGGTGGTCGTGGCAAGCAAAACGGGTAATGGACACGTGAGAAGCATCCAGTCGGGGAGAAGCGGCGATTTAACAGAAATGGCGGCGGCAGATCTGCAGGGAATGATGCGGCAGTCAGGGAGATTTGCAGTGAAATGAGTAAGTGACGTCGTCCAATGGTCCGGCAGGGATAGCTCACCCCCGCGCCACGAGTTCGACTGGGATTCAAATCCACCCGCTAGATCGTCACTCCACTCATTTATCACCAGCCGTTTGCAGTCGAGTAGCATCCGAATTTCTCTGAAGCTCGTTACTCCAAGTCCTTGGCTCGTTCAGACGTCTGGTGGTGGCACAGAAGGAGCAGAACCAATGACGTGCTCTCCGGAACCTGTGCGCGACTTCTACAGGAAGCTGCGCTACAGGAAGCTCGCCGCTACGAAGGAAAATTGGTCTATTCACGTCAAAGGTGGCGAATTGAAAAAGGTAAGCCTGAACCTGTTCCTCCCATGCAATTGGTTTGAAGGGTGGCGAAGTCGACGTCCTCAAAAATGTAAAACTACAGTCTTCCTTTTGCATGAAAGTTGTCGTCGAAGTATATGCGGGGTTTTCTACAGGATGTGGTTTGTAATCGAGCCCCTGTCAAGGCTCATCTGTAGATAGCCCAGAATTCATGAATTGTGTGCGTGACAGAGGCGTAGTTCTACGCTCTGTCCCAAAGAAATCCGGAAGGCCATCTTTTGATACGCACCCGCCACCTCCGGCTAACATAGCAGGCTTTCACCATGCCGGGTGGATTCATCAGAAAAGAACCGACAGACTCAAAGAAACTACGGGAGAACCCAGAGGTGGTAGAATTGTTCACTCGGGCGCGATGGATGTCGTTCTGTGACAAACTTCAAGGCTATGATGATGAGGTGGCAGAGGAGTTCCTGCGAGCTTTGAAGCCAAAATCAAAAACGCTGGCCATTGTTAATTTCAGGGGTTTGAATCTCAAACTCACCCCACAATTCATCAGCAGAGTCACTGACCTCCCAATGGGGGTACCGTGGGACAAGGAGGAGAGGAAATTAGGCCAAAAGGCTAAAAATGAGTTCTTCCCACCAGAGGAGCAATTCTTAGAGGATAAGAACGGGGTTCACAGAGCTAGCTTACAGCCACTTTGGAGTGAGGTCAGCCTCCAAATTATGAAATACATCACGTGCGAAGGACGATTCAACATTGTATATGGGTACCATTTCTGGCTACTCACAGAATTGAGGCACCAAATGGACCTACCTTCAGAAAACAAGATAAGTATTCCTTATTTCCTCCTGCAGTCTATGACTGAATGTGCCACCAAGTTAAAAGAGGGCACGCCAGACCAGGTAGCCCATCATGGGCTCATTAAGCTCCTCGTGGAGGATGCCCTCCACACCTACACAGTCCCGCTCTCATGGGAAGCCTTCCGAAATCTGACTAAGGATGGCGATATCAAGATGTTGACTGAGGAGCTCACCACCTCCAGCAGCGAGGAGAAGGAGCCAGTACACACAGAGAAGAAAGGGAAAGGCCAAGAACCCGCAGCCAAGGCACCGAAGAAAGAACAAAAGGGGAGGTAAGAGAAACCCCAGGTTGCCGAAAAGGAGGGTGACAAATCCACATTGACACCCAGAGAGAAAAGGCTACAGAGTAGGATGGAAATAACTGAACCCGTCCACGTCAGTAAAGGCACCTCAGAAGCAGCCTCAACCAAGTCAAAAGGCAAAGCACCCTCAGTCAAACAGGCTAAAACGGTGCCACCTGTTTCTACACGAAAACCAAAATCGGCTTCTATAGGAAGCCAGAAATCAGCTGATACAGGGCCTTCTACAAGAAGCCCTGAGAAAGGAAAACCAAAGGAAAAGAGAGCCGAAATTCTTGCAAGGGAGGAAGCAGCCATGCTGGCCGCCCTTAGTACACCTCCTAAGCCGAAGGAAAAAAGAAAGAGGGAGATCCCTCTGTACTTCAAAGCCAGGAGAAGTGTGAGAATCAAAACAGGCAGGCCACAACCTCCATCCAGCAACCCAATTACTATAGAAGATACTCCTACCTCGCCAAGGGAGAGGTCCCCCTCAAAAATATCAGTCACTTATGAGCGGGGGAGCCCGAAGACAACTACTTGGAAGGAAAGAATGGACAGGTTGGCTTCAAAAGACCGGCTACAGGATGCTGAGGCCGCTCTACAGGAAACCTTGGCCCGGCTTAAGGAGACAGAGAGGATGGAGGGAGAGGCACCCTCATCACCACTTAGGGAAGACGAAGTAGAGCCACCAAGGGAAGAAGAGAAAGAGCATATTCTAGAACCGAGTCCCCAGCCAAGCTTGAGCTCGTACTATAACTTTTTGGAGGCTGGGAAAATTATCCCACAAAAATTCACAGTGCCGCTTTTCTTTGCATTGGAGGAAGAAAGGGTGAGAACCCACACGTGGATGAAAATAGCTAAATCAAAAGGTGTGGTAGATATAGGCCCCTTGGAGGAACAACTCAAGGAGGCAAGAAAGGAATTAGCTATGGCTAAACACGTGGCAAACTGCCAGCGGGTATTCCTAGAGGAAGAGAACGAGAAACTTAAACTGCAGCTACAGGAACTAAAGAAGGAAAAGGGCACATCCTCAAGGGACACTACAGCAGAACATCAAGGCAGAGAAGGGCTGCAAGTCGGTCTTGGGGAGCCAACCTCACATCTACAGGAAAGGGAACTGCAAGCACAAATCGAGATACAAGCTCTCAAACAGCAGTTGCAGCAAAAAGAGGGACAACTGGCTTGCATGGCTAGTTGGGCCATGGATGCTGTACAATGCAGACAACCGACCAAATCCTATGGCCTATACCTACGAGACCAGTGGCTGCAATATCAGATTAATGCATTGGCACAGAGGGGTATCTCCCAACTCCAAGACCCCCAACAGTTCACAGCGTTATGCAATAGCAGTTCATCAGAGGATAAGGCCAAACTCTCGGAGTTCTATCTCCATAATTTGGCCCTTCCTAACGTGACTACATGGGATCCCAACACAGTTGTAGGGGATATGCAGTTGATGGCATTTGCCTCATGGTTGAACCATGAAGAAAAGAGGGCAGCAGAAGTCAAAGAGGTCATGGACCGAGAACTACATGAGCCACTACTAATCAGAGCAGAGCCAGGGGATCCCACTGCGTTGATATCGGCCCACCAACACTTAGCCACCAACCCTCAAACTTTATTGAAATACATGGATCAGCAGGCATAGGCCATAGCACATTTCGAGGATATGGAGCGACTGTTAGGGGACAAATGTGTTCATGCTTGCACCCGCTGATGGAATAAATTGTCCCACAGCCTTAAAATCAGAGAATATCATACTCCAACTCGAATGAGGGAAGCTATAGCACGGGTGCCCCTCTACAAGAAGGCCATACAGAACCTCCAAGCCAACTGGATTGGCCTCAAGCTAAGCCCACCTCTGCTGTTAGGATTGATGGAAGGCAACACAGAAAAGGAAGAGCATAAGCAGTGGGAAGAGGTGGAAAGGAAGGTTGGGTTCCATGCCAGTGAGGAGGAGACCACTTTAGAAGCCTGGGATGTGAGGGTGGCGGTGAAGGCAATGAAGGACGAGAAGCTGGATTAGTTGCTCAGGGATGAGCAATCATTTTAGCTGGGGGGTGATGATGAGCCCCAAATTTGGTAACATTTTGGGCTCATTTGGCCTAACTACCTTTGCTCAATCCTTCATTTTTCATAACTTATGCATCATTTTTTAGTATGTTTATGTCATTTGTACGAATAAGGGCAGTCACTATTCCTAGGTGGCTAACACGTGCTCATTTCAGGTTTTTTGACACATGATTGGAACAAAACTGAGCAGATAAGGACCAGGAGACAGCCAAGATGGGGTTGAGGATTCGTAGGAGGGTTGTCCACAGCATTAAATGGCCTTCCTCTGGATCTTCACCCCCAACTCCGAGCTCTAGCAGCCACCACAACCGGATTAAAAGACAGCCAAACGGATTTTGAGGAAGCAGCAGTTCACTCGTAGTTTGGTCAGCCAAGCCCCACTGATTTAGGAGGCCAGCCTGGGGCCTCGTGATGTATAAATGATAGGGCTTTAGCCTTCGAAAAGGACTTTTGAAACATTGTTGCACATCCTGCACTACGAGCTGCTAGCTTAGTTTTGCTCTTTTGTAGCCATTATTGGCATGCTATTTGACTTATGATTATTATTTTTTAATGGAAAGCAGTCGGATTTGATCTCAGTTTTGAGCTTTTAAAGGAGCCATAGCTCTCGGGGTTGGGCCCAACCTGAGAGCCTAAGGCCTCCTTCTCCTGTATTGTTATCTTTTCTTTCAGCATTATGGTTTTTATTTACATGCATTTGAAACGCAGTTTGTTGAGTTAGATTTCTTGGTGTGGTTAAGTAGGTCATTGTTATAAGACAGAGTTGCTTCAGCTGTTTAGAATAGAGTGAAGAGATTGGAGTTGATAAAAGTTCTAGAAAAGGGTTGCCTGCACACTCATTTTCACCTCTGTCTAGGGGCTGGAATTGCAGACAGTGCTACCCACCAAAAACATTGGTTTACGAATACATGCAATCTGTGGTGCAATATTTTTGTTTGTAGAAGTTGTCCATGCGTTCAGACCTCTTGGAATGTTTCCTTGCTTCAGTACCATACATGATTTTCCTTAAGAATAACGTTGCTGTTCATTGGTTCCATTAAACAGTTAGGAATGTTTTGATTATATGCAGGACGTGGAAGATTCGATTCAGTTTGCACTGTGCAGTGCTACTCCCCTCACTCTCTCATCCTTCTAAGCCTTGCCCAGGCCAACTACTCATCTCCCAGCTAGACCCCTTGTCTCTCAGCTACTCTACTACCCACGTTATCCCCCGTTTTTGCCCTTTCATTCCCTCTACCCTCCTTTAGACAAACTAGCTTAGCGCACCCCCTCATCCTCTCATCTCTCTGTCACTAAGTCATTCCAAACCCCTCTACTACCTCCCTATCCACCCATGCAGCCTCTTCCACTCACCCATCACCCAAAAATCCGATTGTAGAACATCCTGTAGGAATTACTGAACATCCTGTAGAAGTTCTGAAACATCCTGTAGAACCCCTGCAGACTTCCTGTAGAAGCGCGGCCTCTTGGCAGCCAAACTTTGTGAAACTCTCTGGAAGGGTGTTAGGGACCCCTTAGACCCTCTATGAACTTTCCCAACCTTTTTCAAGCCTTCCTCCTCCTTGATCCACCTCTGCACAGTAAAAAGCTAGTTAAAAGCACATGCATGATAATTCTAATAATTGAAACAAAAATACAAAAGATGTTTTCTTCAGATAGAGATAGTCTAGACACATGCATTTCACCTTCATAGAAGTAATGGCATCTCTTTCAGTAGTTTGCATCCCCATCTCTGCATCAGTAAGACTAGTTGGTAGAATTAGGGTTGCTAGGGTTTGCGTTTCTTGTTGGCTTTCAGTTCCTCTCTGCAAATAGATTAGCTTCTTTTGAGATTAGCTTTCGTCCATCAGTTAAAAAGCTTCTTCTAAGAGCTCATAGAAGTTGTCTTGAGCCCCTAGCAGACTTGTGCCAGCTGACCAAGTGACAGCTGCGGCAAGAGCTAGTACTTGTGCTTACAACACCGTCGCTTCCAAGTTTGTTACGAACTACCGGGTTGATAAAACTAAAGAAGGAAGCTCCAGGAGTTGTAGCATTATTGATAAAATACTGGAGCCCACCATCCCCCACACGAAATTCCATCTCCAGCCTACTCCCTCACCGCTCTGTATGTCAACTACAATGTTTTCATGAGGCCATGAAAAAGGGTAAGCTGGGGGGTGTGTGGAGTACCAAGGAAGGTATGTTTCGATGGTCATTTTGGTATCTTTTCATCAGAACTCAAAAGCCTTTTGCATGAGAAATCTAGATAATGATAAGAATTTATAATGAAATACGAGAGATTAATGAAAAGCACTGATAGTTGTCATTCCTATGTGCAGGAGGGAGGAAATACGGGAGGCGGCCATTCCAACAGTAAAGACAAGGATGAGCTAACTGCTGTCCCTTTGACGGAAGACCGGAAACGAACCAGATCACAACGAATAAACCCAAGAAAGGATGCGGAGATACCAGCATGAAACAGAAAAGGGAAGAAGTAACGCAGTATTAATGATTCTGCGAATCCCTCAGGATCTGAGATCCTGAGGGATCGCTATTTTACCTATTTTCTGTACCTAGATATCTCTGCCATCTTCCCTATAAAAGGTGTAGCACTGTTGGCTTCAAAGAAGGATCTTTTGGGAGTGTAATTTCTTTTAAGGAAGATTAGGACTATGATCTTTATGTTCGGTTGAAGACTTGAGTTCCTGTAATTTTATTGCATGCTTTAATACAGACTTGTTCACTCTTTTATCTTTGAGCCTGGATCTATCTTAAGCGGTGTACCCCTGGAGGCTAAGGGCCCGGCCCTGGAGGACACTTGCTCTTGTATTATTACGCGTGGTTTCCGTGTGGTGTGTTCATAGACGTACTTTGGTAATCTATTGTGTTTTGAGAATATTCTATTACATGCTCTTTTGTGATTAAGTCATTTCGTGTTCTTGAACTTTATATCGATGCTATGTTATTTTACCAATTCTTCAAGCATTGATTAATCCCTACAGGACATTGTTACTTTATTACAGAATTCTTTACGATTGTGTTTTGCATTATAACAAGTCACCTGGAAAGATCTGTTCTACATGGGTATCGAATGTGACTATTCTTTATTATGAGATACAGTCGTATGTGTTTCAACAGAAGCAGATTAAGTATCGTGTGCTTCTAAGGTTATATAGTATTGTTCCATCATATGAGATTGAGGGATTGGTGCTTTGATTGGCATGGTTAAATAGAGTTGCAGCTTAAAGAACTCAGTTATTACTTATTTCGATTACTATTCTATTCTTGAACTGCTGTTCCATTTACCTGATGTTCCATTTATTTGTTGTTCCATTTATTTACTGTTCCATTTATTTGTTGTTCCATTTCAATTTGCTGTTCCATTTCCAGATTGCTAATTTGCTGTTTCTTGAGGACGAACTTAGGCTGTAGAGGACCCCAGCATCTGCTACTTGGTCCCCAGACCTCTGATCTGCTCTCGTCAGCTATGAAAGGGATGTGTTATTGCTACCAAGCCCTTGGATGATGTGCTGTTCCATTTCATTATCACTTCTTTTATCTGTTGTTTCATTTCTAATCATTAAGAACGATCCTAGGCTGTAGCGAGCCCAGCATCTGCTATTTGGCTCCCAGACCTCTGATCTATTCTCATCAGTTCTGAAAAGGATGGGTTATTGCTACTGAACCTTTGGCTGATGCAATACTTGGTGTGGTTTAGTCCTTTGAAGTAGTTAAGTTGTAGACTTGCATTAGTTTACTTTCGTAGTTGTAAATAGCTGTACTACAAGCATTACTCTGGAAAATGCTAGCCTCAGACTGAGACACCCTTTGAAATAACCAGACGATCCCGGATTGACATATTAATGTGAGGTAACTAGAGGTGAAAGAGACCCTTTTTATAGCTCTACACCTGCAGCTTCTCGATTGCACCCAGTTTTCCATGTTTCATGTTTAAAGAAGGTTATAGGTGACAACCTCCCAGTTCAAACAATATTTCCAGAACTTGACGAGGAAGGAAAAATTATATTGGAACCAGAAGAAGTCACAGAAACAAGAACTCGACAGCTATGAAGTCGATCAATTTCGGAGTATCTTATCAAGTGGAAGAACTTATCCACTGAAGATTCCGCATGGGAGGATGAGAATTTTATGCAGAAGTATCCAGAACTACTCAAGCATTGAGGACAACACTTTTTTGAAGGAGAGGGGCATGTTGGTTCCCTATAATACTAGTGATTACCCCATTACTATTGTAGTTATACCCCTTATTAATATTGTTGTGCCCTTATTGCCCCCATATTGTTATTACTGTGCCCCATAGAATCCCTCTATTTTTATTTTTGTGGATTTATATTATTATTGTTAGGTCGCCTGGGTTATATTGTGAATCCTTAGACTCCTATATATAGAAAGGAGGTTTTGTCATTTGAATCATCCGAGAATTGTTCATTTATGTAATGTAAAGGAGGTTGCCCCCTCGAAGAGGCTGAATTCTAAGGCATTGATCTATCTTTTCCATCTTTTCTTGAGCTTGTTTCATAACACTCTCTAACCTGGGTAAGGTGCTGAATAAATGCATTGAAATGAAATTATCCCTTATTCCTGAAAAATGTGAGTTCTTGATGACTGCAGGGACTATCCCAGGTCACTCAATATCCTAGGAAGGACTACAGGTAGACCCAAATAAGATAGCCATCATCAACAAGGTACTGATTCCACAAAAACACAGGGATGTCAGAAGCTTTTTAGGTTTAGCCAAATACTATAGGAGATTTATAAAAGATTTCAGCAAGTTAGCTTCTCCTTTATTTGGGTTATTGGCCAAAGACTCCAAATTTTTATGGTCAAAAAGCTGTCAAGAAGCCATGGACACCCTAAAGGACAAGTTGACTACTGCACCTATTCTCTGAGGCCCAAGTTGGTCTCTTCCATTTCATATCCATGCTGATGCCTCTCACAAAGCTATAGGAGCAACTCTAGGCCAGATAGATGACAAGCTACCTTATGTCATTTACTTCACTGGTAAGAATCTGTCGAAAGTCTAGTTGAACTACACAGTGACTGAAAAATAGCTTATATCTGTTATGAATTCATTGAATAAATTTAGGCATTACATTACTGATTACCAAACATTTGTACATACCGACCATGCTGCAATTAAATACTTGATGAATAAACCTGATGTAAATGCTCGAATTATTAGATGGTTACTTTTATTGCAACAATTTGATTTAACTATTAGTGATAAGCCTGGAAAGGAGAATGTTGTTGTAGATTTTTTTATCTAGATTGACTTTACCTTTGGGGGAGGAAGGAATGGTTGATGATCAGATACCAGATGAACATTTATTCTCCATTTTAGTTCTCTCTCCATGGCTTGTTGACATAGAAAACTACTTGGTGTTTGCACAATTTCCACCAAATTTGTCCTCCAAGGAAAAGAGAAGAATCGTAAGAAAGAGTGCCCCATTCACTTAGATGGGGGGAAATCTCTTCAAGCTAGGCCCGGATCAAATTCGAAGAATATGTGTTAGGGAGGAGGAAGTCTTCAACATCCTTCTGGCATGTCATGATGGGCCTTGTGGAGGTCACTTTGCAGCCAAAAGAACAGCATTCAAGGTAGTACAAGTTGGTTATTACTGGCCCACTCTTCACCAAGATGTGAGGAGGTAAACCAGCCAGTGTGATCAATGCCAACGGATGGGGAAAGCTACTCCAATGGATGAGATTCCTCTGCAACCTCAAGTGACTTTCGAGCCATTTGACAAGTGGAGCATGGATTTCGTCGGGCCCATTGACCCTCCATCCAAACATAAGCAGTACATCATTGTGTGCATCAACTACTTAACAAAATGGGCTAAAGCCAAAGCCATCAAAGTAGCAATAGAAGAAAAAGTGGCTGAATTATTAAGGGAGAATGTGTTTTATAAGTTTGGGTACCCTAGAGAATTGGTCACTAATCAAGGCAGTCAATTTACATCTCACATGATTGAAAATATGATAAGCCAGCACAAGATCAAGCCCAAAACATCTACCACGTACCACCCACAGGCTAATGGGCAAGTGGAAGTAGCCAATAGAGCATTGGAAGACATTCTAACCAACGTGATTAGTAGCAATAGAAAGGATTGGGTAGGCATATTAGTTGAGGCCATTTGGGCCTACAATACCACTTGGAAGACCACCACTGGCTTCACTCCTTATGAGTTGTTCTATGGGAAGAAAGTCTTGTTGTCCATTGAATTTGAATACCACACCTTAAGGATGGTAGCACAACTGGATCTAGATATCACCAGGGCACAACAAGAAATATTGCTCTAGCTGAATGGTTTAGATGAATTTAGGATGCAGTCCCTCCTACAGACAGAGGTGTCTCAAATTCAAAGGAAAATTTTGCATGACAAGAATATAAAAGACAAATAGTTTCAAGAAGGTGATTGGGCTTTGTTGTATGATTCTCGGTACAAGGATTTTAAAGGCAAGTTAAAGAATAGATGGTTAGGGCCTTATGTAATAGAAAAGTGTCATGATAATGGTGTTGTACAGATAAGAACCATTGATGCAGAGGCTATCCCTTTGCTTATCAATGGGTATAGATTAAAAATATACATGAAGCCCTTATCAAGGCAAGAATCCATCAATAGCATCATCAAGACAATGATGGTGGTAGAGCAAGTCTCAGCTTCCACCCCATCAAGTCCCTGAAGAAAAAGAAAAAGAAGAAAGAGAAAATAAATAAATAAATAAGTAAATAAATAGATAAATAAAGAGACTCGGGTGAAAACCTCGATGAGGCACCTGAGTCCCACTGTTGGGTTGAAAACCTCCTGAGGCATCCCAAGGGTGTTAAAAGAAAAGGGGGGGAAAAATAAAAATATCTCTGGGTGAAAACCTCTTTTGAGGCACCTAGGGCAAGAAACTAGGATGAAAACCTCCTTGGGGGCAGACTAGTTGTTTAAAAAAAAAAAAGAGAGAGGGAGAGAGAGAAAAAAGAGAAAAGATACAAAAGATGACAATTCTGTTTTGTAGGTCTGCAAGAGGAGGATAAGCACAACATGAGGAGGACAACAGGACCTAAAAAATCAATGTTTTAATTCACCCATCTCATATCCTCCATTATTCACCTAGTCTTCTATCTATAAACCACTCTAGCTCATTTCACACAAACTCTGTGTCTTCTACAGGATTCCCTGTCCTATAGAAATGACAATAGATCTTGAAAACCACAAGAAGAGCAGTCCAAGAGAAAAGTGATGACACAAGCCTGTTTATATATGAAAAAAAAAACCATTCACCTCACCACACCATAGCCAATACCTTTCATCACCATGTCGCCCCTACATCCATCAGAGAAATCAATTCAAAAAATTTAGACCATAAAATAAAAAAAAGGAATATAAGAAAAAAAATAGAAAAGAGAGAAAAGAAGGAAAGAGGAACCATACCCAAAGGCAACATCCCTCACCTACCATTCCATGCCACCCTTCTCCACTCATTTCAACAACCCTTCTACTTCAGAGCTAAGAACAATGTGAAAGTTTAAGGGAGAGGCAACTACAGGACATCTTATAGACATCCTATAGGAAATCCTATAGTAGCCCATCCCACAAAAGAAACCACAGAGACTGTAGCCATCTTCAGCACAGGGACTACAAGGATGAGTAAGCTCCTCCTGAGCTTAGTAGAAACAGGAAGATCACTAGCAACAAGGTTCAGCACCTGCACATCAAAAGGAACAAAGCATCAAAAGAGGAAAAACACAGTGAAAATATGCAGATTGAAAAGCACAGCAAAGAAGCACCACTCTCCAAAATTCATCATCAACGAAGAAAAAGACCCACATGTATTTCATATTACTCATGCTCTCTCATAAGTACGATATGATCAAAACTGTAGGAATAATGCGAGAGTTGATTTTATAAGTAAAGGTGGCCAGTTAACTTGGCCACCTTTAGCCAGTCAACGAGAAGAAAAGAGTTAGACCACTCCACATGTGGAAAAGGTCAAATCAAAGGAAAGAGGGAATGGATCAAAAAATGGTTAAGTTACAGAGCATAGGAGTGGGAGATGATTATGAGGTAAGGTGAACTGATGGACTGATAGTGGGACCAACGGTTCAAAAGGAGGTGCTCGTACTCAACCAGCCAGCACAACATCCCACACGATCATCCATAAATAGAAATAAAACATTGATTCCCATATGAAGAAAGAAAAGGAAAATTTGAGGATTCATCAAATGAAGAGGTTTCTCTTGACATTCCTGAAATACCACCTATAGGAAATAGGTAGCATCTACAACAAGTAGGAAACCTATAGGAAGCCTACATGATACAAAGAAATCAACCTACAGAGCTATCAGTGGGCACTAGGGGAAGTCAAATAAAGGGTTATCCTCACTAGAATGTAGAAAAATGAGGTAGAAGCCATACCTTCCATATTTTTCATTAAAAAAAAGAAGGAAATCCTTAATTCGGTTAGGAATTTGTAGTGCATCTCAGGATAGAAAATTATATTGCATGTCACTAAAAGTTAAATTCCAAAACTTCCTCACCTGCCATAAGTCTTGAACCATATCCACACTAGCCTCTAGAATTACCAGGGAAAGATGATAGGAGGTTTCAATAAGATAGAACCTACCAACACAACAAGGATCCACCACCATCCTCCCGTGGTAGAAATTTTTACAAGGCATCAATGGATGGGGTTCTTTGAGAGGATGAGAGGATATGATGATGATGTGGCCAGAGAATTTTCCCTCTCTCATACCCCTCACTAGGACTAGCGGCACTATTGTGGTGAAGGGTTTATTAGTAGCAATTACCCGTGAGGTTATAAGCAGAATCACTACACTCCCCCTAGGGTTACCATGGAGAAAAGAAGACAAGGGTAGCAACACCTTTGCAAAGAAAAGATTCTTTTGGAAGGAGAAGAGCCAATAGAGGACAAAAAATGGGGTTAGAAGGGAGAGCATTCCATACCCTTGGAATGAAGTCAGTTACCACCACATCAAGTATATTTCATGTGAAGAGAGATACAATGTAGTTTATGGATACCAGTTCAAACTCCTCCAAGAAATGAGATTTGGAGAGAACAAAACTCCTCTTAACAAATCAAGTATACCCTATTTTCTTCTACAATCCATGATAGACATGAGCACCAAGGTGCAAGAGGGAAAAAATCAGCAACTAGCCCATCATGGGTTGATCAAACTCATCCTTGAAGATGCTCTACAAAACTTAAGATTCCCTATTGCATGGACAACATTTGCATACATGTAGGCAGAAGGAGCAATTCAAGCTATTGAGTATGATAGAAGCCCTACTGCTAGTGAGGGAGAAGAAGAAACAGAGGAGGAAAAAGAAGAATAAATAGAGGAGGAAAATGAAGAGGAGACAGAGGAGGAAACAAAAGAAGAAACATATGAGAAGAGTGAAGAAATATAGGAATAAAAATAAGAGGAAGGAGGAGACAAAAAAGAGGATGAAAAAGAAAATGGAAAAGAGGAAAAAGGACAGAAGGATGAATAAAAGTCTGCAGCTCAAGGCAGAGAAGAAGAAGAATCACCAAGAGTGTCTCCAGAACCTACAGACAAAGAGGCGACAACTGCTCTAATTGCCCTATGTACACTTGTCAAATCAAAGGGAAAGAGGCAGAGACAAACCCAATTGTACTTTAGGATAAGAAAGAGCACTAGGATTTGACAAGGGAGATGTCAAACCCCTACCAAAACTCCAATTGTCATTGAGGATTCACCAAAACAATAATAGAAGGTAGTCCCTCTAAATAAAAATGAAGGAGAAGGAGCATAAAAACAAGCTTCTCCCAAGTCTCCAATCACCAATGTTAGGAGGTCTATCACAAGGTCAACCTCATCAAAGGGAAAAGGTCTCCTACAGGAGACACAGTTAGACCTACAGGAAGTAGAGAACATCCTATAGGAAACTCTGTCAAACCTACAGGAAACATAGAAAAGAGACCAGGAAGGAATTACTCAATAAGAAATAAAGGAAGAGGGCCAAGAACTGAAAGAACCTAGCCCACAACCAAACCTCAGCTCCTACTATAGGTTTATTGAAGGAGATAGGGTGACACCATAGAATTTTTCCATTCCCATATTCTTTGAACTTGAAAAATAGATGGAAAGGACACGCAGGTGGATGCAAATTGCTAAATCAAAAGGGGTAGAGGATGTAGGCCACATGGAGGAGAAATTACAGGAGATGGGCAGAGAACTGAGCAGCATAAGAGAGAGAGAAGAAATGATGAAATCCTAGTTAGAGGATGAGAACACATGGCTAAGGAAGTAGCGACAAGAAAGGGAAAGCCAATTGGCAGCTATGGCCAGTTTTTCTATGGAGGCAATCCAGTGCAGGATGCCACCAAAGTCTTATGTCTTATACCTCAAGGAACAATGGCTACAATTCCAGATAAAGACCCTAGCACAAAGAGGAACTATTCCCTTCCAAGACTATAGACAATTCATTGATCTCTGTGATCAAAGCACCTTTGAAGATAGAGCAAAGATATCTGATTTTTACCTATACAATTTGGCCTTGATAGATTTAAATGTGTGGGACCCATTTCCAATGCTAGGGGACTTGTAATTGATGGCCTTAACATCTTGGATGAATAATGAGGAGGAAAGAGTTACAGAGATGAAAAAGGTATTGGAAAAAGAAGAGGCAGAACCCCTTATGATCAGAGAAGAACAATATAACCCAATGGCTGGCATTAGCACCGACAACCTCATTGCAAATGATCCCAAGCTTGCACCAAGGTAACTTATTGTACAAGAACAGGTAGTCACACACTTTGAAGACATGCTAATATTGCTAGGAGATGACAGCCAGCAAGCCTACCAAAGAAGATGGAACACCTTTGCCTTACAGCCTAAAAATTAGAGAATATCATTCTCCTAATAGAATGAGAGAGGCACTAAATAGAACCCCAATGTATAAGAAGGCACTACAAAGACTCAAAGTCAATTGGATTGTCTTGAGGCTCAGTCCACCATTTCTTTTGGGAATTTTGGAAGGAAGAAAAGAAGAAGAAGAAAGAATGAAGTGGAAAGAGATAGAGAAGAATCAAGGGTTTTATTCATAGGAGGAAGAGAGTACAACAGAAGCATGGGATGTCAGGGAAGCCACCAAAGCAATGAAGGACATGGACATAGATTGAGTTTCTCAGAGGATAAGCAACACTTTCAGTAGGGGGTGATGATGAGGCTCATAATTGGATAAAATATATGGACTTTAATACACCTCCAAGCTTACTAAAATCAATGCTTCTCATAATTCTTTACATGTTTTAATTGTATTTTTCCTATTGAGATGAGTAAAAGTAAGATGTTATGTCTAGTGGTCTAATGTGCATTGATTGCAGTTTTTTGGGAGCAAATTATGGCTAATTAAGGTGTAGGAACTCGAATGAGATAAGAAGGAGAGATTATAGGAGATGGATCTCCCTCATTAAATCCCCACTCACTCGAATATCCCTTAATCAAATCACACCAGCATAGAGTTGCAGGCAGCCGACTGATGAGGATCATTGCCAGCCAAGCCAGTGATAATTAAGAACCAGTTAATCTTAAGATTGGGAGCCAAGCCTCCCTATATTTAAAGAAGTTGTTGGAAACTTCAGTTATATAAATAAAGAGGCCTAGAGCCTCATTACGATTCAGATTTTTTATGCAAAATAGCTAAGCAGTTTTCGAGTTGAAGGATTGTGACCAAACATTGTTTTGTATTTTTTGATATGTTACTAAAAATGAGAATTCCCTTGATCCAACACTGAGTTGACTCAGAGGGCTAAAGATCTTGGGTTAAGTCCCAACCCTAGAAGCAGAGGTTCCTCTTACTATACTTGTATGCTTAGGTTACTTCATAGATTACTTTTTAAATTGATTTTGGCATTGTTACATTGCAAGTATTGGTGAATTTGATTAGTTTGCTTCCATTTGTGCCTAGCTTTAATAGTATAATTAGAAAGACAAGGATGTATCCAAAAAAGGTTGATAACAGGTGGATCTTATCGCATTCCTCCCTTCAGGGACCATGGTTTGAGGAATAACTACCATTCAGCCCCAAAAAGACAAAATTATGGTTTCTTATGAAATTTAGGGTTTTTCTGCTAATTAGGCAACATCTTTCAGTTTTAGAAGATAGATTGTAGATGTCATTTCTGATATATTGATTTTTGTATTAGATTTCATGTTTCTTGCATAATAGGTTTCAAGCATTTCCATGCATGAACTTGGCAAATAAATGATGCAAATTATGTTTCCTTATATTGTTGTAAACCCTTCTTGTTTTGAAATGATTTATGGATAAATGCCAACAATGATGTGTGTGTTGCAGGAATTTCAATATTCTAGAAAGACCTCATATCATTAGCCTCAACCAAACCATACCCACCCATGATCGCCAAAGGCCACTAATTTCTCAATCTAAGTTATCATTTCACAAGGAGAACTTGCCATGCTTGTTGAGCAAATCCAACCATCATAGAGCTTTAGTTTGAGTTTTGAGTGAGTTCCAACCAATTCCTTTCCTTATTCCTTCCATCACTCACCTTCCCTAAGCTCCATACCACTATCCAAATCACTCCTTATGCTTTCGACCTGTTCTTGTAGGACAACAGGGGATCTTGTAGGTGAACTAGGAAATCCTATAGACATCCTATAGGAAAACCTGTAGTGGCTTGTTTTGAGCCCGATTTGTGAAAAATGCATCACGAAAGCTAGCATAAGACCCCTGCTTACCTCCCAAGCCATTTGACCCATCACACTTGTTGGGTAGCAGATCCCCCCATAACATGTTTTTGGGGCTTAAAGCCCAAGTTTTGGTCAATGTAATGTAAAGACTTTGCGAAGTATGGGTGCGGAACGCAAAAGTCTAGGATCAGTCATAGGGTTGTCCACCCTAAGAATTGTAAAATAATGTAAAGTTGAGTTAGCCTACCCATGGTCCACGGACCATGGGATTGTATAAATAGAGCGAGGCTCTAAGTGTAAAGATAGCTTAGCTTAGTGGAGAAAAAGAAAGAGATAGATGCGAAGGCATGGTTAGAAGATAGAAGTGGATCTGAAGTGTATTGGGTCATAGCAGTAGGTAGAGGCTTTGCAGCTGAGTGCACAGGGGCCTAGTAGAGTCCGTAGCTAAGTGTGCAGACCCCTGCAGCTAAGTGCGCAAGGCAGAGTCGGGTCTAAGAACTTGAGTATTAATAAAGATAAGATTGATTCAGAATATCGTGTGTTTGTTTGTAGATCTGTATTTCTATGTTCTGGATATCTTTATGCATCTATATTGTTTTCAAGTACGCGTGCTTATCTGAAAGTTGAATAAGTAATAAGAATATTGGGCCCACACAAACTAAGTTAGGCACTAATATAATAGCATAGTAAAGATTGGATCGAGATTAGCCGACAGCCAGGGAAGGTGTAATCTCGACCAACTGATAGTGTGGACTCCAGAATTAGTGCGTAGATTAGAGGCATCAAAAGACAAGATCACGTGAGTTGTGGACCATTAGCTCGACCGGATAATGGGGGATTTATCACTGAGTTTGTGGTGGACACAACCATGAGCTACAGCGAGGCAAAACGACGTTTTCTGAAGGGATCACGAGGTAAGTATATTAAATCTTTGAATACCTAGATTAAGATGCTATTATGTGAAAAAAGGGTTATGCAAATACATTAATGTTTGGGATGACGTGGAGCGAAAAGATCTACAAAGGTAGAGGGGAATTAGCAAATAGGCCATTAATTTCACCTTCGCGAGAGAGCGAGGAAGAGCTCACTCGGGCCTCTCTGAGAAGTGCAGTTAGCTTGATAAGGCAGTGCATTCCACAGTTACCACCTCCGCCCATGCCACCACCCGCTTCACCTCCCTCACCTCCATCTCCACCCACTCCACCTCCACCAACCCCACAGTTCAGCATGGCAAGTGCGATCAAGCTACCCATATTTAGAGGAGTAGGGAATGAGGATCTGGACCAGTTCTGGTTTGTGGTAAGAGCAGTGCGGGAAGCACAAGGGGTCATGGATGACAACATTAAGAAGGATACGTTGTTGAGCATGCTACAGGATTGCGCATTGACATGGTATATCAAGCACTCTAATGACCACCCAAACGCAGGGATAGCAAAGATCCAGAATGTGTTGAATAGAGAATTTAGTCGACCAAAATCAGAAACACAGTCAATCATTGGGTTTAAAGAGATCGCGATGCTTCTAGGCGAGACCCCCTGGGATCTGGATTAGCGGCTGAAGAGTACAATCCACGAGGCTAATATGACACTCACGAATGCACAACATCATGCATGGTTTGTTGCATCCCTGACACCGCACTTGAGGATGGCGCTATCAAAACAGAAACTTTCCACCTAGGCTGAAGTGTTGGAAATGGCGATGAGGTTGCATGAGACCCCGATACAAGATCCTAGGTTGGGAGCCCAAAAAATCCACGTGCAACTACAGAATCTCTGCCTGGAAATGCAGAGCTTGAAGCAGGATAGGGCACTGCGGCCAAAAGCACATGAGGAAGCATGGTGCGTAAAATGCAAAGGCTAGGGCCATGACAAGGACGACTGTCTAGCATTCGCAAACTACTTGGCAGGAGGGGGGCCAATGTCGTTGAGACCAGAGGCACAGGCAGGGCCAAGTGTGACACCCACGTTATGATGTGTGATTTGTCAGATAGGAGGAAAACACATAACGGATAATTGTCATTTGTTGCAAAAGTATACACAGACTCCCTAGCAGTTGTTTTGTAATTTTTGCAGGTCAGTAGGCCACGACGAGTGTACTTGTCGCAGTTATGAGTTAATGATGGATCAGACCCCAACCTATAGGATGCAGATAGAAATGCGAGCCCTCGACATAGCTGCGGGAATGGCGCATGCTGGATTTCAGGGGCGAGGTCGAGGACAAGGAGGAATGGGACCAGGAAGGGGCCGCAAATAGTTCATTTGTTACAATTGTGGAGGACTAGGGCACTATTCCTATGATTGCACCAACCTGACGAGGATATCTTATTCGTACTGTGCTCAGTTTGATCGTGAAATAGTATATTGTCCTATGTTGATCACACAGATGCACAAAAAAGGGGTATTCCAGCCCCCTCCGACTCAGAATATACAAATGATGAGGTTTGAACCACACGAAGAAGACTCAAATGTAAACAAGGTGCTCAAAAGCGGTGCGACCATGGGAGAGGATAAGGGGAAGCAGCCAGAGGAAGATACATGGGTTCGCAATTCTACTATAGAGGAACCCGATTTTGACTTAGAGCGTGTGAAGGAGACGTTCATGGAAGCTAAGAAGAGCTTCGCAGAGGCCTCCATTTCAGGTAGTAAGGATCAACTAGAGGCAGGAATGGATCCTTCAATGCTTACTACCTTACTGGAGACATGCATGAAACTGTTGCACGACAATAAGGCAGTTAAGGGACTACAGGAGTTTATCATCAGGTGCGCAGGGTCAGGGGAACCCCGTGTAGTCTGGAAACTGGGAAAGCATGCGTTGCGCACTGGGAGGGAAATGAGATTGATGGCATAGATTGGTGAGTACAAAATGGATTAGGTCATCCTAGATCTGGGATCGGACACGAATGTGTTACCGAAGCAAACATAGGAATGCATGGGCAAGCCCGCATTGTAGTGGTCCCCTATTCAATTACAAATGGTGAACCAATAGAAGATTTTGCCCATGGGGAGGTTGCAAGGGGTAACAGTTGATATCGAAGGCACGAGCACACATACAGACTTTGAAGTAATAGAGATTGTCGGTGACAACAATCCCTATCCCGTGTTGTTAGGAATAGACTGGGCCATTGATACGAATGGAGTCATCAACCTAAAGAAGTGGAAGATGGTATTCGAGAAAATGTCCCTACACGTAGTAGTCCCACTAGACCTAGTTGAAGGAGCGTGCTACACTGAACATGTGTGTGATGATGGAAGCAACAATGAGCTAGATTGTGTTTACCAGATAACTACGCGAGATCAGGATTGGGTCCAACTGTAGATGGAAGGATCTCATGGGAGCATGCAAGTTCCTGCACCTCAGATTTAGATGAAGAAGTCAAGCACTGGCACAAGCAGTTGAACGAAGTGACAACGCTGAATCGCAACATGATGATTAGATCACTGCATTGCGTAACAACACAGGCCCGAGACCTACCAACATATGATGGACTGACAACAATGGATGAATTCTTGAGCAAGTTTGAAATCGCAATACCGAAACAACAGTAGTTCGATGCGTTGAAGAGGGCGCTACGTGCAACGCTTGTGCGCTAGTGGGTAACACATCAAGGGAATTTCGAGAACTGGCACAGATGTAGAAGAATAATGTGCCTACAATTTGGGAAACCGCAACTACGGATAGAAGATAAATATGATGGACGAGATGACCCGCGCGCGCACCTTGTGAAATGGACCAAGGCCTATGGGGAAGAACCATAGCCTGAATGGGTACATTTCTTCTACCATACCCTGGATGTCATACCCATGAATTGGTATACTGAGACGGAACTCCGACATGGTACGGGCGAATGGGATGTCTTGGGTGAGGGATTTTTGTTAACATTCACATTTGAAGACCGATGATTGGATACTGTCGACGACGCGCTGCAAGTAGTAAAAGCCACCATCTTCAAAATACCACAGGAACCACTGGAAGTACTTCAACCAGCATGGGAAACCCAGTTAAGCAGTGCCCTAGAATGTTATAATGTGCAAGTACAGGAGGATGATGAAGGCCCCCGAAATATTAATATTCCAGAAACTAAAGGCTGTCGTGCGGTTCGAGGCCCATCAATTGAGGTACTGCGCCACTAAGAACAAAGCAGGTAAACATTGGCACAGACATGGAGCCGAAGTACGTGATGCTTGGGGACTATTGGGACAATGCTACGGTAGATAAGGTCACCGAGTTACTCTGCGAATATCAAGATTTGCTCCCGACCAAAATCACTGACCTAAAGGGGATCATTGGTGACTTAGGGATGATGAAGATCACCCTGAAACCAGACGTGAAGCTAGTTAAGCAACGACCTTACCGTTTGAATCCAAAGTATAAATAAAAGGTCCATGACGAATTAGATAGAATGCTCGTAGCCAGAATTATTGAACGAGTGGAAGAATCTGACTAGGTGAGTCCTATGGTAGTACAGGAGAAAAAAATAGAAGGGAAAAATTAGAATATGTGTGGACCTCAGGAAGCCTAATGACACCTGTGTTCATGATCCATTCCCAATAGCATTCACAGATGAAGTATTAGAGAATGTTGGTGGTCAGGAGGTTTACTCATTCACGGATGGCTTCTCAAGGTACCATCAGATCAAGATTGCGCCAGAAGATAGGAGTAAGACAACCTTCGCAACCGAATGGGGCTACTTTTAATACACTGTTATGCCCTTTGGACTACCAGTGATATTTTCACACATAGTGGTGGCTGCGTTCAAGAAATACATCCACAAGTTCTTGGAGGTTTATCTAGACGATTGGACTGTATTTGGGTTAGTTAAACTCCATATAGCGAGCTTACGTTTGATGCTGGGTACTTGCCGATGACACCAAATTGTGCTGAATCTTAAAAAGTGCACCTTCCTCATTCCCTTTGGAAACCTGCTCGGCCATGTGGTCTACAAACAAGGCCTGATGATGGACCCTACGAAGATTGTTGTTATCCTCAATCTGGAAGCGTTGCGAAGTGTCAAACAACTACGTGCTGCTTTGGGGCACACTGGTTACTATAGAAAGTTTATCAAGAGCTATGCACAAATAACAGCATCGATGGAAAAACTATTGAAAAAGGACACTACATATTGATGGAATGATGATTGTATGAAAATTTTGGATGTTCTCAAGGAGAAAATGGCACCCGATCCCATCCCGGTCTTCCCAAAATGGGACATAGAATATCATGTACATGTTTATGCATCGTGTATTGCGCTGGGAGCTATACCTATGCAGGAAGGCAGGGAAGGCGTGGATCACCTGATCTTGTTTTCAAGTCGACGAATGTCCAAAGCCGAAAAGAACTACTCTACTACTGAGCGCGAAGGGTTGGCAATGGTGTACACGCTCCAGAAATACCGACACTATTTACTTGGTGGGCACTTCAAGATGTATACCGATCATTCCGCGTTGAAATACCTGGTGAACAAGCCTGTGTTGGGGGGGCGCATATGTAGATGGCTGTTACTATTTCAAGAATATGACTTTGAGGTCATTGTAAAGTCGGGATGCCTAAATGCAGGACTAGATCGCTTATCACAAATTGAGACAGGCGAGGAGACAACAAATTTGGAGGAGGGACTACTGGATGCACAACTCTTTGCAGTACGCGTCGCGGATGGCCACTTCGAAGATATAATTCATTTTTTAACCATAGGGACTACGCCGAAGGAATATTCAGTCCAACAGAAGAAGGAATTGGTGGTGCACACGGCGAACTTTTCTGTCATCGCGGGGCACCTCTACAAAATGGGAAACGATGAGATATTGCGAAGATATGTACCTGAATTTGAATGAGGACAGATCCTCGTGGAAGCACATGGGGGGGCTACAGGAGGACACTATGCAGGATGCATAACTGAATAGAAGATTCTTCGTGCTGGGCTATGGTGGCCAACCCTGCATCAAGATTCGAAAGCGCATTGTGGGACCTGCGACATATGTCAAAGGACTGAAAAACCATCACGAAGGGATGAGATGCCACTCAATCCAAAGATGATGCTGCAGCCATTCAAAAAATGGGAAATCGACTTTGTGGGACTGATCAAACCTCAGGGAAAGATGGGTGCACGCTACATCATCACCATGACAGAGTACCTAACTTGATGGGTGGAAGCACAGCTAGTTAAGGACTGCACAGCCACTACAGTTACGAAATTTTTGTTCGACAGTGTGCTGACATAGTTTGGTTGCCCAAAAGTCTTAATGAGTGACTGCAGAATGCACTTCTTGAATGAAACCATCAGCGCACTCACCGAGGAGTTCCAGGTGTATCATTAGCAAAGTACATCGTACCATCCGCAAGCTAATGGGATAGTAGAAGCATTCAACAAAATTTCTGGAGACTGTGCTAACCAAAGTATGTAATACACAGCAAAACAACTGGGACCTGCGCATACCTGCCGTATTATGGGCATACAAAACCATGTGCAAAAAATTGACGGGTCATACACCTTTCAGGTTAGTCTATGGCATGGAAGTTGTCATGCTAATGTAATATATAATCCCCAGTTTGCGAATCATAGCACTTACAGGAATGTCGGACCTCGAAGACTTGGAAGAGAGGCTTGTGCCCTTAGAAGAACTCGAGGAAGAACGATTTTTTGCGGGCTTCCATCAGTAGGTAGAAAAACAACGGGAGAAAGCCTGGCATGACCGCCATATCAGGTTGCACACCTTCAAGGTAAACGATTTAGTGCTGCTATATGATAAGAAGTTCAAAAAATTTCCCATAAAATTTAGAATGCACTGGTTGGGACCATATGTGGTAAAAGAGGTCACAGATAGAGGCACAATCTAGCTAGTCAAACTTAATGGAGAACCCTTCCCAGGAAAGGTACATGGCAGTTGCCTGAAGCCCTACACAAGTGGGTTGGCTATCTGACTGACTGACCAATGCACAGTCTTCGCGACCCGAGAAGCCAGAAAAGGGTGCAGGACTATAAACACAAGTACTAGAAGCTGGCACCCAGGAAGAGAATCAAGTCAGAAGAAAATGATTCAGAAGCAAAAATGCAGTAGATCCAGCCAATGGTAGAACAGGGCATTGTGGACCTTCGTGCCGCACAGGCACAAGTGGAGGGACTTCGCGTAAAGATTGTCACACCAGCAGAGTGACTCGGGACAAGTCACAATGATTGTGTTGGGAGCCTATTGGGAAACAAATCCCCCCATAACATATTTTTGGGGCTTAAAGCCCGAGTTTTGGTCAATGTAATGTAAAGACTCCACAAAGTACGGGCACGGAGCACAAAATTCTAGGATGAGTCATAGGGTTGTCCGCCATAAGAATTGTAAAATAATGTAAAGTTGAGTCAGCCTACCCATGGACCACAGACCATGGGATTGTATAAATAGAGCGAGGCTCTAAGTGTAAAGATAGCTTAGCTCAGTGGAGAAAAAGAAAGAGATAGATGCGAAGGCATGGTTAGAAGATAGAAGTCGATCTGAAGTGTATTGGGTCATAGTAGTAGGTAGAGGCTCTGCAGCTGAGTCCGTAGACCCCTACAGTTGAGTGCGCAGGGCGGAGTCGGGTCTGTAACAGAACTTGAGTATTAATAAAGATAAGATTGATTCAGAATATTGTGCATCTATTTGTAGATCTATATTTCTATGTTCTGGTTATCTTTATGCATCTATATTTTTTTCAAGTACGCACTCTTGTCTGAAAGTTGAATAAGTAATAAGAATATTGGGCCCACACAAACTAAGTTAAGCAATAATATAATAGAACAGTAAAGATTGGATCGGAATAATACTATATTTACAAAGGTGTGCACGGGTTGTGAAGGATAGAAAGCTGCGCGGAGTAGCGCAGCGCATAGGTTAGGGTCGCGAACCTCCAGAACCTTCATCAAGACATCCCTAGGGTACAGAAATCTAGTTCCAGCACCCTCCCATACTACTTCAGGTGAGATCTCAGTCCGCGCTCTGTGGACTGTTTCCGAAAGGGCCAGTAGTACCGGGATTTGCTTAGCTAAACTCACTACTAAACCTTTGTCAGGCCCCACGTAGCCAACAACACTCATCTCCCTCCACACCTATCCCACCTACCATGCAACCAAGAAGGATTAGCATTCATGTTTTCACAAAAGGACAAAAAGAAAAAGGATTCTATGCTTATTCATGTGCACAACAGTTAAGTTCTTGTTTAGATTAGATTTCATGCTTAGGTTAGTTAGGGTTTCACATGTGTTAAATTAGAAGAATGAGAAGTGGAGGATCTGTGTGGATTAAAGAGAACTGAACAAAGCCACCAAGAAAGACCATTTCCCTCTACCTTTCATTGATAAAGTTTTAGATGGTCTTGCAGGGAAGAAGTTTTTCTCTTTCCTGGATAGATTCAGTGGTTACAATCATATCTAGATCATCCCTGAGGATCAAGAAAAAACTACATTCACATGTCCTTGGGGTACCTTTTCTTATAGCATCCTTCCTTTTAGTTCATGTAATTCCCCTACCACTTTTCAGGGGGCATTTTTGAGCATCTTTGCTGAGATGGTCCATGACTTTGTAGATATCTACATGGATGATTTCACTCCCTATGGGTGTGACTTCTTGGAGGCTCTCTCTAACCTGGGAAAAGTCTTGAAGAAGTGCATTGAAATGAACCTCTCGCTTAGTCCTGAGAAGTGTGAATTATTAATGAATTCGGGGATTTTCCTTGGCCATCGATATATCAGAAGGGAACACAAGTGGACCTAAACAAAATTTCCATCATAAAAAGGGTCCCCACTCCTCAAAAGCAAAGGGATGTTAGGAGTTTATTGGGCTTAGTTGGATACTATAGGAGTTTTATCAAGGACTTTAGAAAAGTGGCATTATTTGGATTACTAACCGAGGACTCAAAATTTTGCTGGAAAGATAGCTGCCAAGTGCCCCTTAAGATTTTGAAAGAGAAATTAACCATTTCGTCCATACTTAGGGGCCCAAATTAGGCTCTGTCGTTCCATTTCCATGTTGATGCATTCGAAAAATATGTGGGGGAAGCCTTGGGACAAATAGATGGTAAGTTACCTTATTCCATTTACTTCATTAGTAAAAATATGTCTGAGGCTGAATTGAGCTACACTGTAACTAAGAAATAACTCTCAGCTCTTGTACACTCCTTGAACAAATTCAGACACTACATCATTGGTTACCAAATTTTTGTGTATATTGACCATGAAACTATCAGATACTTGATGAATAAGCTTGATATGAATGCCAGAATAATTATATGGTTGCTATTGTTACAGAAATTTGATTTAACTATCATTGACAAGCCAAGGAAAGAAAATGTAGTTGTAGATTTTCTTTCTAGACTTGCTTTTCCTGCAGGTGATGAAGGGATGGTTAATGATAAGCTTCTAGATGAGCACTTATTTTCTATCTCAGTGTTGTCTCCATGGTTTTCTTACATAGCCAACTACCTAGTTTCTATAATATTTCCTCCAAATCTGTCTTCTAGGGAGCATAATTGTAAGGAAGAGCACCCCTCTCACTTGGATTGGGGGAAATATCTTCAAGCTAGGATGAGATAAGATCTTAAGAAGATATGTCAGGGAAGATGAAGTCTTTGAAATCCTCTCATCCTGTCATGATGGGCCCTGCGGAGGTAATTTTTCTGCCAAGAGAACAACTTTCAAAGCTCTACAAGCTAGCTATTATTGGATCACTCTCCACAAAGATGCAGGAAGATATACCAGCAGATGTGATCAGTGCCAGAGTATGGGGAAACCCATACCCAAGGATGAAATGCACCTACAACCCCAGGTGGCCTTGGAGCCATTTGACAAGTGGGGCATGGATTTCATTAGGCCAATTGATCCACGATCAGGGTAGAAAAGTAGATCATTGTGTGCACTGATTATTTAAACATGTGGGTTGAGACAAAGGATGTTAAGGTAGCAACAGAGGAGAAAGTGGCCCAATTCTTAAGGGAAAATGTCTTCTACAAATTTGGGTACCCCAAAGAGATAGTCGCCGATCATGGAGCTCAATTCACATCACATCTAATCAAGAATATTTTAAGGCAACATCATATCAAACACAAAAAATCTATTGCCTATCGCCACAAGAAAATGGACAAGTAGAGGTTACAAATAGGGCATTGGAGAGCATCCTCACCAAGGCTGTGAGCAATAGTAGGAGGGATTGGGAAGACAAATTAGTGAAGGCCACTTGGGCCTATAACACAACTTGGAAAACGACTATTGGTTTCACTGCATATGATCTGGTTTATGGAAAGAAAGCTTTTCTCTCTATTGTGTTTGAGTATAATACTTTAAGAATGGAAACCCAATTGGACTTAGATGTCACCAAAGCACAATAGGAGAGGTTTCTCCAATTGAATGGCTTGGATGAGTTCAGAATGCAGGCCCTCCTACAAACTGAAGTTATACAATTACAAAGGAAGGTATGACATGATAAGCATATCAAGGACAATGTTTTTCATGAAGGGGATTAGGCATTATTATATGACTCTAGGTTCAAGGATCTCAAAGGAAAATTGATGACAAGATGGTTAGGTCCATATCTGATAGATAAATGTCATGACAATGGAGCTGTTCAACTCAGGACCATTGATGAGGGAGGGATTCCCTTGCTTGTCAATGGCTACGGGTTGAAGGTATACAAAAAACCTATGTCTAAGGAAGAATTCATCAACACCATCAACGGAGAGGTCAATGTGATTGGAAGTGTCATAAATTTCAGTCCACAAAATTTCTAGATACTTTTTTGAAAGAAAATAAAATTCCTAGATTGAAACCTTTATGAGGCATCTGAGGCCAACTCGTGGGTGGAAAACCTCTTTGAGAGAAACCAGGAGTAAAGAAAAATAAGAAAAATTAAATATCCTTGGGTGAAAACATCCCTTGAGGCACCTAGGGTAGGCATACTAGTTGAAAACCTTTCACGAGGTAGCCTATGTGTCTAGTATATATATATATATATATATATATATATATATATATATATATATATATATATATATATATATATATATATGTGTGTGTGTGTGTGTGTATGTATGTATGTATGTATGTATGTATGTATGTATATGAGAGAGAGAGAGAGAGAGAAGAAAAAAAAGGAAAAATCCAAGGACAAGGATATGCAACGTTTCTGTTAATTCGTTTTGTCATTTTGCAGGATTGAAGACAGTGGCGGACTCCATAGCTACAAGGAAAAAATACTCAATATTCTCTCCACTCCTCCCTCCATCCACTTCATATCCACCATCAAAACCCATGTGGTCACCACTCCCCATTATCCCATTAGCTCAAAATTCAACTTTCACCCCTTCTCTGGATTGCTACATGAAGGACCTACAACTACTATAAGAATGTCCTGTAGTGATACAGGAGGGAGATTAGAATGAAAGGACCACCAAGAATTACCTTTCCAAGGATGAATAAGGTTCCCCCACCATGTTCCACCATCCATCCCTGTTCACAGAAAAAAACCCACCAAATTCCCTTCACTTTGTCTAATTACCCCTATTAAAAATTTCTTGAGAAACACACAGAGCACATCCTCTCCATTTTCACAAATCTACACCAATCCCTTAGAGTCCTCACATTATCCTCTAGACCCTTTACATCCTCTCTCATCACTCCCATGCAGTTTGAAGACCCTAGAAGAGAAGAAAATTATTGCTACAAGAAGAGAACCTCCTCCTGTTGCAGCCTATGCAAACCTCATAGAAAGCCATAATATTATTTTTCTCATCAGTGGGGGGGTGATACCAACTCATGGGGCATTCTTCAGTAGTCATACCACTCCTAGTAGGACTCTCTACTGGAAGTAGAAGCTTGGACATCAACAAGGTACCTGCACACATAACAACAACAACAGTCAAATACTATGATTAGCAAAGAAGATATACATAGGAAAAAAAAACATAGAAAGTCAACTCCCTTGATAACAATGAAAAGGTCCAGCTCCAGCATGCACATCCCTTCATCATTCGAGCACAAGGTAGGCACAAGTATCAAAAGCTCTCATCTCCTCCCTGTGTGTAAATAATGAAAGAAGTGTAAATGTAGAGAGGAGGTATTTTAATAAGTTGGAGGTGGCAAATTAACTTGGCCACCCTTGAATAGTAAACAAAAAATGATTGTAGGAACTCATGCAACGTGGAAGTGCCACATAAGTCAAGTTAGGATTACATAGAGTGGGTGTTGATTACTAGGAATGAGGGAATAATTACTCCAAGTGAGGGCAATGGTCCAAAAGAGGAAACCTCGTGTGTCTTCCAGGTCATCACAATGCTGCAATCCTAAGCCAAAAATGGCATATTATGTACTGGGGCTCAAATTATTTTTCATTTACACTCATTTAAAAAATATTTAAGGTGAGGATGAGCTCGGGGTAACATCGAGGAGTTCCAAACCTTGTTTTGCCATTTCTACAAGATGAAGCTACAAGTAGCCTGCAAATTCTATAGGAAGGTCGAGACTGCTACGGGAAGACTAAAAGGGTGAAGGAACACTACCAAGGGTCAAATTGGTCTCAAATTTATTATATTTATCCCAAGACATGTGGTAAAAAGTATGTGCAACCTCTCCTCCATCCATCCATAATTGTATGCTAGTGCACTTTAAATTCTATAGGAAATATCAGTCAAAATGTGAAATGAAAGATCTTTTCTGGCTATAACTTAGAGGAAATATCGGAAATTAACATCAAACATAGAGGACAAAGGAAGAACCAAAGGCAGAGGTAGAAAAATAGAAATATGAAGATGAATAAAGGGATAAATAGGAAAAAAAATTCCTAAGAAAACTACTAAACCTAGAGAAGCAGAGGTGTCCCCAAAGAAAGTAGTTTGTCTCCAGGACCCAATGAAAAAGAGGTAGTTGCAAACTTAGCTACCTTTAGCACCCCAATCAAACCCAAAAATAAGAGGCAAAGGCAATCTCCCCTCTACTTTAAGATGAGGAAGAGCACCAGTATGAAGCAAGGAAGGCCTCAAACTCCCACAAAGGCCCCTATCTCAATCGAATAGCCCCCAATTAAGAAAGAGGAGGTGGGGCCCATTGAAAGAGAAATTGAAGAGGTCACCTCTCCAAAATCCATATCGAAGACTCTTATAGCATATGTAAGGAGGCTCACCACTAGATAAACCTCCTTTAAACAACCCAAGACACCTACCACCCTTCAACAAAAAGGAAAATGGAAGCTACAGGAAGAACAAAGCATGCTACAAAAAAACAGAGTTTGCTACAGGAAAAAATAGAGTGTGTTATAGGAAGAATAGAGTGTGTTATAGAAAGAAGAGAGGGTGCTACAGGAGGAGAAAAATGAGCAATAGGGGGGGCATAAAGTAACACAACAACTATAGGAGGGGAAAGCTTACCCAAAAACATTTGAGGACTTCCTAGACCTCTAGGAGCCTATTCTACAACCTATTTTGAGATCCTATTATAAATTCAATGAAGGAGGGACAATTATTCCCCAAAAAATTGCAATCCCACTTTTCTTTGAACTGGAAGTAGAAAGAGGAAGAACCCACAGATGGATGAAAATTACTAAGTCTAAAAAGGTGGAAGATGTGGGCCTCATGGAAGAAAAGGTCATTGAAATGGGCAAAGAATTAAGTGAGCTAAGGGAGAATGAGTCCACAATGGAAGAACAACTACAAGAACTAAATAGATGGTTGAGGGAGAAGATGAAAGAGAAGGAAACCCAACTGGCCACAATGGAAAGCCTCTCCATGGATGCATTACAGTGCATATAGCCATACAATTATTATGCACTTTTTCTCAAAGAGTAGTGGATGCAATTCCAAATCAAGACCCTAACACAACATGGATTTATGACATTTCAATATTACAAACAATTCATTGAATTATGTGACCAAAGTATCATAGAAGATAAAGAAAAATTGGCTGAGTTTTACATGCATAACCTCACCTTGACTGATATGAACATTTGGGATCCCAATTCAAAGTTGGGGGATATGAAACTGATGGCCCTAGCATCTTGGATGACTCATGAGGAGGCCAAAGCTAAGGAGGTAAAGAAAGTAATGGTAGAGGAAGAGTATATTAGGGTAGAGTAGATAAGCCCAATGGCTCTGATTAGCAATCATAGTATCATATCCAATGATGCTAACCTAGCACCCAAATACCTTTCCACCTAGGAGCAAGCCATCTCACATTTTGAAGACACACTCAAAATCTTAGGGATATAAAGATAGTAAGCCTGTTAGATAAGATGGAATGCCTTACCCCATAGTCTCTAGAGCAGGGAGTATCACTCTCCTAAAAGGTTGAGGAATGCATTGGAAAGGACATCCATGTACAAAAGACTCACGCAAAGATCAAAATTCAATTGGATTGGACTCAATCTCAATCCACCCTTGTTGATAGGCCTACATAAAGGAAGAAATGAAGAAGAGGAGAGGAAGCAGTGGACATAAATAGAAAAGAATGTAGGCTTCTATCCCCAAGAAGGCACACCATCTAAGGAACCTTGGGATGTCAGAGAGGCCACCAGGGCCATGAAACACATGGACATAGATGACTGAGTTGATCATAGGATGAGAAACAATTTCAGTAGGGGGTGATGATGAGGCTCATTAACAGGTATATCATAAGGGTCATAATACCATCCTCCAACTTTAAAAATATCTCTTTCTCACATTTATTTACAAATTTTGTTATATTATGATTAGTGAGAAGGGTGAACTATGTTTTTCTATGTCATGTTGCCTAATATGGTTTAAATGTAGGAAATGGAGCAATTTTGAGATAATTTCAATGCAAGAGCTCGGAGTAGACATCATGGAGAGATTCTAGGAGGTTGTCCATCTCCTTAACTCCCTGATGGGCCTCTAAATTAGACATAAATTAAGGCCCATGCCTCTAAATTAAACATAAATTAAGGCCCGTGATCATCCTTCAGCACATTAAAACTCTCTGTTTGCATTAGATAATTTATTTTTAACTTTAATATATTCATTAGGAAGGTTTATGAATAATTGTATATTTGTGCCTAATATTATCTATTTTTGTGGAATATTATGAGAATATTGGGCAGATTATGAATATTTGGAGGAGGAGATAATTTAGGGACTTGCTCCATACTATAGGAGGATAAATATTAAATAATAAATAAACAATATTTTATGGAATTATGGCACATATTGTGGAACTCCAATGATTGAGAAAATCTAAGAATGTGTTCCCTGCCATTTAATGCAGATTCCTAGTATTGGGAACCAGATCCACTAATCAAGGGATTTTGGTGGGAAAAGATTCCTCCATTCATGGGGAATGATTCCTAATAATTTTGTATAAGTACCAAGTCGAACTATCCTCTAGAGATATATTTTCATTAGTGTTCTTGTGGAGAGAACTCATATTTTTGCAACTCCACTGTATTTTCTTGTAGGGATGTAATTGTATTGATGAAAATAATTACGATTGGTGTCATGTTCAACTTCTAAATATTTTTCTCCTCCATAGGTCTCTCTTTTCCTTGGGCTTGGCCATCCCAGGAGCCTCAAATCCCTTTTCTATCATTTTCTTTCCCTCTTTTCACTTCTTATTCACATGCATCTCTTGTTTTTATTTCTTTCTATTTCCGCATTTAGTATTAATGATTTCTTGTTGTAGGATTGGGTTAAATGGTTGATGTAACTTCTTTTGCAGGACCACAATAATTATTTCATCCTTGGAAAATATTTGGAAGGTCATAGTAATCATTGAGCTACTTGGATTAGTCTTCTTATTCCTAAATCTAGATTTATGGAACTCCTTTTTAGCAAAGAACAATAAATTTCTATTATTTTTTAGAGCAATCTAACGAGCTTCAATTGAGTTGGTTCCACTTGAGGTAGATAAAAAAAAAATCTATTTGATAAAAAAAATTACCACATTTCATTTTCACTAGATTATTTTATGCATTTTATAGATTTACTAGCTCACTAGTTCTCGAATTTCTAGATTTTTGACTAGTAATATTTTTCTATGTTTTAGCATGGGTTAACAGAGGTCTTTTTGAGTGATTCCACTTGGAATGGATGCCTAATAAATCATAGTAAATATAAAAACATGTCCCATTCAATTTGGATTTGATTTTCTTGGTCATTCGATGAATTATAATTTCGTATAGTAAATCTGTAACATCCTGTAGTAAAACAAGGGATCCTGTAGGAGAACTAGTACATCATGTAGGAAATCCTGTAGCAGCCGGTTTTGAGCTCAAATTGAGAAAAATCATCATTGAAGCTGGGATTAGGCCTCTACTTGACCTCCATGCCATCAATCATTGTACCCCTCTTCCTCCACACTTGTCTCCCCTGCCAAAGATCAAGGAAAGATTAGCATTTGCATTTATAAAGCAAAAAGATTAAAAATGAGTTCTTTTATATTTACACATGCACACAACAATTAGTACTCTCTAGATCATATTTCATGCTTTGATTAGTTAAAACATCACATGTGACAAATAGGGTTAAAATAGGGTTCTTTTGAAAGCAAAGTGTGTTAATAAGTAGATAGAGGATTTCATGTTACTTTACAATGTTAGGATATTCCGACACATAGGATATAGTTAAGTTCAACTTGGTCTAGTATAGAGTTAGGTTAGAGTTAGGTAAAGTGTGTTTCTTTACCGTTGTACATTTTGTAACTTACAATCCGACGGTCACGATATGTAGTGATCCGACGGTTCACTCTCACCTCGGTATTACCGACACTTGATCCGTGGCTTGACACCCGATTGGTCCATGAGTTCTATTTGAAGCGCATGGAGGGTCATTGTTCGGGTAATCCGTGCATGAGAGAAGCTTATGTAAATTTTCATTCTTTGATTAATAAATTGCCTGTAGTACCCACGTTGGGACAGGCCGTGGACTGTTTCCCTTCTTGCACTTTGAGGGTTTTAACCACGTCAAAAATACTGGTGTATTGATCTGTGATCTGGTTGTGAGCGGTGTCCTTTTGGTATTCTTTCTGAGGAACTTACCCTGTAAATTCCTACATGGTATCGGAGCTATTTGAGGGCCGCGTCCGTTGGTGATCCAAATCTGAAGCCGGTAGAACTGCATGCGGCTGTCGTTTCCTAGATCTGTTGTTTCTGACTGCTTTCGGGCCGAGAGGACTGCTCTGTTGCGTTCGGAGCATTTGTTCCAGTGAGGAACCCCTTTCGTTTCACGCGAAAAGGTTTCCGGTAGCCCTAGCTGCGTCATTTTTCAGATCGGGAGGTATACAGTGTTTTTTTGCAGTTTACTGTTATTTTCTCTCTGCTTATTTCGGTCTCAGTTTATTTAGCCTTTTTTTTAACCGGATCTATACCTTTCATTTCTGCGTATGCTCTTTGCCCTGCGACTCTGTGCGATCTGGGAAAATCAGAAACAGAAATGAAGGATTTTTCTCATGCGTATGCTCTTTTCCCTGCACCTTAGTGTGATCTCGGAAAATCAGAAACATTGAGAAAAATATTTAGTTTTTCGGCTAAAGCTAACTTTGAGATTTTTTTTTTTAATTTCTAGTTTTTTGGCTAAAGCTAACTTCGAGCCGCAAGGTTCGTTTTTCTTTGCATATTCGTGTTGGGTTTTGTGTTTTGTGTTTTGTAGGGAAAAAGAGCTTTCTCAAGGCAAGCACGCAAACCAAGGCCCCCCCCCTCTCTCTCTCTCTCTCTCTCTCTCTCTCAAATTTTTTGTATAGATCAATTGGTTCAAAGCTATTTTAAGAGAGTAGAGGTCTTGGGTTCAAGTCTCCATTTTGTGGGGGCGGATTTTTTCATTCCCGCACATTCGCGCACTTTGCCGGCAACGTCAACAATTTTTTTTTTCAAAAAGCCATAACTTCTTCATCCGGAAGCCTTTTTCAGAGCCGTTTTTTTTAAAACCGCCTATTTTTTCGAGATCTATCCATTGGAACACTTACTTTCAGCATCTTCAGCTTTAGTTTTTTTTAAAAATGGAAATTCCATGCCAAGTCATTCTTGACAGCACTAACTACTTCCAATGGGTAGCCTACATGGAAGATTTACTTAGAAGTAAAGGTCTCTACAGAATAGCCACAGACCAAGAGAAGAAACCAAAAGATGAAGACAAGGCTGCAAAATGAGAAAATAGACAAGATCAAGCACGTGGTTTGATAGGGATGTCTATTTCTCCTGATCTTAGATTCCACATTGCAGAACTTGAGACTCCTCATGAAGCATTAGAAAAACTCGCTAAAGTTTTTGGGATTAAAAATGAAATTAGAGCCCATCAACTTGAAAATGAGCTGCTTACTCTGGATCCTAATAATTTTTCTTGCATTGAAGATTTCTTGTCCAAATTCAAGACCCTTAGATATCTCTTGGAAGGTGTTAAAGTTAAGAAAGAAGATGGTAACCTTATTTATTCCATCCTTACTAAGTTGGGACCAGCCTACTCTGTATTTGTTTCCACTTTCCATTCTACAAGGGAAGCTTTCATTTGTCAAGGACAAGAATACAAGGCCCCTTCCTTTGACTCCTTTTGTGATTCCTTAATAAGAGAACAAGAAAAACTCTTACACCTTGGTCTTCTTAATCTTGGAAACTCTTCCACGAAAGCGTTAGCCGCCCAGCAGCAACCAAATTCAAAGAATCCTAAGAAGTCATATCCTCAAAAGAATGTTCCTAAACCATCTCAGCCTCAAAATGAAAGATCATTTCAGCAAAATGATAAGACCAATAAAAACAAATGGAAGAAGACTGATAGACATTGTAACTTTTGTAATCGAGATGGCCACTTAGAATCTAAATGCTTTAAGAAGATGGAAGCCTTGGAAGCCGCAATGAAGAAACATAACATCCATGTGGAGCCTACTTCAACTTCAACTTCCGGAATGGCACTTTCTGCATGTCATTATCAATCATCTCAGTCTGGTTATGCATTAAATGTATCTTCTTCTTCTTCTCATTCTCATGAGTGGCTCATTGATTCTGGAGCCTCTTGTCACATGGCCAAAAACCAAGCCATGTTTTCTTCTTTAAATGATTGTAACACCAAAAATATATATGTTGGTGATGATAGATCTCTTAATGTTGTAGGGACTGGAACGGTTCATCTAGACAATGGTCAGTTTAATGATGTATTATGTGTTCCAACCTTATCCTGCAACCTTCTATCTGTCTATCAGATAACTCATTCAGGTGAAGGTAAAATTGTTGAATTTTCACCTCATGATGTTGTAATCAAGGATCTAAAAGATCCTAAACAGATTCTAGCTACTGGTCTTGCTGATGATTCCAAAAGGTTGTATAAGTTTCACAACTTTGGGTCATCAAATCTTCCCTCAGTATTTATTGCTCATAATGATGAAGTGAGCAAACTTTGGCATGAGCGATTTGGTCACTTAAACTATCGCTCCCTTCAGCATCTATGTAAAGAAAATATGGTGACAGGTCTTCCTATGGTATCTTGCAGAGATGGTGTTTGTTCCGGATGTGTACTCGGAAAACATCATCGGGACAGTTTTGACAAACGTGCCTCTTGGCACGCCTCAGCCCCTTTAGAGCTTGTGCACAGTGATTTATGTGGTCCTCTTCCTGTTGCTTCATTCTCTGGCTGCAAGTACTTCTTAACTTTCATTGATGATTTCTCCAGACGCACTTGGGTATACTTCTTAAAACTCAAGAGCGAAGTATTTAACACCTTTTTGGCCTTCAAAGCCTTTGTTGAAAAATAATCTGGACATCAAATTCTTAAGCTAAGAACTGATAATGGTGGAGAATATGTTAAAAACACATTCATCAACTTTTGCACCGAAAATGGAATTCAAATGCAACATACTGTTCCATACACTCCACAACAAAATGGTGTAGCTGAAAGGAAAAATCGCACCTTAAAGGAAATGGCTAATTGTATGCTGCAATCTAAAGGACTCAGTCTTAGTTTTTGGGCCGAAGTAATTAATTGTGCAAATTATATAATCAATCGCACTCCTACTAAGGTTCTAGAGAATATCACTCCAGAAGAAGCTTGGAGTTCCATTAAACCAGATGTAAGTCACTTTCGTGTGTTTGGAAGTGAAGCATGGGCCCATATTCCAGATGAAAAGCATAAAGCTTTAGAACCTAAGAGTGAGAAATGTACTTTTGTTGGATATTCTGAAGATGTAAAAGGTTATAGACTTATTCCATTTAAGTCCAAAAATGTTATCATTAGAAGAGATGTAAATTTTGATGAAAATAAATCGGCCTGCGAGCCTAGTCCGGCGGATGTGCCACCTCTTCCTATCTCTTCTACTTTTGAAAACATTTCTTCTTCAGATGATGAAAGTGAGGATGATAATCCTCCCCCACCTTCTCAGGATCCTCAACTTCCAAGATGGGTCCGTACTACTCGGGATGCAGCAGGTGATCTTTCCGGTGATCCTACAGATCAGCGACGTACACGTTCTCAGTTTGAAAGAGCCTCTTCTTTACTGGCTCAAGCTCCAGTAAATCATGATCCTGACACTTTTGCAGAAGCTTCAGGCCATCCACATTGGGAAGCAGCTATGAATGAAGAATATCATTCATTGATGACAAATGATACATGGGATCTTGTTCCTCTACCAAAGGGACGCAAACTTGTTAGATGTAAATGGGTTTACAGAACCAAGTATGGACCAGATGGGAAAGTTGATAAACATAAAGCTCGTCTCGTTGCTAAGGGCTTTTCACAGGTTGAAGGCATTGACTACACTGAACCTTCTCCCCTGTTGCCAAAATGAACTCTATCCGCCTTGTTCTTTCCCTTGCTGCCTCTTTAAAATGGGAAGTTCATCAGATGGATGTTAAATCTGCCTTCTTGCATGGTGACTTGCAGGAAGAAATCTATATGGAACAACCCATTGGCTTCATACAAACAGACTCCAGCCTTGTTTTTCGACTTAAGAAATCCCTTTATGGCCTCAAGCAAGCTCCTCGGGCTTGGTATGCCAAAATGGATAGCTTTCTTTTAGAATCTGGCTTTTCTAGGTGTCATTCTGACAACACTGTCTACACCAAGAAAGTGGGCAACTCTCTTATCATCCTTGTTCTTTATGTTGATGATCTTATTCTTACTGGTAGTGATCCCAACCTTATAAACCATGTGAAGTCCAGGCTTAAAAAGAAATTTGAAATGACAGACTTAGGACACTTACACTATTTTCTCGGTCTTCAAGTCTTGCAATCCCAGGAGGGTATTTTCCTTTCCCAGTCCAAGTATGCTTGTGATATTCTTCGTCATTTTCACATGGAAGACTGTAAGCCAGCCCCTTCTCCCTTTCAGTCAGGAGTCAAACTTTCAGTCTCTTGTACTTCTCCTGAAGTTGATGCTACCTTATACCGTCAACTTGTCGGAAAACTCTTGTATTTAACCCATACTCGTCCTGATCTTTCCTTTGTTGTTGGCCTTGTTGCTCGTTTTATGCAAAACCCCCGTGAAAGTCATTGGAAAGCAGCTAAAAGAATACTTCGTTATGTTCGAGGTACATTACAGTTTGGGATTCATTACAGTGCCAAAGCAGCTCCTCTGTTAGTTGGTTTCACTGATTCTGATTGGGCTGGTGACCATGATGATCGGAAGTCTACTGCCGGTTATGTCTTCACTCTTGGTTCAGGACCTATTACATGGGCTTGTAAGAAACAGGCTGCCATTTCTCTTTCGTCAGCAGAAGCAGAGTATCGTGGTGCCGTGGAAGCTAGTAAGGAAGCCTTGTGGCTTCGTCAGATCCTATCAGAGTTTGGCTTTGAGCAGCAGCATCCAACCACACTTTGGTGTGATAATCAAAGTGCCATTCAGCTATGCAAAGATCCAGTCCAGCATCAGCGCAGCAAACACATTGAACTACACATGCACTTCATCAGAAAGCTCATTCATGACCATGTTCTTGAAGTGCAATATTGTCCAACAGATGATCAAGTTGCAGACATCTTCACAAAGGCTCTCACAGAGGCGAAGTTCACTAAACTTCGATATATGCTTGGAGTTCAGGAAGTTGTCACTAAGGGGGGATAGGCTCTAGTGCCTCCTTCCTTCTCCTATTATGTCATATTTGTAAATCCTTCAATCCTATCCCAAGTTGTTCTTAAGGGGGGATGTTAGGATATTCCGACACATAGGATATAGTTAAGTTCAACTTGGTCTAGTATAGAGTTAGGTTAGAGTTAGGTAAAGTGTGTTTCTTTACCGTTGTACATTTTGTAACTTACAATCCGACGGTCACGATATGTAGTGATCCGACGGTTCACTCTCACCTCGGTATTACCGACACTTGATCCGTGGCTTGACACCCGATTGGTCCATGAGTTCTATTTAAAGCGCATGGAGGGTCATTGTTCGGGTAATCCGTGCATGAGAGAAGCTTATGTAAATTTTCATTCTTTGATTAATAAATTGCCTGTAGTACCCACGTTGGGACAGGCCGTGGACTGTTTCCCTCCTTGCACTTTGAGGGTTTTAACCACGTCAAAAATACTGGTGTATTGATCTGTGATCTGGTTGTGAGCGGTGTCCTTTTGGTATTCTTTCTGAGGAACTTACCCTGTAAATTCCTACATACAAGCATTTTTAAATTAAGTCTTTCATTCCTGCAAATAGGAAGCATTTCTTTTCTCTCATGACAACAAAGGAAGGACACATTATATGTTGCACATATATTGCCAATACCTCTTAAGTTTGTACGAACCCCGGGTTGATAATTAAAAGTTGGTATCCTTGGGAGTTGCAACATTCTTGCTGCAATATCGAGGCTCATCACTCCCTCAATCAACCAATATCACCACTTTATCTCTCATCAAATCGAGGTCATTGGTAGTGAAGTAGGATGAGGTTATTGGGAGCCAAGCAAGTGTAGTTCAAGGAGATCTATATCCACCTTTCTTGAGTTTTGGGAGACAAACATCTCTATTTTCTAGGGAGTTGTTAGTATATACCTTTTTGTATAAATAAGCATTCCAAAGAGCTCATTAGGATTCGAAATTTGTTTTCAGCTAAGAAGCTATTGAGCTCAAACACTTGTTACTGCTATTTTTGACTTGTTATGTGATGTATTTGACATTGATGCAATGATAATGAGAAGTTTCTTATTGATCCATCACTGAGTTAGTTTCATACGGCTGACGATATTGGGTTTGGGCCCAACCCCAATAGCTTAGGTCCCTCTTGTGTATTGGTATTCCTTTTTAGATTAGAATGTTTATTATTTTGTTGCATTTTATTAGAATATAATTCCTCAAAAATCCTATGATTTCTACCTCTATCTCATCTCTCTCATGGGAGCATGAATAGAGGAATCTAATATCACAACCCAAAAATATTATGTTTATGATTTCTTGGTAAAAGGTCTATATTATTCATTTTGTTTTGCATATGTTTGTTGTAGCTTAGAGGTTGATTCATTGCATAGATCACATGTTTTTGCATAAGTTAGATAGTTTTTAAATTCAACTCCTCTTTTCCATAATTGGTTATGATATTTTGTGAATGATAATAGAGAATGTGCATGCTATGTTGCAGGATTGTTGGATCTGTAGGCAAGGGGCCTTTTCACCATCTCCATCCAGGACTTCTCTACCCTCTTTTTGATGAATCTCAAATGTTGTTCCTGAGTTCTGTCTCCTATGTCACCATGAGAAGCCCTCTTAGTCCAAAACAGACCTTCCTGAAGTGTTGAGCTTGGATAGGGGTGTTTGCCACCTTTCATCCATATACCACAACCTCCATCCACCTTGCCATCCCTTGATCTCATTTTTATTACCTTCCAAACCCTCTCGGAAGCCTTCCCATAGCATTACAAGCCTTCCTGTAGCAATACAGGGATCCTGTAGCAGCTTCTTGTAGCATGCCTATAGTAGCCTATTTTTCCCATGATTTGAGCTATGATGCAAGTTTGACTTAGTTTAGGAGTAGGTTGACACCTCAGCTTGGACTCCATGATCATAGACAACACCCAGGCCATTCGAACCATCCTTTTTCCTTCACTGCAAGACATAATAACATTATCTTCTTTATCATAGATTTAGAATAAGTAGAACATTACTTTATATGCAAGTGTGAATTAGATATATGATGCATGAAATATTGCGTTATGATTTCGTAGGATAATTTCTTGTTTACAAGTGAATTTGATAGCTAGATGGTTGATTGCAAATCGTGTAGCTTCCTTTGTGTAGGTATTATAGCTCTTGTGTTCTTTCATGAATTGATTCAGTAGAATTTATAGGTTGGTAGCATATACAAGTTATGATTTGAAAAGAATTTACTTTTTCTACATTAGAGCTAGCTTATGAATTGCACTTTTAATAGTTAATTTCCCCCTAATTCAGTGGAAGAATGGTCTTGGATCCCTATTGGTCAAATGACCTAGTTGAGGGTGGCATGAGTAGAATTTCATCTACTATGTATACAACATTATTACCTCAAAGTTTTTATGAAACTTGGGCTGATAAATAGAGTTGAGGAGCCCTTGGGAGTTGCAACACTCTTGGTACAATACTAGGGCTCACCAGGTGGCACAGATGGAAAAATATTTTCAACTCAACAATATCTGGGATATTGAAACCAAAATACATGTGGGAGCTCTTTACTTGGACCAAGAACACTCATAGTGGTGGAAATAGAATTAGCAATGCTACGCAGCAAAGCCCATTTGGAATACGTTCTCTGAAGACATTTGTGCCTATTTTGACATGGAATCTCACTTTCTCGGTCGCCTCATGAATCTCAAAGAAATTGGTACAGTAAGATACTTCCTCATAACATTTGAATAACTGGCCATCTAGACCAAGGGTCTATGGGAAACCTTCTATATGGAATGTTTCATCAGTGGCCTCAAGGAATCCATCTAGGCACATGTTAGAATGCATTGACTGACTACTTGGTTGGAAGCTCGCCATAAAGCTTTAGATGCAGAAACTGCTATTAATTGCCAATCCAATTTTCCTTCATTCACATAAAAGGTATGCCTCACCACTGCTAGTGGCCCCACACAAACCTTTAAGGTGTAAAATATGTCACCAGTGGAAATGGTTGAAAGGAGAAGACAAGTACTATCTTACTATTGCGATGAAAAATATTCACCATTCCACAAATGCAAGGAACCAAAGTTATTTCTCCTTGATGCGACTGAAAATATCCAAGTCCATTGAACTATCTAGGGAAGACATAGCAGAACCTCAAGATACTACAACAGGTACTACAACAACACTTGATGAATCAATTATCTCACTCCATGCATTAGCAGGTATTTCTTCTCCACAAACTCTTAAAATCAAAGGCTTTATTAATCATTAATCAATTACGGTGTTGATTGATAGTGGCAACATGCATAATTTTGTCCATAAATGGGTGGTTGAGGCCATGCACTAGTTTTTTAGGGAAATAGCCAATTTTTAGGTTCTTATAGCTAATGGAGGGACCATGAAATGTGAAGGACGTTGTAAGAACATAAATCTCCATATGGGGGAATATCACCTTAAAACACACAAGTTTTCCATTGAAATGGGAGGATATGGCATTTTCCTTGGAGCCGAACGACTTCAAACACTAGGCCTCATTACCATGTACTTCCAAGAGGTTTATATGAGATTCAAGTAGAATGGACACAATCATAGGCTCTGAGGGCTCCAGGAAGGTGCTCCCACTATCATCATCTTGTATAGAATGGAGAAGATTTTAGAAAAGGGACACCATGGGCTATTTGTTATATTCAATGAAATCCAATCCATTGAATCAAGCCCTACCAAAATTCATCAATATTTGCAAAAGGTGTTAAGTCACCACCAACAGTTGTTTGAAAAACTCAAGGAGCTACCCCCTTCTCAGGGTGAGCATGATAATAGAATCCCTCTTATTCTCGGTAGCCAACCTCCACGTTTCTGCCCCTATAGGTATCCATTCGCACAAAAGAATGAGATTGAAAAGATTATTCAGGAGCTCCTAGAAGCAAGCGTTATTTGTCCTAGCGCCAACCCTTATTCATCCCAAATAGTCATGGTCTTAAAGAAACATGGGGAGTGGCACATGTGACCTGACTTCAGGGCCCTCAACAAGCTCACTATTGAGGATAAGTTTCCTATTCTAGTAGTCAAATATATCCTTGATGAACTCCATGGTGCCTAATTATTTATCAAGTTGGATCTTCATTCAGGCTATCACCAAATCAAAATGAAAGTAGTAGACATTATGAAGACTATTTTTAGAACCCATGAAGGTCACTATAAATTTTTGGTTATGCCCTTTGGTATTTGTAATGCCTCATCCACCTTTCAAAGTCTCATGTATCACCTTCTCAAGCCATATCTTAGAAATTTTCTCCTGGTATTTTTTGATGATATACTCATCTAGTGCAAAACATGGGAAATACATCTTCAACATGTTAACAAGGTATTATGACTTTTGAAGGATAATAAATTATTTTTTAAATTTTCCAAGTGTTCTTTTGGAATGGAAGAGGTGGAGTAATTGGGACACATTGTGGGTTATGAAGGAGTATGGGTGGATCCAAAAAAGATTCAGGTAATGTGAGATTGTCCACAACCTTGGACCTTGAAAAGTCTGAGGGGATTTTCGGGCTTCAGGGGATTTTATTGCGATTTTTTTTAGAAATTATGGTTTTTTTTCTAGACCCTTAACAAATATTCTCAAGAAAAAATCATTCCTATGGACAAACGCAACTTAATAGGCCTTCCTAGATCTCAAACAGGGCATGTGTTTAACCCTAATTTTTGCCTTCCCATATTTTACAAAACCCTTTGTGATCAAATGTGATGCTTCAAGGACCAACATTAGAGTAGTCTTAATACAAGAAGTTCAACCAATAACGTTCATAAGCCAAAAATTAAGTGGTAAGAATTTGGGTCAATCTATTTATGAAAATTGAAATGATGGCCATCCTAAATGCAGTAAACAATTGGAAACCATACTTTCTTGGACGACGTTTTCAGATCCAAACTGACCATCATATTTTGAAGTATTTTTTGGAGCAACACTTATCCTCTCCACAACAAAATAAATGGATTACCAAAATGTTGGGCTATGTATATGAGATAGTCTATAAGAACGGTCGAGACATTGTTGAGGTCAATGCATTATCACGACAATTTGAGGAGGAAGACACCCTCTTATCCCTATCCTTGCCCATACCATATTGGATTGAGGAGGCATGAAATGAATGGTTTTCCCATCCATATTTCCCAGCTAATCCAAAGGTTACAAGTAGATCCTAACCCCCTAGTGAGTTATACTTGGTAAAAAGACATTCTTATATATAAGGATCATATGGTTCTCTCCCCTAAATCCACTCTCAAACTGCACATGCTAGTGGAGCTACACTCCTCACCCATCATAGGATGTTCCGGCTTTCAGAAGACTTATGCTCATGTGCACCAATCTTTATTTTTGGAATGGATGAAACATGTCATTCTTACATTTGCGGCTGAATGTGATGATTGCTATTGCAACAAAGGGGAAACAATGAAGACACCAGGTTCCTTACAACCCTTGTTGCTACCTTCTTATATATGGATGGATGGTTACATAGACTTCATTACAAGTATCCCTAAATCAAGAAACAAGTCAGTCATCATGGAGGTAGAGGATCAAATCTCCAAATAGGCCTATTTTTATGCCTTACCACACCCATTCACTTCAGCTTTGGTGGCTCAAGTCTTCATGGATCAAATTTTCAAATTGCATGGCATGCCTACTTCTATTGTGTCTGATCATGATCCCACCTTCACTAGAAATTTTTGGCAGGAGCTGTTCAAGCTACATGGCATGCAACTTCAAATGAGTACATCATATCACTCCTAGATAGATGGTCAAAATGAAGTGGTAAACAAATGTTTGGAGACCTACCTATAGTGATTTTCTTCAAACAAACAACATCAATAGTTGCAATGGTTACCTTAGCAGAATGGTGGTATACTACTAATTATCATGAAGAAACCATGATGACACCGTATTAGGTGGTGTATGGACAACTCCCACCTTCATTAACTTCTTATCTTCTGGGATCTTCCAAAGTGTAGGTAGTTGATAAGTTGCTCCAGAACCAAGCCTCCACGCTCGCTCTTCTGAAGGATAATCTCCATCAAGTGTAAAATTGAATGAAGAAATACGCTGACCAACATTACTTTGAAAGGCCTTTTCAAGTGAGTGACCAAGTGTTTCTTTGAATCCAGCCTTATAAGTAGAAATCTCTTAAAGGAAAGGGCTTCCAAAAATTAGCTCCAAAATTTTATGGGCCTTATTAGGTGATGAGTGTATTAGCTATATTGCCTACAAACTAGTCATGCTCGCCACTTCAAAAATTCCATCCTATCTTCCACGTCTCTTTCCTCAAGAATGTAGTGGGGAACAATTGCAAGGTCTAGACCATGCATCCTTAATTGGAATAGGAAGGTTCTATTTGGCTCCAACCAGAATGATTCTTGGATTCACGGGAACAACATCTTCATGCCTACATCATGAAGGAAGTCTTCATCTAGTGGAAAGACACATTACCAAAAGATGCAACATTCTCTAGAAATTTTTGTAGCTCCAACCTTGAGGACAAGGCTGCTTTTGAAGGGAGAGGGCATGTTAGGGTTCTACCCTGACCCATTTATTAAAATAATAGGCCCAAGGGGCCCCGTAAGGGTCATGATTAGTTAGTTTAATAAATAAAGCCCATAAGTGGTTAACCACATTAATGATGATTGTAAGTGGTTGACCCAAATTATAAAAAAGGGACCATGATTAGTTATAACATACCATAACTAATAAATAAAGTGGTTAATCCGCTTTATATGAGGGACCACAGGTAGTTTGGGTTTTGGATCTCATGAAACTATATATAGTCAAATATAGTAAGGGAATTCTTGTCTTGTCTTGTGTAATTGAGCTTTTATCTACTATAGGTTTCCTCATGAGGGCTTCACTCAATGAACCTTGTTGTGGGGAAAAATGCCTATTTCGGACGATCCTATCCACCTAAGGTGTGATAGTGCCTTAGCAACAAACGAATACAGCTATCATGATTACTTCCTTTATGAAATATGAAAGAGAGGAGATCGGTAGACTTACCGTTGTCTTGCGGTTGTCCCTCGAACTAGATCCTCTTCTCTTTGTGTATCCACAGCTACTTGCCTCCTCGCTTGATCAAGAGAACAGCTACCTGTGACAAGAGAACAGCTACTTGCGACAAGAGAAGAACACAATACAAAGGCAAATATACATATCCATAAATGATTCAGGATTAGAAGTAAATCAAATATACTACTGCAATCATACAAAATACACCAGCATATAGGAAAGAATCAAGATAGCTTTATTGAAAGTAACAGGATTCAAGAAGAGATACAACCCATAGGGCTCCAACCCAGCATCTCCTTCCCAGCAGAATGGAATTCCTTCTTCAGCTCCTTTCAAAGCATAACATACCGAATGTTTCTAGCCACAAACCAACATCAATTCTTTGCAAATACCAAATTCCAGCCTCCCTAGACCTCATGAGAGAGATCTATATATAGGAGTTTTGGAGAGAGGATGAGTCAGCTTGAGGCTGGTATGAAGCTGACTAGTGTCCTCTCCCACTTCAGTTCTTGAGTCCACTTGGAGTTTCTTGCTTCCACTTGGAGATTTGGAACCTCTTACTCATCACCAGTCGCATTCCCTGATCCAAGTGTCATTTTGGAAGCTTCCTGGGCATTGACACCTTGAAAAATGACTCTGCCACTTGTCCAAACTCGCTTAGCGCAGGTAGCCTTCTTTGCAGTTGACATTCAATGCAGGTAGACAGTGGAGCAGTTGACATTCAGCGCAGATGCTCAGTGGAGCAGTTGACATGATCCAGAATTGCCTTGTTTTTGAGTGTTTTCAGGTGGAGAACTTTTGTGAATTGCTGTGGTTTGCTGGCCTTGTTCCTCTAGGGGTAGGAACAACATGTTTAGGGACTTTGGATCCCTTGATTATTGACATTTCATGCTCAGTGATGCAAGGCACAAAAATTTCTATAACAGTTGCCCCCTAAAGTATGAGGCCGTTTATCGGGTGAAATGCTTTATCCAGGAGGGTCCGAAGTTCATCCATCTGCTGGGAGGAGACCTGTAATAAAATACAATACAATACATTATGATTCATACTGCTTTCATGATCTAGCTGAGGCCGGCATTCCCATGCTTAGCTTTATAAATTCATTTTTGTACATAGAACAGACGATCGTCTGATGGTAGACTGATAATTTTGGTGAAATTATCATCCTTTGGGTAGGATGATCATCTGCTGCAATGATGTACATGTCAAATGTCTTTATTTTTCCTGAATATATATCGCAGCCTGGATAGATGAAACTAGATCCAGGGTCTTCAAACTCGTTCGATCTTCACTCTAAGTACAAGTCGATCCATGTGAGAATTGCGCTGAAGTCGAACATGGAAAGACATCGCTTGATTACCGGTCAATGATGTAAACCGTTAACAAGCGCGAGAGGAATCACCGATAATGATAATGACCCTCAAGGTACTGCAGTACAATTCACGTGGTGTGAATAAAGGACTTGGCGTCGAACACCACGCAAAATCTTCTGGTCGAAGGTCATTGATGTATACCTGTCGCCGGAAGTGAGAAACTTGCCATTGAGGCATGCAAGCTTCAAAGTACTGGAGGGGTTGTCCCTAGATCAACTCCTTGGATAATGAGCTGATGTCAACAAGGAGCGATCCGTCAAAGGAGGGCCTTAATGAATCCCACATCAGTGACACGAAACGGAGCTAATGATTTTAATGGAGGTGAAAACAATCTGTGACATATGATTCAGGGTGGCAGTCATGAATGGATGAAGGATAATGTATGGCAGTGGATGGGACCCGGTTGACTCTTTCTGAATGACTTCTCTTGAACATATGGTGACACTGATGCGATGGATTGGTAGCATTACCCCAAATATGGATGGTATGGCAAGACCATGGTGATGTGACCGGTGAATGAAACAACCCAACCCGAATGTGGTACAGAGGAAAAGTGTCATGTTCAAGAGCGACCTGCTACCATCAAAGTTTTCTTGATTTTTCCCAATTTTTCCCTAGTCATTGCTGACCAGTACCTCTTTATTTTTGTCAAGCTTGAGGAGGATAACATATGCTTGTTCTATAACCTGCCCTTCGGGCAAGCCCATCGCTATGTTTTAACGAGCCTAGCGATAGGGAAACTCGTTCTCGTCTAAAGACACATTTGTCGCTATTTAATCATTTTAACGAGTCTAACGACAAGGATAACTCGGTCCTTTTCATTTTTAGAGAGTCTGAAAAGGTACATAAAGTCAACTCCAAAATTCCTTTTTCTTCATCTAATCCCTTAAGTCCGAAAAAGTATAAAACAATATAGAAGGGATGAGTTTTCGATAACTTTAACGAGCCGAATAAAACAAGTGCTCGACCTTTTTGTGCAATAATCCCTCAGGTCCAAAAAGATTAAAATCTAGAGGAGGGATAGCTCTTCCTATCCTTTAGCGAGTTGGAAGGCCAAAACTCGGCAATATTTTCATATTTTACAAGTCAATTGAAAAGAGCTTAAAGAAGACTCGTCTTTTGAGGAACGAGTGATAAACAGGGATAGCAACTGATTCCAGGTACAGGTTGGAATTTTCCAATCACGGCAGTGTCACAAGGATGGCTAGGTGAAATCACTCTTCACAGCTGTTCCTCAAAATGGGTAAACAATCATATGGGGGTGAACGATCGGCCAAATGAAAGATGGAGGTGGCAGGTGCAAACACGACCAAGGTTTTTATGGCTGATAATTTACGATCACAGTAGTTATTTACTGGGATAGGTTCATTTTTTAGTTAAAAATGAGCTTAAACTCTGGAGGAAACATTGCTCACTGCTTATATTTATTTTTTAACGAGCATGAAGACCGCGTTAAAACTGCTCGGATCTTGCGTTTATTTTTTAACGAGCATGAACTTTATGCTAAAACTGCTCGATCTTATGTTTATTTTTTAACGAGCATGAACTATGTGCTAAAACTGCTTGATGATAAGTTTGCATGCCCCCAGCATAACAACGCAAATCTAGGTGCATACCCCCCAAGCTTCATTGCATTCAACTCGGTGGTTGGAATGAAGGTTTGAAAAGGGGATTTGTTTCATTTTTTAATGAGGTTGACATAGTAAAAGAACTATCCTCATGACTCCTTGTTTCATTTTTTAACGAGGTTGACACGAGATAAGAACCGTCCTCGGAGTCCAAATCCATTAGATATAGAAGGTTTCATATTCCACTGTGGCCGTTTCTGCCAGATTACTTGGAGGCGGTAGGGCAAAAGTACCCATTAAAGTTGGGTCTTTTAGGAGACCTACTCCGATATTCTGGAGCGAATGATTGCTTCCATGGATCATTGGAATGATTCCCGTAACTTGTGAACTGTTAGGGAGAAAAGTTTGTTGGTCGACGATTGTAATTCCTCCTCGGAAGGGAAATGCAATCTTCCTGAAGTAGGTCGACACAACTGCGGCCATGGCATAGATCCACGGTCTTCCTAGTAGGATGTTGTAATCAAGATTCCCATCGATGACTTCAACATCTACTTCTACTGTTTTCCCTCCTAGTTCAACTTTCAAGTTACTTAGGATACCATATGGGGTATATGTCCTTCCGTCGAATGCTTTTAATGTCGTCGGAGATTGCGACAAGGTTGGAGATCCTAAAGTTTTCCAGCAACTCATCGACATAATGCATGTAGATGCCCCCTCATCAATAATTGTTCGATGAACAGTTTTGTTGAGGGCTTTCACTTGAATAAGGAAAGCTAGTTGAGCTAGTAACTGAGGGTCATATCCTTTATGATCAAAGGCCACAAGATTGGAATCCATTGGGTCAATCCCACCTGTTGCTGATAATAAAGCTTGCTCTTGGGAGAAGCAATTTTGCGGTACCTCAAGTGTCGACATAACAGACGGCGATTAGGCCAGGTCCTCTATCTGTGCTATTTTCGCACAATGATTAAATGTCGATTTGTGTACTGCTCCCTTTTGCGACTTTATCATTGGCTCAGGGACGATGGGTGGCACAACTTCGGTCAAAGTTGTTGTCGAACTACTAGGTTGTTTATTAGCCTTTTTGTTCGACAGCTTTGGATTCCTGTAATCCTTATTCCTTGTCAAAGCATCATTTTGCTGCTTTGATACAGACAACATAAGCACTTGGGATCAGGAAGCATTTTGATTAGCAACCAGCTCGATTCTCGGGCTTGGAAACGGATCAGTCAACACAGCTGAGGTTTTCGAACTCTTAAAGAATCTTTTAAGCTCAGCTTTGTATGGACAATCTGCTGTCCAATGATCCTCATCGCATATATGACACCCCGTAGGGGGTTTCCTTTTTCTCCCTTTCTTTTTCTTCTTGCCCCCTGGTTGCTTCAGTTGTTTGCCCTTGTCGTCCGACACGGCACTTACTTCCGAGGCAAGAAGTTCCTCATTTGTATTTTGACCGGAAATCTTATGGGCCTTTTTAGATACAGCCTTTATCGATTTCATGTCTATTGCGCCAATCACGCCATCGCCGGCATGAGAGTCACTATTTGATTTAGGAGGAGGAGGAATTGAAAATTCCGGTCTAGGGGTGTCAGATATTTTATCATAGAGCGTGCCGGACTGAGTATATACTAAGTCTAGATATTGTGCACGAGCAATAACTTGCTCCTCCGTTACGACTCCCCCCTTGGCCACATCTTCCGTTATGGCAGGAAGTAACGACTTTATAAACCATTCAGCTAATAGCTGATCTGGAACGTAAGTCTTTACCATCCTGTGACGACGACGCCACTCATGTATATGATCGGATATATGTGTGGCCGTCGTCTGCTTGAAGTTGGTTAAGATTTCCGTTCCAGTTTCATACCTTATCGGTAATTGAAAATGGGTTAAGAAATTCGTGGCTAGGGAACTGAAATTGTCGAAAGAGGCTCTAGGTAATTCAATATACCATTTAGCCGCTGGACCCGTCAATGTCCTCTGAAAAAGGCGAAGCCTTATCGAATCATCATTCAGGGTGTTCGACGAACACCACAGGTGAAAAGTCATGATGTGATTCGATGGGTCTTCACCTGGATTTCCATTGAATTTAGGAATGTCCGATGGAAGTTTATGCGGAATCGCTGGCCACCAAGGGGCATAAGCAATTGGATCATTCGTCAGCCAGTTTAGATCTGGTAATTCTAGAGTTGCTACAAAGGGAAACTGTTGATTCAGGTCAGACGGAGCATACCCAGGATAAGATGGAATCGCCTAAGTAGTGGGTCTTTGCATACCAGCATAATGTATTTGATGCTGGCAACTTTCACAAGTTTGATGGGCATAACCGTTATTATATGGTTGCCCATTACTTGCAAAGACTTGTTGCTCGGGTCCTTGATATGATTGCTGGAATTGCGGTTGTTGAGTTTGAACTAGCTCTGGTTGTTGGACCATTTGCTGTTGTCCAATACTGGATGATTGACCAAGATGAGGAGTCATAGTACTTGTTTGAGCCTGAGTCGCTCCAGATAAGGAGGCACTAACCTGAGGTTGTGATTGAGTTGTCGAGACAAGAGGCTGTTGTATGGCAACCTGAGAAACTTGGGGTTGACATACAACAGGTAGCGCTTGTACTTGCGACGCAATCAACATACCAGGTATAGTGGCAACATTCGACACAGGGTGGACTGGTTGCATTGAATATGCAACCCTTGGTTGCTGAGGCAGTATTGGTACCCATCCGCTGGATGTAATTCCAGTTTGACCTGAACTTTGTTGTAAACTCCCATATGGTTGTTCTCCGGGGGGGAACAATGAAAAGGCATACTGCCCTCCATATGGTGGCAATCCAGTGCTTAAAGGGTAGATTGGCCTTTGAAGACACATTGGATCAAGTTGTTGAGTTTCAACATAAGAAATACCAGATGATAATCCGGATGAAGAAATAGGAACTAACCATGTCGTCGAAACAGTCTCTGATTGGACTCCAGCTTGTTGTTGACAATTTGCCGGGACAGATGGTATACCAGTGAACATCGTTGGAGTAGCAGCAGGAGGCTCTGCCGCTGCTGTGTCGGATGACACAGTCCTGGATGTCGACGGTTGTTCAGACATATTTAGTCTATCCAAAAGATTTCCTAGCGATTCTACAAGAACTTTGTGATGAAGGTAGACTAACTTCGAAGATCAACGCAGGAATAAAGGGTGATTGTTCCGTTTAAAATAAATTGTTAACGACGCTTTAGACACAACTTGCTTTTTCAGTTTTAAAGAGTCGAGAAAAAGCTAAAGATGACTCTAGTCTCCTTCGATGTTTTAACGAGCCCGAAGTGACAAATGCTCGGATGGACTTTTTCTGGTATAGAGTCTGAAAAAGGCCAAAAGAAACTGCTCTGGAGATCTAGGCAGAGGGTGTGCCAAACTTTTCGCAAAACCACAGAATACATTTTACGGTACGGGTGGTCGATCTTCGTGAATGCTGTGTTCACTGCATTGCGATCAGTAGGGCGGCCGACACGGCTTCCTAAGGATAAAGGATATATGCCTATAGGGGTCTCCCAATATATACGCGACGGTACGTGGGAGCACAAATCCGTACTAGTGCTATCGTCCCTCAGGAGGAATCACCCACCTTCCACGAGATCGACAGTCACTAGGCTTAACGACGCCGGAACACGTCTCTAGCCTAGACCTCTATGTTGTGCGTTATGTTGCAAAGCGTTGTTAGGTTCATTCAGTTTATTTTAAGTTGATCTTTTTAAAGTTTTTCTTTCAGGACCACCACGAGATGTATGGTACAAATTCCTAAATGCCGTCTAAGATGATAAGCAAGCTTTATAATCTTTCAACTTTGAAAATCCTAGCTACTAAGGGAAAAGAGAGCGACTATCTTTTCTCAAAGAGCAATCAGCACACTCTAATGCACTTTTCCTAAATCCAACATGCAAACTTATCAAATGCAAAATGCACAATGCGTGTGTTTGTTTTCACTTTCTTAGTATAAATGCCTACAAAGAAAGCTTTTTGCACAACTTTGAATTTGCTTTTACAATGATCAAAATAAACAAGTTCACTTTCTTCGAAATCAACAAGGGTCGAAGAGATTACAATCACTTTGCTATTTTCGAAATAAAGACTTGTTTTGATACTTTGAAAGAGACAAATTCAAACCAATAAGCAAAAGTAAAACTATAATCAATCTGAACAAACAGCCAATGAACTCTCTTCTAAGATCACACTCAATCAGATCTGAATCAAAGGCTACAGAAAGACTACTTTACTCATGCAAAGGAAGACTGTAAATGACGCCACAAACACATAAAAACATTCACAATCTTTTTGTACAAAAATTGGGGCGGAATTCAGGCAAAGAAAGGGTTATCAGGCTAGTACTTATGCTGGTTAAAGGTTGCAAAAACAGAGATCAAAACAAGGCAAAAAAAGACAAAGAATCCCAGTTGCACAAGGCCACACTGGTTCAGCGCAGGTCCAACACTATCAGTTTGACATTCAGCGCAGGTAGCCCCTTCGGGACCTGCGTTGAAATGCAGACTGCCTTCACAGTGCCTGCGCTGAAGAGAGAAACTCTCGTTTCCCTTGGTTTCTGGGTCACAAAATGCTCAAAAATCAACTGTTTCAGGCCAAATCAGAAACAAAAGCAAGGTATAAACAGAGGGATGCTTTGATAGGGTACTAAAGACTATCACAAGGATCAATCAAATCATTTTTGGATCTAGTTTAGATCATAGACAAGTCCAACATACTGGATCAAAGCAGCAACTTTTACTTTGCATCCGGGAAAGATGCAGTTCAAGAATTGCTGTCAAGTCTATGAAGTAAACAAATGACAGAAACACAAATGAAATGAATAAACAATTTCTTCCTCAGCGAAGTCGCCAATTTGTTGTGGGGAAAAATTCCTATTTAGGACGATCCTATCCACCTAAGGTGTGACAGTGCCTTAGCAACAAACGAATACAGCTATCATGATTACTTCCTTTATGAAATATGAAAGAGAGGAGATCGGCAGACTTACCGTTGTCTTGCAGTTGTCCCTTGAACTAGATCCTCTTCTCTTTGTGTATCCACAGCTACTTGCCTCCTCGCTTGATCAAGAGAACAGCTACTTGAATCCCACGAGATCACAAGAGAACAGCTACCTGTGACAAGAGAACAGCTACTTGCGACAAGAGAAGAACACAATACAAAGGCAAATATACATATCCATAAATGATTCAGGATTAGAAGTAAATCAAATATACTAATGCAATCATACAAAATACACCAGCATATAGGAAAGAATCAAGATAGCTTTATTGAAAGTAACAGGATTCAGGAAGAGATACAACCCATAGGGCTCCAACCCAGCATCTCCTTCCCAGCAGAATGGAATTCCTTCTTCAGCTCCTTTCAAAGCATAACACACCCAATGTTTCTAGCCACAAACCAACAGCAATTCTTTGCAAATACCAAATTCCAGCCTCCCTAGACCTCATGAGAGAGATCTATATATAGGAGTTTTGGAGAGAGGATGAGTCAGCTTGAGGCTGGTATGAAGCTGACTAGTGTCCTCTCCCACTTCAGTTCTTGAGTCCACTTGGAGGTTCTTGCTTCCACTTGGAGATTTGGAACCTCTTACTCATCACCAGTCGAATTCCCTGATCCAAGTGTCATTTTGGAAGCTTCCTGGGCATTGACACCTTGAAAAATGACTCTACCACTTGTCCAAACTCGCTCAGCGCAGGTAGCCTTCTTTGCAGTTGACATTCAACGTAGGTAGACAGTGGAGCAGTTGACATTCAGCACAGATGCTCAGTGGAGCAGTTGACATGATCCAGAATTGCCTTGTTTTTGAGTGTTTTCAGGTGGAGAACTTTTGTGAATTGCTGTGGTTTGCTGGCCTTGTTCCTCTAGGGGTAGGAACAACATGTTTAGGGACTTTGGATCCCTTGATTATTGACATTTCATGCTCAGTGATGCAAGGCACAAAAATGTCTATAACAAACCTGTGACATATCATATGTATTCATTGCATACTAAACAATACCCCTAATTTGACTACATATTGGAAAATACCGCTATAAATCACATTATTTAACCCCCTACCAATACGAACCCAATACAACTTACCAATTTGAAAAACCCCACTTTCACTAGAAATTATAGGTATCCATTTTTTCATTAACATTTTTTAATACCCTTTTATAATTTTTCATTAACTTTGAGCGCCATTTTTGATACCCGCCAATATAAAAACCCTTTACCCCCTAATATATGCTCAATATATTATGTCATTTTTTCTTCATTATATATTCCCCAATATGAATGCATGTGGTATGGTATTTCTCCCCCAGTGAAGCCCCCGTGGGTTGCCCTCTGTTACACGGTATTTTGTCATGCCTCCCACATTTCCCTGTGACATACCCCAAAGTGCCTGAAACATGACCATCATGTAGTGTACTCATCCGGATATGCAACTCAGATCCTCCCTAAAACACTGATTGACAAATGACTTGAGCTTCCCCTGAAGAAAATGGTTCTAAAACCCGAATTTAGAATCATCGCTCCCTTGACACTAAAAACCGTGATGGTCACTAGTTTCACTATACTATCCCCGCGATGCCAGTGTGCTTTTTGCTTGGATACGAGGATGATACTTAAAAGGCAATTTTCCCAAAGAGGACAAGAAGCTTTCTGATCTAGAGGCTTCCAAAACGACGATTTGGAGGTTGTTCGGCATGGATAAGGTTGAGTTCTCTCAACTTGGCCTCTTGGTCTTATCTCTATGAGCTACCTCCTTGAGATGAAGGCCTTTTCCTATCTTTGGAGAGATTATAACTCCCTTTCCATGCCTATATATTCATCCTCTCCCATTCCCAAATGGTTGCTCTTGGCCTATTTGCACCCTTATGTTGAGATTGTGGCTACATGCTACTCATTTGGCTTAGAGAAGGAGTGCTTGGAGAGCTTGAGCTTGGACTTGGACATTCACTCAAGGAGAGATTATTGACATCAAGGCTTGGTTGTATGCTTCGTCCTTTATTCTATTAATATATACAACTTTTGGTTCATTTTCCACAAATGTGTATGTTAATGCATCATTTATCTTAATGTTCCTTTGATTTGTTAAGTAGGTTACTTTTGATTATGCTATTTGTACTTTCACGCTTTGTTGTGTCTTGATCTCTTGTGCAAGAATTTAAACATTGTAAGCAGTAGGACCGATCTCGTCATGCAAGAGATTCGAGGTCTTCAACAAAGGAGGATATTATAGCATTAGAACGAGGTAGGCCATCTCACTATTCTTCTATTTCGATTGTAACTTAGGAAAGTGTCTAATATACTGTCATTTAGGTTGCTAGTCCCACTCATTGGGCTAGAGGGATCGTCTCCTCCCACAGAGAGGATTGTCTAGACAAAAAAATGGTGACTCCACTAGAGAAGCTATAACCCTTTCCATCCAATCCTTCACCCTATATTCTATGATGAGTTTTACCAACCATCCGTTTTATGGCTTGTTTGCTTCTCTGTAGCTATTTGCACTTACTAGTTATTGCTTGTGGACACTCAGTCTCTTCTGGTCTTGAAGATTATTTATTTTCCCTCATTTTTCTCACCCATCACATTTTTATCTTTAAGAGTCATGGTGTCATCACTGATTTTTTAATTACATCTGCACTGATTACTCTTGCATCACCCTTTTTCCTATAACAGGCACGATGATCCCAGAGGATAAGAAACATTAGGGTTTTTCTTCTTGTTCTTAGTCTTTTTGGCTTCTATCAATAATATTCCAATGTGTCTATAGTGTATTTGTCTTCGTTGTTATGCTTGTATGACTGCAATTGTCTCTTGAATAGGTTAATGTGTGTTTGAAGCTTGATTGCTTTCTACATTTTCTAGGGCCTCTAGGTCACCCTCCACTCATTATTTGATCTTCTTTTCTGAGATTGATTTCTCCTGTTCAAGAGTCATCCTGTAATCAGGACATCTTTTACAAGTTTATTTTGGTTCTTTTATGTGAAGTTGTTTTCATTATTGTCAAGTCATCTTGATGCTTTGAAGATTGCTTTAGTTCCATTGTCAAGCATATATTACAAATTGTTTGCTTTGGTTGAATTGAACGAAAGTGCTTGTTTTCATTCTTATGTTTCAGAAAGAGAAAGTGAAAGATTTTTTCATTTAAGTATTTTCAAGATATTTATTGCATTCGAAACCATAAAGTGAAAGAGATTTTCATTTTCATTCAGTTGATTGCATTTTCCTTTGCTCATTGCACTAGTTTGCATTGTTTGAATCAAAGTGAAAGAAAAATCATTATTGCATCTTAGTGAAAGGAAAGTGATTTTTGTTTCTATAGGATTGCATCTCAGCATTGCATTTGTTAGTGAAATGAAAGATTAGTTTTCGTTTTTACATATTTCATTGGAAATAATTGTGTTGATGAATTATTTGGTTGTCTCTCTTCCTTTGTTATTTTAGCCTTCATCGAATGAAAAGGTTTCATTAAAAACATCATTTAGTTGCATTTTAGGAACAGGTGACATCGTTGAGCCATGAATTTGAAACTTAATCCAAGATAAACTTAAAATTTACCTCAATTAACCTAAGGAGCATTTGTCTCTTAACGCAAATATCTAGAGGTCTAGGCTAGAGACGTGTTCCAACGTCGTTAAACACAACAGTTTTTTTGTAACTACCTGCAGTGTATCCTGGGGGTGAAATATCATCCTAGTATGGAAGTATATAGAAGGTTCTCCAGTACTTTTGGGTATATCGGAGGCACTTTAGTATGATAAGTATATAGGGAGGCTCTCATCGAATGGTTATGCATTAGAAAATGCTAACACGGACTTGTGCTCCTCGTACCATCGTGTATATACTGAGAGACCCCATTAGGTTTCTATCATTTAGCCATAGGTAACCGAGTTAGCCGCCTTGTAAACGTGATACACCAAACACAACATTCGGGGAGATTGACCGCCATACATTAAGTCCTTGGTTTCAGCTGGGATGTATATTTCGGTTCATAGATACTTGGTAAATCCTCTTTCCTAGTAATTACCCATTTTGTTGTATTTTTTGTTACATGTTAATAAAATTAACTGCCAATGATAACATGTCAAACCCATGTAGTGGTGGATATGGCATCCAGGGGGACTATGTCTATCTTCTGACTCTGTTCCTTCTCCTTAATCCTTTTTTACATTTCTGCCTCCATCTGTCTTATCTGTATATTCTGCTCTATAACTAGCTTCATCATGTCAGCCTTCTGTGTCTCATTTTCTTCAATGTATTTAGTCAAGGGATCCTCTCTATCTACCAACTTCAGCTGCTTTCTCAATGTTGCAATATCCATATTTTTCTTCTTGATGATCTCCTCTGCAACATTAATATCTTTAGGATCGTATCCTATCTTGACTACCAAATCTTCCAAAGATTTGATCCTATTATCCTTTTCTAAGGAGGATACTTGGTTGATTAATGTTTCTTAAATGTTTTCTTTGTCATTATCGATCCACAGTCAAAGTTAGATTATAGTCAATTAATCTTTGTTCGAAAGAAAGTGTCGTAAAATTCATCTTTTCCTTCAAAACATAACTGTCGTAAAGTCTTCGTTCTTGTTAAAGATTGATTGATTGTATGTGCATTAGTTTCCTTTTGTTCATATTCACATTAAGGAAATTGAAAAGAAATACATGCATTTTGCATTGAAAAAGTTTGTCCGTTCTCATAGGAATAGTTTAGGGAAATTGCATTAGATTGTGCTCTTTGCTTTTTTATCAAAAGAAATTTGATTTCTCTATCCCTATTAGCTAAGATTTTCATTGCTAAATTGAATGGAAAGAATGATTATCATAATAGTTGCATTCCTAGGAATTTTAGAATACATTGCGTGATGTACTTAAAAGGAAACTTCCTAAGCAAGATCAACTTAAAATTCACCTCAATTTACCTAATGGAGCATTGTCACCTAACGAAAAACATTTAGTGGTTCTAGGCTAGAGACGTGTTCCGGCGTCATAAAACAAAGCAGCTATTGCTAACTTGTCTACAATACATCCCAAGTGTGATACCTCATTCCACGTATGTCAGTATATCATACCTCGTCCACGTACCTTCGGGTATATAGGGCGGTGTTACAGTACGTAAAGTATATGGGAATGCTCTCACTGTGTGGTTTTTCATTAGACAACGCTTATACGGATTGGGCCTCCACGTCCTTTCAGGTATATTTGGGAGGAAAACACTAGGTTGCTATCCATCCTTAGGTAACCGATTCGGCTACCTTGTACACTGTGATACAACGAACATAGCATTCAGGGAGATTGCCGACCTGTACTTCTCAGTTCGTCGGGAGGTATTCTGCAGTTCACAGTTGCTTGGTAAACCTTCTTTCCTAGATTACCCCATTTTTGTTTATTTCTTTTTGTAATAAAATTAATCAGTAATCATGGAGGAACATCAACCCTTACCCCGTCGTTCACAGAGAACAGTGAGCAAACCGCCTTTGCTGCCCGAAGCTACACCTATTCATTCAAAGCGGTCTCGTTTAATTGAGTCAAGTACATCAAGAATTCCTGGTTCTTCATCTGAATTACTATAGTCACCCATTCCAGTAAGTACTGAGACTCCAGTTACTCCAACTATTTTTGGTACATCTATTACTGAAGAAGAAGCTTCACAATTACCTAAGGACACTATAACTGACACTAATGAAACGGTAACCGAAGTTGTTCAACAACAAGTTGGTCCTCAACTTGAAGTTACTCAACAAGAAATTACTTCTGAACTTGAATCAGTTCAACTAGAAGTTAATCTAGAACCTATCACAGTTTAATCAGAAGTTACTTCTAAACCTAGAGTTGTTCAGGAACCTCTCCTTGAAACTGTTGTTCTTTTACTGGAACATCTGGACTTCGAATTTGAACATTCATAAGTTGTTACCTTACCAGAAGACAATCAACCAGTTAACCCTCAAACATCAGTAACTACTAAAACTTCCACTTTACCAACACCAGAAGTCTATTACGGACCTGACGAAGAAGTTCTTCCACCTGGTTTAATTGCTGTTGAGGAAGAATTTTAAGAAGATACTACACCTGGAACCCCATTCCATTTTGGAACAGGGCTTTATCTTTACCCTCATACTCCTAATTTTATTGCTCCTTTTGTTCCTTCTTCTTTTCAAGTACCTGTTGATTCTTTAGGACATCTATTTGATCAGTTAACTATGGTTGAACAATCATTAACATCCCATAATATATCATCTGATGCAGCTACAACATAATCTTCTGTCGCAACCTCTTAGATGTTTTCTACTACTCCCGAGTCACATCTATATGGTGAACCATCCGTCCTAGTTGGTTACCAATATTTATCTGGAACCCACTCAGGGGTTGCTTCTACACCATCGTCATCACCCACGTCCTCTGCTGGAATTTTCCCTGGTTCTTGATTTATGGGAACTCAATAGTTTGATCTTGTGTATTAATATCAAACTAGGCAATCTAGTCAACAACGACCTATGTATCCACTACATACTAGATTTCCACCATATGGAGAGAAATATTCCTATTCACCTTACCCTCCATATCCTAGAGGACCATCATATGGTAGTATCCCACCGTATTCAGGTCAGTCTGGAATGCGAGTCTGTCAATGGCAGCCAACAATGCCAGTTCAACCGAGGCTCATGTATCCAACACAATCATTGCAAACTATGTCAGCTGTTCCTACTACACCTGTTGTTACCACTGTACCATAGTCACAAGTTCAAATGGTTGTATCTCAACCTGTACAAACTGGTCCCTCTACCTCCCAACCATAAGTTTTAGGTCAGTAGTCCCAAGTTTCTCAGGCTGTTGTATAACAACTGCTTGTGACCGGGGTCCAACAACCTCAGGTTAGTGTACCTTTATCTAGAGTAACTCAAGCTTACACTGGTATAGTTTATTCACAAATTGGTCAAGCTAACATTGGGGGGAAATATCAGATTCAACAACCTGTACCCCAACAACCTTAGCAGCCCCAATATCAATAGCCTCAATTCGAGCAATTCCAACCCCAATTTGAACTTGCTGAACAAGCTCAACCTGGGTTTGGACAATATCAAGCTTACCAAGGTCCTGGTCAACAAGGCTTTGCTGGTTATGGAAAACCGCAAATTCAACTTGGTTACCAACAACCACCTTATCAAGGCTAATAGATACATATGCTCTATGTTGGTATGCAAAGACCTATTTCTCAGGTAATTCCATCATATCTTGGGTATGCTCAACCTGACTTGAATCAAAAGTTGTCGTTTGTAGCAACTCTTGAATTACTAGATTTAAATCAGCTCACTAATGATCCAATTTTATATGCACCTTGGTGGCTGGTAGTTCCACATAAGTTACCTTCTGACATTCTAAAATTCAATGGAAATCTCAAAGAAGACCCTTCAAATCATGTCATGAATTTCCATTTGTGGTGTTCGTCAAACTCCTTGAATGATGATTCAGTTAGACTTCGTCTTTTCCAAAGAATGCTTACTGGTCTGGTTGCGAAGTGGTACATTGAGTTACCACGAGCTTCTTTCGACAACTTTACGACTTTAGCCACCACATTTTTGACCCACTTCCAGTTACCTATCATATACGAGACTGGAACAGAACTCCTAAACAACATTAAATAGACTACTTCTACTCATACATCAGATCATATTCATGAGTGGTGGCATCGTCATCGAATGGTTAAGACTTATGTCTCTGATTATCTTTTGGCTAAGTGGTTTATAAAATCCTTGTTGCCATCAATCACTAAGGATGTGGTGAAAGGTGGAGTTGTCATAGAAGAGCAAGTAATTTCTCGTGCCCAATATTTGGACTTGATTTACACACAGTTTGGCATGCTCTACGACAAGATTCTGAATGCACCCCGACCAGCATTCATTGTTCCTCCACCACCATCGAGTAAGGACTCTCATGCCAGTGATAGTGTGATTGGTTCTTTGAGCACACAAACATCAGGTAGACAATCTGGTCAAATACTTGCCATTTCCAATCAAAATTCAAATGAATTAGAAAACACTCTTGCTTCCAAAGTCAATGTCGTGCCATCTGACAAAATCAAGAATCAAACGCACCTTGTAGGAAAGAAGAAGGGAAAAAAAAGAAGAAAAAAGATAATCCCCCTCAAGAGAAATCATATGATTACTCTACTTCGACAAGGAAACCTTGTTATCCATGTCTAATATGTAATGAAGAGAATTTTACAAGAGATTGTCCACACTACTCAGAAGTCTTTAAGCTTCTAAAGACTTCTAACACATCTACAGTGTTGACTGATCTGTTTCCAAACCTGGAGACACATTTGGTTGCGACAAACCATGCTTCCACATCCCAAGTACTTATGCTATCCGTTGCAAAGCCTAAAAATGAAGTTTTGGTGTCGACACGAAATAAAGATTATGGAAATCCACCATCATCGTCGAATAATTAGGCCATTGATCAACCTAATCCTTTGACTTCGACTTCATCTAAAAATATACCACCGCCTATTGTGTCAGGATTGACAATAACACCACCAAAGGGAGTTGTACATAAATTGATATTTAACCCTCGAGCTCGAGCAACTCAGAACTATAACATAGTAGAAGACCTTTCTCAATCACCTTCTGCTATGTCGATGCTTGAGGTGTTACAAAACTATCCCTTCCAGAAGTAGGCTTTTGTGTCAGCAATTGGTGGAATAGACCCTACGGATTCCAATCTTGTGGTTTTCAACCACGCGGGATATACACCACAATTACCAGCACAATTAGGTTTCTTAATTCAAGTAAAATCTCTCAATAAAAATGTTCATCAAACTATTATTGATGAGGGGGCATCTACTTGCATTATGTCAATGAGCTATTGGAAAACACTTGGTTCACCACCGTTTTCAAGATCACCAATAATGCTAAAAGCTTTTGACAAACACACATATATGCCTTGTGGGATTTTGAGTAACTTGCATGTTGAACTAGGGGGCAAAACAATTACTGTTGAAGTTGAGGTAGTTGACGAACCCCTTGACTACAACATTTTACTAGGATGGCCATGGGTATATGCTATGGCCGCTGTGGTTTCCACGTACTTTTGTACGATTGCATTCCCTCATAAAGGTGGAATCACAGTTATCGATCAACATGCCTTCTTTGCATCTAGTTCTCAGGCTACTGGAAGCATTCCCTTGGTACACAGACCCCCATTATCACTTCAAAATATTGGTGTAGGTCTCTTTAAAGATCCTTCCCTAATGGGTACTTTTACGCTACGGTCACCATCTACTTTGGCAGAAGTGGCAAGAGTAGAGACTTGCAACATGATTTTCTCCACCTCATCTGATTTAAGGAGGATTACCAATAGTTCTGAAGTTGATAGTAATACTAAAGTTATGCCATTAAGCCCCATTGAGCTTGCATAGCAATCAATTTTTCTGGCTTGCACGACAAACCCAAACCCACTTTCACCAATTGTATGGGTAAACCGTTCATTAGAATATGGTACTTCTTCGGATCCTTTTTCACATATATTTTCTACGGATGAAGGAATCATCCAATAAATGATGATAGGAGAAGAACCTTGGGAGGATTATCATCATTGTTCCCATCTTCTAGATGACATCGAAGATTATTCAAATGAACTTAACCACCCTTCAGTTGTTGATTTCCTTTCGAATTTTGTTTTCATAGATACAGTAGATTCCGAGCAAAACCTGTCAAATATTGAAGAAATGATTTCTATTAATATTTCGACCAAACCTAATGCTGTAGAAAACATTCATGTCGGCAAATATTGTTCTCCATCAGAACTTGATACTTACCATACTCTTTTTCGTGAATTTCAAGATATATTTGCATGGTCATATGAGGAGATGTCAGGCATTGACTCTAGTATAGTTGAACATTAAATTAAAATGTATCATGATGTCAAACGAATACGACAACGACTTTGACATTTTCATCCAAAGAAATCCATTGCCATTAAAGCAGAAGTTGAAAAGCTTTTGCATGTTGGTTTCATTTACCCTCTACCTCTTACTAATTGGGTTTCCAAAATTGTTCCTATCATGAAAAAAAAGGGGACAATTTGAGTGTGCGTCGATTATAGGGATGTAAATCAGGCTTGTCCAAAAGACAATTATCCTACTCCTTTTATCGACCAGATTATTGATGAATGTGCCGGATGCGAAATTTTCTCATTTATGCATGGTTTTTCCGGTTACAATCAAATGACTATCCGCCCACAAGACCAACCTAAAATAACTTTTATTTGTCCATGGGGCACATTCACTTATAGAAAACTACCTTTCGGTTTGAAGAATGTAGGGGCCACATTTCAGAGGGAAATGAACTATGCCTTCCATGACAGCAAGCATATTGTTCAACCATACCTTGACGATTTACCTACTCATTCACGAAAGCAGACGGATCACCTGCAGCATTTGAGATCTATATTTTTACGGTGCCGACACTACAAGATACAACTCAATCCACACAAATGTGTGTTTTGTGTTGGTTCTAGTCGATTTATTGGATTCGTAGTGTCTAGAGATGGAATTTTACTCGATCCTCTAAAGGTTCAGGAAATTCTTGACTTGCCTCCACCTTTAAATCTTTTACAGTTACAGAGACTCCAAGGGAAGGCTAACATTTAAGTATGGGGGATTTACGCAGTGCATTATATTAGATATCATTTTTGGGATTCAACTGCGTTAAGTAAGTCATTCAAACGTATGACCATTTCCATGAGAGGTAGTCGTAAAGTGACTAATTTCTCATGATTTTTGAATAGCTCACTTAGCACTCATTGCATCGGGTGATGCTCATAGGGGTGAAGAAGTGGGATTGAAACTAGTGAAATGTGGAGAACGAATCACGTAGCATCAATCATCACTTCCGGGGCTTGCACCCGGTAACCAGGACTTCCTAGGAGGTCACCCATCCCAGAACTCCTCTGGCTCAAGCGCGCTTAACTGTGGAGTTTTTCCACAATCAAGCCCACTTAGCTTGCTACCCCATTTGCAAAACCTTAGCAAGTATTGTGCCTCATGAACCATTCAAGTAGAGATCCCTTGACTCTTTTTGAATTTAAGTATGGGGGATTTACGCAGTGCATTATATTAGATATCATTTTTGGGATTCAACTGCGTTAAGTAAGTCATTCAAACGTATGACCATTTCCATGAGAGGTAGTCGTAAAGTGACTAATTTCTCATGATTTTTGAATAGCTCACTTAGCACTCATTGCATCGGGTGATGCTCACAGGGGTGAAGAAGTGGGATTGAAACTAGTGAAATGTGGAGAACGAATCACGTAGCATCAATCATCACTTCCGGGGCTTGCACCCGGTAACCAGGACTTCCTAGGAGGTCACCCATCCCAGAACTCCTCTGGCTCAAGCGCGCTTAACTGTGGAGTTTTTCCACAATCAAGCCCACTTAGCTTGCTACCCCATTTGCAAAACCTTAGCAAGTATTGTGCCTCATGAACCATTCAAGTAGAGATCCCTTGACTCTTTTTGAATTTAAGTATGGGGGATTTACGCAGTGCATTATATTAGATATCATTTTTGGGATTCAACTGCGTTAAGTAAGTCATTCAAACGTATGACCATTTCCATGAGAGGTAGTCGTAAAGTGACTAATTTCTCATGATTTTTGAATAGCTCACTTAGCACTCATTGCATCGGGTGATGCTCACAGGGGTGAAGAAGTGGGATTGAAACTAGTGAAATGTGGAGAACGAATCACGTAGCATCAATCATCACTTCCGGGGCTTGCACCGGTAACCAGGACTTCCTAGGAGGTCACCCATCCCAGAACTCCTCTGGCTCAAGCGCGCTTAACTGTGGAGTTTTTCCACAATCATATCTAATATCTAATATAATGCACTGCGTAAATCTAATATAATGCACAATGATATCTAATATAATGCACTGCGTAAATCCCCCATACTTAAATTCAAAAAGAGTCAAGGGATCTCTACTTGAATGGTTCATGAGGCACAATACTTGCTAAGGTTTTGCAAATGGGGTAGCAAGCTAAGTGGGCTTGATTGTGGAAAAACTCCACAGTTAAGCGCGCTTGAGCCAGAGGAGTTCTGGGATGGGTGACCTCCTAGGAAGTCCTGGTTACCGGGTGCAAGCCCCGGAAGTGATGATTGATGCTACGTGATTCGTTCTCCACATTTCACTAGTTTCAATCCCACTTCTTCACCCCTGTGAGCATCACCCGATGCAATGAGTGCTAAGTGAGCTATTCAAAAATCATGAGAAATTAGTCACTTTACGACTACCTCTCATGGAAATGGTCATACGTTTGAATGACTTACTTAACGCAGTTGAATCCCAAAAATGATATCTAATGGAAGGCTAACATTCTGAGGAGGTTCATTCCCAATTATGCTGAAATGGCTAAAGGTTTTACACATATTTTGAAAAAGGGGATACCCTTCCATTGGGATCAGGTTGCGCAAGCTTCCTTTGATGCTCTTAAAGATACCTTGATTAGAGCATCATTAATGTATTCTCTGAATTATCAAAATGACTATTACCTGTATCTCGTTGCTACAGATACAACCATTGGCATGGTTTTGGTCCGAGAGGAATATGGGATAGAACATCCAATATATTATTTGAGTTGCAATCTCAATGATACAAAAACTAAGTACTCTTATGTCGAAAAGTTAGCTTTGGCAGCTATGTAAGCTATTAAGAGATTTCGCCACTACATCCTGCTCCAAAAGACCACTGTCATTTTGGATTGCAACCCTATGACATATATTTTGTCACGTCAATTGCTGGGGGGAAAATACTCAAAATGGATAGTCATTTTGTAGGAGTTTGATATGGAATTCATCAAGTCCAAATCAAAGAAATCTCTCATTTTCGCCGAGCTACTTTGTGACCTTCCCTTGACCTCCATTGATTCAACATCTGAACCATCGATTTTGGATGAGTCTCTATTCCTGATATCATCATCTGACCCATGGTATGGAGATATACTAATTTATCTCTAGACCCAAACTTTTCAGCTAGATACCTCTCATTCGCAACAAAAACGTATCTGATACCAAGCCAAAGATTATCTGATCATTGGCGACACTCTTTACCGTCGTGGTATCAATATGATTTTACAGAGGTGCCTCACACATGAGGACGCCAAGAAAGCATTGAATGATTTCCGTTTAGGTTCTTGTGGTGGACACTTATCTGGATATGCTACTGCACAGAGAATTCTCTGTGTTGGTTACTTCTGGCCAACTATATTAAAAGATTGTATTATTGTCGTAAGAAGTTGTCATACATGCCAGATCTATGACCGCAAAGCTAGACTACCACCTACACCATTGCATCCAGTCGTTGCTGTTGGACCATTTTCCAAATGGGGCATTGACTTCATGGCATGTAACCCTCACTCTGCTGGGGGGCATGGGTATATTATAGTTGTCGTTGACTATTTTAAAAAATGGGTGCCAACATTAAACAATAGTGGCGAAATGGCTGCTCTTTTCTTTTTCAACCATGTGGTTGCCCGGTTTGGTGTACCACAAGCCATAGTTATAGATCATGGGTTGCATTTTCATAATCACATGATGAGTGAGTTAACTACCAAGTTAGATCTGTCACATGATAGTTATACTCCTTATTACCTGCAAGCTAATGGACAAGTTGAGGATATCAACAAGGTCCCTAAGCAAATGTTGGAAAGAATGGTAGGGGTTCATAAACGAAACTGGCATTTAATCCTGTACTCAACTTTGTGGGCATACTGAACCTTGGTGAGGAATGAAACTGCATTCACACCCTTTCAATTGGTGTATGGTTTGGAAGCAATCTTATCGATACAATGTGAAATTTCATCTCTCAAACTCGCGATTGACCTATTACCCGACACTTCTAAAGAAGAAGCACATTTCTTGGAACTTATCCATCTGGATGAAACCCATCGTGATGTCACAGTGGTTAACGAAGCGCATAAGAAATGAATCAAGGCACAATATGATAGAAATGTCAAGCCTCGTATCTTCTTAGAAGGAGACCTGGTCTTACTTTATGATTAGGAAGCTGATAAACTTGGAGCAGGGAAATTTGAACCGCTATGGATGGGTCCTTATATTGTCAAGTGTGTTTTGGCAAAAGGTGCCTACGAGTTAGTGGATTATGATAGGATTCCATTGTCGTAGCCCCGAAATGGCCTGTACCTCAAATGTTACTATGCTTAATTGAGTGTAGTAAAACTCACTGTATATATGCTTTCATTTCATGTGCATGTGTCAGTGTGTCTTTTAGAGTTTTTTATTTGGTTAGTAATCCGCTTTGCATTTGTTGCAAATGTTCAAATCTTCAGAACCATTTGTTGGTTACGCTGATGGTGCTAGTCGTAGTACGTAGAACCTATCTTCTGCAGCATGGGCTATTTTCACTCTAAGTGGCAAGTTAGTAATTTTTCAAGGGATTTGTATTGGTCGTTCAATGAACAATATTGTTGAGTATAGCGCATTGATTGAACTTCTCTCTGATTCCATTTCACTTGGCATTCGCCAAATCATCGTTAGGCTGGACTCACAACTCGTTATACAACAACTTACAAGTGTGTATACCGTCTAAAACCCAACAATTCTTCATATGTTCCTTAGAGTTCATATTTTGGAAAGAAATTTTGGATACATTCAATATCAACATATTTCCAGAAACTTTGACACATTAACTGATTTTCTAGTGAATTATGTGTTAAACAAACATTTGTGACACATGTAAAAATAGCATTTTCAATTCACATCATTAGTTGAATAGGATTGCACATAACCATAGAAAACTTTGAAAATATATAGATGTTTTAAAAGTTTTTACAAAATTTCTGTCCAAGACAAGTTTGTTCATCTGACCCAAAAACTCAAAATGAATGCAAAAAACATCCTAAGTAGACCTAGTGATGATCATGATAATAGGTCACAACCTGGGCTATCATGTGCAAAAGCCTCATCCAGTGGCTAGGAACACCAATAGTGTCGCACTACAGCCTCATAGGTAACTCCTCGATCCGGAAATCTGGAATACCAAGGGTTAATCCCTCTATGTGATCTTACAACTCTGCCAAGGTTTCGACAAAATCCAAATCCTAGAGGACTGCTCTCCCAATGTTTCTCTGTGCTGGCCCACCTGCCTCATGTTGGTGTCTCCTAGGTCGAAGAGTACCCACATATGCATGCATGAGAATGATTTTAGTTTAGTCTTGGAAACATTAAAAACACAAAAACATGTAGAAACTTGAAAAATCAAAAAACACTTTGGTCAAACAATTTACCTATAGCACCCCATTGTGCTCCAACTGGTAGAATCAAGTCTGGATCTCCACGAAAATCCATCCCTGAGTATGGATGCTCCTTGATGACAATGTGTTGTCAATTGAGCCAACTGAAGAATGCAGTGGAAAAAATGATTGTTGACTGACCCGCATGTCGAGCCATCAATTTGACCCACCTCTGCATCCGTGGATCTCTAGGACTAGCTACACCCAGTGATACATGTTGTGGTTGCATCAATGGAATTCTCTCTAAGGTAAAAGCGATTAAGATCAAACCATAGAATAAATTATTCGTCTTACCACTTTTTACCTTGGTCAGTTGTTCTTTCAATGAAGAAAGCACTGCCTCACACTAGTTGAATACTGTTGGCTCTAGACACTCAAGTGCATACTACATATATGATATGTTCGTTAGATGAAGTGTCACACTGCTAGCCAACTTTGCAATTGTGAAGAGGACCATTCTCAAAGGCAAATCACTTACATCGCTGATGTTTATTTTCCCATCCTTTCTAGGTTGTGTACCTGGCCGAAAAAACTGTCGAATGTAATCCCTCACCGATTCACTTCCATGGGAAAATCCAGAAAGTGAGATGGGGGCACCTCGCCTCGACAGTCTGGTAAGAAAGTAAATATCATCAATGGTAATAGGGACCATTTTGTCCTCTATGTGAAAAGTTTGATCTATCGAATCCCATGCATGAACAAGGAACTACAATAGTTTTATTTGTTCCCTCATTCCAGACAACCTGAAGTATTTGAGTAACCCACAGTTTTTGAGGGCCTCTACTGTACGAGGATTATTTAGGGAAACCATGTCTTGTTATTCATGCACTCTTTCTCACCATGTAATCGACATTCTAATCTGATGAAAGCCTGAAATACAATCATAATCTTAGTTAGGATCCTTTCCATGCAAAAAACAAGACAATTTTTGGAGCAAACAGCTAAATCAAGTTTGTGAAACTCGCCTAGCACAGCCTAGGCACAAAGACAGTGCACTGAAGAGTAGGTAGTATTCTATCAGGGTGCTCTTTAGTGCAATTTTTGATGTGAAATCCTGCATTGATTCCAGGCTAAAAAAAATCAAACCCCAGAGGCCCCCCAAAACCCTAAAACTTGCATGAAACAGTAAAATAATGACTTGAAAAGAAAGAGGAGGGGTAGATCTCCTACCTAGTCCAGACGGCATGAGAAATGGTCCATAGAATCTCTTGCAATCAGCTGTTGAAGTTCGAGGTAAAATACTAGCCCAGAGCACAAAAATGAATGGTAAGTATCAAATGGTAAAGGTTTCATGGTAAAGACTTGTTTTATGTTTATTTCATGTTCATTAATCAAGTAAACATTAGAATTCACCTATTTTTACCCATGAAATAGGTATTTTTAATCCATTTGGTGGTGTTTTGAGCAGGTTTTACAGCTAGCTTACAGAATTTGACGTGCTCGACTATAAACTTTACCTTTGACCACACAACATACTTTTATCTCTTTTTCGAGCTCTGTTAAATAACGAAAAAGGAACCCCATTGGAGTCCTCTTTAAGCTCTTTTCAGACTCTCTAAATATGAAAATATTTCCGAGTGCCTGTCCTTTTCAGTTCATTAACAGATTTGAAATGACATCTACTCAGTATAAGTTTAACCCTTTTTTGGGCTGAGATAGATTAACTACGAAAAAGGAATACGTTGATCGAACATGATCAATAGGTTCTCTCTCGTATTGTTTTATGCTTTTTCAGACTTGAGAGACAAATCTACGAAAAAGAACTTCTGGAGTTTTCTTTTTGTCCCTTTTCAAACTCTCTGAACATGAAAAGGACCAAGTTATCTTTGTCGTTAAACTCATTAAAACATCAAAGAGCGACAAACTTGTCCATCTAGACAAGACCAAGTTTCACCTTCGCTAGACTCGTTAAAACATCACATAGCAATGGATTCACCCAAAGGGTGGAATTATACAACAAGAATATGTTATCCTCCTCAAGCTTGATAAAAAATAAAGAGGTATTGGTCAGCAATGACTTGGGAAAATGGAAAAAGGGGAAAACCACTTTATGGTAGCAGATTGCTATTGAACATGACACTTTCACTTCATCAACGTGATTATTTGGGTTGGGTTATCAGCTTGATGGTTATCATACCATTGGTCTATCATACCATCCATCACTTTATTTTGCCTCATTGTTACCAATTCATTTAAGTGTCGCTAACATGTTCAAGAGATGTCATCTAGTTAAAATTCATCCTTTGAAATACCATAAACCTTCATTTTCATAACTGCCATTCCTGAACCTTGTGTCGTCAGTTAAATTTCGTCTCCAAAATCATTACACTCATTTCGTGTCGTTGATGTGGGATACATCAAGGCCCTCCTATGATGAGTCGCTTCTTGTCAACATCAGCTCATTATCCAAGAAGTTGACTTAGAAACACCCTTCCAGTAACTTGAGGCTTGCATACATCAATGGCAAGTTTCTTGCTTCCGACGACAGGTTGACATCACTGGCCTTCGACCGAAAGACTTTGTATGGTGTGTTGAGAGATTAAATTGGTCAATTAAACCTCTTAGTATCTAATTTTCAATCTGGGCTCGTAAACACGAGTTGCACTACACTTCTTGATTCAATTTATAGGTCAAAGCTTTAAGGTTTCCTTTATAATGATCGACTAAGGAATAAAACAAACAAATGCTTTCAAACTTAAAAGAAATCAAACATCTAACTGTCATGAGAAAACCCAACAATTAAATTTAATCTAAATAGTCAAAACCTTGGTAAATTATAGCATTCAAATCTGTACTCAACAACTACTGAACTACGTATCTCTAGTGATGAAAATGGACTTCTATTCACAGAAAAATTTACTCAATCAAATCTTCAAATGCTGGTACCAGACCTTCTATTTGCAAAAAACCATTTAATGATTACTCAACAAGCATCCTATGATGATGGAAGTTCTTACTTGAAGTAATCAAACAACCTATACTAATAACCATTCGACCATTAAACTATCGATACAAATAACAATTCATTCCTGAAGAAAATAAGAAATTTGTATCAATGATAACTCAATCCTCAAGCAATCTATAACAATCCAACTCTAAGAAAATGAGTAATCTATCCTAATAGCAACTCAATCAAACAATCGTTCTGTACCTAATGGTTTATTACCCTATCAAGACTCAGGAGTTAAGTATTGATCTAGAGAAATTACTCTGTTTTACTCTATCACTCACTTACTTGTTGTTCTATCTTCAAATAAACCACTTACAGGATTTGATTAATGAAAGCAACCCTAACGCTGATCCTGTTTAACACCCATCTATGTAATCACACAAATTCTAAGGAACTGTACTTAAATCTTTCTTGGAATCACACCAATCCCTACTTGTGAATATTCAAAACCAATATGTTGTTGTAAATCAAAGCAATTATTTAACTATGAAGTGGATAACCGAAACCTATGAACCAAGAGAGAGATCAATCATTCAAATGAGACTAATTATTGCACAAAAACAAGGAAGAGTAATCGTTTCAGTCAACTAATGAAATTGGTAATTGCACGAATAGGGGAGGCAAGTATGAGCTAAAGAATTGGTCCTTGACAACTAATTACACACAAACGTTCCTATAGTGTTCTGTTACCAATCCACAATGCATTAATCTGATAGTCTGTTAAATGAAATGAAATGAAACAAAAACCAATCAATCATCTGTGCAAGTAATACATCTTCACGCTTTGGTCACCAATCCAATTCGTTTCAACCAAATCCGTTACAGTATTTGAACAGTCGATGCAATGTTTGCCTATATTCATGTTGCCTATACAATGCTAATGGTTTAATCAAGGGATCGATTCGAGTCAATTCTCTTAGAGAAATAGAGGTCAATTTGGCGAATAGACCAAGCCTATTCTAATCAATTAAGATCTTATTCATACATGACTATTGAAGAGTTTAAGGACTATTCCGGCATTGACCATAGGTAGTGATTTCAATCAGCTTGTCAAACGACCATATGATGCATTTAAGATGATGGTAAATCAGGGTAATGGCATAGCTCTGGTTTGGAAAGCACACAACGTTCACACCCAAATCTAATTGCAACTATGAAAATAACAAGAATTTCACAATCATTCAACACACCTATGTGTACTAATCAATCAAATGAACAACTCAATTGAACTGACTTGCAATAGAAAAGGAAATTAACTGTAACTAGTTTCACGGTAACACTGTTGATGAAAATACAGAGCAAATCCAAATGGGTGGGCCCATCCACACCTTGGGGCTAATAAACTTATAGTAATGAAACGATTTCGATCACAATTAAAACATGAGCATTAGCATCCCATCAACGCATTCAACTAGAATTCAGAGCAAGAGCATCATAACGATCTTCTATTGAAACTAAGTCACAATTATACAGTAAATACTTCAAAGTTTCAGCGTGCTCTCTTATCAAAATCAAAAGGTAGGCTTTATAATAGAGCCTTACACATAATTGGCAAGCATCAGATCTGTTACAGAGAAAGGCGTGGGAAAACGAACGATATGGAGATCCGTGAATTACTCTTATTTAGCACTAAAAATCCTCTAATTATTAACTTTCCACTTCCTATCAAAACCGTATTCTAATATAGAAGTTTTCAACCAAAACAGTTCAGCAAAATCCGGACCCGAACTGATCCAATACGTTCATGTTTAGAAATGGTTTTCATTGGAATATTCCCCCGGCGATAACTCCTTCAAAAAGACGAATTTTGGAAAATAGTTTCTGGGTTAAATGAAACATGGTGCTCTAAACAAAACCCGTGTCTCAGAATTTCTAGATTCTGCCCTATTTGATCAAAAAATCCATTTTTCACCTATAGCAATTTCATACTCAACTACCCAGCAACTAGTTAAATTTGACTTGTGGAGACTTCTGGCAACCTGTAGCAATACATCACAACACTAAACTTGTAATGATTAGTTAACCTCAAGGATCTAAACATGAAACATCTGATCTTTGAGTTATAAAATAGTTAAATAACACCATTATAATGCTTTTACCATGGGATTGGATTTATCACTATCCATAGAATAATGAGGATGAAAGGGTACAGAAGAGTCTTAAATAGGGATCAAAATGTGCAAAAAGATAGTAAAGGAGGTGAAATACAGAGACAAAAAGTGGGTCCAACATCTCCCCCACGCTTAAGTTGATGCATGCCCTCATGCATCCTAGTCAAAAAGAGATGGAACCAAAATCTTTCAAAGGCCAACAGCCTTAATCAAAACTTCCAAATCTCCCTCTACTGGAATTGAACACCTTGAAAACTGTCCTGCCACCCTCTACGCACTCACCCTCTTATGTCTTTCAGGTATGAGGCAAAAGACTAAATGCTCTTCATTATTTTTCCTTCCAAAAAGCATAGACATAAATAATAGGTTCAAACAAATCAATGGGTTATCCAAGATAGACAACTTTCAGTCATTCCAAATACCCGTTAAAGAACTCAGGACAATCTTCCAGCAACCTCCCATATTCAGCTATGACTCTATCTACCTCGTCTTATATACTATGTCTACTATGTGGACTAGATGGGCTTTCAAATTACACTATTTCCTTATTCAACTAAAGTTTTCACCTAAGAAACAACATTATACCTTGTAGTTGCAACTCATAGGGAAACTCATTGATTGTTGTGAAACCTCAAGCTCTTTCAAAATTCCCCACAAGTCAATAATTTCCAATTGATACTTGTAACAAAGTCTTTCAGCTTGTATTCTATATCTCCTTTGACAAGTGACAAACATCTCTGGTCAACAGGTCTCATTTACAATAAGAATAAAGAGGAAAATTCTGGGCCTCCCTTTCTGATTTCTATTGTTAAGAAAAGACCTATGTATTCCATGCAGTATTCACCATCAGCCCCTAGAGTCACTAAGTAGAGTAACATATGGCCTAGAAAAAATATGATATTGTCAAAACAGATCCTGAAGGAAATTGCTTTCCCTAGAAATCTACCATCTTTAGCTTTGTTGAAAGATGAATAATAAAATATACATAATCCTTTCACTCATAGTCCTCATCCATTCGACGAGAAAAATAAGGTGAAGAAGATAACCAATAACAGAATAGCATAACCTATTCAGAAATAGAAATCAATCCCTTGGCTAGCGCTAATATTTGAATTATCTGGCTTGCTTGAAGACCCAATGGGACCTGGCAGAGAAGTGTATGAGGTTTGGAGAACTTTATTTCAATTAGTTTGCTTCCCTGGAGGTTGTTGACTGTATTGGGCTTGGTGTTGTTGTTATTGTTGTTGCATTTGATAAAGAGGATGATGTGGTCCCTGCTGTTGAAGTTGAAATAATGATGATTTCATGGACATTTGTCGAGCTAGACTGCCAGATTGACCATCCTAGTATTAATATCATACCATGGAACTCACGAACACGTGAACAATGTCCAACATGTATTAATCGATCCCTTCATACAGAGAAACAAGTTGCAAGCACAACACAAATAGCAAGAAGGGAGATGAAAGAAATTTCCATTACTGACCATGTCGTGTTCTCCTATGAAGGTAGGAGACAAAATTCCATATTTGGATCTCCAACATGTTTCAAAAACATTTCTCTTGCTACTTTAGAAACAAACACTGCATGAATTGTGACACCATCTAAATTTCCAGCCATTGAAACTAGATCGATACTATCTTCATTGTTGTAAATAATGGCTACACTAAATCTTGCAACTTGTGTATTTCTAACTTTCTTCTCAAAGGTGCATGTACCCTAGATTATTAGAGAAAATGGAGCATATACATCTTTATGTGTGATTGCTTTGTTAGTGAGTGGAGTATAGGCATCAATAGGTTCAGCAAGTTGTAAAACACCACAAGCTCCTGGTCCTCTAATTGCTAGAGCAATTATCCAATCATCTCTGGCAGTGTCATAGTCCATATCACTTTGTACTGTTATATCATCTAATCCCTTTTTGTGTTCATCAACAAATGCCCCAAAGCTAGTGCCTTATTGGGAAAGTTCATCATATGTACCGAGCTCATAACCTGTCCTACTCTCATAACAACTATCATATCTGCCTCACGCAAGAACTCCACTTGATGTGTCACTAGAACAACAGTTTTATTCTTTAAAACACTTCTAATGCACTCCTTAAATAGATAACTTACTGTGTGGCATCTAAAGCACTGAAAATATCATCAAGAAGGTATATATTTGAATGTTGATAATAAGCTCTAGCTAACTAGATAATGATGATGAGGGAGCTAGGGGTAAGATTTCGATCAAGGTTTTGGGATAGTTCAGTAACAATAGTGGTAAAGGAGGATATAGTTCAGAATTAGGAAGGATGATGGTTACAAGGGAGGCATGGGTGGTTTCCGGTCAAGGATTTGGGGATAACAAGAGTAGTGACCAGGGATGTAAGGTAAACCTGCAATTATAATTAGTAATTATCAACTATCTATAATCAAGCCAAATGAGTCAGGATGATACCTGGGTCACTTAAAAGATTTTAAGCAAAGATAATGTGAATGCATAGAATTTAGGTCCATTGTTCAAGCATGATCTCCATAGAAGAAGGATGAGTTTGCAGCAGATTTGAATTGCACCTGGATGATGACACTATTCTCATGCTGCAAAACTGAGAAAATCTTTCTTGAAAGCTGAACTGAAGATGGTGTTGGATCTGTTGAAGAAGGCTGAACTGGAGATAGTAAAGGAGACTGGAAAATGAAAGTCCCCTTCTCCCCCACGCTTGAGGAGTTGTATGTCCCCAAACAAATAAGGAAGATGACTGCTGCAAATGATGATCAAGCTACTGCATGGAAACCTTTATTGAAACAAGATGACTGCTAAAAGAAAAGGAAATGCTGCTACAAATGTCCTCACTGCTGCAAATCTGTGCTGAGATCACAAAACCATATAGTCCTCAATCGCTACACATCCATGTGCAATCTTGCATATGTGAATAAATGGTGTCGATGTCGAACATAAGCAAGAATCATTGGGTTACTAACCATTGAGGAGATAATTAACCAATGCAAGATATCCCACCTTTGATGTCAATGGGAATCAAGGCACTAGGTACATTCCACTAGCCATGAATGGATTTGTTGAAGTTGAATGGACTGCAGAATTCATCCACCAAGAAACATTGATGTATTTCCTTGGTAGATGATAGAAATACCTGCCATTAAGGCATGCATGCTCCTAGGTACCTTATCTAACTCTGACCTTGGTCCCAGATGATGTGCTGATGTTGATGGGACAAGGCTTGTTGGCAGGTGGGCCTTAAGGACTCCCACATCAACAAACTCGAGTAAAAACATAATGACATGAAAAATACATGATTTGAAGAACTCATACAAATTTACAAACTTTATTGGGAATCTTTCCCACCAATTACTTGGTTTTCAAGCAAAGTTCCTGTCCAGTTGCGCTATACACACTGATTTTCACAAAAGGACTTATTTTTCTCTTTACTATTCCATTTATTTATTACAATACTAACTTTCCTACTATACTGAAGAGAAGACATCCTCCTTCAAGTGAAAGAGAACTTCCAATGAATTCATGTGCGGATCAGGTACAAAGATATGATCATGCCCAGATTTAACATATAAACTTTAGATGGTACATGAGCATGAACAATCAGCAACTTTGAAAGAGATGATGTGAAGAGTATTTGAAGATGAGAGTGATACTTTGACTAAATTGTAACCTCGAACCAATGCTCGATGTAATCTTGGTGGTATTGGCTCATTTCTTCATTTGGACCACTCTAAATGTCTTCCTCGGTCATGCCAGAAGAGCTTGGATAATCAGTCTCCGGAATGCACACAAAGCTTGTTGCTAGGCACGGTGAAATCTCTTCGATCTCAAGTTTAGCTGAATTCTCCCCATCAGATTTGGTGCATGGATCATCGATCTCCTTGGTAGATAGGCAAGAGGACTCGAGGGAGCTTTCCAAATCCCATTCTACATGTGGAGAGGTAGATAATTTCCTAAATGCAGTTAGGATAAACTCTTCCTGAGAAGAAGATACCCCAGCTACTGCTAGGATTTGAGATAGTGCTTCGAGGGACATTCTTCAAGATCTCGGTCACTCTTGAATTTCTCCTGTTGGTTGATGATCCCTGTATCACAACATGGATTAGTACAAAATAGAGGGGTTCTTACACCACCCGAAAAATGTTTTGTCATTCAAAGCTTGAATTAAAAACTGCTAATTGCAAGAAAACTAACACTGGAAATGAATCTACCTTTACTATCCCTAGGTCTACCTTTACTTCTATGCATAAAATAAAAGCAAATAAAAACTCAAGAACAAGAAGTAATCGGTCAGACTTTGGAGCAACCCCACAAAAGTGGATGCGTGGCTCTTCACTCACATCTTACCGTACACTTTTCTCCCCTTGACAACCCTGCAAGATCTTGAAACTCTGATAATAGTTGCTTGAATCAAAACTTACAACTCCCTGGAAACGGCGCCAAAATGTTGAGAGATTAAATTGATGAATTAAACCTCTTAATATTTAATTGTCAATCCGGGCTCGTAAACACGAGTTGCACTGCACTTCTTGATTCAGTTTATAGGTCAGAGCTTTAAGGTTTCCTTTATAATGATCAGCTAAGGAATAAAACAAACAAATGCTTTCAAACTTAAAATAAATCAAACATCTAACTGTCATGAGAAAACCCAACAATCAAATTTAATCTAGAGATTCAAAACCTTCACAAATTCTAGCATTCAAATCTGTACTCAACAACTACTGAACTACGTATCTCTAGTGATGAAAACGGACTTCTATTCACACAAAACTTTACTCAATCAAATCTTCAAATGCTGGTACCAGACCTTCTATTTGCAAAAACCATTTAATCATTACTCAACAAGCATCCTATGATGATGGCAGTTCTTACTTGAAGCAATCAAACAACCTGTACTAATAACCATTCGACCATTAAACTATCGATACAAATAACAATTCATTCCTGAAGCAAATAAGCAATTTGTATCAATGATAACTCAATCCTCAAGCAATCTATAACAATCCAACTCTAAGCAAATGAGTAATCTATTCTAATAGAAACTCAATCATACAATCGTTCTGTACCTAATGGTTTCTTACCTTATCAAGACTCAGGAGTTAAGTATTGATCTGGAGAAATTACTATGTTTTACTCTATCACTCACTTACTTTTTGTTCTATATTCAAATAAACCACTTACAAGATTTGATTAATGAAAGCAACCCTAACGCTAATCCTATTTAACACCCAGCTATGTAATCACACAAATTCTAAGGAACTGTACTTAAATCTTTCTTGGAATCACACCAATCCCTACTTGTGAATATTCTTACTCAAAACCAATATGTTGTTGTAAATCCAAGCAATGATTTAACTACGAAGTGGATAACCGAAACCTATGAACCAAGAGAGAGATCAATCATTCAAATGAGACTAATTATTGCACAGAAACAGGGAAGAGTAATCATTTCAGTCAACTAATGAAATTGGTAATTTCACGAACAGGGGAGGCAAGTATGAGCTAAAGAATTGGTCTTCAACAACTAATTACACACAAACATTCCTGTAGTGTTCTATTACCAATCCACAATGCATTAATCCGATAGTCTGTTAAATGAAATGAAATGAAACAAAACCCGATTAATCATCTGTGCAAGTAATACATCTTCATGTTTTGGTCACCAATCCAATTCGTTTCAACCAAATCCGTAACAGTATTTGAATAGTCGATGCAACGTTGGCCTATATTCATGTTGCCTATACAATGCTAACGGTTTAATCAAGGGATCAATTAGAGTCAATTCTCTTAGAGAAACAAAGGTCGATTTGGCGAATAGACCAATCCTGTTCTAATCAATTAAGATCTTATTCATACATGATTGTTGAAGAGTTTAAGGACTATTCAGGCATTGACCATAGGTAGCGATTTCAATTAGATTTTCAAATGACCATACGATGCATTTAAGATGATGGTAAATCAGGGTAATGACATAGCTCTGGTTTGGAAAGAACACAACTTTCACACACAAATCTAATTGCAACTATGAAAATAACAAGAATTTCACAATCATTCAATGCACCTATGTGTACTAATCAATCAAACAAACAACTCAATTGAACTGACTTGCAATAGAAAAGGAAATTAACTGTAACTAGTTTCACAATGACATTGTTGATGAAAATACAGAGCAAACCCAGATGGGTGGGCCCAGCCACACCTGGGGGTTAATAAACTTACAGTAACGAAACGATTTCGACAATTAAAACATGAGCATCAACATCCCATCAACGCATTCAACTAGAATTCAGAGCAAGAGCATCATAACGACCTTTTGTTGAAACTAAGTCACTATTATACAGTAAATGCTTCAAAGATTCAGTGTGCTCTCCTGTCAGAATCAAAAGGCAAGCTTTATAATAGAGCCTGATACATAATTGGCAAGCATCAAATCTGTTACAGAGAAAGGCATGGGAAAACCAACTATATGGAGATCTGTGAATTACTCTTATTTAACGCTAAACATCCTCTAATTATTAATTATCCACTTCCTATCAAAACCGTATTCTGATATAGAATTTTTCAACCAAAACCATTCAGCAAAATCTGGACCCGAACTGATCCAATACTTTCATGTTCAGAAATGGTTTTCATTGGAATATTCCCCCGGCGATAACTCCTTCAAAAAGACGAATTTTAGAAAATAGTTTTTGGGTTATATGAAACATGGTGCTCTGAACAAAACCCATGTCTCAGAATTTCCATATTCTCCCCCATTTGATCAAAAAATCCATTTTTTTACTTACAACAATTTCATACTCAACTACCTAGCAACTAGTTAAATTTGACTTGTGGAGGCTTCTGGCAACCTGTAGCAATACATCACAACACTAAACCTGTAATGATTAGTTAACCTCAAGGATCTAAACTTGAAACATCTGATCTTTGAGTTATAAAATAGTTAAATAACACCATTATAATGCTTTTACCGTGGGATTGGATTTGTCACTATCCATAGAATAATGAGGATGAAAGGGTATAGAAGAGTCTTAAATAGGTATCAAAATGTGGCAAAAGGATAGTAAATTAGGTGAAATACAAAGACAAAAAGTGGGTCCAACATGGTGTTCGACATCAAAACATCCATTCACACCATGCAGAATGTACTGCAGTACCTCGAGGATCATTATCATTATCGGTGATTTCTCTCACGTCTGTTAGTAGCTTACATCATTGGCTGGTAATTAGGCGGTGTCTTCCCATGTTCGACTTCAGATCACATATTCACATGGTTAGACTCGTACTTTAGCGAATGATTGAACAAGATAGAAGACCTGAGATCTAGTTTCATCCATCCGGGCTGCGATTTCAGGAGTACTAAATCATATATGGTCATCCTTTCATGGGTCTATATCTGTAGACGACTATCTATGTACATGTAATGAAAAGTTTATATGTTGAGAATGGGCATGCCTTCCCTCAACAATTCATGAGGAAAAATCAAAATATCATGATATATGTATTGTAATTGATGCAGGTCACCTTCCACTTCGAAACCTCCTCATCACATCGTAAAGCATTTCATTCGACATTTACATTTTTTGACTTCATGCTTTAGGGGGCAGTTGTTATAGATCCATTTGGGCATATCACTCCCATCATCCATATCAGTGTTTTAGGGCTCATCAAACCCTAATTTTAGTTTCTACATGCCCTAAACAAGTCAACCTTTTGAATGCCTCCTTCCCAAACATTTTCATGACTTGAAGACATCCTGAAATGATCTCTAAAGGGACCAGCGCAGGTAGGCCCATGTAAGGGTGCACTGTAGAGTAGTTAAGTCCATGCCAAGGTTCTCTACAAAGCACTTAGGCCCTCTTTGACCTACGCTAGGCGAGATTGAGTGAAATTCACATAGGGTTTGGGGAATATTCTTATCTCTTGGAGTCTTCTAGAAGTTTCCCTCACTTATCAACTCCTATGAGCTCGAAAATGGATGAGGAATGAGTTAAGATGCATCCTATCCTCTTATCCCTTCCTCCATGGAACTAATTCTAAGTATGGAAGGTCATTCAATACCCCCATTTATAACACAACCTCCTCCATCTTCCTATAAAGTGAGCACTCATCTAAGTGATCAGGGGTTCGACTTTGATGAATTGTAAGGAGATAATGTTGCTATGAGAATTGACTTTCAGACAAGTATTGTTATGCTACAAGTTTGTCATGCTTTTGATGTGATGTGGATGGGATCAAAGATGGAGGAGTGACTTCGAATCAGACTTCATGGTTGTAATTCTTCCTTCTATTTAATAAAGTATTTGAACCTTTTTCCATATGCTTATCTTGTTATATGATGCTTATATGTGTGAATGTATCTGATTCCATTTACTTGTAATCAATAGATCTTTTTCTTTGATTGGTTCTTTGTCTTTTGTTGATGTTTACGGGTACTTATCAAGCGTGTTAAGTACGGGAAGGAGAAACCTAATTGATACAAAGGAGATAAGAGGAAAGTGAAACTACAAGTAGGTCTTCTCATCCTATTTGTCTTATCTATTACTTATAGGAAAAGGCTAAAGTGCTTTAAACTGTTATTCTAGATATTGCTACTTATCTAGGGAATTAGTAGTTATCCATAGATACCAAATTATCCAAAACAAACCTTGCCCACTAGTTACCTGGTTTTCAAGCAAAGTCCTTGCCCAGTTGTGCCAAACAAGATGGTTTTCACAAAAGGACTTATTTTTCTCTTTACTAATTTCATTTATTTATTTATAGTACTAACTTTCCTACTATAGTGGAGAAAAGATATCCACCTTCAAGTGAAAGATAACTTCCAATGAATCCATGTGCGGATCAGTTACAAGGATATATTCATGCTCAAACTTAAAATATAAAATTTACAATATACATGAGCATGAAAAATCAGCACCTTTCAAAGATGTGATACAAAGAGTACTTGAATATGAGAGTGGTACTTTGACTGGATTGTGATCTGGAACCAATCTTCAATGTAATCCTAGTGGTATTGGCCCATTTCTTCATTTGTACCACTTTGAAAGTCCTCCTTGGTCATGCCAGGTAAACTTGGATAATTGGTCTTCTAAAAGCATACAAGGATTATTGTTGAGCATGGTGAAATTTCTTCAATCTCAAGTTCAGCTGGATGCTCCCCATTGGATTTGGTACATGATTTCTCAACCTCTTTGATGGATAAACATGAGGAATCAAGGGAGACTTCCAAATTTTTTGTAGTTGTGGAGAGATAGATAATTTCTTGAATGTGGTCAGGATGAACTCTTCCTGAGAGGCAGATACCCCAGCTACTGCTAGGATTTGAGAAAGTGCTTCGAGGAACATTTTTCAAGCTTCTCAATCATTCTTGAATTTCTCTTACTAGTTGATGATCCCTATCTCACAACATGGATTAGTACCAAGGGGTTCTTACAGCACCCCAATTTTTTTAATCTTAAAATAGCTTGAAATTTTAATCTAAATGAATAAAAACTACTAATTGCAATAAAACTTACTAAACTTGAACTCCTCGCTTACTTGGACAACCAGACTTTGGAGTGACCCCAAACCAAAGCGAAGGTGTGTCTCTTCACTCACATCTTACCATCATCTCTACCCTATGGTTGCCTTGTAACTAAAATCACACCGAAAACTTGTGAAAGAAACTATACTCTAATCCCTTTAGCACCTCCTAGGCAACAACACCAAAAATGTTGCGAAAATTATATGTGTTATAATTCCAACATTAAATTATCAATTTGTGGCTCGTAAGATTCAAGGCACAAGCGCAGGTAACACATGATCAAAGCATCTAACCTAAATTAACATCATGAAATCTAAAATTGATTCCTAAATCAAGTATGAAATTTATATTCCTGAAATAAGTACAGATTACAAATCACTAAACAATTCTAATCTCAATCTAAGTAAACTAAATTTCAATCAAAACTTAATTTTAATGTAAGTAAAAATTAATTGCAATCCAAGAAATATAATTTATTTAGTATAAGTAATAGAAATCTTAAATCACACAAAACTAATTACTATTCAAAAATAATATGAAGATTATGCTAATTTTAATCTAGACAAACATGATTCTAATCCAAGCGATTCTAAATTAAGGAAAGAAAACAATCCAAACAAGACTTAGTCTAATCGTTAAGTCTAATTCTAGGGTGAAACAAATCAATAAGCATTCAAACTTAACATTTCAATCTTTCATAACATCACTCTTCAATAAGAAACTAAGTAATCAAGATTAAATTGACATGTTTCAGATCTAAGAAACTAAATATGAATTTGTCCTAGCCTTAAACTACTTTAATCAAATTCAAGAAAACATTCAAACATAAGTGCATTAACCTACAGTTCTTCCATTAACTAATTACGATTATAACGAATCTGAAAACAAAACTACAATTTCAAACAATGACTTAATGGTCGCATTACACTACTTCTGAATGCTTCAACTGTCATAGCACAATGTTAGAGGAAGGTGGATTAAATAAGTAAGGTACAAGATCACTAATATATCAATTCTCACTTAGATTTGGAAACAGAGTAATCAATCTCCTAGTTTTTCGAATTGAAAAGCATGTTTAAATACTTCGTATCATAAGCCTGTAACAAAGGGTTTATTTATGAAATAAAATCATTGTTCAACACCATGCATTAGTTTGAAACAAGTTGGGAAAGATGTGCCTATTTAATTTCAAGAAAACAGAGTATAGATAAGTATAGAATAGAAGTTCTGAGATCTAATTAACAAACTCTATCAAAACAAAATCCTTATGCCTAGATCCTAATTAAACATGTTGCCTATAACCTATAAAAATTACAAGAATTGATTCTAGGTGATGGTGGGCCCTTGCCACTCCTGGAGCAAGTCTAAATTAATGCAATACTTCTTTAAAAATAAAAAAACACATCAACACTTATAGAAAATTGAGTGTAGAATCAAAATTTTGTGTTATGGTTCAGCAAACATGAATTCAAACAATTGCATCAAAGCTTCCCACTGTATTCATAGCAAAACAAAATTACATATAATCCTTCTGATTTCTAACGCTGCTCCCAACTACCCCCAACTTACTAGTAAGGCATCAACTTTTATAAGGTTTAGTTGATGAAAACAAGCACAACCAATTGACTATCAAAAGTAAATACAACAACAAGGCCAAGTTAAGCCTTATTAAATCTTTTGGAACAGTCTTCAGATGGATCACGCTTGGGCTCATTTTGATCATGGCATGGCTAGAGAAACTGATTCCCTATTTCATCTAGATCATTGTCCTCCACGTGGCTGACCAAAAACCGTGGCAGACCCAAATTTGTTCAGCGATTCTATACTTACGTATTGTTTCAACACTCATTCTATACTTAACACTCCCCTAACCATAACTTCTTCATGAAGGCTAATTTTGACAAACTGTTTCTAGATTACTTGAATGGGGTTGTTCAGAACAAAACCAACATCTCGGAATCCCAATATGCTTATCCATTTGATCACAAAGTTTATATTTCCACCTATAGGAATTTATTCCGTACTTAACCTCTAACGACTAGTTTAATGGACTTATGAATAATTTTGGTAATGGATCCCTGCAGTAAAATAAAATTGGCAAAACCATCATTAGAAAATCATAGGAAATTCATCTCTAATCATAGAAAAGCTAATAAAACTAATGATAATCGACCATGAGGTGTAGGTTATGTATTGGCGGCAAATTGTGGAATTATGGTATGAAATGAGTGTAAAATTATAGGAATTTATTTTATGAATGGTGATATTGTATGGTGGTAAAATGGGCATATTTGAGGCCCAATAATTATTTTTCAAAGTTGGTGAAGTAATATTTCAATTTCATTTTGGAGACACATGTCTTCACGTAATATTTTTTTCAACTCTTTAAATAAATTGAAGAAATAAGAGTACCCTTTTGAAGAGGACTCATACACGAAGATAGTGGTATTTTTTGAAAAATTTTCATTGTCTATATGTTATGTTGTTGATTTTTTATTTAACCCCTTTGAAACTGTCCAAAAACATTTCAAGCATTAGGTTTAAAAGAAATTAGATGAAGAATATCATATGAATTCAAAAGTGTCAAATTCATATGCCATTGGATAGAGGATTCTTTCACTTATCCAACAAGATAAACTTTTCCACTTAAGAACAAATTCTTCCCTAAATCTGCTTGGGTACAAAATGGGGTTGCAGAGAAATCTACGAAAGGGGTGTTGAAACTGTAATTTTTAGGACTTCGGGAGCTCAATCAAGCGCCTAATTCAAAATTCAAATTGCTTGATTGAGTGTTAAAGTAACCCTTGATCAAGCCACATATGTGGTTAACCAACGACTCGATTGAGCCTTTGCCATTAAAAAATAAATTAGGGTCTAAATTCGATTGCAAAGGAAAAAAAACAAACATTCATTCATATAGAAATATCAGAGCCTGAAAATTACACAAGGATTCAAAACAAACATGGAAAATACGAGATTTGGATGTAGAAAAGGAAAGAAATTTCCATCAATGGAGGAAATACGACACAAATATAGATAAAGGATGAGAAACAGATGTAACTCAAATTGTCTCACTTCTCATATTACTTTCTCCATATTGTATGCATTAGGAAATATGATTGAAAACCAGAAAAAATAAATGAAGAATGAAATAATAAAACTAAGATAAAATAAGCATTGAAAGTAATACCATGTAGTTAAAAAATCAGATGTAACAACAACTAAAGAAAACCACTTGAAACCACGCAAATTATTAAAAACTAATTGAAACCATGGTTTATTGGAATTTTTTGAAACCACATGAATTCATACAAATTATGAACCACTTTTAAATTTTAATGGTTTAAGAGAACCCACAAAAACTAAGGATGTGATTTAACCAAAGAAAACCATTGGAAGATAATTTCCATATATTATTCAAATGAATTACAATTCATGGAAATTTATTTACAAACAGGATTAGCAAAAATGGTTGTCACATAGGTGCTCCAAAACCTATAAACATTATTTTGATTAATGTTTGGTATCCCAAGTAGGAGTTAAAAGAGAGAAAATGTGTCAAGATCTAAAAGGAGCAAGAATATCCCTACTTCCAATGTGCATGAACTAAGAAGACATTCTTTGTTAAACATATATAACAACATTAAACTTTGGTAACATTCATCATCATATATATGTTCATTTAATGTTTCTTTTAATCCTAAATGATGAGTCCTACCTTTGAAAACCTACAAGTTTCTTCTTTCAATTCTCATGTGAAGGTTATGAGAATTTTTTTAAAAGAACAAGTTTTTAAAAGACATACAAAGTGTAGTGTAGATTCATGCTTGCATAAAAAGGAGTGTATTATTTCATATAACTATAATGCTCCATGGAAGACTCATGTGATTAATCAATATTAAATTTATAAATAATAAATGAAAAAGAAATAAATTAGCATGCATGTATTGATGATATGCTAGAAATGTTTACAATGTTAATCTTCTTAGACCATGGCAATCTAATGTTGATTAAATTCATCTAGTTGTTTCTCAACATGTAATCGTGAAATATATTGGAAAATATGGTTCAAAAGAAAAAAAAGAGGAGTTCTTTATTATAAACTTTGTCAACATTGGATGAAAAGAATTGAAAACAAAAAAGACATTGCATATCCATATTTGCAAGTGCATAAAAAAAGTTCCTTGTAGAAACATATAGTTTTTTAAATCCTCTTACCCTTCGTTGTGCTCTACTTGATTGTTGTGCTAAAATTTCTGTGTACATTCTCCAAAAAAAAACGCTGAAATAATTTTCGCCCCTCTTCACCACAAATGATAACAATGTACATTCATTGTTGATAAGACCTTGAATCATCTTCCTTGTTCTCTAAATCCACTAAAACCTCTATCTCTTGATTTATTTTTGTTTCCTTATCAACAATTTCATTGTCCTTATCATCCCACATTTCTTCCACCATTTATTTGGAATTGTGAAATTATCTATAGCTATGATAAGTTCTACCTTTAAGAAAGTTCTTCTTACCATTGTTTTATGGCAATTTTAGTTACACATTTTAAAACGTTAATGATATGGTCATTCTAATGAAGACAATTGTTTCAAACTAATTTGATTTTGTATAGTAGGCTTTCAAATATTAAAATACTTAAAAAATAGTTGAATATGTTTCTTATTGTGTGTATTTATGTATTGTATGTTTTTTCAGTCACAATTTGCCTTATAGTTGATTAAAATTGTATGAATTTATAGATATAGATTTTGTTTTATCTCATGAAATAAATTTGGCCCTTCAATTTGGTAATCACTAGCTTGATTTTTCAAGAATCTCCCATTCTCTCAAATTCAAAAGGTTCGCCACATCAAGTTATTTAAGTAATAATTCCCTTTGAAATATATATTTAGAAGTTTCCTATATAATAATTTAAACTTAATTTCTATTAGTCTTTAGTTCAACAACCTTGGAAATTATTATACAAATGAGTAGATTTAAATAATTGACGCTGGGTTTAAATAATTGAAATGTTTGGCATGTGATCTATATGAACAAAAATATAATACTTTCCTTGTTACAATAGGGATCACTTTTAGTTTGGGATTTATATAGTCTTTTAAAGAAATAAAAAAGTGTTGCTAAGAATAAGTAAATTTGAAAAATATCTTGAAATTCTTCACAATTTGTTGTTGAACTCACTTTTAATTTAGGATTTATATAGTCTCTTGATGAAATGAAAAATTGTTTCTAAGAAGAACTAATTTTGAAAAAGGTGAAATCCTTCACTTAGTAAATGGAGACAATATTCCTATGATATGTCAAATTATTTAAAAAAAATGACAATATTGTATTTTTTTAACCATTTATAGAGATATATTTAACCACACGTTAAAACTATATAATACATATTGCACACATACTTGCAATTCAAATACTTTGTATGTGCACCAGATTCACCCTGCACACACCATCACTAGTAATCAATTTGCTTTACTAGCTATTACAAGTAGAGTAATTGAGTTTTAGATTTTACTTTGAAATTTTGCACTCAAACATATGCTCACATAGTATAATTAGGAAAGAAGTAAGTGGTCCATAACCCACACATCATTTCTTTTCTTGCAAGGAACAAACATTGCATAGTGTAATTAGGGGATTTGTATTAAAGGATCATGAACCACATATCCACATACTTGCAATTAAAACATTTTGTATGTGCACTAGATTCACCTTGCACACACCATCACTACTAACCAATTTATTTTACTAACCATTACAAGTAGAGTAATTTCTTATATTTTACTTTGAAATTTTGCACACAAACATATGCTCACATAGTATAATTAGGAAAGAAGTGGTCCATCATCCACACATTATTTCTTTTCTTGGAAGGAACACACATCACATATTTTAATTAAGGGAATTTTAAAGGATCACTACATATCCACATCAATTCACACTTTGTATGCTCACAATTTCACTTGCACACACATTCACCCCACACACTAAGCTCACTTAAACTTTGTATAAAGGGTATCCTCTTTCTGGAATATTTGTACCTAATTTATTTGAGCTTATATTTTGTTGCACACCCTAAGTGAAACAAAGGCTTTATAAAAATAATCTTAACCTGAACACACTAAATTCCCCATAGGGGCCACAAGATAATTTATAGTTCAAGCTAAGACCATGGTGATAGGAAACACATAAGCCATCATGGTTGTTTTTCATATTGAATCATAGAAATTTGTCTTATAGGGAGCTTAAAATCCTGCATCATCCAACGAAAAATATGGTACATGGAGAGAAACGCGTGAAGCGGCTAAGGCCTAGGTGGAGGATTATCAAAGACCTTCATGATGTCTTCCGACACATGGTATGGGTTTTGGGTCCAAAAATGACAACCAGAAGCTGAGATTCATATATTCCCACAGGATGCAAGTAACTTAGTGGCCAAATCTTAGTGCATCTTTCCCTATAGGTTGAGGTGCGAGAGAAATTAGACCTGAGGTGACCTTGGTCAGGCTATAGGAAGCGTCACCAGCTCTTACGAAACATATCCCTAGTAAGTTTGGCCACGATAACCCCCTCCAAACCTTGGTTGGTTTTTTGGCTATTGGAAGCATCATCAGTGACATTTATGACGTGGCCCTAGTACCCTATTCTAAAATCTTCACAAGGACCAGTTACTACTTGAGCGGAAATACGTTAGGTATTTTCAAGAACTTTTCTCATACACAAAACCTCAAATAAACCTTTTTTGTTAATTTTTTCACACATTAGAATTAAAGGGAAAATTAACCATTTATTTTTCGCTTTGTCTTATGTATGTGATTCATTTAGTTTTCCTAAAGAAAATTAATGTGTTCAGTTTTTATTACAAATGAAACAGTCTTAGTTGTTGTTGATTTATTTCATTTCTTTCTAACTTATTTCTTTCTTAGAATGGAATTCTTCTCATTAGTTACATGTTTCATAGGGATTATATCATCTTCAAGTTCCTCCTACATACAATTCACATTATCATGAAAATCCGTTTACCTTTCATACATGCTAAATGCTTTTACCTTTCATCATATTTTGAATCACCCTTTTTGTTGACACGAGGACCAATACTTTTATTGGTCTGCTCTCTTCTTCAACCCATCTTTCCTTGGGATCAAAACCATTTTCTTTTCATTTTTCAACTTAGAACCCTTAGTCCATGTGATTAGAATCTTAGGGTTTCTAAATTGATTTTTGTTGATTGAGGATGAATGTTTTTACCTCTCATCATATTCTGAATCACCCTTTTTGTTGACATAGGGACTGATACCTTTACTGGTGCACTCTTTTGCATCCCATATTTCCCTAAGCTTGAAACCCTTTTATCTTCATGTTTTAACTTAGAACCCTTGGTCCATTTCAACTTCTGTTACCTAGCTTCCAAGTCTCAACTTGTTTTTCATGTAACTTTTCCCTAGGGTTTGTGACTAGAATGTTAGGGTTTCCAAATTGATTTCTTTTTAGTGAGTAGGAATGTTTTTACCTTTCATCATATTCTGAATCACCATTTTTGTTGACAGAGGGATAGATACCTATACTGGTGTGCTCTTCTTCAATCCATATTTCCCTGATCTCAAAACCATTTTCTTTTCATGTTTCAACTTATAACCCTTGCTCCATGTCAACTTTTGCTACCCAGTTTCCAAATGTCAACTTGTTTTTAATTTAAATTTTCTCTAGGGTTTGTGACTAGAACCATAGGGTTTCAAAATTGATTCTTGTTGAGTGAGGAGGAATTTTTTTACCTTACATCATATTCTGAATCACCCTTTTTGTTGACATAGGGACCGATACTTTTACTAACCTGTGCTCTTATTCGACCCATATTTCCCTAATCTTGAAACCATTTTGTTTTCATGTTTCAAATTATAACCCTTGGTCCATGTCAAATTTTGCTACCTAGTTGCCAAATGTCAATTTGTTTTTCATTTTACTTTTCCCTAGGGTTTGTGAGTAGAACCCTATGGTTTCCAAATTGATTTTTATTGATTGAGGAGGAATTTTTTACCTCTCATCATATTTTGAATCACCCTTTTTGTTAGTATAAGTAGGCACTGATACTTTTATTGACCTACATTCTTCTTCCACCCATCTTTCACTGAGCTTGAAACCCTTTCTTTCCATGTTTCAACTTAGAGCCCTTGATCCATATCAACTTCTTCTACCTATCTTCCTTCTATCAAATCATATCATTACCTTCCACTTATGATGATTTCTTAAATAAAAATGTGTAGATTTACTATTCACTTGTCTTATGATGATGATTCACTTGACTTACAAGTATATTTTGTATTCCAATATGCAGGGATGGAATTCAAACAACCACTTGAGGGAGAAGATGTGTCACATCAAGTTGATCAACCAAATGATGATCAAGATGTGCCCTATGGACTTGATCAACCACTAGAGGAACATGTGCCCTATCAAGCTGATCAATTATCACTAGGGGAACAAAATTTTACATGTCAAGCTAATCAACCACTGGAGAAAGAAGATTTTCCCTGTCAATTTGATCAACCACTAGAAGAATGAATTATTTCCTATCAAGTTGATAGGATAATAGGGAGTTGTAGTGGTTTGGAAAGGGGTGGACCATTTGCAGAAAATTTGGATGCAAGCATAACAGAGAACCTTGGGGAGCCTATCCATACTCAGACTATTAGATACCATGTCAATAACATCATCCAACAACATGTTGAGAAACATTCAGTTGTTGCAAAATCTCAGATACTACATGGGTTAATGAAGCATAAGAAACTAAAACATGCCACAAAGATTTTGGGTGTCCAAGATGGTAAAAGCAAGAAGACACATGAATGTCAATGAAAATATATCAAAGGCATTCACTATGTTTGGAAAATCAAGAAAACCCAATGTTCGAGTTGTGGACATGGAAATTAAAACTACTATTGTTATGCCAAGTACATCAAGACAACAAAATTTAGCAACAATAACAAAATTTCTCCATGTCTGGAGAGAAACACTACACAAGCATACCAAATTCAGGGTTCGAGTGAATGAAAATGATGAATATGCTTATTGGGCTCTTATCACCAGGAAACCCTACTAAGATAGGCTTACAATAGGAATCAAATAATTTGTGGTAGAGTTTTGGGAGAGCCATTCCCATGTTATTCCAAATAGAAAGCATGTCGTACGACATCTCATAGATAAAGGTGAGTATGTGGAAGATATCCATAAGGACGTTTCAAAATTGAAGCCATCATTTATTAGGCCTAATACAATCCATGACACATGTTTTTGCTGATATCATGTTGAATTTCAACTTCATTATGACACTTTCCGGGAATTTTACAAGAATATCTGTCACAATGACCCTCCTCCTCCTACAATGCGTGATTTTGTTTCATCAATATTATGAAGAAGGTAGCCAAAAGAGTTGTATTACAAGGAAATATGTATAGGTGGGAGAAGATGGTCTGAATGTGGTCATTTGGCATTGTTCCATAGGAACTTACTTATTAATCCCAACCAGTCTGGGATGTCATTGTCACTATCACATGGAATAATTATGAGTATGTCATGGGAAATAAGCTATCTTTTTCAACTTTGGCACCTAAGAGGACAAACTATGTTGAGTATGAGATTCCTATTTTACAACTCATGGGAGTGTTTCAGTGACTAGATCTATAAATATATCAAACACTTGCACATGTCTAGGTGGAAAGCATCTAAATTTAAGCATTCTCGTGAAGTATTTTATCCAGGAAAAATATTATAAGTGGTGGAATCTGCTAATAATCACACATTTTCTCCTCAGACAAAGATATAGAGTGAGTATTATCACTTAGACCAAGTGTCCATATTCATACATGTTCAATACAAACATTAAAAATTGAACCTTGATGGTAGGGATAACACTAAAAAGTCACATGATGTGATTAAGGAGTATCATTTTTTGCATCAATGATGATCTTGAGCATGACACATTGTTCATGCAACATTGCTTTGACCTAATGTATGAATCATCAAAATAAAAAGGCATATCATTTAGGAAGCATTGGATATGGTTAGATTGTTGTGTAGAGAAGTTCAAGTTAGCACACTTTTTATTGGTTCAACCGACTACACAAGAAGACAAATATTCAACATAATTGAAGCTACTTTGAAATAATACATGGAAAGGGTGAGCATGATGGTGCAACTACTTATGTGAAGAAAGCACTTAGGAGGTACCAAATGAGTCATGATGCAAATCAGCTCAAATCATCACTATAGGTGATCAACTGGTCCAAAACTCATTTTGGACATGAATGTCACAGATCTCTAAGGCCCATGCCTAGGTTCTAGAATATTGAACTTGGTGATGTCAATAGATCCATTCCTTGGTATTGTAATATTGTACAAGGAATAAGGGAATTACACTCAGTGCAGAGAAAAGACACGGAGGAAATATTTTCCATCGAGATAAGAAAACTCGCATGTTTTTGTGAGTTTTACATTAGTGTCGATGGATGTATACTTGATCACTGTGAAACACACGAGTACGTGAAATCATGGAAAGATGTCCCTCTTAATCCAAAGGGACATCATCCAATTCCAATGTGGCAAGAGATGCACGATGAAGAGGCCATCATTTCACTTGATCATGATCGAGTCTCTGATCTTGTAAGGGAAGGTATGTGGCCAATTTATCATTAAAAATTTCATCTATAAACTAAAATCTTGAACGTATTTAACTAATACATATTTTGTATTTTGGTTCTAGGTGATGTTTTTGCTGTCATTGTACCCATAGGAAACAAAGAGAATGTAGCCTAAAATTTGATGCGATGCACACGGGTGAAAAGTAGGTTGGTGAGAACATATGAAGATGGACAATTCACATAGCAAATTAGTGACATGGTTGGGATGGGCCATTCTTTTGAAAAGGTTAAAAATAGACTGATCACATAATCTATAGAGATTTTATGCCTGAATATATATCTTGTCAATATAGTCATCTATTCATAACATCTCGAATCAATCTCATAGATTTTGATTTTTCATAGGGATACATTGTTCTTTTCTTTGATAATTGAATTTCTTCATTAATACATTAAGTTCACCTCATATCATCATTACATTATTTATATATAAACCATTATTCATCATCATATACAATTATGTAGAAAGAACAACATCATCATCATCAATGTAGCGAAATATAAAGGAACAATAGAAGAAAAGAATGCACACATAGAGACACCAGGATTGGTCTGAGACCAGGGAAAAACCCACTATGCAGAAAACCCTTGCAAATATTATTCTTCTTAGATCTTCATCAAATGATTTAGCAAAATAGAGTACAATGATCCGTAACTTTATCTATGCAACAAAACAACTATGATATCCATGAAACAGATCTAATCAAGATTCTAATCAAAACCATTATTCTGATGGTTGTAATGTGCTATCACTGACTGTAGTCAAGTACTAGATATTTCTGAACACTGTTGTCATTGAGTGGAATATTCAGAATACAAAAATCTCATCTTTGAGTCCTGGAGGCAGGCTGGAAGAGTTGTGCAAGCATCTATAACAATTCTAGACGCTCTCTGTGAACTGTATGCCAACGTCTATGGTACCGCGAACGCTCCCTAGAACATTATGTGCATGCGTCTAGGGATAAAATCACCAGAAGTGTTCCAAACCCCTAGACACTCTCTTCCAGTTACTGTGTGTGCATCTGAGATAGCATGAATTCTCTCAGGACCACTTTGTGTGAGTGTCTATGGACCAACACCTCCATATCTGCCTCTGAAACCCTGGATGCTCCCATAGGATTTGGTGCTAGTGTCTAGGGATATATGGATACTATCTTGACCACTGTGTGCCAACGTCCAGGGACTAAAATTCCCAGTTATGTGCCAATATCCAGGAATCAAAAAACCCTAGATCAGTGCAAGCTTTAACCTTGAGATTTCAGACCCTTGCAAGAACTTTCCTCTGACAGACCTATACGAACCAAGACAATAAGAGAAGAGAATATGGCTTGATCAATGTGTCCAAATGAGATTGAGTTATATTCTATTTATAGGCTTTCATGAGGGTCCACTTGGGGTTGAGGCCAGCCTGTTCAATTTAATATGTACTTAGGGTCGACCTAACCCAATATACATGAGTGAATAAATAAATTAAAAGCCAACTTTTGCTTATCCCAATAAGGTGATATTTAGGTCGATTTTGGTCCTCTCGAAAAGAGGAATCTAATGCAATAATCATTGCGGTCATTTGAGCTATCCAATGTGGAATTTAACTGTAGTTACAAAAATTGACACTCCCTCTCAACTAGGGAGAATTCCACCTGCCAATATATGTCCATCAATCAATATGTCATTCTTGTGTCTTTAAGTGTCATTACATATCATTCTTAATCATCTATGACATGTAGTAATCTTTCCATGACCACCTCAAGTATCTCATCATCACAAATCATCAATGTACATCTCGATCTATCCCTTGTTTATTCCTGCTTATCTCTAGAAGAAGAAGAATTTGTTACCAGAGGGGAGCTTAAGCTACCACCCTCTATCCATCATGATGCTACCTAGAATCTCTGCCAGCAGGATATTACTCGAATCATCATCAATTGTCATCGGAGAGTATATCATCAAGAATCAAATCTCAACCTCGAACCACATTGAGGAAGACATCTCGACCCAGAATCTCATCGGGGAGCTATTGTTACAGATCCATTTGGGCACATAAATCCCATCATCTAGATCAGTGTTTCAGGGCTCATCAAACCCTAATTTCAATTACTACATGCCCTAAAAAAGTCACCCCTTTGAATGCCTCCTTCCCAGATAGTTTCATGACTTGAAAACATCCAGAAATAGCCTCTAGAGGGACCAACGTAGGTAAGCCCTTGTAAGGGTGTGCTGCAGAGCAGTTGAGTCCTTTGCCAAGGTGCTTTGCAGAGCACTTGGGCTTCCTTTCACCTACACTGGGCAAGTTTGAGCGAAATTCACATAGGGTTTGGGGAATATTCTTATCTTTTGGAGTCATCTAGAAGGTTCAATCACTTATCAACTCCTATGAGCTCGAAAATGGATGAGGAATGAGTTAAGGTGCATCCTATCCTCTCATCCATTCCTCCATGAGACTAATTCTAAGTATGGAAGGCTATTCAATGCCACCGTTTATGACAAAACCTCCTTCATATTCCTATAAATTGACCACTCATCTAAGTGATCAGGGGCTGGATTATGTTGAATTGTAAGGAGATAATGTTGCTATGATATTTGGCTTTGAAGCAAGTATTGTAATGTTACAATTTTGTCATGCTTTTGATGTGATGTGGATGGGATCCAAGCTGGAGGAATGGCTTTGAATCAGACACCAATGGTTGTAATTCCTTCTTCTATTCAATAAAGTGTTTGAACCTTTCTCCCATATGTTTGTATTGTTTCATAATGCTTATATGTGTGAATTGTATTTGATTCCTTTCAATTATATTCAATAGATCGTGTGCTTTAGTCAATTCTTTGTTTTCTGTTGTGTTTACAGGTACTTATCAAGCATATTAAGTACGGGAAGGAGCGACAGGATCGATACAAGAGAGACCAGAGGAAAGTGGAACTACAAGTAGGTCTTCTCATCTTCTAATCTTATCTATTGCTTATAGGAAAATACTAAAACACTTTAAACTATTATTCTAGATACAACTACTTATCTAGGGAATTAGTATTTATCCGTAGATACCAAATTCTCCAAAACAAATGGCGACTCCGCTGGGGAACTATCACCTTTCCTAATAGCTTATTCACCTCCTAATACATTTTTGTAGACCCTAATTGTGTTCATTGACTGTATTTCAGCTCTTTTTCATTGAATTTTGGTCAAAAATTGAGGTTAGATGACTCTTCAGTGGCCTCTCAGGAATCAACGCAGGCTTGGTCAGGGGAGAGTGCTCTGCAGAGCACCCTTGAGTGAGAGATAGTTCTCTGCAGCATAGTTAGGCCCTCTTTGACTTGTGTTGATCCACCTTAGGTCAAATTCCCACCTTTGGATTGTGTTTTTGCCAACTTTTCTCTGTTTTTTTGTTTGCTGATTTATCAATGAATGTTATCTCTCGGAGAACAAGTTTCTATCTCCTTGTCTAGCCCAACTTTGATTTGATTGATTAATGTTTCTTAATGTTTTCTTTTTCATTATCAGTCTATAGCCAAAGTTAGAATATAATTGATTAATCTTTGTTCGAAAGAAAGTGTCGTAAAAGTCTTCTTTTCCTTCAAAATAGAACTGTCACAAAGTCTTCATTCTTGTTAAAGGTTGATTGATTACATGTGCATTAGTTCCCTTTTGTTGATAATAACATTAAGGGATTTGAAAAGAAAAACTTGCATCATTCATATTGTAGTTTGTGAATGCTTGAAAGGAATAGCCAGGGAATTTGCATTAGATGTGCTCTTTGCTCTTTGTTAAAGATTTGATTGCTCTATTCCTACTAGCTAGGATTTTCATCGTTAAATTGAATGGAAAGAATTCTTATCATGATAGTTGCATTTTAGGAATTGCAAACATACATCACATGGTGAACCTTGAAAGGAAAATTCTAAAGAAGATCAACTTAAAATTTATCTGAATTTACCTAATGGAGCATCGTCACCTAACGAAAAACATTTAGTGATTCTAGGCTAGAGACATGTTCTAGTGTCATAAAACAAAGCAGTTGTTGCTAACTTGTCTACAATACATCCCGAGTGTGATACCTCATTCCACGTACGTGAGTATATCGTAGCTCTTCCACGTACCTTCGGGTACATAGGGTAGTGTTACAGTACGTAAAGTATATGGGAATGCTCTCACTGTGTGGTTTTCCATTAGACAACGCTTATACGGATTAGGCCTCCACGTACTTTCGAGTATATATGGGAGGAAAACACTAGGTTTTCATGCATCCTTAGGTAACCGAGTCAGCCGCCTTGTACACTGTGATACACCGAACACATCATTCGGGGAGATTTCCTGCCCGTACTTCTTGGTTTTCCAGGAGGTATTCTGCTTTTCACAATTGCTTGGTAAACCTTTTGCCTAGATTATCCCTCTTTTGTTTTGTTATGTTACTTTGATTAAAATAAAATTAATTGACCACAGATAAAATCCTCCACGCTCACTCCTTAGTTGATCTTAGGTTGAAACATATGGTGACAAATCTGGAGTCCACCGATCAAGGAATTCCTTTTGATGGGAATCCTAGTCCTTTTCCTCCTTTCAGAAATATTGGTGCTCCTTATATGGCTACATTACCCTACCGGGACTTACCATTGGCTTGCCAATATGGTTGTTTTCAACCTCCTTGGTTCAAAATGTCGTGATTTCTGCGCAATCAAGTACTCCTCCAACTGGAAAAAATCAACTTGCAGTTGATCCTAAAGTTGACCTTTTGCCTTCTTCCTTGGTTGTTTCTTCCTCCCCTTTGTCCTCTTTGCCTAGTGAAAGTATTGGTACTAGTAACCAAGTGTCTAAGAAGAATAAGAAAGGAAAGAAGACAAAGAAGAAGCAAATTCAGCAGAGGGGCAACCAAGCAACCATTGCTTTGAATGCAACATCTGATGAGAAACCGTTTGTTAAGCCTCACAAAGTTCGATATCCATGCAAACTTTGTGTGGGAGACCATCTTCTTCGAAATTTTTTTGGTATTCCTTAGATCTTAGAAGAATGGTCTTCCCGTTCACATCATCCTGTGCCATCGACTTCTGGAGATCATGCTGGTGACACACCATCAACTAATGGTAGTAAAATTCATGGAAAGAGGGGTAAAGTTAAGTTTCCTTGTAGGTTACATGAAGGGAATCACCCCATTCACCTTTGTCCCTATCTGGATGAAGCCAAAAAAGTGTTGGATAACCATCCTACTTCATCGCAGCGACTTCCATCTGGTTACGGGAGATTCTCCCTTAATCCTTCACTAGTTGTTGAATTTACTGACTCAAATCAATCGTCGGTCAAACCCACTCTCTCTGAAAGTGAATCCTATGAGTCTATACCTGACCCAAATCAACAATTCAAGGAAACATTTGACCCAATTTCACTTTAGTTAATCGTACCTTTCTCGAAGAGAGTGAATATGATACCACTCAATTTCTTTTTGGTTCTGCAGATTCTAATGAGCTTGGGGCAGTCCTTCTGTTCCATCAAGAAAGGAGCAAAATCCTCCTGCTCTCATAACTCAAGGGGTTAATTCTCTCATTTCTACGGTACCCCATTCAAGTAGTCTAGTCACTTCCTTTGATTGGAATCGACTAGTAGGATGTCATCTTCCCTCTTATGTGCCTTTCCAGATCATAGTACAGGTTTGTAATATGATTCTATCTGGCACTATTATAGGTGAAGTGCATCTGTGAGTATCCTTTCCTCTACTGCTTAGCAAGCGCTCGGTTCACCACCACTTGTGCCTGTTACCTAGAATCTGTTGGCTTTTAACAGAGGAACCAGTCAACCATTAGGGATCCTTCCTCGGTTACCTATTACTTTGGGAGGAAAAATTGTTTATCTGAACGTGATAGTAGTACCAGGTCCTTTAGATTACAATTTAATTCTTGGGCGCGACTATGTTTATGACATGGGAGCTATTGTTTCAACACTCTTTTGAGTGGTTTGTTTCCCGCATGAAGGCAGGATTGTCACCGTTGACTAGCTTTCATTTCCCGGTCCAAATATGGCTTCCAGTCAGCCATATTCCCTAAATGGTCCTTTTGTATCAATGGTATCATCCCCGCCATGGATTAATTATGAGGAAACTCATTCCATTCCTACATCAATGGACAATCAATTCCATGATGTTGTACATTATGTACTGGGGGCATTGGAACCAGATCTCTCCTTCCAGAGCATTGTTCTCCCATCTGATGAAAACCTCTTGGAAGTCATGACCTCTTATGGGTCGTGAACAAGAATACGAGGACAATTCCTGGTCTTGTGTCAACCTCATTAAAAAATGAAACAAGGGTCTACAAGGATAGTTCCTGGTCTTGTGTCAACCTTGTTAAAAAATGAAACAAGGGTCCATGAGGACTGTTCTTGGTCTTGTTTCAACCTTATTAAAGAATGAAACAAGGGTCTATGAGGATAGTTCTTGGTCTTGTGTCAACCTCGTTAAAAAATGAAACAAAGGAATATGAGCATAGTTCCTTGTCTTGTGTCAAGCTCGTTAGAAAATGAAACAAGAGTATGAGGATAGTTCTTTTACTATGTCAACCTCATTAAAAAAATGAAACAGTTCCATGAGCATAGTTCCTTGTCTTGTGTCAAGCTCATTAAGAAATGAAACAAAGGAATATGAGCATAGTTCCTTGTCTTGTGTCAAGCTCGTTAAAAAATGAAACAAGGGTATGAGGATAGTTCCTTGTCTTGTGTCAACCTCGTTAAAAAATGAAACCAACGAATATGAGGATAGTCTTTTTACTGTGTCAACCTCATTAAAAAATGAAATAGGTCCACAAGAATAGTTCCTTGTCTTGTGTCAACCTTGTTAAAAAATGAAACAAGGAACATGAGGATAGTTCTTTTACTATGTCAACCTCATTCAAAAATGAAACAACTCCCATAAGGATAGTTCTTTTACTGTGTCAACCTCTTTAAAAAATGAAACAGGTCATACGAGGATAGTTCCTTGTCTTATGTCAACCTCGTTAAAGAATGAAACAAGAAATATTAGGAGAGTTCCTTGTCTTGTGTCAAGCTCACTAAAAAATGAAACAAACTCCCCTAGAGCATAGTTCCTTGTCTTGTGTCAAGCTTGTTAAAATATGAAACAAGGAATCTGAGTAGAGTTTCTTGTCTTGTGTCAAGCTCATTCAAAAATGAAACAAGGTCTTGTTGGGTGCTAAAAGGTGTCTTTTAAAACTCCTAATCGCCTCACATTAATTATCAACCTCGGTAAGTCTTTTTATTCCAAAAGTGTACATAATATGTGCAAGCTATAAAACCAGAGAGTAATGCTTGAAAATAAGTGATTAAATTCAATACAAGAGTAAACGGATGAAATCATAAATCTCAAACTTGTAACTTTAAAGGAAACAATTCATCTAAGCATCATGACTCAATCTCAAACAAAACCATAATTCAATCTTAATCAACCAATTCGAATGATAATCAATCGAGAGAACTGTAGCATTAATTGAGCTCTTTCAGTTGGACTTAAACTACTAGATAGAAGGAAAGAATTTAATCAATTACGCTCTATTTTTCAATTAACTAGAAATGATTCTTTAACTGATAACTAATTCAATCCACGATATGAATTAAATAAAACCAACTAGGATTGCGCATTAATGAAATGAATACCAGAAATCCGATTCAATGAAAATAAATCAACTACAAAGTTGTAAAGCAGAATAAACTTGCAGGAAACGGAAAATGCATAAAACAAGGAACAACAGTAAGATCCACCAGAGACCGGGCCCTAGCCACCAGTGAACACTGCTTAGCTACTTCAGAATATCCGAATGAATAGCAACGCAAGTTGTATATTAATCATCAAAGTCACTTGTCATTACAATACGATCTTGTTCTTCAGAATCACACTTTTGTAAATTAAAATTACAATCCAAGTAAAAGACAAGAGATCCCTCTTCAGTTTTCCATTTTATAATCAAGAGGAAAAAAGATAAATGTGATCCCTCAGGATCAGAAGATCCTGAGGGATTCACAACTAAATGTTATCTTCAGACAATTCTTCTATCTTGCACTGATCTTCTCAATTCGTTCCTTTGTTTGAGCACACACTACGTGTCTCATTTCCATTTATTACATTTTGTTGTTCTGACTTTGGAACAACAACTGTTCCATTTGCTATTTTTCTACATAAAAAGTAATGAGAGTTAGTTTGGTCGGTCAAATCGTATCAAGAGTGGTTTCATTCATTCTTTATCAAAGTCCTATCAATATGTTATTATATCATGGTACAAAATGGATAAGAAAGGAGGAAAAAGACAATAATCAAGAGTAAATACATACCTATTGCAAGGCTCAACATACTCCCCTACTTACCTTTTTTCATGTCCTCATGACAAATAAATAGTTCCTATGTAATGTAGTTAAGGAGTAAGCTGGAGAAAAGGTTTCTTTATCAGGCCTGAAACCATGATTTTGTGCCAAATTTTCAAAGGCTATCTATTCGTGTCCTTCAGGTAACTCATAGTCAAACCGATACCCTTTAGGAGGATACCAAATAATGGGACACCTAAATCGACATCCCAACCAATAAGGCCCTTCCCTCAAGATAAGATTGTTGTATGTGATTAACCGGCTTGTAGCAGCTTTGAATTTCCCATAATTAAATGGTTATCTTTCCTTAACACTGTTAGTTGAGACGTCCATCTCATTTTGAATGCAGTCAGGGATATTTCCTGGATGGAGAGGAAATATGTTATTCCTTTCTGTACAATTTCCTTATGTCTGGGCCCTAAAATTTGAATCACACCTTTTTGTGTCATCAGCCTTTTATGTTTAGAAAATAGTTGCAAAGGGTGAGTAGGCTCACTCCTTATCCAGAGATCCAACCCATGTTCCTATCTTTGGAACAAATTATATGCCTTAAACCACTTAAGTTGATTAATTGCAAAAGAGATAAAAGCCTAGAATTGAATATCTCCAACAAAAGGGCGAGGCTTCTTATCAACTTATTCTTCTAATATGAAATCATGCAGATAAAATTTGCAAAGAAGCCTTTGGACTTTTGCCCCATGTTCATTGCAGCAACTTATAAAATCTCTAGTTGTCTTTAATTCGATTGGCTTGCCAGCTCTTGCGACTTTAATTTTTAACAATAAGTACTGTTCTAATAAGAACAAGGCATAACTTGTGGTAGGAGACCTACATGTCAAGACATCCGAATATAGTGAGCAAAAGGTCTCTATCTGATTCCTGGCTCTGTCCAGCTTGGTTTTCACCTTCTTCAGCTTTTCTTCTTCTTGTCTAAATCTATCAAAAGTCCCATTCTTATTTATGGTTAATTCCCTAAATTGTTTTTGAAACTCTTGATATTTTCATAGGGGAATTGTCTCTTGTTCACATCGTTCTAGAGCAAGCTGGGCTTGCATCAGTTCTTCCTATAGCTTTAGAAGAATAGGGTCTTTTCTTGACAAGATATCCTTGGCTTGCTCTTCTGTCTGAGTGCCTGTGCTACGAGAGGATATTTCCTCGGTCTGTACTTCCTTATTGTGGGAGGACCAACCCTCCATCTGAACGGCTGCATCCACTAAGTCTGCATGAAAATTTTCCTGGGTGGCTATTATTTGAGTAGGAATGAGTTTAATTTGGGTTTTTGTTGACCTACCCTTACATATTTCCATTTGCGTAGCCACAGAGACTACCTCAAGAGTAGTGTTCTAGGCTTTGCCATTTGCAATTTCTTTAATCTTCCGACATAGCCTTTTAACTGTCTTTTGAAGCTTTTGGTATTTTTGTCTTAGCTTCTTTAGTTTTTCTCCGGCTACTCACCTCTTCCGAGGAGCATCTTTTACACTAACAGGCTTGTCAATAGCTTCTGTATCTAAAGATTCCTGTTGTTTATCATGGCTGTGTTCCAATAGAACTATGTCACCAGACTAGTTGTCTGATTCATGAATAACTTCTGTGTCTACTTCCTTTTCCTAGTCTGTAGCTTCTGAAGAAGGCAGAATTTCTGTATGCCAAAAATCTTCTAGGGATTGAGCTTCCATTGGGTTAGGATCAAGTGATCCTCCAGGCTGCATGTATGCATTCAGATTTTCTAAGACCTGAGCCATCCCTGTCTCAAAATCCTGCAAAATATCATTTTGGGACTCATGGTTGATGTTTAAGGAGGTTCTTCTTTTTCCAGTTCATCATCAAAGTGTTGTGCCCTTTCTTACTCTGATTCCGGTCTATCCTCCTCCTCGGGTTCTTGTTCCGAATTGGCCTCTTCCCCAAGTTCTGATTCTAAATTGGCCTCTTCCTTGGGTTTTGATTTTGAATGACATCCTTCCCCTTGTTCAAGTTCTTCCTTTGGTTTTGAATCAGAGTCATGTATACTAATTGGCCTGGATGGTTCCGCAGGTTGTTTGATGCTATCTTGTGGATTTACAAACATTCTCTGGGCTAGATTTAACCTTGCAAATCACCTGTGCTTATGGGGTCCAATTTTTGAGTGGGTAGTCCTTTTCCTTTTCGAAACAGGACTCTGCTGGCTTATCTCCAAAATTGCAGGATTTTGGATTACATGGTTTTGACTAATCTCCAGGGGTGCTATGAGACCATCCTAAGTTAAGTTTTGTTGAACAAGGTTATGGGTAAGAATTAGTGTAGTCAATCCATGGTGGCTAACTACGGTTTCAGGGTACCTAACCCGTCTTATTCTATTGGCAGTATCATGCATCAATGAATTCAAGAAAGATGGCAGATTAACAGTGATCTTTAGTTTTAAAACAGCTAAAATTTTGAGTTGTTGTGGTCTTACCACGTCTCGTCGTCCATCACAGGTAATGTACCTCTAGAAAACACTTGCCAACTCACGCCATGGCTCTGTTAGAGAAGATGGTTGTATGCCCTTACCTTTCTTGGTTAATTCCTCATCTGCATCTTTGAAAATGTCCACCGCATCTTGCAACATTACGTGTTTTTTGGCCATGTAGTTCCTTCCATCGGCAGCCCAGATACTTCAGCTATTACAACGTCTGATACTGTGATTCTTCTACCTCTCACTAGGGATTGCCCATTCTGCAGATGTTGTAGAAATTCAATAGCAATTTCCTCACTATGGGGTTGAAATCTGATTAAATATGATATCCACCCTGTGCAGACCACAATTTCCTTGCCTCTGTCAGAGACTTCCAGCACTAAAGGTTCTCGGTGCACTATCTTACCACCCATAATGCTTAAGTTCTTGCTACTATTGCAAAGGATTAGTGCAGTGGAGAAAACATAACAAGAGACAGCAACAGAGAGATAGAACAACAAGTAGTTGTAACAACTAAGTTTTACAATGTTAAACGATATTTCTGTGAGAATTAATTAATTCGAGGACTATTATTTTTCCACATGCCGCGTGATCATATAGTACCATATCAACCTATGAAATCCAATAAAACAATTATAATGCATGCACGAGTGTAATGGAGGTCCCCTCCCTCCTTCAAGATGACAGGCCGCCTACGATCGAATGGATGGGGAAATGTTATTTTGACGACAACATACAAGGGTGAAAGACACGGCATTAATATGAGACAGTGCATGAATATTACTGAAAGGTGTTGGAAATAATACTAAGAGGGGGGGTGAATTAGTATTATCAAGTCAATTATTTTTCATTCCACAATCAGATTTGTATACGCTACTTCAGTTAGTAAATACTGTGTATGTACGCAACTTCAGTTAAGGAAACAAGCGTATATCAGCAGACTTGTAATTTAAATTATTCTTCAGATGTTGATCATTAATTTGTGCATCAAACCATATAAACAGTAACCAAGAACAATGAAATAGAATAGGCAATCACACATAAGAACACAAGATATAAGGTGGAAACCTAATGTGGGTGAAAACCACCTGCTGCAATTCGTCTCTATCTTCTCTTAATTAGAAACTTCTTTTTACAATGTTTCTGTACTGGTGCAGTCTTATACCAGTACGCAGGCTGCTACTTGCAGAAGGCTACAACCTTCTCTTGTTCTCCAACTTCTCCTGGAGGGGAGCTACAACCCCCTTAGCTCTTGTACTAGCTGAGGTACTAGTACATAGGTGCTGACCTACAAAGGCTACAACCTTCTCTTTTCTTCCAGGGACCACGTTTCATAAATTTTCAGACTGGATCCATGAATAACATCAATCAAACATCAAGTATATCTGCATCAACGAATCTCCTTTGCACCAAACAAACTGAATCAAATAATCACTTCTCTGAATGTTGTACCCAGAAAACAGTAACAGTAACCAGACACCAATTCTAAACCCAGAACACTATAGCAATAAACAGAAGTAGCTAAAACATATTTCAAGAGACGTACGCTACTTCAATGTGTACAGCCTGCGTGCATACGCTTCTGAATTAAGGCAAACAATCGTATACGCTATTTTGATTTACTGAACTAGCGTGTATACATGTCTTTGATGTGTCGAACCTGCGTACAGATCTATAAAAGAAAATTCACTCTTCCAAATATTCAGACATCAGTTATACCCAGATTATCAGATTTATAGATCAAGTCATGCACCAAATATAACAGATAAAAAACACACAAAGATACTACTATTCAAGTCTTGAGTTTTGACCCATCAATAGAACTTATCCATCTTCTTGCGCTCAGGTTCCTCCATGATTCAGATTCAGCTATGCACCATAAACCAATCACCAGTATTCCAGATCTTGCTCTTCATAAGATATTCAATGCTTCAGTCAATACCTTTACCAAATGATCTCCTTTTTATAGTCTTAGGCCTTACTCAAACCATGGTCCAAAACCATAGAGAACCAATACTAGGGACCCAATACCTGGTTCAATACTTCGGACGCAATACCAAGGTCCAAAACCATAGGTCCAAATACGATGGACCCAAAAATAAGCTTTCCACATGTACGCACTTTTCCATGCATGAAAGTGCGTGTATACGCATAAGTGACTTTTGATCATCAATACCGCATGTATACGCGACCTGGTTAAGAGGAACCTGTGTATATGTGTTTTTCTTCCATACTGAGAGCTTGAATTGTGATTAGCCATCTGAGTGAGTTGCCATCAAGGACAACACCTGTGCCATAGTGCCAAACTTGTGTCATAATGCCAACAATCTCCCCCTTTGGACTTGATGGCAACCAAATCATTCAAAGTCATTCTCCCCCTTTGACATCAAGGGCAAAGGGTTATGCTCCCCCTGAGTACATGCTAAATTCTTTGCTCTGCTGTGTTGTCCATGCTCCCACTGACTGTAGGCAAGGTCTGTAGAAAAATTATCTATAAGAAAGACCATGACTCTATACATCATAAGCGACCTTCCTATCACCAAAGACTCATACATACATCCATCTCCCAACCAAGTGGGGATATACCAGTATTGACTCATCCACCCAACCAAGTGGGGATACACCAAAAGTCTACACAAGATAAAACAAGAATATTACAACATCCGTCCCAGGCATAGTGGGGAAACCAAAGTAGGTCGTTACATGACCTTGAAAAGAAATACATGACATAGAGACAAAATATTTATAACAAGACTATCAAAGTCATCAATAACTACTATCAGTAGCATCTGTCAATCATCATTCAAACCAGCAACCATGTTCTCCCTCTGCACCTGTTACACCTGAAACCAAAAACAACTATGTACTTAAACCAAGAGCTTCTAAGGTAGTGCCAGAAATGCATTATTAGAAGTATATATGCTCCCCCTGAACCTGTGCTAGATGGTCTCTAACAAATCCATATTAGACTCTTTTCATCCTAATCCTGGCCCACTGTTTGTCTTCAAACCAACTTATACATCAATAAATCTACAGAAACTGGCGTATGTACATGGATTCTCCACATGAAACTCGCATAAAACCACTATTCTCTGAAACAGATAAGTTTCAACAGCAAGATGATGCATCAACTACTCCCAGCTTCTATCTGAGGTATTCAAATGTCTCCCTGGGCAGTGGTTTGGTGGGTATATCAGTAACTTGTTCCTTGGAGGGAACATATTCTAATTTGACCTTTTTTTCAAGTACTTGTTCCCGGAGAAAATGATGTTTGATAGGTATGTGCTTGGTCTTCGAATGCATGACAATATTCTTTGAAATACTGATTGCACTTGTATTATCACAAAAAATGGAGATAGGTGGAGTACAAGTGATTTGAATGTCTTGCAATGTTTGCATCATCCAAAGGAGCTGTGTGTAGCAAGATGCAGCAACCACATATTCCGCTTCAGCTGTAGATAAAGAAATTGAACTTTGTTTCTTGTTGAACCAAGATACTAATCTGGAACCCATAAAGAATGCACCACCACTAGTGCTTTTCCTATCATCCATGCTTCCTGCCCAATCTGCATCTGTATATGCATGAAGTGTGAGATCTGTATCTCTAGGATACCATAAGCCATAGTTTTGAGTTCCTTGAAGATACTTGAAAATTCTCTTAATTGCTTGAAGATGAGTGTTTGGTCAATTTAGTGTGTTCTAAATTGCTAATTTAAATGTCAATCTGGGATTCGTAAACTGACGAAGTAAGGTGTACTATATGTACAAGATAACCATTTTCTTAGTTTTTTGTCGTTTTTGAGTTTTTTTAGTTTGTTTTTGGGTTTATCTTCTATGGATTCCCTAGTATGTGATGGCAAAATTGAAAGTTAAGTATGGATGGTAATGGTGATTTCTACAATGATTTTCCAACTTAAAATTTTTCAAAAAGAAAGTTCTAAACTGACTGTAATGAAATCAATTCTCAAAAGGAAGTAAATGTACCAAAACAGTGAACTAGTGACAATGGCCCAATATCCTTACTGCTGTATGAAAAAGAAAGTAAAAACTGAACTTAAAGCAACTCAAAGACTGAAAGCAAAGCAACTAAATCACACTACTTCAACCCCTGTTCTGATCCTTTACCCTTCAACTCAATCTGTCTATAGGAAGTAATCATAAACAAGCTGAGTAATATGATATCTAAATTGCAGGAAATTAAATTGCATAAAAGGAAACTAAGATTTTAACTACTCATTCATATTTCAACTCTTGAAAATGACATAAGTAATTCAATCTCTAACTTGCAGGAAAGCAAACTAAATCATACTACAATAAGTAATATTCTGATTCCTTACTAATAGAGTCGCTTGACTATAGAAAGGAAATCATAAACAGATGAGATATGATGTCTAAGTAGCAGAAAAGTAAATAAGCAAAACGTAATTTGAAAAATGACAGTGCTGGAATTAAACTTAGGAAATGAAAATCAGCAGAAAGGACAAGATGATCTCATGTCAGTAGTTATCAAAAAAATATGTAAATCTGCCCGGGCTACCTACAACAAAACCTGTAAAAGAAGCACTGATCAGCTAACAGTTATAAAAGAAACATAAAGGAAATATAGACAGAAAATGAACATCAGAACAGCACAATATATATACAAACAATGATTTAAAAACAGTAAATGAAAGAAAGTAAGAAACTATACAAAGCTCTGGTGTACAGGGGCCCTCTGCAACCTCGGCCAGTCAATCACTTAGTCACAAATCAGATTCAGAAAAACTGTCTTCTCATGTATTTAAAGTGCAGTAATAAAGCAAAGTGAAATGCAGTACAGTGGGCTGATGACAACAGTCAAAATTACAATTCAAAAGCTAGCTATTCAGCGTATATCAACGCGTTATTTATAAGAAAAGGTGCTGCAACTAATTCCTAGATTTATGCTGCCAAGAGACACGTAAATCTCCTTGACCCGAGATCTAGCGTGATGGTCATCATGACAGTTGAATTCATGGAGTGGTGGCTACTTGGTTCCATTCACGGGCTGCTCTCCAGGTGTGCCAGTACCTCCAGAAACTAAGGATCGTGCCACGCAAACCTTCACGTGGGCAAAACAGAGCCGTGCCACCATAAAATTCCTCATTTGGCCCTTCCTTTGACCATCGTTGACCGCGACCGTTTATGAGTGATTTGGCTGATCTGAGGGGACACACTCCATGTACACGTCACTTGCAGCTTACCCATGTGGTCGGTTTCTCCATTGGACACCTGTAGCATAGCCTTTAACAAAATGGCTGCGGACACTTGGGCTCGCTGCGGAAAGTGACAAGTTTCTGCCGCTGCTTGAACAAAAATCTAAATCAAACAATAGTCATAAACATAGTTAGGAAACCATTTCATAAGCTCTTTTTAGACTAATATGCAACGATTTGACAGCCTGGTGGATGAAGTAAATGGAAAAAGAAGGCTGAAAGGGTATATAGGGAAGTGCAGGTTTGGGACTCAACAATGAGTTTCCTTTGGATTTGCCTGAAACCTTCCAACTATTCCCACTGCATGCATAATTTCTGGTTAGGTACCTATTAGATAGAGCAGATTACCAATCATGGATCTATAGGTTGGTTGATGTACTCCTGCTGATTCATCATTTGTGCTAAGGCTGCATCCTGTTACCATAGGGGTACATACTGGTTTCGAATCCTCCATCCCATATTTCTTCAAGATCTGCTTGAGATACTTGGTTTGTGATAGAAAAATACTGTCTTTGTTTTGTTGGACTTGTAAACCAAGAAAATATGTGAGCTCACCAAGCAGGGACATTTCAAATCCTTTTTGCATCACCAAGGCAAACTTTTGACTCATGTCTTCTTCGTTGCTACCAAAGATGATATCATCAACATATACAACAAGTATTAACAACTTATCATTTTCAATTTTTATATATAGATTGCTATTTTTTGATCCTTTTGTAAAACCTTGTTGATGGAGATACTTATCCAAATGATAATACCAAGCCCTTGGAGCCTGTTTAAGGCCATAGAGAGCCTTTTTGAGTTTGCATACAAGTTTTGGATCATTTCCAAGGATACACCCATCTGGTTGCTCAATATACATTTCTTCATCCAAGTATCCATTCAGAAAGGCAGATTTTACGTCCATTTGAAATACTTTGAACTTCTAAAAGCTAGAAAGAGCAAGGAACATTCTTATGGCCTCAAGTTTGGCAACTGGTGCAAAAGTTTCTTCAAAGTCTATACCTTCTTGTTGTCCATACCCTTTACAAACAAGTCTAGCCTTGTTTCTATTAACATCTCCATTTTCATTCAGCTTGTTTTTGAATATCCATTTTGTCCCTATGACATTTTTATCTTTTGGTCTAGGGACCAACTCCCAAGTGTTATTCTTTTCAATCTGCTCTAGTTCTTCATTCATGGCCTTGACCCAACATTTATCTTTGCATGCTTCACTTACATTTTGTGGTTCAGTGGAGGAGAGCAATGCTAGATAGCTTGAAGCTTCTGAAATGGTTCTTCTTGTTTGTACACATGCCTCTTTCTGCCCCAAAATTTGAGTTTCTAGATGATTCTTCTAAAAATACGTCGATGGAGTCTTTTCTTCTATCCTTATTTGTTCTTCTGGTGCCTCATGAGTTTCTTCTTCATCATAATTCTGATTTGATGTTGAAGGATAGTCCTCATCATCTTTGAAATCTTCAGATTTTCCCTGCCTAGGAATATTTCCTTCTACATCAACCACTACATCAATACTTTCAACAATTTTTCCAAGTCTTTTATTGTAGCACTTATATCCTTTGCTATGGGCAGAGTAACCAAGGAGAATGCCTTCATCTAATATTGGTTCAAATTTTCTAGGGTTTTCATCAGTCCTTTTGATGTAACATTTGCTTCCAAAATTTTTGAAGTATCTTACCGTAGGAGTCTTACCATACCAAAGTTCATGAGTAGTTTGAGTGCTATTCACCCACACGTTTGTCTTGTTGAGAATAGTGATAGCAGCAAATGCAGCTTCACCCTAGAAGGTTGCAGGAGTTCCAGACTCATTAAGCATAGCTCGAGCCATTTGTTGAACTATTCTGTTCATCTTTTCTACTACTCCATTTTGTTGAGGAGTCCTAGCAGTAGAGAATTCCATTCTTATTCCATGTTCTTCACAAAAATCGAAAAATTCATTCGAGGTAAATTCCCACCTCTATCAGACCTTAGGCATTTGATTCTATGATCTGATTCGTTTTCAACCAAGGCTTTGAATGGTTTGAACTTTTCGAAAGCTTCGTCTTTATGCTTCATAAGTCCTATCCAACATATCCTAGAAAAGTCGTCAATGAACAATATAAAGTATTCTTCTCCTCGAGGTGACCTTTTCCTAGATGGAACACATACATCAGTATGGACAAGTTCAAGTGGCCTGCTAGCTGATCCTTCCTTCTCAGGGAAATTAGTTCTAGTTTTCTTACCAAACTAACATGGTTTGCATATTGTATTGTCTGGAATTCTGATGTCAGGGAGATCATGAACCGCCTGATATTTACATCCTTTCCTTATCTGAGAGAAGCTTAGATGCCCCAATCTTCTGTGCCATAGCCAGTGTTCATCATTCTTGCTAAGATAGCATTGCTACTGTCCTCCCTTGATTATGTATAAATTATTTGGAGTTCTTATGCCTTTGATCACTGTTTCTCCTGTATCAAGCTCACAAACAATACATCCATTTGATCGAAATATCACCTCATTTCCTTGATCATACATTTGACTGACACTTAATAGATTATGCTTTAAGCCATCAACATACATATCATTCCTAGCTTTGACCTCTTCTTTCAAAAGAACAGAACCTTTACCTTTTATAAATGCAGGGGTGTCATTTCCAAATGAGACCTTCTTTTCCTTTTCTAAGGCACTATATGATTGAAGTTTTTCCTTGTCACCTGTCATATGTTTCGAGCATCCACTGTCGATGTGCCACTGATTTTCTTGCCCTTCCACATATAAAGCTATGCCACATCTTTCTGGTTGTGGTTCTTTCTTCCTCCATGTTTTGGGGCTCAATGAAGCTTGCTCCTTCTGAGTTGTTTGCCAAAACCTACTCCTATATTTAGAATCTTCATGACCAAAGTTGTTACGGATAGAACATTTTATTTCATTTTCAAGAGCAGAAAAGTTAATGTAGGTTCTTTTCATGATTCCAGTCACACTCCTTTGATTTTGTGCTTCTCTAGTCATGATTGTCTTGTAGGAAACACATTGAGTTGCTTTATGTCCAAAGTTATGACAAGAGAAACATTGGCCATTGAAGAAATTCCTGCGATCATCAACCCTTCCATCTAGGCGATTGTAATAGCCATTCGTTATTGAGGCAAACTGAGAATGATTTACCTGTGGTTGGTTGTAGCTTCTATTCATCCTTGAAGTAGATTGCCCTTGATTTACTTGGTGATTTCTGTTCATTCTTGAAGTAAATTTTCCCTGACTTACCTGGTGATCTTCATTGTGCCTTTGTTGTCGATTGTCAACCTGTTCACTTCTCCTTGCTGCTTCAAGATAACTTTTAGAGGTACATGGATTTTGTGTTTGAGATGTTTCTTCAGTATATCTAAGACCTGTCTTGATTAGAGGAGAATGCTGCACTTTGATAATCTCATCTAAAGTTTCAGATCCTTTAGCAAATCTAAGATTAAGGGCTTTTGTTTTCTCAACATCTTTTCTAAGTCCCACAATTTCACATTCTAACATTTAATTGTGTTTTTCCCTTTCAGCAAGTTGGAATGTCAGAGTGTCTATAATCATATTCTTTTCTTCTAAACAAATTTTTGAGTTTAGAAATTTCTTCATAAAGACCTTCTTCATCTATAGCATCCAAGAAATCATCAAGCCATCAAAAGCCTATAATCATTACCTTGTTCATCTTCATCACTATTTGAAAATCCATCACTGTCTTCATGAGTATAATAGCTCTTCTTACTTACATTCTGTTTTCTGTTCCATCTAACTGCCCTTACCTTTGTCAAGCTTATCTTTATGAGGACACTTGGCTACATAGTGACCGACTCTTCCACAAGCAAAGCATTTAAAAGGTAGCTTACCTCTGAATCTTCCAGAACCCCGTTGAAGGTTCTTGACAAAGTTTGATTCTTCCTCTCCTTCTGACATATGTTCTGAATCATTGTAATCTCGTTTTCCTGAGGCTTTGAATGCAGCTTCTCTCCTGTCTGATGGTCCTCCTTTTCTCATTTCAAAAGCAGTTAGGATTCCGTGTAGCTGTGACATTGTAATGCTTTGTAGATTCTGTTTTTCTTCTATGGCAGAAACTTTTGATTCAAACTTAGAAGACAAAGATCTTAGAACCTTTTCAACCAAAGCAACTTCTTTTATTTCTTCACCCAAGTTTTTCATACAATTAACAATCTCATCTATACGTAAGAAATAGTTAGCCACACTTTCATCATTGTGCATTCTGAGATTTTCATATTGAATTTTGAGAGTTTGTAGTTTTTCTTGTTTTACCTGATCATCTCCTTCATAGCTCAGAACTATCTTGTCCCATATTTCTTTTGCGGTTTTGAGCTGCATAACCTTGACGAATTCTGATTGAGATAAACTCCCTAATAGAGTATTGACAGCCTTTGCATTTGTTTCATACTGCTTCTTACCAGCTGTATCTGTAGGAGTTGCTGATGGAAATGTGTATCCTGTTTCCATGATATCCCAGACTTCTGTACCAAGAGATTGAAGATAGGTTGTGATTCTTACCTTCCAATATACAAAGTTACTCCCATCAAAAATTGGTGGCCTGATCGATGCCTCTTTTTCGTAGTTGCTCATGATGATAGATCTTCCTTCAAGCGATCAAGCTTCTTCTGAAGGACCTACTCTGATTCCAATTGTTGGAAGTAATACTGAGAGGGGGGGTGAATCAGTATTATCAGGTCAATTATTTTTCATTCCATAATCAGATTTGTATACGCTACTTCAGTTAGTAAATACTACATATCTACGCAACTTCAGTGAAGGAAACAAGTGTATATCAGCAAACTTGTAATTTAAATTATTCTTCAGATGTTGATCATTAATCTATGCATCAAACCATATAAACAGTAACCAGGAATAGTGAAACAGAACAGGCAATCACACATAAGAACACAAGATATAAGGTGGAAACCTAATGTGGGTGAAAACCACCTGCTGCAATTCATCTCTATCTTCTCTTAATTAGAAAATTATTTTTACAATGTTTCTATAATAGTGCAGTCTTATACCAGTACGCAGGCTACTACCTGCAGAAGGCTACAACCTTCTCTCGTTCTCCAGCTTCTCCTGGAAGGGAGCTACAACCCCCTTAGCTCTTGTACTAGCTGAGGTACTAGTACATAGGTGCTGACCTACAGAAGGCTACAACCTTCTCTTTTCTTCCAGGGACCACGTTTCATAAATTTTCAGACTGGATCCATGAATAACATCAATCAAACATCAAGTATATCTGCATCAACCAATCTCCTTTGCACCAAAAAAACTGAATCAAATAATCACTTCTCTGAATGTTGTACCCAAAAAACAGTAACAGTAACCAGACACCAATTCTGAACCCAGAACACTGCAGCAATAAACAGAAGTAGCTAAAACATATTTCAAGAGACGTACACTACTTCAATGTGTACAACCTACATGCATACACTTCTGAATTAAGGCCAAAAAGCGTATACGCTGTTTTGACTTACTGAACCAGTGTGTATACGCGCCTTTGATCTGTCGAACCTGCATACAGATCTATAAAAGATAATTTTCTCTTTCAAATATTCAGACATCGGTTATACCTAGATTATCAGATTTATAGATCAAGTCATGTGCCAAATATAACAGATAAAAAACACACAAAGATACTACTATTCAAGTCTTGAGTTTTTACCCATCAATAGAACTTATCCATATTCTTGCGCTTAGGTTCCTCCTTGATTCAGATTTAGCGATGCACCATAAACCAATCACCAGTATTCCAGATCTTTCTCTTCATAAGATATTCAATGCTTCAGTCAATACCTTTGCCAAATTATCTTGTTGGGTCCCTATAATACTAGTGATTACCCCATTACTATTGTAGTTATACCCCTTATTTATATTGTTGTGCCCCTATTACCCCCATATTGTTATTTCTGTGCCCCATAGAATCCCTCTATTGTTATTTTTGTGGCTTTATATTATTATTGTTAGGTCGACTGGATTATATTGTGACTCCTTAGACTCCTATATATAGAAAGGAGGTTTTGTCATTTGTATTATCCAAGAATTGTTCATTTATGTAATGTAAAGGAGGTTTCCCCCTCGAAGAGGCTGAATTCTAAGGCGTTGATCTTTCTTTTCTATCTTTTCTTGAGCTGGTTTCATAACATTTGGTATCAGAGCTTTGGATTCTAGGGTTTCGCTGCTCCAAACAGGTCATTGTGGCATTTTCGCTATAACTTTGTTTCTGTGACATTTCAGAAGTCTCAAAAAAAACCCATTTGAGTAGAATTGGCGCTGAACCTTGGGTCCGAATTTCAGAGATTTTTGCACGATATGTTCGGAGATATGATCTGAGGAAGTTGGTCTTTTTTCAGACTTCTGAATTACATTCAAAACAGGTGACCTGGGAAAAATCGTCATAACTTTCTCTCTGAGGATCAGATTGAAATTTCGTAAAATGGTACAGAAAGAGGACGAACTGTAGTTTCTTGTATGTGTGTTTCAGATCCAAAGGTCAAAACAGTGGCTCGTGGCACATCGTACAAGTTCGCTCTACGGAACTATTCTATAAGCAAGTCATTGTGGGAGATTTCACATAACGCTTCCTTGGAGAATCCAATTTGGGTCAGACTTGTGGCATTGGAAAGAGGACACAGAGGGTTACTACAGCTCACAAATTCAGAAGTAGATGATTGGAAAGTACAGAGATACATCAGAGGCAATATCGAGCTCCTACAAAGTGAAAAAAGGTGTGTAGATTTTCTTAAATTTTTGCTTAAGCTTGGTTTGAAAATTTATTTTGAAGGAATTCAAAGGGCATAATAGAGCATTATTATCAGTAACTGATGCCCCGAGGAAAGAAAATGCAAACACCTAGTAAGGAACCTGAAAGCTCTAGCATGAATCATGAAGAAGAGGAAGAAATGCAACATGATATATCAAAATTACAAGACCAAGTGAAACAACTGTCCCTTGCACAAAAAGGAACAGAATCTAAGATGGATGGTTTAAAGAAAGATGTAGAAGCTAAGATGGATTGTTTAAAGAAAGGCATAGAAGCTAAGATGATTGACGTGGAAGCTAAGATGGATGATTTGAAGATAGATTTGAAGACAGACATGGACGAATTGAAGATAAATATGAATAAGTTGCTACAAGAAATGGTCACTAAGGGTGAAAGAGTACTAAAGGAAACTCATGATGAGAACAAAATAAATGTTAATTATGATTCCATAGACTCTAATTTTGGATCGAAGACTCACCATGTTCCAAAAATCGATATGAGGAAGTTTGATGGCAAGGATCCCGCCACATGGATATTACAGATGGAGCAATTCTTCGATCTCAATAATGTGCAAAACACACAAAAGGTACGTATGGCAACTTTATATTTGGAACCAAATCAGTTTGTATGGTATCAATGGCTTTGTTCTCGTAAACAGTTTATCACTTGGGAAATTTTTACGGAAGAATTGATAGCACATTATGAGGATACAAAAAGCAACACTTTTTTTAGCCAATTGATAAGTCTCAAACAAAAGGGTTCAATAATGGAGCACATTGAGGAGTTCCAAAAATTGAACATAAGGGTAAAAGATATTCCAGAGGAGCATAGGATTGATGTGTTCATAGGGTCTTTAAAGGATAATATCCAACATGATGTGCGCCTTTGGGAACCTGATTCATTAGAGAAGGCATTCAGGTTAGCAAGAAAAATGGAAAGCAAAATTATGGCAACTAGGAAGCATACCATTCACAACTATAAAGACGGAAGTGTTGTTGCCCATAGTCTTCCACAACCTACAAGGTTGACACCACAAAAATTGGAAGAAAAAAGAGCAAAAGGGCTTTGTTACAATTGTGATAGCAAATACACAAAAGGTCATAAGTGTGTTGAGAAGAAATTATTCTACATAGATTGTGAAGAGGAAGAAGAAAAGGAGAAAGAAAGGTCAAAAGAAGAGGATATATTTCAGGAACAAAGCCTAGATGAAGAACAAATAAATCCGACCATATCTTGTAATGCATTGGCAGGAATTACCACTCCTCAAACCATCAAGATAGAAGGACAAATCAAGAAGAAAAAGGTAATAGTGTTGATTGATTCAGGAAGCACCCACAATTTTATTCATTGTAGGGTAGCAAAAGAATTGAATTGCTTCCTATATCCAGCACCAGAGTGTCAAGTGATGATTGCAAATGGAGGAACAATAAATTGTTCTGGAAAGTGCCATAATATCAAGCTATCCATGGGAGAATATGTATTGACTAGCCCAATGCTTTCCATTCCAATGGGAGGTGCTGATGTTGTACTAGGAGTCCAATGGCTACAATCCTTGGGTACAATAGCTTTTAATTTTCAAGAACTTTTCATGAAATTTTATGTGGAAGGAAAGGAAGTTGAATTAAGGGGTATTGCAGGGAAACCAGGAAAGATAATCAGCTCTAATGGCATGACAAAGCTTCTAAAAAAGGAGCAAAGAGGTGTAATTGCACAATTATGTTCGCTAGATGTTTCCACATTGGAATCATCTATTTCTCCAGATCTCCAAAAAGTCCTGGACAATCATTCCAAGGTATTTGAGACTCCCAAAGGTCTCCCACCTATGCGTGATCATGATCATGCTATTCATCTGATTCCAGGAAGTGTTCCTCCAAACATCAGGCCGTACAGATATCCATATGTCCAAAAAAGTGAAATTGAATGTATGGTTGCAGAAATGCTAGAGGCTAGTATAATTCAACCAAGTCAAAGTTCTTTCTCAGCTCCAGTAGTATTGGTGCACAAGAAGGATGGATCATGGCGCATGTGTCCAGATTATAGGGAGCTCAACAAGCTCACTATTAAAGATAAGTTCCCCATTCCTGTCATTGATGAATTACTGGATGAATTGCATGGATCAATTTACTTCACCAAGTTGGATCTTCGTTGGGATATCATCAAATCAGAATGAAGATTGAAGACATTCCGAAAACGGCATTTAGAACTCATGAGGGTCATTATGAATTTTTGGTCATGCCTTTTGGCCTTACCAATGCACCTTCAACATTTCAAGGTTTGATGAATTCAATTTTCAAACCATTCCTTAGAAAATTTGTGTTAGTATTTTTTGATGATATACTAATCTACAGCAAGTCTTGGAAGGATCATGTTGAACATGTTGACAAGGTGCTACAACTATTGGAGGAGAAACAATTATATGCAAAAAGATCCAAATGTTTCTTTGGAGTCCAGGAGGTGGAATATTTGGGTCATATTGTATCTCATGAAGGAGTTAAGGTAGACCCTAGCAAAATTAAAGCCATTAAGGAATGGAAAATCCCCACATCCATAAAGCATCTGCGAGGATTTCTTGGGTTGACAGGGTATTATCGCAAGTTCGTTAAGAATTATGGGAGAATAGCAGCACCTCTAACAACATTATTGAAGAAAGATTCATTTTCATGGACTCAGGAAGCAACAAAGGCCTTTAAACATCTTAAAGAGGCAATGTGCCAAGCACCGGTCTTAGCTACACCGGACTTCACAAAAACCTTTATTGTGGAATGTGATGCTTCAGGAAATGGAATTGGTGCTGTTCTAATGCAAGATGAAAGACCCATTGCTTTTGAAAGTCGTCCAATCAAGGGAAAGTTTTTAAGCAAAGCTATTTATGAGAAGGAAATGTTGGCAATACTCCATGCACTTAAGAAATGGCGACCCTACCTAATGGGAAGACACTTCAAGGTAAAAACGGATCATGATAGCCTTAAATACTTTTTAGAACAAAGATTATCCTCTGAAAAGCAACAAAAGTGGGTCACAAAGATGTTGGGTTATGACTTTGAAATCATCTACAAAAAAGGGAAGCAAAATGTGGTGGCAGATGCACTCTCAAGAAAGGATGAGGATATGGAAGCATTGTTGTGTGCCATTTCTATTATCCAACCAGATTGGATAAACGAAGCAAAGGAGGAATGGAAGAATGAAGAAGAAGTGTGGGCACTTATTCAAAAGCTACAACAAGATTCCAGTACTTCTGATACATTTAGCTGGAAAAATGATTCGTTATGGTACAAAGATCGCTTATACCTCTGTAAGAATTCCCAGCTAAAACAAAAGATTCTTATGGAATTGCACACTTCTCCCTTAGGAGGGCACTCAGGATTTTTAAAAACTTACCACAGGGTTAAGAAGGAATTTTTTTGGGATGGCCTTAAATCAGATATTCAAAAGTTTGTGGTGGAATGTTTGGTTTGCCAACAAAATAAAGTTGAAACAATTAAGACACCGTGTCTATTACAACCTTTATCCATTCCAAGCCAACGTTGGGAGGAGGTTTCAATGGATTTTATCACAGGTTTACCCAAGTCTAATGGAAAGAGTGTCATCATGGTGGTAGTTGACAGACTTACCAAGTATGCACACTTTTGTGCATTATCACATCCATTTAAAGCCAGTACAGTTTCTACTGCATTTATGGAAACAGTTCAAAAGCTACATGGAACCCAAAGATTATTGTAAGTGACAGAGATCCCATTTTCATTGGAAATTTTTGTACAGAATTATTTTCTTGTCTTGGTACTCAGTTAGCTCATAGCTCATCTTATCATCCTCAATATGATGGGCAAACTGAGATAGTAAACAAATGTTTGGAAGGATATCTTCGTTGCTTTGTATCTGATAAACAGACACAATGGGTCAAATGGTTGCCTCTGGCTGAATGGTGGTATAACACTTCCTTCCATACAGCAACAAAAATGACCCCATTTATGGCACTTTATGGGTACCAACCACCATCAATCACATCATATTTAAGAGAAAATTCTAAGGTTCAGGCAGTGGAACATCACATCGAACATCAACAACAAGTCCTTCAACTCTTAAAGGATAACCTCGTGTTGGCACAAAATAGAATGAAACAACAGGCAGATCAACATCGCAGTGAAAGAAGTTTTGATGTATGTGATTGGGTATTCCTACAGCTACAACCATATAAGCAAATGTCCCTAAAGCAAGCTAAGAGGGATAATAAATTATCACCAAAGTATTATGGTCCGTACAAGGTGTTGGAAAAGATTGGTACTATGGCATACAAATTGGAGCTTCCTGCAGCTTCTCGATTGCACCCAGTTTTCCATGTTTCATGTTTAAAGAAGGTTATAGGCGACAAGCTCCCAGTTCAAACAATATTGCCAGAACTTGACGAGGAAGGAAAAATTATATTGGAACCGGAAGCAATCACAGAAACAAGAACTCGACAGCTACGAAATCGATCAATTTCAGAGTATCTTATCAAGTGGAAGAACTTATCCGCTGAAGATTCCACATGGGAGGATGAGAATTTTATGCAGAAGTATCCAGAACTGCTCAAGCGTTGAGGACAACACTTTTTTGAAGGAGAGGGGCATGTTGGGTCCCTATAATACTAGTGATTACCCCATTACTATTGTAGTTATACCCCTTATTTATATTGTTGTGCCCCTATTACCCCCATATTGTTATTTCTGTGCCCCATAGAATCCCTCTATTGTTATTTTTGTGGCTTTATATTATTATATTTAGGTCGGTTGGATTATATTGTGACTCCTTAGACTCCTATATATAGAAAGGAGGTTTTGTCATTTGTATTATCCAAGAATTGTTCATTTATGTAATGTAAAGGAGGTTTCCCCCTCGAAGAGGCTGAATTCTAAGGCGTTGATCTTTCTTTTCTATCTTTTCTTGAGCTGGTTTCATAACATATCTCCTCCTTTTTATAGTCTTAGGCCTTACTCAAACCATGGTCCAAAACCATAGAGAACCAATACTAGGGACCCAATACCTGGGTTCAATACTTCGGACGCAATATCAAGGTCCAAAACCATAGGTCCAAATACCATGGACCCAAAAGTAAGCTTTCCACATGTACGCACTTTTTCATGCATGAAAGTGCGTGTATACGCATACACGACTTTTGATCATCAATACTGAGTGTATACGTGACCTGGTTAAGAGGAACCTGCGTATATGTGTTTTTCTTCCATACTAAGAGCTTTAATTGTGATCAACCATCTGAGTTAGTTGCCATGAAGGACAACACCTCTGCCATAGTACCAAACCTGTGTCATAATGCCAACAAAAGGACTGTAAAAGGTGTGGATATAATGAAAGCGAGGTGTGTAATGATGGTTATTGATAAGAGACGAGATGCTTTGGTTGATGATAGGTTATGCGGTAAGGAAAAAGGACAACAATATGCAAGAAAAGATGCTTTGCTGACAATATTCCGGCTGAAAATGATATGAATAATTAAAAACATTAACTCATGCACAAAGGTTCAAGGTAGGGAGAAATTAGGGAAATAATTCTTATGATAAGAAGAAAAGTAAGAAGAGGGTATTATAATAATTATTGATGTTGAAAATAGAACTTCAATACCATAAGCAGAGCTTTTGTTTCCAGCAGGCATCCATAGCCTCGATAGAGTTTCTTTTTAACCCATATGAGCCAGGATCCTCAATTTATAGTTGGAGAATTCCATTGTTTTTTCTACAGAAGAGATCAGTGTGCTAGCATAGTAACCAGATGACCACACTGCCATTCACTGGAAGTAGCAAAAGTGATCATGCCGGCTCGTGATGAGACCTCCTGTTCCAAGGATATTTTAGCCATCCATTGGATCATAACCCTGTTGTGGTGGCCATAGTAGGAATGTCACAATGATACATCCTTATGAACATGGTAGGTTGGCTCTTAATGAGACCCCCTATCCTCTATCTGTAGGAAACATTTTGTTGTTATTACACATTTTTATAATAAATAGAGGGAGGCTCAGTACTCCTTAAGAGAAGGGATTGTGGAAGAAGTTGAACATGTCAATAGAAAAAAAAATATACCCATAATCTCACTTATAATAGATATAGAGGATTATAACCAGGAGGGGTGGAACCAACATGGTAAAGATGATCAATCAATATCATATACAATAGAAATCAATACAGTAAAGTAATATATAAATAATTGTGTCCCTCCTTTAAAAAAAATAAAATAAATCTATCATCAAGAAGCTATCTTGTTAAAGATCATAACATTAAAGGTATTCACCTGTTTCAATAGAATCCATAATTCTTGTTCTCATAAAAGTATTGTACTTCATCCCATGAAAGGGAATCAAAAAATTGGGGCTGAGATGAGCTAGCAATAATCTTGCAAGTGCTGTTCAACATCACAATAATGAAAGGAAAATGGTGTTGTTTAGAAAACACATGAATTCAAGAAGCAAAAATGTTGTTCCAAAGAAGGAACAACAAAACACTCTAAAAAAAGGTGGTATTTGAACAACAAACAACAAAAAGTGTTGTTCCAAAGTTGGAACAGAAAACACACAAAAAGTGTTGTTCCGAAGTTGGAACAATAAGAAAAACGCGAAAAGTGTTGTTCCAAAGTGGGAACAACAAAAACAAAAAGTGTTGTTCCGAAGTGGGAACAACAAAACAAAAAGTGTTGTTTTGAAGTGGGAACAACAAAAACAAAAAGTGTTGTTCCAAAGTGGGAACAACAAAAACAAAAAGTGTTGTTCCGAAGTGGGAACAACAAAAACAAAAAGTGTTGTTCCGAAGTGGGAACAACAAAAACAAAAAGTGATGTTCCGAAGTGGAACAACAAAAATAAAAAGTGTTGTTTCAAAGTTGGAACAACAAAAAAACAAAAAGTGTTGTTCTGAAATGGGAACAACAAAAACAAAAAGTGTTGTTCCGAAGTGGGAACAACAAAAAAAAACAAAAACAAAAAGTGTTGTTCCGAAGTAGGAACAACAAAAACAAAAAGTGTTGTTCCGAAGTGGGAACAACAAAAACAAAAGTGTTGTTCTGAAGTCGGAACAAAAAAAACGAAAAGTGTTGTTCCGAAGTGGGAACAACAAAAACAAAAAGTTTTGTTTCGAAGTGGGAACAACAGAAACAAAAAGGTGATGTTCCGAAGTGGGAACAACAAAAACAAAAAGTGATGTTCTGAAGTGGGGATAGCAAAAACAAAAAGTGTTGTTCTGAAGTGGGAACAACAAAAACAAAAAGTGTTGTTCTGAAGTGGGAACAACAGAAATGAAAAGGTGTTGTTCCGAAGTGGGAACAACAAAAACAAAAAGTGTTGTTCTGAAGTGGGAACAACAAAAAAAAAAATTCTTCCGAAGTGGGAACAGCAAAAAACAAAAAGTGTTGTTCCGAAGTGGGAACAACAAAAACCAGAAATTGCTGTTCTGAAGTGGGAACAGCAAAAACAAAAAAAAGAACAAAAAGTGTTGTTCCGAAGTGGGAATAGCAAAAACAGAAAGTGTTGTTCCGAAGTGGGAACAACAAAAACAAAAAGTGATGTTCCGAAGTGAGAACAACAAAAACAAAAGGTGATGTTCCGAAGTTGGAACAACAAAAACAAAAAGTGTTGTTCTGAAGTGGGAACAACAAAAACAAACAGTTTTGTTCCGAAGTGGGAACAACAAAAAAACAAAAAGTGTTGTTCCGAAGTGGGAACAACAAAAACAAAAAGTGTTGTTCCGAAGTGGGAACAAAAAAAACAAAAAGTGTTGTTCCAAAGTGGGAACAGCAAAAAAGAAAAAAAACAAACAAAAAGTGTTGTTCCGAAGTGGGAATAGCAAAAACAAAAAGTGTTGTTCCGAAGTGGGAACAACAAAAACAAAATGTGTTGTTCTGAAGTGGGAACAACAAAAACAAAAAGTGTTGTTCCGAAGTGGGAACAACAAAAACAAAAAAAATTGTTTTGAATTGGGAACAACAGAAACGAAAAGGTGTTGTTCCGAAGTGGGAACATCAAAAACAAAAAGTGTTGTTCCGAAGTGGGAACAACAAAAAACAAAGAGGTGTTGTTCCGAAGTAGGAACAAAAAAAACAAAAAGTGTTGCTCCGAAGTGGGAACAACAAAAACAAAAATTTTTGTTCCGATGTGGGAACAACAAAAGCAAAATGTGTTGTTCTGAAGTGGGAACAACAAAAACAAAAAGTGTTGTTCCGAAGTGGGAACAACAAAAAACAAAAAGTGTTGTTCCGAAGTGGGGACAGCAAAAGCAAAGTGTTGTTCCGACGTGGGAAAAACAAACAAACAAAAAACGCAGAAAATCAAATCAGCAATCATATTTACAGTTTTTACAAAAAGAAATAACTTTTTACAACAATGAAGTTGCCTAAGGATTGCCTTCTGTAGGTAGAATTTGCATGGTGGAGTCCTCGCATATCTGCTGGTTAAAGGATTCTCTTGTAAGTGGTTTTTGGTAGAGGTTCAACTGATGCCCATTTTCTTTAAAGGAAAAACCAGACCCATCAATGGTGGCCAATGTAAGAGTGCCATTGTCATGTACTTCCCTTATTTCATAGGGACCTAACCATCTAGTCTACAGTTTACCAGGGAAGTCTTGAAACCTGGAATCATAAAGAAGTTCCTAGTCGCCCTCATGAAATGTCTTTTTCTTAATTAGGGAATCTTGCCACTTGGCTCTTTGTTGTTGAATGAGTGCATTATGTTGTAGGGAAAATAGCCGGCTTTCATCTAATTCATTTATTTGTTGTAGTCTGTTAATCGGGGCTTTCGTTATATCTAGTCCCACTTCCTGTGCTATCCTTAGTGTTTATATCTCAAATTCTATAGGGAAAATGGGTTCCTTACCAAATACCAATTGATATGGAGAGTATCTAGTTGTGTTCCTCCAAGTCGTGCGATATGCCCACAAGGCCTCTGGCAGTCGAGTCACCCAGTCTCGTCTATGCGATGAGACTGTCTTCGTTAGAATAGCTTCAATTACTTTGTTGGTACTCTCCACCTGCCCATTCACCTGCGGGTGATACAGAGAGGTAATTTTGTGGATAATGTGATGATTCTTCAGTGTAGCAGTGATCTTGTGGCCTACAAATTGTGGCCCCCAATCAGTAATTACTTCTCTGGGTAAGCCATATCGCACAAAAATTTTTAAAAGAAAATTAATCATTATTTCCTTTATTGCTCTTGGTAATGCTACTGCCTCCACCCATTTAGTCACGTATTATGTTGCAACCAATATATATGATTTCTGATTGGATGGTGGGTTGATCAGCCCGACAAAATCTAACACCCATCGCTCAAAGGGTTCTATCACCAGCTCTGGATGCAGGGGCATCTCATTAGATTGGCCAAAGCGGCCCATCCTTTAGCAACTATCGCATGCCTAGACACATTTCTTAGCATCCTTAAAAATTGTGGGCCAGTAGTAGCCCATTCGAAAATTTTTATGTCAAATTATGTTGTCTGCAAAATGTCCACCACAAGGTCCATCATGGCAGGCTTTTAAGATATCATAATTTTTGTCTTCCCTGATACGCCTACAGATGTGCATATCGGCCCCTGTGTGAAAAAGGTATCCTCCAATCCAGGAGAGTCGAGTATTGCGCTGCACCAGTAATTTCCTTTCTCCATGTGTCAGATGTTTGGCCAGTTTTCCCATTGCTAAATAATTTGCAGCATCTTCATACCATGGTGTTTTTACGGCCACAACAAAGAGGTGTTCATCCGGGAACTGGTCTTCTACTTCCACTGCATCGTCTGTTCTTGGCACTCAGGAGAGGAAATCTGCCACAAGGTTTTCCCTCCCTGGTCGATCCTTTATAGCTATGTAAAATTCCTGCAAAAGTAGTAACCAACATGTCACTCTTCCATTCATAATGGGTTTATTAGCTAAATATTTGATAGCAGAGTGATCAATATACAAAACTATAGGGTATCTAGTTATATAGTGTATGAATTTGTTAATAGCATAAATAACAGCTAAAAACTCTTTCTCAGTTACTGTGTAATTCAACTCAACATGAGTTAAGTTTTTGCTAATGTAATATATAACGTAGGGTTTCTTGTCTTCTTCTTGGCCAAGATGATGAAAATGAGATCTTGGGGTAAGCCCAAAATCCCAATTTCATTAAAATCTCGAACCTGGGCCTGTGGGTTATGGCCCACAAAGCTTGAACGGAAGCGTTTTCAGCTTTAGTTCTTTTTATTTATTAATGTGGATCTTCATTTGAATCGAGCATCACCTTATCTGAGCTTAAATTCCCATGCAATATTACTAAAGACATGATCAGAATCGGAGATCCTCTGATCTGTTCCAAGCGCGACATCACTTATCACAATCCACCATAAAAACTGTAGCATGATTGCCGATCTCAATGTCTTTACATTTAGCAGAGTCCTCTGCTGCTTCCGATCTGATGCGCCACGGCTGTCTCTACAACGAATTTCTATCCGATTCACATTTCGATCCAGTTAACCATCAACCCTTCCGACACCTTTGTCAATGGCCATTCAACAATGGATTTACCATCGATCATTCCTTATACGCTTCTTTGTTTTCCAATCCTCTTCAACTTAACACAAATTGATAAAAATTGATTCTTCCCAACGCTGTGCCATCCAATCGATTCTTGCAGGCTGAATTCAGCAATTTTGATTCAAACTCACATAACACCATTCACAACTGGCATTTTAAGTTATCGTATCAGGTTTAACAATGCATTGCCCAATGCTTATTCGACTATAAAACCATCACAACAATCTACATTCGTTCAAACAGTTAACATTAAATTAGATCACCATCGATGATCGATGATCGATCCAGCACGCAACACAGGATTTACACATAACGTACACAACACTAAAGCATGCTTTCATATAAGCATAGAACAATTACATATTAAGGCATTTCAGCCTTAAGAAACGAGCTTACGCTCGACTACATTTTTTCTCACTCAGTTTTTCCTCACAAAATAGATCTATCACGCCCTCTCGATCTCTGTCTTATATACATAAGAAGCGTTAGAAAGGAAGGATCGATCAGATCCTCTCCTTATTTTTCTCCAACGGAACTCTCCGTAATGCATGCACGACAGATACTATATTCATCAAATCCGCTTCAAATCTGTTTTATATTTGTTTTAAAATAGATTTCCCATATTTTCTCCTTCAATTCAGCTCGACTATCCACGTACTCTTCGCTCGGCTTTGGATTCCTCTTCAATCTACCAGGGGTTAGATGCTCCTACATCAGACTCCCGAGGTAAAAAAAAAAAATTATGACCTCCTGGTCATATACTTCTCCTGGTCCTTAGCAATTATACCCACTGTATCTTTTTAGTGGAACTGCTTTCATGATCTTTTGTGAGCTGCAACCAACCTCTGCAGTAACAGTCTCCTTCTGTTACACGATACCTCACCAAGCCCTCCTCACTCGGTCTTTTGGCATCCTTCTGGTTCTCTCCTCTGGAACCAATTGAGCACACCTTGCTCTAGGTTGCTGCAAATTTTCTCACCTTCCGCTGCCGCCATCCGCAAGACAGTAAGACCATAAACTCTCCAACTTCAACACAAATGTACCTCTTCCTCCTTCTGCTTGCATTCTTCTTCCTTCTCGTAGGAAATCCTTTCCCTGCTCTGATACCACTTGATGAAAATGAGATTTTGGGGTAAGCCCAAAATCCCAACTTCATTAAAATCTCGAACCTGGGCCTGTGGGTTATGGCCCACAAAGCCTGAACGGAAGTGTTTTCAGCTTTAGTTCTTTTTATTTATTAATGTGGATCTTCATTTGAATCGAGCGTCACCTTATCTGAGCTTAAATCCCCATGCAATATTACTAAAGACGTGATCAGAATCGGAGATCCTCCGATCTGTTCCAAGCGCGACATCACTTATCACAATCCACCGTAAAAACTGTAGCATGATTGCCGATCTCAATGTCTTTACATTTAGCAGAGTCCTCTGCTGCTTCCAATCTGATGCGCCACGAATGTCTCTGCAACGACTTTCTATCCGATTCACATTTCGATCCGGTTCACCATCAACCCTTCCGACGCCTTTGTCAATGGCCATTCAGCAATGGATTTACCATCGATCATTCCTTATACGCTTCTGCGTTTTCCAATCCGCTTCAACTTAAAACAAATCGACAAAAATCGATTCTTCCCAACGCTGTGCCATCCAATCGATTCTTGCAGGCTCAATTCAGAAATTCTGATTCAAAATCACATAACACCATTCACAGATGGCGTTTTAAGTTATCGTATCAGGTTTAACAATGCATTGCCCAATGCTTATTCGACTATAAAACCATCACAACAATCTACATTCGTTAAAATAGTTAACGTTAAATTAGATCACCATTGATGATCGATGATCGATCCAGCACGCAACACAGGATTTACACATAATGTACACAACACTAAAGCATGCTTTCATATAAACACAGAACAATTACATATTAAGGCATTTCAGCCTTAAGAAACGAGCTTACTCTCAACTACATTTTTTCTCACTCAATTTTTCCTCACAAAACAGATCTATCACGCCCTCTCGATCTCTGTCTTATATACATAAGAAGCATTAGAAAGGAAGGATCGATCAGATCCTCTCCTTATTTTTCTCCAACGGAACTCTCCATAATGCATGCACGGCAGATACTATATTCATCAAATCCGCTTCAAATCTATTTTATATTTGTTTTAAAACAGATTTCCCATATTTTCTCCTTCGATTCAACTCGACTATCCACGTACTCTTCACTCAGCTTCGGATTCCTCTTCAATCTACGAGGGGTTAGATTCTCCTGCATCACAAGGACTACTCCAATGGCTGAATTTGATGCGTCTAATGAAATCTAGAATGGTATATCCCAATTTGGGCCTCATAATACTGGTGCTATTGATAGTAGCCGTTTCAACTCTTTAAAGGTAATGTCACATTTTTCAGTCCATATAAAATCAATATTTCCTATTAAGGCATATAATGGTGCAGCAATCTGTGAGAAGTTCTTTATAAATCTACGATAATATCCTGCAAATCCCAGAAAACTACGTACCTCTGTTTGAGTGCAGGGAGTAGCTAATAAGAGCATTACCTGTATTTTTTCTGGATCTACCTAAATTCCAGTTGCTAAAATGAAATGACCCAGGATCAGGCCCTCTGTCATCATCATATGGCACTTCTCATGGCTTAAGCATAGCCTAGTAGTGATACACCGCTCCAAGACTTTCTCCAATGTCTGTAGTGCCTGTTCAAAGTCATCTCCATCGGGTGTGAAATCTTCCATGTACACTTTCAATGCTTCACTTATCAAGTCTACAAAAATACTAAGTATGGCTCTTTGGAATGTAGCAGGTGCGTTGCAAAATCCAAAAGGTAATACCCTGTAAGAAAACATTCCCCACGGGTAGGTAAAAGTAGTTTTATCCTGGTCTTCACTGGTGTTATAGAAATTTTTGTGCCTTACAGCATCGAGCATGAAATGTCCATAATCTAAGGGATCCAAAGTCCCTAAACATGTTGTTCCTACCCCTAGAGGAACAAGGCTAACAAACCACAGCAATTCACAGAAGTTCTCCACCAGAAACTGCTCAAAAACAAGTCAATTCAGGATCAATTCAGTGGCTCCACTAGCTGTCTGTGCTGAATGTCAAAGCCAACACTGGCTACCTGCACTGCAATGTAGGTAGAAGCACTACCAGGGTGCGCTGAGCGAGAGTTGACAAATGGCAAGTTCATTCCAAGAGGTGTCAAGATCCAGGAAGCTTCCAGAATCTTCCTCAATGACACTTGCCTCTGTGAATTCGACTAGTGATGAGTAAGAGGTTCCCAATCTCCAAGTGGAAGCAAGAACCTCCAAGTGGAATCAAGAACTGACAGAGGGAGAGGACACTAGTCAGATCTCAAGCTGACTCATCCTCTCTCCAAACATCTATATATGGATCTCTCCTCCATGAGATCTTGAGGCTGGAATTTTGTTATTGCAAAGAATTGTTGTTGGTGTGAGACTGGAACTATTGGGTGCTTAATGCTTTGAAGGGGGTGAAGATAGGAATTCCATTTGCTGGGAAGGAGATGCTGGATTGGAGCCCTCTGGGTTGTATCTCTTCCTGAACCTTGTTATTCATCAATAAAGCTATCTTGGTTTCTCCTATATACTGGTGTATCTTTGATGTATGATTGCATTAGTATGTTTAGTTTATTTCTAATCCTGAACTAGTTATGAATATGAATCTATGTCTTGTGTAGTGTTCTCTTCTTGTGATCTTGCAGAAACCTCTTGAAGCTAGGCGAGCGAGAAGGCAAGTAGCTGGGAACTCTCAAAGAGAAGGGAAATTGGATCGAGGGACAAACGGAAGACACCGGTTAGTCCATCCATCTCTCTTCATTCTTAATTCATAAAGGAAGAATACTAGAATAGCTGTCTCTGTTTGTTGTTAAGGCAATGTCACACCTTAGGTGGATAGGATCGTCCTGCATAGGAATTTTTCCCCACAACAAATTGGCGACTCCACTGGGGAGATCTGTTTAGTCATTTTATTTGTGTTTCTATCATTGTTTGTTTCATAGACTCGACAGCAACAATCGAACTGCATCTGCTATTCCCAGATGCAAAGTAGACAGTTGCTGCTTTGATCCAATCACTGGACTTGTCTATGATCTGAACAATGGACTCACAAATGATTTGATGATCCTTTGTGATAGATCTTAGTACTCCCTCAAAGCATCCCTTTGATTGCACCTTGCTTGTTGCTTTGATTTGGCCTGAAACTGTAGATTAAATAGCAATCTGTGACCCAGAACCAGTGAGAAACTCTCGTTTCTCCTTCAGCGCGACCCCTGTGAAGAGGTTCTGCATTTCAACGCAGGTCCCGTGAAGGCTACCTGCGCTGAATGTCAAAACCCCTGTGTTGAGGTTGCGCTGATCCAGTTAGGCCTTGTGCAGCTGGGGTTCTCTGCTCTGTTTTGCCTTGTTTTGATCTCTGATTTTTGCAGCCTGTAACCAGCATAGGTACCAGTCTGATAACTCATTTTCTCTGCTTAAATTCCGCCTCCTTTTGTACAAAAAGACTGTGAGTGTTTTTATGTGTTTGTGGCGTCATTCGCAGTTTTCCTTTGCAAGAGTGAAATAGTCATCCTGTAGCCCTTGATTCAGATTTGTTGATTGTGATCTTAGGAGAGAGTTCATTGGCTGTTTACAGTTGATTATACATTTACTTTTGCTTTTGGTTTGAGTTTGTCTCTTTTAAGTGTCGAAACAAGTATTCATTTCAGAAATCGTTGTAAAGTGTTGTAATCTCTTCTACCCTCTCTGATTTCGAAAAAGTAAACTTGTTTGTATTTGTCATTTAAAAGCAAATTCAAAGTTGTACAAAAAAATTTCTTTGTAGGCATCAATACTAAGAAAGCGGAAAACAAACACCTGCATTGTGCATTTGCATCTTGATAGTTTGCATGTTTGATTTAGGAAAAGTGCATTAGAGTGTGCTGATTGCTCTTTGAGAAAAGATGGTGTCTTTCTTTTCCCTTTGTAGCTAGGATATTCATAAGTTGAAAAGATATAAAGCTTGCTTATCATCTTTAGACTGCATTTAGGAATTGTATCATACATCTCATGGTGAACCTCAAAAGGCAAACTTCTAAAAAGATCAACCTAAAATAAATTGAATGAACTTAACAACGCTTTGCAACATAACGCACAACATAGAGGTCTAGGCTAGAGACGTGTTCCGGCGTCGTAAAGCCTGGTGTTTGTCGATCTCGTTGATGGTGGGTGATTCCTCCCGAGGGACGATAGCGCCAGTACGGATTGTGCTCCCACGTACCGTCGCGTATATATTGGGAGACCCCTATAGGCATAAAACCTTTATCCTTAGGAAGCCATGTCGGCCGCCCTACTGATCGCAATGCACTGAACACAGCATTCAGGAAGATCGACCGCCCGTACCTTAAAAAGTATTCTGCGGTTTTGCGAAAAGTTTGGCACACCCTCTACCTAGAACTCCATAGCAGTTCCTTTTGGCATTTTTCAGACTCTATAACAGAAAAAGTCCATCTGAGCATTTGTCACTTCGGGCTCGTTAAAACATCGAAGGAGACTAGAGTCATCTTTAGCTTTTTCTCGACTCTTTAAAAGTGAAAAAGCAAGTTGTGTCTAAAAGCGTCTAAAAAATTCATTTAATTCGGAAACACTTTTTCCCCTTTTGTATTTTGGTTGATCGAGTAATCCGAAACCGTGGAAGAAAGTCAATTGAAACCCCGTCGTTCGCGGAGGCTTACGAGTCAACCGTCTTTGTCTCCGGAATCGAAAATAGTACGGACAAAGCGAACTCGTTTAACCGGTTCGAAATCTCCTATCAAAGTTAGAACAAGTGTTCCAACAACATCTGAGATTCCGGTTACTCCAAACATTTCTGGAAACCCTGCCTCTACAGAAGAAGTTCAACAGTCACAGAGGGACAGTGATACTGATCCTAGTCTGAGAACAAACACTTGTGTTACTGAACCAGTTCCATCTGTAACCGGTCCAGAGAGTATTGTTCTTCAAACATCTGTTGTTGTTGATTCAACCCCTTCTTCGGCACCAGAAATATTTTACGGACCTGACGGTCTTCCCCTTCCACCTGGTTTGATTGCGATAGAGGAAATTGTAGAAGATCCGCAAGCAAGTACTCCAACACATTTTGGAGTCGGGGTCACTCTATTTCCTTCGACATCAGAAGTTAGTCTATCACCAGTGGAAGTTCCTGTAGAATCGCTAGGTAATCTCTTGGATAGACTCAAATGTCTGAGCAACCGTCAACATCTAGGATTGTGTCGAATGACACAGCGACAACAGAACTCCCTGCCGTCACTCCGACGATGTTTGCCGGCATACCATCTGTCCCGACTAGCTCACAACCGCTAGAAGGAGTCCACCCAGGGACTATTTCGACAGTGTGGTCTGTTCCAGTTTGTTCCTCCGGAATAATATCCGGCAACTCTTATGTTGAAACTCGCCAGATTGATCCATTTGGAGGTCAATTTGGGCAATCCAGTCCCCAAGGACAAACAGTCCCCTTGAGTTTCAGATTGCCACCGTATGGGGGGCAGTATGCCTTTTCATTACCCCCTCCGGGAGGATATCCATACGGGAGTTCAAAACAGTATTCAGGTTATACTGGAGTTACATCAAGTGGTTGGGTACCTATGCTACCTCAACAACCAAGGGTTGTGTATTCTATGCAACAATGTGTACCTATGTCGAACATCCCGACCACACCGGCTATTGTGACAGTGTCGCAAGTTCAAACGTTGCCTGTTGTATGTCAACCTCAGATTTCTCAGGTTGTAATGCAACAGCCCCTTGACCCTATGACTCAACCACAATCGCCTACTGGTGGGGCGACACAGGTCCAAACGGGTACAATTACCCCACACCTTGGTCCAACGGTTAGTATAGCGCAACAGAGCATGGCTTCACAACCGTGGCTGGTGCAATACCAACAACCACAATTCCAGCAAGTGTACCAAGGTTCTGAGCAACAGATCTTTGCGAACAGTGGACAACCGTATATTCAAAACGGTCAAAACCAACCGCTTTACAGTGGTCAAGTCCACCAACCGTATCAGTCATACCAACATCAATTACATTATGCTGGTATGCAAAGGCCCACTGCTCAGGCAATTCCACCGTACCCTGGGTATGCTTCACCTAACCTGAATCAACAGTTACCATTTGTGGCAACTTTAGAGTTACCCGATTTACACCGGTTAACAAACGATCCAATTGCTTACGCCCCTTGGTGGCCAGCGATCCCTCACAAACTTCCATCGGACATTCCTAAATTTAATGGAAATCCAGGTGAAGACCCATCGAATCACGTGATGACTTTTCATCTGTGGTGTTCATCAAATACCCTAAACGATGATTCGATAAGACTTCGCCTTTTCCAAAGGACGTTAACGGGTCCAACGGCAAAATGGTATATTGAATTACCTAGAGCCTCGTTCGACAATTTCAACTCCCTAGCCACGACATTCTTAACCCATTTTCAATTACCGATAAGGTATGAAACGGGAACGGAAATCTTAACCAACTTCAAACAGACAACGGCCACTCACATATCTGATCATATACATGAGTGGCGACGGCGTCGTAGGATGGTAAAAACGTACGTTCCCGATCAGTTATTAGCTGAATGGTTTATCAAGTCATTACTTCCTGCCATAATGGAAGATGTGGCCAAGGGGGGAGTCGTAACGGAGGAGCAAGTTATTGCTCGTGCACAATATCTAGACTTAGTCTACACTCAGTCTGGCACGCTCTACGACAAAATACCTGATGCCCCTAGACCGGAATTCTCAATTCCTCCTCCTCCTAAATCAAATAGTGACTCTCATGCCGGCGATGGTGTGATTGGCACGGCAAACGCGAAATCGACAAAGGCTTCGTCTAAGAAAGCCCGTAAGACTTCAGATCAAAATGCAAAGGACGAAATTCTTGCTTCGGAAGTAAATGCCGTATCAACAGATAAAGGCAAAGAAACCAAACAACCAGGAAGCAAGAAAAAGCAAAACAAAGGGAAGAAGAAGAAACAGGGTGAGTCATCCCCTGAAAAAACTTCTTCAAACCCTCCTGGAAATAGGAAACCCCCTACCACAGGGTGTCAGATATGTGACGAGTGTCATTGGACAGCCGATTGTCCATACAAAGTTGAGCTTAAGAGGTTCTTCAAAAGTTCGCAAACCTCAGCTGTGTTAACTGATCCGTTTCCAAATCCAGGTACAAATCTGGTTGATAGTGGAAATGCTTCCCCATCGCAAGTGCTAATGTTGTCGATCTCCAAGCAACAAAATGATGCTTTGATTTTGACAAGGAACAAAGATTACGGGAATCCGCAGCTGTCGAACGACAAAGGTAAAGATCAACCAAGTAGTTCGACAACAACTTCGACAGAAGTTGTACCGCCCATCATTCCTGAATTAACAATAAAACCGCCAAAGGGAGTAGTACACAAGTCGACATTTAATCCTCACGCCAGAGCGGCGCAGCATTATAACATAGTGGAAGATTTGGCCCAATCGCCATCCGCTATGTCGACTCTTGAAGTACTACAAAATTGTCCATCCCAAAGGCAGGCTTTGTTATCGGCTATTGGTGGAGTTGATCCTAAGGATTCCAATCTTGTATCCTTCGACCACAAAGGATACGATCCTCAGTTACCAGCTCAACTAGCTTTCCTTATTCAAGTGAAATCCCTCAACAAAACTGTTCACAGAACAATTATTGATGAGGGGGCATCTACATGTATTATGTCGATGAGTTGCTGGAAAACTTTAGGATCTCCAACCTTGTCGCGATCTTCGACGACATTAAAAGCATTCGACGGAAGGACATATACCCCGTATGGTATCCTAAACAACTTGAAGGTTGAACTAGGGGGAAAAACGGTAGAAATAGATGTTGAAGTCATCGATGGGAATCTTGATTACAACATCCTACTAGGAAGACCGTGGATCTATGCCATGGCAGCTGTTGTGTCGACCTATTTTAGGAAGATCGCATTCCCTTTTCAAGGAGGGATTACGATCGTCGACCAACAAGACTTCCTCCCTAATGGTTCACAAGTTACAGGAAGCATTCCCATGATCCATGGAAGCAACCATTCGCTTCACGACATCGGAGTAGGCCTACTGAAAGACCCCACATTAATGGGAACTTTCGCACTTCCACCTCCAATCTATATAGGAGAAGTAGCGTTGGTAGGAGCCTGCAACATGATATCTTCCACGAAGATCTCAGAAGACGATATCGACATGGATCATGCAATGGTTTTGCCCCCAAGCCCAATAGAAATATTGTAGCAATCAATGTTTTGGGAATGGGAGGCGAACCCAAATCAACGCTCATCAAGCGTTTGGGTAGACAGGTCTAGAGAATATGGTACCCCATTAGATCCTTGGTCGAGAGTGCATGGAACCGACGAAGGAATCCTACAATCAATGTTTATTGAGGGGGCAACATGGAATGATTGCCACCATCGTTCCCTTCTTCCGGATTATGAAGAAGATACTCAACATGACCTTTACCACCCTTCAGTTTTTGAATTCCTATCAAACATTGTAAATACGGTGGATTTCGAGCAGTTTTAGCACACAGTTCATGCTCGTTAAAAAATAAACGCAAGATCTGAGCAGTTTTAGCACATAGTTCATGCTCGTTAAAAAATAAACATAAGGCAGAGCAAATGTTTCCACCCGCGTTTAAGCTCGTTAAAAAATGAACTATTCCGGTAAATAACTACTGTGAATGTAATATCATCAGCCATTAAAGCCTTGGTCGTGTTTGCACCGTCACCTCCACTTTTCATTGGCTGATCGTTCACCTCCATATGTTTGTTTACCCATTTTGAGGAACAGCTACGAAGAGTGATTTCACTAGCCATCCTTGTGACACCGCCGTGATTGGAAAATTCCAACCGGTACCTGGAATCAGCTGCTAACCCGTTTCATCACTCGTTCCTCAAAAGACGAGTCTTCTTTAAGCTCTTTTCATCTGACTCGTAAAATATGAAAAGATTGCCGAGTTTTGGCCTTCCAGCTCGTTAAAGCGACCGGAAGAGCTATCCCTCCTCTAGATTTTAATCTTTTTGGACCTGAGGGATTATTGCACAAAAAGATCGAGCGCTTGTTTTATTCGGCTCGTTAAAACTATCGAAAAATCATCCCTTCTGTATTGTTTAATACTTTTTCGGACCTAAAGGATTAGATGACGAAAAAGGAATTTTGGAGTTAACTTTATGTACCTTTTCAGACTCTCTAAAAATGAAAAGGACTGAGTTATCTTTGTCGTTAGACTCGTTAAATGCATTAAATAGCGACAAACTTGTCTTTAGACGAGAACGAGTTTCACTATCGCTAGGCTCGTTAAAACATAGCGATGGGCTTGCCCGAAGGGCAGGTTATAGAACAAGCATATGTTATCCTCCTCAAGCTTGACAAAAATAAAGAGGTACTGGTCAGCAATGACTGGGGAAAAATTGGGAGAAACTCAAGAAAACTTTGATGGTAGCAAGTCGCTCTTGAACATGACACTTTTCCTCCGTACCACAATCGGGTTGGGTTGTTTCATTCACTGGTCACATCACCATGGTATCGCCATACCATCCATATTTGGGGTAATGCTACTGATCCATCGCATCAGTGTCGCCATATGTTCAAGAGAAGTCGTTCAGAAAATTCAACCGTGTCCCATCCATTGCCGTACATTATCCTTCATCCTTTCATGACCGCCACCCTGAATCATATGTCACAGATCGTTTTCACCTCCATCAAAATCATTAGCTCCGTTCCGTGTCATTGATGTGGGATTCATTAAGGCCCTCCTTTGACGGATCGCTTCTTGTCGACATCAGCTCATTATCCAAGAAGTTGATCTAGGAACAACCCCTTCAGTACTTTGAAGCTTGCATGCCTCAATGGCAAGTTTCTCACTTCCGGCGACAGGTATACATCAATGACCTTCGACCGAAAGATTTTGCGTGGTGTTCGACGCCAAGTCCTTTATTCACACCACGTGAATTGTACTACAGTACCTTGAGGGTCATTATCATTATCGGTGATTCCTCTCGCGCTTGTTAACGGTTTACCTCATTGACCGGTAATCAAGCGATGTCTTTCCATGTTCGACTTCAGAACATTTCTCACATGGATCGACTTGTACTTAGAGTGAAGATTGAACGAGTTTGAAGACCCAGATCTAGTTTCATCCATCCGGGCTGCGATATATATTCAGGAAAAATAAAGACATTGACATGTACATCATTGCAGTAGATAATCATCCTACCCCAAAGGATGATAATTTCATCAAAATTATCAGTCTACCATCAGACGATTGTCTGTTCTATGTACAGAAAAATGAATTTATAAAGCTGAGCATGGGAATGCCCGCCTCAGCTAGATCATGAAAGCAGTATGAAAAATAATGTATTGTATTGTATCTTATTACAGGTCTCCTCCCAGCATTGGATGAACTTCGGATCCTCCTGATAAAGCATTTCACCCGATAAACAGCCTCATACTTTAGGGGGCAACTGTTATAGACATTTTTGTGCCTTAAAGCATCGAGCATGAAATGTGGTGGGCTCCAGTATTGTAGCAATAATGCTACAACTCTTGGAGCTTCCTATCTCTAATTTTATCAACCCGGTAGTTCGTAACAAACTTGGAAGCGACGGTGCTGTATGCACAAGTACTAGCTCTTGTCGCAGCTGTCACTTGGTCAGCTGGCACAAGTCCACTAGGGCTCAAGCCAACTTCTATATGTTCTCAGAAGAAGCTTTCTAAATGATGGACGAAGGCTATCTCAAAGGAAATTAACCTACTTTGCAAGAATGAACTGAAAGCCAACCAAACATGGAAACCCTAGTAAACCCTAATCTGACTAGTTTAATCTCTATGATGCAATGGTGGGAGTGCGAACTTCTAGAAATGATGCCATTACTTCGAGTGAGATGAGATGCATGAATTTAAACTACTTTCATTGAAGAGAACACATTTTTGTATTTTTGCTCAAGTGGGTGGAGTTATTGTGATTGTGCTTCTTACTGGGTATTGACTGTGCAAGGGTAGTTTGAAGGGAAGGAAGGCTTGGGAATGGTTAGGAGGGCTCTGGGAGGTTCCAGGGGATCCCTCACATCATTCCACAGAAGTCCACAACATTCAGGTGCTCGGCAACCGCGTTTGCAGGCTTCTACAGGATGTCTGCAGGGGATCCTACAGGAAACTCGGGATTTCTACAGGATGTCTGCTAACTTCTACAGGATGTCCTACAGTCGGAGTTTCGGGTGATGGAGGAGTGAAGGAGCTGTATGGATGGATGGGTGAGATGATAGAGGAGCCCGAGATGGCCTATGGACAGAGAGATGAGGTGGAGAGAGAGTGGATAGAGCTGGTTGGTCGATAGAAGGGTAGGGGCAATGGAAGGTCAAAAATATTGAGCAACGTGGACAGTGGAAGAGTTCGAAGGCAAATGAGCTGAACAGAGGATGAGTAGGTGGCTTAGGCATGGTTCAAAAGGATAAGAACACGATGAAGTGGTGCTACGCAATGTAAATGAAACAAATCACCCTTATCTTGCATGTAAACGAAAGTTCACCAACCTATTCTAACTGTTTTATTAGGAATCAAAGAACAACAATGTAAGTTGAAAGGAATTCGTGCATGATACTGAACCAAAGAGTCATTACTCAAGATAAAATCGCATGGACAATTCTTCAATCGAAAACATTACAACAATACTTGCATGCATATGTTAAAACAGTTTTTTTTGGCAGTTGGCACGGTCTACACTTCCGGTCCCCAAACAAAGGTGAAAGTGAGCATGCATTCAACCTTTTTGAATTCAACTTAACTTCAATCTCCCTACGCTAATTCTGAACTAATGAAACAACTGCATTCATGAAACTAACCTACATAACCAAACCGAAACAGTCAACTCAGCAAACTGTATTTTTCAAGTGCAAGTAAAGGAAAGAAATGCAATGAAAAAAAAAAGACAAGTAACAATACAAAGGAAAGGAGGTCTATTGCTCTCAGGTTGGGCCCTAACCTGAGAGCTATAGCTCCCCTAAGAACTCAGAATCGAATCCAAATCTTATTGCCTTTATTAAAATATCATAATCATGAGTCTAAAAACATGCCAAAATTGGCTTACAAAGAGCAAAAACAGAGCTACAGCTCGTAATCCAAAATCTACAACAAAAGTTCAAGAGTCCCATCGAAGGCTACAGCCTTAATATTTATACATGATGAGGGCCAAGCTAGCCTCCTCAATTAGTGGAGCTTGGCTGTCCAACTGAAAGTGAACTGCTGTTCCTGTAGAATTCGTTGGCTGCCTTCTAGCTCGGTGGTGATAGCTATTGGAGCTCGGAGTTGGGGTGGAGATCACGAGGGAGGTCATTCAAGGCTGTGGACAACCTCCCTATAAACCCGCAATGCCACCTTGGCTGTCTCCTTGTCTCCATTTGCGTGGTCTTTGCTCCATTTAATGCCAAAAAACCTGAAATCATCATGTATTAGCCACATAGGCATAATGACTTCCCTTCTTCCTACAAATAACACGAATATACTAAGAAATGATGCATAAGTGATAAAAAATGAAGGGTTGAGCAAGGTAAGTAGGCCAAATGAGCCCAAATTGTTACCAAAATTTGGGGCTCATCAAAATGTCCATAATCTAAGGGATCCAAAGTCCCTAAACATGTTGTTCCTACCCCTAGAGGAACAAGGCTAACAAACCACAGCAATTCACAGAAGTTCTCCACCAGAAACTGCTCAAAAACAAGTCAATTCAGGATCAATTCAGTGGCTCCACTAGCTGTCTGCACTGAATGTCAAAGCCAACACTGGCTACCTGCACTGCAATGTAGGTAGAAGGACTACCAGGGTGCGTTGAGCGAGAGTTGACAAATGGCAAGTTCATTCCAAGAGGTGTCAAGACCCAGGAAGCTTCCAGAATCTTCCTCAATGACACTTGCCTCAGTGAATTCGACTAGTGATGAGTAAGAGGTTCCCAATCTCCAAGTGGAAGCAAGAACCTCCAAGTGGAATCAAGAACTGACAGAGGGAGAGGACACTAGTCAGATCTCAAGCTGACTCATCCTCTCTCCAAACATCTATATATGGATCTCTCCTCCATGAGATCTTGAGGCTGGAATTTTGTTATTGCAAAGAATTGCTGTTGGTGTGAGACTGGAACTATTGGGTGCTTAATGCTTTGAAGGGGGTGAAGATAGGAATTCCATTTGGTGGGAAGGAGATGCTGGATTGTAGCCCTCTGGGTTGTATCTCTTCCTGAACCTTGTTATTCATAAATAAAGCTATCTTGGTTTCTCCTATATACTGGTGTATCTTTGATGTATGATTGCATTAGTATGTTTAGTTTATTTCTAATCATGAACTAGTTATGAATATGAATCTATGTCTTGTGTAGTGTTCTCTTCTTGTGATCTTGCAGAAACCTCTTGAAGCTGGGCGAGCGAGAAGGCAAGTAGCTAGGAACTCTCAAAGAGAAGGGAAATTGGATCGAGGGACAAACGGAAGACACCGATTAGTCCATCCATCTCTCTTCATTCTTAATTCATAAAGGAAGAATACTAGAATAGCTGTCTCTGTTTGTTGCTAAGGCACTGTCACACCTTAGGTGGATAGGATCGTCCTGCATAGGCATTTTTCCCCACAACAACGGGCAATCTGAATTTGGTTGTAGCCACTGAAGCCATCCAGGAAAGAGAAGAATTTCTTCCCTGCCAGTGTATCTAGGACCTGATCAATGAATGGAAGGGGAAAATGGTCTTTTTGCGTTGCCTTGTTGAGTTCTCTGTAGTCAATGCATATCCGCCACTTCCCATTCTTTTTGGGGACCACTACTAATGGAGAAACCCATTTACTGTTAGATATAGGATAGATAAAATTCACATCTAATAGCTTTTGAAGTTCTTCTTTAACAATATCCTTTAGGTGATGATTTAATCTACGTTGAGGTTGTTGAATGGGTCTTGCATCTTTTTCAGTGTAAATGTGGTGCATGCATAGCTGAGGGTCAATCCCTTTCATGTCTGGGTAATACCAAGAAAAAGCCCCTTTATATTTCCTAAGGACTTGAATAAGTTTCTATTGTTGGTCATCAGTCATATTACTGTTAATGTTCAAGATCTTCCCTGGCTCAATTTTGATAGTTTTGCTATTATAGAGAGTGGTTGTTGTTATTGGTTGGTCATTGATATCTCTCAGGGAATCTTCTTCAATTTCATTGTCAAGGATTGCTTTAATCATGTGACATTTCAAACTAGACACTGTAGCAGGGTGATTGATTATTAATGACATCATCTTCTGTTTGGTTTTTAAATTCAAGGGCATTTTCCACAGTCAATGGTGACCGAATATTTTCTATTAAATATGTTATAGGTTGCTTCCTAGATTTTACAATGGTCAGGCTTGGCTGAGCAGGATGGTATAAGGCTAAATTCTTCACATCATTCCCTTTGGTTATAGTCATACTGCCTGTTCGGCAACTAATATAAGCATCAACAGTTGCTAGCCAAGGCCTTCCTAAAATTAAGGGATGTCCATCTAGCCGGTTCATAGGGTTAATAATAAAAAAATCTGCCGGATATTCCCAAGTGTCTACAAAAACCATCACATCTGGTAATGTTCCTTCGGGCCTAATGACTAAGCAGTTAGCAAGTTCCAGCAAGGTAGTTGTTGGTTCCAAGGCTATGATGTCGAGCATTTTGCAAGTTTTTGTTGTGATAATGTTAATGGCTGCCCCTAAATCAACTAAAGCATTGGGAAAAGAGCGGCCATTTATCTATATTGTGACAATGGGGTTTCCTGGGTCTTCATATTTTACAGGTGTCCCTTTGCCTAGTAATAAATCAGACAAAGTCCCGACAACATGGACAATTGGGGTTATTTTTGTTTTCCTCACAAACTTCTTTATACACAATTCTTTAATAGTTTTGGCATATATTGGAATGTCTTGAATAGCCTGGAGGAGGGGTATTTTTATACAGATATTCTTGAGTTCACCCAGAAGATTGAAGTCGGGATATTCAATTGGGCGCAGTATCATCAATCTTTCTGGGAATGGTGGGGAAGTAGTTTTGATCTGTTCGAGAGTTTTTTGTCTGACTGTATCTTCCCCTTGTTGATCATCTACAGTCAAGGGCTTATTTGGGTGCAGTTCTTTAGGTTGCATATCTTTATCCTCATCTGGAATGATTATGCGTCCACATCTTAACTTGAGTTCATTACACTCTCTTAACTTAGCTTCAGGGTCCAGACCCTCAATGATTTGTACTGACTGGATTGGTCTGTTGTTGGGATTTGGGTTGGGTTGGGCTGGGAGTTGCGGTCGTATATTAGATTGAGGATTCTGTTGCAACGTGTAAGGTGCTGGTAAAGTTGGTTGAGATAGAGGAACTTTCCCCATAGGCTAGTTCATGGATCTTTGCCAGTTTGATTGCCAGTTCTGATTTTGTGAGGTGGGAGGGGACCATTCAGATGAGTAGGGATTGTTCTGCCAGAATGGTGGAGGGTAAGAGGGATTTGGCCAATTATTGTTTGGATTTGACTGGTTGGCCCATGGTGGCATAGAAAATGTTTGAGGTGGCCAAGTAGAAAAAGGTGGTTGGTTCTACCATGCTGCCCTTGAATATTTCTGAGAATTATATTGTGAGGGAGGAAAGAATGAAGATGGATCAGTAGGCATACCTCTCTGAGGTGCTTGCCATTGACGATGTTGGTTCAACAGATATACTGGTTCCATTTCTTCTTCCGCTTCCTTGAAGACTACTTTTAATCCTGGGAGCGATGGGCAACTTTCCATGGCATGCTCCTTAGTGCATATGGCACATGCTTGTATCATAGCTAGTAGACATTCTTTATGACTGTGTTTCTTTCTACAACGAGGATAGAAAATAGCCAAGTTCTATTCTGCTTCGGCATGCTTTCATTTAGCTTGCATGATATCCAATTGTTTCATTAGGGTCCCCAGGATATCAGTCTTGAAATCTTCCAATAGATTGCCGATTTCGACTCTTGTAATGCTTCCTCCTGAGGCTTTGTTGTCTGTGGTGATCGCATTACGTCCGGCTGGTTTCAGCCTTGTACTACCCCTGGAGCACCTGATGCACAAGTCTATAATATTATCATAATATTCTTAATAAATATCACCCTTACCCATTATATTCAGTGTTTCTACCCATTGATCTTTCATATCTTTAATCATTGTGGTTTTTAGAACATTATCAGGAATATTTGCATAAGGAGATCTTTGTAGATTATATTGGAAACACTCCACATATTCTTCCAGAGTCTCATTAGGCTTATCTACCATTTGAAAGATTTCATCTTTTAGTTCTCTAGTTCAGCAATAATATTGGTATTTTTTAAAAGACATCTATTCCCTGTCATTGATGGTACCTCCACCAAGTCCCATAAACCAAAGCAGGGCTGCTCCCTTCAGAGTAGTGGGGAACAGTTTCAGCTTCTAGGGGCCAGTGGTGTAATCATAAGCCCTACATAGGACATCGAATTCAAAAACGAATGCATCAGGGTCTTCTGAAGTTAGCCCATAAAAGGTATGAATATTTTGTAATGGGATATCTCTCATGGGGGCATTGATAGCTATCTCGACAATATGGTATCGTAACATAGAGGTTTGGGGCTGTCGCTGATTATTGGCCATTTGGTAAAAAATATGCCAATATTCTTTAGGGATCTCTAGAGCTAGAGAGTTGTTCCTAGGATGTCCAGAAGAGGTTGGAATGATTCTAACAGTGCTACCTTTATCCATAACACTGGGTGTCCTCTATTCAATCACTACTTCAGAAGATCTAGGTTCTGATGATTTAATTTCAGGATTACCTGTTTCTCCTTCTCCTTCACGGAGGTTGCAAGAATTCCCTTCTTGTGAAGGGCATGGTTGTGAATTTTCAATATCTTGAAAACTCTGTTCAGACCCTTCAGTCTTACTATGAATCTCAGCATTAGCTACAGATGGTGATCCTATGGCCTGAAGGGAAACAATAGGATGTCTGGTAGCTACAGTTCGAGGTCCTATATATGATTGGGACTCATTTTTTTTTATGATTTAGTCAATAAAGGTTGATCGTCCAAGGGTCATGGTCCCTTAGATTTTTCAGGTTTGGGGGGAGGAATTATATCTTTTTCTGGTGTTTTCTTCTTAGTCATTCATACAAAAATACAAATGTTCATTTCTCCCTTAAATTCCTACAAAAAATCTACTGGAAAGCGGGCAGAGGAGTGAGCATTTTACTCGCTCGTTACATAGGTTCTTACCTCCCATTTTTAATACCCAATTCTCTCTCAGCAAACAAACATCACTCTTTGTAAAATGGCAACACTCTCCCCGGTAATGGCACCAAATGTTGGGTGCTAAAAGGTGTCTTTTAAAACTCCTAATTGCCTCATATTAATTATCAACCTAGGTAAGTCTTTTTATTCCAAGAGTGTACACAATATGTGCAAGCTATAAATCCAGAGAGTAATGCTTTAAAATAAGTGATTAAATTCAATACAAGAGTAAACAGATGCAATCATAAATCTCAAGCTTGTAACGTTAAAGGAAATAATTGATCTAAGCATCATGACTCAATCTAAAAAAAAAACCATAATTCAATCTTAATCAACCAATTCAAATAATAATCAATCGAGACCACCGTAGCATTAAATGAGCTCTTTCAACTGGACTTAAACTAATGGATAGAAGGAAAGCATTTAATCAATTACGCTCTATTCTTTAATTAACTAGAAATGATTCTTTAACTGATAACTAATTCAATCCATGATTTGAATTAAATAAAACCAACTAGGATTGCGCATTAATGAAATGAATATCAGAAATCCGATTCAATGAAAATAAATCAACTGCAAAGCTGTAAAGCGGAATAAACTTGTAGGAAACGAAAAATGTAGAAAACAAGGAACAACAGTAAGATCCACCAGAGACAAGGCCCTAGCCACCAGCGAACACTGCTTAGCTACTTTAGAATATCCAAATGAATAGCAATGCAAGTTGTATATTAATCATCAAAGTCACTTGTCATTACAATATGATCTTGCTCTTCAGGATCACACATCTATAAATTAAAATTACAATCCAAGTAAGAGACGAGAGATCCCTCTTCAGTTTTCCCTTTTATAATCAAGAGGAAAACAGATAAACTAAATGCTATCTTCAGACAATTCTTCTATCTTGCGCTGATCTTCTTGATTCGTTCCTTGGTTTGACCACACATGAAACGTCTCATTTCCCTTGATTAGCTTTCGTTGTTTCGACTTTGGAACAACAGTTGTTCCATCTGCTGTTTTTCTACATAAAAAGTAATGAGAGTTAGTTTGGTCGGTCAAATCGTATCAAGAGTGGTTTCATTCATTCCTTATCAAAATCCTATCAATATGTTATTATATCATGGCACAAAATGGATAAGAAAGGAGGAAAATTACAATAATCAAGAGTAAATACATACCTATTGCAAGGCTCAACAGGTCCCCTAGAGCAAAGTTCCAATTCGAGTCTTTGATTAGATCTCGTAAAATCCTAGTCGAGTCTTTCACTTGATCTCGTAAATGAACCTTCATTCCATCCACTTCATAGCCTTGAGTAGTATACTTAGGTGAATGTAATGAAGCTTGGGGGGCATGCACCTAGTGGTAAAGTTAAGTTTCCATGTAGGTTATGTGAAGGGAATCACCCCATTCACCTTTGTCACTATATGGATGAAGCCGAAAAGGTGTTGGATAACCGTCCTGCTTCACCATAGCGATGTCCATCTGGTTACAAGAGACTCTCCCTTTCTTCATGCTGGGGGCATGTAAAACCAATCTCAAGCATAGTTCTTCATTTCAATCTTGTGTAAAAATGAAACTAAATCCAAGCATAGTTTGTTGTTTCAAGCCTACGTAAAAATGAAACTACATCCAAACATAGTTCCCTATGATTCAAGCTTGTGTAAAAATGAACCCATTTCCATTTTAACCCTCGTGATTTCCATTCTATCAGCCTCTTTCATTAGATAAGACTTGGTTTTTTTCATCCCATCGCCACCATCCCTTTGGCCGATCATATGCTTTCACTTGGTTGTTTTACCCTTTTTGAGGAATAGTTGCAATGAGTGGTCTCATTATCCAGTCTCTTCATACAAATCATCATGTTTTGAGAAGTTCCAACATCACCGGAACCAGTTGCTATCCTAGACACCACTCGTTCCTCAAAATGGAGTCCTCTTTAAGCTCTTTTCAGACTCTCGAAATATGAAAACATTGTCGAGTGCTTGTCCTTTCCAGCTTGTTAACAGATTGGAAACGACATCTCTCTTGTATTACTTTACACTTTTTTGGGCTTGAGAGATTAATTTACGAAAAAGAACTTGTCGAGTTTTCTTTTTGTACCTTTTCCAAACTCTCTAAACATGAAAAGGACCAAGTTATCTTTGTTGTTAAACTCGTTAAAACATCAAATAGTGACAAACTTGTCCATCTAGACAAGACCGAGTTTCACCAGTTCGCTGGACTTGTTAAAACATCACATAGCGATGGATTCACCCAAAGGGTGAACTTATATAACAAGCATATGTTATCCTCCTCAAGCTTGATAAAAATAAAGAGGTATTAGTTAGCAATGACTGGGGAAAATGGGAAAAAGGGGAAACCACTTTATGGTAGCAGGTCGCTCTTGAACATGACACTTTCACTCCATCACTGTGACTATCTAGGTTGGGTTATTCACTTGATGGTTATCATACCATCCATCATTTTGTTTTGGGTCAATGCTACCAATTTATTTTAGTGTCACCGACATGTTCAAGAGAAGTCATTCAGTCAAAATTCATCCTTTGCAATATCATAAACCTTAATCTTCATGACCGTCATTCCTGAACCTTGTGTCGTCAGTCAAATTCAATCTCTAAAATCACTACACTCATTTTGTGTCGTTGATGTGGGATACATCAAGGCTCTCATGCGACGAGTCGCTTCTTGTCGACATCAGCACATTATCCAAGAAGTTGACTTACACCCTTCCAGTACCTTGAGGCTTGCATGTATCAATGGTAGGTTTCTCGCTTTCAGCGATAGGCATACATCAATGGCCTTCAACCGAAAGACTTTGTATGGTGTTCGACATCAAATCATCCATTCACACCATGTCGAATGTACTATAGTACCTTGAGGATCATTATCATTATTAGTGATTTCTCTCGCGTCTGTTAACAACTTACATCATTGGTTGGTAATCAGATGATGTCTTCCCATGTTCGACTTCAGATCATATATTCACATGGTTAGACTCATACTTGAGCGAACGATTGAATGGGATAGAAGACCCCGAATCTAGTTTCATCCATGCGGGTTGCGATTTCAGGAGTACTAAATCATATGTACAATGGCTTTACATTGATAGTCATTCCGTTCATGGGTCTATATCTGTAGACGACTGTTTATGTACATGTAATGAAAGTTTATAAGTTGAGCATGGTATGCCTTCCCTCAGTAATTCATGTAAAATAAAATATCATGATATATGTATTGTAATTGATGCAGGTCACCTTCCACTTCGATACCTCCTCCTCACATCGTAAAGCATTTCATTCGACATTGGCATTTTTATGACTTCATCCTTTAGGGGGCAGCTGTTACATATCCATTTGGGCACATCAATCCCATCATCCAGATCAGTGTTTTAGGGCTCATCAAACCCTAATTTCAATTACTACATTCCCTAAACAAGTCACCCCTTTGAATGCCTCCTTCCCAGACAGTTTCATGACATGAAGACATCCAGAAATAGCCTCTAGAGGGACCAACACAGGTAAGCCCTTGTAAGGGTGCATTGCGGAGTAGTTGAGTCCATTGCTAGGGTGATTTGCAGAGCACTTAGGCTCCCTTTCACCTACACTAGGTGAGTTTGAGCGAAATTCACATAGTGTTTGGGGAATATTCTTATATTTTGGAGACATCTAGAAGGTTCCATCACTTATCAACTCCTATGAGCTTGAAAATGGATGAGGAATGAGTTAAGGTGCATCCTATCCTCTCATCCCTTCCTCCATGGGACTAATTCTAAGTATGGAAGGCCATTCAATGCCACCATTTATGACAAAAGCTCCTTCATCTTCCTATAAATTGACCACTCATCTAAGTGATCAGGGGCTGGATTATGTTGAATTGTAAGGAGATAATGTTGCTATGAGATTTGGTTTTGAAGCAAGTATTGTAATGCTACAAGTCTGTCATGCTTTTGATGTGATGTGGATGGGATCCAAGCTGGAGGAATGGCTTTGAATCAAACACCAATGGTTGTAATTCCTTCTTCTATTCAATAAAGTGTTTGAACCTTTCTAACATATGTTTGTATTGTTTCATAATGCTTATATGTGTGAATTGTATCTGATTTCTTTCACTTATATTCAATAGATCGTGTGCTTTGATAGATTCTTTGTTTTCTATTGTGTTTACAGGTACTTCTCAAGTGTATTAATTATGGGAAGGATCGACAGGATCGATACAAGGGAGACACGAGGAAAGCGGAACTACAAGTAGGTCTTCTCATCTTCTCATCTTATCTATTGCTTATAGGAAAAGACTAAAACACTTTAAACTATTGTTCTAGATACAACTACTTACCTAGGGAATTAGTATGTATTTGTAGATACCAATTCTCCAAAACAGCTATACATCTAATACCCCATATTGCGAAATAGGATATCCAATCACACAAGGGAGCACATCTCGACACTAGGATCTCATCAGGGAGGTCAATCTCAACCTAGAATCATATAGGGTTATCTCAACCCATATTATTGCCTACTGATCTTCCCATCGATGACCTTGAATAGTCATGTGGTAGAATACCTGCATCATAATCAACTTGGGTTGTACACCGGAATTACAATCTAAACGCATTGGCCAAACGCAGAGCGGTATTCACAATAAGCCTTTATTGTTGGTATGATTCCAACTCGGGTATACTCTGCAAAGACTAGACAAGGGAGAAACATTCTAGGACCCTATAAAGATAGGGGAGCAACATCTTCAACCCTATGGGTAACAGATAGGGGTCATATATTATTGTCCAGAGTTCCCTCAACCACATGAGCCCTCCATCTCAATTCCTCACCCTAGGAGCTCAGACAAGGAGGAAGAGTTGGCTCAGTGTCCTCGATCAACACTACTCTCATCATACTCAAATATACTATCAACTTGTCTCAATAACAGTTGTTTCCTGTTCATACAAGACATCAAATCAAGTATCATTTCTGAACATAAATAATCATATAAATCACAAAATGAGACCATAATCAGAATCATCCTCCCTCTCAAGGAGGTGCCAACCACAAGCCTAAGCTTGTTTCTAACAATTGCATTGTCTCAATATATGAGAGTATCTTGCCCTAACTATAAATATGGGATTTTCTTCCAATCATATCTCACTCTATGTCATCACAATGTATCCATGTCATATCCATTTCATGCTTCGACAACTCTCTAAGGAGCTTATTCATCCTACCTCATAGCTAGCCATGTTAGCAACATCATACTCATCCTCAATCGTAGTATGGACCTCTCATTAAAGATATCATGGAAGATATCATACTAAAGAAGAATTCAAATGTGCATAACAATAATATCTATTGACAATAATACATCCATGCAATCACATATCATAGGAGAACTATCTCAGCATCAAAAATAGAATATCTCATGCAGATATTTCAAAGGATACTCGGTGGAAAATCTATGTGAATGAAGCAGCTCACTCATGAATTTATTTAGGTTCTATGCACACCACATATATACAGATGTATGTTCAAAACATAACAGCAATGCTTCAATCAATAGTCGAACGCCATGTCAAGTTCAACAACATCTTTGAACTTAAAATCTAAGTATCCAAGGATTTTCATTTTCATTATTCAAAAACATTTTTCCAATAGCTTTGCAATATAGAATTTATTTTCCAAATTTCAGAAATTGATTCATCATGCCATGATACATCATTTTGACCTTTAGAAGTTATCTCCCTCTAATTTAGATCACTAGAGGCTCATCACATGTCAAGAGTAGACCACAAGGATTTAAAACCAAAACCATAAATCATAATCAAAGCCATGCCTTGGAACTTATCATCCTGACTTCATCATATAACTGTCTAATATATACATATTTAGATCGGGGAGCTTGCTTCATGTAATTCTCTAAGCATAATTCCTTCCTAAGCCAACATTACATAAATCAATGTTGTACCATCACATCAACAGAGTCAACTTATCAAAGTTTATAAGTCAGATCACAACCATTATTAAAGTCTTTAACATCACATTATCAATTCTTTCAACCAGGAGGCAGGGAGAGCTCATACCAAGTCGTGAGTTTATTTATTATTATTCCAACAAGTTGTCATCAACCATGCATTATCAATCTCAACTTTATTAAGTCATTCTCATAATCATAATACAAGTCATTTCTATCACTAGGTGCATATGAATACACCAAGGATGAGTCATGTAGGTTCCATGTTCATGTTAAATCACAACTATCAATACCTCAACCATTGTTCTAGGAACAAGGAGGCCAATTACCGAATACCCACATATTATTGACATTAGGGTAAATCAACAATCGTCAGATCAAATCATTAGACATTAGGTCAAGTCCAAATTTTCTATCGTAGAGAGATCTATATTCCAATCATATCTCAATCATCAATTCAAATTTATTGTCAAGAATCATGACAACACATTGTTCATCTATATCCATCAGCCGAATCATCCCAACCTCTTGTAGCACAACGATAGTGACATATTTATATTTTATCCTGGTCACCTACAAAAAAAAGTTCAGTATGCATGTTCATGTTATGGAAAACATTCAAGATTGTCCTTCTTCTACAACTTGTTATCTGCAACATATCTGTGGAACTGAAATCTTCTAGGTGACCATCAGATTTCATGCACAATGCTTCATTTTTATGTGATCAACAATTTAACCCAATAACTTCAAAAATTAGATTACAATGGTAGAATATCTCAGAGACACCTTGGTTCAGAGTTCAGACAGCTTCAGAAAGATTCAGATGATGGTCAACTATAGCCAAACCCCTAGATGCTCCCTTTAGTTATCATCGGAGTGTCTTTAGCTTCCTGGATGCTACCTGGGCCTTAGCATGTGTGTGTCTAGGGATGATATTTCCCAACACATTTCTTGTGTCCGGAGTAGAAACCCTAATTTCTGTACAAGCTTCAGATCTAAGACTTTGTTTCAGATCAATTATGTCATATGTACATAAATCATACTTCAACAATACATAATGCAAATAGTAATAAGAGTAAGAATATTGAGAAGATACTCTCCCTCTGACTGGAAATCTACTTCATTCATGTCATCAACCTATCTATACTAGATTCAAGCAACAAAAGATCCATTAGATCATAAACATATATCTATCGTGTTTATGACATAAATCTTTCATCAAAGGTTAGACTCAAAGTAGCAGATAGATGCAACATCATATATCAAATATTATGAACACAATAACACTTTCTATCAAGACCCTCCATTAAGTTGGGGCATTCATCTTTACCATATGTTATCAAGACATGACCACAGGTAGTAAGATATCTAGAATATCAATCTTATACTTATACCTCTAACATCAAGGCTACCATGCTTATCATGATCAATTAGATCAAGTTAGGTCATTCAATAAAACTTTATCAAAGAAATGAGAGTGTTAATCTCTCTTTCTATATGCTTTCATCATGCTTATCATAAGCATTGTCAATAGACTCATGTATAGGATTTAATGAGATATCCTTCTATATGAAATCCATCATGACAAGTATCAAGAGTGTCATTTACTAGAGTCAAGGTGCTAACCTTCTTTATAGGATCAAGATGTCTAATGGATGGATGTTAGCCAAACATCAAGTGTATCAGTGTATCAACATTAGATAGCCTCATAGATTTCAAGAAGATCAAAATGTTCAACACCAGGTGCATCATTTCATCATAGAAAACATATATCCAAGTCATTTTCATATGAATGTACGAGCCATCAAATAAGGAGACATTCTCATCATACATTAGGGCTTACCGAGCCATCCAATGTTACAATTGAAATACAACATACCATGCATACCTTGTGGTATTCAAATGCATGTGCACCCTTTCATTAGACATAGGCCGCTTGAAGCACTTTGTCATCTTTTCATATAGTGCCTTTTAATATTTTCCAGCTCTAGCCATCCTTCCTACATTTGAAATGATCCTCAAGAAGGATCTATCTCATCAAGGAGGTCAAAAACATCCATATACTGAAATACATATGTCAGAAGTATAATAATAATCGGATCCATAAGTCTAAACAAAACTAAGATGCATCTTGAGTCATGAAATACTTATCTTCAATGAGACATGATCCTCTCTCTCTTGAACCAATCTTCAAGAGCCATCAATGTCCAATGTCCATATAACAATGTTGCCTTCAGTTATCCAACCAGACCTACTAGGGATTATCCCATCTAGGGCTTCATCAAATCTTTTTCAAGTGCTTGAGCATCTTCACATTGACCAGCTAGGTTCCATATCTCATATTGTTTCCAGAAACCAAGGTTTTCTCTCCAACCCTAGCCTCACAGAATACATCAAACTCTTATAATAAAGTTTCTTAAGGTTTCCTTCAAACTCTAGAATTGTTTTAGGTATCCACCATCCTCTTCTTGCTTCCATTTAAGGTTTCATCATCAGGGTGATCTCCAAGGATTTCCTTCAGCCCACCTCTGGTACCATGTTAATTTTTCATAGGGCTACATTGTTATTTGGTTTGATAATTGCATTTCTTTATTAATACATTAAGTTCACCCCATATCATCACTACATTATTCATATCTACACCATTATTCATTGGCCTATGCAATTATATAGAAAGAACAACATCACCATCACCAATGCAGCGGAATATAAAGGAATAATAGAAGAAAAAAATGCACACATAGAGACACTAGGATTGATTCGAGACTAGGGAAAAACCCACTATGGGGAAAACTCTTGCAAATCTTATTCTTCTTAGATCATCATCAAATGATTCTGTTAGCTCCTAAATTTGCCTTAGGCTGAAGGAAGGTAAAATTTCAGGGTAACCACAAACCACGCTCAGTCTGGTAGCTAGCCCTACCAGAATAGGAGAGGGCTCTCTCTGGGTCATGCTCAGGAAAATAAACAATAGGGTCTGAGATGATGCAAAAATTGATATTGATTTTAGGCTAGGTAAACAAATATGATGGAGGTATTTTGAAGAATGACTGAGTTTTCTGGGATGTGTGGGGCCAAGGAACAACATGAATAGAGAATTTAACTCAAAGACGTAGATTATTTCATGAGGCAAGACAGGCGGAAAGTCTAGCAATTAGATTCAAAATAATATGAAGTGGAGAGATTTTTTAAGAGAGTGAAAACGGCATAGATACATGAATCCTTTTCAACAGAAGAAAACATAGAACGTGAAAAATATCCCAAGGTAGAGTAGTGAATTGAATTCTACCTTTTCTTACTTAGAAAGCTTTCACTGGAAATGAATATGAATGAAAATATGAAACATAACGAAATACATATGAAACATAAAGAAGATACATTTTCTAAACTCACACCACAGGAATCTCATGAACCAGAGCTGCAATCTTTCATTAATTCTCTGTCAAAATGTACAGTGAGTGAATAGGTTTATCTCCCACAGTTTCCCAGAAATTCCAAACATTTACAAAATGACTCTTAATACAATAAATAAGCTTTGCCATGAGGAGATCGATCAGCCCAGGAAGTGAAGAGCCAACCATCAGCAGTTACATTCAATTTTCTATGAAGACCAATTTGAAAAAAGCAAATATGAGCATAGATTTTGTGGGTGGATGTTCGCCTTCATTTGGCCACTTGGATAGAAGCCAAAAATGCTTTTTAAACTTTGCCTTTAATTCCAGGAAAAATGTATTGTAAATGAGCTGGCCCACTTGGAGAAAATTGTGAATCAAAATTTCGTGAAGCGGGCGTGATTTTGGCCTTTGGGTGTCTGTGCGCCGCACCAAAAACTGTATGCGTCTAGCTACTTTGGAGCTAGTTTTGAGGCCCTTTCCAAAGTCCAAATTGAGCCCAAGTGTGCTTGTTGGAAATCCCTGCCTGTCTACTCTCCAACCTAAGTGGAATTTATGAATTTGGTGCCCATTTTCCCCTCCAAACTGCAATCTCCCAAGACTGCTTCCTGTGTGTCGAAATAGGGGCAGAGAGGTCATTTTTTGGGGGCTTTTGACCTCATGGGGACTCAAAACTGGCCCAAACTTCTGGGAAATGCACCAACAGTCATGATTTTCCATGGAAAATCCAAAAATGCAAACCTTTTGTCATTTGGAGCTCCCTATTGTAAGCGCGTGCCAGGTGGCGCGGCGCACAGGGAGAAAAACCTTGTTTTTTGCTCAAAAATTTCCAAAAACGCCAAAAATGCCCCAAATTTCTTGAAATTTTGGCTGGAGCTTCCTTATCAAGTGTTATGCTGGGCCAAAGAGGCTTTGACCAATATCTAAAGTCGATCAAGCTCCCTTTGCGTCTTTTACTTCTTGATTGCCTTCCTCAATTTTGCCTTCAGATTCCTGATTCGGGCCTTGCACACTTTGTTTCGCGCCATGTAGTGGAAAGCCATGTGTCTCAGCAATGCATGGTCCTTGTTGGCCTTGTCCAGAAACCTCTCCAAGTGCATGTTAACTCTCTCAAGATTGGCCTCCCGATCCTCATTAATCTCTTGCTCCAATGACGTGAGCTCAACTCTTCTCCTTTGTGCAGCTTGGCGATGCTCACGAATGTTTTGTAGCTCCATGATCGCCTGCTGATCCTCCAGCTGTTTGTTCCTCTACTCCAGATATTTCATGTTCAATTTGGATCTTTCCAAATCAAGGGAAAAGGCTTGAATCTCTTCTTGCTACTCCTGGATGATCTCTTTAAGTTGTGCACTTGTCGGTTCTATATCTGTATCATCATCATGAAGGCAAACGAATTCAGTCTCTCATTCACCTGATGGCTCACCTGAAGGCCCCTCATCCTGAATTGGCTCCTTGCCTTTGTCTTGTTCCTGTGATGCTGATGGAGGAAGCGAGGCCCCTTCCACCCCAGGTGGAGATAACACTCTCTTTGCCGTTGCAAACAAACGTCTGGTGCCTTTCTGATATGTGATGAAAACCGGCACACTAGCAGTCTCATGGCGTTCATACCGATGAGAAGGTTCACCCTCATGCTTAACCTCTGTCACTCTCCGTGAAGCTCTGAAGAAATCACGTGAGATGAAATCATCCCAAGTGATGCCCTGCAATCCAAGCTGATGAACCACCAAAATCTTGATAAGAGAAAAATGATAGACACTGTTAAGTTGCTGCTGAGGTGTTTTGCACTGTATAAAGGTGGTCATTCTCTTTATGTTCTGACAAATGAAATACGGAATGTTTATCATCCGTACCCTAGGGAAATGCATGAGCAACCTGATGTGGTAAGCATAAAGACGAGAGAATCGTCCCTCACAGCTGAAATATTTCATGATCAATCTCATTAGTGGAGCATATTCATCCTTCAGATACCGTAATGGGAACACTCTCTTGAGATGCCTTAAGAAACTGGTTTTGATGTATGGCTCATAATGCTGCCGGTCAATTTTCTTTTTCTTGTGCCATGGTTCACCAATGTTCAGTATACCGGTTGCCAATGAGACAGATTCTGGTGTAAGTGTGAAGGTGACACCAGCCAAGATAGCTTGATCTCCATGCAAGTGTAGCAAAAAAAGACGAGCCAACTCATGATGAAATTGTACACTTGTCACCTTTTGACAAAACTCATAGCGTGATTGATGCTGAAAACATGACATAGCAAGAGGACAAGCCTGCAATTCTGTAAGGGTGGTCGGTTCCTCTCTCACATGTCTGCCACTTTTATGAGGCCTCCGGGGTGCCTGTTCTTCCAAGGGAGAGTCACTTTGGGTTTCCACCTCATAGTCTGATGAATGCTCAGATGCCATGACTGCTATACAAAATACCCTGAAGACAAGATGACTGCTGTGTATGAACTGTGTTTGAACTGCTCTTTTTGATGTGTTGAAATCTGCCACCAAGGGGAAAATGCAACAAGGGACTGTTAGGAAGGGGAATAATATGAATGGATTAGGGACTATGAGGAGGAATTTTATTTAGGGAGTGGGGAGTTTAGGAGATTTTGTATAGGGTAGGGTTTTGGGTGTTAGGAAAATTTATATGGGGTAGGGTTTGGGGTTTTACCTTTGACAAATCTGAGGAGGGGATAGGGAATAGGATTTTAGTAGCATTTTAGGATAGGGAGAAATGGAAAAAGTGGCATAGGGAAGAAGGGAATGAGGGCAAGAAGGAAAAATGAAATGAGGGGAAGAACCTTGGCACCAACACAATGATTTTGTAACCCTAACAACATTTGCTTTGATGATTTTAAGTGGTAGGGTTTAAGAGTATTGGTGCAACCATAAGCCACCATTTACTATCATCATGCTAACATAAAAATGGATGAAACACTGAGAGATTGACCCCACTTGGAAATTTCAAGGGATTGAAGGCGATTGGTTGCAAGTTCTGAGAAAAATCGGGCTTCTGTGTATATGTGCCGTGCCCTCTATGTGCATCGTGCCCGTGTTGTTTAACATTGTGCAGTTACGCCTAGTGCGCTGCGCTCCCTATGTGCGCTGCGCTACTCCACCTGTGCGCTGCGCTCCAATTCTTGACACAGTCCGGCCTTTCCAAACAACAGTTTGCTCTCCAACCTTCAAACTTGACTTTTCTATGAGATTTATGAATGAAACTTAACCCAAATGATTTATATAACTTAGAGAAATATGTTGCAAGAGTTGGATTTGATTTTTCCTTCTTCCAAAACCCATTTTGTAATGTTTTCACTTTGGCACTTTTTCACAACTAATACAATTCTGCTTTTCACACTTCTTTTTGATTTCTTTGACTAAAATGATGAAATTTTTTGGAGATTTTTTGCAGGGGTGGCTGACATGGAATTTGGCTAAGGAGACCAGGGCTGCTCTTGGAGAAATCCATTGAGAAACTTTTGAAATTTCTTACAAATGACGAACTATTGACTTTTCTTCAAAACAGAGTTTTGAAGAACAATCGTCTTCTATCAACATGACGATGAAAATTTTGAATCAAAACTTTATAAGAGCCTCCCTCTGGCCTTGCTGGCTTTATTGGACCTTTTTGAATACCAAATGACCAATCCCTAGACTTAATGACCGAAATGAATCCTGCCCATTTAAAGATCGAACATTGATTGTCATGGACTTTAATACACATTGGTGAAAAGACCTAAGCCAGCAGGTGCAAGACATGAGGGGAATGAATGGTAAGGCCCTTCCGTCAAGTTATGGTATGCCCCTAGAGGAATGTAGCTGAGTGAATGGAGCGAGACACCTAAAAGTGAAATGCAGAAAGAGATTTGATCTCTGACGGAGGACTGACAAGGCCGACTCTAACATTGGCTCCAATGGGGGATGGTAGCTCCTTGGAGGTGCCAAGAACGACAGATCTTTGGGAGAGCAGATAGTGCCTTCATCCATTGGGCTATGGAGTCATCATTTCGACAAACGACATACAACTCTTGACTGATTTATTAACTGAAACTTGACTCGGACTGACTCAAATATGGACTTAAAATGACTCAAAACTGACTAGACAAACTCAAACCAAAACTAAAATAAAATGGTATTTACAGTGACAATGGAAATAGTAGAAACAACTCAGAAGTGGTACCACTTGAGCAGCCGACCATTGATCGGCCCTCTGGGACAATCTTCCCCATTCATTTCCTTTAGAAGAAAGGTATTATGACCCCGATATGCTGCAATCTGTAAGGGACCTTCCAGAGATTCTCGAATTTACCGTGCTTACCCTTTTCCTCCTTCCTTGCATCCCACTTCAGTACTACATCATCCAGCTAAAATTTGTCCGCCTTTGCTTTTCTATCATAAATTTTCTTAATTTTCTCCTGCAACTTGGATGTGTTTTGGAAGACTTCTTCTCTGGTCTGCTGCAAATGGATCATCTTCAATGCCGACTTCCTGAAGGAGTTTGACTATCGGGGCTGCAAGAGAGGTAGGAAATAAGGCATCAACTCCATACACAAGCTCAAAGGGGGACATACCAATGGATTTCTTCTGACTAACCTGATCTGCCCAAAGTGCATTTACCAGCTTCTTATGCTAGCTCTTCTTGTTGATTTCCAGCAGCTTCTTAATGATATTGACTAAATATTTGTTAGAGGACTCCGCCAATCCATTGCCTTGCGAATGATAGGCAGTTGAGTGACCCAAAATGATGTGAAATTTATGACAAAACTCTACCATCCTTTTCAATTTGAAAGCTGCTGCATTATCAGTGATTAATTTATTCGAGCTACCAAAGCAAGACAAGATGTTATTTTCAAGGAATGAAATTATTACTGCATCTGTAGCTTGTCCCGTGGGAATTGCTACGATCCATTTCGTGAAGTAATATGTTGCCGTGAGAATCCATCGATGCTGACCGGAAGAAGCAGGATGAATTTCACCAATGAAATCCAAGCCCCATTGCTGAAAAGGGGCACTCACCTCAATGGGCTTAAGTGGAAAAGGCTGTAATTTCTGCCTTCCTTCAAAAATATAGCATTTATGACAACTCTTGACAACCTTATACACATCAGCAAACAATGTTGGCCAATAGTATCCCGCTCTCAAAACTTTATTTGCTGTTGTTTTCCAAAAAAGGTGACCACCACAATCCCCTTCGTGGAAATCCTCCATGACCTGCTTTGCTTCTTCTTCCACCAAACAATTCAAAAGAACACCACCGGGATCTTTCCAATAAAGTGCAGAATTTAGAATGCAAAACTTGGCAGCCTTTAATTTGAGAGTTCTAGCTTTGTTTCTAGTCATGCCGGGTGGTGGTGACAAATTTTGAAGCACATATATGATGTTTGAATACCACGGAGAAAGAGCAAACATTTCAGATACCTGAATTGACGAACCTTCCTCATTCTCATCGGACATAGCAGCGATCAGATTTATGTCTAAAGCGTGCAAGTTTGATTCGGCCATTAAATTTGCCAATCCCTGTCCTTTAACCAGCTTTGTGGGCTTTATCTCCACGTCATATTCTAACAAAGCTGCAATACACTTGCCTCGTCTTCCTTCTGGATTGGTCTGCACTAAAACATCTTTGACAGTAGTGTTAGGAACATAAGCCAATATATGAGAATGCAGAATGTATACCCGAAAATATTTCAATGCTTTCACAAGTACGAGAGCTTGCTTCTTAATGATGTTGTACTTTAAGGCTGCATCTCTTATAGTTTGGCTAAAGAGAGCAATTGGTCTTTCGTGATCATCTCTTTTCTGCATCAACACCACTACCATAGTATGCTCCGAAGCGAATGAAAACAATATAAAATCCTGAGTGTATTCCGGGCTGATTAGAACTGGAGCTGAAGAAAGAGCCAATTTGACTAAATTGAAATATTTATAGTCTCTTCCGTCCACTTCACTTGGCTATCCTTCTTAAGCATGTTTGTGATCTCTCTTAGGTGCTTAGCAAGATTAGGTACAAAGTGGCGTAAAAAATTCATTTTACCATTGAAAGACTGAATTTCCTTCTTATTTCGGGGTAGATCAATTTGCTGAATTTCTTGTACACATGCAGGATTGATACGAATACCATCTTTCGAGATGATGTGCCCAAGTAGTTTGCCCTCCTCCATGGAAAACAAGCTCTTTTTCGGAATAGACCATATTTTCTGCACTTTTGAAAGACAGTTTTCAGATGATACATGTGTTCTTCATCAGATTTCGAAAACACCGTCAGATCATCAAGGTATACAACCAAAAAGACATCCTTCTCATTTGTGAAAGCCAAGTCCATTGCCCGTTGAAAGGTGGCACCTGTGTTCTTCAAACCGAAAGGCATTTTAGCGTAATGAAAAGTTCCCCATGGAGTAGTGAATGTTGTCTTGTCTCGGTCATCTTCATGGACTGAAATTCGGTTATATCCAGAATAACCATCAAGTAGTGACATACGAGATGCCCCAACTACTTGCTGAAGTATATGATCCATTTTGGGCAGTGGATAGTTATCTTTCAATGAAACTTTATTGACATTCCTAAAATCGATGCATAAGCGAATCTCACCTGTATTCTTCCGCATGAGCACAAAATTGGAGATCCAATCCGAAAACCTGATGGGAACGATGATTCCTAATTTGTATAACCTGTTTATCTCCTTTTCAATTGATGGCAGCAGTTTTGGATTTAGTCTTCTCAACTTCTGTCTAAAAGGTTTCTGATTAGGCTTAATGGGTATAGTGTGCTGAATGATATTAGTATCGTATGTTTTCAAGTCAGAATAATCCCAAGCAAACACGTCAGCAAGTGAAGACAACAAATTGATATATTTGGCTTTCATCTTTTGTGGCAATGCTTTAGACAGTTTTACCATTTTAGGATTAGTAGTTGTTATGATGTTGACCTCTTCAACACCCTTCTCTGTTGGTTGCAATATTGGTTTGCGGGCTACGTCATCTTGATCAAAGAGTTCTTCTAAAGGTATCAAGCCTTTAGGGATGATGTTATCCTTCAACTGAAATACATCCATTTGATTGATCTGCACCTCATCTTTGCCATCATCATTTTCTTCACCAATTGAGGTCTCTTTGAACTTACCGTTGTTTTGCAGAAAATCATCAATCTCTTCATCATCTTGGAAAACTTGCTAATACCTCTGATTGTCGGGGACAGTCGGACGGTGTTTGACATGGATTTCGAATTTATTACTAGAGTTCATTTGAATCTTCAAACTACTGGCTGCCTTAGCAAGAGCATCAACAATGTTGTTTTGAACACGAGGCACACATGTCAAGGTATATTATGAAAATAATTTCAGGATGTCTAGGACTGCATTCTGGTAAGCCCACATCCGAGGATGCTTTGCTTGATATTCGCCTCTAACTTGCTTAATCACCAACTCGGAGTCGCCATATACTGCAATCCTCTTAGCATTCAGCTTTCTTAGAATCTTTAGGCTAGCAATCAGAGCTTCATACTCAGCCTCATTGTTTGAACAATCGAAAGCTAATTTGTAAGAGCATACCCGCACATTACTAGGCACCTTGTTTGGGGCGGAGAAAGGACTACGTACCCAAATACCAATTCCAGCACCATCATTTCCCACTGCACTGTCGAAATCCATGGTCCACAAACCTTCTTCCTCTTCTTCCAAGTGCCGAAATTCTGTTGGCTCTGTTTTTCCTGCTTGCTGTCCATTATCTTCAGCTGATTTCTCAATGGTGTTTTTCTGTTCTCGTCCTTCTTTCTTCAAAACTTCTATGAAATTTTATACTATTTCTGGAATGCTTTCTGCTTCAACTAACTGACTATCTACATCATTAAAGCTATCTGAATACAAAACAAAAGACTCTAGATCTGTATGTACATAATTAATTGAATGATTGATGGGTTTCTCCTTGCTTGTAATCATGTATTTCATTTTTTATTCCCGATACAGTTTCCTCATCTGGCCAAACACCAGAATTGTTGCATAGGAGAAATCTAGTTGTAGTGTCCCTTTCAATTTTGTTGCCCAAGACCTGGAAAGAAGCGTGTCGAACCTGGGAGGAATATCCGCAAAGTGGGAACAACAAAAAACAAAAAGTGTTGTTCCGAAATGGGAACAACAAAAACCAGAAATTGATGTTCTGAAGTGGGAACAGCAAAAAAAAATAAGAACAAAAAGTGTTGTCCCGAAGTGGGAACAACAAAAACAAAAAGTGTTGTTCCGAAGTGGGAACAACAAAAACAAAAAGTGATGTTCCGAAGTGAGAACAACAAAAACAAAAGGCGATGTTCCGAAGTTGGAACAACAAAAACAAAAAGTGTTGTTCCGAAGTGGGAAGAACAAAAAAAAAAGCTTTTGTTCCGAAGTGGGAACAGCAAAAAAAAAAAAAGTGTTGTTCCCAAGTGGGAACAACAAAAACAAAAAGTGTTGTTCCGAAGTGGGAAGAACAAAAGCAAAAAGTGTTGTTCCGAAGTGGGAACAACAAAAAAGAAAAAAAATAAACAAAAAGTGTTGTTCTGAAGTGGGAATAGCAAAAACAAAAAGTGTTTTTCCGAAGTGGGAACAACAAAAACAAAATGTGTTGTTCCGATGTGGGAACAACAAAAACAAAAAGTGTTGTTCCGAAGTGGGAACAACAAAAACAAAAAAATTTGTTCTGAATTGGGAACAGCAGAAACAAAAAGGTGTTGTTCCGAAGTGGGAACATCAAAAACAAAAAGTGTTGTTCCGAAGTGGGAACAACAAAAAATGAAGAGGTGTTGTTCCGAAGTAGGAACAAAAAAAACAAAAAGTGTTGTTCCGAAGTGGGAACAGAAAAAACAAAAAGTTTTGTTCTGATGTGGGAACAACAAAAGCAAAATGTGATGTTCCGAAGTGGGAACAACAAAAACAAAAAGTGTTGTTCCGAAGTGGGAACAACAAAAAACAAAAAGTGTTGTTCCGAAGTGGGAACATGTTGAGGGCCCCGAAATCGGGTCAACAACAAGGGGGATACCCACCCAGTCCGGAACCTGGTTGGCGGCTCCTTGCCCGTTTGATGTAGCGGGTCCGACTGGGGGTAACGGGACCAGCTTCCCGATGCATGGGATGTGTGTGTGTGTAGAGTTTGATTATGTTGATTCTAGAAGCATTCTAAAACTAATTTAAATCTAACATGCAAACTGATTCTAAGCTATAGTAATCTAATGAAAACAACATATGTAAGCTACACTAACCCGGGATATATCTTTTCCATTATGCGATTTAGAAAGATTTCATATAATAACTGGTAATAAAGATCATTCAGCTATCACAAGAATATAAAAAAAATTAAGATGAACCATTCTGCATAAGAAGTTAAACAAAACAGTTGTGAACAGCGTATCGCATAAATAAATCATTCATATGTCAAGCATAAATAAATGAGTCCACCGTACAAAAGTGCCAAATGATAACCCATATGCTCATACATTAACATATAAACAATATCAGCTGTATATCACTCTAAGAATATAAGCAGAAATTCGTCAAGAGATAAAAGTACCATTTATGACTGATTTTTACTCACAGACTTCAAGCAATAACGATTTATCTCTACTTGTTCTAATATCTACTAAGAGTACAGTAGTGCAACATCAATAGCAGACATTAAAATGCAAACATAAATAAATCTCGATCCTTCCATTCATCAAAACCTCCTCTGAGGTGTTGGAAATAATACTGAGAGGGGGGGTGAATCAGTATTATCTAGCAATTTAATAAATCTTCCTTATTTGATCTTTGAATTATTTTTGCATGTCAGTACCATAAAATAATGAGCATGAACAAAGAAAACAGATAGTCACACCAAGAACACAAGATGTAAGGTGGAAAACCAATGTGGGTGAAAACCACCTGCTGCAATATGTCTCTATCTTCTTTCAAATTAGAAACTCCTTTTACAATGATTTTGTACTGGTGCAATCCTTTACCAGTACGCAGGCTGCAACCTGCAGAGAGCTACAACTCTCTCTCTCTCTCGTTTTCCAGTCTATTCCTGGAAGGGAGCTACAACCCCCTACTTCTTTTCATAAAGCATCAAATGATCAACAAGTACATAACAGTTACAGTCCACTACAGATATCAGATCAGCAATAACAGAACTAACCCAGAACACCTTATCAACAGATAAATTTAATCAACAGAACATCTTAAGACAGAGACGCAGTTTTCCCTTCCGTGGCCTGCGACCAGACGCAGTTAACCTTCTGCTTCCCTGCGACCACCCGCAGAGATCCTTCTGCTGCGCTGCGTGCCCACGCACTGTTCCTTCAACTGCTCTGCATCCTGTTGTTTCAGGGACACACCCAAAAACACTATCGCGCCGCGTCCTGTTGCTGCAGGGACGCACACAAAAACACTATCGCACCGCGTCCTGTTGCTTCAGGGACGCACCTGAGCCTTATTCTGTTCTACGTCCCCACGCAGATATCCAGTTACTGAACAGCGTCCTGGACGCACTTGAGCTTCGTCTGTACAGCGTCCGCACGCAGGTCTCCTATTACTGCGCTGCGTCCCGGCGCACTTGCCTTTCACTGTACCTGCGTACCTTCGGGTATGAATGATTTCAAGACTTTAAGAGTAACCCAAACAGTCAGATCTATAGATCTGATCATGCGCCAAAGAGATCTCAGTCCTTCAGTAGATTCGCCTTCTTTAGATCTGGACCAGATCTCACCCAATAAGATATTCAACCCAAGACTTGCCCAAACCAAATGATCTCCTTTTCTTTACATAGGCAAGCTCCTCCTCAAATCAAGGAACAATACCACGAGCCGACACCTTAAAAACACAATACCGTCGGCTAGATACCAAGAGTAAATCACAAGAAACCCCCACGTGTGCTTTTCTCTGCCTAGAAATGTGTGCACTGGGTGGACGCACCTCCTGAACGGCTGGACGACGTCTTTGGGCGCGGCTTCTGCATGGTTCACCTGCGGGTACGCATCTTCTAAACTGATTGCCTGCGTCCTTCTTAATTTTTCAATAAATTGAGAGCTGATCATCAACCTTTGCTGCTGACATGAAGAACAGTGATCTACCACCTGAATGGGTTGCCATCAAGGACAACACCTGAACCATAATGCCAACAATCTCCCCCTTTGGACTTGATGGCAACCTCACAAACTTTGCTTCATTCTCCCCCTTTGACATCAAGGGCAAAGGGTATGCTCCCCCTAAGATCATGCTCCCCCTGAACCAGATCTACAACAAAGAACCATAATCCACCATGAAAGAGATAGAGACATATTGCAGCTATTTCCAAGATCTCCTTCTGACCATCCTCCATAATGCCAACAATGCATTATATGCTCCCCCTGAACCTGTACCATCAATCAGAAAAGGTTCAACAATAAGATGATGCATCAACAACCCCCAGCTTTTGCCTGAGGTACTCAAAAGTGTCTCTGGGCAATGGTTTGGTGAGAATATCAGCAACTTGTTCCTTAGAAGGAACATACTCCAACTTGACCTTTTGTTCAAGCACTTGTTCCCGGAGAAAATGATACTTGATTGGTATGTGCTTGGTTTTTGAATGCATAACTGGATTCTTTGAGATGCTGATTGCACTTGTGTTATCACATAAGATGGGGATAGGTGGTGTACAAGTTATTTGAAAATCCTGCAAGGTCTACATCATCCAAAGGAGTTGGGTGCAACAAGATGCAGCAACAACATATTCCGCTTCAGCTGTAGACAAGGCAATCGAACTTTGTTTCTTGCTAAACCAAGATACCAGTCTGGAACCCATAAAGAACGCACCACCACTTGTGCTTTTCCTGTCATCCACGCTTTCGGCCCAATCTGCATCTGTATAAGCATGAAGTGTAAGATTTGTATCTCTAGGATCCCATAAGCCATAATTTTTAGTCCCTTGAAGATATTTGAAAATTCTCTTCACTGCCTGAAGATGAGTCTCCTTCGGATTTGCCTAAAATCTTCCAACTATTCCAACTGCATGCATGATATCCGGTCGGGTACCTGTCAAATAAAGTAAACTTCCAATCATAGATCTGTAGGTTGGTTGATGTACTACTGCAGATTCATCATTTGTACTGAGACTACATCCTGTGACCATAGGTGTACATACTGGTTTTGCATCTTCCATACCATATTTCTTCAAGATCTGTTTGAGATACTTGGTTTGAGATAAAAAGATTCCTCCTTCTTTTTGTTGGATTTGCAAACCAAGGAAATATGTCAGTTCTCCTAGCAAAGACATTTCAAATTCTTTCTGCATGACCGAGGCAAAGCTTTGACTCATAGCTTCTTCATTGCTCCCAAAAATAATGTCATCTACATACACAACAAGTATTAGCAATTTGTCATTTTCAACTTTTATATAAAGATTGCTATCTGCTGAGCCTTTTGAAAAACCTTGTTGATGAAGATATTTGTCCAAACGGTAGTACCAAGCCCTTGGAGCTTGTTTGAGACCATAGAGAGCCTTTTTCAATCTGCATACAAGATTTGGATCATTTCCAAGAATGAACCCATCTGGTTGTTCAATGTACACTTCTTCTTCCAAGTCTCCATTCAGAAAGCCTGATTTCACGTCCATTTGAAATACTTTGAAGTTTTGAAAACTTGAGAGAGCAAGGAACATTCAGATGGCCTCAAGTCTTGCAACAGGAGCAAAGGTTTCTTCAAAGTCTATTCCTTCTTGCCACGCATACCCTTTACAAACAAGTCTGGCTTTGTTTCTAATTACTTCTCCATTTTCATTCAATTTATTTTTGAAGACCCATTTTGTTCCGATAACATTCTTATCCTTTGGTCTAGGAACCAGCTCCCAAGTGTTGTTCTTTTCGATTTTCTCAAGTTCTTCATCCATTGCTTTCACCCAACATTCATCTTTGCATGCTTCTTTCACATTTTGTGGTTCAGTAGAGGAGAGTAATGCCAAATAGCTTGAGGCTTCTGCAACTGTTCTTCTTGTTTGTACACCTGCTTCTTTCTGCCCCACAATCTGAGATTCTGGATGATTCTTCTGAACATATCTGGATGGAGTCTTTTCTTCTATTCTTGTTTGCTCCTCTGGCTCTTCTTGAGGTTCTTCTTGAGGTTCTTCTTCTTCATCATTCTGTCTTTGAGGGTAGCCTTCATCTTCTTCGATGTCTTCATGATGGACTTGCCTAGGAATGTATCCCTTCTCATCAACCACTACATCAATGCTGTCAACAATTCTGCCAAGTCTTTTATTGTAGCACTTGTATGCTTTGCTATATGGAGAGTAACCAAGAAGAATGCCTTCATCTGCCCTAGGTTCAAGTTTGCCAAGCTGCTCATCAGTATTCTTGATATAGCATTTGCTCCCAAAGATTTTGAAGTGCTTTACCGAAGGAGTCCTGCCACTCCAAAGCTCATGACGAGTTTGAGTGTTGTTCACCCGGACATTTGTTTTGTTGAGAATAACAACCGCAGCATGTGCAGCTTCACCCCAGAAAGTTGTGGGAGTTCCTGATTCATCAAGCATAGCACGAGCCATTTGTTGGATTGTTCTGTTCATTCTTTCAACAACTCCATTTTGTTGAGGAGTTCTAGCTGTAGAGAACTCTCTCCTTATCCCATGTTCATCACAGAAATCGAAAAATTCATTTGAAGTAAATTTCCCACCTCTGTCGGATCTGAGGCACTTAATTTTGTGACCTGATTCATTTTCAACCAAGGCTTTGAAGGATTTGAATTTTTCGAATGCTTCATCTTTGTGCTTCATAAGTCCTAACCAGACAAACCTGGAGAAATCGTCAATAAATAATATCAAGTATTCCTCTCCTCTAGGTGTTCTTTTCCTGAATGGACCACATGTATCTGTATGTACTAGCTCAAGAGGCATGCTAGCTTATCCTTCTTTCTCTGGAAAGTTATTTCTGGTTCGTTTTCCAAACTGACATGATTTGCATATGGTGTTGTCAGGAATTTTGATATCTGGAAGATCGCGAACTGCCTGATATTTGCATGCTTTCCTTATTTGTGAGAAGCTTAGATGTCCCAACCTTCGATGCCATAACCAGTGCTCTTCATCCTTGCTCAGATAGCATTGTTGTTGTCCTTCTTCAAATATGTACAGATTATTTGGAGTTCTTTTGCCTTTGAGCACTGTTTTACCTGTATCAAGATCACGAACAAGACATCCATTCGATCTGAATATAACCTCGGTTCTTTGATCACACATCTGGCTGACACTTAGAAGATTATGCTTCAATCCATCAACATACAAAACATTTCCAGCCTTGACCTTTTCTTTTAATTGAGCAATGCCTTTTCCTTTTATAGTTGCAGGAGTATCATTTCCAAAAGAGACTTTCTTTCCCTTTTCTAGAGCAGAATAAGATTCAAGTTTTTCTTTATCACCTGTCATATGCTTCGAACATCCACTGTCAATGTACCATAGATTTTCCTGTCCCTCTGCATAAAATGCTATCCCACATCTTTCTGTTTGAGGTTCCTTTATTCTCCATGTCTTGGTGCTTGAGGCTTGTTCCTTTTTCTGCTGGAACCTGCTCCTGCATTCAGAGTCTTCATGACCAAAGTTATTGCAAATAGAACATTCAACTTCATTTTCAAGAACCGAAAAGATGTTATAGGTCCTTTTTGTAATCCCTGTCATACTTCTTTTTTTTTGAGCTTCCCTAGTCATGATTGTTTTATATGCAACACATTGAGCTGCTTTGTGACCAAAGTTATGGCAAGAAAAGCATTGTCCATTGAAGAAACTTCTGCGGTTATCAAATCTACCGGCCAAATGATTGTAATTTCTATTGTCATCCATTCTTGAACCAAATTGAGAAGATTTTACCTGTGGCTAGTTGTAGCTTTTGTTCACCCTTAAGATGGATTGCCCCTGATAGTTTCTGTTTGTAATTCGTCCCTGCTTTACCTGATGATCTTCATTTTGCTTTTGCTCATTTCTTCTTGCTGCATCAAGATAACTTTTTGAGGTGGATGCTTGAGAAGTTTCTCCATTATAGCCCAGACCTGTCTTGTTTAGAGGAGATCGCTGCACATTGATAATCTCATCCAAAGTTTCAGATCCTTTGACAAACTTGAGATTAATAGCTTTTGTTTTCTCAATCTCTTTTCTAAGACCAACAATTTCACCTTCTAATTTTTCAAGATGTTTTTCCTTCATCAATTTGAATTTGTAGAGTATCAATGATCATGTTCTTTTCTTCTATACATCTCTTGAGTCTAGTAATTTCATCATAAAGGTTATCCACATCTACAGCATCCATATAATCATCATCTTCAGATGCCATTAACAACTTATATTCATTACCTTGTTCATCTTCATCACTGTTTGATAGACCATCACTATCTTCATGAGTGTAGTAGCTTTTCTTATTTGCGTTCTGTTTCTTGTTCCATCTAGCAGGTTCCTTTCCTTTATCCTTATAAGGGCATTTTGTAGCATAATGACCTACTCTTCCACAAGCAAAGAATTTAAAAGGTAACTTACCTCTGAACCTTCCAGAACCCCTTTGAAGATTTCTGACAAAATTTGATTCTTCTTCCTCTTCTTCTGGGACGTGGCTTGCTTCATAATAATCTCCTTTGCCTGATGCCTTGAAAGCAGCTTCTCTTCTGTCTGAAGGACCTCCCTTTCTCATTTCATAAGCAGTTAGAATTCCATGTAGCTGAGACATAGTAAGAATTCGTAGATTTTCCTTTTCTTCTATAGCAGATACTTTAGATTCAAACTTGGGAGACAAAGATCTTAGAACCTTTTCAACCACTATAGCCTCTCTTATTTCTTCACCCAAATTTTTCATACAATTAACAATATCATCTACCCGAAGAAAATAGTTAGCCACACTTTCATCATTATACATCTTGAGAGTCTCATACTGAATCCTGAGATTTTGAAGTTTAGCACGCTTTACCTGTTCATCTCCTTCATAGCTTGTGACAATTTTGTCCCATATTTCTTTTGCGGATTTGTAGTGCATTACCTTCATGAATTCCGTTTGGGATATACATCCTAACAGAGTACTGACTGCTTTTGCATTTGTTTCATACTTCTTTTTCTCAGCTGGATCTGTAGGAGTAGCTGAAGGAAAAGCATAGCCTGTTTCTACAATGTCCCAAACTTCTGTACCAAGAGATTGAAGATATGCAGTAACTCTTACCTTCCAATAATTGAAGTTTGTCCCATCAAAAACCGGTGGCCTGATTGATGCTTCTCTCTCGTAGTTGCTCATGATGAACGATCTACCTTCAAGCGATCAAGCTTCTCTGAAGGACCTGCTCTAATACCAATTGTTGGAAATAATACTGAGAGGGGGGGTGAATCAGTATTATCTAGCAATTTAATAAATCTTCCTTATTTGATCTTTGAATTATTTTTGCATGTCAGTACCATAAAATAATGAGCATGAACAAAGAAAACAGATAGTCACACCAAGAACACAAGATGTAAGGTGGAAACCCAATGTGGGTGAAAACCACCTGCTGCAATATGTCTCTATCTTCTTTCAAATTAGAAACTCCTTTTACAATGATTTTGTACTGGTGTAGTCCTTTACCAGTACGCAGGCTGCAACCTGCAGAGAGCTACAACTCTCTCTCTCTCTCATTTTCCAGTCTATTCCTGGAAGGGAGCTACAACCCCCTACTTCTTTTCATAAAGCATCAAATGATCAACAAGTACATAACAGTTACAGTCCACTACAGATATCAGATAAGCAATAACAGAACTAACCCAGAACACCTTATCAACAGAGAAATTTAATCAACAGAACATCTTAAGACAGAGACGCAGTTTTCCCTTCCGTGGCCTGCGACCAGACGCAGTTAACCTTCTGCTTCCCTGCGACCACCTACAAAGATCCTTCTGCTACGCTGCGTGCCCACGCACTGTTCCTTCAACTACTCTGCGTCCTGTTGTTTCAGGGATGCACCCAAAAACACTATCGCGCCGCGTCCTGTTGCTGCAGGGACGCACCCAAAAACACTATCGCGCCGCGTCCTGTTGCTTCAGGGACGCACCTGAGCCTTATTCTGTTCTGCGTCCCCACGCAGATATCCAGTTACTAAACAGTGTCCTGGATGCACCTGAGCTTCGTCTGTACAACATCCGCACGCAGGTCTCCTGTTACTGCGCTGCGTCCCGGCGCACTTGCCTTTCACTATACCTGCGTACCTTCGGGTATGAATGATTTCAAGACTTTAAGAGTAACCCAAATAGTCAGATCTATAAATCTGATCAAGCGCCAAAGAGATCTCAGTCCTTCAATAGATTCACCTTCTTTAGATCTGGACCAGATCTCACCCAATAAGATATTCAACCCAAGACTTGCCCAAACCAAATGATCTCCTTTGCTTTATATAGGCAAGCTCCTCCTCAAATCAAGGAACAATACCACGAGCCGACACCTTAAAAACACAATACCGTCGGCTAGATACCAAGAGTAAATCACAAGAAACCCCCACGTGGGCTTTTCTCTTCCTAGAAATGTGTGCACTGGGTGGACGCACCTCCTGAACGGCTGGACGACGTCTTTGGGCGCGGCTTCTGCATGGTTCACCTGCGGGTACGCATCTTCTGAACTGATTGCCTGCGTCCTTCTTAATTTTTCAATAAATTGAGAGCTGATCATCAACCTTTGCTGCTGACATGAAGAACAGTGATCTACCACCTGAATGGGTTGCCATCAAGGACAACACCTGAACCATAATGCCAACATGAGGGTGCAGAAGTGCATGTTCCGAGGACAAGTTTTTTGGCAAATTTCTGGACCCTTCTCCAATGCAATGAGAAGGGTTAAAATACTACTTCCTAATTCTAATAATAGTATTATTACAAAATTGAGGATACGGTTCTCAAATGACCGCCCTTTTTCTAATTTAGTTAAAAAGGAAAAAACAACATTCTAAATGAAATTACTTGTGAACTTGGTCTTTGAAGTTGCAGTTGTCAAGCATAGGCTTGAGAAGAGTAGGCTGGCTGATTTCTGCGCTTAGCTGGGCTGCGAAAATGGCATCCATAAGAGCTGGCGCTACCTTCTCGGCTGCGTTCATGATGCATCTTACTGTCATGCATTGGCTGTGCGGTTTAACTAAGTATGTCCAGTAACTTTCCCAATTTAGTCTAGCCAATGCTTGGATTGTTTTCCCGTTTGCCTGCGCTTTCTGCCTCCATTCTGTCTCCAGTTGTAACTTGCTCGGTAGGTATCCCGGGGTGGTCTCTGAAATCAAATTGGCTCTGTGTAAATTTTCATTTACACAGTCGATAAGGATGCTTGCTTGTGTCGCCGCTGTCTCTGCTGCTTGCTCCGCCTGTGTGATTTGTTCGTCCCATTTATTAAAGAGCAGCTCCTTGTGATTTTCATTAATCTTGGGTGCCCCTGCTCTTTTCCCTTCCTCATCATCCTGCCAAGTCAAATATTATGTTACTCTTTTGTTGTTCTGATCATAGTCGTTCCGCAATTCCACCACCTGGCTGGTGATCCTGTCGCTTAGTTCACAAAAGTGTCTCCAATGTGATATTCTACGTACCATATCTTCCTGTTGCTGTGATAGTTGCTCATTCAAGCCGATGGACTCTGAAATAAACTCTGCCAGCTTAGGTTCATCTTTATGCATTTCTTGCACCATCTGCAGTTGCTTTTCTTCTTCTTCAAGACTTCTTTGATAGCTTACCTGCATCTGGCGAAAGTCTTCCTGTAGCTTTTCGAGCTGTCTGGAAGCTTCAGTGTTTACGTTGGCTTGTTGCAACTGTTGTTGTAGCAGTTGTATTTGATTTTCATGTTCTTTTAGGAGTTGTTGAACTTCAGAGGCCTTGTCAATAGTTGCAGAAGCATATGCTCCTGCAATCTGAGACAGCATCGTGAGATTCTCGGTTGGATTATTATTTGGGTCTTTCCACAAGACGTCTAGATGTTCAGCATCTTGAGACAGTGCATTCTCAAGCTTTCTCTTCTTTCTTTGTCTCCTTACAACTGCTTTGTGCTGGGGACTGTAGAATACGTCCAGTGGAAGAATTTCTTCTACGTTGAGTAGAAGTTCTGAGGATGGAGCGATAGGAAGGTGTTCTGCTTCTGCGGCGCTACTGACTATGGTCGAGACGACCTCTTGCACCACCTGTGTATTGCCCACAGGTGTCTTCAGGACTTGCCCTTCAAGATTAATTAATTCATTGAAGGTTTCCCACTCTTTATCCAACTCTGTTGTGACAAGAGGTGTTTCGACGACAGGAGGGGGAACGTTTCTTGGTGGTGAGGCGATAATTTGCTGCTGAGCCATCATACTTGACTGAGCTGTGTCTTTGGTTGTTTCTTTGTTCTTTTCTTTATCGTGCACAGACTCTTCAGGATGTTCAGATATTTCTCTTGCGGCGCTGGACTTAGATCTGGAAGCGCTAGAGTTTTCACTGAGGCTGATGCTCGGAGTCGGTTCTCTAGTAGCTACTCGCAGCCCTTCTAGTGGAATACTAGCCAGCCTTCTCTCTCTATATAACGTGAATTTTCGGAGGTCGTCTGGAGACAACCTCGACTAAGCTTCTTGCAAAATTTCTTTGAGCGAGCTTTTACTCTGAAAGAGATCATCAAACAGATCTTTCTTCCCAGAGAACACTCTTATCTTGACGTTGATTGTAAATTCCTGGGCCACATTATTTGGGTCGAATGGTCTTGATGAGAACTTAAATAATTGAAGACACGTCACATTCTCCACCTCGTCAAAAGCGTGTCCCACATCGGACAAAAAGAAGGCCCCACAAGTGACGGGAAATTGAGGCCAAATGGCCTTCTTTTTATCCTTTAGGTCCTTGGTTAAGCCCCCTTCAGAACAAGTTTGATAAGCGATTTCCCGGGCCAACAGTTTATCAGGGACATACAAGGGTAGGACATGTGGAGGTACAGTGCTTCCAAAACCTCGAATGTAGGTAAACCATTCTTCCCCAAACCATCTCGCGATGGGGATGATGTCAATTTGGGCCTCGGGAGAGCACCTTGGGGGGTCCTTATCATATATCATTCTATGTATGGGCAATATGAGCCCATGGCAAATCTGGTAAAGATGAGGGGCAAACTGGGAATCCCATAAGACTTTATGATAAACATGGATGGGAAATGGGTCTTGGGTAGTCCATTTCCAACCCATTGTAGGAAAATTTGATACAAGATAGATAGAGTCCATTATATAGGCAGACAAATAAAAAGGAGGATAGACCCTTTGGGAGAAGGATCTCTTAGAACGGTAATTGACCACCGCCGTGTATAGAGTATCAGAAAGGATTTTGGCCCAATCTACTATCTCGGAGCTAGTCGCGGCGTCAACTAACGGTAGCCATTCAGATGAAAACTAATTGATATCGGGCATACCAAATAATCTACAGAGCATGGCTGCAGCAAAAAAATATGGAGAGGTAAGGGAACTAGTGCTGTACATACCGTTTTTATCCTTTTTCAACGGCTCATCTCTTCTTGACCATTCTTTAGTGGTGTCTGATAGATCTAGATTTTCTACTGCGAACTTCTTAACAAACTGTTCATTATAGGTCGCTTGCGGTTCAGGAAGATGATACATGAGCTTCAGATCTTGGGCAGCAAATGATCCCACGAGCCCATGTCCCTGGACTTTGAATTGCCTATTTGCCAATTCCGCATCATCTAGAATCCACTTGATCATGTCTGTATATGGTAGGATCTTCGGCCTTGCCGCTATTCTATGGAGGAAAGAACACGCTAGGTCTTCCAGGGATGCCTCCGAAGGACGTGATGCACCCGCGACAACAACAGTTACCTTCATTATTCTAGGGTTCTCTTCTTCTAACAGCCTATACATGCCTTCCCATGTTGAGATACCTGCATCTCTGTTGCAGGCTGTATCTGTGTACAGGGGCGCCATCTCCTTGGTTTTTTCTCTTGTTTCGGAGCCTCGAGCTTTGTTCTTCTTTCCCATTTCGCTTTGCGCTTCTGTTTGATTTGCCTTCGCACCTTGCTCCTGCAGGTTACGAGTGAAATGGAAAGACTGATCAGAAAGGTGATGGGAGAGTTTTAAATGCAAGAGATAATTAGATATGCCACCTTACGTGAAGCAAATCCGCATCAAGGCACGCGTCTTTATTCCACTTAATAACTGACAACTAATTTATTACTATCATTAAAAGCGCATAATTTCAAGTCAGGTTATAGTAAGTGGCTTTTCTTTGGGTGACGCGCCCGAAGGATTCGTACTAAGGTGCTTTATGATTTGCCAACGTACCCTTGCATGTCGCGCAATCGCAAATCGCAGCGATCGCAATATCGCAGATCGCAATAATTCAATGTTTGCCAAACTTTACCTGCCTCATTTCTGCGATATGCGATCGCGATATCGCATATCGGCGGATTTGTAAGCTTTTCTTTATGGATGCTAGTATGTTGCGATGCGATGTTGTTATTAACACTGGGGTGGCGCGCATATTGGTCTTTAGAAGGGAAACGAAGGTGTTTCTTATCCTTATGTGGTGCGACCTTAAGATTTGCTTTCATGAACACAGGCTTAGGCTTAAGACATTCAAGAAACCTTTTCTAAGCGTATGGTTGTAACCTCAAAAAGAAATCCTTGCTTTTCCTAAAAATTAACTAAGGGTCCCCATTCATTCAGTATCGTGGCTGATACTAGATTGAATGAGGGGGGTTGTTGTTGGCCACAACAGAACAGCAAAAGCAAAAAGTGTTGTTCCGAAGTGGGAACAACAAAAAAATAAAAAACGCAGAAAATCAAATCAGCAATCATATTTACAGTTTTTACAAAAAGAAATAACTTTTTACAACAATGAAGTTGCCTAAGGATTCCCTTTTGTAGGTAGAATTTGCATGGTGGAGTCCTCGCGTATCTATTGGTAAAAGGATTCTCTTGTAAGTGGTTTTTGGTAGAGGTGCACCCGATGCCCATTTGCTTTAAAGGAAAAACCAGACCCATCAATGGTGGCCAATGTAAGAGTGCCATTGTCATGTACTTCCTTTATTTCATAGGGACCTAACCATCTAGTCTACAGTTTACCAGGGAAGTCTTGAAACCTGGAATCGTAAAGAAGTGCCCAGTCGCCCTCATGAAATGTCTTTTTCTTAATTAGGGAATCATGCCACTTGGCTCTTTGTTGTTGAATGAGTGCATTATGTTGTAGAGCCAATAGCCGAATTTCATCTAATTCATTTATTTGTTGTAGTCTGTTAATCGGGGCTTCTATTAAATCCAGTCCCACTTCTTGTGCTATCCTTAGTGTTTATATCTCCAATTCTATGGGGAAAATGGGTTCCTTACCAAATACCAACTGATATGGAGAGTATCCAGTTGTGTTCCTCCAAGTCGTGCGATATGCCCACAAGGCCTCTGGTAGTCGAGTCACCCAGTCTCGTCTATGCGATGAGACTATCTTCGTTAGAATAGCTTCAATTACTTTGTTGGTACTCTCCACCTGCCCATTCGCCTGCAGGTGATACATAGAGGTAATTTTGTGGATAATGTGATGATTCTTCAGTGTAGCAGTGATCTTGTGGCCCCCAATCAGTAATTACTTCTCTGGGTAAGCCATATCGCACAAGAATTTTGAAAATAAAATTAATCATTATTTCCTCTGTTGCTCTTGGTAATGCTACTGCCTCCACCCATTTAGTCACGTATTCTGTTGCAACCAATATATATGATTTTTGATTGGATGGTGGGTTGATTAGCCCGACGAAATCTAACACCCATCGCTCAAAGGTTTCTCTCACCAGCTCTGGATGCAGGGGCATCTCATTAGATTGGCCAAAGCGGCCCATCCTTTGGCAACTATCGCATGCCTAGACAAATTTCTTAGCATCGTTAAAAATTGTGGGCGAGTAGTAGCCCATTCGAAAAATTTTATGTCAAATTCTGCGGTCTGCAAAATGTCCACAACAAGTGTTGGGTTATGTTATATTCTTTCCATGACTAACCTACGTACTTAAACGGGGGGTTAGAGGGGGGCGGTAGCCCCCCTTCGTTGCGTCGATTGCGCAGCGGGGGGGTCACAAGGGGGGCGGCAGCCCCCCCTGTCCGGGGGGTTTGAGGGGGGTGGGTAGCCCCCCTCTACGGGGTCCGGGGTAGTGCCCCGGGAAAATTTTTTTTGGACCCTATATTAGGTTGGGCGAACCTACCTATGGTTTTGTGCATGATTTTCGCACATGGTATTGGACGCGATGGTTTTTCGGTCCATGGTATTGGATGCTTCGGCATGTATAAATATGTATTGTAACATTGAAAGGAACATAATGAAAAATCAAGCTGGTAGTCCCAGTTTTGGGATCCAGGGAAAAAATCTCTGTGCATATGTGTTTTATGGGTTATGCTCTCGCATTGTTTATTTTCTTTGTTTAAGAATTTGTATGCAGGTAATTTCTGTATAGGGTTAAAACCTACATTTGGTATCAGAGCTGTTTTGGCTTCAAGGGGACGCCTTTGTTGCTGAGGGGTTTCGCTCGGGCCTGTGGTAGACCCTGTTCAGTGGGAGATCTGCGAGATCGATTCTGGTGGTGAAAGAAGATGGCGAGCAGTGGAAAGATCGAGATTGAGAAGTTCAATGGTCAGAATTTTGAGTTGTGGAAACTCAAGATGGAGGATCTGTTGGTGGATAAAGATCAGTGGATCGCGGTAGATCCGGGTACTAAACCATCGGGAGTGACCGATGAAGAATGGAAAAAGTTGGATCGGAAGGCAAAGAGCACAATACGATTATGTGTCTCAGATTCAGTATTGTTGAATGTATCAGGGGAAGCTACGACGAAGGCTTTGTGGGTCAAGTTAGGGACTTTGTACCAATCTAAGTCTCTGGTGAATAAATTGTTCCTGCGGAAAAAGCTGTATAACCTGAGGATGAAAGATGGAGACTCGGTGACAGAGCATCTGAATGCGTTTAATACTATGGTAAGTCAGTTATTATCTGTTGATATTAAAATTTCAGATGAAGATAAGTGCATCAGTCTATTGTGTTCTCTACCAGATTCGTGGGATAGTCTGGTTATTGCAATAGGTAGCAATGCAACTGCTTTGCAGTTTGATGAAATAGTCTCAGCCTTGCTCACGGAGGAGATGAGACGGAAGAATATGGAAAACCAAAATGGTGATGCCTTGTCTGTACGAGGACGGTCCCAGAACATAAACAAAAATAAGTCATCGAGTGGGAGATCTAAATCTAGAGGGAGATCTAAATCTCCAGGAAAACCTACAAAGGTGGTGTGCTGGAAATGTGGAAAGGAAGGACACTTCAGAAGGGATTGTAAATCTAAAGCTCCTGATAAAGGAAAGGGATCTGATGATGCTCCTTCTGCAGAGGCGAAAACCACCTCAGATGAAGGTGGGGATGTGTACTTGGCTTCTTCAAGTACACATGTAGATCATGAGGCATGGTTGATTGACTCAGGTGCATCCTTTCACTTCACTCCCCATAGAGAGTGGTTCTGTGAGTATGAGAAATACGATGGTGGTGATGTCTTCTTAGGAGATGATAGGAAGGCTAGAATCATTGGTCGGGGAAAAGTAAAGTTGAAGTTGCAAGGTGGAAGGGTTAGAACAGTTCCGGGTGTTCTACATATTCCTGCATTGGCCAGAAATCTGATTTCTGTAAGCAAGTTGGATGATGCAGGTGTAAAGACGGTGTTCGAGAAAGATACCTGCAAGATGGTTCGAGGAGCACTGATATTGATGCAGGGAGTTCGGACTGGAACTCTGTACAAACTGCAAGGTAGCACTGTTGTTGATGGGTGCAATAGTTCTATGGTTCCTGAAAATGGAGTAGAAAATCTAGTGGTCTCTGGAGAGAAGACCATGTTGTGGCATCAAAGGCTTGGACATATTGGAGAGAAGGGCCTTCGAATACTTCATAGTAAAGGTATGGTAGAAGGTATGAATGATAGCTCTCTGGATTTTGATTTCTGTGAAAATTGTGTGTATGGGAAGCAGAATCGAGTGAGTTTCCCCTCTGGTGGTAAGAGGACGAAACAGATATTAGAGCTTGTGCATAGTGATGTGTTTGGACCTGTGAAGGTTCCATCACTGGGTAAGTCTGTGTACTATGTATCATTCATAGATGACTTCTCAAGGAATACATGGATATATTTCCATAAGAAGAAATCTGAAGTCTTTGACAGGTTTAAAGAATTTAAGGCTCTGGTGGAAAATCAGACAGAGAAGAAGATAAAGGTGCTGAGGACAGATAATGGTGGAGAATTTTGCAGCAAGGAATTTGAAGAATTTTGTAAGAAGTGTGGTATAGCACGGCAGAAGACTACTCCATATACACCTCAGCAAAATGGAGTCGTAGAAAGAATGAACAAGACGTTGATGGAAAGGGCAAGAAGCATGCTCAGTGGTGCCGGGTTAGGACAGGAATTCTGGGCAGAGGCGGTGGATACTGCATGTTACCTGATCAACAGATCACCTTCATCAGCGTTGGAGGATAAGACTCCACAAGAAGTATGGACTGGTAATAAACCCTCTCTTTCACATCTGAGGGTATTTGGATGTGTTGCATATGTACATGTTCCAAAGGAGAAACGAACCAAGTTGGATAGTAAATCTGAAAAGTGCATCTTTATTGGGTATAAGGATGGTTTAAAGGGTTATAAGCTTTGGAACCCAGTCACACGGAAGGTTGTGTACAGCCGAGATGTGGTTTTCAGAGAGGTAAAAGATGTTATTCAACATGAATTCCAACCAAAGGAACCTGAGAAGATAGAGTTTGAGCCAAAGGAGGAAGAATCAGACTCTGCAGCAGAGGAGGAATCAGAAGATGAAGAGCCACTAACTCCGGCTGTGAGAAGATCAGGTCGAGAAAGAAGGCAGCTAGAAAGGTATAGTCCATCTGCTTTCAGTTCAAATTTTTCTTTGTCTGTTACTGATGATGATCCCAGAACTGTGAAGGAAACAGTGGATTCAGAGGATGGAAAACTCTGGAAAGAGGCCATGGTTGATGAAATGGCATCTTTGCACAAAAATGAGGCTTGGGATCTGGTAGAGTTGTCGGCTGGAAGGAAACCCATTGGCAGCAAATGGGTGTTCAAGAAGAAGACTAATGCAGAAGGAAAGGTGGAGAAATACAAAGCTCGGTTGGTAGCAAAAGGTTATTCCCAGGTGCCGGGAATTGATTTTGGTGATATTTTTTCTCCTGTTGCCAAGGTAGCTTCTATTAGATTACTTTTATCTGTTGCTGCTGCTTTTGATTTTGAGGTAGAACAGATGGATGTGAAGACAGCATTTCTTCATGGGGATTTGGAAGAGGAAATCTACATGAAGCAACCTGAAGGCTTTGTGGTGAAGGGTAAGAAAGAACTGGTATGCAAGTTAAAGAAGTCTCTGTATGGGTTAAAACAGTCACCAAGGATGTGGTATCAAAAATTTGATACATTTATACGGGGACTTGGCTTCACCAGAAGTAAAGCAGATCATTGTGTGTATTTTAAATTAATTGGTGACCGTGTTATTTATCTGGTCCTGTATGTGGATGATATGTTGCTGGTTGGAAATGACAAAGAAATTATCCAGGATTTGAAGACCCAATTGTCCTCCAAATTTGACATGAAAGATCTTGGTGCTGCAAACTATATTTTGGGCATGGAAATTAAAAGAGATCGGGCAAAGAGGAAGCTCTGGTTAAACCAGAGGAAGTATGTCGAGACAATACTGCAGAGGTTTAATATGCAGGATAGTAAACCGGTGAAGGTTCCTATTCCTGTAGTTGTGAGGTTATCTGCTGAACAGTGTCCCAAGACACAAGAAGAGGAAGAGGACATGTCCCGTGTTCCATATGCAAGTGCAGTCGGTAGCCTGATGTATGCAATGGTCTGTACTAGACCATACATTGCACATGCAGTGGGAGTATTGAGCAGGTTTATGTCAAAACCTGGGAAGGAGCACTGGACAGCAGTGAAGCGGGTTTTCAGGTATTTGCGTGGCACTAGTGATTATGGTTTGTGCTACCAAGGAAGACCAGGATTGGACAGAATGTTGGATATTCATGGTTTTGTTGATGCAGACTGGGCTAGAGATCTGGATCAGAGAAGATCTACAAGTGGGTATGTGTTTAACCTATTTGGAGGTGTAGTCAGTTGGATGAGTAAGAAACAATCTGTAGTGGCACTATCAACTACAGAGGCAGAATACATGGCAGCCACTCATGCAAACAAGGAAGCAGTTTGGTTGCAGAGATTGTGTTCAAGTATGGGGTTAGTACAGGGAGCTATAAGAATAGACTGTGACAGCCAAAGTGCAATTTTCTTGGCAAAGAACCCTGCTTATCATTCAAAGACAAAGCACATTGATGTTCAGTATCACTTTGTGAGGGATATGATAGAAGACAAAAAGGTGTTGCTGGTAAAGGTGGACACTTTGAAGAATACTGTAGATGCATTGACAAAATCTGTGAGCTCTGAGAAGTTCTCTTGGTGTAGAGAAACAATGGGTGTTTCAGGGCTGGAAAAATGACTAAGCTCTCCTGTGGCCCCTTGTGGAAAGAAAACAACAAGTGGGAGATTGTTGGGTTGTGTTATATTCTTTCCACGACTAACCTATATTCTTTGGACCCTATATTAGGTTGGGCAAACCTACCTATGGTTTTGTGCATGATTTTCGCACATGGTATTGGACGCGATGGTTTTTCGGTCCATGGTATTGGATGCTTCGGCATGTATAAATATGTATTGTAACATTGAAAGGAACATAATGAAAAATCAAGCTGGTAGTACCGGTTTTGGGATCCAGGGAAAAAATCTCTGTGCATATGTGTTTTATGGGTTATGCTCTCGCATTGTTTATTTTCTTTGTTTAAGAATTCGTATGCAGGTAATTTCTGTATAGGGTTAAAACCTACAACAAGGTCCATCATGGCAAGATTTTAAGATATCATAATTTTCATCTTCCCTGATACACCTGCAGATGTGCATATCGGCCCCTGTGTGAAAAAGGTATCCTCCAATCCAGGAGAATCGAGTATTGCGCTGCACTATTAATTTCCTTTCTCCATGTGTCAGATGTTTGGGCAGTTTTCCCACTGCTAAATAATTTGCAGCATCTGCGTTCCATGGTGTTTTTATGGCCACAACAAAGAGGTGTTCATTCGGGAACTGGTCTTCTACTTCCATTGCATCATCTGTTCTTGGCACTCAGGAGAGGAAATCTGCCACAAGGTTTTCCCTCCCTGGTCGATCCTTTATAGTTATGTCAAATTCCTGCAAAATTAGTAACCAACATGTCACTCTTCCATTCATAATGGGTTTACTAGCTAAATATTTGATAGCAGAGTGATCAGTATACAAAACTATAGGGTATCTAGTTATATAGTGTATGAATTTGTTAATAGCATAAATAACAGCTAAAAACTCTTTCTCTGTAACTGTGTAATTTAAGTCAACAGGAGTTAAGTTTTTGCTAATGTAATATATAACGTAGGGTTTCTTGTCTTCTTCTTGGCCAAGAACTACTCCAATGGCTGAATTTGATGTGTCTAATGAAATCTAGAATGGTATATCCCAATTCGGGCCTCATAATACTGGTGCTATTGATAGTAGTCGTTTCAACTCTATAAAGGTAACGTCACATTTTTCAGTCCATATAAAATCAATATTTCCTGTTAAGGCGTATAATGGTGCAGCAATCTGTGAGAAGTTCTTTATAAATCTATGATAATATCCTCCAAATCCCAGAAAACTACGTACCTCTGTCTGAGTGCAGGGAGTAGCTAATAAGAGAATTACCTGTATTTTTTCTGGATCTACCTGAATTCCAGTTGCTGAAATGAAATGACCCAGGATCAGGCCCTCTGTCATCATCATATGGCACTTCTCATGGCTTAAGCATAGCCTAGTAGTGATACACTGCTCCAAGACTTTCTCCAATGTCTGCAGTGCCTGTTCAAAGTCATCTCCATCGGGTGTGAAATCTTCCATGTACACTTTCAATGCTTCATTTATCAAGTCTACAAAAATAATAAGTATGGCTCTTTGGAATGTAGCAGGTGCATTGCAAAATCCAAAAGGTAATACCCTGTAAGCAAACATTCCCCACGGGTAGGTAAAAGTAGTTTTATCTTGGTCTTCAGGGGCAATCTGAATTTGGTTGTAGCCACTGAAGCCATCCAGGAAAGAGAAGAATTTCTTCCCTGCCAGTGTATCTAGGACCTGATCAATGAATGGAAGGGGAAAATGGTCTTTTGCGTTGCCTTGTTGAGTTCTCTGTAGTCAACGCATATCCGCCACTTCCCATTCTTTTTGGGGACCACTACTAATGGAGAAACCCATTTACTGTTAGATATATGATAGATAAAATTCACATCTAATAGCTTTTGAAGTTCTTCTTTAACAATATCCTTTAGGTGAGGATTTAATCTACGTTGAGGTTGTCGAATGGGTCTTGCATCTTTTTCAGTGTAAATGTGGTGCATGCATAGCTGAGGGTCAATCCCTTTCATGTTTGGGTAATCCCAAGCAAAAGCCCCTTTATATTTCCTAAGGACTTGAATAAGTTTCTATTGTTGGTCATCAGTCATATTACTATTAATGTTCAGGATCTTCCCTGGCTCAATTTCGATAGGTTTGCTCTTATAGATAGTGGTTGTTGTTATTGGTTGGTCATCGATATCTCTCAGGGAATATTCTTCAATTTCATTGTCAAGGATTGCTTTAATCATGTGACATTTCAAACTAGACACTGTAGCAGGGTGATTGATAAAATTATTAATGACATCATCTTCTATTTGGTTTTTAAATTCAAGGGCATCTGCCACAGTCAATGGTGACCGAATATTTTATGTTAAATATGTTACGGCTTGCTTCCTAGATTTTACAATGGTCAGGCTTGGCTGAGCAGGATGGTATAAGGCTAAATTCTTCACATTATTCCCTCTGGTTATGATCATACTGCCTGTCCGGCAACTAATATAAGCATCATCAGTTGCTAGCCAAGGCCTTCCTAAAATTAAGGGATGTCCATCTAACCAGTTCCTAGGGTTAATAATAAAAAAATCTGTCGGATATTCCCAAGTGTCTATAGAAACCATCACATCCGGTAATGTTCCTTCTAGCCTAATGACTGAGCAGTTAGCAAGTTCCAACAAGGTAGTTGTTCGTTCCAAGGCTATGATGTTAGGCATTTTGCAAGTTTTTGTTGTGAGAATGTTAATGGCTGCCCCTAAATCAACTAAAGCATTGGGAAAAGAGCGGCCATTTATCTATATTGTGACAATGGGGTTTCTCGGGTCTTCATATTTTACAGGTGTCTCTTTGCCTAGTAATAAATCAGACAAAGTCCCGACAACATCGACAGTTGGGGTTATTTTTGTTTTCCTCACAAACTTCTTTATAAAAAATTCTTTAATAGTTTTGGCATATATTGGAATGTCTTGAATAGCCTCGAGGAGGGGTATTTTTATACAGATATTCTTGAGTTCACCCAGAAGATTGAAGTCGGGATATTCAATTGGACGCAGTATCATCAATCTTTCTGGGAATGGTGGGGAAGTAGTTATGATCTGTTCGAGAGTTTTTTGTCTGACTGTATCTTCCCCTTGTTGATCATCTACAGTCAAAGGCTTATTTGGGTGCAGTTCTTTAGGTTGCATATTTTTATCCTCATCTGGAGTGATTATGCATCCAGATCTTAACTTGAGTTCATTACACTCTCTTAACTTAGCTTCAGGGTCCAGACCCTCAATGATTTGTACTGACTGGATTGGTCTGTTGTTGGGATTTGGGTTGGGTTGGGCTGGGAGTTGCGGTCGTATATTAGATTGAGGATTCTGTTGCAACATGTAAGGTGCTGGTAAAGTTGGTTGAGATAGAGGAACTTTCCCCATAGGCTAGTTCATGGATCTTTGCCAATTTGATTGCCAGTTCTGATTTTGTGAGGTGGAAGGGGACCATTTAGATGAATAGGGATTTTTCTGCCAGAATGGTGGAGGGTAAGAGGGACTTGGCCAATTATTGTTTGGATTTGACTGGTTGGACCATGGTGGCATAGAAAATGTTTAAGGTGTCCAAGTAGAAAAAGGTGGCTGGTTCTACCATGCTGCCCTTGAATATTGCTGAGAATTATATTGTGAGGGAGGAAAGAATGAAGATGGATCAGTAGGCATACCTGTCTGACGTGCTTGCCATTGACGATGTTGGTTCAACAGATATACTGGTTCCACTTCTTCTTCCGCTTCCTTGAAGACTGCTTTTAATCCTGGGAGTGATGGGCAACTTTCCATGGCATGCTCCTTAGTGCATATGGCACATGCTTGTATCATATCTAGCGGGCATTCTTTATGACTGTGTTTCTTTCTACAACGAGGATAGAAAATAGCCAAGTTCTGTTCTGCTTCGGCCTGCTTTCATTTAGCTTGCATGATATCCAATTGTGTCGTCAGGGTCCCCAAGATATCAGTCTTGAAATCTTCCAATAGATTGCCGATTTCGACTCTTGTAATGCTTCCTCCTGAGGCTTTGTTGTCTCTGGTGATCGCATTGCGTCTGGCTGGTTTCAGCCTTGTACTACCCCTGGAGCACCTGATGCACAAGTCTATAATATTGTCATAATCTTCTTAATAAATATCACCCTTACCCATTATATTTAGTGTTTCTACCCATTGGTCTTTCATATCTTTAATCATTGTGGTTTTTAGAACATTATCAGGAATATTTGCATAAGGAGATCTTTGTAGATTATATTGGAAACACTCCACATATTCTTCCAGAGTCTCATTAGGCTTATCTACCATTTGAAAGATTTCATCTTTTAGTTCTCTAGTTTGGCAATAATATTGGTATTTTTTAAGGAAGGATGTCTTCATCTGTTCCCCGTCATTGATGGTACCTCCACCAAGTCCCATAAACCAAAGCATGGCTGCTCCCTTCAGAGTAGTGGGGAACAGTTTCAGCTTCTAGGGGCCGATGGTGTAATCATAAGCCCTACATAGGACATCGAATTCAAAAACGAATGCATCAGGGTCTTCTGAAGTTAGCCCATGAAAGGTATGAATATTTTGTAATGGGATAACTCTCATGTGGGCATTGATAGCTATGTCCACAATAGGGTATCGTAACATAGAGGTTTGGGGCTGTCGCTGATTATTGGCCATTTGGTAAAAAATATGCCAATATTCTTTAGGGATCTCTGGAGCTAGAGAGTTGTTCCTAGGATGTCCAGAAGAGGTTGGAATGATTCTAACAGCGCTACCTCGATCCATAACAATGGGTGTCCTCTATTCAATCACTACTTCAGGAGATCTAGGTTCTGATGATTTAATTTCAGGATTACCTGTTTCTCCTTCTCCTTCACGGAGGTTGCAAGAATTCCCTTCTTGTGAAGGGCGTGGTTGTGAATTTTCAATATCTTGAAAACTCTGTTCAGACCCTTCAGTCTTACTATGAATCTCAGCATTAGCTATATATGGTGATCCTATGGCCTGAAGGGAAACAATAGGATGTCTGGTAGCTACATCTCGGGGTCCTATTGATGACTGAGACTCAGTTTTTTTTATGATTTAGTCAATAAAGGTTGATCGTCCAAGGGTCACGGTCCCTTAGATTTTTCAGGTTTGGCAGGAGGAATTATATCTTTTTCTGGTCTTTTCTTCTTAGTCATTCATACAAAAATACAAATGTTCATTTCTCCCTTAAATTCCTACAAACATTCTACTGGAAAGCGAGCAGAGGAGCGAGCATTTTACTCGCTCGTTACATAGGTTCTTACCTCCCATTTTTAATACCCAATTCTCTCTCAGCAGACCAACATCACTCTTTGTAAAATGGCAACACTCTCCCCGGTAATGGCGCCAAATTTTGGGTACTAAAAGGTGTCTTTTAGAACTCCTAATTGCCTCACATTAATTGTCAACCTGGGTAAGTCTTTTTATTCCAAGAGTGTACACAATATGTGCAAGCTATAAATCCAGAGAGTAATGCTTTAAAATAAGTGATTAAGTTCAATACAAGAGTAAACAGATGCAATCATAAATCTCAAGCTTGTAACATTAAAGGAAATAATTCATCTAAGCATCATGACTCAATCTAAAAAAAAAACCATAATTCAATCTTAATCAACCAATTCAAATGATAATCAACCCGAGAGCACCGTAGCATTAAATGAGCTCTTTCAACTGGACTTAAACTAATGGATAGAAGGAAAGCATTTAATCAATTACGCTCTATTCTTTAATTAACTAGAAATGATTCTTTAACTGATAACTAATTCAATCCATGATATGAATTAAATAAAACCAACTAGGATTGCGCATTAATGAAATGAATATCAGAAATCTGATTCAACGAAAATAAATCAACTGCAAAGCTGTAAAGTAGAATAAACTTGTAGGAAACGAAAAATGTAGAAAACAAGGAACAACAGTAAGATCCACCAGAGACAGGGCCCTAGCCACTAGCGAACACTGCTTAGCTACTTTAGAATATCCAAATGAATAGCAATGCAAGTTGTATATTAATCATCAAAGTCACTTGTCATTACAATATGATCTTGTTCTTCAGGATCACACATCTATAAATTAAAATTACAATCCAAGTAAAAGACGAGATATCCCTCTTCAGTTTTCCCTTTTATAATCAAGAGGAAAACAGATAAACTAAATGCTATCTTCAGACAATTCTTCTATCTTGCGCTGATCTTCTCGATTCATTCCTTGGTTTGACCGCACATGACACGTATCATTTCCCTTGATTAGCTTTTGATGTTTCGACTTTGGAACAATAGTTGTTCCATCTGCTGTTTTTCTACATAAAAAGTAATGAGAGTTAGTTTGGTCGGTCAAATCGTATCAAGAGTGGTTTCATTCATTCCTTATCAAAATCCTATCAATATGTTATTATATCATGGCACAAAATGGATAAGAAAGGAGGAAAAATACAATAATCAAGAGTAAATACATACCTATTGCAAGGCTCAACAGGTCCCCTAGAGCAAAGTTCCAATTCGAGTCTTTGATTAGATCTCGTAAAATCCTAGTCGAGTCTTTCACTTGATCTCGTAAATGAATCTTCATTCCATCCACTTGATAGCCACGAGTAGTCTAGTTAGGTGAATGTAATGAATCTTGGGGGGCATGCACCTAGTGGTAAAGTTAAGTTTCCATGTAGGTTATGTGAAGGGAATCACCCCATTCACCTTTGTCACTATATGGATGAAGCCAAAAATGTGTTGGATAACCATCCTGCTTCACCGTAGCGACGTCCATCTGGTTACAAGAGACTCTCCCTTTCTTCATGCTGGGGGCATGTAAAACCAATCTCAAGCATAGTTCTTCATTTCAATCTTGTGTAAAAATGAAACTAAATCCAAGCATAGTTTGTCGTTTCAAGCCTGCGTAAAAATGAAGCTGCATCCAAACATAGTTCCCTATGGTTCAAGCTTGTGTAAAAATGAACCCATTTCCATTTTAACCCTCGTGATTTCCATTCTATCAGCCTCTTTCATTATATGAGCCTTGGTTTTTTTCATCCCATCGCCACCATCCCTTTGGCCGATCATATGCTTTCACTTGGTTGTTTTACCCTTTTTGAGGAATAGTTGCAATGAGTGGTCTCATTATCCAGTCTCTTCATACAAATCATCATGTTTTGAGAAGTTCCAACATCACCAGAACCAGTTTCTATCCTAGACACCACTCGTTCCTCAAAATGGAGTCCTCTTTAAGCTCTTTTCAGACTCTCGAAATATGAAAAGATTGTCGAGCGCTTGTCCTTTCTAGCTTGTTAACAGATTGGAAACGACATCTCTCTTGTATTACTTTACACTTTTTTGGGCTTGAGAGATTAATTTATGAAAAAGAACTTGTCGAGTTTTCTTTTTGTACCCTTTCCAAACTCTCTAAACATGAAAAGGACGAAGTTATCTTTGTTGTTAAACTCGTTAAAACATCAAATAGTGACAAACTTGTCCATCTAGACAAGACCGAGTTTCACCTTCACTGGACTCGTTAAAACATCACATAGCGATGGATTCACCCAAAGGGTGAACTTATATAACAAGCATATGTTATCCTCCTCAAGCTTGATAAAAATAAAGAGGTATTGGTTAGCAATGACTGGGGAAAATGGGAAAAAGGGGAAACCACTTTATGGTAGCAGGTCGCTCTTGAACATGACACTTTCACTCCATCACTGTGACTATCTAGGTTGGGTTATTCGCTTGATGGTTATCATACCATCCATAATTTTGTTTTGGGTCAATGCTACCAATTCATTTTAGTGTCACCGACATGTTCAAGAGAAGTCATTCAGTCAAAATTCATCCTTTGCAATATCATAAACCTTCATTTTCATGACCACCATTCCTGAACCTTGTGTCGTCAGTCAAATTCAATCTCTAAAATCACTACACTCATTTTGTGTCATTGATGTGGGATACATCAAGGCCCTCCTGCGACGAGTCGCTTCTTGTCGACATCAGCACATTATCCAAGAAGTTGACTTAGAAACACCCTTCCAGTACCTTGAGGCTTGCATGCATCAATGGCAGGTTTCTCGCTTTCAGCGATAGGCATACATCAATGGCCTTCGACCGAAAGACTTTGTATGGTGTTCGACATCAAATCATCCATTCACACCATGCCGAATGTACTATAGTACCTTGAGGATCATTATCATTATTAGTGATTTCTCTCGCGTCTGTTAACAACTTACATCATTGGTTGGTAATCAAATGATGTCTTCCCATGTTCGACTTCAGATCATATATTCACATGGTTAGACTCATACTTGAGCGAATGATTGAATGGGATAGAAGACCCCGAATCTATTTTCATCCATGCGGGCTGCGATTTCAGGAGTATTAAATCATATGTACAATGGCTTTACATTGATAGTCATTCCGTTCATGGGTCTATATCTATAGACGATTGTTTATGTACATGTAATGAAAGTTTATAAGTTGAGCATGGGTATGCCTTCCCTCAATAATTCATGTAAAATAAAATATCATGATATATGTATTGTAATTGATGTAGGTCACCTTCCACTTCGATACCTCCTCATCACATCGTAAAGCATTTCAATCGACATTGGCATTTTTATGACTTCATGCTTTAGGGGGCAGCTGTTACATATCCATTTGGGTACATTAATCCCATCATCCAGATCAGTGTTTTAGGGCTCATCAAATCCTAATTTCAATTACTACATTCCCTAAACAAGTCACCCCTTTGAATGCCTCCTTCCCAACAGTTTCATGACAAGAAGACATCCAGAAATAGCCTCTAGAGGGACCAACACAAGTAAGCCCTTGTAACGGTGCGCTGCAGAGTATTTGAGTCCATTGCTAGGGTGCTTTTTAGAGCACTTAGGCTTCCTTTCACCTACACTAGGTGAGTTTGAGCGAAATTCACATAGGGTTTGGGGAATATTCTTATCTTTTGGAGTCATCTAGAAGGTTCCCTCACTTATCAACTCCTATGAGCTTGAAAATGGATGAGGAATGAGTTAAGGTGCATCCTATCCTCTCATCCCTTCCTCCATGGGACTAATTCTAAGTATGGAAGGCCATTCAATGCCACCATTTATGACAAAAGCTCCTTCATCTTCCTATAAATTGACCACTCATCTAAGTGATCAGGGGCTCGATTATGTTGAATTGTAAGGAGATAATGTTGCTATGAGATTTGGTTTTGAAGCAAGTATTGTAATGCTATAAGTTTGTCATGCTTTTAATGTGATGTGGATGGGATCCAAGATGGAGGAATGGCTTTGAATCAAACACCAATGGTTGTAATTCCTTCTTCTATTCAATAAAGTGTTTGAACCTTTCTCCCATATGTTTGTATTGTTTCATAATGCTTATATGTGTGAATTGTATCTGATTTCTTTCACTTATATTCAATAGATCATGTGCTTTGATAGATTCTTTGTTTTCTATTGTGTTTACAGGTACTTCTCAAGTGTATTAAGTATGGGAAGGACCGACAGGGTCGATACAAGGGAGACGCGAGGAAAGCGGAACTACAAGTAGGTCTTCTCATCTTCTCATCTTATCTATTGCTTATAGGAAAAGACTAAAACACTTTAAACTATTGTTCTAGATACAACTACTTACCTAGGGAATTAGTATGTATCTGTAGATACCAATTCTCCAAAACAGCTATGCATCTAATACCCCATATCAAGAAATAGGATATCCAATCACACAAGGGAGCACATCTTGACACTAGGATCTCATCAGGGAGGTCAATCTCAACCTAGAATCATATAGGGTTATCTCAACCCATATTATTGCCTACTGATCTTCCCATCGATGACCATGAATAGTCATGCGGTAGAATACCTACATCATAATCAACTTTGGTTGTACACCGTAATTACAACCTAAACTCATTGGCCAAACGCAGAGCAGTATTCACAATAAGCCTTTCTTGTTGGTATGATTCCAACTCGGGTATACTCAGCAAAGACTAGACATGGGTGAAACATTCTAGGACCCTATAAAGATAGGGGAGCAACATCTTCAACCCTATGGGTAACAGATAGGGGTCATATATTATTGTCCAGAGTTCCCTCAACCACATGAGCCCTCCATCTCAATTCCTCACCCTGGGAGCTCAGACAAGGAGGAAGAGTTGGCTCAGTGTCCTCGATCAACACTACTCTCATCATACTCAAATATACTATCAACTTGTCTCAATAACAGTTGTTTCCTGTTCATACAAGACATCAAATCAAGTATCATTTCTGAACATAAATAATCATATAAATCCCAAAATGATACCATAATCATAATCATCCTCCCTATCAAGGAGGTGCCAACCACAAGCCTAAGCTTGTTTCTAACAATTGCATTGTATCAATATATGAGAGTATCTCGCCCTAACTATAAATATGGGATTTTCTTCCAATCATATCTCACTCTATGTCATCACAATGTATCCATGTCATATCCAGTTCATGCTCCGACAACTCTCTAAGGAGCTTATTCATCCTACCTCATAGCTAGCCATGTAAGCAACATCATACTCATCCTCAATCGTAGTATGGACCTCTCATTAAAGATATCATGGAAGATATCATACTAAAGAAGCATTCAAATGTGCATAACAATAATATCTATTGACAATAATACATCCATGGAATCACATATCATAGGAGAACTATCTTAGCATCAAAAATAAAATATCTCAAGCAGATATTTCAAAGGATACTCGGTGAAAACTCTATGTGAATGAAGCAGCTCACTCAAGAATTTATTTAGTTTCTATGCACACCACATATATATAGATGTATGTTCAAAACATAACATCAATGCTTCAATCAATAGTCGAATGCCATGTCAAGTTCAACAACATCTTTGAACTTAAAATTGAAGTATCCAAGGATTTTCATTTTCTTTATTCAAAAAAAAATTTCCAATAGCTTTGCAATATAGAATTTATTTTCCAAATTTCAGAAATTGATTCATCGTGCCATGATACATCATTTTGAGCTTCAGAAGTTATCTCCCTCTAATTTAGATCACTAGAGGCTCATCACAGGTCAAGAGTAGACCACAAGGATTTAAAACCAAAACCATAATCATAATCAAAGCCATGCCTTGGAACTTATCATCCTGACGTCATCATATAACTGTCTAATATATACATATTTAGATCAGGGAGCTTGCTTCATGTAATTCTCTAAGCATAATTCCTTCCTAAGCCAACATTACATAAATCAATGTTGTACCATCACATCAACAGAGTCAACTTATCAAAGTTTATAAGTCAGATCACAACCATTATTAAAGTCTTTAACATCACATTATCAATTCTTTCAACCAGGAGACAGGGAGAGCTCATACCAAGTCGTGAGTTTATTTATTATTATTCCAACAAGTTTTCATCAACCATGCATTATCAATATGAACTTTATTAATTCATTCTCATAATCATAATACAAGTCATTTATATCACTAGGTGCATATGAATACACCAAGGATGAGTCATGTAGGTTCCATGTTCATGTTAAATCACAACCATCAATACCTCAACCATTGTTCTAGGAACAAGGAGGCCAATTACCGAATACCCACATATTATTGACATCAGGGTAAATCAACAATTGTCAGATCAAATCATTAGACATCAGGCCAAGTCCAAATTTTCTATCGTAGAGAGATCTATATTCAAATCATATCTCAATCATCAATTCAAATTTATTGTCAAGAATCATGACAACACATTGTTCATCTATATCCATCAACCAAATCATCCCAACCTCTTGTAGCACAACGATAGTGACATATTTATATGTATGTCCTGGTCACCTACAAAAAATTTTTAGTATGCATGTTCATGTTATGGAAAACATTCAAGATTGTCCTTCTTCTAGAACTTGTTATCTGCAACATATCTGTGGAACTGAAATCTTCTAGGTGACCATCATATTTCATGCACAATACTTCATTTTTTTGTGATCAACAATTTAACCCAACAACTTCAAAAATTAGATTACAATGGTAGAATATCTCAGAGACACCTTGGTTCAGAGTTCAGACAGCTTCAGAAAGATTCAGATGATGGTCAACTGTAGTCAAACCCATAGATGCTCCCTTTAGGTTATCATCGGAGTGTCTTTAGCTTCCTGGATGCTACCTGGACCTTAGCATGTGTGTGTCTAGGGATGATATTTCCCAACAAATTTCTTGTGTCCGGAGTAGAAACCCTAATTTCTGTACAAGCTTCACATCTAAGACTTTGTTGCAGATCAATTATGTCATATGTACATAAATCATACTTCAACAATACATAATGCAAATAGTAATAAGAGTAAGAATATTGAGAAGATACTCTCCCTCTGACTGGAAATCTACTTCATTCATGTCATCAACCTATCTATACTAGATTCAAGCAACAAAAGATCCATTAGATCATAAACATATATCTATCGTGTCTATGACATAAATCTTTCATCAAAGGTTAGACTCAAAGTAGCAGATAGATGCAACATCATATATCAAATATTATGAACACAATAACACTTTCTATCAAGATACTCCATTAAGTTGGGGCATTCATCTTTACCATATGTTATCAAGACATGACCACAGGTAGTAAGATATCTAGAATACCAATCTTATATTTATACCTCTAACATCAAGGCTACCATGCTTATCATGATCAATTAGATCAAGTTAGGTCATTCAATAAAACTTTATCAAAGAAATGAGAGTGTTAATCCTATTTCCATATGCTTTCATCATGCTTATCATAAGCATTATCAACAGACTCATGTATAGGATTCAATGAGATATCCTTCTATATGAAATCCATCATGACAAGTATCAAGAGTGTCATTTACTAGAGTCAAGGTGCTAACCTTCTTTATAGGATCAAGATGTCCAATGGATGGATGTTAGCCAAACATCAAGTGTATCATTGTATCAACATTAGATAGCCTCATAGATTTCAAGAAGATCAAAATGTTCAACACCAGGTGCATCATTTCATCATAGAAAACATATATCCAAGTCATTTTCATATGAATGTATGAGCCATCAAAGAAGGATACATTCTCATCATAACTTAGGGCTTACCGAGCCATCCAATGTTACAATTGAAATACAACATACCATGCATACCTTGTGGTATTCATACACATGTGCACCCTTTCATTATACATAGGCCACTTGAAGCACTTTGTCATCTTTTCATATAGTGCCTTTTAATATTTTCCAGCTCTAGCCATCCTTCCTACATTTGAAATGATCCTCAAGAAGGATCTATCTCATCAAGGAGGTTAGAAACATCCATATACTCAAATACATATCTCAGAAGTATAATAATAATCAGATCCATAAGTCTAAACAAAACTAAGATGCATCTTGAGTCATGAAATACTTATCTTCAATGAGACATGATCCTCTCTCTCTTAAACCAATCTTCAAGAGCCATCAATGTCCATGGTCCATATAACAATGTTGCCTTCAGTTATCCAACCAGGCCTACTAGGGATTATCCCATCTAGGGCTTCATCAAATCTTTGTCAAGTGCTTGAGCATCTTCACATTGACCAGCTAGGTTACATATCTCATATTTCTAGAAACCAAGGTTTTCTCTCCAACCCTAGCCTCACAGAATACATCAAACTCGTATAATAAAGTTTCTTAAGGTTTTCTTCAAACTCTAGAATTGTTTTAGGTATCCACCATCCTCTTCTTGCTTCCATTTAAGGTGTCATCATCAGGGTGATCTCCAAGGATTTTCTTCAGCCCACCTCTGGTACCATGTTAATTTTTCATAGGGCTACATTGTTATTTGGTTTGATAATTGCATTTCTTTATTAATACATTAAGTTCACCCCATATCATCACTACATTATTCATATCTACACCATTATTCATTGGCCTATGCAATTATATAGAAAGAACAACATCACCATCATCAATGCAGGGGAATATAAAGCAATAATAGAAGAAAAAAATGCACACATAGAGACACCAAGATTGATTCGAGACTAGGGAAAAACCCACTATGGGGAAAACTCTTGCAAATATTATTCTTCTTAGATCATCATCAAATGATTCTGTTAGCACCTAAATTTGCCTTAGGCTGAAGGAAGGTGAAATTTCAGGGTAACCAAAAACCACGCTCAGTCTGGTAGCTAGCCCTACCAGAACAGGAGAGGGCTCTCTCCACGTCACGCTCAAGAAAATAAACAATAGGGTCTGAGATGATGCAAAAATTGATATTGATTTTAGGCTAGGTAAAAAAATATGATGGAGGTATTTTGAAGAATGACTGAGTTTTCTGGGGTGTGTGGGGCCAAGGAACAGCATGAATAGATAATTTAACTCAAAGACGTAGATTATTTCATGAGGCAAGACAGGCGGAAAGTCTAGCAATTAGATTCGAAATAATATGAAGTGGAGAGATTTTTTAAGAGTGTGAAAACAGCATTGATACATGAATCCTTTTCAACAGAAGAAAACATAGAACGTGAAAAATATCCCAAGGCAGAGTAGTGCACTGAATTCTACCTTTTCTTACTTAGAAAGCTTTCACTGAAAACGAATATGAATGAAAATATGAAACATAACAAAATACATATGAAACATAAAGAAGATACATTTGCTAAACTCACGCCACAGGAATCTCATGAACCAGAGTTGCAATCTTTCATTAATTCTCTGTCAAAATGTACAGTGAGTGACTGGGTTTATCTCCCACAGTTTCCCAGAAATTCCAACCCTTTACAAAATGACTCTTAATACAATAAATAAGCTTTTCCATGAGGAGATCGATCAGCCCAGGAAGTGAAGAGCCAACCATCAACAGTTACATTCAATTTTCTATGAAGACCAATTGGAAAAAAGCAAATATGAGCATTGATTTTGTGGGTGGCTATTCGCCTTCATTTGGCCACTTGGATAGAAGCCAAAAATGATTTTTAAACTTTTCCTTTAATGCTAGGAAAAATGTATTGTAAATGAGTGGGCCCACTTGGAGAAAATTGCAAATCGAAATTTCGCAAAGCGGGTGCGATTTTGGCCTTTGGGTGTCTGTGCGCCGCGCCAAAAGTTGTATGCGTCACGCTACTTTGGAGATGGTTTTGAGGCCCTTTCCAAAGTCCAAATTGAGCCCAAGTGTGCTTGTTGGAAATCCCTACCTGTCTACTCTCCAACCTAAGTGGAATTTTTGAATTTGGTGCCCATTTGCCCCTCCAAACTGCAATCTCCCAAGACTGCTTCCTGTGTGTCGAAATAGGCGTAGAGAGGTCATTGTTTGGGGGTTTTTGACCTCCTGAGAACTCAAAACTGGCCCAAAATTCTGGGAAATGCACCAAAAGTCATTACTTTCCATGGAAAATCCAAAAATGCAAACCTTTTGTCATTTGGAGCTCCCTATTGTAAGCGCGTGCCAGGTGGCGCGGCGCACAGGGAGAAAAACCTTGTTTTTTGCTCAAAAATTTCCAAAAACGCCAAAAATGCCCCAAATTTCTTGAAATTTGGGATAGAGCTTCCTTATTAAGTGTTATGCTGGGAAAAAGAGGCTTCTACCAATATCTAAAGTCGATCAAGCTCCCTTTGCCTCTTTTACTTCTTGATAGCCTTCCTCAATTTCGCCTTCAGATTCCTGATTCGGGCCTTGCACACTTTGTTTCGTGCCATGTAGTGGAAAGCCATGTGTCTCAGCAATGCATGGTCCTTGTCCACCTTGTCCAGTAGCCTCTCCAAGTGCATGTTAACTCTCTCAAGATTGGCCTCCCGATCCTCATTAATCTCTTGCTCCAATGACGTGAGCTCAACTCTTCTCCTTTGTGCAGCTTGGTGATGCTCACAAATGTTTCGTAGCTCCATGATCGCCTGCTGATCCTCCAGCTGTTTGTTCCTCTACTCCAGATATTTCATGTTCCATTTGGCTCTTTCCAAATCAAGGGAAAATGCTTGAATCTCTGCTTGCTACTCCTAGATGATCTCTTTAAGCTGTGCACTTGTCGGTTTTGTATCTGTATCATCATCATGAAGGCGAACGAATTCGGTCTCTCATTCACTTGATGGCTCACCCGAAGGCCCCTCATCCTACATTGGCTCCTTGCCTTTGTCTTGTTCCTATGATGCTGATGGAGGAAGTGAGGCCCCTTCCACCCCAGGTGGAGATAACACTCGCTTTGCCGCTGCAAACAAACGTCTAGTGCCTTTCTGGTATGTGATGAAAACCGGCACACTAGCAATCTCATGGCGCTCATACCGATGAGAAGGTTCACCCTCATGCTTAACCTCTGTCACTCTCCGTGAAGCTCTGAAGAAATCACGCGAGATGAAATCATCCCAAGTGATGCCCTGCAATCCAAGTTGATGAACCACCAAAATCTTGATAAGAGCAAAATGATAGACACTGTTAAGTTGCTGCTGAGGTGTTTTGCACTGTATAAAGCTGGTCATCCTCTCTATGTTCCGGCAAATGAAATACGGAATGTTTATCATCCGTACCCTGGTGAGATGCATGAGCAACCTGATGTGGTAAGCATAAAGACGAGAGAACCGTCCCTCACATCTGAAATATTTCATGATCAATCTCATCAGTGGAGCATATTCATCCTTCAGATACCGTAATGGGAACACTCTCTTGAGATGCCTTAAGAAACTGGTTTTGATGTATGGCTCATAATGCTACTGGTCAATCTTCTTTTTTCTTGTGCCATGGTTCACCAATGTTTGGTATACCGGTTGCCAATGAGACGGATTTTGGTGTAAGTGTGAAGGTGACACCAGCCAAGATAGCTTGAACTCCATGCAAGTGTAGCACAAAAAGACGAGCCAACTCATGATGAAATTGTACACTTGTCACCTTTTGACAAAACTCATAGCGTGACTGATGCTGAAAACATGACATAGCAAGAGGACAGGCCTACAATTTTGTAAAGGTGGTCAGTTCCTCTCTCACATGTCTGCCAATTTTATGAGGCCTCTGGGGTGCCTGTTCTTCCAAGGGAGAGTCACTTTGGGTTTCCACCTTATAGTCCGATGAATGCTCAGATGCCATGACTGCTATACAAAATACCCTGAAGACAAGATGACTGCTGTGTATGAACTATGTTTGAACTGCTCTTTTTGAGGTTTTGAAATCTGCCACCAAGGGGAAAATGCAACAAGGGACTGTTAGGAAGGTGAATAATATGAAGGGATTAGGGACTATGAGGAGGAATTTTATTTATGGAGTAGGGAGTTTAGGAGATTTTGTATACAGTAGGGTTTTGGGTGTTAGGAAAATTTATATGGGGTAGGGTTTGGGGTTTTACCTTTGAAAAATTTGAGGAGGGGATAGGGAATAGGATTTTAGTAGCATTTTAGGATAGGGAGAAATCGAAAAAGTGGCATAGGGAAGAAGGGAATGAGGGCAAGAAGGAAAAATGAAATGAGGGGAAGAACCTTGGCACCAACACAATGATTTTGTAACCCTAACAACATTTGCTTTGATGATTTTAAGTGGTAGGGTTTAAGAGTATTTGTGCAACCATAAGCCACCATTTATTGTCATCATGCTAACATAAAAATGGATGAAACACTGAGAGATTGACCCCACCTGGAAATTTCAAGGGATTGAAGGCGATTGGTTGCAAGTTTTGAGCAAAATCGGGCTTCTGTGTATATGCGCCGCGCTCCTCCACCTGTGCGCCATGCCCTCTATGTGCGTCGTGCCCGTGTTATTTAACACTGTGCGGTCATGCCTAGTGCACCACGCTCCCTATGTGTGTTGCGGTACTCCACCTATGCGCTGTGCTCCAATTCTTAACATAGTCCGGCCTTTCCAAACAACAGTTTGCTCTCCAACCTTCAAACTTGACTTTTCTATGAGATTTATGAATGTAACTTGACCCAAATGATTTATATAACTTAGAGAAATATGTTGCAAGAGTTGGATTTGATTTTTCCTTCTTCCAAAACCCATTTTGTAATGTTTTCACTTTGGCACTTTTTCACAACTAATACAATTCTGCTTTTCACACTTCTTTTTGATTTCTTTGACTAAAATGATGAAATTTTTTGGAGATTTTTTGCAGGGGTAGCTGACATGGAATTTAGCTAAGGAGACTAGGGCTGCGCTTGGAGAAATCCACTGAGAAACTTTTGAAAATTTTTACAAATGACAAACTGTTGACTTTTCTTCAAAACAGAGTTTTGAAGAATAGTCGTCTTCTATCAACATGACAATGAAAATTTTTGAATCAAAACTTTATAAGAGCCTCCCTCTGGCCTTGATGGCTTTATTGGACCTTGTTTGAATACCAAATGACCAATCCCTAGACTTAATGACCGAAATGACTCCTGCCCATTCAAAGATCAAACATTGAGTGTGATGGACTTTAATACACATTGGTGAAAAGACCTAAGCCAACAGGTGCAAGACATGAGGGGAATGAATGGTAAGGCCCTTCTGTCAAGTTATGGTATGCCCCTAGTGGATTGCAGCTGAGTGAATGAGCGAGACACCTAAAAATGAAATGCAGAAAGAGATTTGATCTCTGACGGAGGACTGACAAGACCGACTCTAACATTGGCTCCAATGGGGGATGGTAGCTCCTTGGAGGTGCCAAGAACGACAGATCTTTGGGAGAGAAGATAGTGCCTTCATCCATTGGGCTATGGAGTCATCATTTCGGCAAACGACATACAACTCTTGACTCATTTATTGACTGAAACTTGACTCGGACTGACTCAAATATGGACTTAAAATGACTTAAAACTGACTAGACAAACTCAAACCAAAACTGAAATAAAATGGTATTTACAGTGACAATGGAAACAATAGAAACAACTCAGAAGTGGTACCACTTGAGCAGCCGACCATTGATCGGCCCTCCGGGACAATCTTCCCCATTCATTTCCTTCAGAAGAAAGGCATTATGACCCCGATATGCTGCGATCTGTAAGGGACCTTGCCAGAGATTCTCGAATTTACCGTGCTTACCCTTTTCCTCATTCCTTGCATCCCACTTCAGTACTACATCATCCAACTAAAATTTGTCTACCTTTGCTTTTCTATCACAAATTTTCTTAATTTTCTCCTGCAACTTGGATGTGTTTTGGAAGACTTATTCTCTGGTCTGCTGCAAATGGATCATCTTCACTGCCGGCTTCCTGAAGGAGTTTGACTACCGGGGCTGCAAGAGAGGTAGGAAATAAGGCATCAACTCCATACACAATCTCAAAGGGGGACATACCAATGGATTTCTTCTGACTGACCTGATCTGCCCAAAGTGCATTTACCAGCTTCTTATGCCAGCTCTTCTTGTTGATTTCTAGCAGCTTCTTAATGATATTGACTAAATATTTGTTAGAGGACTCTGCCAATCCATTGCCTTGCGGATGATAGGTAGCTGAGTGACCCAAAATGATGTGATATTTATGAAAAAACTCTACCATCCTTTTCAATTTGAAAGCTGCTGCGTTATCAGTGATTAATTTATTCGGGCAACCAAAGTAAGACAAGATGTTATTTTCAAGGAATGAAATTATTACCGCATCTGTAGCTTGTCTGGTGGGAATTGCTTCGATCCATTTCGTGAAGTAATTTATTGCCGTGAGAATCCATCGATGCTGACCGGAAGAAGCGGGATGAATTTCACCAATGAAATCCAACCCCAATTGCTGAAAAGGGGCACTCACCTCAATGGGCTTAAGTGGCAAAGGCTGTAATTTCTGCCTTCCTTCAAAAATCTGGCATTTATGACAGCTCTTGACAACCTTATACACATCAGCAAAAAATGTTGGCCAATAGTATCCCGCTCTCAAAACTTTATTTGTTGTTGTTTTCCAAGAAAGGTGACCACCACAATCCCCTTCGTGGAAATCCTCCATGACCTGCTTTGCTTCTTCTTCCACCAAACAATTCAAAAGAACACCACCGGGATATTTCCAATAAAGTTCAGAATTTAGAATGCAAAACTTGGCAGCCTTTAATTTGAGAGTTCTAGCTTTGTTTCTAGTCATTCCGGGTGGTGGTGACAAATTTTGAAGCACATATATGATGTCTAAATACCACGGAGAAAGAACAAACATTTCAGGTACCTGAATTGACGAACCTTCCTCATTCTCATCGAACATAGCAGCGATCAGATTTATGTCTAAGGCGTGCAAATTTGATTCGGCCATTAAATTTGCCAATCCCTGTCCTTTAACCAGCTTTGTGGGCTTTATATCCACATCATATTCCAACAAAGATGCAATCCACTTGCCTGGTCTTCCTTCTGGATCGGTCTGCACTAAAACATCTTTGACAGTAGCGTTAGGAACATAAGCCAAAATATGAGAATGCAGAATGTATACCCAAAAATATTTCAATGCTTTCACAAGTACGAGAGCTTGCTTCTCAATGATGTTGTACTTTAAGGCTGCATCTCTTATAGTCCGGCTGAAGAAAGCAATTGGTATTTCGTGATCATCTCTTTTCTGCATCAACACCACTACCATAGTATGCTCTGAAGCGAATGAAAACAATATAAAATCCTGAGTGTATTTCGGGCTGATTAGAACTGGAGCTGTAGAAAGAGCCAATTTGACTAAATTGAAATATTTACAGCCTCTTCCGTCCACTTCAATTGGCTGTCCTTCTTAAGCATGTTTGTGATCTCTCTTAGGTGATTAGCAAGATTATGTACAAAGTGGCGTAAAAAAATCATTTTACCATTGAAAGACTGAATTTCCTTCTTATTCCGGGGTAGATCAATTTGCTGAATTGCTTTCACACATGCAGGATCGATACGAATGCCATCTTTCGAGATGATGTGCCCAAGTAGTTTGCCCTCCTCCATGGCAAACAAGCTCTTTTTCGGATTCAGTGATAGACAATATTTTCTGCACTTTTGAAAGACAATTTTTAGATGATACATGTGTTCTTCATCAGATTTGGAAAACACCATCAGATCATCAAGGTATACAACCAAAAATACATCCTTCTCATTTGCAAAAGCCAAGTCCATTGCCCGCTAAAAGGTGGCACCTGCGTTCTTCAAACCGAAAGGCATTTTAGCATAATGAAAAGTTCCCCATGGAGTAGTGAATGTTGTCTTGTCTCGGTCATCTTCATGGACTGAAATTTGGTTATATCCAGAATAACCATCAAGTAGTGACATACAAGATTCCCCAACTACTCGCTAAAGTATATGATCCATTTTGGGCAGTGGATAGTTATCTTTCAATGAAACTTTATTAAGATTCCTAAAATCGATGCATAAGCGAATCTCACCTGTCTTCTTCCGCACGAGCACTAAATTGGAGATCCAATTCGAAAACCTGATGGGAATGATGATTCCTAATTTGTATAACCTGTTTATCTCCTTTTCAATTGATGGCAACAGTTTTGGATTTAGTCTTCTCAACTTCTGTCTAAAAGGTTTCTGATTAGGCTTAATGGGTATAGTGTGCTGAATGATGTTAGTATCGTATGTTTTCAAGTCAGAATAATCCCAAGCAAACATGTCAGCAAATGAAGACAACAAACTGATATATTTGGCTTTCATCTTTTGTGGCAATGCTTTAGACAGTTTTACCATTTTAGGATTAGTAGTTGTTCTGATATTGACCTCTTCAACACCCTTCTCTGTTGGTTGCAATATTGGTCTGCGGGCTACGTCATCTTGATCAAAGAGTTCTTCTAAAGGTATCAAGCCTTTAGGGATGATGTTATCCTTCAGCTGAAATAAGTCCATTTGATTGATCTACACCTCATCTTTGCCATCATCATTTTCTTCATCAATTGAGGTCTCTTTGAACTTACCTTTGTTTTGCAGAAAATCATCAATCTCTTCATCATCTTGGAAAACTTGCCAATACCTCTGATTGTCGGGGACAGTCGGACGGTGCTTGACATGGATTTCGAATTTATTACTAGAGTTGATTTGAATCTTCAAACTACTGGCTGCCTTAGCAAGAGCATCAACAATGCTGTTTTGAACACGAGGCACACATGTCAAGGTATATTCTGAAAATAATTTCAGGATGTCTAGGACTGCATTCTGGTAAGCCCACATCCGAGGATGCTTTGATTGATATTCGCCTCTAAGCTGCTTAATCACCAACTCGGAGTCGCCATATACTGCAATCCTCTTAGCATTCAGCTTTCTTAGAATCTTTAGGCCAACAATCAGAGCTTCATACTCAGCCTCATTGTTTGAACAGTTGAAAGCTAATTTGTAAGAGCATACCCGCACATTACTAGGCACCTTGTTTGGGGCGGAGAAAGGACTGTGTACCCAAATACCAATTCCAGCACCATCGTTTCCCAATGCACCGTCGAAGTCCATGGTCCACAAACCTTCTTCCTCTTCTTCCAAGTGCCGAAATTCTGCTGGCTCTGTTTTTCCTGCTTGCTGTCCATTATCTTCAGCTGATTTCTCAATGGTGTTTTGCTGTTCTCGTCCTTCTTTCTTCAAAAGTTCTCTGAAATTTTCTACTATTTCTGGAATGCTTTCTGCTTCAACTAACTGACTATCTACATCATTAAAACTATCTGAATAAAAAACAAAAGACTCTAGATCTGTATGTACATAATTAATTGGATGATTGATGGGCTTCTCCTTGCTTGTAATCATGCATTTCATTTTTTGTTCCCGATACAGTTTTCTCATTTGGCCAAACACCAGAATTGTTGCATAGGAGAAATCTAGTTGTAGTGTCCCTTTCAATTTTGCTGCCCAAGACCTGGAAAGAAGCATGCCAAACCTGGGAGGAATATCCGCTACAACAATATCCATCAAAACATTCTTCACTGGGATTTGATCCAAACTTACAACCAAGTCTTTGATGAGCCCGATACATCTTACTCTGCTGGAATCAAATGAATAGAGATCATGGTATTTCCGAGTGACATCCAAACCCAGCTTATCCATGATAGCCTTGGGCATGAGATTGTGAGAAGCTCCGGAATCGAACATGGCATTGTGTAACACAAAATCATGCAATCTTAAACTGATATAAAAAGGTGGCACATCATTGTCTGGAGACTCACCATTCAATGCTGGTCCAAAGATCATTTCGGGTTGATCATCTTCAACATTCACCATATCAAATATTGGATCACACTTCAAAATCTTAGAAACTTGCCCTCTATAACTACTGTTCTTCATTATTTCAGTCAAGGGAATGGATACCTTCAATTTAGAAATTTCATTCTCTAAACTAAAAGCGGAAGTCTTTTATACCTCTTTGACCGGGACTTCTTTCTTTTCCTTTTCTCTCGATACAATTTGCTGATTTGATTTTTCTGCTGATGGTGAATTGCTGTTGTCAGGTCCAAGTGCCTCTTTTCCTTTCTTTTGTGCAACTGACGAATCATTCTTTGATGCCGAAACTTCCTTCCTCTTCTGAATTGGGTTAACTGGCACATCTCTGTTTCTAAGTGAGTATTTTCACTGCTGAGCGGACAGAGCATTCATATAGCCCCTTTGATACTCCTATGATTCTTCTTCCAAAACTGTGTCACTTGCTAGGATGAAATCTGCGCCTTTGTGTGCAGCTGAACTTTCTGCATACTCCTCCTCTTCAGTAATGTAAGTAGGCAGATCATCCAGAGTAATGAAGTGGTTCTCTTCCCCTATTACCTTCCATTCCTCGTCAGAGTCCGATCCATTCACAAAATTTTGCTGAAGAGGTGTCTGTACTGGCTGCTGTGCTATTTGATCTTGGGCTCATTGATCTCTCTGCCTTATCCTATATTGTGGCTGCTGCTGGCCACAAAAGTTAGGATTTCTAACTTGTGGCTCAGGTTTGTCGAGTTTCACCCTTTCCAGCATCTGCTCTACCTTCTTGAGTAATTGATCCATCGAGGAGGACTCTTCCTTGACTGTGACCTTCTTTTCTACTTTTGCTCTAGCTCTCTTGCACAGTAGATTTGCTTCAATGCTGACCGCGATTTTCTGCATGTCTTCCATTGTAGTCGGCTCTCTCTCTCTCAGTTGATAAGCCATGTCAGCATCAAAACCATCTGGAAATTTCATCATGGCTAGTCCCACAGGTGGCCTTAGATGATCAGGAATTTCATTATAAATGGAATTGAATCTAATGCAGTAGTCTTGGACCGACTCACCAGCGTTTCGTTTGATCTTCTCATACTCAGCAAGAATTTGAAGAGGATTCTTTTTCACTTCCCAGCGGTCCAAAAATTGTCTTCGCAGTTCGGCCAAGGTAGAAATACGTGCAACCGACAACCTCTGAACCATTTCCTAACTTCACCCGCAAATGTCTGTACAAAGAGTCTCATTGCTACATTTTCTGCATCGATCTCATGAAGGTCATAGAAATTTGCCATTCTGTCCACATGTTGCTGAGTGGTAACGCTGTGAGGGGCACCATCAAACAAAGGGATTTTTCTTTGATAATCTGCGGGCATATCATCTAGAACTTGAGGCAGCACAAGAGGTGCAAAACGGGCAGCCATCACTCTTGGTGGATTTGGTCTTGGAGGTGTTGGATGAGTGTGTGCAGTTTGTAGGGAATTAACAATTTGAGTTTGAAGCTGTGTCGCAATATAATTATCAATTGACTGGTTAGCCCTTTCAGTTTCTAGGTCTACAAGAAATTGTGGATTGGGGACAGTACAGTCAACGGCCCTTTTAGATTTGGTCTCAAACAATGATATTTCAAACCACTCATCAAACTCAAGCTCTTCAAGATACTCAAAAATGTCAGGACATGAATTGGATTTGAACACGGGAGTTATAGTGCTCTCTTGACGAAGGAGTCTTGGAATCAAGTTGGGGTTTTCATAGATATGAGGAGGATCCGGATCTAGATTGGCTCTGGTATATCGTCTCGAAGCCAGTGTGCTATTTTTGAAAAAATCAGAAGGACATGAACAACTTACTCAGCCTAAAAAATCCTAAACTTATCATCTGGAAGCTTAGAATTATCAGAATTATGGGGTGTTCGTAGGTTAAGCCTGCCAATTACGCAACGGAGAAGACTAACAAACGAAGAATTTCATCCCCAGTAGAGTCGCCACTATGTTAGCACCTAAATTTTCCTTAGGCTGAAGGAAGGCGAAATTCAGGGTAACCGCAAACCACGCTGAGTCTGGTAGCTAGCCCTACCAGAACAGGAGAGGGCTCTCTCGAGTCATGCTCAGGAAAATAAACAATAGGGTCTGAGATGATGCAAAAATGGATACTGATTTTAGGCTAGGTAAACAAATAGTGTGGAGGTATTTTTAAGAATGACTGAGTTTTCTGGGATGTGTGGGGCCAAGGAACAGCATGAACATAGAATTTAACTCAAAGACGCAGATTATTTCGTGAGGCAAGATAGGCGGAAAGTCTAGCAATTAGATTTGAAATAATATGAAGTGGAGAGATTTTTTAAGAGTGTGAAAAGGGCATAGATACATGAATCCTTCTCAACAGAAGAAAACATAGAACGTGAAAACTATCCCAAGGCAGAGCAATGCACTAAATTCTACCTTTTCTTACTTAGAAAGCTTTCACTAGAAATGAATATGAATGAAAATATGAAACAAAATGAAATACATATGAAACATAAAGAAGATACATTTGCTAAACTCATGCCACAGGAATCTCATGAACCAGAGCTGCAATCTTTCATTAATTCTTTGTCAAAATGTACAGTGAGTGACTCGGTTTATCTCCCACAGTTTCCCATAAATTCCAACCCTTTACAAAATGACTCTCAATACAATAAATAAGCTTTGCCATGAGAAGATCGATCAGCCCTGGAAGTGAAGAGCCAACCATCAGCAGTTACATTCAATTTTCTATGAAGACCAATTGGAAAAAAGCAAATATGAGCATAGATTTTGTGGGTGGCTGTTCGCCTTCATTTGGCCACTTGGATAGAAGCCAAAAATGCTTTTTAAACTTTGCCTTTAATGCCAAGAAAAATGTATTGTAAATGAGCGGGCCCACTTGGAGAAAATTGTGAATCGAAATTTCGCGAAGCGGGCGCGATTTTGGCCTTTGGGTGTCTGTGCGCCGCGCCAAAAACTGTATGCGTCGCGCTACTTTGGAGCTGGTTTTGAGGCCCTTGCCGAAGTCCAAATTGAGCCCAAGTGTGCTTTTTGGAAAGCCCTACCTGTCTACTCTCCAACCCAAGTGGAATTTCTGAATTTGGTGCCCATTTTCCCCTCCAAAACTGCAATCTCCCAAGACTGCTTCCTGTGTGTCAAAATAGGGGCAGAGAGGTCATTTTTTGGGTGTTTTTGACCTCATGAGGACTCAAAAATGGCCCAAACTTCTGGGAAATGCACCAACAGTCATGATTTTCCATGGGAAATCAAAAAATGCAAACCTTTTGTCATTTGGAGCTACCTATTGTAAGCGCGCGCTAGGTGGCGTGGCGCACAGGGAGAAAAACCGTGTTTTTTGCTCAAAATTTTCCAAAAATGCCAAAAATGCCCCAAATTTCTTGAAATTTGGGTTGGAGCTTCCTTATCAAGTGTTACGCTGGGCCAAAGAGGCTTCGACTAATATCTGAAGTCGATCGAGCTCCCTTTGCCTCTTTTGCTTCTTGATTGCCTTCCTCAATTTCGCCTTCAGATTCCTGATTCGGGCCTTGCACACTTTGTTTCGCGCCATGTAGTGGAAAGCCATGTGTCTCAACAATGCATGGTCCTTGTTGGCCTTGTCCAGCAGCCTCTCCAAGTGCATGTTAACTCTCTCGAGATTGGCCTCCCGATCCTCATTAATCTCTTGCTCCAATGACGTGAGCTCAACTCTTCTCCTTTGTGTAGCTTGGCGAATGTTTTGTAGCTCCATGATCGCTTGTTGATACTCCAGCTGTTTGTTCCTCTGCTCCAGACATTTCATGTTCCATTTGGCTCTTTCCAAATCAAGGGACAAGGCTTGAATCTCTGCTTGCTGCTCCTGGATGATCTCTTTAAGCTGTGCACTTGTCGATTTTGTATCTGTATCATCATCATGAAGGAGAACGAATTTGGTCTCTCGTTCACCTGATGGCTCACCTAAAGGACCCTCATCCTGCATTGGCTCCTTGCATTTGTCCTGTTCCCCTGATGCTGATGGAGGAAGTGAGGCCCCTTCCACCCCAAGTGGAGATAACACTCGCTTTGCCGCTACAAACAAACGTCTGGTGCCTTTCTGATATGTGATGAAAACCGACACACTAGTATTCTCATGGCGCTCATACCGATGAGAAGGTTCACCCTCATGCTTAACCTTAGTCACTCTCCGTGAAGCTCTGAAGAAATCACACGAGATGAAATCATCCCAAGTGATGCCCTGCAATCCAAGCTGATGAACCACCGAAATCTTGATAAGAGCAAAATGATAGACATTGTTAAGTTGCTGCTGAGGTGTTTTGCACTGTATAAAGGTGGTCATCCTCTCTATGTTCCGGAAAATGAAATACGGAATGTTCATCATCCGTACCCTGGTGAGATGCATGAGCAACCTGATGTGGTAAGCATAAAGACGAGAGAACCGTCCCTCACAGCTGAAATATTTCATGATCAATCTCATCAGTGGAGCATATTCATCCTTCAGATATCGGAATGGGAACACTCTCTTGAGATGCCTTAAGAAACTGGTTTTGATGTATGGCTCATAATGTTGCCGGTCAATCTTCTTTTTCTTGTGCCATGGTTCACCAATGTTCGATATACCAGTTTCCAATGAGATGTATTCTAGTGTAAGTGTGAAGGTGACCCCAGCCAAGATAGCTTGATCTCCATGCAATTGCAGCACAAAAATACGAGCCAACTCATGATGAAATTGTACACTTGCCACCTTTTGACAAAACTTGTAGCATGACTGATGCTTAAAACATGACATAGCAAGAGGACAGGCCTGCAATTCTGTAAGGGTGGTCGGTTCCTCCCACACATGTTTGCCACTTTTATGAGGCCTCCGGGGTGCCTATTCTTCCAAGGGAGAGTCACTTTGGGTTTCCACCTCATAGTCTGATGAATGCTCAGATGCCATGACTACTATACGAAATACCCTGAAGACAAGATGACTGTTGTGTATGAACTGTGTTTGAACTTCTCTTTTTGAGGTGTTGAAATCTACCACCAAAGGGAAAATGCAACAAGGGACTGTTAGGAAGGGGAATAATATGAAGGGATTAGGGACTATGAGGAGGAATTTTATTTAGGGAGTAGGGAGTTTAGGAGATTTTGTATAGGGTAGGGTTTGGGGTGTTAGGAAAATTTATATGGGGTAGGGTTTGGGGTTTTACCTTTGAAAAATCTGAGGAGGGGATAGGGAATAGGATTTTAGTATCATTTTAGGATAGGGAGAAATGGAAAAAGTGGCACAGGGAAGAAGGGAATAAGGGCAAGAAGGAAAAATGAAATGAGGGGAAGGACCTTGGCACCAACACAATGATTTTGTAACCCTAACAACATTTGCTTTGATGATTTTAAGTGGTAGGGTTTAAGAGTATTGGTGCAACCATAAGCCGCCATTTACTATCATCATGCTAACATAAAAATGGATGAAACACTGAGAGATTACCCCACCTACCAATTTCAAGGGATTGAAGGCGATTGGTTGCAAGTTTTGAGCAAAATCGGGCTTCTGTGTATATGCGCTGCACTCCTCCACCTGTCCGCCATGCCCTCTATGTGCGTCATGCCCATGTTGTTTAACACTATGTGTTCACACCCAGTGTGCCGTGCTACCTATCTGCACCGCGCTACTCCACCTGTGCGCCGCGCTCCAATTCTTAACACAGTCCGGCCTTTCCAAACAACAGTTTGCTCTCCAACCTTCAAACTCGACTTTGCTATGAGATTTATGAATGTAAATTGACCCAAATGATTTATATAACTTAGAGAAATATGTTGCAAGAGTTGGATTTGATTTTTCCTTCTTCCAAGACCCATTTTGTAATGTTTTCACTTTGGCACATTTTCACAACTAATACAATTCTGCTTTTTACACTTCTTTTTGATTTCTTTGACTAAAATGATGAAATTTTTTGGAGATTTTTTGCAAGGGTAGCCGACATGGAATTTGGCTAAGGAGACCAGGGCTGCGCTTAGAGAAATCCACTGAGAAACTTTTGAATTTTTTTACAAATGACAAACTGTTGACTTTTCTTCAAAACAGAGTTTTGAAGAACAGTCGTCTTCTATCAACATGATGATGAAAATCTTTGAATCAAAAATTTATAAGAGTCTCCCTCTAGCCTTGCTAGCTTTATTGGACCTTGTTTGAATACCAAATGACCAATCCCTAGACTTAATGACCGAAATGACTCCTGCCCATTCAAAGATCGAACATTGACTTTCATGGACTTTAATACACATTGGTGAAAAGACCTAAGCCAGCAGGTGCAAGACATGAGGGGACTGAATGGTAAGTCCCTTCCGTCAGGTTATGGCATGCCCCTAGTGGAATGTAGCTGAGTGAATGTAGTGAGACACCTAAAAATGAAGTGCAGAAAGAGATTTGATCTCTAACGGAGGACTGACAAGACTCACTCTAAAAGATTCAACAAAAGATATTACAATGATCCATAACTTTATCTATGCAACAAAACAACTATGATATCCATGAAACATATCTAATCAAGCTTCTAATCAAAACCCTTCATCTAATGGTTGTAATGTGTTGTCACTGAATATAGTCAACTGCTGGCTAATGCTGTCACTAAGTGGAATCTTTAGGATACTAAAAACTCATCTTTGATTCCTAGACACAAGGAGGAAGATATGTGCGAGCGTCTATAAAAATTTTGGATGCTCTTTGTGAACTATATGCCAGTGTCTATGGTAGCCTCGACACTCCCTAGACCGTTATGTGCATGCGTCTGGGGATCAAATCACCAGATATGCTCCAAACCCCCCAACACTCTCTTCCAATTACTTTGCATGCATCTGGGACAACCTAGACGCTCTTAGTACCACTCTCTGTGTGTGTTTAGGGACCGACACCTCCAGATCTACCTCTGAAACATGGGCACTCCCATAGTCTTTTGTACCAACGTCTAGGGCTCTTTGGATGTTTTCTTGACCATTGTGTGGTAGCATCCAGGTGATGAGCATCGGTATTGCAGCAAGGATGCTGCAACTCTTGGGCTACCAGCTTTACTTATCAACCTGGGGTTCATACAAACTTGGAGGTGACAGTGTTATATGCACAAGTAAAAGTGAAGGTCCTACCTGTTGTCACTGTTCATCTGGCGAGAGACCCCAGGGGTTCCAAGCCAGACTTCTATAGAGTTAGAAGAAACTTTATTCTTTGATGAAAGAAGAGAAAATCTATTCTAAGAGAGCTACACTACTGCAATAATGAAGAAAACAACATGTAATGCTAAATCACACCATATCCCAATTAACCAGTTAAACAACTGTGTTAAGCAGAATTGCTAAATCATCACCAACCTAATGCTGCTATCTAAGCTATAGAAGTAAAGAGAATCAAACCATACTAATGTGTAAGAAAGAGAACTAACTAAATCTGTTTTCACTTTTTTGGTTTTCTTAGGCAAAATTAGGTATGCAAATTAATTGTGAGGTGTTGGAGGTGTTGGGAAGCTTGGAAAATGTGTGTGATGAGTGGGATAGGGTGTTAGAAGGTCTAGGAACACTCAGGAGTCAATATCCAAGGTCAGAAATGGCTAGATTCGCTCAATGTATCTAGGGGAATTTTAATGAAAAATGACAAAAGCACTAGTGAGGGTGATGGCGGAACAATAGATGGCTAAGGTGGATGAAGTGGAAGATGGCTACTGGTGATGAAGTCTAGGTCTCCTCATAAAGTACCTATTTTTCTTAAAACATGTGTGTTTTCCAGGAACTATACAACAAGATACATTTTCATAAACTAGAAAAGAATGAATCAATTTCCTATACTATGCATGAAGAAAGTGCTGAAGGGAATGAAATCATGAGTGAGATCTTATTTCAGAAATGGAGTAATGGAGAAAGGTGACAATGAAATGAACAAAATTCGGAGTCAAGACAACAAGCTCCAAAGCTCATGCAAGAACTAAAAATCTGTGTTTTTGGGGTTGCTGAAGGGTTTCTTCCTCAAGTCATGGTCCCAGAGGGAGGAAGTGAGGCCGAGACACCTGATGACGACCTTATGGTGATCCTTTTTCTCCTTGCTAACTTTCTAATTGAAATAAGGCACAAATTGAAGCAAACTAACATACAACCACTCTAATATACACTGTTGTAATGGAAATGCAGCTACTAAGCAAATGAACAATTAAACTATGAATCTATGCTAGTATACATGTACAATAAAGAGGAGCCTTAGCTGCTAGGGTTGGGCCCTAACCTAGGAGCTTCAACCCTCTGAGTCAACTCAGTACTGGCTCAAAACAAAACTCATTCTTATTATCCAAGCAATGGATTACATCAAAAATTGTCACAAGTCTTGCAGCTCGAAAATAGAATAGATTTTTACAATAAAAAATCTGAATCCTACTGAGGTCCTAGGCCTCTCTACTTATACATCTGAAGTCTCCAACAACTTCATTAAAATTAGGGAGGCTTGGTTCCCAAACTCAAGATAAACTGGTGCTTTGTCTTTCACTTGCTCGACTGCCTTCTAGTCCTCATGATTTGGTTGTTTGCACTCCAAGTTTATGGAGGAATATTTGGATGGGGGGTCGTAAATGAGGAGGATTTTCCTCCTATAATTCCTCTCCCTTGTCCCATTCATGTTTTGACCAAGGTATTTGCCAAAATTCCTTGCTCTTATCCTTTAATCCTAGATTAAATGCACATTAGACCACAAAGCGAAATATCTAACTCTAACTCATCTCATAAACAAAATATAATCAAAAGTATGCAATAAGTTATGAGAATAGTTGGTTTGACTAAGCTAGGAGGTGAATTGTTATCATGAAAACTAGTGTCTATGAAGAGCTGCTAGTCCCACTAAGACTAGTAGCTATCTTAGAAACAAACAAACTAAAACTACTTTCGTTTTCCTTTATGAGAAGTAGATAAGAGGGGAACAAAAGAGACCAACCTCTGTCTTGCGCTTGGTTCCTTGCTTGCTTCCTTTCCCTTCTGATAGATATTCGCCAATCGCTTCCTCGCCTACCCAGCTTCAAAGAGCGCCCGTGGAATCAAAGCAGCATAATACTATCCAAGAACAGAGATCTACTATCATAAACAATATAGGACCAGATATATATTGACCACACAAATGCATATATCATCAATCATACAAGAATGTGGAGGAAAAATTGAATAGCTTTATTAATATCAAGAATAGCAAAGAGGATTAAAACCAATTGTTCTGACCCAGCGTCATCCTCTCAGCAAAAAAGTCCTTCTTCACCTCATGAAAAGCTTAGATCACCCAACACTATGATGTTACACCAAGAAACCAGCAGCACTTCCTTACAAGATACAAAATTCCAGCCTCTAGATCTCTGGGATGAGGGATCCATATATAGATGATTGCAGGGAGGTGAGTTAGCTTCTGAGATTTGATTAGTGTCCTCTCTCTGATAGTTTTTTATTCCACTTGGAGATTGATGATCTCTTACTCATCCCTGGGCGAATGTAGAGAGGCAAGTGTCATAGGAGAAGTTTCGCGAAGATTCCATGATCCTCCACCTCGCAAATTGACTCTGCCATTTGTCCACTCTCGCCCATCGCACCCCATAGAAGGGCGTTTCAATATGCATCGCACCTCCCATGTGCATTTAGGTGGGATGCAACACATTTTGACCATGGAGCAGGTGAGATGGTCCAATTTTGACCAGTTCTGAGTAGTTTTTCATGGAGAAGTTTTGGGAGATGATGTAATCAGTTGACCTTGTTCTTTTAGGGGTTGGAACAACACTTTTAGGGACTTAGGAGCCCTTGGTTCATGGACATATATGATTGGGGTTGCAGTGCCCAAAAATTTCTATAACAGTTGCCCCCTAAAGCATGATGTCGGGTGAAATGCTTTATCATGAGGATCTGAAGTTTTTTCGAGCTGGAAGGCGACCTGTAATAAGATACAATACAATAAATTATCTTCATAATATTTTCATGATCTAGCTAAGGTGGGCATTCCCATGCTTAGCTTTATAAATTCATTTTCATGTACATAAGATAGACAATCGTCTGTGTGCAAACTGATGATTCTGGTAGAGCCATCATCCCTTAGATTGGATGATTATCTGTGCAACAACGATGTACATTTGATGTATTTATTTTCTTGAATATATATCGTAGCCCAGATGGATGAAACTAGATCTGGGGTCTTCAATCTCGTTTGATCTTCACTCAAAGTACAAGTCGATCCATGTGAGAGATGTTCTGGAGTCGAACATAGAAAGACATCGCCTGATTACCAACCAATGATGTGAGCTGTTAACAGGCGTGAGAGGAATCACTGATAATGATGATGACCCTCAAGGTACTACAATACAATTCACGTGGTGTGAATAAGGGACTTGGCGTCGAACACCACACAAAATCTTTCGGTCGAAGGCCATTGATGTAAACCTATCGCCGGAAGTGAGAAACTTGCCATTGAGGCATGCAAGCTTCAAAGTACTGAAAGGGTTGTCCCTAAGTCGACTTCTTGGATAATGAGCTGATGTCAACAAGAAGTTACCCGACATAGGAGGGCCTTAGTGAATCCCACATCTATGGCACAGAATGGGGTAAATGATTTTGGAGGTGAAAACGATCTGATGATACAGGGTTCAAGGTGGCGGTCATTAAAGAATGGAGCGTGAGTGTATTGCAGTGGATGAGACACAAGTGAATTCTCTGAGCAACTTCTCTTGAACATACCGGCGACACTGACATGATGGATTGGTAGTATTAACCCAAAATATGGATGGTGTGATGGACAATGGTGATATGACCAGTGAATGGAACAACCCAACCGAACTCGGATGGAGTGAAAGTGTCATGTTCAAGAGCAACTTGCTACCAATAAAGTTTCTTCAAGTTTTCTTCCCAATTTTTCCCTAGTCATTGCTAACCAGTACCTCTTTATTTTTGTCAAACTTGAGGAGGATAACATATGCTTGTTCTATAATTTTCCCTTCGGGCAAACCCATCGCTATGTTTTAACGAGCCTAGCGATAGTGAAACTCATTCTTGTCCGTATGGACAAGTTCGTTGCTATTCGGTTTTAACGAGTTTAACGACAAAGATAACTTGGTCCTTTTCAATTTTAGAGAGTCTGAAAGGGACGTAAAGAAAACTCCAATAATCCTTTTTCGTCTTATAATCCCTTAAGTCCGAAAAAGTATAAAATAATACAAAAGGGATGAATTTTCGGTAAATTTAACGAGCCGAACAAAACAAGCACTCGATCTTTTTGTGTAATAATCCCTCAGGTCCAAAAAGATTAAAATCTAAAGGAGGGATAGCACTTCCGGTTACTTTAATGAGCTGGAGAGGCCAATTACTCGGCAATCGTTTCATATTGTACAAGTCAGATGAAAAGAGCTTAAAGGAGACTCGTTTTTCGAGGAACGAGTGATAAATTCGGGTAGCAGCTAATTCCATGTAAGGTTTGGAATTTTCCAATCATAGCAGTGTCACAAGGATGGCTAACAAGATCACTCTTCGCAGCTATTCCTCATAAAGGGTAAACAATCAAGTGGAGGTGAATGATCGGCCAAAATAGAGTGGAGGTGATGATGAGAACACGACCAAGGCTTCAAAGGCTGATGATGATGCATTCACGATGGTTATTTACTGGAAATTGGTTCATTTTTTAATGAATGAGCTTAAACTCTGGGCGAAATATTTTCTCACTGCTTATGTTTAATTTTTAACGAGCTTGAACTCCACACTAAAACTGCTCGATATAATGGTCATTGATTACCTTGATTTTATCATTGACAACTTTGCTCCTTAAAAGGCTGTACTGCCTACTCAATTGCTTCATCAAACTGGTTAGAAACGAATAAAATATGCTTGAAAAATGAGTCAAAACACTAATATTTTACTTGAATTATGTGAAAAGTAATTTAAAAGTTGTTTTTACCTCTCATTTTACCATTTCATTTGAACTTTGATTTGTTGGAGCTTTGGAGGTGCTTTCCCCCTCGATTTTCACTAGCTGATTTCGGGAGATTCTGTGGACGATTCTTGGCGTCGTCTGGACTAGGTAAGAGCTAAACCTGAGCTCTTCAGTTTCATTCTTTCCTTCTTGAATTCTGAGCATGTTTCCTGGTTTTTCTGAGCCCCTGGGGTTTGAAGAATTTGCCCTGGCTCCATCTCACCTTTCCTATATCGAAAGGTGCGATGCATGCTGGATTGGTCATTGGCCAGTCAGCATGCATCCCACCTAGTACACTGCTGGGGGTGCGATGGGCGCAAGGAGGGAAACTTGTGCACAGTTTTTCATGGAATTTTTTTCCTATTTTTTCACCAAATCAGGATCCTGACTCTTCTCTTGTTTGTTTTCAGAGATTCATCGGAGCAAAATGCCTGTTACATGGTGAGAACATGAGCATGAAGAAGAGGACATGCTTACTTTACATGATCTGGTTATGGTAAATGCACTGCGGAACTGTGGCCTGTTCAAGTTTTTCTGCATCTCTAGCATGAGGCAACAAATCAACTTGTTGCAATATTTTCTCGATGCATGGGATCCTACCGACCAGGTGTTCTAGATTAGGGGAAATTCTATCCCCTTGACTGTCGTGGACATCTATTTTTTGACCAGTTTATCGAGGCGTGGTTCCCCTATCTCATTATCAGGTTCGGCCCATGGGGGTGAATCTGTGAGAGATTACATTCATCGGTATTGTAGAGAGGGATCTCAACCGAGTAAGGACAGCAAGATCAATATCTGAGATGTCACTGACAAGCCCTTGAGGACCATTCTATTCACTTTTGCTAGACTGGCTGGTAGTGTGGCTCTTCATGTGGCCAACAAGTCTTATATGCAGTATGGCTTGGAATGCCTTGAACCAAAGGTGTTCAACTGGTGTGACTCAGTACTCTCTGTGATGAAAGAACAACTGACCAAGGTAAAAAGCGGAAGATTGAAGAACTTTTGTTATGGTTCCATTTTGACCACTTTCACCTTGGAAAAAATCCCACTGATGCAACCACAGTATATTCCACTTGGTTTACCTCCACTGCCTAAGCCACGGATGCAGGGATGGGTTGACTTCATGGCCCGACATGCGGGTCAGTCCTAGATTTCTTTTTTTGATACCTTCTTTAAGTGGTTCAACCGTCAGCAGATGGTTTTTTCCGAGTGTCCATATGCTGGTATGGATTTCTGAGGTGATCCGGATTTGGTACTGCCAGCTGGTGAGCAGTGGGGTGTCATAGGTAAATTCTCTGACCATATTCCTGTTTATGGCTTTTCATAAAGTTCTTATATTTTCTTTACTCCAGACTAATCAAAACTCATGCGCTCATGCAAACATTGGACCAGTTCGACCATCAGCACGTCTGAGAGCTCCAGCTGCTGCTCCGGCAGGAGAGGCTATGGGGAGGTGTTATAGACATTTTTGTGCCTTACAGCTATAAGCATGAAATGTCCATAATCTAAGGGATCCACAGTCCCTAAACATGTTGTTCCTACCCCTAGAGGAACAAGGCTAACAAACCACAGAAATTCACAGAAGTTCTCCACCAGAAACTGCTAAAAAACAAGTCAATTCAGGATCAATTCAGAGGCTCCACTAGTTGTCTGCGCTAAAATGCAGAGATTGCATTTGCTAGGTGCACTACAACGCAGGTAGAAGCACTACCAGGGTGCGCTGAGCGGGAAGTGACAAATGGAAAGTTCATTCAACAAGGTGGAAAGACCCTGGAAGCTTCCAGAATCTTCTCCAATGACACTTTCCTCAAGGAATTCGACTAGTGATGAGTAAGAGGGTCTTAGTCTCCAAGTGGAAGCAAGAACTGACAGAGGGAGAGGACACTAGTCAGATCTCAAGCTGACTCATCCTCTCTCCAAACATCTATATATGGATCTCTCCTCCATGAGATCTAGGGGCTGGAATTTTTTTATTGCAAAGAATTGTTGTTGGTTTGAGATTGGAATCATTGGGTGCTTAATGCTTTGAAGGGAGGTGAAGATAGGAATTTCATTTGCTAGGACGGGGATGCTGGATTGGAGCCTTCTTGGTTGTATCTCCTACTGAACCTTGTTATTCATCAATAAAGCTATCTTGGTTTCTCCTATATACTGATGTATCTTTGATGTATGATTGCATTAGTATGTTTAGTTTATTTCTAATCCTGAACTAGTTATGAATATGAATCTATGTCTTTGTGTAGTGTTCTCTTCTTGGGATCTTGCAGAAACTTGTTGAAGCTGGGCGAGCGAGAAGGCAAGTAGCTGGGAACTCTCAAAGAGAAGAGAAACCGGATCGAGGGACAAACGGAAGACACCGGTTAGTCCATCTATCTCTCTTCATTCCTAATTCATAAAGGAAGAATACTAGAATAGCTGTGTATGTTTGTTGCTAAGGCACTGTCACACCTTAGGTGGATAGGATCGTCCTGCATAGGCATTTTTCCCCACAACAAATTGGCGACTCCACTGGGGAGATCTGTTTAGTCATTTTATTTGTGTCTCTATCATTGTTTGTTTCATAGACTCAAGAGCAGCAATCGAACTGCATCTGCTATTTTCAGATGCAAAGTAGACAGCTGCTGCTTTGATCCAATCACTGGATTTGTCTATGATCTGAACAATGGAATCACAAATGATTTGATGATCCTTTGTGATAGACCTTAGTCCTCCCTCAAAGCATCCCTTTGATTATACCTTGCTTGTTTCTTTGATTTGGCCTGAAACCGTAGATTAATCAGCAAACTGTGACCCAGAACGTAGTGAGGAACTCTCATTTCTCCTTCAGCGCAGACTCTGTGAAGAGGTTCTGCATTTCAACGCAGGTCCCGTGAAGGCTACCTGCGCTGAATGTCAAAACCTCTATGTTAGGGGTGCGCTGATCCAGTTAGGCCTTTGCAGCTGGGGTTCTCTGCTCTGTTTTGCCTTGTTTTGATCTCTGATTTTTGCAGCCTGTAACCAGCATAGGTACCTGTCTGATAACTCCTTTTCTCTGATTAAATTCCGCCTCCTTTTGTACAAAAAGACTGTGAGTGTTTTTATGTGTTTGTGGCGTCATTTACAGTTTTCCTTTGCAAGAGTGAAATAGTCATCCTGTAGCCCTTGATTCAGATCTGTTGATTGTGATCTTAGGAGAGAGTTCATTGGCTGTTTACAGTTGATTATACATTTACTTTTGCTTTTGGTTTGAGTTTGTCTCTTTTGAGTGTCAAAACAAGTATTTATTTCGAAAATCGTTAAGTGTTGTAATCTCTTCTACCCTTTCTGATTTCGAAAAAGTAAACTTGTTTGTATTTGTCATTTAAAAGCAAATTCAAAGTTGTACAAAAAGCTTTCTTTTTAGGCATCAATATTAAGAAAGCGGAAAACAAACACCTGCATTGTGCATTTGCATCTTGATAGTTTGCATGCTTGATTTAGGAAAAGTGCATTAGAGTGTGCTGATTGCTCTTTGAGAAAAGATGGTGTCTTTCTTTTCCCTTTGTAGCTAGGATTTTCATTGTTGAAAAGATATAAAAGCTTGCTTATCATCTTTAGAATGCATTTAGGAATTGTATCATACATCTCGTGGTGAACCTCAAAAGGCAAACTTCTAAAAAGATCAACCTAAAATAAATTGAATGAACTTAACAACGCTTTGTAACTTAACGCACAACATAGAGGTCTAGGCTAGAGACGTGTTCCGGCGTCGTAAAGCCTGGTGACTGTCGATCTCGCTGATGGTGGGTGATTCCTCCTGAGGGACGATAGCGCCAGTACGGATTGTGCTCCCACGTACCGTTGAGTATATATTGGGAGACCCCTATAGGCATAAAACCTTTATCCTTAGGAAGCCGTGTCGGCTGCCCTACTGATCGCAATGCACTGAACACAACATTCAGGAAGATTGACCGCCCGTACCTTAAAAAGTATTCTGCGGTTTTGCGAAAAGTTTGGCACACCCTCTACCTAGAACTCTAGAGCAGTTCCTTTTGGCCTTTTTTAGACTCTATAACGGAAAAAGTCCATCCGAGCATTTGTCACTTCGGGCTCGTTAAAACATCGAAGGAGACTAGAGTCATCTTTAGCTTTTTCTCGACTCTTTAAAATTGAAAAAGCAAGTTGTGTCTAAAGCGTCGTTAAAATTTATTTTAAACGGAACAATCACCCCTTTTTCCTGCATTGATCTTTAGGTTGAGAAAATGGAGCACACCAACCAAGGAATTCCCCTTGGTGGAAATCCTAGTCCCTTCTCCTCTTGGGGAGATGTTGGTGCGCCCCATATGGCCACATTGTCGCTTCCAGGACTGACAATTGGCTTGCCGGTTTGGCTCTTCTCAACCAATGTCGTTCAGAACACCACTATTCCTGAACAGTCGAATCAACAGTTAGACCAGACTAGAGTTACCCACCAGCCTTCTACTTCATCTAATTCTTCCTCTCCTCCTTCCTCTTCACTTGACGGAACTGGTAAAACAAAAAACCAGGTTCCTAAGGAGAAGAAGGAAAAGAAGAAGAAAGAGAAGAAGAAGAAGGAGCCAAAAGCGACTGGGGGCAAACAAGTGTCGTCTGACAAAAATCCACACACAAAACTGACTAGGCCTAAATCTCCATGTGTCATATGCAAGGGAGACCACTTCCACAGAGATTGTCCCTGCATCCCTCGGATACTAAGGGACTGGTCTCCCCATTTGCACAATTCGGTGGCGTCAACCTCTGATAGCCATGTTGACAGCACACCGTCAACTAGTGAAAGTGAAGCCACAGGACAGAGAGGGAAAGCTAGATTTCCCTGCAAACTATGTGAAGGCGACCATGCCATCCACCGTTGTCCCTTCTTAGACGAGGCTAAAAGAGTTTTGGAAGATCGCCCGGTTTTACCAGCGCGACTTCCTCCTGGATATCAAAAACTCCTGCCAAGTCCTTCACCAGTTGAGAACCCGGCTGGCCCGCTCAGGTGGTCAGCCGAAGCACCTATCATTGAGGATGAACCGTCTGAATCCATACCTGACGAAAGTCAAAAGGTTGAGGCGGCAGTTGACCCAGTTTTGCCTTCAGAGGCTCTATCTTTGAATGATACCATCACAGAGGAGAATAAAGACGACACCGTCCAAATTCTCTTCATCAACACAGATTCCGACGAACAAGGGGGCAATTTTCCCATTCCTTTATTGCAGGAAGGAACTTCGTCAGAGTCATACCCAACCGTATACCAAGCAACCTAGTTGTCTCCTTCGACTGGAACCAACTAGGCAGACCCCGGTTGCCAGCAAGCATACCATTCAGAATTATCGTTCAAATATACAGGATGGTAATGGCTGGCACCATCATTGATGAGGGGGCATCTGTGAGTATCCTTTCCTCTATTGCTTGGAAAGCGCTTGGTTCGCCAGCGCTTTTGCCTAAAATGAGAAATCTGACAGGCTTTGATAAAGGAACCAGTCGACCTTTAGGGATCCTCCCCAATGTGCCTATCACATTGAAAGGGAAGAGCATTCAAATGAACGTGATGGTCATTCAAGGACCCTTGGATTATAACCTACTCCTTGGACGAGACTATATATATTGCATGGGAGCCATCGTCTCCTCACTCTTTAGAGTAATGTGTTTTCCGCACGAAGGAAGAGTGGTCAATCTCGTGGACCAGCTTTCATTTCCCGGATCACACATCGCAAATAGTCATATACCATCCCTAAATGGTCTCTTCACGCAAGAAATGTCTCAACCCACGGTCCGTCCTCCCGATGAGCGCGAGTGATTCGGAAGGATATGACTGGAACCCAGGGGGCATGCGTCCTGGTCTGCTTCGGCAGGAAAACTTTGGGTATAAGGTAGGTTTCCGCGGGAGAATATGACTAGTCTGTACCCCGCCCATGCTGGAAGAGGGTTATTCTAGAATAAGATTCTTTTGTCAAAGTTATGTGAGTTGACAGACGGAGTCTCTCACCTTTGTCTATTTCGGTAGATATTGCCGAAGAAATGTTTTGTTTGAAAGATTAATAGAACAATCTTTGGGTAACCTGAAAGAGGTAGGCCTTTCCCGGTAGAACAAATGTTTTATCTGCAAATTGAGAGGTAACCTTGAAATCGTACTTTATGCCTGGGGGCATGCAAACCTTTTGGAGTGCAAGCAAGGGACGACTATTTATTTTTTAAATTTTTAGGTCCTCCCTTTAAACCTGTAGGTCTAACCCTTTAAACTCGTAGGATTAGTCGTTTCCGAACTTGCATAACGAAAGGATCCGGAGCAAAGCTTTGTAAGATCTAAGCTCCATAAAAAATAGCATCTTCAATGAGACATTCTTATCATATGACTGGATTAATCGAGAAGTTTTAGCACACAGTTCATGCTCGTTAAAAAATAAACGCAAGATCCGAGCAGTTTTAGCACATAGTTCATGCTCGTTAAAAAATAAACATAAGATTGAGCAGTGTTTTTCCGCGTTTAAGCTCGTTAAAAAATGAACTATTCCGGTAAATAACCACAGTGAATGTAACATTATCAGCCATTAAAGCCTTGGTCGTGTTTGCACCATCACCTCCACTTTTCCATTGGCTGATCGTTCACCTCCATATGATTGTTTACCCATTTTGAGGAACAGCTGCGAAGAGTGATTTCACTAGCCATCCTTGTGACACTGCCGTGATTGGAAAATTCCAACCCGTACCTGGAATCAGCTGCTAACCCGTTTTATCACTCGTTCCTCAAAAGACGAGTCTTCTTTAAGCTCTTTTCATCTGACTCGTAAAATATGAAAAGATTGCCAAGTTTTGGCCTTCCAGCTCGTTAAAGCGACCGGAAGTGCTATCCCTCCTCTAGATTTTAATCTTTTTGGACCTGAGGGATTATTGCACAAAAAGATCGAGCGCTTGTTTTGTTCGGCTCGTTAAAACTATAGAAAACTCATCCCTTCTGTATTGTTTTATACTTTTTCGGACTTAAGGGATTAGATGACGAAAAAGGACTTTCGGAGTTGACTTTACGTACCTTTTCAGACTCTCTAAAAATGAAAAGGACCGAGTTATCTTTGTCGTTAGACTCGTTAAAAACAGTAAATAGCGACAAACTTGTCTTTAGACGAGAACGAGTTTCACTATCGCTAGGCTCGTTAAAACATAGCGATGGGCTTGCCCGAAGGGCAAGTTATAGAACAAGCATATGTTATCCTCCTCAAGCTTGACAAAAATAAAGAGGTACTGGTCAGCAATGACTGGGGAAAAATTGGGAGAAACTCAAGAAAACTTTGATGGTAGCAAGTCGCTCTTGAACATGACACTTTTCCTCCGTACCACAGTCGGGTTGGGTTGTTTCATTCACCGGTCACATCACCATGGTCTCGCCATACCATCCATATTTGGGGTAATGATACCGATCCATCGCATAAGTGTTGCCATATGTTCAAGAGAAGTGGTTCAGAGAAGTCAACCGTGTCCCATCCACTGCCATACATTATCCTTCATCCTTTCATGACTGCCACCCTGAATCATATGTCATCAGATTGTTTTCACCTCCATCAAAATCATTTGCTCCTTTCCGTGTCACTGATGTGGGATGCATTAAGGCCCTCCTTTGACGGATCACTTCTTGTCGACATCAGCTCATTATCCAAGAAGTTGATCTAGGAACAACCCCTTCAGTACTTTGAAGCTTGCATACCTCAATGGCAAGTTTCTCACTTCCGGCGACAGGTATACATCAATGACCTCCGACCAAAAGATTTTGCGTGGTGTTCGACGCCAAGTCCTTTATTCACACCACGTGAATTGTACTGCAGTACCTTGAGGGTCATTATCATTATCGGTGATTCCTCTCGCGCTTGTTAATGGTTTACCTCATTGACCGGTAATCAAGCGATGTCTTTCCATGTTCGACTTCAGAACAATTCTCACATGGATCGACTTGTACTTAGAGTGAAGATCGGACGAGATTGAAGACCCCGGATCTAGTTTCATCCATCCGAGCTGCGATATATATTCAGGAAAGATAAAGACATTGACATGTACATCATTGCAGCAGATAATCGTCCTACACAAAGGATGATAATTTCATCAAAATTATCAGTCTACCATCAGACGATTGTCTGTTCTATGTATAGAAAAATGAATTTATAAAGCTGAGCATGGGAATGCCCGCCACAGCTAGATCATGAAAGCAGTATGAAAAATAATGTATTGTATTGTATCTTATTACAGGTCTCCTCCCAGCATTGGATGAACTTCGGATCCTCCTAATAAAGCATTTCACCCGATAAATGGCCTCATACTTTAGGGGGCAACTGTTATAGACATTTTTGTGCCTTACAGCTATAAGCATGAAATGTCCATAATCTAAGGGATCCAAAGTCCCTAAACATGTTGTTCCTACCCCTAGAGGAACAAGGCTAAAAAACCACAGCAATTCACAGAAGTTCTCCACCAGAAACTGCTAAAAAAAAAGTCAATTCAGGATCAATTCAGAGGCTCCACTAGCTGTCTGCGTTGAAATGCAGAGATTGCACTGGCTAGGTGCACTGCAACGCAGGTAGAAGCACTACCAGGGTGCACTGAGCGGGAAGTGACAAATGGCAATTTCATTCAACAAGGTGGAAAGACCCTGGAAGCTTCCAGAATCTTCTCCAATAACACTTGCGTCAAGGAATTCGACTAGTGATGAGTAAGAGGCTCTTAGTCTCCAAGTGGAAGCAAGAACTGACAGAGGGAGAGGACACTAGTCAGATCTCAAGCTGACTCATCCTCTCTCCAAACATCTATATATGGATCTCTCCTCCATGAGATCTAGGGGCTGGAATTTTGTTATTGCAAAGAATTGCTGTTGGTTTGAGATTGGAATCATTGGGTGCTTAATGCTTTGAAGGGAGGTGAAGATAGGAATTTCATTTGCTAGGACGGGGATGCTGGATTGGAGCCTTCTTGGTTGTATCTCCTCCTGAACCTTGTTATTCATCAATAAAGCTATCTTGGTTTCTCCTATATACTGATGTATCTTTGATGTATGATTGAATTAGTATGTTTAGTTTATTTCTAATCCTGAACTCGTTATGAATATGAATCTATGTCTTTGTGTAGTGTTCTCTTCTTGTGATCTTGCAGAAACCTGTTGAAGTTGGGCGAGCGAGAAGGCAAGTAGCTGGGAACTCTCAAAGAGAAGAGAAACCAAATCGAGGGACAAACGGAAGACACCGGTTAGTCCATCTATCTCTCTTCATTCCTAATTCATAAAGGAAGAATACTAGAATAGCTGTGTCTGTTTGTTGCTAAGGCACTGTCACACCTTAGGTGGATAGGATCGTCCTGCATAGGCATTTTTCCCCACAACAGGAGGGCTATCCTTCGCGACCTTGATATGGCCGAGACTCTTTCAACATTGTAGGATTGTTGGGCCGTTAATATGCCATTATTATTATCACTTTTGAACACTTATTCCACCCATTTCTACTATTCTTCATCATGTCATTTATTATAATTTATTATATAAATCCATTTTATGATGATTTATGCTTCTATGGATGAATATTATTTATTCTCCTTTATTTCTAATAAATTGATGATTATGCATGATTTTATCAATGATAGTTTTAATAAATCAGTTGTAACATTATTCACCATTTTTAGCCTCCAAGATAATTTCCAGATTGAAGATTTGATCATTAAAAGTGCCAACTCAGAAATTCGCTGGAATAAGAAGTGACAATTTTGCGGTTGAGATTCTGAACAAATGAAGATGAATCTGGAAAATCCGGAACATGGGTTTTGTCCAGAACAGACCCAATTAACTTTAGAAGAGAACGGTTTGCCCAAATTCAGCTTGTACTGAGAGAAACACAGGGTTCTTTGAGCACGATTTTCTGAGATTTGTTGTTGCGGCCGTCCTCCAAATCTCAGCTGCAAAGCCAAATTCATCTTGCTCTTGTTGAAAGCTGGATGGAAATATATCTTCTTGTTTATCAATTGGTTGGAAACAATCCAATTTTGTAATGTAAATCATGTTGTAGTTATCTCTATTGTAACTGCTCTCTGATCTCTCTCTATTTAAATGAAAACAGAGATCAGAGATGGGGAGATTTATGGGATGATTTGGGGAGATGAAAAATGATGGAAAAATGATGAAGAATGATGGTGGATTATTCATGATAGGATAGGGATTGTTGCATGCTGTAATTCTCAAGCTTTTGCTGTTGTAATGATTCCATAATTGTCTGATTAATAAATGATTTGGGAGTTGTTGTTCATTCTTCTCATTCTGAAGTAACCCAGCAGCATCCGCTGGCGGCTAAGGGCCCAGCCTCTGGTGGAGTATGCTGCTGCTGTGTACCATATCTTTACAATTTCTTTCGTGTGATGGTTTGATTTCCTTTTCATTTCTTTAAATTGTTTGTTCAGTAATCTTTTGTTTATGAACATTTCGTTGAAATCATAATTGGATTGTGTCAGTGATAGAATTATTAATTATAACTTGAAATGTCCTACTGATAATTCTGATCTAATGCTGCGCTATCTAATTAAGACTATGGTTCATTTAATTGCTGCTCATTTATAATTGCAATGGCTGTTCAATTAAGTTACTATTGAATTACAACTATGATTGTTGTTGCTTCAATAACTGCGATTAATGTTCATGCTGATAGGTTGCTGATTCAATTACATTTATAGTTGCTGTGTCTTTCTAATTACTTAGTTTTGCTGTTCAGTTCCATTTAAGATTTCTGTTTAATTCTAGTATTTTAGCATTGCTATTCCATTTCAATTGCTGGTATATTTCAAGATTGCTGATTTCTTGTTTCATTTACTTGCCATTTCTTAAGGACAGACTCGGACTGTAGTGAGTGTTAGCTTCTACTATTTGGCTCCCAGACCTCTGATCTGTTCCCATTAGTTATGAAGGGATAGGTTATTGCCACCAAACCCTTGGTTGATGTGCTATTCTATTTCATCGTTATTTCCTTTACTTGTTGTTTCATTTATATTCATCAAGGATGATCTCAGGCTGTAGTGAGCCCCAGCATCTGCTACCTAGCTCCCAAACCTCGGATTTGTTCTCATCAGTTATGAAAGGGATAGGTTATTGCCACCAAACCCTTGGCTAATGTGTTGTTCTATTTCATCATTATTTCCTTTACTTGCTGTTTCATTTATATTCATCAAGGACGATCTCAGGCTGTAGTGAGCCCCAACATCTGCTACCTAGCTCCCAGACCTCGGATTTGTTCTCATCAGTTATGAAAAGGATGGGTTATTGCTACCGAACCTTCGACTGATGCAATGCTTGGTGTGATTTAGCCTTTTGAAGTAGTTAAGTTATAGACATGCAGCCATTTACTTTTGTAGCTTTTAAGCACTATACTACAAAACATTACTCTTGAGTAAATAGCTGCCTCAGACTGAGTACACTCTTGAAATAAAAAGTCGTCCCTGGGTTGATAATTAATGTGAAGGTAATTAGGAGTTCAAAAGACACCTTTTTATCGCTCCACAAGGATCAGGTCAAAGTACTCACTCTTGGTATTCCGGACGTGAGGACCGACGAGTTGCGTCTTAGGCTGTAGCGACATACTACTGGCGTGCCAAGTCAATGGACTCGGCTTTTACGCATGATTGCATAGGCAGTGACTTTTTATCTTCAGCACCATTAGACTAGGGTGCCCCCCAGTATTTTTGAGTTTTGGGTCATCTGACCAATTTTGTCTTGGTTACAGAACATTACATGTAAACCACAAACAGTTATATATATATTTTTTATTTTCGGAGTTTTATTTTGGTTAAGTTACATGATCTTGATGAAAATATTGATGAAATGCTTCTTTTATAAATGTTGCAAATGTCTATCTAACACATAATTTTCCAATGAGTCTGTTAATGTTTTTAAGTTTCTGGAAATATGTTGATATGAATAGAATCAAACTGTCTTTCCAAAATCTTGACCCTTAGGAACATGCGATAGATAGCTAGATTTCAGACGGAGTAGATACGAGTGAGTTGTAGTATGACGAGTTGTGAGTCTAGCCTGACGACAAGTCGGCGTATGCCATGGGTGATGGCATCAGAGAGGAGTTCTATCAACGCGCTATATTCACGATGTTATTTGTTGACCGACCAATACATACCCCTCTGAAACTTATTAACTCACCGCTTGGATTAAAAATGGCCCAGGTCGTAGAAGATAGGTTCCGCGAACTACGACTTGCTCCGTCGGCATATCCAACAAATGATTCCAATAGGTTCGACATCTGCAACAAATGTAAATAATGGATTACCTGACCAAAACAATTACCCTTAGCGAAAACAAAAATTTAACAAAAGAATAGGTGTTACTATACTGAATCATGCATAGTAACGCTTAAGGTACAACCCGTTACGGGGTTGCGCCAATGGAATCCCATCATAATCTACTAACTCATAGGCTCCTTTTGCTAATACACGTTTAACAATATAGGGGCCCATCCATAAGGATTTGAATTTACCTGCTCCCAATTTATCGGATTCCTGGTCATAAAGTAAGACCAAGTCACCTTCTAAGAAGACACAGGGTTTGACATTCTTGTCAAAATGCGCCTTGACTCGTTTCTTATGGGATTTGTTAGCCAAAGCAGCATCACAACGGGTTTCATCCAATTGGATTAGTTCCAAGAAACGAGCCTCCTCTTCTGAAGTTCCGGGGAGAAGGTCGACTGCGAGTTTGAGGGACGAGATTTCACACTAAACTGGTAAGATTGCTTCTAGGCCATACACCAGTTGAAAGGGTGTAAACCCGGTTGCATTCCTTACCGATGTTCGGCATGCCCACAAGGTTGAGTATAGGATCAGGTGCCAACTCCTTTTGTGGACTCCAATCATCCTTTGCAGCATCTGCTTCAGGACCTTGTTGATTGCTTCAACTTATCCATTGGCCTGCGGGTAATATGGAGTAGAGCTGTCATGGGACAACCCCAATTTGGCAGCCAATTCAACCATCATGTGATTGCGAAAATGAGATCCATGATCTATGACTATGGCCTATGGAACGCCGAATCTGGCAACTACATGATTGAAAAAGAAAAGGGCATCCGTTTCACCAGTGTTGTTTAATGTAGGCATCACCTCAGCCCATTTGGTAAAATAGTATACGGCAACTATGATATACCCATGCCCCCCGGTCGAGGTTGGGTTACATGTCATGAAATCTATGCCCCATTTGGCGAATGGCCCAACTGCAACTACTGGTTGCAGGGGTGTGGGTGGTCTTCTGGTTTTGCTATCGAAAATTTGACACGCATGGAAACTTCTAACCGCTGTTATGAAATCTTTGAACATTGCTGGCCAGAAGTATCCCGCTCGTAAAAAAAATTTCACCATAGCATAACCAGATTGATGCCCCCCATACGCACCTGAATGGCAATCATTCAGGACTTTTTCGGCCTCCCCATGGGTGAGGCACCTCCTCAGAACTGTATCGACACCACGACGGTAAAGCATATCACCGACGATCATGTAGTCTTTCGATTAGTATCGAATACTTCTTTGTTCCGAGCGAGAGGTATTAGACCTATATTTTTGGGTTTGGAGATAGATGATTATATCTCCATACCATGTATTGCTTGAAGATATCAGAAACAAAGATTCATCCACAATGGTTTCTTCGGATGTTTCATCGTTGGACGACGATGGGAGATCGCATAGTAATTCCGCGAAAACCATGGATTTTTTCGATTTGGATTTCACAAATTCCAAATCAAACTCTTGAAGAATTGCTATCCATTTTGAATACTTTCCCCCCAGCAACTGTCACGACAATATATAAGTCATGGGGTTGCAATCTGACAAAATGGTAGTTTTTCGAAAGAGGACATAGTGTCGAAATCTCTGTATCGCTTGAACAGCTGTGAGAGCCAGCTTTTCAACGTAGGAATACTTGCTTTCTGTATCATTTAAGTTTCTACTCAAATAATATATAGGATGTTCAATTCCATTGTCTTCTTGAACTAAAACCATTGTGATGGTTGTATCCGCTGCAGCCAAATACAGGTTAAAGTCTTTTTGATAATCAGGAGCGTACATTAATGATGCTTTTATTAGGGATTCCTTTAAAGCATCAAAGGAAGCTTGCGTGACCTGATCCCAGATGAAGGGTACTTCTTTTTTCAATAGACGTGTATAACCTTTAGCAAGTTCAGCGTAATTTGGAATGAACCTCCTCAGAAAGTTTGCTTTCCCTTGGAGTTTCTGAATCTGAAGCAAATTTGAAGGTGGAGGCAAATTTATGATTGCCTAAACCTTACATGGGTCGAGACGAATCCCGTCCTTTGAGACTACAAAGCCAAGCAAACGACTAGAACTAACACAGAACACACATTTGTGTGGATTGAGTCGTATCTTGTAGTGTCGGCAACGTAGAAATATCGCTCTCAAATGCTGTGGATGATCGGTCCGCTTTCGCGAATGAGCCGGAAGATCATCGAGATATGGTTGAATGATTTTTTTGATGTCATGGAAGGCATAATTCATTGCCCTCTGAAATGTTGCCCCTCCATTCTTTAAACCAAAGGGTAACTTGGGATATGTAAATGTGCCCCACTGACAAATAAATGCAGCCTTTGACTGGTCCTGTGGGTGGATATTTATTTGATTATACCTGGAGAATCCATCCATAAATGAAAATATTTCACATCCGGTGCATTCATCAATTATCTGGTCAATAAAGGGTGTAGGGTAGTTGTCTTTTGGACAAGCGTTATTTACATCCCTATAATCGATGCACACTCTAATCGTTCCTTGTTTTTCATTACAGGAACAATGTTCGATACCCAATCGGTTAGAGGAACTGGGTAAATAAAACCAGCATGGAGAAGTCTTTCAACTTCTGCCTTGATGGCAACGACTTTCTTGGGGTGCACCTGCCATAGCCGTTGTTGTACTGGTTTGACATCTGGATACATCTTTATTTCGTGTTCAACTATACTCGAGTCAATGCCTGGAATCTCATCATATGACCAAGCAAAGACATCTCTGAATTCGCGAAAAAGAACTTTGTATATTTCCAGTTCTGAAGGAGAACAACATTTGCCAACATAAATATTCTCTACAACATCTGTTTTGGTCGAGATATTTATGGCAATAGTCTCTTTGATATTGGACAAGTTTCACTCAGAATCCACCATGTTTACAGTATTTGATAGGAAATCAAAAACTGAAGGATGATGAAGGTCATCAGGAGTATCTTCTTGACAATCCGGAAGATGGGAATGATGGTGGTAATCTTCCCATGGCACCCCATCAATTATCATTGACTGAACAATTCCTTCGTCAGTGTAATGCACTTGCGACCAAGGATCTGAAGGGGTGCCATATTCCTTAGACCTATCTATCCAAATGCTTGATGAGCGTTGATTTGGGTTTGCCTCCCATGCCAGAAACATTGATTGCTACAATATTTCTATTGGGCTTGGAGGCAATACCTACAGATGATCCATGATAATATCAATTTTTGAGATCTTTTGAATAGAAGATATCATATTGCAGGTTCCTACCATTGCTACTTCCACCAGATTGATTGGAGGTGGGAGGGAAAAAGTCCCCATTAATATAGGGTCTTTTAGTAGGCCTACTCCAATATTTTGAAATGAATGGGGGCTTCCATGGATCATCGGAATGCTTCCCGTAACTTGGGAACTATTGGGGAGAAATGTTTACTGGTCGATGATTGTAATTCCCCCTTGAAAGGGAAATGCAATCTTCCTAAAGTAGATCGACACAACCGCAGCCATAGCATATATCCAGGGCCTTCCTAGTAGGATGTTGTAATCGAGGTTTCCGTCGATTACTTCAACATTTATTTCTACTATTTTCCCCCCTAGTTCAACTTGCAAGTTACATACAATCAAATGCTTTTAATGTTGTCGAAGATCGCGACAAGGTTGGAGATCCTAAATTTTCCCCTGCAACTTATCGACATAATACATGTAGATGCCCCCTCATCAATAATTGTTCGATGAATAGTTTTGTTAAGGGCTTTCACTTGAATGAGGAAAGCTAGTTGAGCTGGTAACTGAGGATCATATCCTTTGTGATTAAAGGACACAAGATTAGAATCCTTAGGGTCAATCCCACCTATTGCTGATAATAAAGCCTGCTTTTGGGAGGGGAAATTTTGCAGTACCTCAAGTGTCGACATAGCAGATGGTGATTGGGCCAGATCTTCCACTATATTAGAATGTTGTGCTACTCTAGCACGATGATTAAATGTTGACTTGTGTACTACTCCCTTTGGCGGTTTTATTGTTAGCTCTGGAATGATGGGCAATGCAACTTCTGCCGAAGTTGTTGTTGAACTACTAGGTTGATCTTTATCCTTGTTGTTCGACAGCTGTGGATTCCTGTAATCATTTTTCCTTGTCTTTATCAAAGCACCATTTTGCTGTTTCGAAACCGACAACATCAGTGCTTGGGACGGGGAAGCATTATCACTAGCAACCAGATTTGTTCCTCGATTTGGAAACAGATCAGTTAATACCGCCGAGGTTTTTGAATTCTTGAATAATTTTTTAAGCTCAACTTTATATGGACAATCTCTTACCCAATGATCCTCATCACATATAAGGCATGGACAATTTGGTTTCTTATCTCCAGAAGGGTTTGCAAAAGATTTTCCAGGTGATGATTCCTCGTTTTTCTTCTTCTTCCCTTTGTTTTTCTTCTTGCCTCCTGGTTGCTTGGTTTCTTTTCCTTTGTCTGTCGAGACGGCATTTACTTCCGATGTGAGAAGTTATTCTTTTGCATTTTGACTAGAAATCTTATGGGCCTTTTTAGATGTAGCCTTTGTCAATTTCGTGTCTGTCGTACCAATCACGCCATCACCGACATGAGAGTCATTGTTCAATTTAGGAGGAGGAGGAATGGAAAATTCCGGTCTGGGAGCGTCAGGGATTTTATCATAGAGCGTGCTAGACTGAGTATAAATCAAGTCTAAATATTGCGCATGAGAAATAACTTGCTCTTCAGTGACGACTCCTCCCTTTGCCACATCTTCTGTAATGGAAGGTAATAATGACTTAATAAACCATTCAGCTAAAAGCTGATCAGGAACGTATGTTTTTACCATTCTACGACGACATTGCCACTCATGAATATGATCGGATATGTGAGTGGCCGTCATTTGCTTGAAACTGGTAAGAAGTTTTGTTCCCGTTTCGTACCTTATGGGTAACTGAAAATGGGTTAAAAATGTTGTGGCTGGGGTACTAAAGTTATCAAATGAAGCTCTAGGTAATTCGATATACCATTTTGCTGCTAGACTAGTTAACGTTCTATGAAAAAGGCGACGCCTAATTGAATCATCGTTTAGGGTGTTTGATGAGCACCAAAAATGAGGACACCGCGAAAGGTGGAATGTGGATGGATACACTTGACAAGAGAGGTGGTGGTTATGGGTTTTATTCTAGTTATGGTTCATATAGGTAGCATGGTCATCATCGTTATCATTCTTATAGGAGGAGTGACAATGGATACTTGCCATATGATTTCAAGAAATATGAGCCTCCTACATTTGATGGAGAGTTGAAGAAAATGGAAGATGCAGAAGCATGCTTTCTTGGAATGAAGAAGTTCTTTTAGTTGCATGATTATTCAGAGAATATGAAGGCCAAAATAACTATTTTCAGTCTCAAGGGAAAAATAGACATTTGGTGGGAAGGTGTGAAGTGTGTCAGGGGCATCAAGATAGAGGATTTGAGTTGGCATGAATTCAAGAGACTTTTTAGAAAGAATTATTTTTCATAAAGATAATATGATAGTAAGGCTAGGGAGTTCTACAAGTTTAAGATGTGATCTATTACAAATGAAGAGTACATGACTAAGTTTCTGGAATTGTTGAGGTATGTGTCATATATTAAGGATGATAAAACATAGGTTGAGATATTCATCACTGGACTACCATTAGCATTCAAGGATTGGATTGAGTATGATGAGCCTCAGTTGTTGGAGGAAGTTATTGGGAAGTTGAAGTACTTTTATGAGAAATCAAAGCACAAGACTGAGCCTAAGTGTGACTAGAAATGAAATGACAAGACTAAGGGAAAATGGCCTTTGAGACAGGAAAGACATCAAGAAGTAGGTGAGAAATAGAATGTGGATCCTTAAAATAAGTTCAGTACAATAGAGAAGGGACATGGATCATAGCGTAGAGAGCAACAGAATAAGGGAAGTAGAAGAGAACCATTTCAGTGTTGGATTTGTGGAAAGGATCATCACAAGAAGAATTTTCTATTGTACCAGGGTGGTAGACCTCAAATCTATAGTTCTTAGGAGGCTCATATAGTTGGGGATGTTGGATAGAGTATTCCTCATATCTATGTATCATTTGATAACAAGTAGGAGGATCACCAGGCATCCATTATTGAGATGGAAGGTAAGATCTGTGATCAAGTTGTTTCCATTTTGATTGATCTGGGATCTTATTATAGTTATGTTAACCTTGGTCTGGTGGATAAGTGTGGCTTGAGTAAATAAGTGCATGCAAAATCTTGGTTGCAGGTACTAAGAAAAAAGTTTATCATCGGGTGAGAGCTTGTGAATTTGATTTGAATGGTATGCCTACATCAACACATATGAATGTGCTTTCTTTGGGTTCCTACAACATTATTTTAGGTATGGATTGGTTGTACCTTCACAGGACTATGGTAGATTTTTATGAGAAGGCTGTAGAGTGCTTGGATGATGATGGAGAGAAGATAATCTTGTAGGGTAAGACAAATCATACATCAGTGAGAATGGTTACAACTATGCACACAAAGTGCATTCATAGGAAAGGTTTTGTATTGTTTGCAGTTCATATTTCCAGTGACAAAGGGAAGGATGTTGACGATGTTGAATTCTTGAAGAGGTACCCAGTTTTGCAGCAGTCTCAGGATGTATTACCAACAGGTATTTTAGAATTACTGCCTCATAGGGAATTGGACTTCTATATTGAGTTGGTACTAGAAGAAACACCAACATCAAAGTCATGTTGCAGGATGAGCACTCTGGAGTTAATGGAACTAAAGTTGCAGCTTAAGGAAATGCTATATAAGGGATACATTAGGCCAAGTGTGCTTCCTTTGGGTTCACCAATGTTGTTTATGAAGAAGGAGAGTACTCTCAGTTTATCTATTGATTACAAGCAGTTGAACAAGGTGATGATCAAGAATAGGTACCCTTTGCTATAGATTGATGACTTGTTTGATCAGCTGAAAAAAGTAACAATGTTTTCAAAGATTGACTAGAGATCGAGATATCATCAGGTATGCATCAAAGAAGAGGACATCTATAAGACAACATTTTGTACCAGTTATAAGCATTATGAGTTTGTAATAGTTCCTTTTGGTCTTACTAATGCTCCAACTAATTTCATGTGTTTGATTAATAATGTGTTGTGTCCTTATCTAAACAAGTTTGTGATAGTATTCATTGATGACATATTGATATATTATAAGAATGAGAAATAACATGCCAAACACCTAGTAATATTTTTAAGATTTCTAAGAGAGCATCAGTTGTATGCCAAGCTTAGTACGTGCAGTTTCTTTCAGACATAAGTTCATTACTTGGGACATATTGTTTCCAAGGAAGGTATATCAGTGGACCCGGAAGAGATTAAAGCTATAATGGAGTGGGAAGATCCTAGGAATGTGGATGAGGTTAGATCATTCATGGGACTAGTAGGTTACTATAGGAATTTCATCAAGAACTTCTCACATATTACCTATCCTATTACATTCTTGCAAAGGAAAAGAAACAAGTTTGAATGGATTAAGGAGTCTATAGATACCTTTGAGTAGTTGAAGAATTTTTCTTACAAATTCTCTAGTCTTTAATATTTTAGATCTAGACAAAGATTTTGTGGTATGTACATATACTTCCAAGAGAGGACTTGGTGTAATTCTGATGTAGGAAGGAAACGTGGTATGCTATGAGTCAAAGAAGTTGAAAAAACATGAGGAGAACTATGTGACTTACGATCTTGAGTTGGAAGCTATCGTTCATGCATTTAATATGTGGAGACACTATCTTCTTGGTAGGAAGCTCATCTTAATGAGTGATCACATTGGGATGGGTTCTTGTTTCACCAACTTGATCTAAATTTTAAATAAAAGCTAGATGGTTGGCTACTCTCCAATGATTTTGATTTCGAGATCAGGTACATCAAGGGAATAGGGAACACAGTTAAAAATTCTCTTAGAAGAAGAGTGTATGTTAATCACATTACAAAAATGAGCTCTTATGGGACATACTTGTTGTAGAAATTTGATAGAAATTGCAATTTCTCAAGAAATCGAACTGAAATCAAGAGACACAAATTATACTCTACTAATATATGAAATGGAAATCATAGTTTAAAAAACCATGCATATACATGCAACAATCAATACCACAAGTACTCAAGGATTTACAGGGTAACCCAACTGGGAAAAACCCCTCCGCTGCTTTGCATTAATTTAAATGAAAGGAGAAATAATTACAATGTCTTGATTCAACTCTTGAAGCACACCCTGCATTGCAATCCTATTCTCCTACTTCTTGACTTTATCTATCCAACACTTAGCCAATTCAAGCCTCAACCAACTTCCTATTTCCTTGTCCAATCCTGGAGGAATTAGCCCCTAAAAAATAGGAGAAATTCCTTATTTCCTTGCGCAATAGCTTGAGGAATTCATCACCTACTCAGTGCAAAATCATCTTACACTCAACATTATACAATTATAAATAAAAATGTGCCTTTTCCATTCACTCAACCAGGAAATTAAAATTCCATGCATGACTGTGTTTATTTTTCATTGATTCACTAGTGAACTGGGAGATCAGTGAGTTAACAACAGTCTTAACTACTCAACTAACCTTCAACTGACTCAACTAATGACTAGAGCTCATTTAACTGAGTTCAAATAATAATAACTCAACTAGATTTCTAATTATAAGAAATTACTACATGCACAACTCTACTTCTAGCCTATAGCTCGAATTTACTATGTAAACTAGTAGTCAAGGCCATGTCAAACTGGTTAACTTCCTCCAAGTTGACCCATTGATGTGGAAATTCAATTTACTCAATTTGACTAAGGAACAGGTCAAGATTGAGCGCTTTTCCTTCTACAATTTCAAAACTCCCTCTTAGCAATAAAATGGCTTTGTGAAACCTCAATCTAGCTCCAATGGAATGTACCATAACACTAGCTCTCACTGTTTTTATTTATATTACAACAACTGCAACTGAGAAGCAACCAAAATACTGAATCAAATATGTCTCTGCAACTGTCTATTGGGAAAATTGCAATGTTCTTGATTATGCATTGTGCCTCCTACACTGATATCAATACTGCTTTGTTCTCCTCAGCATCTGATTGCAGCTAGTCTGCAACTATCACTAAACATATAACTACTTCAACTCACACTGATCCTTCTTCTATTGAATAATGCGGGACGCTGTATCAAGGTTAATGATGCACGAGAACTGTATAATGGAACTGATACTATGCTCCTATGGACCCTGCCCAAATCTTTGCCACTATGGGACTAGGGCTCTACATCACTCCACCTCACTCCTAGAGGCATGGTTGTAATTTCTCCCTCTAAAGTAGAAGGTGTCATATTGAGAGATCTATCCTGATCTTTCTCAACCACCGCATCTCTACTCTGAGGAATATATGGCTTTCTCCTCAAGGCTTCACATGCATCTTCCTCCAATCTATAGAGGCTCTCGATCCTGACAACCAATCTATTTGACCTAAACTAAAGAAAAATGCATGAGGTAGGCCTTCCCATTGCGAAAGACTACATCATACCCTTTGTCTTCAATACTCAATTTGTTCATCAAACCAAGTTTTATGGCATCAATGCTATTCTCAAATAGCTTAGTGAGGGTCTTACACATAGAAAATGGAGTCTCATTTCCATGTAACTTCGAGACTACGTGGTATCTCACACCCTCCAGGATGATCCTCCTAGATCTAACATCATCCTTCTTCCACTGGGTTAACTGTTGTGCATTTTATTATGGAGGTTTTGCAATATTAGTTTTAACATTTTCTAACACACCATTATCATCAAGCACTGCTTCCATTCAGTCCTTCCAAGCTATGAAATTACAGCTACCCTCCAGGGCATACTCCAATCTTAGTCTGTTGAAAGGAATTCTCTTGAATCTAAAGAAAACTTACTACATTGAAGCTGCAAATTTAGAATTCTTGAGAGAAAAATTTGAAATACTATTTCTAATGTGATTTTAAGGTTTTGAAACCATGTAGAAATTTGATAGAAATTGTAACTATTCAAGAAATCAAACTGAAATCAAGAGACACAAATTCTGCTCTACTGATCTATTGAATGGAAATCATAGTTTAGAAAAACATGCATATACATGCAACAATTAAAACCAAAAGGACTCACTGATTTACAGGGGAACCCAAATTGGAAAAATCCTCCACTACTTTGCATTATTTCAAAAGAAAAGAGAAGAAATTTCAATGTCTTTCTTCAACTCTTGAAGCACACCCTACACTGCAATCCTATTCTCCTGATTCTTGACTTGCAATGGCCACCGCTTAGCTAATTCAAGCCTTAACCAACCTCCTATTTCCTTGCACAATAGCTTGAGGAATTGATCACCTACATAGTGAAAAAGCATTGTACACTCAACAATATGAAATCATAAAACAAAAACATGCCTTTTCCATTAACTCAACTAGGAAATTTGAATTCCATGCATGAATTTGTCTATTTTTTGTTGATTGACCCGTTAACTGAGAGATTAGTGAGTTAACAACAACCTTAACTACTCAAATGACCTTCAACTGACTCAACTAATGACTTGATCTCAGTTAACTTAGTTCAACTAACAATAACTCAACTAAATTGCTAACTCTTAGAAATCACTACATGCACAACTCTACTTCTAGCCTATAACTTGAATTTATTGCGTAAACTAGTAGACAAGGCCATGTCACACAAGTTAATTTCCTCCAAGTTGTCCTACTAATGTGGAAATTCGATTTACTCAATTTGACTAAGGCACAAGTCAAAATTGAGCCTTTTTCTTGCTACAATTTCAACACTTGTGGGAGCAAATCTTGTAGGCAGGACCTTGTAACTTGTACCTCAACTTATGATACCATGTTGTTGTAAATTGTAGGAATGACAACATGATGATAGGTATCCGCAGTTGAGGCACAAGTTACAACAACAGGGTGCAGGTAATAGGGATCAGGAGTTTCATCTCATGGCAGCTATCTTGGTCAAATTTTAGAATAGGATTTATGTGTGAGATAGTAGTGAGCTCTAGAATCTGGTCTTGAGGGAGTTTCATGTTAAGTCGTATTTAGGTCACCTAAAGTATCAAAATACTTTGACAGCAGTCAAGAAATTCTACTATTGGTCAAACTTGAAGAAAGAGGTGGCTGAATTTGATGTGAGATGTTTTTACTATCAGTAGGTAAAAGCAAAGTGTAAGCATGTAAGTGGTTTATTACAATCAATTTTGATTCTAGAGTGGAAAAGGGAGGTCATTTCCATGGATTTCATTATAGTTTTTCCATGGAAATCAAAGAAGCATGATTCCATTATGGTTGTGGTCGAAAAGTTAAGCAAGGTAGGTCACTTCATTATAGTTAAGTATACATATTTAGCTAGTGAGGTAGATCATATTTTCATTAGGGAGATAGTGATATTGCATGGTGTTCCTAAGAAGATCATATTAGACAGAGATGCCAAGTTAAATTTTAGGTTTTGGAAGGAGTTTTTTGTAGGTTTGGGGACAAAGTTAGCTTTCAGTACATCTTATCATCAGGAGACAAATGGACAGACAAAGAGGGTTAACATGATTCTTAAGGACATGTTGACGATGTATGTCATGCATCGACAACATAAATGGGAAGAGTATATTCCATTCGTAGAATTTGCATATAACAATGGGTATCAGGAATATTTGAAGATGAGTCCATTTGAGGCACTTTATTGGTGGAGTTTTAGTACTCCTATCAGCTGGAGTTATCCAATGAACAAGGTATTTATTGGACCATATATGTTGGTAGATATGGAACAGGAAATGCAGGTTACTAAAAAGAATTTGAAGGAAACATAAGACAGGTAGAAGAGTTATGCAGATCAACATAAGGTATTTAAGGAGTTTCAGGTTAGGGAGCATGTTTACTTGTTCATCAACCCCAAGAGGAGCTCCTTGAGGGTTGGATCATGTTCCAAGTTGGAACCTCAGTATTGCGGGACTTTCAAGTTCCTTGAGAGGATTGGACCAATGGCCTACTGAATTACACTACCTCTGACTGTGAAATTCCATGATGTTTTCCATGATTCATTGCTTAAGAGATATGTCAAGGAAGTTGATCATGTGATTGAATGGTTTGTATTACAGGTGGAGCCAAAGGGATAATTCTATCCAAAGCCTCAATTTATATTGCAGTGGAAACAACTCATGCTATGGAACCGAGTAATTGAGCAAGTTAAAGTGTAGTGGAAGAACTTTGGGCACAATGAAGCTACATGGAAGATGGTAGATCAGATGCATACTAAGTATCCTTCGTTATTTGTTGGGTTAATAAATTAGTTTTGGTATATGTGTGTATATGTGTATAGTTGTATATATTGCGATGAGTTGTATTATAAGCTCCAGTAAGCGGTATGATTATCATATTTTTCATTTTGGTCATGGTTCACAGTAGTTGTTCATTGTAAATACTACATCTATATATATTATAAATATCCATTGACAATATGCTTTGATTTCAATGATTTTTCTGGTCATAGGTGTCATAGAACACTAAGGATGTTTTTCTCCTAAGGGGGATGGGTTTGTAATATCCCTGGTTAAAGTTTCATGTAACAAGGGTTAATAAAGGCAAAACGAATAATACCAAGGTCATGGGACACGTACTCCAAGCTGAATGTTGGGAAAAGCACTATAGTGGGCATCATTTTTGGTTTATTTATGGATAAGGAAATTGGCAAAGGCATGGGAAAAGGCAAAGGCAAAGAGGCATTAATTAAAATTTTATTTATGAAATAAAGGAAAATAGGATAAAAGGAAGGTGAAGAGACACATATTTGCATGAGAGGGAAATTAGATAAAAATGAAGGGAAATGAAGAAAATAGAGTCCTCAATGATAAAAATGCTTCTGAGGATCATTTCACAACTTTTTTTAGTTGAACTTTTTATCAGTTTGGATTTGGAATTAGTTTTAGAGAGAGAAGAGCACCGAGAGGAGAAAACAAGAAAGTAAGCAAAGAAAGGAAAAGGATATGCAAGGAAAGAAAGGAGAGGAAGGGAAGCAAGGAGAAGGTTGGATTAGTAGCTTCAGCAAGAGGATTTTGCAGGTAACATGTTGCATGTGTGATTTCCTAGCTGAGGTGTGAATGCATGGTACATGGATTTGTTTATTTGGTTCTTTTGCTATCATTGGCATGGGTTTCAATAGGTTTGACATTGGTTTCAACCTTTCCTTTCCATTTTCTGGATATCCATGGTGTGATGGGATTCATTTCTTGGTTGATATTTGGATTGCTAGAATATTTTGGAACTACGTGAGGCGATCTCAAGAAAATTCCCAAGGGTTGGCAGTGGATATGGTTTTCTCTAGGAATCCCTCAATAGGTGGGTGGAGACAAGAAAATTCCTCAAGGTATGGTGAAGGAATTATGATTCATCCAAGAATGTTTTCATTCTGTGATCTATTGACCGGTTTTTGCAAGATCATGGTAGTTTGAGGGTGGGATTGGTTTAACCTCTAGATTACCTTGGTTGTTTATGTCTCATTTTATCCCATGAGATCCTATTGAAAATGCTGTAAATTTTTCAACCAAGGGGGTCTCCCCGATGTGAAGTCCCAATTATACCTCACACCATTTGGAATAGGAGCCCCATCTAGGATGTCATCCTGGTTTCCATGTATTCTTGTAGGTTTTCCTTGGCTACAAAGTTCAGCACAAGAGAGTAATGCATAGGTACTCTTGAATCAACAAGTGAATAAATATGGTGAGTGTTCAGTTGTATGTGTGTCAAGGCTCTTCTACTGTGGAGGGAGAAAATAAAGTGGTCCTCTAGGAGAGAGATAATAGTACCACCCTATTAGAGACATGCATAACCAAGAAGGATCTGTCTAACATCCAGCGGAATAGTCCAAAAAGATGCAAGTAACCATTAAAACACATTCTCAATATGATAAGTACCAAAATAAACGAAATATTTAAACTAATTTAGCACAGATGAAAGCGTAGATGAATTACAAACATCCACATAACAGTCTTACAAATATTCATAATCCATGCATGAAGAACATGTTGGCCATGAGGCTTCTAATACTAAGTAAATGTTCCAAGACACATGTATATAATGAACACCATTAGCTCCAATAGTGGAGCATTGGAGCCACTCCTTGCTCCCCAAAAGAACTAGCTTTTCTCTCTAATGTCTTGCGAGAGCAGCCAAGGTGAAATTTCCTTTGCATGAACAATCAAGGTGTATATATAACAAATGGGGTGATCCTTCACCTCCCTTATGACTCTCATACTAACCTCATGACGGTTTGAATTCGCATGAATTTTCGACTTCCTACATGACTCTTCACATTACAAAAATGACTCTTAGACATCCACTTCACATTACATTTTCCAATATAGAATTACATAATCCACAAATGATGTGGCACATGATGACTTGTGACAAGACATGACATGAAACTAATGACATGGACTGCATGATGATGTGGCAGTGCCAGGCTGTCCTTCTTGCTCCTTCCTTTTTATCTTCAATAAGAGATGTATCCAATGATTCATCTTCATGAGAGATTTATTTGGTCTTCATATCTACCCTCCAAAGGGTTGTGAATCATATGGAGTCTTCATGTGGTCCTTACCTTTGGTATTTTGTTGTAATCTAGTGTTCCTTCATCTTCTTATCTGATGATCATCTTATCTCCTCGGATCCTTAGGTGTCTTATAGAATGTCCTCCTTCTCCATATCCTTCTTCATCATCTTTCCATAGCATGATAGAGTTCCTATATCCACAATCCACTCATGAAAAGATGACATTATTCCGATAAACCCCTAGTCTAACATGTTGCATGATGATCTATTGACTGAATTGGAACTGGGTGGTAGGCTAAGGGAGAGGCTCAGTGATTGCACAGTTGAAAGCTTAGGTATTTAAGTGTCAAGCTTGAGCCTTGAGACTGTGCAATGCATAGTTCAGACTTAGGTTGAGTGTTCAGCGCGGGATCCACCAAGGGTAGTTTTGGAGCTTAAAGCCCATATTTTGGTCCAATTTTTGTAATCCAAATGTAAAGACTCTACATTTTGTGGTCACGGAGCGCGTAGATTTTAAAGAGTCATAGGGTTGTCCGCCCTTATTTTGATAATGTAATGTTAGTTGTAAAAGATCTACCCATGGTCCACGGACCACAGGATTGTATAAATAGAGCTAAGCTCTAAGTAGTTAAAGGCATGACGAAGAAATCAATGATCGAAGATGTATGAGAGATAGCTTTGAAGTAGAAGTCTAAGTTTTGGGTCATAGCGTAGGTAGAGGCTCTGCAGCTGAGTGCGCAGAGGCTTAGAAGTCAGCAGCTGAGTGCACAGAACCCTACAACTGAGTGCACAGGGCAAGTCGAGTCTGTAATCATTTGGAATTATCAATAAAGAGAAGTATTCTTTAATTTCTGCGTCTTTATTTCCTGTTTATGCATCTGTTATATTGTGTATGAATTTCACTTCTAATGCTTATATGATGCGCGAATGTGTATAACTATATTGGTTAAGAGAACGCAAGTAAGAACATCTATTTACGCGAAGCTGACTAAGATTTGTTAATAAGATAAGTAAGATACTTAGCTTAGTTTAGAAGATATCGCAGTTCGCTACCCTAGCAACGTGAAAGCATATCAACCCCTAGTTAGGGCTGCACAAAAGCCAATTGTAACATTTCGTGAAGGTACTGAAGGGCAGAGCAGAGGGATAAGCAAACTGCACGAAGGCAGGTATAGTTGGAATAAACCGACATCACAGCCATCTCAAGGGTGCAAAACTTGGTTCCAGCATCCCCCCATATTGCTTCGGGTGAGACTTCAGTCCGCGCTCCGCGGGCTGATGCCGAAAGGGCCAATAGTGTAGGGATTTTTTTGGCTAACTAATTTTGAACCTGGGTCAGGCCCCCACAAGCCAACAAATGGTTCCATTGTTGGGACCAGAATCTTCATAGATATGTGTGATGTCGTATCACTGGAATCCAACAAAGAAAGAAATTGAAGGCTGGTTCGACAGAAGGATCCACGAGTTTGTGGCACATGAGAATAGAGACACGCCACTGTCAAAAGAATAGTGGTTGGACTAATACCTGTATATGGAGATCCACAAAATCTTTTTCGCCTCCTTCCCTATTGAGCTATACGAGTGGATTGTGAAGCTAGAAGATAGCCAAGGAACGTGGAAACTTGACAGTCCTATTGTGTGGACCCCAGAGCTAGTGCGAAGGTTGGAAGCATCGGAGGATAAGATTGCACGCGCTGTTGATCATTGGATCGATTGCATCATAGGAGGATTTGTTACTGAGTTCACGGTTGACACCTTAGTCAGCTATAGCAAGGTAGAGCGATGCTTTTTCAATGGATCGTGAGGTAAGTACGTAAAATTCTGAATACTTGGATTAAAATGTTGTTGTGTGAAAAATGGGTTATGCAGTTACCTTGGTGTTTGGGACTACGCGGGGTGGAAAAGGTTACAGAAATGAAGGAAATAAGTGTTTGGAGTATAGCCCCTTGATTTCACCACTGCGAAGGGATGAAGAAGGGATAGTGAAGGTGTTGGCTTATTGGGCTGTGACCCAGGTTTGGAAGAGTTATTTATCCAAACAAATCCCGCAGCTACCAGCCCTTTCGGCAACAGTCCGCGGAGCGTGGACTGAGGTCTCACCCGAGGTAGCAGGGGAAGGTGCTTGAAATAGGTTTCTACACCCTTGGGATGTCTTGATGTGGTCTGGAGAGTTCGCGTGCCATTCTGTGGCCTCGTGCCACTCTACTTCCGTGTAGATATGAAACAAGGCAATTCCTTAATACTTATTATTAATGAGCTATTATAGATCAGATCTACGTTTGACAACCTTTAATCAAACATTTAATAGAGATAACCAGTTCGCGCACCTAGAAAAGTTAAGGATTTGCATAAAATCATAATATAAGCATAAGCACACAGATCAAACCGATATATCAACCATAAATTAACTAGATCCACAATATTTCAGATTCAACACAATATTTCAAAACCAACTTATCTTTATTCAATTCCTTCGCTAATACAACCAGATCTTCCTTGCGCATTCAGCTGCAGGGGTCCGAGCACATAGCTGTGGACTCTACCAGGGCTCTTTGCACATAGTTGCAGAGCCTTTATCTACCCACCAACACCCTCGACTCAGACTTACAAACACTTCAAGACTTCTTTCTTCAAAAACCCATTACATTCCAGATCCCAAAACTACATACCAAAAAACTGACTCCTAACTCTAGAGTCTTGCTCTATTTATATATTTCCATGGTCCGCACACGATGGGCAGGCTGAATTATTTTACATTATCTTTGGGCGGACAACCCTTTGACTTGACTCATTACAATTCGTGCTCCATGCATCTCGCGGAGCCTTTACCCAAACTTTTGGACTTTAAGCCCCAAAACTATTACGCAGGGCCTCTGCTACCGAACAATCCCCCAACACAATCATCGTGACTCGTCCCGAGTCACTCGGCTGATGTGACAATCTTCACGTGGAGGTCGGTTAGCAACTTCTGTGCTACGCTTGTACTTGCAGCAAACTCTTCCGCACCTGTTCAACGTTTTCCACCGACACATCAGTCTCTGTCTCAGCTGCTTCCTCGGGTGTATATTATGCCTGCATGTGTGCCACCTTGCGCTTGATGGCAGTGGAAACCGCGAATTCCTCATCAATCCATGGCTAGAGTCACTCTTTAATCACTGCTTCCTTTTTTCGGGCAGCATCAACTTGTATTTTCATGGCCTGGGCCTCCCTTATCTTGGCCAAGCGCTGCATAATAGCAACTATCTGCGCGGTCCCTCTGACATTATCATAGGCTTGATGGAGCTTCCTTCCCTCTATTTCCAATCATTGTAGGGTTGGATCTTCCTGAAGTGAAGTGAGCGTAATAAGCAATTAAGCTAAGAAGTTAGTGCATTCCTTCATGGAATGTGTGATCATTTCTCTCCCAGAGTAAATGATGCTTTTGCGTTGCTCGGTGACCTCTGGTGGTGTCGAAGGCTATACCTACAATTTCAGTTCTGAGAGCTACAAGTTGAGCTTCAACTGAATCCTCACGGCCTCCTCCTTTGCTTCATGGAGCCCACTAGCTAGCTTGTGGATTTGTATGCCAACAGGTAAATCGGCTGCAATCTCCAGCTCAGGGGCATGCGAACATGCTTCCCCTACAAGTTGCTCCAATTGCTGACTCTATGCGATGGCTTCATCCTGCTGGAGGCTCAACTGTTCTATATTAATTATTAATTCGTTGAGTACCTGTTCCACGCGCCCGTCCCTGGCGCGGAGCTCCATCGTGGTGCTGTCCTGGAGCTGGTACAAGCTTTCGCGCGGGAGGGCAGCCAAATTTAGGCCTAGCCCCGTAAGCCGTCCTACCACAACTCTGTCCTCTGCATTTTCTGTTATCAATGCTCCTACTGGAATTGCGATAGTATGAGCCATTTGGGCCTTCAACAGCTGCTCAGTGGCTGACATACCCGTAACCCCATGAGTAGTGGTGGTTCCCGTCTGCACTGCCCGTGTCCCAAGTTCCTGTAGCTGCGCGCAGAGCTCCCCCAACACAATCTGTTGCTCCAACATGGCCTCATCGATTGCGTCCCGAGTGACTTCGTGAACTGTGTCCCCTATGTCACCTAGGTTGCCCTCGGTCAAGGTGGTCAGTTCTCCATCCCATTTAGACACCTTGGCCTTCTTCTGCGGCTTCGTCCATTCTGTTGGCAGCGACCATTTTAAGGGTGCACCCGTGGTGTTTGATGGTGTTCCTTCCATCCCTATCCTTGTGGTCATCTCTATGGGCACCTTTTGACTACTTTCATCCATTGGAACCACTCCTACTGGTGCTTTGCCTGTCGAAGTCTGTGCCACCTCCTGGGCCACCCAAACCTCCATAGCGTACTCTTCATTCTGATTTTGCTGTGATGCATGCTTAGCTTCAGTCTTCTGTTTCTAGATAGCGGCCTCATTGTGCCCCTCTGCATCGGGTTCATGCTATTCTAGTGGCCAGGTATCTAATACCACATCGATAGTTTCATCGATGGCAAGGAAAGGAGTGTGGTCCACATTTGGTAGGGGTCCTTGTGCGCCCGGATGTAGACAAAGTCCATGTCTGCTTTAAACTCGGCTATGTGCTTCACACTGTCATAGATTTCGTTGGACAACTGGGGTTGCTGGGTGACCTAGTGTCGAACGTCTGTGTCCATCAGTATCCAAAAAATCTTGATGCCCTGGATTCTTGTAGCATCCTTGGTTTCCTAGAGCAACGCAAATTTGGTGGCTTCTGGGCAATCTTGGTCCAAGGAGGGAAACTAACTATCTTCGGGTAATTTAGTGGTAACCAGCACAATGGACAACAGTAGCCACACATAGTGGAAGGTCTTTCCCTCTTCTTGGACCCCCCTACAGTTGGTCAGGAATTCTTCACAAAGGAACTGTGCCTAATTGAACCATTCTCTAGCTACGCATTCCTCAGTTAGTGCAATGACGATCGTTGGAACCTCGATGCTATGACATTTCTACATCACTTTCCCTGCCAGCAACTAGATAGCAACACAGATTGCTTTGTCCAAGATACTATCAATAACGTATCCTCGCTACCCTTTCTCCAGCTTATATTTCTTTTTCAAGGTTTCTGTCATCGTCACATTGCCACTCTTATCGACAATTTCCCTGGGGTCTCTTCCTTCACAGGGAAGCAGTGAGATCCTATGAATGAGTTCTGCCATGATGTGGATGGGTTTTCTAAGCCATAAGTATCCATCATGTACTAGACAGAACAACTGTCTAATGACCAATATTGTAATAGGGGGCCGAAGAAAGTGAGGAATGGACAGGAGATAGAGCAACCCAGCTTTCTCCACCTTTTTCAGCCATTCCTTTGGCTGAAGTGTCATAACCATCCCTTCCGCACTTTGTTCCATCAGTTCGTTAGTCGCAAAATGGGGAAGTTTTGCTATATCTGCAAGATCCCAGTCTTCAAATTTCATCGTCGAAATACGGCCAGTCACCATGCTTTCAACTGGAACCCCTTTCGGAAGAGATGGGGTGATGAGTGTATTGTCAACGTCATCCAGATTAGTAGGGACCTTAGCCTTCCCTTTGCTTGGAGGAACATACTTGGGATGTTGCACTAGCTGGATAGTTTCCTCGTCGGGGTCTATTTCTTCAATGTATGTCGAGGATCCCCCTTCCTCCTCACCACTTTCAATTGTAACAGTTTTTCCTTTTTCTTCCATTGTGAGCTTGCTAAAGAGCGGATTTCGCAGTGACTGCCTTACTGGTCCTAGTATCTGGGGGTCCTTTTTGGTCTGCGGTGTCCTGGGTGATTCAGGGAGTTCGGCTACCTGTGGCGTGGGATTATGTGGGTGCTCCGCGGTAGGGTTTATTGACCTGAGGAATCACTCTCAGTATTCCTTTGGCAGTGCCTGAAACCACAGGCTTTCCTCCATTACTTTGTCATTCATCTTACTCCTCTTAGCTTGAACCCAGGGCGTCCTATTCTTCAAATGATCAAACTTTGTGGTATGCCCCTTTTCTTGCTTGTTATATATGATTTCAAATTCAAAGTCGGCCGTTCACCCTCCTTGTGGCTCATTAATGCGATTTGGGTGGTTATCCTTTCACCTTAATTTCCCGCCACCCGCTCCTCCGTGTCTTAAATGGTACATCTTATCATGAACAGTACCTACAATGGTCGCCTTCCTTCCCATCCCCACGGCAGTGTAGCCCCTGGTACACAGATGCATCCTATGCATTTGATCGTCCTTATGCGCCGCAACCAACTTGCACAACTTTCCTGCGACTTGTTTTATAGTCCCACGCCCTCTTCCAACTGTGCGAAGCGCTGGGACTGGGACTCCTACGGATAGTTACGTGGTCACAACCATCATGCAAGTCTTTCGCTTCCATACTAGCCCGAGCTGCGAGCACCAGTCGCGTTCCTTTGAGTCTGATAGTGTATTGCAATCTGTGTTCCCTTGTGCCCTAGGGTGTAGGCGTAACCATGCTAGCAGGGTCGTGGCTTGTCCTAATAGTGTAGGAGAGCCGGCCATGTCTGATCCCTTCAATAGCTCTGACGCGCGACCCATGTGGGGGACTTCTAATTTGATTTTATCAATTTCGTCATCTAGCCTCACACTTTTCTTTCGTAGTCTAGCCCCCGTTTCCTCTAACTTGCGAAGTCTCCTTTTGCCGAGTCGAACGACTTCCCATAACTGCCGAATCCCATCACGCAGGTCTTTAAGTGCAGGTCGGACCGTAGGGGTAATGGCCCGTCCGGTCGTGGATAGAGTTCCCTTGGCATACCCTACTTTATGTACGGTCGTATCGGCCCAGCGAACCCTTGCTACGCACAGATTCAGTTGGTGCGATGGTCATGCAACACATAGCTGTACCCTTCATTGTAGATGGATGACCACCTTGCTCCAGTGTGGCTGCCGTGCACATCCTCCAATCCATACATGGAACTGCCTTCTCCATCTCAGCTTCCTTTGTGAACACCACCTTGGTGCATGCGGTGCTTCTTCCGACGCACCATGCTATTTCTGGGCTACGATTAAGGTGCCAAGGTTGACGAATTGCCCCTCACTAGTTGCGTCCCTATCCGCTAGCCATTGCCTTACTTCAGTGGTTATGGGCCACAATGATCTAATCATCATATTACAGTTGAGTGCGGTGACTTCTTGCAATCTATTCTGCTACCTTTCAATCTCCTCATCTGAATCTGATGTGCACGAGCTATCGCACTCCCATGAGAATCTTCCATCCGCTGAGGGATTCACCCAGCCCTGGTCTCGTGCTGTTATCTAGCAGATGCAGTCTAGTTCATCGTCACTTTCTTCATCACGTACTGGCTCGGTGTAGTGCGCTCCTTTAGCTAGGTCCAACGGAAGTGTGACATGCAGTCCTTTTTTCTCGAAGGTCATTTTCCGTCCTTTTAAGTTGATAACCCCATTCATGTCCGTGGCCCAATCTATTCCTAGCAATGCAGGGTATGGATTACTATCATCAACGATTTCCATTACCTCAAAATTGGTCTACGTACTTACTCCTTCAATGTCCACTGTCACCCCTTGTAATCGTCCCATCGGTAATATCTTTTGCTGATTGGCCATCCGTAATTGAATAGGAGACCACTGTAGTGCAAGCCTACCCATGTGTTCCCATGTATGTTTAGGTAATACATTCACATCCGACCCTAGATCCATAATAACCTGATCCATCTCGTATTCACCGATTTGCGCCATTAGTCACATCTCCCACCCGGTGCGCAGAGCATGTTTCCCTAGTTTCTAGACTACGAGCGGTTCCCCTGACCCTACGCATCTAGTAATCAGCTCTTGGATTCCTTTAACCACCCTATTATCGCGTAGCAATGTCTTACATGTCTCTAAAAGGGTGGTAAGCATAGAAGGATCCATTCTTGGCTCAATTTGATCCCTATCCCCTGGGGTAGAGACCTTCGTGAAGCTCTCCTGAGCTTCTTTAGTCGTCCCTTTCGCCTATTCAGGTTCCTTTGTCAGAGCACTGCGGCCCTTCTCATCCTCCCCAGACTATTTATTCGCATCTCCTCTGGTGGTTACACCACTTCTTAGTACCATGTTTACGCTGGGGTCTTCTTCGCGAGGTTTTGATCTCATCATCTGGACATTTTGAGTCGGAGTTGGCTGCAATACTTGCTTTTCGTGCATTTGGGAAATAAGCGCTGGATAGTACACCATTTCATGGTCAAATTGCTCACAATATGGACAAGATATCCTCGTTGGATTCATGCAGTCGCGAGCGTAGTGCCCTGGTCCTCCACAATTATAACAGATCAGCCATTCGTGCCCTCACGCAGGCCCCATTCCTCTTCCCCGCCTCTGTCCTTGATATCCCCCGCATGGCCTGACGGCTGGGTCGAAACCCTGCGCTTCAGTTTGCACTGGATAGGTCGGGGTTCTTTCCATCATTAAGTCGTAACTTATACAAGTTCTCTCATCATGACCCACTGATCTACAAAAGTTGTAATATAGTTGCTACAGGGTCTGGGTATACTTCTGCAACAGGTGGCAGTTATCTGTTGCGTGCTTTCCTCCCACCTGACAAATTGTACACCAGAGTATGAGTTCCGCACTTGGCCCTGATTGTACCTCCAGCTTCAATGGCATCTCGCCAGATAGTTTGCAAAGATGGGGCAGTGGTCCTTGTCGTGTCCCTGGCTCTTGCACTTAATGCACCCTCCCTCTGTACGTGCCTCTAGTGAGGGCACCCTTTCTTGCTTCAAGCATTGCATTTCTAAGCACAGGTTTTGTAGTTGCACGTGGATTTGCTGAACTCCCAACCCTGGATCTTATATTGGAGTTTCGTGCAACCTCACTGTCTCTAGTGCTTCAGCTTGGGTTGAGATCTTTTGTTGTGATAGCGCCATCCTTAGATGTGGTGTCAAAGAAGCCACAAACCACGCGCAATGTTGCGCATCTTTCAACATCATGTTAGCCTCACGGATTATGCTTTTCAATCTCTAATCGAAACCCCAAGGGGTTTCACTAGGTAACATCTCGATCTCCTTGAATCCAATGACCGACTCTGTCTTCGATTTTGGCCAACTAAACTCCCTGGTCAACGCATCCTGGATCGCCGTTATTCCTACATTTGGATGATCACTTGAGTACTTTATATACCATTTCAATGCGTGGTCCTGTAGCATGCTAACCAGAGTCACCTTTTTGATGTTATCATCCATTATACCTTGGGCTTCCCATACAGCCCTTACCACAAACCAGAACTAACCTGGTTCCTCATTTCCTACACCTCTAAATACCGGAAACTTGACTGCACTTGCCATCGCAACCTTCAGTGGTGGCAGGGGTGGGGTTGGCGAAGATGGCTTCAATGCAGGAGAAGTAGGTGATGGCGTGGACGGTGGTGGTATCAGTGGGATGCACTACCCAATCAACCGAACTGCGCTTCTCGGAGAGAACCCCGCGATTTCTTCCTTGCTTTCTCATGAGATAGAAACTTGAAGGCTATTTTCTAATCCTTCGGTTCCCTGGTAGCCTCTTCTGCTCCCCGTTACACCAAACATCAATAAACGCGCATAATCTGTTTTTCACACAGCAACATCTTAATCCAAGTATTCAACTATTTGATATAGTTACACCGCGGCCCCTGGAGAAAGTGCCTTTCTGCTTCACTATAACTCACAGTTGTGTCTATCGCGAACTCAGTGATAAACCCTCCTATTACTTGATCCATCCAATGATGTACTGCGCGTGCGATTTTTTATTCAGATGCTTCTATCCTGCGCACCAATTCTGGAGTCCACACAATAGGTTGATCTAGTCTGCACCTTCCCACGCTTTCAACTAACCTCATGATCCACTCGTACAACTCTGTCGAGAATGACGTGAAGAAGATCTCATGGATGTCTGTGTATATATAATGATCCAACCACTATTTTTTCTTGAACCATGAACTCGTGAAGCTTTTGATCTAGCCAATCTTCAAGCTCTTTCTTCATAGGGTTCCAGTGTTCCGACATCAGACATCCCTTAGGCAAATCCCGGTCCTGGCAACGGAACCATTTGTTGGCTTATTGGGCCCTGACCCAAGTTTGGAAGAGTTATTTAGCCAAACAAATCCCACAGCTACTGGCCCTTTCAACAACAGTCCGCGGAGCACGGACTGAGGTCTCACCCGAGGTAGCACGGGTGTTATAGACATTTTTGTGCCTTACAGCATAGAGCATGAAATGTCAATAATCTAAGGGATCCAAAGTCCCTAAACATGTTGTTCTTACCCTTAGAGGAACAAGGTCAGCAAACCACAGCACTGCAAATCAGTTCTCCACTGAAAAACACTCAAAAACAGGTCAATTTTGGATCAAAGCAGCTGCTCCAAAGGCTACCTGCGCTGCATAGCAAGTGCAACAAGGGCTACCTGCACTGCATAGCAGGTGCAACAAAGGCTACCTGCGTTGGGCGTACTTGGACATGTGGAAGAATCTTTTTCTCAATGTGCCAGTGCCTAGGAAGCTTCCAAAAAGACACTTGATCATAAGATTCGCCTAATGATGAGTTAAGAGCTTCTAAAACTCCAAGTGGAAGACAGAAACTCCAAGTGAAGAACTGAAGAACAACTGGAGTTGAAGAGGACAACAAGTCACACATCAAGCTGACTTATCTTCACTCCAAAACTCTATATAAGGATCTCATCCCATGGGATCTGGAAGGCGGAATTTAGTGCGAAGAATTGCTGTTGGTTTACAGTTGTGAGCATTGGGTGATTGCTTGAGGGAGGTGAAGAAGAGATTTCTCTCCGTCGGGAAGGTGATGCTGGATTGGACCTCTCATGGTTGTATCACCGCCTGAACCTTACTTCCATATATTAATAAAGCATTTGAGGTTCTTCTATTCGCATGTGTTTCAATGGTGTATTGTCTTACTTGCGTCTTTGATTTATGCTAATCCTTGAATCAGTTATGAATGCATGCTTCTTGTAGATTCCTTTCTTTGTCTTGTTTGCAGGATCTCGTGTAGCTGGGCCCGTGAAAAGACTTGAAGCTGGGAGCAAGCGGCAAATAGAGAAGCTTGGATCGACCATTTGCGCAAGACATCGGTAAGTGGATCTCTTCCTTTTATCTCTTGCATGTCATAAAGAAGAAACTTTAGATAGCTTTGCTTTCAGCTGTTGCTAAGGAACTGTCACCCTTAGAGTGGGTTAGGGTCATTCCGAGTTGGATACTTTCCCCCACAACAGACTGGTGACTCCGCTGGGGATCGTGTCTTGTTGGTAGCTTGTGTTTCTTGCTATTCATTTCTTAAACAAAGGAGTACCGAATCGAACTGCATTCGAGTCCTTCGAATACAAAGTAGAGGGCAGCTACTCTAGCCCAGTTGCTGGGCATGTTTATGATTTGAAGAGCTGATCCACAAGGACTCTTTTTAGCTCTTTGTGATAGTGTTCATCTTCCTTTAATCATCCTCTAGTGTATACTTGACTGATAGCCTCTGATTTGGCCAAAAACCATTGATTTTTGAGCAAACTGTGACCCGGAATCTGAGAGAGACGAGAGTTGTCTCATCAGTGCAGCTGCAACAAAGGCTACCTGCACTGCAACGCAGGTCCCGAAGGGGCTACCTGCGCTGCATCTCAGATTGACAGTGCAGCACCTGCGCTGATCCAGTTTTGCCTTGTGCAGCTGGGATTTCCCACTGTCTGTTGCCCAGTTTTCAGTATTGTTTTTGCAGCCTGTTGTCAACCTGTATACCCAGCTGAAACCACTTCTCTTTGCCTTCATTCCTCCTCAGTTGTATGAAGAAACCGTGATTGTTCTTATTGTATTTCTTGCTGTCATTCACAGTTTCCCGTAGCGAAAGTGAACTAGTCTTGCTATGACCTCTTGGATCTAGACCTGTGAGAAAGTGTCGTTGTGATTCTAAGAGCTAGTTTATTGTTGTTCATAGCTGCTTGAGCATTTGCTTTCGTTATATGGTTCAAATTTCAGTATTTCTTGTGTTGAAACGAGTGAATCTTTAGGTGTTCTTTTGATTATTGGACAAAAACTTGTTTGCTTACGCTTGAAATCGAATTCGAAATTATACAACAGCTTTCTTTTTGTAATACACCAACATTAAGGAAGAAGAAAAGAAATACTTGCATTGTGCATGTGCATTTTGACAGTTTGCATGTCGATTTAGGAAAAGTGCATCAGTGAGTGCTCTATGATCTGTTTGAAAAGATGATGTCTTTCTTTTCCTTCAGTAGTTAAGGTTTTCATAAGTTGAAAGAATTGAAAAAACTTGCTTATCATTCTTAGACTGCATTTAGGAGTTGTATCATACATCACGTGGTGATCCGTAAAGGCAAACTGCTAAGCAAGATCAACCTAAAAAGAACTGAATTTATCTAACAACGCTTTGAAACATAACGAAACACAGTAGAGGTCTAGGTAGAGACGTGAACCGGCGTCGTTAAACATAGTGACTATTGATCTCTACGAAGGTGGGTGATTCCTCCTGAGGGACGATAGCACTAATACGGACTTGTGCCCCCGCGTACCGTCGCGTATATTGGGGGACCCCTATAGGAACAAAGCCTTTATCCATAGAAAGCCATGTCGGCCACCCTACTGATCGCGATGCAGTGAACACAGCATTCACGAAGATCGACCACTCGTACCGTAAAATGTATTCTGTGGTTTCGCGAAAGGTTTGGCACACCCTTGCCTAGAACTCCAGAGTAGTTTCTTTTGGCCTTTTTCAAACTCTATAACTGAAAAAGTCCATCCGAGCATTTGTCACTTCGGGCTCGTTAATACATCGAAGGAGACTAGAGTCATCTTTAGCTTTTTCTCGACTCTTAAAAAGTGAAAAATCAAGTTGTGTCTAAAGCGTCGTCATATAAAATTCATCTTAAACGGAACATAATTACCCCTGATTCCTGCGTTGATCTTAAGGTTGAGAACATGGAACACACCAACAAAGGGATTCCACATGATGGGACCCCTAGCCCTTTCTCCTCTTGGGGAGAAGTTGGTGCGCCCCACATGGCCACATTGTCGCTTCCAGGGCTGACAATTGGCCTGCCAGTTTGGCTATTCTCAACCGCTGTAGTTCAGACCACCGCGGTTCCTGAACAGTCGAGTTAACAGTTAGACCAGTCTAGAGCTACCCTCCAGCCTTCCACTTCTTATACACCTTCCTCCGATCCTTCTTCTTCGAAAGGTCAAGCCACCGAAAGCGAAGCTCCCATAGAAAAGAAGAAGGAAAAGAAGAAGAAAGAAAAGAAGCAGAAGGAGCCAAAGGCACCTGGGGGCAAGCAAAGGGTATCTAACGAAAACCCACACACAGCACGGACCGGGCCCAAATCGCCATGTGTCATATGTAGAGGGAACCACCTCCACCGTGATTGTCCCAGTATTCCCCAGATACTAAGGGACTGGTCCCCTCGTTTGCACAGTTCGGAAGCGTCAACCTCTAACAACCAGGTTGAATGCTTACCGTCGACCAGCGAAAGTGAAGGTTCTAGACGACGAAGGGGAATGAGATTCCCCTACGAACTGTGTGAAGGCAATCACACCCTTCGCCGTTGTCCCTTTTTAGAGGAAGCAAAGAGAGTTTTGGAAGATCAACTGGTTGCACCGTTGCTACTTCCTCCTGGATACCAAAAACTCGCGCCAAGTCCTTCGTTGGTCGAAAATACAGCTGCCCCGCTCATAGGGCCAGCTGAAGTGTCAGTCACTGAAAGTGAACCTACTGAATCCAGACCGGACGAAAGTCCAAAGGTCGAAATGGCAGTTGACCCAGTTCTCCCTTCAGAAGTTTCATCTTCAAATACCACAGTCACTGAGGATTCATCTTCAGTTGACACCCCCACCGAAGAGAGTAAGGATGACACCGTCCAGGTTCTCTTCATCAACACCGATTCTGATGAACATCAGGGCAATGTGCCCACTCCTTTATCGTAGGAAGGGGTGTCGTCAGGATCATATCCAGCCGTATATTCGGTCCCACCACCAAGCAACCTAGTTGTGTCCTTTGATTGGAACCAATTAGGCAGACCCCGGTTACCAGCCATTATACCATTTAGAATTATAGTCCAAATATACAAAATGGTGATGGCTGGAACTATCATTGACGAAGGGGCATCTGTGAGTATCCTGTCCTCTATTGCTTGGAAAGCGCTGGGTTGCCTGGCGCTTTTGCCCGAGACAAGGCGTCTCTCGGGTTTTGACAAAGGAACCAGTCGACCATTAGGGATTCTACCTAATGTGCCTATTACATTGAAAGGGAAGGCTGTCAAGATGAATTTGATGGTCATCCAAGGACCCTTGGATTATAACCTACTCCTTGGACGAGACTACGTATATTGCATGGAAGCAATAGTCTCCTCGCTCTTTCGAATAATGTGTTTTCCATACGAAGGAAGGATGGTCAAGCTCGTAGACCAACTTTCACTTCCGGGATCACGCATCGCAAGTAGTCACGTACCTATCCTCAATGGTCTATTTGATCAAGAAAGGTCTCTACCTCCGGTTCTTCTTCCTGATGAGTGCGAGTAATTCGAGAAAGGAAGGCCGGAACCCAGGGGGCATGCATCCTGGTCTGCTCTGGAGGCAGAAAAAACCTTGGGTGTAGAGTAGAATTTCCGCGGGAGAATATGACTAGTCCGTACCCCGTCCCCTCCTTCTTCTTCGTAAAACAGAAGAGCCGAGAAGAGCTCTCATGCGGAAGAAGGGGCTGTTAGGAATGGGGTTGTTCTGGAAAAAGATTCTTTTGTTAAAGTTAAGTGTGTGGCGGAGCGTCGTCATTCACCTTTGTCTAAATAAGTAGGCTCTGCCAAAGAAGGGGATCCGTTTGCGGCAGCAAGTAGTAACCATCTTTGGATTAAAGGCAAGCCTCACCCATTAAAACAAATGTTTTAGAGGATAAGTAGGGGCAGCCTCCAAAGAAAGGGATTCAATTGCTGCAACAAATTGTAACCATCTTTGTGTAACCTAATGATAGACATCGCCGAAGAAAGTTTCTGTTTGAAAGAATTAGCAGAACAATCTTTGGGTAACCTGAAAGAGGTAAGCCTCACCTATTGAAAACAAAGGTTTTTGACGGAAAAGTAGGGGCAGCCTTGAAATTAGACTTACACCTGGGGGCATGCAAACCTCTTGGAATGCAAGCGCGGGCGGCTTTTTAGTTTTAGGTAGGACTAACCCCTCTAACCCGTAGGATAGGCCGATACCCAGCTTGCATGAAGAGAGGATATGGAGCAAAGCGTAGGGAGATGAAGCTCCTTAAAAAATAGGAATCTTCCATGAGACCTTACTACTTTATGACTGGTAAAAACGAGTAGTTTTGGCAAGGTTCATGCTCGTTAAAAAATAAACGCAAGATCCGAGCAGTTTTAATGCGGAAATTCATGCTCGTTAAAAAATAAACATAAGCTTGTGAGCAGGCTTCCCCCAGTGTTCAAGCTCATTCAGAAAAAATGAACCGGTAAATAACCATTTGAGACCGTAAATTCATCAGCCATAAAAACCTTGGTCGTGTTTGTGCACCGTCACCTCCACTTTTCATTTGGCTGATCATTCACATCCACTTGATTGTTTACCTATTTTGAGGAATAGCTGCGAAGAGTGATCCCACCTAGCCATCCTTGTAATACTGCCGTGATTGGAAAATTCCAACCTGTACCTGGAATCTGCTGCTATCCCTGTTTATCACTCGTTCCTCAAAATACGAGTCTTCTTTGAGCTCTTTTCACTGACTCGTAAAATATGAAAAGTTTGCCGAGTTTTGGCCTTCCAGCTCGTTAAAAGGACCGGAAGAGCTATCCCTCCTCTATATTTTAATCTTTTTGGACCTGAGGGATTATTGCACAAAAAGATCGAGCGCTTGTCTAGTTCGGCTCGATAAAGATATCGAACATTCATCCCTTCTGTATTGTTTTATACTTTTTCGGACTTAAGGGATTAGATGACGAAAAAGGACCCCTGGAGTCTACTTTATGTACCCTTTTTAGACTCTCTAAAAATGAAAAGGACCGAGTTGTCTTTGTCGCTGGGCTCGTTAAAAATATTAGATAGCGACCAACTTGTCTTTAGACAAGAACGAGTTTCCCTATCGCTAGGCTCGTTAAAACATAGCGATGGGCTTGCCCGAAGGGCAGGTTATAGATCAAGCATATGTTATCCTCCTCAAGCTTGACAAAAATAAAGAGGTACTGGTCAGAAATGACTGGGGAAAAATTGGGAAGAACCTCAAAGCTTAATGGTAGCAAGTCGCTCTTGAACATGACACTTTTGCCTCCGTAAATATCGGGTTGGGTTATTATCATTCACCGGTCCCTTCACCATGGTCTCGCCATACCATCCATACATGGGGTAATGCTACCGATCCATCACATCAGTGTCGTTATATGTTCAAGAGATGTCATTCAGAAAGTGTCAACCAGGTCCCATCCACTACCGTACATCATCTTTCATCCTTCCATGACCGCCACCCTGAATCATATTTCACAGATCGTTTTCACCTTCATCACTAGCTCCGTTCCGTGTCACTGATGTGGGATTCATTAAGGCCCTCCTTTGACGGATCACTTCTTGTCGACATCAGCTCATTATCCAAGAAGTTGATCTAGGGACACCCCCTCAGTACTTTGAAGCTTGCATGCCTCAATGGCAAGTTTCTCACTCCCGGCGATAGGTATACATTAATGACCTTCGACCAGGAGACTTTGCGTGGTGTTCGACGTCAGATCCTATATTCACACCACGTGAATTGTGCTGCAGTACCTTGAGGGTCATCATCATTATCGGTGATTCCTCTCGCGCTTGTTAACAGTTTACATTATTGACTGGTAATCAAGCGATGTCTTTCCATGTTCGACTTCAAGAAATTCTCACATGGATCGACTTGTACTAAAGTGAAGATCGGACAAGTTTGAAGACCCCGGATCTAGTTTCATCCATCCGGGCTGCGATATATATTCAGGAGATAAAAACATAGACATGTGCAGCAGATGAGCATCCTACTAAAAGGATGATAATTAAAAGCAGAGAATTATCCGTCTCTTATCAGACGATCGTCTGTTTATGTACGGCAAATGTATTTATAAAGCTGGTCATGGGAAATGCCCGCATCAGCTAGATCATGAAAAGAAAGTATGAAAAGATAATGTATTGTATTGTATTTTGTTACAGGTCACCTCCCGGCGATTGAATGAACTTTGGATCCTCCTAATAAAGCATTTCACCCGATAAACGACCTCATACTTTAGGGGGCAACTGTTATAGACATTTTTGTGCCTTACAGCATAGAGCATGAAATGTCAATAATCTAAGGGATCCAAAGTCCCTAAACATGTTGTTCTTACCCTTAGAGGAACAAGGTCAGCAAACCACAGCACTGCAAATCAGTTCTCCACTGAAAAACACTCAAAAACAGGTCAATTTTGGATCAAAGCAGCTGCTCCAAAGGCTACCTGCGCTGCATAGCAAGTGCAACAAGGGCTACCTGCGCTGCATAGCAGGTGCAACAAAGGCTACCTGCGTTGGGCGTACTTGGACATGTGGAAGAATCTTTTTCTCAATGTGCCAGTGCCCAGGAAGCTTCCAAAAAGACACTTGATCATAAGATTCACCTAATGATGAGTTAAGAGCTTCTAAAACTCCAAGTGGAAGACAGAAACTCCAAGTGAAGAACTGAAGAACAACTGGAGTTGAAGAGGACAACAAGTCACACATCAAGCTGACTTATCTTCACTCCAAAACTCTATATAAGGATCTCATCCCATGGGATCTGGAAGGCGGAATTTAGTGCGAAGAATTGCTGTTGGTTTACAGTTGTGAGCATTGGGTGATTGCTTGAGGGAGGTGAAGAAGAGATTTCTCTCCGTCAGGAAGGTGATGCTGGATTGGACCTCTCATGGTTGTATCACCGCCTGAACCTTACTTCCATATATTAATAAAGCATTTGAGGTTCTTCTATTCGCATGTGTTTCAATGGTGTATTGTCTTACTTGCGTCTTTGATTTATGCTAATCCTTGAATCAGTTATGAATGCATGCTTCTTGTAGTTTCCTTTCTTTGTCTTGTTTGCAGGATCTCGTGTAGCTGGGCCCGTGAAAAGACTTGGAGCTGGGAGCAAGCGGCAAATAGAGAAGCTTGGATCGACCATTTGCGCAAGACATCGGTAAGTGGATCTCTTCCTTTTATCTCTTGCATGTCATAAAGAAGAAACTTTAGATAGCTTTGCTTTCAGCTGTTGCTAAGGAACTGTCACCCTTAGAGTGGGTTAGGGTCATTCCGAGTTGGATACTTTCCCCCACAACAAGGGGAGGGCACTGGAACCTGGTTTCTACACCCTTGGGATGTCTTGATGTGGTTTGGAGTGTTTGCATGCCGTTATATGGCCTCGCGCTCCTCTACTTCCACGTAGATCCAGAACAAGGAAATTCCTTAATACTTATTATTAATGAGTTGTTATAGATCAGATCTACGTTTGATGGTCTTTAAGCAAACATTTAATAGAGATAACCAGTTCGCTCACCCAGAAAATTAAAGGATTTACATAAACTCATAATATAAGCATAAGCGCATAAATCAAACTGATATATCAACCATAAATTAACCAGATCCACAATATTTCATATTCAACACCGTATTTCAAAACCAAATTATCTTTATTCAATTCCTTCGCTAATACAACCAGATTTTCCCTGCGCACTCAGTTGCAGGGGTTCACGCACACAGCTGCAGACTCTACCAGGCCTCTGCACACACAGCTGCAAAGCCTTTATCTACCCACCAACACCCTCGACTCGGACTTACAGACACTTCAAGACTTCTTTCTTCAAAAACCCATTACATTCTAGATCCCAAAAGTACATACCAAAAAACTGAATCCTAACTCTACAGTGTTGCTCTATTTATACATTTCCATGGTCCGCGGACCATGGGCAGGCCGAATTATTTTAGACTATCTTTGGGCGAACAACCCTTTGACTTGAATCATTACAATTTGTGTTCTATTCATCTCGCGGAGCCTTTACCATACCTTTACCCAAACTTGCGGGCTTTAAGCCCCAAAACCATTATGTGGGGCCTCTGCTACCCAATAGAAGGTCTCTCTGTGAAGTGTTATTCAATTGATAAGACATGGATTTCTATGAATACCACCTCTACCCACACCACCTCCATCTTCATTTCCATCACCTTTAACTTCATCCATACCACCTCCACCACCACCATAATTAAGTATGGCAAACACAGTGAAGTTGCCTTTGTTCAAAGGCTTGGGAAATGAGGACCTGGACCAATTCTGGTTTGTTGTGAGGGTTATATGGGAAGCTCAAGGTGTTACAGATGATAACATAAAGAAGGAAACACTGGTTAGTGCTCTGCAAGATCGTACGCTAACCTGGTATATTAAGTACTCCAGCGATAACTTGAATGCTAGAGTAGCGGACATCCAAGCAACACTGAATAGGGAATTTAGTAGGCCTAAATCTGAAGCACAATCGATTGTGGGATTCAAAGAGATCATGATGCTACCAGGTGAGATGCCTTGGGAACTAGATCAGAGGCTGAAATGTACAATTCACGAAGCCAACATGAATTTGATAGATGGACAACATCGTGAGTGGTTTGTGGCTTCGCTACTACCACATTTAAGGAGTGCGCTGTCACAGTAGAAGATAACAACTTAGGCAGAGGCCTTGGAGATTGCCATGAGACTACATGAGACTCCGATGTAAGATCCTAATCTAGGAGTTCAGCAGATCCACGTGCAGCTGAAGAATCTGTGCCTTGAGATGCAAAGCTTGAAGCAGGATAGGATGGTTCGGCTAGAGGTACGCAAAGAAGTATGGTGCGTGAAATGCAAGAGTCAGGGTCATGACAAATACCACTACCAGTCTTTACAAATTACCTTGCAGGAGGAGAACTGATGCCTTTAAGGCCGAAATCTCAAGCAGGACCTAGCGTGGCACCTGCTTTGTGGTGCGTTATTTGTCAAATAGCCTGAAAACATGCCACACATAACTGCCACTTGTTACAAAAGTATACACAAACTCCGCAACAATTGTTCTGCAACTTTTGTAGAATGGTTGGACATGATGAGCGTACTTGTAGGAGCTATGAATTGATGATGGATAGAACTCTCGCCTACAGGGTTTAGGCCAAAACGCAACCCCTTGACCAAAATGCAGGGATGGCGTGGACAGGATTTCAGGGGCGCGGACGAGGTCGAGGTAGAGGAGGACTTGGTAGAGGTCACAGACAATTGATTTGCTACAATTATGGAGGGCCAGGACACTATGCCCATGATTGCACTAATCCAACTCGCCTGTCATGCAAGTATTGCATGTTGTTTGATCATGAAACAAAAGATTGTCCTACACTGATAGCTAGGATACATGACAAAGGAGCACTACCACCTCCACCAACTCAGAATCTGCAGATGATGAGGTCTGAGGTGCACAAGGAAGATCCGAACATAAATATAGTGCTCCGAAGTGGAATTGCAATGGGAGATGACAAGTGGAAACAGCCGGAAAACAATACATGGGTTTGCAAAGCCACGACAAAAGAGGCTAAGTTTGATTTGGAGCGTGCTCGGGAAACCTTCATGGAAGCTAAGAAGAGCTTCACTGAAGCCTCCACTTCAGAAAGCAAAGATAAGCCTGAGCTAGAGATGGACCCCTCCATGCTCACTACTTTCTTGGAAACCTGCATGAAGTTACTGTGTGATAGAAAGGCTATGAAAGGGTTACAGGAACTTATCAACAAATGTGTTGGGACCGCACCAGGAGAACCGCGTGCAGCCCAGAAGATAGGAAAACATAAAACAAGGACGGGGCATGAAATGAGACTGACTACGGAGATTAGAGAATACGAGATGGATCAAGTCATTTTGGATTTGGGATCAGATGTGAATGTTCTACTGAAACAAACATGGGAAAGAATGGGGAGACCTGCGCTGCAATGGTCCCTGATTCAGCTAAGGATGGCAAACTAGTCGAAAATCATACCCATGGGGTGGCTGCAGGGAGTGATCGTGGATATTGAGGGAGCAAGCACGCTGGAAGATTTTGAAGTAATAGAGATTGTTGATGAAAACAATCCCTACCCTGCACTCTTGGGAATTGACTGGGTTACTAATATGAATGGGGTAATCAATCTGAAGAAGAAAAAGATGATCTTTGAGAAGAAATCACTGTGCATAATAATACCCCTGGATCCTACTGAGGGATCGCACTATATGGAACCAGTCCGCAACTATGAAAATGATGATGATGTGGATTGCATCTTTAAGATGATAGCGCAAGGCCAAGACTGGGTGAATCCCATTGCAGATGGGCAAATTACATGCGAGCGTGAGAGTCCCTGCACTTTGCATTCCGACGAAGAAATAGAACACTGGCAGAATCAGTTACACGAAGTAACTACGCTAAATTGCAACATGATGGCCTAGTCGTTGTGTTGTGTGTCGTCAGAGGAAAGAAATCTACCTAATTATGATGGTCTAACTGAGGTAGATACCTTCTTGGATGCATTTGAAAGGGAGGTGCCAGAAAAGCAACACTTTCAGGCCTTGGACTGGGTACTACGCGCTACACCCGCAAGATGGTGGGGTATGCACAAAGGAAGCTTTGAAGATTGGCACGAATATAGGAGGATTATGAGAGCACGATTTGGGAAACCTAAGATTCGACTGACAGATAAGTATGATGGGCAGGATGATCCATGCGCATATCTCGCCAAATGGACGCAGGCTTATGGAGAAAATCCACAACCTGAGTGGGTGCAACTATTCTGTCACACCCTGGATGTTGTCCCAATGAATTGGTATATAGAAACAGAGCTTCGCCATGGTATATCCTGCACGAAGGATTCATGATGACATTCAGTTTTGAGGATGGATTTGACAGCATTGATGAAGTGCTACAAGAGGTGAAAGTAGCCATCTTTACGATACAACAGGATCCTTTAGACCTAACTTAGCCTAAATGGGCTACTCAGTTGAGTCGCGTGCTAGAATGCTATAATGTAACTGCTGAAGAGGAGGATGAGGATCTGTGGAAGATTAACATTCTAGAAATAGAAGGCCACCGCGATTTTCAAGGACCATAGATTGAGAACCCTGATATAACTGCGCTGGTGAAAACTTAATAGGTGAACATTGATACGAAGGCAGAACCTAAATTCGCAAAGATTGGAGACCACTAGGATGACGCAACGATGGATAAGGTCGCTGAATTACTCCAAGAATATCAAGACTTATTCCTAACCACGTTTATGGGTTTGAAAGGAATAATTGGAGATCTGGGAGTGATGAAGATCACGTTAAAGCCTGACGTGAAGCCAGTCAAGAAGAGGCCTTATCGCCTAAACCCGAAATACAAGGAGAAGGTCCGCTTAGAGGTAGAAAAAATGCTAGCAACAGGAATCATTGAGCTTGTGGAGGAATCTGAGTGGATAAGTCCAATGGTGGTTCAAGAGAAGAAGCAGAAGGATGAGATAAGCATATGCATGGATCTCAGAAAACAAAATGACACTTGTGTGCATGATCCTTTCCCAACTCCATTCATGGATGAAGTGTTGGACAATGTAGGTGGTCAAGAAGTGTATTCTTTCACCGATGGGTTCTCTGGGTACCACCAAATCAAAATCACGTCAGAGGATAGGAGAAAGACAACCTTCGCAACTGAGTGGGGTTGCTTTCAATATATTGTCATGTCGTTTGGATTGAAGAATGCGCCTACTATCTTTTCGCGCATGGCTGTTGCAGCATTCAAGGAATATATTCATAAGTTCCTAAATGTCTATTTTGATGAATGGACTATATTTAGGATGGTTAAGCGCCATGTAGCAAGCTTTCATTTGATGCTGGATACCTGTCGAAGATACTAGATCGTTGTTACACTAAAATTTGTCACCATGACTATTTGCAGTTAGTATGGCTCCATCAACTGTCATACTATCCTCCTTGGCAAGCCTCATACCTTTGCTCTCCATGTCAAACTTCAAGAAAGAGAGAAAGTCATTAAAAATCTATATATCTCTGGGTACGCAGTTTCTCTTAGCCTTACCTGCGTGTACGCACTCCAAGTTCACAATACCTGCGTACTTGTACGCTCTGTATGTAAAGCAATGGGTGCGTACTCCTGTAAAGGTCAAAAGGCGCAAGTTTCACTCCAAAAAAGTTACTTGTGGTCATTTCTAGAGTATTCTAGAAGCTTGTTTGACGTGTATGAAGCGCCTCCAGATGGTTCATGTATCCCTACCAAAGAGGAACTTATCCCATCAAGAAGGGAGCTATCCCATCCAAAGAGGGGCTTATCCCATTGATGGTGGACCTGAATAACTTCCTCTAGAGCACTATAAATACAGGCATTGGGCCAAAGGGAGGAGAGGTTGAAAGCTGAACATTCCTAAGGGTAGATGCTGCTGGAATTAGGACTCCCTTGTAAAGCTTGAGAGGAGAGATTCCCATCCTTTCCTAGCCTTATTTGAGAGTGGGTGAGCTGATCAAAGTAAAGGAAAACTCTTGCTGGACCCTAGGAGGGACTTGCACAACACCAAGGCTCAGGTTGTAATGGTTCCTTTTGTTACCTTTTAATGCAAATGAACTTATTTTTCTCAACAGATTGTTATTCATGGTTTGTTTCATATACTCCTTGGTCTGTATGATGGATATGTATTGTTTTATGAGTTTATCAGGTGCTATTTAATCTTTTGGCTTGTTAGTGAATGCAGGTTTCGAAGAGAAGGAGGAGCTCATCCGGATCGGTGAGGCTGGACTACTACAAAGTGTTGGACTAAAGGTATGTTAAAAATCCCCTGATTACTTGTATTTGCAATGCATGTTTAGAGAAAGGTAGCTTTATTTGTCTTGTTTGTCACTAGAAAGCTTTTGCTTCTAGGGAGGTCGGTTGTGTCCGCACTGTCGACTCTTTTCGCATGACAAAATGGCGACTCCGCTGGGGAATCCATTGATGTGAATGTTTTTTCCTTTGTATGAACTTTTGATCTGAGAAAAGTTATTTGTTTTCTGGTTTTTGGCTGTCTGACTATGTATTTGGGTAGGCTAGCTTAGGGTTAAATTAGATTTTAGTTTTTCTTTGGTTTGCTAGAAGTACGCAGCCTCTGAGTGGAGCACAGTGCGTACCTGTACGCACTGTATCTTTGTGCACAGAGCGTACCCGCACCTGTGTAAACAGGTCGCCTGCGTACCCCTGTCAAAACTAAGAAAAATTTATTTTCCTTCTTTTTTGCCTTTTACATTTTGTTTTTAATTTGTTTTTCTGCCCAGATCCACTAGTTTTCTTCCATAAATCTTCACCTAAGCTTGTTTCGTCAGTGTTGAGGGTTTTAGTGAAATTCATAGGGATTTTGCCTTAGGGTTTGATTTTTAACTGGTCCTGTAGTGACTTTGGCGTTAGAGGTTGTCGAACTTTGGATCTCCTTGGTTTGTTCAGTCCTCTTAGGAGTCGGGCCTGTCATAGAATTCACCCTTGTGAGAGACCTACCTTTGTGTCTTCTCTTTGCGAATCTCGAAAAAGTTTGTGGTTTGAACTTTGAATTTTATTCTTGAGAAAAGAACAAAAAGATTTCGATTTTTGTTTTTGACTAGTTTTTGGTTCTGCATTAACTAGTCCTTAGTTACATTTTGACTGAGTAAAACATCCAGGAATCATCTTTAGTAAGCTTTTGACTCGTTAGATTTAATTTTATATTTATTTCTCTTAGATTTGCTTTTGAGTGAAATTGAGTTGATTTGATTGCCATAGCTTTTTTAACTTTGATTTTTGTTAAAGTAAGTTTTACATGCTTTATTAATTAGGAAAAAATACAAAAATATCTTTTGAAGGAAAGTTTGCTTTGGTAGCATTTGTGTCTTTGAAAGAAAAAGGAATTTCCGTGAAGTGATTAGTGGTCATGTGTCATATGTTTTGAAAAAGATAAAGAGTTTGTTTCTTTGTTTTCATTGCCAAGAAAGTTGTTTTTATATCAAGTTTGCATTTTCCAACTCTCTTAGCTAGGGAATTCATTGAAAAAGGAAAAATTAGTATAAATCATCCTAAGTGCATCTTTTTAGTGGATTTCGGTCGAGTCTACACACCATCAGTTTCATCTCCACTACCTTTTGTCTTAAAGAAAGCCATAAAATTAACGCTTAAGGTAAAATCAACTTAGTAACTTTTATTTACTAGGGCTCTGAAACACCAATATAGATCAGGCTAGTGTCTTGGAGTAGGAGAGTAATTAACTCTCCAAGACAGCAAAACCAAACAAGTAGCTCATCTTGTGGTAGGATAAATCCAACTGTTTCATTTGTACTCTGGGAAAGCTCCTCTTAAAGGAGAAGCACGAGCTCGTGTCCGAACCAGTGAGGGGATCAATCCTCCCTCGTTGGGAACGACGTCAGACACGCACGTATTACAAACGGTAAACCTCAGATTAACCATTGTCGAGGAGCCAGGGGTCACTTGTCGGTAAACCTTGGATTATTGTCAAGGAGCCAGCAAGGGGATTGAGCTTGATACTCTGCCCTTGCGTGCTGTCGGAGTGTAGACTGTTCCCCCAGGTGCATTTGTTTCTGTTGGTAACCTTAGTGACCATTATCTTTAGGATTCTACTGAGGTGACGGTGGAGGGAAGATCCCACTGTACCTGGAGCAGACGTCGGCTAGACTCACTTGGATTTTCCGGGGGGTTCACTTCACTCGAGACGGTTAAAGTGGAGGAACTTGTGCCGGTCTATTCATTAAGCAGGTTGCTGGGGTAACTGTTCCGCCCACCACTTCTGTACTGAATTCGGCGATGTTGGGTTTCATCGCCAACTAGTGTTTTCGGTCCGGAAGGCTACTGTTTGTGTATGGTTTGACGCCCTAGATTCTTTAGGCGTGTGATTCAAATTTGTTTGTTTCTTTAGAGACTTTAGGTGGTTTGCTTTGAGATTTTACTTTTTTTGCGTGTGCAGTAGTTAAAAGTTTTTAACTATGGCTGAATTACTGAGACAGTCCCGTAGACTTCGGGGCAAATCTCCTGAGATTGTTACCGTGGCCGATTTGTTGAGGAAGTCCCGTAGATTGCGGGGCGAACCTCCTGAAGAGGTCCCGAGTCATTACGAAGGTTTAAAGGTCCTTGTAACTCCTAGTGGCAGTAAAGTAGGTTCATCGGAAGAAGGAGAATCGTCATTGGTAGTCCATCCAGATTATCAAGGTCTAGAAATAGGTTATAATCCCGAAGCAGTTGCAGTTTCCGAGCTTGCTGGTAGTTTTTCATCTACTAGTGATATAGGTGAAGAACTTGAAGTATCTGAACCTGTTACTCCAACTTCTAGTGCACCTGATTCACCTAGGGTAGAAAGAGTCATCACCGAAAATCTTCCTGCTGGTTTGATAGCTATTGAAGAACTTGCTCCAGAGGAAGAATTAGGCATATCTATCCTTGAAGATCAACCTACTATTGATCTAAGGGAGTGTGAATCTATCTTTTACAGTCCTCCTAGAATTACTACTTGGTACCTTTCGTTAACCAATTATTTAGACAACTCAGGGATAAGTTTTTCTCCACCTCGAAATCGTTTTCCACCTGGAGGTATTTATACTCCTGTAAATATGTCTGGTCAGTCGTCCGTGTTCACTCAATCTCCTGAATCTTTCTTGTACGGCGGTCCTTCTGTTCCTTCCGGGTATCAGTCACTTTCTGGTACCTTTGCGGGAGCATCTCCTCAACCCATTGAACATGGGTTATTAGCTGGAAACAATGGTAATAAACCGTTGGGTGTAGGGGACATTTACATGATGTCAGGTTCAGTTCCCGGTTCTCAACCTCAAGGTGGCCAATTATCGCCTGGGGGGCAGCCTCAATTAACACCTGGGGGGCAACCTCAAGAACAGTATGTACCCATAGTACAATACATTCCTCAAGGTCAACCCCAGCCTCAATATGTGCCCCAAGGTCAACCTCAATATCAGTATTTACCTCAAGGGTATCAACCTCAAGGTCAAGGTCAACCCCAGTATCAGTATTTACCTCAAGGTTATCAACCTCAATGTCAATACTTGAGTCAAGGTTATCAACCACCTCAAGGTCAATCATATGTTCAAGGTACATGAATTGTGCCTTTCAGTTATCAATCCTATCCTCAATCTGGTTATGGATCTCAATATCCTCAACCTGTCATGGGTCAATACCCCGGAATGAACATAGTGTGGGATCCATCGCAAGTTCAACAGGTATTGCAGCCAAGTATACAGTTGTCATCTCAAGCTGGACAACCTTTAGTTGCTGGTCCATCCCAACAACCAGTCCAGTCTAATGTTCAAACTTCTGTAACTTCGGTAGTTACTCAGCCGCCAATTGCACCTAGTACTCCATCTCAAACAACAGCTGCTGCAACTACCGCAACATCTGCTCCTTCCACCACACTTGCTTCTGGAGTATCGACAGCTCCGGTTTCTACTGTCTCTGCAACTACTCCTCAGACATCTTTACCATTGTCTGGATCTACGATTCAAACTACAATTCAGATGCCTGCAGGACAACCTGGTTTAAGTACGGTTGTCACTAGTCAACCACAATTCACTTATCAACCGTACCAGGGACAGTACCAATATGGGCCTGCTGTCCAACAGCCGGTTTACCAGTATCAACCATATCCTGGGTACACTTATCAACAACCTCAACAACCCCAGTACGGTCCGGTTAATCCTGGTTTTCCAGGAGGATATAATATCCCGAATGCGATTCCTATTCCAAGTTATCCTGGATATCCTCCTCCTGGGACTGGTCTTGTGACCCAGAGTTTTAGGGATCCTAATCGGCAATTACCGTTTATCGCAACTTTGGATTTACCAGACTTGTCGCGCCTAACGAACGATCCAATACAATATCTTCCGTTCTGGCCGCCAATGCCAAATAAGTTGCCCAGTGATATACGCAATTTCGAAGGTAAGTCTGGAGAGGATCTGTCCAACCATGTGATGACTTACCACCTCTGGTGTGCTTCAAATTCCATCTCGGATGATTCGATCTGCTTACGTCTTTTCTAGTGTACGCTCATCGGTCTCGCGGCCAAGTGGTACATTGAGTTACCACGGGCCTCTTTTTACAATTTTAGTCAGTTAGCTACCTCGTTCCTAACTCATTTTCAGTTGCCGGTCAGATATGATAATGGCACGGAGCTACTAACTTCACTAAAACAGTCGACATCCACTTATATTTCCGATCATATACATGAATGGAGACATCGACGACGATTAGTGAAAGTTTTTATCCCGGACCAAATCTTAGCTGAATGGTTTGTTAAATCATTATTACCAAAGATTACTGAAGATGTAGCTAAGGCCGGAGTAGTTACTGAAGAGCAAGTAATTGCTCAAGCGCAGTACCTTGACTTAGTTTACACTCAGTCAGGTACGTTACATGAAAAGATCCTAGATCTTCCAAAGTCAAATCAAATCGCTGCTGCTCCTTCGGGATCTCATGCTGCTGATGGCATGATTGGTACGGTAAATACTAAAAGCAAGAAGAAATCTTCAAAGAATTCTTCGCCCATTATAACCTTACCAAATTCCCCGACAGGAGAGTCTTCTCCTGAAATTTCCGCCGATATTCACGCTGTAGAGTCATCTACGGCTAAATCAAAAAACGGTGGGAAGAAGAAGGGTAAGAAGAAGGGTAAAGCAGACAAGACTCCAAAGGAGAAAACAGAAAAGTCGGAAACCAATAACGAAAAGCGCAAACCTCGATATCCTTGTCTTATTTGTGAAGAGGATCATTTTACAAGAGATTGCCCCCATCGGGCCGAGGTTGTGAAAATCGTCAAAGGTTCCTCAACTCCTGTTGTTTTGAAAGATCCATTTCCAAAGCAGGAGAGTAAGATGATAGGTTCTTCCTCGAGTGCCACTGAAGAACCCATATTGATGATGTCTCATGTAAGGATTGTGACTCGATCTCACGATTATGGTAGTAAAAGTCCTGTTGATGGATCGAAAGAAGCAGAATCTTCTCATTCAAATCCATCAACCTCAGCTCCCGGTTCCGATCCACTACAGATCGAGAAACCTAACCCTGACTTAGTAATAAAACCGCCCGCCAAGGGTGTACTTCGAAGGTCTGCTTTCAATCCACATGCGAGAGCGGCCCAGAATTACAACATTGTTGAGGATTTAGCTGTTTCACCCTCAGCAATGTTGGCTTTAGAAGTGCTGCAATCATGTCCAGCACAGCGAAAATTACTTTTGTCGGCTATAGGAGCTGTTGATGTTCAGGACCCGAACCTGATAATCTTTGATCTAGAAAATAGTACACCGTGTCTCCCTCATCAGATGGCTTTCCAGATTCCAGTGATAGTAAAAAACAGGCCTATTCATCGGACTGTAATTGACGAGGGAGCTTCCGCGTGTATTATGTCGATTCAGTGTTGGAGATCGCTTGGTTCTCCTTCGCTGAACCAATCCCCGACAATTCTTAAGGCCTTTGATGGCCGTGGGTTCCATCCGTTTGGCATTTTACAGGATTTGCCCATAGGGGTTGAAGGCAAAACCGTTAGTCTAGATGTGGAGGTGGTTGATGCCCCTCTAGACTACAACCTTCTTTTGGGTCGAAGTTGGTCTTACGCTATGACAGCGGTCGTTTCATCGGTCTTCAGAGTAATAAATTTTCCACATAATGGCAATATCGTGACAATAGACCAGCTGGCTTATTTTTCATCCAACCCAGCCTCTTCAAAGAGTATCCAGCATGTCGGTAAAACGACTATCCCTTATAAGGATGTTGGCGTAGGATTAGTTAAAGATTCCGGCTTACTTGGGAACTTTTCCTTTTCCTCCAATCAACGCAGACCCTTCATTAGCATTCATTCATATGATTATGTCAGACACTATTATTTACGATGATCCTTGGATTGTCCCATCTGAATCTGAGATAGACTCATTCGGTGATGCAATGCCTTTGAGTCCATATGAAATTTCTTATGAAGCCGTGCAGTCTTTTTCCGACCCAAGTTCAATCCAAATCGACCAAATGAATGTGGTCCGTGAGGAATCCCTTTTCGCATCAACCTCGGAGTTAATAACGTTTCCCGAAGTTGTGTCATCTGACGAACAACTTTGTGAAATCCTGTGCGTAGACGATTTACCATGGGAAGATCTCCATCATAGATCTTCATTTTTACCTGAGGATGATCGTTTTGAAAACGATTTCTCATCAATCTTTACAGCTGAATATGTCAAAGACGCTCAGAGTCCAATGAAACATCCTGATTCAGAGTTGAATTTGGGAAACGTTTCTCGCACTATTCCCATTGACATTTCAGTAAAGCCGAGAATTGTTGAACACATTCATATAGGTGCCTCGTGTTCAGATGACGAAATTCAAACATACAAGGCCCTATTTCAAGAATTCCACGACGTGTTTGCCTGGTCCTATGAGGAAATGCCAGGAATTGATCCCTCCATTGTTGTTCATGAGATCAAGACTTACCCGGACGCTAAACCCGTTTGGCAACGTCTACGTCAGATCCACCCTCGGAAAGCGGCTGCAATTAAAGCAGAAGTTGAGAAGCTGTTGAAAGCAGGTTTCATTTATCCGATCCCGTTAACGGATTGGGTATCGAATATTGTTCCGGTTAATAAAAAACAGGGAACAATAAGAATATGTATCGACTATAGGGATATCAATCGTGCTTGTCCCAAGGACAACTATCCCACGCCCTATATCGATCAAATAATTGATGATTGTGCCGGCAGTGAAATATTTTCCTTTATGGACGGTTTTTCCGGTTACAACCAAATCAATATTCTACCTGCCGATCAACCAAAAACGGCTTTCATTTGTCCATGGGGGACATTTGCTTATTGCAAATTACCTTTTGGGCTTAAGAATGCTGGAGCCACTTTTCAAAGGGCGATGTCTTATGCATTTCATGACATCAAGCACATTGTGCAAACGTATCTCGATGATTTGCCCGCTCACTCCTTACGTCGAGCTGATCACCTTGTCCATTTACGAGCAATTTTTATGAGGTGTAGGCATTATCGTATACGGTTGAACCCACACAAATGTGTCTTCTGCATAGAAGTGGGACGATTGCTGGGATTTGTAGTTTCAAAAGCTGGCATTCGCGTCGATCCCTCGAAGGTCGAAGCTATCATCAAATTGCCTCCTCCTTCGAGTCTGCGCCAACTCCAAAGTTTGCAAGGGAAAGCAAATTTTTTACGCCGATTCATTCCTAACTACGCCGAGATTACCAAGGGTTTTACTCGGTTGTTGAAACAAAATGCTCAATTTTCTTGGGATGAGATAGCTCAGGAATCTTTCGATGCGCTAAAGCACGCATTGACCCATGCACCGTTGCTGCATCCTCCCAACTACAACCAGGATTACTTTTTGTACCTCGCCGCCGCTCATTCCACTATTGGAATGGTCTTAGTACAGGAAGATGAATTCAAAACGGAACATGTGATATATTATCTTAGTAGGACGTTAAATCCCACCGAGCTAAAATATTCGCATGTGGAGAAATTGGCCCTGGCAGCTGTTCAGGCTGTCCAGCGTTTTCGTCATTACATTCTTCTCCGTAAAACTACAGTCATTTCGGATTGCAACCCTATGATTTACATTTTGACTAAACAATTGCTAGGGGGCAAGTACTCTAAATGGATTGTTATCTTGCAAGAGTTCGACTTGGAGTTTGAAAAATCTAAGTCTAAGAAATCTTTAGTTTTTGCGGAATTGATGTGTGACTTCCCGCGTGCTGACACGGAAACTGTGGCAGAGGAACCCATTGCGGACGAATCTCTATTTCTCATCAGCACTTTAGATCCGTGGTATGGAGATATAATTGTCTATCTCCAAACCCAATCCTTTCGGCCCGAAGCTTCAAAGTCGAAACGCCGAAAAATTCCATTCCAATCCCAACAGTACAAAATTATTGGAGATACTCTTTATCGTCGTGGGGCGGATTTAGTTTTTCGTCGTTGTTTAACTCATGAAGAGGCAGAAAGGGTTATGAATGAATGTCATTCTGGAGCGTGTGGCAGTCATATGTCTGGGTATGCCACAGCTCAGAAGATGTTTCGTGCTGGCTACTTCTGGCCGTCCATGTTTAAAGATTGTATCATTGCGGTCCGAAAATGCCACAACTGTCAAGTGTTTGATCGCAAGATGTGCGCACCACCTGCTCCTCTCCACCCTATAATTACCGTTGGTCCTTTTGCTAAATGGGGTATCGATTTTATTACATGTAACCCTCACTCGGCCGGGGGGCATGCGTATATCATCCTTGTGGTTGATTATTTTACTAAGTGGGATCCTTGCAGTTGATTATTTTACTAAGTGGGCCGAGGCGATGCCTACATTCGAGGCAGACGGTTAGACAGCTGCGATTTTCGTATTCAATCATATCATTGCTAGGTTTGGTGTCCCACAAGCGATAATCACTGACCATGGGCGCCATTTTCGAAACATTATGATGACAGAACTTACAAGCCAGCTTGGTTTGCGTCATGATAGTTCTACTCCTTATTATCCCCAAGCAAACAGTTTGGTTGAGTCCATCAACAAAGTTCTAGTTATCATGATCTGACGAATCATTGGTATTCATCGGTCGAATTGGCACAACATGTTATTTTCAGCGCTTTGGGCGTACCGAACCTCAGTGAAAACATCAACAGGGTTCACTCCTTTCCAACTAGTTTATGGTTTGGAAGCAGTGTTGCCCATTGAATGCGAAATCCCATCACTTCAAATGGCTATCGAATTACTTCCAGCTACTTCCGAAGAGGAGAAGCGTCTATTATACTTAGCTAAATTAGATGAGACTCGACGTGACGCTGCATTGGCAATCGAGACTCACGCAAAAAGGATGAAAGCTCAGTATGATCGCAACGTGACCCCTCGTAATTTTTCGGAAGGAGACCTAGTGCTATTATATGATCAAGCTAACGATAAATTAGGTGCTGGTAAATTTGTTCCTATGTGGCATGGGCCCTACATTGTCAAGCGAAAGCTAGCAAAAGGGGCCTATGAGCTGGTAGATTTTGATGGGGACTCTTTGGGTAAGCCCAGAAATGGACTTTACCTAAAGAGGTATTATGCTTAAATGATGGGTATGGAGATTTAGTTAGGTTAGTTTTTCTTTCTAGCTGGTGTGTTTGTTAGTATAGACAGTGTGCTTAGCTTAGAGAGTGTGTTTTTCGTCGTTATTCTGGCTTATCTTGGTTTTACTCTTGATATTGCAGATGTCGACGCCTCTCCAAACGTACATTGGATTTGCTGATGGTGCTTGTCGTAGTACACGGAATATCTCTTCCGCAGCTTGGGTTATCTATTCGCCCTTTGACGAGTTAGTTTCTATGCATGGGGTGAGCCTCGGTCAAACAACAAACAACATTGCAAAATACAGTGCAGTGATTGAGTTATTATCTGAATCTATTTCATTTGGGATTCGGAGTTTGATAGTGAGGTTAGATTCTAAACTCGTTGTATTACAGCTTAATAGAGTATATGCCATTAGAAATCCAGTGTTATTAAGGTTATTTTTGAGAGTGCGTCTCTTGGAACGTGAATTTGATTACATTGAATATCAACATATTCCAAGGTCATTAAATACATTAGCAGATGCAATTGCTTCTCGAATGTTAGACAAACATTTGCGATAATCATAAATGTAAATTTAAAAACATTTCATAATACATGTTTAACAAGATAAGCTAGTAATAGTGATATATATATAGATAGGAGTGTGTCAAAAATATACATCGTCTTCGATCATAGGTTGAAAAACACCTTATGATCGGCAAAAATGATAAGTACAAAAACCAAAAATGTCACATGTGTCTACAAAAAGTGACTAGCCAATCACTGGTGGTGCTCTCTATACGAAACCACTGCCCGCGCTACCCTACACAGGAACCTCCTGAAAGGTCCTGGGACTGCGACCACATAGCGCTGAAGTTGGATAGGAATATCGTCTATAGTCGTCTCTGGTATGTCTGCCGTGAGACGCTCTAGGTCCTATTCCAGCTCGGCTAAGGTCTCTGTGGCCGCATCTTGTGGGGCCGGTGCTGGTGCAACTGGTACTCTTCTCTCGAATGGCCGGAGATTGGCCGGACGCTGTGGTCCTACATCTGCATTTTGAAATTTGTCACTGTCAGTTTTGAGATGATATAAAAAACAAAAAAAGTAAATAATTTAAAAACTTGTGAAAATGAAATACCTCTGTCGTCCCATTGTTCTCCCTGTGGAAGAACCATGTCCGGATCACCGCGAAAATCTACTCCGGCATAAGGAAAGTCCTGAATCGCAAAGACCTGGTCCTCCAACCAGTGAAAGTAACCCGCAGGAAATCGAACAACTCCCGCTCCCTCATCAGGATGCCGGGCCATCACCGCAACCCATCGCATCAACTTTGGCTCCCGAGGAGGCCCAGCTGGAATAGTGAGATGCTGTGGGATCAGCATCGGAACCCTCTCTAGGGCAAAGCTCACAACTAGAGGCCCATACCCAAAGGTCTTTAATTGCCCGTTCTTTGCCCTAGTCAGTTGGCCCTTCATATTGGCCAACACAGCGTCACACCAATTGAAAATGGTGCCTCGGTAGCAATCTATCGCCATCCGCATTTGGGACCCGGTGGCAATATGCAAAGCGGCTGCGCCGCAGAGTCTGGTAACTGTAAAGTCAATTACCATAAGTTCAGGCAGGGATATGTATTTGATTTCTATCCCTTTCTCCTCGTTTTGATTGTTGCACCACTCTAGCCGGAGGCTAGCAAGGGATTGGCCACCCGGCCTAGTCCCGGAGAGAGTCAGTTGCTCGCCCCTATTAGGCAAACCAGTGAGAAAATATATGTCAGAGGGCTCTATCTCGAGCTGGTGCCCTCCGATGTAGAAGCATTGATCCTGAACATTCCACCTTTCAACCAGCCATTCTAAGAATCGCACCTAGGCCCTCATGCCAGGTATGGCCCAGTATTTGTAGAGACCGCATGCCTTCAAAGCATCAATGGAGGGTTGATGATCTATTGTGGCCAAATCGACATCTTCATGTTCTCTTTCTCGCCAATCAAGCATGGTGGGCAATCTACACACCAGAAAACATTCATTAGAATTCATTAAATCAAAAATTAATGGTTTAGTTTTGAGATTTGGGGTTTTGAAATTGCTTTGCGCGGAGTACGCACCCCGCGTTCAGAAACAAAGTGTATGGACACAGCTGTTCTGAAGGTAGGTTGTGTACTCCTGCCATTTTCCCATGAACGAAAATGTCGGGGTACGCAGGTCGCCCATGGGGCACCTGCGTACCCCGAAAGGCGGATCCTAAAACCCCAAAACCCTCAAAAAATCAAAATAGGGCTTAAAATGAAATTCTAAATGGATGAAAACAAAGAGGAGGATGTTGTGAAATACCTAAAAGAGACGGCACTCGATTCCGACGGTCGGATTCTCCGCAAAGTCCACGGGAAGTTTCTTGCCAAAAGCCCTTTTCTCTCCTTCAACAGTAAAATGGTAAAAATGACATGGCAAAAGGTCTTTTTATAGGTTTTTTGGATAAATGAATGCTAAATTTGTTTATTTTTCACCATGGAAGGATATTTCTCAATGCATTTTTGCTTATCTTAAACATGTATGAGTAATGTGTCGTTTTTGTGCAGGACAATAGGACTTTCAAGGAAAATTATCATTTTTCACGAACGAAAACATCATAGTCATCTTTTAAGCCCTTTTCTGACTCCTAAAATATGAAAAGATCGCCGAGCGTTTCTTTTACACTCGTTAAAACAGAATTAAAAGACGGTCCCCTTATATCTCTTTTCTGACCGTAAAAACAGGAAAAGATTGCCGGGTTTTTGTCGTTTCAAACTCGATACGGAAATAAAATGACGTGTCCTTGATCGCTTTTTACTTTTCAGGTCAAAGGCACTAATCATGAAAGTACTCCTTGGTCGCAAGACTAAGCAGTTCTCTCAAGTATTATTTTATACTTTTTCGGGCTTGGGAGACACAACTTTACGAAAAAGTTCAACCTGGAGTCTTCTTAAGTTTTTCAGACTCTCTAAAAATGAAAAACGCCAAGTTTCTCCTATACTGGACTCGTTAAAATTTCACAGTAAAGGACCTGTTCGATTATAAACAGGAACGGACCACTCCTTCTTAGGGTTCGAATCAAAACTAAGTTGGACTCATTCGAAGGATGAGCTTATAATCAAGCATATGTTATCCTCCTCAAGCTTGTAAAAAATAAAGAGGTACTTGCCAGAAATGGTGGGGGAAAAGAGAGAAAAATGAGCCCATTTGTTATCCTTTGTTTCAGAAGAAGCCTTATTACCACTCTTGAACACGACACTTTTCATCCACCTGGGTTGGGAAATCCTTTGCCTCACAGTTGACCAAACACATTGAAAGTCTTTAGCCGGGTATTAACTTTGGGTCAAATGTCACCAAGCCATCTGTCGTGTCGTTATGTGTTCAAGAGGTCTCTGCAATAAACATTCATCTGCAAAATACTCATCATCCATTTTGACCATCCCTGAGTCAGTCCTTACAGTTACATTTCTTCAACTTGATCTATGATTTCGTGTTGTGGGCTTGCCTGCAACGGGTCGCTTTCTATCGACATCAGCACATTATCTAGAAAGATGACCTAGGAATCGTCAGTACCTTAAAGTCTGCATGCATCAATGGCAGGTTTCTCGCCTTTGACGACAGTTTACATCATTGACTTTCGATCGAAGGATTCCGTGAAATGTTCGACATCAACTCATTCATTCACATCTCATGGATTGTACTGGGTACTTTGAGAACCATTGACATCACTAGTGGTCTCTCTCACGCTTGTTAACAGTTTACATCATTGACTGGTAATCAAGTGGTTTCTACCATGTTCGACATCAACTCATTTATTTGCATGGATAGAATCGTACCTGTTCAGGAAGTAGAAATGAAGACCCTGGATCTAGTTTCCACCATCCAGGCTGCGAGGAGTTTTGTATTCATTGTAGAGTAGACTAATCATAAACAGATGGCTGCGTCCATACTGTGTCTACAAAAGTCTATGATTATGATGTACTGCAGAATCATTCCTGTATCAGAGCAGTAGATAGTCAATTAGTTAATGTTTTCAATCTGAGTATGGGAATGCCTACCTCAGCGATGATATGATCTTATATATGTATTTTGTGTTGAATACTTGCAGGTTCCGACTGGGCTCTCCACAAGATAATCCTTGAAATGATAAAGTACTTCACCCTTCCTAGATGATATGAAACCCTAATCTACTACAGGCTTCGCACTTTAGGGGGCAATCTGTTACACTAAAATTTGTCACCATGACTATTTGCAGTTAGTATGGCTCCATCAACTGTCATACTATCCTCCTTGGCAAGCCTCATACCTCTGCTCTCCATGTCAAACTTCAATAAAGAGAGAAAGTCATTAAAAATCTATATATCTCTGGGTACGCAGTTTCTCTTAGCCTTACCTGCGTGTACGCACTCCAAGTTCACAATACCTGCGTACTTGTACGCTCTGTATGTAAAGCAATGGGTGCGTACTCTTGTAAAGGTCAAAAGGCGCAAGTTTCACTCCAAAAAAGTTACTTGTGGTCATTTCTAGAGTATTCTAGAAGCTTGTTTGACGTGTATGAAGCGCCTCCAGATGGTTCATGTATCCCTACCAAAGAGGAACTTATCCCATCAAGAGGGGAGCTATCCCATCCAAAGAGGGGCTTATCCCATTGATGGTGGACCTGAATAACTTCCTCTAGAGCACTATAAATACAGGCATTGGGCCAAAGGGAGGAGCAGGGAAAATTTTAAGAACCCCCCCTAAATTTATAAATATAATAAATGGGCGAATCTCCATGGTATATAGGAAAAATGGAAGGCAATTTTATCAATAATATAATATGTATATATAATTTTTTGGCGAATCTCTCACCAGGCATGGCGAATATTTTACTCAATTATAAAATCTTGTAAGATCTTGAGTCTTTCATTAAATAATAAAACTTTGTAAAGTCCTAGTGAATCTTAGCATAGGCTACATTCCAGGTGAATACCATGGGTGAATACCATGTGCCATTTTGGTGAATACCATGGGTCAATACCATGTGCCATTTTGGTGAATACCATGGGTCAATACCATGTGCCATTTTTATTTTTATTAATTCTAATATTAGTGTTAATAATGTTTTTTTGCATGGTATTAATAACAATCTAGTCCATGGTATTTGTCCCATAGTATTTTGGCCATAGGTTTCACCTAAATATAACCCATTTTTTGAGTGTTCGTAAATATTACGGAGTAAATATAAAAAAATGTTTTATTTGTTTACCATACATCTTGTTTATTTATATTTTTATTAATTTACCATACCTCTTTTACAAATATGGTATTTGGCCCATAGGATTCACTTAAATAAAACCTCTTTCTTGAGCCTTCATAAATAGAACGAGGGTTATGGACTAAATATAAAAAGAGGTTTTATTTATTTACGATACGTCTAGTTTATTTATATTTTTATTTATTTACCATACCATTTGAGTAAGTATAAAAAAACGTTTTATTTATTTACCATAACTCCACTTTACTTATATTTTTATTTGTTTACACCGTTACATGTATATAAGGTGACTTATGGAGTAAATATAAAAAAAGTTTTATTTATTTACCATACCTCTCATTTATTTATATTTTTATTAATTTACCATATCTCTTTTATAAATATGGTATTTGGCCCATAGGATTCACTTAAATAAAACCTATTCTTGAAAATGGGCGAATGGATTCACTTAAATAAAACCTATAATCGAAAATGGGCGAATGGAAGGTTGTAAGTCCTAATTTCAAGGGCTAAATTTACCTTTTTTACCCTCTCCCTTAAAATAAGGTGGGCTATTTGAGGTGATTTGTAAAAATGTACTATGATAGAAAATATTCGCCCACTAAAAATTTAAAAACCCTTAATTTCGCCAAAGGGCGAACATTCGCCCCTAAAATTATCCTTGGGGAGGAGAGTTTGAAAGCTGAACATTCCTAAGGGTAGATGCTGCTGGAATTAGGACTCCCTTGTAAAGCTTGAGAGGAGAGATTCCCATCCTTTCCTAGCCTTATTTGAGAGTGGGTGAGCTGATCAAAGTAAAGGAAAACTCTTGCTGGACCCTAGGAGGGACTTGCACAACACCAAGGCTCAGGTTGTAATGGTTCCTTTTGTTACCTTTTAATGCAAATGAACTTATTTTTCTCAACAGATTGTTATTCATGGTTTGTTTCATATACTCCTTGGTCTGTATGATGGATATGTATTGTTTTATGAGTTTATCAGGTGCTATTTAATCTTTTGGCTTGTTAGTGAATGCAGGTTTCGAAGAGAAGGAGGAGCTCATCCGGATCGGCGAGGCTGGACTACTACAAAGCGTTGGACTAAAGGTATGTTAAAAATCCCCTGATTACTTGTATTTGCAATGCATGTTTAGAGAAAGGTAGCTTTATTTGTCTTGTTTGTCACTAGAAAGCTTTTGCTTCTAGGGAGGTCGGTTGTGTCCGCACTGTCGACTCTTTCCACATGACAATCGCGCTCAACCTCAAGAAGTGTCTGTTTTGTGTTCCTTTTGGGAACCTATTAGGACATGTGGTTTGCAGATAAGGGTTGATGGTAGAACCCGTGAAGATCACAGTGATTCTGAACTTGGGAGTGCTGAGAAGTGTGAAACAGTTGCGCTCTACTCTGGGACATACGAGATATTACAGAAAGTTTATCAAAGGCTATGCCCAGATCACTGCGCCAATGGAAAAATTGTTGAAGAAGGATGTCTCATTCTACTGGAACGATGACTGCAAGAAAAGCCTGGATATATTGGAAGAAAAGATGGTTACCGCACTGATTCTAGTCTTCCTAAACTAGAAGAAAGAGTTCCATGTACATGTTGACGTGTCATGTGTAACACTAGGAGCAGTACTAACACAGGATGGTGGAGAAGGCTTGGACCACCCTATTGCATTCGCAAGTCGCAGATTATCCAAAGCAGAGAAGAATTATTCCACCATAGATCGCGAAGGGCTAGCTATGGTGTATGCGCTCTAGAAGTACCGACACTACTTGCTAGGAGGCCACTTTAAGATGTATACAGATCACTCCGTGCTAAAGTACCTGGTCAATAAGCCTGTGTTGGGGGGCGAATTTGCAGATGGCTCTTATTGTTCCAAGAATATGATTTTGAAGTTGTTACAAAGCCTGGACGATTGAACGCAGGACCTGACCACCTATCACGCATTGAGATAGGGGAGGAACCCACTAATTAGGAGGAAGGATTACCTGACATGCAGCTTTTTGCTATGCGTGTCACAGATGGATATTTTTAGGATATAATACACTTTCTAGCAATTGGAACTGCACCAAAAGGATACTTTGTCCAGCAAAAGAAGGAATTAGTGGTGCGTGGGGCAGATTTCTCTGTCATTTCTGGGAATCTATACAAAATGGGGACTGATGAGATACTATGAAGGTATGTACTTGAGTTTGAACAAAGCAGCATCCTCGTGGACGCTCATGGGGGCGCCGCGGGAGGATATTATGCAGGAAGAGAAACCGCGCAGAAGATTATACGTGCAGGGTTTTGGTGGCCAACCCTTCATTAGGATTCAAAAGCATATTGCAAGGCATGCAACATATGTCAAAGAAAATGTAGGCTATCGCGGAGGGATGAAATGACTTTGAATCCAAAAATGATGTTGCAACCTTTTTAAAAGTGGGAGATACATTTTGTAGGACCTATTCAACCTCAAGGAAAGACAAGTGTGAGGTACATTATCACTGTGACGGAGTACTTGAATTGTTGGGTAGAAGCGCAGTCAGTGAAGGATTGCACAGGCGCGATGACCGTGAAGTTTCTATTTGAACATGTACTAGCGCAATTTGGCTATCCGAAGATCTTGATGAGTGATCGTGGTATGCACTTCCTGAATGAGACAATCAGCGCACTAATGGAGGAAGTTTAGGTGTATCACCAGAAGAGAACACCTTATCACCCATAGGCTAATGGGACAGTGGAGGCATTCCACAAATTGCTCGAAACCGCACTAGCCAAGGTTTTCAATCCTCAGTGAAGTGATTGCGACCTATGCATACCTGTAGTATTGTGGGCTTATCGGACAACATGCAAGAGGTTAATGGGACAAACACCCTTTAGGTTGGTATATGGGGTTGAAGCGGCACTGCCTATGGAATACATCGTACCTAGTCTATGCATAGCAGTGCTCAGAGGTATGAAGAATTATGGAGCCCTGGAAGAGAGGCTTGCACAGTTGGATGAGCTAGAAGAAGAGAGGTTTTTGGCTTGATTTCACCAGCAGGTCCAAAAGCAACGCGAAAAAGCATGGCATGACTGACATATTAAGTTGCGCACCTTTAAGGTGAATGACTTGGTGCTGTTGTATGACAGTAAGTTTGATAAATTTCCAGGGAAACTCAGAATGCATTGGCTGGGGCGGTATGTTATTAAGGAGATTATTGATGGTGGCGTGATCCAGCGGGTTAAGTTAAATGGATACTTCCCAAGAAAGGTGAATGGCAGTGATTTGAAGCCATACTCAGGTGGCCCGACCATCTGACTAGCTGAAAGGAGCACAGTCTTAGCACCCCAGGCAGTTGAAAGGAGGTGCGGGACTATAAACTACACTGCCTGGGTTGGAGAGCTGTGTGATTTCAAGATTGCGACAAGCAATGAAGTGTCACAGGGTCCGTGATAGGTGAAGAAAAATGCGCTAGCATGTAGTTTCACCAGAAAGTGACCGTTAATGTCACTATTCACAATTTGATGGTCGGTTTGAGGCCAAATGGAGTGGGCGGCAGGAATTTAAGGCCATATTTATGGGTTAGATTCTTGAAAATATGTTGCCAATCTAGCATTAATGGACTGAATGTGGGTGGAATGGTCGAATTCAAATTCAAAAGGTCCTATAAATTACAAGTGGTTGTCCAGCAAACAACACTTGGCATTTTGAGAACTAAGTTGTTGCACACTCAAGTATACATGAACCGAGACCTATTCGAGACTCTGAAAGCGAATTCATTGTTTGAGCAACTACCAGAGACACTACAAGAATTGTGGAATAACATTATGTCAGCACCCGCAGAAGCCATGGACACAGAAGTAGTGACAGTCGAGGAAGCTGCACAGGAAATTGCGGTAGTGGAAGCCCCAGAGAGCACAAGAATAATAGTTGAGGTCCCTAAATCACCCAAAACACTAAGACCTAAGAAGGATAAGCATGCTATGGTACCGGTGCACATCCCACCAAGAAATCCACAGAGGACCAAGCTCACCTTGCATGAAAAGGGGAAGGCCATTAATCTAGAGGCTGATGAGGAGGAGTCTAAATAAATTCCGGTGGATGAGGAGGATGTAGAGATGGAAGTTGAAACCCAGGGTGCAGACCCTATTACCCGGTTACCTGAATATGTTCCTCCACACAAGGGTAAAGCCAAGGTGCCGAAGGACATAGATGATAGAAAGAGCTTTTTGCAAACTCTGCTACTCCCACATGATATTGTTTTTGAGGGACCACACTTAGGGTGGGTTCCTGTGTTGAAGTTTGAAGACTGGGACCTTATAGACCATGAGAAGTTCCTGCATTTAGCAACTGAGAAGCTAATGCACCAGAGGATTGATGCGACTACTAGAACAATTCAATTGGAGCCACGAACATGGCTCAGAGGTGTAGAGAAAGCCAGGTTGCTAAACCTGCTCTGGGTGTCACATTAACACCGTGCCCCAGTGACCGTCTTCATCATCAGGTAGCTGCTCTGCTTGGTGCATGATGGGTGTTTATGGTTAGAGGAGCCCATCCCCATCACAGACCATCCGATTCATCAGATTACACGGCTACCTTACTCAGGGGAGGATCCAACTAACATATCAGAAGGAAAAGGTGGTGAGTTGGCCCTCACAGAAGCAATGAAGAAGAAGTTAAAGTTGGATAAGAAGAAGCATGGAAAAGCCATCTCCCACATTAACAACCCTACAGTCAAGATCGCGACAAAAATTCTAGTAAGGAAAGTGATGTGGAAGTTCCGTGCAGATGAGGTTCTTGTGCACGTGGTTACACTAATAGCCCAATGTGCGGAAGGAGTCCAGTTCAATTGGGTGAACTATATATGTGGTGAGTTCCTTGTGAACTATCGCGAGGCACATGAGCAGGGAAAAATGTTTCACTACGTGTGGATCCTGTTGTCGATAGTAGTGGTGGCATGGGAGCTACCCAAAGATAGCCAATTCCCTTCAGTCGCCCTAGACCTTCCAGAGGAAGCGAAGTACGCTTCACTGTGGGTGACCAAGGATGCGCAATGAATAAAAGAAAGCAAGATTTTTTGGGTATTAATGGAGATGAATATCTGGATGGGGATCAATCGCAGGCCATGGTTCTCACCCACAGTATACGCTAACTTACAAGGATTTCCACCATGTCTCTATCAGGGCATGGAAGGACCCTATGAAGACATGGCATAACCTACCATACCTAGCGATTGATGATGTAATTTTTGCAGTTCTTGAGTGTTGGCCACCGGAGTGGCGTGCTCCAGCTGGCTCCACGGTGGAAACAGACAAGTTCGCCATGTAGCGCAAGAAGGAAGAGACAAAGCTTCAAATGGCACAGCTGGCAGAGAAGCGTAGAAAAGAGGAAGCAAAGGCTAAGGCCCAGGCAACATGCGACGCCGTGAAAGTGGCAGAACAACAAAAAATAGGGGAAGAATAGTGCGAAGGACAAAAGTCACCTTCACCCAGCACTAAGGTAGAAACAGAGACAGAACAAGGTGGTGTGGACCCACAAACGACATCCACCCAACTCAAGCATCCGAAACCGTGAGAGAAGGCAGTGCCACGAAAGAAAACCAAGGCATCCAAAATGTCCTTCGACCCAATCACCCTCACTAAGGGGGATTTGCATGACATCAGGGAAACAGTGAGGGATGTCACCACCGAGGCTCTCCAACAATTTGAAGAACAACATCAACTTGTATTGGGGTCTCTTCAAACATAACTCCAAGAGTTGTAGGTTCGCACTCCATAGGCTAGCACAGTGTCCACCAGCCTCGCGATTGGCACTTCAGCTACCGAGGAGATGTTTCTCACAAGGGTGATCAACATGGTACTGCTACCTGATGGGGCACTCACGATAGAAAATCAAGCCAATAGGCCTATGGTTAGCAGTCTGAAAGGGGTAGGATTGAACATGGTTGCGCTCCCTCGGGAGACGCTCTACCTCTTATAGGATGGAGTCACCGTGGAACTCAGGGCCTCGGAGAGTCACTCTCTGCAGGTAATGAGGGAGCAACACATCAACATTGAGCAGTTGAGCCCACAACACAATGAAGTAGTAGAGAAGAATAAGTAGATAATGCAGGTTGTGGAGGAAGCTTGTCGGATGGTCCCGAAGTTGGCCATTCAGGCAGAGTAGTCGGTTAAGGCACACGTCCGCAAGTTAGCCACATGGATGCGTGACACTTGAGCAGAGATGGCCAGGGTTTAGCTGGAGTTGAACCTGTAGATCGCAGAACTGCAGTTGAAGGCTCAGCCTTCAACTCTGTCGGAGATCAGGGAACAACGTACCACTGCTGTCACAACAATAATAGCAGTGGTCCATAGTGCAGTGGCAGACTGCATGCAGCTTTTCGAACAGTCATTTGAGGTCCTAACCACCTTGCAGGAGGACCCGAATGTAGAGTGCCTAGATACAGAGGTACGTGAGCTACAACAGAGGTATGACAAGGTAAAAGGGACTATGCAGAAAGTTGCCCTTACACAAAGGCTTGCATGGGTGCAGGAGGCAAAGGTGCTCAAGGAACAGGTGACGCCACTCGGCACAAAGAAGTGGTCCTAAAAGAACACCTACAACCATGGATAGATGAGGCTTACATGATCACAGCCTCCGTTGAAGCAAATCTCGTGAAAATATAGGCAGCTCAGCAGAATATTCAGAGTAGCAGTCACTGAACAGCACATGGAGGAAGTCTAGAAGGCAGTCGCTCAGTGCGCTTCTGAAGTTGCGGTGATCCAAATAGATCTGGGAGGTCTTCGGGCTAAGATCTCCTCACCTGCAAAGTGACTTGAGGGTGAGTCCCGATGTTTGTGTTGGGGGCATGTTGGGCGCGGGATCCCCCAAGTGCAGTTTTGGGGCTTAAAGCCCATATTTTGGTCCAATTTTTGTAATCCAAATTTAAAGACTCTGTATTTTGTGGTCGCGGAGTGCGTAGATGTTAAAGAGTCATAGGGTTGTTTGCCCTTATTTTGATAATGTAATGTAGCTAAGCTCTAAGTAGTTAAAGGCATGATGAAGAAATCATAGATCGGAGATGTATGAGAGATAGATCTGATGTAGAAGTCTAAGTTTTAGGTCATAGCATAGGTAGAGGCTCTACAGCTGAGTGTGCAAAGGCCTAGAAGTCTGCAGCTAAGTGTGCAGACCCCTGCAGCTGAGTGCATAGGGTGAGTCGAGTTTGTAATCATCTGGAATTATCAATAAAGAGAAGCATTCTATAATTTCTATGTCTTTATTTCCTGTTTATGCATTTTTTATATTGGGTATGAATTTCACTTATAATGCTTATATGATGCGCGAATGTGTATAATTGTATTGCTTAAGAGAATGCAAGTAAGAACATTTGTTTATGCGAAGCTAATGAAGATTTGTTAATAAGATAAGTAAGATACTTAGCTTAGTTTGGGAGATATCTTAGTTCGCTGCCCTAGCAGCACGAAAGCATATCAACCCCTGGTTAGGGCTACACAAAAGCCAATTGTAACATTTCGTGAAGGTACTGAATGGTAGAGCAGAGGGATAAGCGACTTGGGTGAAGGCAGATAGAGTTGAAATAAATCGACATCACAACCATCTCAAGGGTGTGGAAACTTGGTTCCAGCATCCCCCCATACTACTTCAGGTGAGACTTTAGTCCGCGCTCTGTGAGCTGATGCTGAAAAGGCCAATAGTGTAGGGATTTGTTTGGCTAACTAATGCTAAACCTGGGTCAGAACCCCACAAGCCAACACTGAGAAAACAAGTTACACAGTTGGGGAGCTCTGGGAGCTAGGATGAGGGATTGAACACAGATTTTTCCTGTTGCGCAATTCTGCAAGACAGAGGAGCCCAGGTGATTGTGAATTTCAAGAGATCAGGGCTAAATCTTAAGCCTTGAGACTACATAATGCACAGTTCAAGCTTGAATGTGCAGGTAGGTTGCACAGTTTTGAGGCTCAGTGAGTCAGGCTCTAGGGTTTTGCACTATTTTTATCGACTGCATATTTTTGGGAGGCAGAGAAGACCTGGTGATTATGAATTTGCACAGTTCAAGAGCTCGGGTTTTGGGCTTGAACTCAAAGACTACGCAGTGTGTAGTTGGGGTCAAGTTAGAGGGATGAATTGCATAATTTTGGATGCCAAGGCTAGGGCTTGAGCACTGAAACTAGGAAGTGTGCAGTCCTAGAAGGAAGGAACTATGAATTCAATTGTGTCAAGAGGCAGGGTTGCAACTTGAATGTTGGGACTATGAAATGTGCAGTTCAAGAAGGCTGGATGAGGCCAAGTTGCTGGGAATTTTCTGAAATTTGGCTAATTGTGGGATTAGTGAAACTGATGTGAATAGTGATAGGACTTAACTATGATCACACACTTAGAGTGCTTGATGACACAACATAGATCATCCAAAACACATTAACAACATACTTCCCTCAGTGTGACAACCTTTATGACAACTTATGACAAGTGTGACACTAAAGATACACTTTGCGATGATCGTGACGACACTTGTGTGACAATTCTTAAAACTTTGGAAATGAGTGTGATAGAGGTTTACATGGTAATATCAACTCATTTACACAAGGAGAACCTCTTGAAACCACCAAAACAAGATTATGTATATTGTGTGACACTTAACATGCTAGAATAAAACAAGTGCTAAAGTGTGAATGTCACTTGTGATATGCAAATGACAATGAAAGAAACACATGCTAGAGTGAAGATAACATCAAAAAAACACTAGATAGAGTGAAAGCAAGAAAAGAAATAGCCAAGAACTAGAAAACGACAATCGCAAAAAAAAAGGTGTGCGAAAGTGACAATTTTCAAAACTCACCGAAATAGAAGTACAAACATAGCTACAAGTGACAAATTGTTGATGTTACTGTGAACAGACTGTTGACATGGATTGGATATTGCACATGCACAGTCTTGATGGACCGTGCTATGCTTGTTCAAGATTGTGTAAAATAATGCACTCATGAACTTGTTGTGGACTAAGCATGTGTGAGAAAGTACCCTTTACACTTACAATCCAAGAAGGGGGCCTAGGGTCATTAACTAACCAAGAAGTGACTAAAGAACAACTGATCACAAGATCCATAGTGGGCTCCAAAATTTGAGTGTAGGAAAAATTTTGGAGGGTGTTTGTGACAACAACAATAGATCCCACATTCATGCTTGGAATATAGCATGCAAGTGATTGACTAAAAGAAAGATTTGGTTTAGCTCAATCTATGGTCGGGTGGTATGTGGAAGTCCCTCACTTGGTTGGATTTTGCATAAGTTAATAAGAGCTATTTTTCTATTGTACTCTATGAGAATTTATACTTGTTATTATGTGGCTTTTATGGTTCTTATGTCGTTGTTAACAGTCTGATTATATGTTGGTTATAAGCAGGGTTCTATAACATGTTCTAGTTATGGCTCTTGTTATGCTCTCATTAGTTGATGAAAGGTTTATGAATGCATGGGCTAACAAGTGTTGTTTTAGCTACTTGAGAGAACTTGTAGGTTATCCACAACTAAAGAACAAATATTTACACTTAGATATGCATTCATGACATAAAGCTTACATTTTTACCATGTGTTTGACGAAATTCCTAGTATGTTATAATCTATCTAGGTTAAGTTTTTTACTCAAGTTTGTATGTTTAGCCCTCTCATTATGTTATTTATCATTCTGAGAAGTTACTGGTAGTCCTTGGTAGGTCTAGAGGGTTACCTAGAAATGTGGCTCGGATCTCGGGAACACGCCCTCTAAACTAGAGATTTTGGGCTATAATCATACTCAAGTAGTTTTTTGCATGTGATTGGAGGCATATAACGACACCTAGGCCATTTCGTGCATATGGTTGGGAGTCTAGGTCAATGAAAAGAGCCTCATCTCAGAGATTGACCACCTTGGTTGTTTCCTCAGCTCTTGGGTGATCTGTATTCCTTGTAGGATGTCAGTTATTTGTCAGTAAGTCTAGGTTGTAAGCCCCACTTCCTTAACTAGAACTAGGAGGCTAGGTCATGTCATAGTGGCACTCTGCTTCACATTTACCTGGAGGGATTGTAAAATAGGGTAAATGTGTGAGGGGTCATGTTAAAAACATATCTAATTATATAGAAAAAACAATATCATCATCAATGCAACAAAAATTAAAGGAATAATAAAAGATAAGCATTGACATATAGAGACACTAGGATTGGTCATAGACTAAGAAAAAAACCCACTATGGGGAAAACCCTTTCAAAGTATTCTTCTTATTAGATTGTCATTGGATGTTTCAGCTAAGAGAGAGTACAATGATCCATATCTTCAACCACAAAACTATCTAGCAAAATCAGTTAAAAAACATCCAAGTGATGAACACAACAATGCTAATAATAAAAACCCTAATTCAGAAGCCTGAGGTCAACTATCATTATCTACGGTTAACTTTAGAATTCTACGGTCAACTAAAAAATCAAACCCTAGTTTCCAAATGCACACAAAGAGTGTACATGCATGTGGATAAAACACTCCAACCTTACTCATGTGCAAACTTTCCTGTAGTTGTAACCGAAAAATTCATGTGTCATCCCTACGGCTAGAAACCAAAGCCCTAGATCTCACATGTGAGCTTCAAACATTGTAATTTCAGACCTGTACAGACAAAACTCCACAAGCAACCTCATACCTATGTGAGCTAAACAAAAGAAAGAAGAATGATCATGTTGATTTCCAAATGAGGGTCACTTTAATTGTATTTATATCCATCTGAGGGTGCCCAATTTCTCTTTTGGGCCAATCTTTCCTTTTGTACACATAATGTGATTGATACTCTACTTTTGGCACCTAGAATCTCTCCTTCTCTATGCTAGTAGACTAGTCAATACACTATTTTGATTGGCCCTCCTGATGCAGAAATGACAGAGAATATCATACCCATTATTTACCTATCATCATCCATGCGATCGATAACTTTAAACTCCCCAAGGGTGTATGACTGTGAACCTTCAGAAACACCTTGTATTTCTAAGTTCGCTTCGGTCTCAACATCAGTGGATATTCCATTCACTAGTCACTAGTTTCCCCCTAGAAATATTATGCATGTGAACCTTGTCTCCCATGGTGATGCTTATGATGCCTCATCATCTACATCAAGTGGTCCCTCATTGTATCACAACCTAGTCTTCCACTTATATGAAGACACTATGGATCTATGAACACACTAGTTCATCCATGGGGAGATATGCATTACTGTTCATACTTTCTCCTGCAAAAATATTTTGACCAGTATGTTGTGGAATTGAAAGGCTTAATTCATGCTCAAGTAGATCAGTTTAATAGATCCTTAATTTGAGCCCATAAATTCAAACCATGTCCACCTTGTGGCCATTACCTTGCCACACAATTTTTGGGTAAGGGTACATCCATCAATGAGGGCCCAGAGGGAGAGATTCTCCCCAACTCTCGTAATGCACTCTACCAAAATAAATTCTACCCTTAGGATATTCGTATAAAATTCATATTTTTCATTTCCTTTTGTATTAGTTTAGCAATTTGCATCCTTTTCCATAATACTAGTTATCTTCTTGTGAATTTTCATATGAATCCCTCATCCACACCATATATCGATTACACTGAAGGTGTGTGAGTCACTTTTCATAGAATCTAGCCCCGATGGATTGGGCCATATTTACCCCTTTGAATTCATTATTCCTTTCCAACAATGTATGCATTGGATTTGTCACCAATAACTAGTCCAAATATGATGTTGTGTTATGTTCTTTAATTGATGCCCTTGCTCATTGCATCCTTCATGTTCATGTTTGTCTCGATTCCTTGCTACTCATCATGCAAATGAATAGTGTTTACCTTGTGTGTAATCTTGTCCTATCTAGAAAATATCTACGAGTTAACCTTTTAGCAAGTGAATTTGAATCCATTTAATTCAAGCATGTTCCTAGAGGCCAAAAGAACTATGTAGATACCATTACAAACAACATTCTAGATTGGCATTTATCACATGAATCCATAATAACATAACCATATCATGAAAGAAAATGATGATTGTAAAAAACATGCATTATCATATTCTGTACCAAAATCATCCATATAAGTGTTTGGAATCCATTATTATAAATATATCCAACATGTCCATAGCATGTTATAATCCTAAGTACAAAATGGGTGCACCAACTATGCCCCTATGTCTACTCGTCATCTGTTGGTGGGTCTCGTGCTAATGAGGCAACACCCCAAGTTAGTAAGATTCTAATAACCTAGCTAGACATCAATGCATGCCTCATAATATCCTACCACTAAAAGGGAATATTGGTACAAACATCTATGTACTTATCCTCCATCTTGTGCACCCACGCTTTATAACATTGCTTAGTGTTTGGTTAAGTCTCTATATGAGATCCTCTACGAATTCATCCATCTCTCATCTCCCTTGAGATGAAAATGCTCCACAATCAATGGCCCTATGTGTTTCTAGTCATTTTTCTCCATGCTTGGTGGCCCCCTTTTATGTTCGTCATCCTCCCTATCTTGTTGGACTCACTGGTACGATGTCTACGTGTCATAGGTTAGAATGATAGTACCATATCTATATATAGATATATAAATATATACATACAACACACACACACACACACACACACACATTATAGCATGTGATAAACCAAACATACATTATATATCACATACTCTCTGGGCCCCATGCTCGTTCAGGTGGCAGTGGTAGTTCAGGGTCACCCTAAAAGTTCATGCCATAGTAGGGATAATCCTCTATGTATAATGGAAGTTCATCCCAATCAGAAAAAAAAAAAAAAAAAAAAAAAAAAAAAAAAAAAAAAAAACATGGTTTGGAACACTCTCCTAACTCCTCCTCCTCCTACTTGTCGTAGTAGTTTCCACCAACACTGAATCTTGGGCTCTTTTGGCCCCCCATATTATATTTGGATATGGGGACAAAGAGTGGGGATATTTTGAAAGAAGAACGAGCATAATAGTATCCCATATTAACAACTTCCTATCAATTTCCTCCTACATGAATTCCATTAGCACTTCAACACTCTTAGTAGCATTTGGGTCAACCCATAGTAGCTCCCTACAAGTACACTCTCTGTCAAGATCTTCTGTCATCTAGTGACTTTGCATAGAACATGAATACCCATAATGTGGATCACAATTTTTCCAGTAGCTCATGTCTCTGATATCTCTATATCCCATACTAGCTAGATGGATGAGTACCTTACTCAAACACTAGGTACATAGTTTTGATCTATAAATTTGATCTATAAACTTATCCAAATATCTCCCTAGAGGCAACATTAGATTTATATCACCAACCATCCCCAAGAGTGGTAATCTTGTCAGAAAGTATATATTATGTATATTGATCTCAATTTCATGCTCTTCTATAATGAAGGTAGGTTTATTCGGATCCTAGTAGCTCACTATGTCGGTCAATAATGGCTCACCATACCTCATCAATGGGTTCTCAAAGAACTTGTGTAACCCATAATGGGCCAAATCCCCCCTCACTCCTTGATTCACTTGAATGTAAGGGAACATATCCTCAAAATATTATTCTCATAATAACACTTTCAACTCTACTATATCTACAAAAAACCATACTTTTGTTAGTACCATAGTATAATATTTTCATCATCATCGCTTCTAGACATAAGGCTACCTCAAGGGACCAATAACCCACCAAATACTTGGACCCTTTGTCTTAGTTCACTAACATAGGTTTTCCATTAAAACTTGTATTCTCCAAACACACTTAATCCTTCAATATCTATGTTAGAAAGTAGAAAAAGGCATAACAACTAGGTTGTGACTAAAAATTTGTGCAAGATTTCCCTTAGGAAAAATTAATCCCTAAATGAGAAAACTAAATCAATAGAAATGAAAAGTAGGGTATGTGGCCACCAACCTTAAAGTCGTGGATCTGAATTCCACTGGTTAGTTTTCCTACTATAAGCTTGCCAAGTTTTAGGGCTACCTCTTCCTCTCCAATTTCACAAACAATCCAACACAAAAATGAATTTGAATTGGATGGGAAAATCCCTTTTATAGGAAAAATCCTAATTTTCCCATTATGCATTATGGGCTCACCATATCTCTATTTAATGAATCATTTGAACCATTATAAATATTTCTATGAGATCTATAATGGGTCTATCTTCATTTTTGGTCATTTAAAGCTTCATTCAGAAGACATTTTTTCTATGAGGTCTCACTTCATCGTCTATTTAAATGAAATCTATTCATATTCATCACTCATACTTTGGCACCACTTTTTCTTTGCACCTGTCGACTTATGTGTCAAGTTTAGTCATCAATAACCATTGCTTACTCATGGTTTTTGGTTCCCCTTTGGGCCTATTCCCTATGGTAGTGTCATTGAGTCACCTTTGTTTAGATTTGTTGGACACCTAATCTGTTAAGGCTTTTGGGTGTGGAATGTGAACAATCAATGGATTCCAAGAGACCACTTGAAATATGAAACCAAGGGTCATAAGGCATTGTATTTATATACATATCTTTGTGAATAAAATGCAATCTCACATTTATCTTATTTGTTGTCTATCATTTGTGTTTGAGTGTTTAACATGGTATAAAATTTAGTTTGGCTCAAAATTCCTTTGTCATTCTAAACCTATCAGAACTAGTATAAGTCAAGATTGTTTCTATGTTATATTCTCTTTATTCTCAATATTGTCCCACCATCACTTATATTTGCAACTTTGAACCCTCTCTAGGCTAGATTTGTTCTGGGTTTTCTACCCATTGTCCCAAAATAGAAAAAAAGAAAAAGTGCTCCCATGGATTTTGAGGAACTAATTGACTCGGTTTATATGTTCTGCTTGAAGGAATTTCTCTCTTTATTTGACATTGGTGTAGCTCTAACTCATAAAACCTTCCTGTAACAACCCTGGTGAAAATTCCATGTAATAAAAGTTAATAAAGGAAAAATAATAACCATGGTCATGGGACACATTTTCGAGGTTGAATGTTGGGAAAAAAATCTGTGTGGGTGTTCATTTGGTTTATTATGGCTAAAGGAAACTGGCAAAGGAAATGGCCAAGGCTTTGGAAAGGAAAAATGGCATTTTGGCACATTTTTTTATAAAAATAATGGAAAATAGGAGAAACGGAAGGTGAAAGGTCACAGGTTGCATGTGAGGAGGAAATTGAAGGAAAATAATGGAAAATGAATAAAATAGAGGCCTCATTCATAAAAAGGCTTCTGAGGATCAGTGGGCAAGATTTTTCTCAGCATTGGATCAAGAAAGGCAAAGGGGATGAAAAATATCAAGCAAGGAAGAGTAGGATCAAACAACCACAACAATATTATTTGCAGGTATTGATTTGCATGTGTGTTTTCCTTGCTATATTTGGCATGCATGGTATTGAATGTGGTTATTTTGTTGTTATGGCATGGTTTTTTCCAAGTGTGACAGTGTTTTCAACCTAGCCTTTCCATTTCCAGATAACCATGGTGTGATGGGGTTCACATGTTTTGGTTGAGATGGATTTCCGAATGGATTCAAAGTTGAGTGAGGTGGATCTCTAAATGATATAACACATGGCCTAGCAGTCCCCAAACCAGACTGTGGATCATGGTAAAGCCACTGAACTAGTAACCCCTAAACCAAACTATGGGTTGCGGTAAAGCTAAGATTGTGTGCCTTGGTGGTCCTAGGAATCCTTATTAGTGAATGGTAGGATATACGGTAATTCCAATAGGTGGATTGATGTCCATTGGGCCTAGTAATCTTGGGTTGGGATATGTGGTAAATATTGGAGAGTGGGTCTCAGTTTAGGGCCTAGTGATCCTGTGTGGATTGCAGTAAAGCCTAAGAGATTAGGAGATAGGGAAATTACTCATGTTGTAGGTGGAGAAATATGGTGGCATTCATGCTTGTTTGGCCTAGTGATCGGGTAGAGATCATGACAAAGCTAGTTATTACATGTTCATTGTGCTGGCCTAGTGATCCAGGATGGATTACATAAAGCATGATTTCTATTGATGAGGGTGAGGCGGTTTAGCCTTGGGATGCCTTGGTGGGTTATTTTGGTTTGGGTCCCACATTCATGCTTGGAATATGGCACAAGTGTGAATAGCTGAAGAGAGATTTGGCTCAACCATTCTATGGTCAGGTGGAACGTGGTAGTCCCATCCCGGGTTTGGATTTTACATCATCAATATGAGGTCATTTCTCCTTATATTTATATGAGTATTATACTAATTTATATGTGGATCATATGGCTTCGATTTCCTTGGTATTTTTGTTGCTATTATGTTGGTTATGTATGTGTTTTATGATAGTGGGTATGTATGCCTCTCATCATGTTTTTACTTGTAAATGAATGAATAATGTATCTATGACCTAATAGATGATAATGCAGAAAATGATATAAGTGAACAATGCTTCATAGCAATTCTCATATAAGTATGAGACCCCTATGCTTAAATATGTTGTTTACACCTATAGATTACATACTCATGATCTGTTTGATGAAACACCTATCATGGATAGTAGGGCTTTGGTTAAGGGCTTGTTCAAGTATTTACATTTGCATCATTGTTTCCTTGTTATTTCTTTGTTTAAAGGAGTCATTCAATTCTGGGAAGTGACCTGGGCTCTGGGCCTAAAAAAGTGGTTCAAATCTCGGGGACGTTGGAACAACACTGGAAAAAATAGTCCCTAGATGCTGACATGCCTTGGCATGAGAGCGCCCATAGCCTCCTAGACATTGTCAGGTCCATATCATGGGAGCGTCTTGAGGTCAAGTGGTCTAAAACCTTAGTGGGACCTAGGGGCTAGCTACCTAAGTGGTTGGGATGGTTCCTTGGAGTCTTGTAGCTAATGTGGAAGGTTTGTATGTTATGTTTCCATTGATTCCACTTCCTTAAGGTCACATAGGATGTTGAATCTAATCATACTAGCCTCTCATCACATGTTTACCCTGGTTGGCTAGTTAATTGGGTAGATGTGGGAGGAGGGTGTTACACTTCCATAATCTACCATTACAATGTCTCCTGTTGCGTCCAACCTCCTGACTTGCAGGTCCAAAAATGTTACATTGTTTTCTATTGTAGCATCTTCCCTAACATGGTTCAACATTTGTTGGTCATTAAACTTGTGGATTTGTGAGCATTGGTTGGATTTGTAGAGAATCCATTTGAAGGGTGCTAACATTTTTGTATGATGTTTTGGTGGAAACTATACTAAATCCTTGTGCAACGAACACACTTACTTTCCTTAGATTCTTGTTACAACTCCTCAATGGAGGGCTATTTGTATTTCCTATATATTTTTTCATGTGATCGATAAACCTAAGGGATTCCAACATTTTATTGTTGTTCAAATATGCTCTTAAGTAGTTATACAATCTACCACTTCGCAAGTCATTTTGCTCTTCTGAAATTTTCCCATTTTTTGAAGGGATCATATTGAAGATTTGATCGGGGTGAATTAATTTGAAACCATGAACGTTGATAAGAGGTTGTCGAGAATTACAAACACATTTCTCATTCTGTGATATGTGGGCTTCATGGTTTTTCTTTGCTACTAATGACAATATTGCATATTATTTCCATTCACATTACACACTTATTTCAATGACTCGCGTAGATTTTTCTTTGCTGAGGAACTTGGGATTTCTAATACTCACCAAAATTTGTGGCCTTTCTTAGAAAGTAACCATTTATAGATTGAAAGGGGAAGGTCTTATGCATACAATCCTCTTATTGTCAGCTAGAAGTTCATGCATAGAATACTCTACTCCAAGGAGATTAAAGTATTACCCAATGGTGAATGGAAGCATTGTGTTCCAGTTGTGAATATTATTACAGTGATAATTGAAGGTTGGTCCATTCGTTATGTGATTGAAGGTCACCATTCATACATGCGTTGAATTTACTTGAAGAAATAATTATATGGTTATGTGTTTCGATGGTGCTTTGGTGCAACAATTTAAGAATTTATAGTCTCTAAAACTTATATAACAAGCTTGATTACTACATTTGTTCATTATTGACAATCTCAAAAGGAGGGTACATTAATATATAAATTTGAATTAGTTTATTCATATATGAATTTGAGATTCATTCCATTTATACGACAATCGGTGCAATTCCTCCAGTTACTTGTTTATATACTAATTGGAGTATTTATACACGAATTCACAGTCCTCATTAGATTGCTTTCCAGTCCATCATCAGAGTCACTAATAATGCATTTGTTGTGAAATGGATCGAATGGGTGATGTATTAGAATTACTAAATACTCTAATACATTCCACTGCTGATGGGATGGTAAACATCAATAAATACACTCTCTCTAATATTAGAACCTGTCCGCAAAATGTGCAAGACAAGATTGAATTTTTGTATCTTGAGTCACAGCTACAGCAAGATGAGCTACATCAGTGTATTCATCATTCTGAAATGGTTTTTTTTATAAAATCCCATTTTTAATTCTAAACTAGACTCCCATCAATAACCAAAATTTGACCAAATCAGTGAACCAAAGGTTAATTCAGATGAAGTGCCCATTTTAGGAGTAGTTTTGCATAAATATGTAGAAATTCACCCTACACTTCCTGAGCCAATTATCAAACCTTGGGAAGAAGTTTTCATAAAAATAACAGAACCAGTCTTAGATATGAAAAGGGTGTCCTTTCATATTCCATATTATTCAAATCCCATCAAATTTCAGAGTGTTGGATTTCTTTAGGATAACTCATCTTCACCTGCTCCTCGTCCACATCAATAGATCATCAAATTAAAACACTGTAATCAAGTTGGCCATGTGAAATATATTTTTTTTTTTTATATTCATCCATGTGATAAATTTCATAAGCTCACTCAGAATTAAAACAAATTCTTCAAAAACAAGCCTTTTGGAAGAATGAATAGTCACTTCGGATGGATTGCTTCTTAGCATACCATAGAATTTGTTCTCAAGTATTGACATGTCTTGTAGTTGAGATTTATTCATATTAACACCTTGTATCTGACAAGGGGGGAATTGATTTTCATCTACAAGCTGCAAAGATAAATCAATTAATCCTCAACCACAACTTGAGCCTGCTGCCTAAGCCTAGAGCGAGAGTTAGCCATTCCCAGATTCAAAGTTGTAGCCAGAGATAGAAAAATGAGCCATGAGCATGCCTTTGGTTGGTTGCCTTCCTTAAGCCATTGTGGGTTGAGACCTCAATGGTTTCCATTTTCCAAGAATTAGGGAGCACTTCCTCTAGCATAAGACTTTAGCTTCTATCTAGATTTGGAATTATTCTAGGAAATGCATCAAGTGTTCCAAGTTGAGACCTCAATGGTCTCCTTTTTCAAAACATTAGGGATCACTTCCTCTATCATAAGACTTCAACTTCTAGCAATATTTGGAATTGTTCTAGTAATTGCACTAAGTGTTCCACTATTGGTGGTCATCCTTAAACTGCCACCGGTTGATACCTCGAGTTCTCCCAACCTATACCATCATCTTAGAGAGCACATACATTGAATTTCTCCCATGCATTTTTTTCATTTTTGTATTTCATCTCTCTTCTAGGACTCATATATACCCCTTTAGATTAAAGGGGGGAATGTTGGACACATAATCCGCTAAGGTTTTTGGGTGTGGAATGTGAACAGTTAATGGAGTCCAAGAGACCACTTGAAATATGAAACCAAGGGTCATAAGACATTGTATTTATATGTATATATTTGTGAATAGAATGAAATCTCATGTTTATCTTATTTTTTGTCTATCATTTGTGTTTGAGTGTTTAACATGATCATTAGAGATGAGTCATCATTATGTCCCATGGAGTCTATTCCGAACCACCCTGAGTCTTATTACAATATTTTATCTCCTTCATGTCATCCCAATCTTGTATTGTTAAGATTTGACCTCTAGATTTCCTTATCTATGAAAATATTTTTATTTGAGTAATTTACCATCCCTTCCATAATTGCATCATTTTTTCCAAGTAAACCATGCATGTTATACTCTAACAAGGGAAATAGTAACCCTACCCATCCTACAACTTTCATTCCCCACCCTAGTCTCAATATATCTGTCAATAAAATTACTATATTCCTTGTGCCTTGGTTGAGGACTCATTATTGCCTCAACTCAAGCCGGCCCTCCACTATTGAATTTAGCACATTTATTATAGGCGAGTGGCCTAGAGGATGGTATACCTTAGATCCATTTTATACATTATATGTGCCTTAGATAAAACAAAGGGAATCATTATTTTCCTTCAACTTGGTTGTTGCTTGTGTGATCAACTCTAACTTATGATTTCATGATTGAGAATCATACACTTGGTCTAGTGCTTTAGTAGATTGACTTAGTGATGAGCTCTAGTATTGCAACAAGAATGTTGCAACTCCCAGGGCTACCGGATTTAATTTATCAGCTTGAGTTCCGTACAGACTTAAGAGGTGATAGTGTTTCATGCATAGCAATCTAAGCTCTACTCATGTTACTCTGAGAAAGTGATATGAACCAAGGTGTACAAAGACCATTCTACCAACTAAATCTAGATTTTGCAAAAATGAAAGAATGTGGCATAAAAATAAGTTCTAATCTACTTGCAGAAATGGAAATGTCACATAAAATAAAATGTTACTCTACTTGCAGAAATGGAAATGCCTCATACAATTAAATGTCAATCTACTTGCATAAATGAAAATGTTGCATAAAATTAAATGCTAATCTACTTTCAGGAATGGAAATGCTTGAAATGGAAACCCTAGCCTAAGAAACATAAAAATAGAGAAGGAAAACCTAATATAAATTGAATAAATTAAAGAACATTGAACAAAATCTCAATAATTGCATTCAAAAGAGATCATATCCTGGTAATAAAGTTCATTAAGTGCTTCAAAAAGTAATCATTTAAACCATCAATGTACCATTCAATTCATGAACTTTTTTACTAACCCTAATTGTAGTGGTGAAGAGAAAAGTCCTAAGTGGAATCTAATATTCCTTAAACTTGGTTTCAAATCGTAGGGGCAATCATGAAGGGATAGGAGGAAAAAATCAAGCTTAAAGAATGGTTCTGGTACAAGATTGAATCCTAGAGCATTATGAGGGCTTAAAAGGTGATCTAAAGGTGAATAAGGGTAGTGGAAGGTGGAGTAAGGGTTTACGAGGTCATTTCCAATCTTAGTACTCCTCAGGAGCCCATCTTTCACAAGGAGAAATGTACACAGTGGCCTCTAACAAATTTGAAATGAATTCTAGGTGAACAATGTGTTTAAAGAAGTTGTTGAGGAAGTAAGGAGGGTGTTGATAGTAGGATGACAAATGGAAATAACAGTGTTATGCCCTACAACCCAATAGTGTGACCTACATGCCACAAATATTACTTAATCTTGCAAAAAATCTAAAGCATGCTAACAATGTAAATTGCAAAAAATTAAATTAAAAAGGAAAGGATGAGTTGAATTTGTTTCAAGATCTTCTCACTGCATGAAAAATTAAATCTATCTTATTATGCTTGCCAATACAAATCTTACAACCACACTTTTCAAGAGAGATGATTGGTAAATCTGCAAAGGTAACTTTTCATATAAATAAAACTTGCAAGAAATGAAATACTGCTAACCTAAGTAAAAAAAGAAAGATGCACAAGAAAATGTACAAAGGAGAGAGACTAGAGTGCTTGGGTTGGGACCTAACCCAAGGAAAATCAACCCTCTAAAATAAACTTATAATTAATGAAACAAAATACTTCTAATTGATCTCAAAAAGTGCTCAAATAAATGATATGGAAATGAAAATGATAGGTACAAGCTCCTAGCTTGAGTGGTCACTATTCTTCTATAAATGTTTGAATCCTATTGAGCTCCTAGGCTTCATTATTTATACAAATATGGTTGAGGGGGAAGCCTCCATGGAAGGAGGAATGTTTCCCTTCAAAATCCCTATAAAGGTGGATCTAGCTCCCTAAGATCCTCGTAGTCCTTGAGTGCATTTGTTGTTCAATATATCCTTGAACTATAGGTGAGTAAATACAAGGAGCGAGTCGAATTGTAGGTGAGTAAATGTAGGGGAAAAGCCTCCTACATTTCTTTGAGCTATCTTCAACATATTTCTACACAATAAATGCACCCTTTTCCTGCACATTAATCATGTTATGCCACAAGATATGATAAACATCCTTTAATATTCCTAATAAACACATTATAGTAAAAATTGTGCTATCAAATGCAAGGAGAGAGGTAAATGCACGTTGAAGGATGTTGGCTTGTTGGGAATGACCCAGGTTCAGAGTTTATTAGCCAAACAAATCCCTGTACTACTGGCCCTTTCGGCAACAGTCCGCGGAGCACGGACTGAGGTCTCACCCGAAGTAGTATGGGAGGGTGCTAGAACTAGGTTTCTGCAACCTTGAGATGTCTGAGAGGTACAACTAGTTCTCTATTTGTTCATGTGCGTAGGTCGCTTTGCACACTTCTCGTCCCTCATAGCCTGATACACTGCCTTTGCGCATCCCTTTCCAGGGGTTGTGTCGCACTCTGCGCTATTACCCGAGATCTTACTTATCTTCTAGTGTTAATTAATTACCTTCGCCTACTTGAATGTCTTAAGTTATAATTAGCAACACAAAACATTCATACACGACCGTGCAGTAAATAAATAGTATACTTGCAAATTATATCCAATCATTCATTAAACCAAGAAAATATACACAAAATTATAGCAAAACTTATCTTTATTGATTCTCCCAACGGTTGCAGACTCGACCTGCCCTGCGAACTCAGTGGCAGGGGTCCACGCACTCAGCTGCGGACTACTAGGCCTATGCGCACTCAGCCGCAGAGACTTCTTCTACTCTACGACCCACAGACACACTTTACACTTCGAATCAATCACTTAGACTTCTCATGCTTTTCTTCTATTCCTTATTGGTTTTCTTTTACACTTAGAGCCTCGCTCTATTTATACAATCCCATGGTCCGCAGACCATGGGTAGGTCTATCTAGCTGACATTATATTACAAAAACTAGGGTGGACAACCGTGTGACTCTATTATACTTTCGCGCCCCGCGCCAACGATTCGCGGAGCTTTAACAAAAATATTCAGTAAAAACTTGGGCTTTAAGCCCCAAAAAATGGCTTGGGGAGATTCCATACCCAACAGGACCCCAACACAAACATCATGACTCACCCTCGAGTCACTCTATTAGCACGGAGATCTTTGCGTGGAGTCCCTCCAACTGTTCTTGAATTGCGGCAAGGTGAGCAGCGCACTGAGCTACTGCTTGCTGGATCTGCTGCATACGTTGTTCTGAGACCTATGTGTTAGCAGTGCTTCTTTTCATTAGTGGATGCATCCCCTACATGTGTGTCAGCTTCCCTTCAATTTCTGCTGTGATGGTGAAGGCCTCATCGATCCAAGGTTGGACGCGTGCCTTCAGGACTGCTTCCTTGTGTCATGCCACGTCCACCTGCTCTTTCAGTGCTTTAGCCTGTTGCATCCGCGCGAGCCTCTGAGTGAGGGCCACCGTCTGTGTAATGCCTTTGATGTTGTCATACTGGTGTTGGAGTTCTCGCGCCTCTGTATCTAAGTGATGGATGTTGGGGTCCTCCTGTAGATTTGTGAGAACCTCAAATGATTCTTCCAACACGTCGGTGCAGTCTCGCACTGCACTTCCAATTTCGTCCAATCCCGCTGTGATAGTGCTAGCATGATGTTCTCTGACAAGGATGGCTGAACCTTTAACCAGTGCTCAGCGATTTGAAGGTTCAGCTCCAGTGGAACCTTTGTCATTTGCTCTCGCGCATCACGCACCCCTGCTGCTAACCTGTGGATGTGTGCCTCTACTGGTATGTCTGCTAGGATGGCCAACTCCAGGATGCTTTGGGAAGCTTCATCTATTACCTGTACCATTTGTTGATCTGCGACACCACTTCATCATGCTAAAAGCTCAATTGTTCCATATTGATTTTTTGCTCATTAAGGACTTGCAGTGCGTGGTTGTCCCTAGCTCGTAGCTCTGTGGTTATCCCATCCTACAAAACATATAAGGTCTCTCATGGGAGTGCAGCCATATTGATACTGAGACCCTTTAGCGTGCTGACTGTAGGCTTGTCGACCTCATTTGTTGTCACTAGTGCCCCTTCCGGTAGCAATATGGTATTTGTCACCCAAGCGCGCATCATCTATTCTACTGTTCTTGTTTTGACTGTGAGGTTGGTCGAAAGGGTACCAGCCTGAGGAGGGCAGACATGTAATTCCCACAACTGCACTCTGAGGGCCCCCAACACAATCTCGTTCTCCTGCATGAAATTTTGGAGGGCCTCAGAGGTGACATTGCACACTCTCGCCAATGTCATGCAGATCTCCCTCGGTTAGGGTGATCGGGTCAATAAACAACTTCGATGCCTTAAGCTTCTTACTCGACCCTGTCCTCTCGGCTGGGTGTTGGCACTTCAACTGTGTTGATGTAGTTTGTGGGTCCATGCCTCCCTCTTCTTCCTCTGCTTCCTACCCATGCTAAGGCAACGTTTGGCCCTCGCATGCCTTTGCAGTTGCCTCCTATGCTATTGCTGCTACTGCTGCAGCCTTTTCTTGCTTAGTTGTTGTTTGTGCAGCATCTCGTGTCACCTATACTTCTGCCGCCGCTACCTCCTTCCTTCTCTTTTTTTCAAATTGTGCAATGCGTAGATTGGTCTCATCTTTCTTTATTTCTGCCACCGACTTCTCTATCTCTGTGATTTCTGGTGCACGCCACTCCGGCGACCATGTCTCCAGGATGTTAAATATGACATCGTCTATGGCTACAAAGGCTAGCTTCCTCCATTGTTTGGTCGAGTCCTTGTGCACTCTAATGTAAATGTTATTGAGGTTCGCTTTAAATTCCACAAAATTATGAAGGCTGTTGTAGACAGTGGGTGACAACCGCGGCTTGCAGTTGATCCCCATTCTAAGGTTTATCTCCATGAACACCCAGAATATTTTACTATCGCAGATTCTAGTGGCATCCTTTGTGGCCCAAAGTGAAGCATACTTCGCGGCCTTTGGCAGATCTCTGTCAATCATGGGGATTTGACTATCCTCTGGTAATTCCCTTGCCACGAGCATTATGGATAGCAGAAGCCATGCATAGTGTGTTGGAAATAATACTGAGAGGGGGGTGAATCAGTATTATCAAGTCAAGTATTTGTGTGCATCAGAACCATATAAACAGTAACTAGGAACAGTAAAATAGAGCAGACAGTCTCACATAAGAACACAAGATATAAGGTGGAAACCCAATGTGGGTGAAAACCACCTGCTGCAATTTGTCTCTATCTTCTTTTAATTAGAAACTTCTTTTTACAATGTTTCTATACTGGTGCAGTCTTATAGCAATACGTAGGCTTCTACCTGCAGAAGGCTACCACCTTCTCTCATTCTCCAGCTTCTCCTGGAAGGGAGCTACAACCCCCTTAGCTCTTGTACTAGCTGATGTACAAGTACGTAGGTGCTAGCCTACAGAAAGCTACAACCTTCTCTTTTCTTCCAAGGACCATGTTTCATAAAATTTCAGACTGGATCCATCAATAACATCAATCAAACATCAAATACATCTGCATCAAACAATCTCCTTTGCATCCACCAAAACTAATTCAAACAATCACTTCTCTGAATGCTGTAACCAGAATGCATTAACAGTAACTAGAAACCAATCCTGAACCCAGAACGCTGCAACAATAAATAGAAGTAGCTAAAACATATTTCATGAGACGTACACTACATCAATATGTAGAACCTACATGCATACGCTCCTGTATTAAGGCCAACCTGCGTATACGCTATTTTGAATTACCGAACCATCATGTATACATGCCTTTGCTATGCTGAACCTGCGTACAAATCTATAAAAGATAATCTTACCCTTTTCAGTTATTCAGACATCAGTAATACCCAGATCATCATATTTATAGATCAAGTCATGCTCCAAATATAATAGATCAAAATCACCCAAAGATACTTCTCTTCAAGCCTTAAGATCTTGACCCATCAATAGAACTTATCCTTCTCCTTGTGCTCAAGTTCCTCCTTGATTTAGATCCAGCTATGCACCATAACCCAATGACCATTATTCTAGATCTTACTCATCATAAGATATTCAATCCTTGGGTACCCTTTCCTAATGATCTCCTTCCCCTTTTATAGTCTTAGGCCTTACTCAATACCATGGTCCAAAACCACTTAGAACCAATACTTGGGTCTCAATACCTAGGTTCAACACTTCGAACGAGATACCATGGTCCAAAACCATAGGTCCAAATACCAAGGACTAAATACCATGGACTAGAAACAAGTTTTCCCACATGTACGCGCTTTTCCTTGCATGAAAGTGCGTGCATACGCATACGTGCCTTTGTATCGGCGATCTCGCGTGTATACATGGCTTTGTCAAAGGGAACCTATGTATGCCTCCTTTTCCTTTATTCTGAGAGCCTGAACTGTGATATGTCATTTGAGTGAGTTGCCATCAAGAACAACACCTGTGTCATAATGCCAACAATCTCCCCCTTTGGACTTGATGGCAACCCCAAGTCAGTCAAAGTCATTCTCCCCCTTTGTCATCAAGGGCAAAGGGTTATGCTCCCCCTGAGTACATGTTGAAATCTTTGCTCTATTGTGCTGTCCATGCTCCCCCTGACTGTAGACAAGGTCTGCAAAAAGATGTTCTACAAGAAAGAACATGACTCTATACATCATAAATGACCTTCCTATCACCAAAGACTCATACATACATCCATCTCCCAACCAAGTGGGGATACACCAAAAGTTTACACATGATAAAACAAGAACATTACATCATCCATCCCAAGCATAGTGGGGAAACCAAAATAGGCCATTACATGACCTTCATAATAAAAGATATACATGACATAGAGACAAAATATCTAAAACCAGACTCATCAGCAACTATCATTAGTAGCATCTGTCACTCATCATCCAGACCAGCAACCATCATCTCCCTCTGCACCTGTTCCAAATGAAAAACAATTGTGAAGTAGACCAAGATCTTCTAAGATAATGCCAACAATGCATTATCAGAAGTAAATGCTCCCCCTGAACCTATGCCAGATGGTCTCTGTCAGACTCATATCAGACTCTCTTCGTCCTGAGTCTGGCCCACTGTTTGTCTTCAACCCAACATATACGCAACTGTATCTATAGAAACTGGTGTATGTACGTGGATACACTTCATGAAACTCGCATACAACCATTGTTCTCTGAAACAGATAAGTTTCAGCAGCAAGATGATGCATCAACTACTCACAGCTTCTGTCTAAGGTATTCAAATGTCTCCTTGGGCAGTGGTTTGGTAAATATATCAGCAACCTATTCCTTGGAGGGAACATACTCCAATTTGACCTTTTGTTCAAGCACTTGTTCCTGGAGAAAATGATATTTAATAGGTATGTGCTTGGTCTTTGAATGCATGACTAGATTTTTTGAAATAATGATTGCACTTGTATTATCACAAAATCGAGATAGGTGGAGTACAAGTGATTTGAATGTCTTGCAATGTTTGCTTCATCCAAAGGAGTTGTGTGTAGCAAGATGTAGCAGCCACATATTCTGCTTCAGCTGTAGATAATGCAATTGAGCTTTGTTTCTTGTTGAACCAAGATACTAATCTGGAACCAAAGAATGCACCACCACTAGTGCTTTTTCTGCAATCCATGCTTCCTGCCCAATCTGCATTTGTATATGCATGAAGTGTGAGATCTGTATCTCTAGGATACCATAAGCCATAGTTTTGAGTTCCTTGAAGATACTTGAAAATTCTTTTAACTTCCTGAAGATGAGTTTCCTTTGGATTTGTCTGAAATCTTCCAACTATTCCCACTACATGCATGATGTCTGGTCAGGTACCTGTCAGATAGAGAAGACTACCAATCATGGATATATAGGTTGGATGATGTACTGCTGCTGATTCATCATCTGCTTTCGAATCCTCCATCCCATATTTCTTCAAGATCTGCTTGAAGTACTTGGTTTGTGAGAGAAAAATACCGTCTTTGTTTTGTTTGACTTGTAAACCAAGAAAATATGTGAGGTCACCAAGCAGGGACATTTCAAATTATTTTTGCATCACTAAGGCAAAGTTTTGACTCATTTCTTCTTCATTTCTACCAAAGATGATATCATCAACATACACAACAAGTATTAACAACTTATCATTGTCAATTTTTATATACAGATTTCTATCTGTTGATCCTTTTGAAAAACCTTATTGATGGAGGTACTTATCCAAATGATAATACCAAGCCATTGGAGCCTGTTTAAGGCCATATAGAGCCTTTTTGAGTCTGCATACAAGTTTTGGATCATTTCCAAGGATAAACCCATCTGGTTTCTCAATATACACTTCTTCTTCCAAGTCTCCATTCAGAAAGGAAGATTTCACGTCCATTTGATATACTTTTAACTTCTGAAAGCTAGAAAGAGCAAGAAACATTCTTATTGCTTCAAGTCTAGTAACTGGTGCAAAAGTTTCTTCAAAGTCTATACCTTCTTGTTGAGCATACCATTTACAAGCAAGTCTGGCCTTGTTTCTAATAACATCTCCATTTTCATTCAGCTTGTTTTTGAATATCCATTTTGTCCCTATGACATTCTTATCATTTGGTCTAGGAACCAACTCCCAAGTGTTATTCTTTTCAGTCTGCTCAAGTTATTCCTTCATGGCCTTGATCCAGCATTCATCTTTGCCTGCTTCACTTACATTTCGTGGTTCAACAGAGGAGAGCAATGCTAGATAACTTGAAGCTTCTATAATAGTTCTTCTCGTTTGAACACCTGCCTCTTTTTGCCCAAAAATTTGAGTCTCTGGATGATTCTTTTGGACGTACCTGGATGGAGTATTTTCTTCTATCCTTATCTGTTCTTTTGGTGCCTCATAGGTTTCTTCTTCATCATTAGTCTGATTTGAAGTTGAAGGATAGTCATCTTCATCTTCAAAATCTTCTGTTTTTATCTGCTTTGGATTATCGCCTGCTTCATCAACCACTACATCAATACTTTCAACAATTTTTCCAAGTCGTTTATTGTAACACTTATATCCTTTACTTCAGGAAGAGTAACCAAGAAGAATGCCTTCATCTGCTCTAGGTTCAAACTTGCCAAGGTTTTCATTAGTCCTTTTGATGTAACATTTGCTTCAAAAAATTTTGAAGTATTTAACCGTAGGAGTCTTACCATACCAAAGTTCATGAGGAGTTTGAGTGTTGTTAACCCGAATGTTTGTTTTGTTGAGAATAGTAACAGCAGTAAATGCAGCTTCACCCCAGAAGGTTGTGGGAGTTCCAGACTCATCAAGCATAGCATGAGCCATTTGTTGAACTATTCTGTTCATCCTTACCACTACTCCATTTTGCTGAGGAGTCCTTGCGGTAGAGAATTTCCTTCTTATTCCATGTTCTTCACAAAAATCGAAAAATTTATCTGAGATGAATTCCCCTCCTTGATCAGACCTGAGACAATTGATTCTGTGATCTGATTTATTTTCAGCCATGGCTTTGAAAGCTTTGAACTTTTTGAAAGCTTCGTCTTTATGCTTCAGAAGTCCTATCCAACACATCCTGGAAAAGTCATCAATGAACAATATAAAGTATTCTTCTCCACGAGGTGACTTTTTCCTTGATGGACCACATAAATCAGTATGGACAAGTTCAAGTGGCTTACTAGTTGATCCTTCCTTTTCAGGGAAATGAGTTCTGGTTTGCTTACCAAACTGACATGATTTTCATATTGTATTGTCTGGAATTTTGATTTCAGGAAGATCGCGAACAACCTGATATTTGCATGCTTTCCTTATCTAAGGGAAGCTTAGATGCCATAATCTTCTGTGCCATAGCCAATGTTCCTCATTTTTGCTTAGATAGCATTTTTGTTGTCCTCCCTTGAGTATGTATAGATTATTTGGAGTTCTTATGCCTTTGATCATTGTTTCTCCTGTATCAAGCTCATAAACAATACATCCATTTGATCGAAATATTACCTCATTCCCTTGATCGCACATTTGACTAACAGTCAATAGATTATGCTTGAAGCCATCAACATACATAACATTTCCAGCTTTGACTTTTTCTTTCAAAAGAACAGACCCTTTACCTTTTATGAGTTGCAGGGGTGTCATTTCCAAATGAGACCTTCCTTTCCTTTTCTAAGGCACTATATGACTGAATTTTTTCTTTATCACCTGCCATATGTTTCGAGCACCCACTGTCGATGTACCATTGATTTTCTTGTCCTTCCGCATATAACACTATACCACATCTTTCTGGTTGTGGTTCTTTCTTTCTCCATGTTTTGGGACCCAATGAAACTTGCTCCTTATGAGATGTTTGCAAAAACCTACTCCTGCATTCAGAATCTTCATGACCGAAGTTGTTACAAATAGAACATTCTATTTCATTTTCAAGAGCAGAAAAGTTATTGTAGGTCCTTTTCATGATCCCAGTCACACTCCTTTGATTTCGTGCCTCTCTAGTCATGATGGTCTTGTAGGCAACACATTGAGCAGCCTTTTGTCCAAAGTTATGACAAGAGAAACATTGGCCATTGAAGAAATTCTTGCGATTATCAAACCTATGTCCAGGTGATTGTAGTTTCCATTGACATTCATTCTTGAGGCAATTTGAGAATGATTTACCTGTGGTTGGTTGTAGTTTTTGTTCATCCTTGAAGTAGATTGACCTCGATTTACTTGGTGATCTGCTTTCTACCTTTGTTGCTGATTGTCAACTTGTTCACTTCTCCTTGCTGCATCAAGATAAGTCTTGGAGGTGGATGGCCTTTGTGCTTGAGATGCTTCTTCAGTATATCCAAGACCTGCCTTTATTAGAGGAGAACGCTGCACTTTGATTATCTCATCTAAAGTTTCAGATCCTTTAGCAAATCTAAGATTAAGAGATTTTGTTTTCTCAATATCTTTTCTAAGTCCCACAATTTCACATTCTAACTTTTCATTATGTTTTTCCCTTTCAGCAAGTTGGAATGTCAGAGTATCTATAATCATACTCTTTTCTTCTAAACAAATTTTAATTTTAGAAATTTCATCATAGAGATCATCTTCATCTATAGCATCCAAGAAATCATCATCTTCAAAAGCCATCAAAAGTCTATAATCATTACCATGTTCATCTTCATCACTATTTGAAAGTCCATCGCTGTCTTCATGTGTATAATAGCTCTTCTTAATTATACTCTGTTTTGTATTCCATTTAACCAGTTCCTTACCTTTATCAAGCTTATCTTTATGAGGACATTTGGCTGCATAGTGACTGACTCTTCCACAAGAAAAGCATTTGAAAGGTAGCTTACCTCTGAATCTTCCAGAACCCCGTTGAAGGTTTTTGACAAAGTTTGATTCTTCCTCTCCTTCTATCATATGTCCTAACTCATTGTATTCTCCTTTGAATGCGGCTTCTCTCATGTCTGATGGACCCCCTTTTCTCATTTCGAAAGTAGTTAGGATTTTGTGCAGCTGTGACATGGTAATACTCTGAAGATTCTGCTTTTTTTCTATGGGTGAAACTTTTGATTCAAACTTAGAAGACAAAGATCTTAGAACCTTTCCAATCAAAGTAACTTCTTTTATCCCTTCACCCAATTTTTTCATGCGATTAACAATCTCATCTATACGTAAGAAATAATTAGCCACACTTTCATCATTGTGCATTCTGAGAGTTTCATATTGAATTCTGAGAGATTGTAGTTTTGCACATTTTACTTAATCGTCTCCTTCATAGCTCAGAACAATCTTGTCCCATATTTCTTTGGCGGTTTTGAGCTGCATCACCTTAACGAATTCTGATTGAGATAGAATCCCCAATAAAGTATTGACAGCCTTTGCATTTGTTTCAGACTGCTTTTTACCAGCCGTATCTATAGGAGTTGCTGATGGACATGTGTATCCTCCTTCCATGATATCCCAAACTTCTGTACCAAGAGATTGAAGATAGGTTGTGATTCTTACCTTCCAATACATGAAGTTGCTCCCATCAAAGATTGGTGGCCTGATATATGCCTCTTTTCCGTAGTTTCTCATGATGATAGATCTTCCTTCAACCGATCAAGCTCCTTCTAAAGGAGAAGCTCTGATACCAATTGTTGGAAATAATACTGAGAGGGGGGGTGAATCAGTATTATCAAGTCAATTATTTTTCATTTCACAATCAATTTTGTATACACTACTTCAGTTAATAAAAATTGCGTATATACGCAACTATAGTTAAGGAAACCAGCGTATAACCTGCAGACTTATAATTTAATTTATTCTTCAGATGTTGATCATAAATCTATTCATCGAGACCATATAAACAGTAACCAGGAATAGTAAAAGAGAGCAGACAGTCTCACACAAGAACACAAGATATAAGGTGGAAACCCAATGTGAGTGAAAACCACCTACTGCAATTTGTCTCTATCTTCTTTTAATTAGAAACTTCTTTTTACAATGTTTCTGTACTGGTGCAGTCTTATACCAGTACGCAGGCTTCTACCTGCAGAGGGCTACAACCTTCTCTCGTTCTCCAGCTTCTCCTGGAAGGGAGCTACAACCCCCTTAGCTCTTGTACTAGCTGATGTACTAGTATGTAGGTGCTGGCCTACAGAAAGCTACAACATTCTCTTTTCTTCCAGGGACCACGTTTCATAAATTTTCAGACTGGATCCATCGATATCATCAATCAAACATCAAATACATCTGCATCAAACAATCTCCTTTGAATCCACCAAAACTGAATCAAACAATCACTTCTCTGAATGCTATAACCAAAATACATTAACAGTAACCAGAAACCAATCTTGAACCCAAAACACTGTAGCAATAAACAGAAGTAGCTAAAACATATTTCATGAGACATACGCTACTTCAATATGTAGAACCTGCGTGCATACACTGTTGTATTAAGGTGAACCTGCGTATATGCTATTTTGAATTACCGAACCAGCGTGTATACGCGCCTTTGCTATGCTAAACCTGCGTACAGATCTATAAAACATAATCTTACCCTTTTCAGTTATTTAGACATCAGTAATACCCAGATCATCAGATTTATAGATCAAGTCATGTGCTAAATATAATAGATCAAAATCACACAAAGATACTTCTCTTCAAGCCTTAAGATCTTGACCCATCAATAGAACTTATCCTTCTCCTTGCGCTCAGGTTCCTCCTTGATTCAGATCCAGCTATGCACCATAACCCAATGACCAGTGTTCTAGATCTTGCTCATCATAAGATATTCAATCCTTGAGTGCCTTTGCCTAATGATCTCCTCCCACTTTTATAGTCTTAGGCCTTACTCAATACCGTGGTCCAAAACCACTTAGAACCAATAATTGGGTCTCAATACCTAGGTTCAACACTTCGAATGAGATACCATGGTCCAAAACCATAGCTCCAAATACCAAGGACTAAATACCATGGACTAAAAACAAGTTTTCCCACATGTATGAGCTTTTCCTTGCATGAAAGTGCGTGCATATGCATACGCGCCTTTGTATCAGCGATCCCACGTGTATATGCGGCTTCATCAAAGGGAACCTGCATATACCTCCTTTTCCTTTATTCTAAGAGCCTGAACTGTGGTCTGTCATTTGAGTGAGTTGCCATCAAGAACAACACCTGTGTCATAGTGCCAACCTGTGTCATAATGCCAACATAGTGGAACATTTTTCCCTGTTCTTGAGCTTCGTAGCAATTCTCTAAAAACTCCTTGCAGAGGAACTCGGACCAGTTAAATTGGACCCCCTCCGCCCACTGCTCAGCTAGTGCTACCACTGGCACAGGTACCTCGTCTGGGTGGAACTTGCGCATAACCTTACTAGCCAATATTTGGGTTGCCACTTTCACTACTTTTTCACTGATGCTGGATATGGCATAGCCCCTCTTCTTCTTTCCCAACTTGTACTTTTTCTTCATGGCCTCCGTGATGGCCAAGTCACCACTTTTCCCTTCCGAGATGTCCGCGAGGTCCTCTCCTTTCCATGGAAGTTGGGAAATTTATCGAATCAAGTCTGTTGTGATGGAGATGGGCTCCTTCAGCCATAAACACCCATCATGCACCAGGCAGAGCAGTTGCCTGATGACAAAAATGGTTATTGGGGTGCGGTGGAAATGCAACACCTAGAGCAGGTCCAATAGCCCAACCCTTTCGACTCCACGCAACCACTTTCGCAGCACTAATTCCATAACCCCCGCCGCAGTGTTCTGCTTGGGCTTCATGAGGTGTGAAGTCGCAAGGTGAGGGAACTTCTCATGGTCCGCGAGGTCCCAATATTTGAATTTTAAGCTCGGCACCCATCCCAGGTGCGTATCCTAAAAAATAATATTATCTGGGAGGAGCGGGGTCTGGAGTGAGCTCTTGGTCTCATCAAGGTCCTTGGGCACTCTAGCCTTTCCTTTCCATGGTGGGACATAGGCAGGCAGCTTTGTCGAGGGGTGCATAGGCTCAGTTTCCTCCTCCATGCCTTCATCCTCGTCCTCTTCGATAATTAGGTCCTCCAGGTATTCTTCTTCTTCATCGGTCTCTATGGTGACGACTTTCCCTTTGTCACCATTGATAGCTTGGTGCATAGCGAGTTCCACGGGGACACACGTACAGGAACCATCACTTGCTTTTCCTTCTTGGGTCTTGGCGTGCGTGGTGATTTCAAGGTTTCTGCCACAATCTCGGCACCTTCCAGAGCATCCCCCACAGTTAGGGCCTATGCGGACTCTTCAACAGTCAGTTCTATTATCTCCATAATGTCCTCAGCTATTGCCATCATGTCCATCCAGAAATCTAGCACTCGCAAACTCAAGGGCTCAATCAACAGTCGGCACACAACAATCAAGGCTCTGGTCAATAGCTCAATTGGAAACTAACCAAGCATTGTTTGCTAGGCAGCCCTTTGTAATTTATAGCACTTTTTGAATTCGAATTTGATCGTTCCCCCCAAATCTGGTTCATTAATGCTCCCTTGGCGGCAGATTTTCCTAAATCTTGCCCATAATTCACGTCTTAAATGCCTGCCGCCCACTCCATTTGGTCTCAAGTCGAGCATCCCATCATGAATAGTGACTTCAACGGTCACTTCCTCGCCAACCCACACGACAACACAACCCCCCGTGCGTGGTCGCGGACCATGTGACTCTTTGCTTCTATGCATAGCTCCAACATCGTGCAGCTCCCGGGTAGAATAGTTTATAGTCCCGCGCTCCCTTTCAACTACCTGGGGCGCTAAGACTGTGCTTCCTTCAGCTAGTCAGGTGGTCGTACCACTCGTGTGAAGTTTCATCCTATCATTCATCATGTTTTCTGGAGAATACCCACCTTTTATTGTTATGATTGGCATTGCGCACTCTACTATCTACAACGCGCTACCCTGGTCAATACACTTAGCAATGTGCAGTCCAAGCCAAGGCATCAGACTAATCAATTTGTGGCGATAGGCCTTAAACCTATCATTACAATTGTACGCATCCTACCTTATCACCCTGGTCTTTTTGTCGAGAAAATATTCCTTTATCTCATCCTCCAACTTCTTGACTTCTGCATCCATCAGAGCACTTTTCTTCCTTAATCTTACCCTTTCTTCTTCAAGTTCTTGGAGTCTAAAATTTCCCTATTGGATTTTTGCTTCCAAGGTTCCACGAACCATCGTATCTACTGGTGCCAACGTGCGCGGTCTAAGCTATCCAAGTACTATAGGGCTTACTACGCTCGCTTCATACTCCAGCCTTGGTGATGCCTGCACGGTCATGTTTTTGCACATGGTCCTATAAGTCCAGAGAACCACTGGTACACGCAAGTCCCAGTCAGTCCGCTTCACATTGTGGACCTTGTTCAGCACTTCGCGTACTTTGTTAATAGCTTCTGCGTGGATATTCTTCTGCGCACTTGGCCTTTCCATACTTCGTGGTCCCAATTGAAGAGGTTGTTCGCGCCATTGCCTTACTCGCACCTACTTACTGATCGTGTCCCCTACTACGAGGATGGTGTGCATTCGTGCAGGTTTCGCACCATATGCCTGTATCCACCTAGATAGGGGGTGCGCGGGTCGGTTCGTTCGACAATTTTGTCTGTTAATCGCATCGGAGGCTTCCCAAACCGCATGTGCATCATCCTTTGGTAGTTGCGCCAGTCCTCAAAACTTCTTTGGTGCGAACCCCACCACCTCGCGGGCGTAGCATGCAGTACCCACTTTAGAGTGTCGAAGCACTACTATTCCAACACTTCTTTTTCAAATTTTGTCGAGAAGTCATCCACCTTGCTTAACCCATCATACGTAGGCAGATCTCTTGCCTGTGTTTCTACGCAGCGCAGTGACCTTGTCATCATGTTACAGTTGAGTGTGGTTACCTCGTGTAACCGGTTTTGCCATTGTTCTATCTCCTCGTCAAAATCGGATGTGCAGGAGCTTTCGCGCTCCCATGAGATTTTGTCATCTGCGGTTGGATTTACCTAGCCTTGCTTGTGCGTGGTTATCTTGTAGATGCAGTCCAAGTCATCATCGCTATTGTAGTCGCGCACCGGCTCCCTGTATCATGATCCCTCTGCAGGGTTTAAAGGTACCACCATGCGTAGAGACTTTTTCTCAAAGATCATCTTGTGCTTCTTTAGATTTATCACTCCATTCATGTCTGTGGCCCAATCTATTGCCAATAGCATGGGGTAGGGATTATTGTCATCAACAATCTCTATCACTTTGAAATCTGCTAGTGTGCTTGCTCCTTCAATATCTACTGTGATTCCCTGCAATCTCCCCATAGGTAGGATCTTTTGCTAGTTTTTCATCCGCAGTTGGATAGGAGACCATTGCAGCGCAGGCCTACCCATGCGCTCCCATGTATACTTTGGCAAGACATCCACGTCTGATCCTAGATCCAGAATCACTTGGTCCATATCATATTCCCCGATCCGTATGGTTAATCTCATCTCCCTTCCTGTTCACGTCATGTGCTTCCTGAGCTTCTGGACTACGCGTGGTTCTCCTGGTGCAGTTCCAACACATCTAGTTATGAGTTCTTGCAATCCCTTTACAGCCTTGCAGTCCCACAATAGCTTCATGCATGTCTCCAAGAACATAGTGAGCATCGATGGGTCCATTTCCTGCTCCTGTCTATCTTTACTTCCTGAAGTGGAGGCATTAGCAAAGCTCCTCTTAGCTTCCATGAAGGTCTTCTTCGCACGCTCCAAATCAAATTATGGTTCCTTCATTGGAGCCTTGCGAACCTAAGTTCTTTCTTCAGGTTGCTTTCCTTTGTCATCCCCTGTCGTAATACCACTCGGGAGCACGATATTTATATTAGGGTCTTCCTCACGTGGCTCAGACCTCATCATTTGCAGGTTTTGAGTCGGGGGAGGTTGGAATGCTCCTTTATCGCGCAACCTCACTATCAGTGTGGGATAATCCTCCGTCTCATGCTCAAACAATGTATAATACAAGCATGATGATCGCATTGGATTCGTACAATCGCGGAAATAGTGCCTTGGTTCTCTACAATTGTAACCTATGAGTTGTCCATGACCTCTTCCTGGCCCCCCTCCATCTCGGCCTCATCGTGCCCTTGAAATCTGGTGCGCACCATTCCTGTGTTTTGATCGAGGGGCTGTGTTTCAGCCTGAACTTTGCAGGTAGGAGTTCGATCCATCATCAGCTCATAACTTCTACAAGTGTGCTCATCATGTCCTACTAACCTGCAAAAATTACAAAACAACTGTTGTGAATTCTGTGTATACTTCTATAATAGATGGCAATTATCTTTAGCATGCTTTCCTCCTATCTGAAAAATCGCACACCATAGTGCAGGCACCGCACTTGGTCCTGCTTGTGCCTCCAGTATTAGTGGCATTGGCCTTCCTCCCACAAGGTAATTTGCGAATACTGGGTAGTGGTCCTTGTTGCACCCCCAGCCCTTGCATTTTACGCACCATACCTCATCGCGCATCTCTGAGAGAGTTGTCCTGTCCTGTTTCAAACTCTGCATCTCCAAGCACAAGTTTCTCAACAACGTGTGAATCTGCTGGACTCCCAGGTTGGGATCTTGTATCAAAGTCTCGTGCAATCTCATTGCAACCTCCAAGGACTTGGCCTGAGTTTTAAGCCTTTTTTGTGACAACGCGTTTCTTAGATGCGGTGTTAATGATGCTACAAACCATTCACAGTGTTTTCCATCTGTCACTGTCATGTTAGCTTCACAAATTGTGCACTTTAGTCTCTGATCCAACTCCTAAGGGGTCTCACCTGGCATCATAGTGATTTCCTTAAACCCAATGATCAACTGTGCCTCGAACTTTGGCCTGATAAATTATTTGTTTAGCACAACTTGGATATCCGTGATCCCCACATTCGGATTGTCATTGGAATGCTTAATGTACCAGGTCAGCGCGCGATCTTGTAAAGCACTGACCAACATTGCCTTCTTTATATTATCGTCTGTGACACTTTGTGCTTCCCATACAACTTTTATCATGAACTAAAACTGGTCCGGATCTTCGTTCCCTACTCCCTTGAACACTCGTATCTTTATCGCGCTTGCCGTACTACTTCGCAATGGTGGCGGAGGTGGTATGGGTGAAGACGGTGAAACTAGTGGTGGTGTGGGTGGGGGTGATATGCGCAAAATTCTTTGCCTTATCATATTGATCACACTTCTTGGTGAGACCTTTGCGAGCTCTTCTTCACCCCCTCGCGGAGGTGAAACCAAGGGGCTAGTTTCTAGTTCTGTGCTACCTTCGTTTCTGTAGATTCTCCCACTCCACGTAGCCCCAAACATCAATTTATTCACATAACCCGCTTTTCACACAATAGAATTTTAATCCAAGTGTTCAAAGCTTTAACGTACTTACCTTGCGGTCCCTTGAGGAAGCATAGTTCTGCCTCACTATAGCTGACTGAATTATCTACCGTGAATTCGGTGATGAATCCTACTATGTTTCGATTGAGCTAGTGATCAATAGTGTGTGCCATCTGATCTTTTGATGCTTCCAGTCTCCGCATCAATTCTGGAGCCCACACAATAGGTTTGTCGAGTTTACACCTTCCTTGGCTATCTGCTAGCTTTTCGATCCACTCGTACAACTCAGTGGGGAAGGTTGCAAAGAAAATTTCATGGATCTCCGTATACAAGTAAAAATATAACCACTCTTCCTTTGATAGTCGCAGATTCCTATTTTCCTGTGCCGCGAACTCGTGAATATTTTTTCCAACCAATCTTCAATACCTTTCTTTATCGGATTCCAGTGATACGACATCAGACATCTCTATGAAGATCCCTGTCTCGGCAACGGAACCATTTTTTGGCTTGTTGGGGCCTGACCCAGGTTCGGAATTGATTAGCCGAACAAATCCCTGTACTACTGGCCCTTTCGGCAATAGTTCGCGGAGCGTGGACTGAAGTCTCACTCGAAGTAGTATGGGAGGGTGCTAGAACCAGGTTTCCGCACCCTTGATATGTTTAAGAGATACGATTGGTTCTCTGTTTGTTCCTGCGCGTAGGTCGCTTCATGCACTCCCCATCCCTCACGGCTTGATACACTGCCTTCTCGCAACCCTAACCAAGGTTTGTGCATGCTCTGCGCTATTACCCAAGATCTTACTTATCTTCCAGTGTTAATCAATTACCTTCGCCTACTTGAATGTCGTAAGTTATAATTAGCAATACAAAACATTCATACATGACTGCGCAGTAAATAAACAATATACTTACAAATTATATCCAATCATGCATTAAACCAAGAAAATATACACATAATTATAGCAAAACTTCTCTTTATTGATTCTCCCAACGGTTACAGACTTGACCTGCCTTGCGCTCTTAGCTGCAGGGGTCCGCGCACTCAGTTGCAGACTACTAGGCCTCTGTGCACTCAGCTGCAGATCCTTCTCCTACTCTATGACCCATAGACACACTTTACACTTCGACTCAATCACTTATACTTCTCATGCTTTTCTTCTATTCCTTATTGGTTTTCTTTTACACTTAGAGCTTCGCTCTATTTATTCAATCCCATGGTCTGCGGACCATTGGTAGGTCTATCTAGCCGAAATTACATTACAAAAACTAGGGTGGACAACCTTGTGACTTTATTATACTTTCGTGCCGCGCGCCCGCAATTCACGGAGCTTTTACAAAAATATTCGGTCAAAACTTGGGCTTTAAGCCCCAAAACATGCCTTGGGGGGATTCCATGCCCAACAAAGGATGGTCAGATGGGCCTTATTATATACCTATTAGTGAGTCCCATCACTTATCATTTACTAGGAGTGTGTGATATATTCCCAGACATCATGAGGGGGTGGCCCTTTCAATATTCCCCCACATGCCCAACCATTAGCAATTCCTGATCCAACATTAGATGTAGTTCGATATATTTTACTAGCTTAATTTCCATTGATCATAGAGCCCACCACATGAGCCCCTCCTTTAGCTAGCTCATTTATATCTTAGAAGCCCTTTCCTTTATAGTAGGGTTTCTTTAGTTGTGATCTCCCCTTCTCATCACCTTGGGGAATCTAGTCCTATGGACTTAGTTCAACAATATTCATTGTATTAGTCCTAGCCTTTACACTCTAGGCACATGTATATTACACTTTATATATCATTGTATTATTTTATGGCCCATTGATACTAACACTTCATGTATTATGTATTATTTTATTCAGACCCACATTGTTTGGGACACCATTATATTTTGTACTGAATTGTCTTAGCGGGTATGGTTATGCATCCCCCGCCTCACTGTGATCATGTACACACCACACAGAGAATTATTTTTAAAAAGTAGGTATCGCCTTCTCCACATGTGGTTCTTCCCTTTGCTATAGTGAGGCTCTCTCTCTCTCTCTCTCTCTCTCTGTATATATATATATATATATATATATATATATATATATATATATATATATATATATATATATATAGATATATATATATATATATATATATAGATATAGATATATATACCCTCCTTCAGTGTCCAACAAAAGGAAAAATACAATGTATTTTGGTCATATGATGTGTTCCTAACACTCATACATTGGGGGGAATCTGTTATCACCCAAAAAGTGATCACCTATCCATTTTCCACTAGGATGTGTGAAATACACCATTTAATATGGGTTTTACACATTAAAAACAACTTTTAGGTAAGAAATAAATTATTGGACCACTTTCTCTAAGTTATTTCCATTTAACTTGCCCACTTGAAAATAACCAAGAAAATTATTTAATTAATTTCATGTTTTTTTTTTTTCACTTCTGGTTCACGGATACCCGGGTCAATGGGTAGCCGCTACATCCAGGGTTGTTCAACACTGAGTGGACGCACCCGAAGGCATCAACACCCCTCGGCCTATTTACTGACCTAACCCCAAGAGCTTTCGGGATTCGACCCTGTGACCTCCCATTGGCAAGGCACTTGATTTGACCGATTGAGCTAACTCTTGGGGCTAGCCTTTTAATTAATTTCATGTTATTTTTATATATTTACCCATTTATGTGAAAATATTTTCACCAACTTTTACTATTTCCATAGGAACAATTAAATAATTCATTATTTATATATTATTTCTTAATCATTTCACTTTTCTCCTTGGAAACAGTTATTAAATAATCATTTAATAATTGTTTCTAACTCGCTTTAACCATATCACATAGAGATAATTAATAAATCATTTTAATTTATTAAATATTTCACCCAATTTCCTTAATTAACTCAATTAATCATTATTTTTTGAGTTAGTTAACTAAATAAATATTATTGACCATTTTTCTAATATTTTCCTATCCAAAAAATAATAAAATACTCATAATGGTTAGACCATGATTTAGCCAACACAATGTTTTATTATTTGACTAGATCTAGTATAATCTAGAATTTTGTTATAAATAGAGAGGGTTTTCATTCACAATTTACACATGATCACAATATTCATCTTTATTTTTATCCTAAAGCATTTGAACTCTCTACTTGAGTTCTCACATTTTCTTATTACCATTCCGTTGGTCACTTGCATACACAAGAGAGAGGAGCAACATTTTGCAGCAAGGGGGGGAAATAACCCATCCTATAGATGAGGATGGTATTGGCCCATGTGAACACTTTATACCTCCCAAGTGTTATTTTAAATATTATTCCTTTAATAAAATATAGAGTTTTCCATTGAGAAATATCTTGTAATGCTGTTATATTTTCCAGTTTATGGTATTTGTGTAGGGTTTTCTAATAGTTTTGTGCATGGATTTGAAGACATACATTTAACATCACAATATGGGTTTTCTTAACTATTTCAATTTGTTAGACCACTTCATTTTTCGGTGGTTAAAAGTATATTTTTGGCACATTTGATTATAAATTAACCACTAACACTTATAAGAGAGCAAGTTAGAGTCGTCATAAGGCCAAAAGAACAAGCAATCAAATGTTGAAATATGGTAGCAAGAATATTCCAATTTAATTTGTCCTTGAATTAAATTGTGAACTAAAATTGAATTTAGTCTTAACAACTACTTGGAAATGATTAATTAATTTATTTTAAATTAATTAGTTGGAGAAATTCAAGTTAGAAGTCTTTCTCAAGTCATGCAAGAGTTATCTCTTAAATTAAGGAGATAACATTGAGTTATATTTGAGTTGTAATTAGTTAACTCAGTTTACTGAGTTAAGTCCAGTTAAATTAGTTCCAAACTGTTTGAGGAACTAATAGTGAGTTAACAGTTAGTTGATGCATGCATGAACTCAACTAATGCTACTCCAGTTAACTGAATATTCCCTCATCAGAAAGTCATGCATGTCTATTCTAAGAAAGACCTAATTGAGATTAAAGTCAAGGACTGTGTACTATCAGTTGCATGTGTTTTCTCAAAGAGAAAAATCATGCATGCAGTCAAGGATTTAATCCTTGAATATTGCATATTTTTGGAGGCTTGATCATCCACTTGGTAGGAGATCATCCACTTGGTTGAAGGAGAATCATCCCAAAAGAACAACGCAAGGAAATAGGAGCTTGGAGGGAAGAGAGGAAGGCTAGAGAGAAGCCAAGATTGCCTGTGAGCATCTGTGAGGATTGTACTAAGAGCTGGCTAGCTGTGAGAGCTAAGGCTTTGTATAATTCCTATGTATTTCCACTTGTATGATAATACAATAGTGTGGGGTTTTTAGCTGAGGCGTTCCCCAAAGTATTTTCATGTGTATTGTGCGATTGATTCTTCTTCTTCTGGTTATATTGTTTAGCTCGATCTTTAAGCTTCCACAAACTAATAGTAGAAGTAGGTTATAATATTCTTCTTTGATTTATATTGCATTATCCGGTTAACCTACCATTAGATTTTCTACATGGTATCAGAGCTAGATTTGTAGAAATTTTCTACATGGTATAAGAGCTGTGAACAGTATACTGACAAGAAAATTTGAAGTTTGAAGTTCAGGGTTACAGGTGCAAATTGAATTCATATCATACTTGAAGGTTGGCCAATGACGTTCTATGGCTTGAGACTTGAGTATGCCTTCGAAGGGAGCTCAAATTACATAGCATGGAAAGATAGAATGGAGGATGTATTAGAAGACAATGGCTTGAAGGAATTCATTGCTCAAAAAATCCCAAAGCTAGCTTCAACTAATGCACAAGAGTTGGCTGAGTGGAAGAAGTGTGTGGCAAAGGCAAGATAGATCATCCTTGAGGGAGTTCGAGACCATATTGTCTCGAGTCTCCATGGGAAGGATACTCCATTTTCAATGTGGAAGACATTGAAGGACCTCTACCAAAATAGTAGTGACTAGAGGAAATTGGAACTCAAGGATAAGCTTCGAAGAATCAAGATGGAGAAGGGAAATACTATTTCCACATATTTGAACAAGCTCACCACCTACAAAGATGAGCTTGGCAGTGTAGGAATAACTACTACCGATGATGATATGGTGAGCCTCGCTCTCCTTGGCCTTCCAAAGAGTTAGAATAGCTACCAGGACTCTGTGAATGGAAGGGAGAAACTATCAGATTGGGAATGACTGTGGTCAGATATTATGCAGGAGGAGATCAGGAGGAGCACACGAGATGGTTCTTCATCCAAGAATGATGATGAAGAAAATATGTCCTTAGCAAGTAAGGCAAGGAAAGGGAAGGGGAAGGCTTCCCATTTCAAATCAAATTCTTCTCATGGATGGAAGAAGGGTGATATGTCTGAAGTAAGATGCTTTAATTGTCATGAGATGGGACATTATGTGACTAATTTCCCATCGAAGAAGTCCAAGAAGGGATCCTCGGAAGGATCGGAAGGTGAGGCATTAGCCTCTCAGTTCGAAATGGACTTTAACCTCATCGCATGCACGGTGTCATCGATGATGGGTTGTGTCTAGTAGCTTGACAGTGGAGCCTCATTCCACATGACCGGTGATAAAAATTTATTCAGTTCCTTGGAGGAGAAAGACCTCAAGATGTGCATAGAGATGGGTAATGATGGAAGGTATAGTGTTTCAGGGGTGGGCAAGGTTGCTTTTCAGAGGGAGCATGGAGCTCCTCTCACCTTGACAAATGTGAAGTATGTGCCTGGACTAAGGAAGAAATTGGTATCAGGTGCAATGTTGGAGGACAAAGGCTACAATGTTGTCTTCAGTAAAGGAAAGGCGTTCTTAAGACACATAGCCACGGGTTAGACCAAGAGGATAGGGATTTGGGTGAAGAATCTCTATAAACTAGAGGTAGATGATTGTGTAGCATTGAGTACGACAGCAGAATTGGTGCAAATCCAAGAAATTGGCGAGTTGTTGCATAGGTGGTTGGTCCATTTGCATCATGGGGCTTTTAAGATAATGCAAGGTAGACTTGAGCAAGTTGACACATGCAAAGGTTGTACCTTGGGAAAGTACACAAAGTTTTCCTTTCATGATCAAGACAGTCGAGCAGAGGCTATCTTAGAGCGAGTTCATACTGATTTGTGTGGACCATTCTCGACGACATGCACATCGAAGAAAAGGTATTATGTGATTTTCATTAATGACTATTCTCGTAAATGCTGGATCTATTTCATGCAGAAGAAGGACCAAACTTTCAAAAAGTTTTGTGAGTTCAAAACTTTGGTCGAGAAAGAGTCAGGGAAGAAGATCAAGGCCTTGAGAAGCGACAATGATGGAGAATATGTCTCTCAAGAGTTTAACGGCTTCTATGCAATAGAAGGAATTAAACAAGAGTTGATGACACCTCATAACCCACAGCAGAATGAGGTGGCCGAGAGGAAGAATAGAACTATTGTAGGGGCAGCATGGGAAATGCTGCATGACCAAGGCCTACCACTTCACTTGTGGGCTGAGGCATGCAACACAATAGTCTATTTGCAGAATATAAGCTCGCATCGCATACTTGGGATGAAGACACCAGAGGAAGCTTTCTCCCGTAAGAGACCAGATGTGGGTCACTTCAGGATATTTGGCTCATCGGTATATTGCCATGTGATAAAGGATGCACGGAAGAAGCTTGAGCCGACAACAGAGTTGGGGATACTTGTGGGGTACACTGATACACTTCACAACTATCAGGTGTACTTGCCTACCAGTCGGAGGACAGTGGTTCACAGAGATCTCAAGTTTGATGAGCAGAAGGCCATGCGAGTTTACCTTGAGAGGGAGCTCTAACTACAGGCTATGGAGTAACTGTTGGTTCCTAAGGAGGAGGACCCTCAAACTAATGCGGAGCAGCTTCATGTAGAGGTTCCAAGAGTGGAGACATCCACTCAAGAAGATTCTTCCAGAGATGGACGAAAGCACACAAGAGAAACTGACAAATTGTTGGAGGATGCGAGAGAGAATGTGGGAGCACCATTTTCTTAGCACAGATAGAGGAGGTCACTTGATAGGTACACTAGATACATGGCCCTTGCTGGGGAATGTGTTGAGACCGAGTCATCTTCCTTTGAGGAAGTAGTGCAGCAGCTGATTTGGGTTGATGCTATGGTGGAGGAGTATGAATCCATAGTTTGTAAGTGTTCGGGACGTGGTTCTGAGATTGGAGAACAAGTTAGTTGTGAGTTCTCGTTGGCTTTACAAGGTAAAGAAAGTTGTTGATGGTAGTGTGGAGAAGCATAAGGCAAGATTTGTTTCTCGTGGCTTTTTACATGTTGAGAGGATCATGTTGCTGCAGTATATTTCGACAGAGGAGCAAGATGCTGACATTTTGAAAAAGGCATTTTCAAAGTGTAAATTTGAGTTCCATAGAGATAGGATCGGGGTGGCAGATAATCCCTTTCTTGTTGAGAGGGGAGTGTTCAAATATGGAAACAAGAATATTCCAATTTAATTTGTCCTTGAATAAAATTGTGAATTAAAATCAAATTTAGTCTTAACAGCTACATGGAAATGATTAATTAATTTATTTTAAATTAATTAGTTGGAGAAATTTAAGTTAGAAGTCTTTCTGAAGTCATGCAAGAGTTATCGCTTAAATTAAGGAGATAAGATTGAGTTATATTTGAGTTGTAATTATTTAACTTAGTCTACTGAGTTAAGTCCAGTTACATTAGTTCCAAACTATTTGAGGAACTAATAGTTAGTTAACAGTCAGTTGATGCATGCATGCACTCAACTAATGCTACTCCAGTTAACTGAAGATTCCCTCATCAGAAACTCATGCATGTCTATGCTGAGAAAGACCCAATTGAGATTAAAGTCAAGGATAGTGTACTATCAGTTGCATGTGTTTTCTCAAAGAGAAAACTCATGCATGCAGTCAAGGATTTAATCCTTGAATATTGCGCAGTTTTGGAGGCTTGATCATCCACTTGGTAGGAGATCATCCACTGGGTAAAGTGATCATCCACTTGGTTGAAGGAGAATCATCCTAGAGGAACAGCGCAAGGAAATAGGAGCTTGGAGGGCAAAGAGGAAAGCTGGAGAAAAGCCAAGATTTCCTATGAGCATCTATGAGGATTGTACTGAGAGCTGGCTAGCTGTGAGAGCTAAGGCTTTGTATAATTCCTATGTATTTCCACCTGTATGATAATACAATAGTGTGGGGTTTCTAGCTAAGGATTTCCCCAAAGTATTTTCATGTGTATTGTGCAATTGATTATTCTTTTTTTGGTTATATTGTTTAGCTCGATCTTTAAGCTTCCGCAAATTTATAGTAGAAGTAGGTTATAGTATTCTGCTTTGATTTATATTGCATTATCGGGTTAGCCTACCATTAGATTTTCTACATGGTATCAGAGCTAGATTTGTAGAATTTTCTACATGGCATCAGAGCTAGATTTGTAGAAATTTTCTACATCAAATGAAATGCAATAATATGACTTGACATGTGGGAGCCTCTGAGGTATCAATTACAATAAGAGCTTGGAAGTAGTATGTGGCTTTAATGCAAAGTCATCACAGGATTAAAGAGGAATCCCAAGCCTAAAGAATAAGTGTAGCATGGACATCAAATGGCTAGTTACGAGTTAGCTAAGAGGCCCATGTAAGGAGGCTCTACCACTAAGTTACAACACATAAGACGTGAGTGAAATGGTAATGTTGCATAATAGTGAGGTTGATCCAATGGAGAGGAACTCAAAAATAGGTCAAAATGTAGAGTGAAACATCATATTTCTAACCTATTAACTAGTAAATAAAATATACCTGCCACAATAGACCAATTATTATGGTATCATAGGGACAAAAAGCTGCAAAATGACGAAAATATATCACAATATGAAAATATCACTAAGGCACTAAACAAAGGGTCAAATACAAGTTTATAGGTTGAAAATACTAAAAAATAATAAAAGCTTATAGGAAAGTGGGTAAAAATATGACATAAATAGTAAATATATGAAAATTTTACCATTTCATTTTCATTTTACCCCTTGTGATTTTGTTCCCACATTTTCCTCCAAATTTCAATCATAGAGTTTGGGATTTATAGTCTACAAAATCAAATTCGACAATTTCCAAGTAATTCAAAACTCTTTTCTCTTCAATTTGATCCAATTCATTAATTATTTGATTAAAATTGGGCCATAGAATTTTTAATTTTAAACAACAAACTGCACATATTCAAGTTTGGTTATATCGATATACACGTCATTCTAGAAGGAAGTCCACATATATACATGACTATTTAGAATTAAAACATTGTATGCATAGATCACGGAGTTAAATAATAAGATTTTTACATTCAAATTGATTTTTTGTAGGATTACCATCATGTGGAGAGAAGGGGAGCATGAGGAACCTGCCAATTTGGTTATGGAGGACCAAGAGGCAATGAATGCCTTGACCATTTGTGGGTTGTTAAAATTATTTCTAATGCCAAACATTCACGCACAAAGATGCTTGTTGAGACCTTGATAAGTTATTGAAATCCAGAACAAGATTATTTCATAATAGATTCCATGCCTCTCCACATTAAAATATAGGTTATATATTTTCTTATTGGTCTATCAAGAAGAGACAAAACCATAACTCTAAAAATTAATTCCAGGAGTTGGCTTATGATTGAAGATTATATCGCCGTTTATTGCATAATTAGGTCACAAAATGTGGGAAATAAAATATCCATTGGAAGTATTGAGAACCTTTCCATCAAAATACTCTTGTTCACTATAACATGAGTATCATGCCTAGCTTCATTACACTAGGATTCTCGCCCATATATATTTCTAGTGGTAGGGTGCCTATGGCTGATGGTGTATGATTGGTGCACTTCCTTACTAACAAATATGAAGATTCAGCTCTTATCATGTAGATATGGTTGAATGTAGAATTTCGACTATGGAAGCATATTATGCTCATTCATATTTGATTGTATTCCAACACTAAGGCCATAAGTGATGCCATGTTTCGCTCAATCGAGCAAACCCAAAATGGTGGGGTGGGCGAACTTGATGGGTTGAATTAGAGGAATACAAGTTACTTTAGCCACATTCGACAATGACTTCTTCCATTAGTGGGAGCAACAGGGCATTTCCATAGAGTATTATCCCTATTCTATTTTGGATTTTAGAGGTGATCCAAAACCAGCCATTCCTTAAAATGTCACATGAGGTGACATAGGTGACTACAAATTTTGATTTTTATTTTAAAAGATATTTTTTTAATTTTTAAATTTAAATACTCAAGGAAATGAATCATTTTTGTGTGGAACAAAAGAACTAAAAAATAATGATGTTGTGCAGATTTGGGACTAGTTTAACCTTTTGGTCTTCCTTATCATCAGTGTCAAGACACTGTTAAGGAGGAAGCAACCATAGAGATAGAGGGAGCTCTCCACTTATTTCAACAGAAATCTGATGGGTTAACCCACCAAGTACAGAAGGAACAAGTGGAGGATCTTCCTGATATAATACAAATATGAGTGGTAGGGGTACCATCAGTTTGGGTTCAGTTGTTTTGGTAGGTGGCTGACACCATCATATACTACCATAATAGTCATATATGGTAGGGGCCTTATTTACAAAGTTTTTGATAGATTGATCAGATTTTAGATATGATCACTACGTTAGAAGCCCTAATTTTGTAAGACATTTTTCCACATTTTGTAACCATACATACACACATAATGATTTTTTATTACTTGAACATGTCTACATTTGATTATGATAATGAGGATGTTTTTTTAATGTGATTAATGCTTAATGTGCCAATCTAAAACATAATTAGCAATAGAATCGTCTACATGATTTCTTGTCTTAGGAACATGAACGTAATTAGTCATATTAAATGAATGTTCAAGTAACCTCACTCTAATAAATATTTGGAAAAAAAAGGATCATGCACATGATATACATTGTTGAGTTATGAAACCACCAATTGAGAATCCAAATGAATGACTTGATGGCCTTCATTGATAGGTATATTGTTAAAAGTTTATTAACAGAGCAACATAACATATAAAATATTACGGAAACACAGACACAGAAAATCATAAAGCAAGAAAGACACATATATATGTGGTTCACTGAATTTGGGCTATGTCCATGGAGAAAAAACAAATCCTTCCATTTATATTATCCAACAAAATGAAGAGATACAACCTACAAGAAATCCGTTGTAATTTTCTCTTCACTCTCACAAAATATCCTCTCTCTTTCTCGCACAAATTAATCATATACAACTGTAATACAATTCCATCATCTAAACTAAGGGTTTCCTTCTAGGGAAAAAAACCCTAAATCAACATAACTTCTACCATTAGATCTTTCGCCTAATGAACGACCCATATTGACTACAAAATTACAATATTTTACAAGGAATTTTTTCATCTAATTATAGTCACCCCCCCTAGACCCCCTTGTCAACAATAGGGGGGGGGGGGGGGGGGAATCCCCCCCACACCTCCTCACCAGGGGTTGTGATCTAACCACAGCTGAAACAAAAAAAAACCTTCAAAAACTCAGGAAGATAATCAAGCTCCACACCCAACATATATAACAAGGCCATCCAGCCATCCTTCAACATATATTTACCTCTCCCCTCGCATTTGATAACACCTTTTTGACTATAATGTGTTTATTAGAAAGATTAAAGGATGTTTATCATATCTTTTGACCTAACATGATTAATGTACAGGAAAAGGGTGCATTTAATATTTAGAAGTACGTTGGAGGAACTTGGAGAATATGTAGGAGGCTTGTCCCCTACATTTACTCACCCATTGTTTGAGGATCTACTGACAACTCCTGCACTCAAAGATTGTGAGGATATCAAGGATCTAGATCCACATTTTTAGGGATTTCAGAGGGAAGTAACCCTCCTTCCAAGGAGGCTTCCCCTCAACCATTTTTGTATAAATAAGGAAGACCAAGGGCTCGATAGGATTTGAGCTTTTGGAGAATAATAGTGACTTTTAGGTATAAGAGGTTTTATTTGTCATTTTCATGCCATGTACTTGAGAACTTTTTGATATCAATGAGAAGTTTATTGTTTACTTAAATATGAGTTTGTTTTAGAGGTATGAGTTACCTTGGGTTAGGTCCCAACCCAAGCATTCTAGTCTCTCTCATTTGTACAATTTATTTTACATCTTTCTTATATGTACTTAGGATTAGCAATATTTCCTTTATGCGAGTTTTGTCTACATGAAAAAGTTTCCTTTACTGAGTTACTGATCAAATTTCTTGGGAAATGTGGTTGTGAGATTTGTGGTTGTAAGAATAAGACCTAGGTTTAATTTTTCCTGAAGTAGGAAGGTCCTGAATAAAATTCAACTCATCATTTCCTTTTTGTTTAATTTTCTGCAATTTAGACTGTTAGCATGCTTTAGATGTTTGGGTAAGATTGAGTAAGTTTTGTTGAGTGAAAGTCCTACTATTGGATTGCAGGGTATAGAAATATCATTTACACTCCTCATCATGCCATCGTATCTTTCCTTCCTCCCTCAACAACTTCTTCAAAAGCATTGTCCACTGAGAGTTCATTTCTAGTTTGGTGAAGGTCATCGTGAGCATTTTTCCTTATGTAATATGGGCTCCTGAGGGGTACTAATCTTGGAATGGACATCATACAACATTCTTCTGCCTTTCACTACCCTTTCCCACTTTCAGATCACCTTTTTAGCCTAAAAATGCTCATAAATTCAATCATGTAGCAAAACAGGGAAATCTTGTAACATATTGTAGCAATCTTGTAGCATCCTATAGCATCATGTAAAAGCTCTCCAAAATTGGCTATAATTCTACTTAAAGATTGTTTTTTTCCTTCTAGCCCTTCATAATTCCACTTGGGCTTTGAAACCATGATTGAGGAAGATTAGAGACCACCTAGAAATTGCCTTTCCACCACTGCAATTCATTTTTGCAATTAGGGTTAGTAAATAGATTCATGAATTTAGTGGAACAATGATGATTTACATGATTACTTCATGAAGCACTTAATGAACTTTGTTACTAGGATATAATCTATTTGAAATTTTATTTCATGTTATTACTCTATGAAAGTTAGATTAGGTTTTCCTTCTTTGTTTTATGCTTTCTAAACTAGGGCTTCCATTTCAAGCATTGTTATTTTTTATGCATATATTAGGTTTCCCTTTGATGCAACATTTACATTATGCAAGTAAATTAATGTTTACATTTTGAAAATATAGTAGCCTTTGCATTTATGCAAATAGAGTAGCCTTTACTTTTTTTCAAGTATGTTAGCATTTACATTTCTGCAAGTACGTTAGCATTTACATTTATGTAGTAGGTTAGCCTTTACATTTCTACAAAGTAGACTATCATTTACATTTCTACAATTATATCAACATTTCCATTCCTGAAAGTAAATTATAACTTCCTCTTAGGCAATCTCTCTTTATTTCAAATCTAGATTCAGTTGATAGAGTGGTCTCTGTATACCTTGGTTTGGTCCATTGCCTCAGAGTAACTTGAGTAGAGCTTAGCCTACTATGCATACAACACTTCCACCTTTTAACTTTGTATGACCCCAAATTGATAATTAAAGTTGGAAACCTCGGGAGTTGCAATGTTCTTGTTGCACTACTGAGGCACACCACTTTTTGGCACTATTTCTAGGGAGGTGTCCAATTTGGTTTTGTTTCTTCTTACAGTTGCTTCCTTTTACATTTTAATTTTTCCCTACATAAGTTTTTCTTGTCTTGAAAATTCAGAAAAGAAGAAGAAGAAAACAAAAAAACACACTTATTTCATGCCTCATAAGATTAGGGATAACATAGGAAAATTCCTACCAAAAACCCCCACTCCTTAAAGCAGTCAACCATCACTCTTCTTTGGTGGTTGTGAACCTCCTACTCTGACCAAAGAGGAGTTGGAAAATCCTTTAGGTGAGCAGCTAGAGATATTTGAAGAACCCATATGGGAGGAAGAACCTACATAACCTACTCAAAACATGGTTAAAAATAGACAGAATTAGCTCTTTCCTATCATAGAAACCAAGGGCAAGCCAAAATAAATAACATAAGCCCCTTTAGTCTCCCACACTTCCATGGCCTAGCTTTTGAGGACCCTGATACATTCATGTTCAAGTTTTTTTTGGTTTGTAGAACCTATGATTAAACTTTTGATTAGCATAAGCTAAAGTTGTTTGCTCTACCCTCAAGGATATAGCCTTGTGTTGGTACATGAGCTTGGAAGGAGGCAACATCACCACTTGGGCTCAAATGAAGCAATATTTTAATAAAAAAATAGAGACTATTGTGATCAAGGGAAACAAAAGAGGATATATTCACAATGACCCTAGGGCAAGATCAATCCCTGGAGGATTATGAAGAAAGATTCCAAATCAACTATAGAATAGTTAACTGTACCCTTGACCCAAAATCCTTGAATCGTGTACTTCTTCGAGGGATTAGGGAGGATTTATTGGAGACCCTTAATATGATTTCTAGTGGAGACATTTACCAGCTAACTTATGAAGACATCAAGAAAATATTCAAGAACCACTAGGTCAGCAAGGAAGAGAGGTAGGTCTAGTCAAGACCTAGTCAACCCTTCTCCTTCTACCTCAACCATAAAACATGAAATAGGGAGTATGCTAGAAGGCTTTAAAAGTGAGATGTTGCATACCTTTTCCTTACAAATGGATACCATCCAGATTAAAAAGAAACAAGAGGAGGCAGAAAGGGCACTAGCTATCTTTTGCCCTAGATGCACAAAGAGGTACCCCATAAATGAATGTGCATTGAATGTCATAGATGTATGTTGTGTTTGTGAGGACAACCATGCAACTGAAAAATGTGTCTTAGAGTAACTTTGTTTCATCAACCAAAGGAGGCCACAAGGCTCTCTTCCATATCAACGAGGCATGCAAGGTGCACACTATCCTTCTTTCAATCCAAACCAGAGTTCACTCTTTCAGTCTTGGTATCCTTCATCTCACTCACCTTGGTCCATGCCTTCTCCTTAGTCCTATTCTCTTGAGTGTCTTCTTGAGCCTGTCAATCCACCATCCCATCCATATCAACCTCAGCCTCCCCAATGTGGCAACCGTTCACAAGGATGGAGGCCTCAAGCATCCCAAACCCCTACCTTAATTCCTCCTCCTCCACCTCAACCAAAACTACCCCACAATAATCCACCCAAGCAACCTCAAATACTTTCCCAACCCAATCTAAACCTGAACAATAAGTAAGCCTAACAGGTCTATACTTGGGAAACATCCTATCTTGATTATGTTGTGGAGATCCAAGAGATGAACCTCAGGTATAGGAAGGTACTTCTAGATTCTCACTCACCTTCTCCACCTAAATATCTTAAATAAGACAAGGAAGATAGTTCCATTGAAGCCAATGTACCTCCCTATCTTGAAAGTTTTGTCCAACCTAAACAGCACACCCCAAAAGAGGCTAAAATTATAGAGAATTGAAGAACCTATGTGTTAAAATACCCCTTCTCCAGGGCATCAAATATGTTCCCATATACAACAATATTATTAGGGAAGAGTGTTTCAAGAGCCCTAGAAGAAGAAAATGAGATGCCCCCACTATCAATGTTGTTGGGTAGTGTTGACGGTGTTGGACCTGCCAACATCAGGGGATCTCCCCTGTATGAAGTCCTAACTAGACCTCACACTGTTTGGTGTAGGATTTCCATCTGGTACGATGGCTTGGTTGCCATTATCTTAAAGATTTTCCTCAACTCTTACTTGTCAGCACAAGAGAGTGGTTTGCTTTGTCTTCGAGAAGTGAGGTTCGCATACCTGGAAAGTGTAAGTGTTACTTGTGTCAATGATTCTTTCACTGTAGAGGGAGAGAGGGTGAGAGTGAGCCCTAAGTCAGTTGGGAGAAGTCCCAACTTTGTTAGGAACACACAACACAACAAGACATACACAACTTCTGACAGAACAATCCACACGGATGCGGCAGTTATAACACACAAGGGAAGATAACATGTATAACACTCAGCGGATTAGTCCATACGAGTGCAATGGTTGTTACTGTAAGTGTTACGTGAAAGGCTTGTCTTATGTCTAGGAGAGTAGTTTGCATGGGTGAGACAACTTTAACAACATATAAAACACATTTCCATTAACATAGGTGTATTATAAGTGAATTAGTTCAAGTGTTAAACACAGGTTCAAGCAACATGCATTACAAGTGTTAAAGATTTGTCTTACAACAGATACAATACATGTGTGAAAACATGATGGCCTATTAGCAGGCTTTTAAATTAGTCAAAAATTTCCAAGACACATCCTTATACCATACATCACTAACCCAGTGCGAGGGGTGTTGGAGCCACTACTTACTCCTCAAAGAAAAGATAACGAACTCTCTTGGCTATGTGGGAGGAACTTAGGTGAAAATTTCTTTCCATGTACAAATGAGGGGGTATTTATAGCCAAGGGTGAAACTGACCCTTGTGGCTATTTGACTACCCTCATGACTGTTTGACTTCCATGACTTTTCGACTTTACATGACACTTTGTACAACAAGTGGGTCTCTTGGACTTCCACATTACATTACATTGATTTGACAACATGGCCCACAGTGGAAATGTGGAAAACATGACTCATGACATGACTCGAAATGACAATGTCAGTACATTCATGTTGCTGTTAGAGTGCATGTCGAGCTATAGTGTTGTTGGGTGATTGATGTCTTCATGGTGTATCACAGCTTCACCTCTGCATGGAAAAGTGCATGGAGTATTCAATGGTCGTTGGTTCGCTTGATAACGCGTTGGAACATTGCTCCTTTCTTATATGTTGGAAGGCTTGACAAGCTCATCTGTTCGCAAAAGGTGCATGTTCATCCATTCGTCTGTCCATGAGCACATCTTGCATGTTTTCTCATTCGTCCGTCCGTGAACACATATTTTCATGATCATCCATTCGTGAGAAAATCTCTTCGCATGCATCATTCCTTCATTTATTGGTGAACATGTCCTTCTACATGTTCTCCCTTCATTCATCCCATTTGTCGTTGTGTCATGTTTGTTAGTGTACTTGTGCTTGTAGTCACTCATGACAAAACGACATCAAGTCCAAAAAACTCCTAGTCTACCATGACACACGATTATTTCGGATGCAGATGACCAAGAGAGGTAGCAAGGCTATGAGGTGGGATGATGGCTCTGGGCACTATTGATGAAAACTACATAAGAGTCACAGGGTGATGAAGATGGGAAATCCTAGTCGACAGTGACTGTCTGCGAGGTCTAGCTCGGCTAGAAGGAAAAACTACACAAATTTTGGGAGGGACAGTCCGGGCTGCAAGAAGGAAAGGAAGACAGAATCTGTGCATTTTCTGGAATGAGTGGGCAGCAGGAGCTGGAAGGTAAAATTTGTGCAATTTTTTAGGGGAACATGTAGGGCTACATGGAGGATCATCACGCAAAAATTGAGCATTTTTTTGGAGGAACTGGCCAGGAGCCTGGCAACTAAAGTTGCACAATTCCCAGAGGGAACTAACAGTTAGTTGCTGGGTCACTGGTAGCAGAAACTGTGCAATTCCTAAGGGGAACAGGCAGTCAGCTGCTGGGAGTTTGGCAGCAGAAACTACACAATTCCTGGAGGGAAGTGGCAGTCTAACGCTAGGAGATGCTGGTGAGGGAAACTACACTGAGGCTGGTAGGCAGGCCTGCTAATCATCTCTGCATAATTTCTAAGCTGAGTGGACTGCTAGGAAGTAGAGGGCCTGCAAATGAATACTGTGCAATTTTTTGGATGAGCAGCGGGTCGACTGTCGGGAGGACTAGTTGGAAAAACTGCGCAATTTTATGGAGGAGACAAGGGCAGGAACTAGGTGTCTGTCCAACCTGTCTATGCAATTTTCCCAGCTATTCCAAGGCCTTGATAGTATAGGGCCTTGGTCCCCACTTACCCAATGGACATACATGTTCACCTTTTTCCAACTCAGTGAAACATAATAAAAAGTTCAGCTTGATCACATTGTTTCAAATCCGGGAAGGGTAGTTTAGCTTGTGATTTGAAAATTTTCAAAGTATAAGTTTTCATCTCTAGTGTTTCTCCACTGCCAGTAGGCCTGGACAGTAACCTGTTGGAGTCACACAGGAAAATACACATTGCTCCACTGCTAACGAGCCTGGTCACTACCCCGGTGGAGTTGCATGCTTCACCTCTCTCTACAAGAAGCCTTTCTCTTCTTTCACCTTTGTATTTTTCAAGAGGACTGTGCATAGGAATTTATTTATTTTTGGGGCAAAAGAGGGATCCTGACTTATTGAGAGCACAAGAGGTTGTTCCTTCAGGGAAGCATGTAAGACCTCTGACATAGGTTTTCTCATTTAGATTTTCCCCTTCTCTGTTTCTACTAGTTGGATGAGCTTGAAGACACAGAGCAGAAGATCGAGTACAGGAATGGGGCTTCCCAGTGTGGACATAGGTTCATGGTTGGGCCAAAACTTCCCTTGCAGATGGTTCATATTTGCTGTTAAAACTTCATCAGCCAAATTTTGTAACCAAGCACAGAGAAGGTGAACACAAGATTGGCCAATTGTTGTAGTGTCACAAGTCTCTTCCTATCCTAGCCACATACTCTATTCAAAATCAAGAACGTAGGAGTTGGCGGCACTTATTTCTGGAAACGAAAATAGTAATATATTGAAAAAACAAAATGAATGTAAACAAAAATAGCAAGAAAAACAAACAAAGCAAAGTAGAAGTAGAAGTAAAAGCGAAAGAAAAGCGAGTAAGAAAACACACAAGCAAGCAAACAAACAAACATATAAAGTAAGAAATAAAACAAGCATGCAAACAAGAAAACTGAAAGCAAACACTACCTACACCTAAGCTAACAGTGCATGGGCCTGATCACGTGAAGTGATATTTCCAATGCATCCACCAGTGCATTGGTTGACCCATGTTGGTGAAGGTTTGGTCCGCGAGCAACTCAGTTGTGAAAACCAACAAATGTCATAGATACAACTATGAAAACAGACACACTCCAAGCTTACAAGCATCCACAAAACAAAAATGAGTGAAAGCGCATGTCATGCCCTCTGTTAGACTCTGTCTTATGTCAGTGTGAGATTGATTCTTCTTCAAAAACCTGTTTTGAAGAAGAAATCATTAAATGTGTTGTTTTAGAATATGTAATTTATTCTCCAGCCCTTCAAAAGGCAGCAGCTTCCTCAGCTCCTATCTCTGCAAAAGCACAAACCAAAGAAAACAAAACATCATCAGCAATCAGAGGCAAAGCAAGTTACAAGCAGGTGATGATGGATGGCCAAGAATAATGAGTGTAAGAGTTTTTTGAACTTGAAAGGGCTATAGAGAACTTAGAAGATAACACTGATGATTGCTGTAAAGAACTGCAGGCACTTATAGATGTGAAAAAAGTGGCCAGAGAGGGTGGAAAAAACGAGTTGAATCTTATGGTGGAAACTACAGAAGGTTTTGAAGATGCTACTAATGACACAGAACATTACCTTCTCCAGAACACAGAGAAATTGGATGAGAGTAAAATGGAAGAACCTGGTGGTTGCATTTTGGCACATGCATCAGGAACAGGGAAGACCTTCCTTATGATAAGCTTTATTCAAAGCTTTTTGACCAAGTACCCAGAAGAAAGACCACTGATTGTATCTCTCAAAAGCATTTCGGGTTCATGGTTGAAAGAGTTTAAAAAATGGGGCGTGGAGGAAATTCCTGTTCATAATTTATATGAGATAGCGAATAAGGCAGAAACGTTGAGATATAACTAGCTTCAGACGTTGAGAGAATGGAAAGAGAAGAAGAGTATTCTCCTTGTAAGTTATTCATAGTTCTCAAGTATAGTTTGTGAAAAGTCAGAAAATCAAATGACGGAATGTTGCCAGCAAATTTTACTTGAAGGGCCAGGACTGTTGGTATTAGACGAGGGGCATTTCCCCGAAACAAGGACACCAACATACTCCATGCTCTTTCTCAAATACATACAAGAAGACGGGTGTTATTGTCAGGCACCCTCTTTCAGAACAATTTTAAGGAACTCCTCAATCTTTTGAGGCTGGTAAGGCCTAATATTTAGATTTGAACTCTTTTCAAGCATTCTTCGGTTGGCTGATCAGTATTATTACTACAACGGAAAAATATCCGAAATTAATGTACCGAGGGCATGTTCAAGATACGGTGGAGAGAATCTTCTCTGAAGTACTGGGTTATGCTCTACAAAGTAGCACTGAGGTGATCTCCAAAAACTAACATTATTATTTGTCCATAATAAAGGAGATGTACTCGAAGATTTGCCTGGACTTGTTGATTTCACTGTAATGTTGAATCTACATGATAAACAGAGAGGAGAATTGAGCAAGGTACAACACTTGGTGGGAAATAGAATGACTAGAGATATAATGTCTTCAGCAGTCTGCATACATCCTTCACCTGAAGGAGAGAATCCTTCAGGATGATTGGAGCCCGACGTGACTAATATTGGGATTACTCTTAACAATGTTAATGCAGATCCAAATGATGGAGTGAAAATGAAGTTTGTTCTTGACATTTTGTCCCTCTGTGAGACAAATAAGGAGAAGACTATTTTTACTCCTTGTTTGGAGGCCATACCTCACGTGAAGTCTGCCGATGGTGATATACAGACGAAGCCATTCTTGGATGCCTGCAAGCTTGTGTTACTAGTCATTGACAAGTTTGGCGCTGCTATGGCACTTGTGAAGGCTGATGTTGTTGGCAACATTTCGAGATTAAATATGAAACAGGATCCTTCCGTGAAAGGTTTGATATATGAGATTGTGCGTAAGGAGATTTGAAGAAAAACAAAAAGCCAAGCTACAGCTTGTTATGCGTAGCATAAAAAAGCAACAGCATGTAAATTCAGAAAATCTTGATTGGGAAATATGTTCGGCCTTAGGCAGCAGCAGTCCAGGCCTGTCATGATATGGTGCCTCCTGATGCAGTTGAAACATCACTAAAGCAGTTGGTGAATCAATTTGTACATGATCGAGCTCGTACTGAGATGATTGCTGTTGGTTTAAATATTGTAAGGGAAATCTGTCTACGAATGCCATTGTTGATGACTGAGGATTTACTTCGTGACCTTACCCTGTATACGAAGTCTCATGAGAAAGCAATATCATCAGCGGCTCATTGGCATCTTCAGACAGATATGCCCATCATTATTGGATAAGAAAGATCATGGGGGGGTCTGTATTCTATGATGTGGCAGTCAATTGCAAATACTCCGGCATTCGATCCGTCTTCAAAATATATGCGGTGGATTTACTCCAGATTACTAAGATCTTTTCCTAATTTCGGTAAAATGACCAACGCATTTCCGGAGATTTGGGGCGCAGTTTGCAAAGTGGCATGCAAGATTCGATTGCCTGTGTTTATCTTCAGTAAATGGGAGTGACACCTGTAATGCCACCTATTCATCAGCAACAGATTCGAGTGGAAGGAGCGCTATTCTCTCTTCAGAAGTGCTGATTTTTTTTTTAGTTTCATTTATTAATAATGAAAAAACAAATCCCTGGTCTTGGGGGTCGATTTGTTTTTTCCCTTAGCAGCATGTATTTATTATATTAAAAAAATTCATTTGTGGAGGAGAGTTAGAGAGGGGAGAGTTCTGAGTGCGGGAGAATAGAGAGCTTACCATGTACAGTTTTTGGCAGAGAGTTTAATGAAAATACAGCTCTGACTTCTGAGATTCCTATGGTATGATAATTTAGCATAAGTTTTTCTTGTGTTTCATATGTGATCTGTTATGTTTCATTTCACTTCATGATCATTTCTAATTGAACAAATGAAGTGTTAAGGTAGAATTCATCATTTGTATGCTCTACCTTTAAGTTTGTTCAATATTCAATGTTTTCTTCTGTTTGACAAGGATTCATCTTCTATGCCCTTGTTAGCTCCTCAGCAGTCTTGCCATCTCATTTAATCTAAATTTGGTGTTAAATTTCTTGCCTACCTTGCCTTAGGAGATAATCTGTGTTTTGATTACATTTCTCTGTTCAAGCTGTTTCTTTACCCCATGCAGCCCAGAAAAACCCCATCATTTATTAAAAATCCTTTTTTATCAATTTACTAGCCTAAAATCAGTGTTACCCTATTGGTCATCTCACCCATTGAAAATCTTTACCGAGATAGACCGGGGAGAGCCCTCTCCTGCCCCGTAGGGCTAGCTACGAGGCTAAGTGGTTTGATGTTGCCTTGAGGTTTACCTTTCTCATCCTGAGGTGAAATTTCAAGAGCTAACACCCTCTATGGACTTTCCATGGTGTTGTGCTACACTGTGTGCAGATGTTGAGTGTATGCATTCTCTTGACCATGATATGAAAGAAAAAATGAGAAAGGTAGACCACTTACGTTGCACAAGTGTGCTTGCTATGTGAGATTCCTCCAATGCATGAGCGATGGGATCATGTAGTTTGAGTGGAGGAAGTAAAATATGAGTGTTAGATTGATCTTGAGTGCATACATATGAGTGATGAGGAGCCTTGAGTGTTTGAGAAATTTCCTGATCAGAAGTGAAACCAACCTCAGGACAACGAGGGCTTCACATAACCATCAGCTCAGGCTAAAGTGCCTCAACAGTCTGTGGGGTTTCAAATTCTTTGACAGATGGATCTTTGTAGACCAGTGGCTTAGACGGATTAACAATGAGTGAATCAACATCGTGATCGGATGATGAGGTGAAGATATCAAAACAACCAAGCTCAGAAAATTTAGGATGTTGGTTGGCATCCTCATGGTCTAATGAATCACAGAGAGCGGTATATGAGAAGGAAGGATGTTCACCCTCTGTGTTTCCAAAAAGAGCAAATGAAACATCAAGTGGATTTTCAATGAATGATTGGTCCTCTCTATTGTTGGATGATGGACTGACATACGGTGTATCTTGCTAGTGATCAACAATGGGTGCATCTGTGGATTAAGATACACATGCACAATCATGGATGAAAGGTTCACCAAAAATGTCAGGAAAGAACGAAGAGGGATCATATGGAAGGGAGCCATCCTTTGCTGAGTGCGGATGCTCAAGCTCCCATTCATACTCTTCTTGAATGACACCGCAAGTTGGTTGTGCAACACCAACTCCGTCAGTGGCTTGTTCCTCATTCATAATGAGTGTAGAGTCCAGAATTAAAAAACACAAGACAATATCATCCGGAGGAACAACCGAGTGCAAAGACGGAGGTTGTGGAACAAAATGCATATGACAACTCGATGGACTCACAACCAAATCTGCGTGAAAATTAAGTGAAGTTATGTTGGGAGGATGTGACAGTTGAATAGGTGTATGAGCATGATCCTCAACATCACTCTATAGTGGTGGAGCTATTTGATGAGGGGATGGCAGATAGTCACTTGCGATAGTGACCACATCTATATGTGATTGTGCAATTCCATCACTAAAGAATATTGAGCGAGGCTTGATTTCAAACTTCTTCTTGGGACGAGCAGATTTGTTAACGCAATACTTGAATCAGTCCCAAAGATTAAAAAAAAAATCATCTGGCTCTTTGGAGCTTGAAACTGCAAATCACGGAAGCACTGCCAAAAATCCATAATTGATTCATGTGGAGCCTTCCATTGTTGTAATAGTTTTTTTTGAAGATGTTCAGGATCAAAATGATAGAAAGTGTCTTCAATGAGATCAAAAAAGTTCTCAAGAAACTGCACACAGTCAGCTAGTAAGGTGCACAACCACCGATGTGGGGATTGCGAAGTGTGTATGCATGCGCCAAACTGGCCTCTTCATTATAACATCCATCTTCCTCATGAAGCATGGAAAGAAAGTCATGTAAGAACTTAGGCTAGGCCACTTTGCTTTCACCATCATACGTGTAAGTGGACAAGTGATCGAAAAACTCCCTCGTGATGGTGACATCTTCGTGATTTTAAAAACATCGCAAAGGGGGAAGAGTGCAAGAATCCATGATAAATATTAAAAGGTTCAAAATAGGATGAGAGGACACAGCTTTTCATCTAGCCCTCCTTCTAGCGCCAAAATTTTGATGGTGCTGGACCCGCCAACATTAGGGGATCTCCCCGGTATGAAGTCCCAACTAGACCTCACACCATTTGGTGTAGGAGTCCCATCCGGTATGATGGCCTAGTTGCCATTATCTTAAATATTTGCCTCAACTCTTACTTGTCAACATAGGAGAGTGGTCTGCTTTGTCTTCGAGAAGTGAGGTTTGTGTGCCTGGTGAGTGTAAGTGTTACTTGTGTCAATGGTTCTTTCACTATAGAGGGAGAGAGGGTGAGAGTGAGCCCCAAGTTGGTTGGGAGAAGTCCCAACTCTGCTAGGAACACACAACACAATAGGACATGCACAACTTTTGGCGGAATAGTCCACATGGATGCGACAGTCACAAAACACAAGGGAAGATAACACGTATAACACTCAACGGATTAGTCCGCACGAGTGCAACAGTTGTTATAGCAAGTTTTACGTGAAAGGTTTGTCTGATGTCCGAGAGAGTAGTCTACATGGGTGAGACAATGTTAACAGCATATACAACAGATTTCCATTATCATATGTGTATTACAACAAGTGAATTAGTTCAAGTGTTAAACATAGGTTCAAGCAACATGCATTACAAGTGTTAAAGATTAGTCATACAATAGATACAATACATGCGTGAAAACGTGCTATCCTATTAGCAAGATTCTCAATTTAGAGAAAGTTCCAAGACACATCGTTACACCATACATCACTTACCCCGTGTGAGGGGTGTTGGAGCCACTGCTTACTCTTCAAAGAAAATATAATAGACTCTCTTGGCTATGTGGGAGGAGATGAGGTGAAAAGTCCTCTCCATGTACAAATGAGGGGGTATTTATAGCCAAGGGTGAAACTAACCCTTGTGGTTGTTCAACTACCCACATGACTATTTGACTTCCATGAATTTTCGACTTTACATGAATCTTTGTACAACAAGTGGGTCTCTTGGACTTCCATGTTACATTACATTGATTTGAGAACATGGCCGAGAGTGGAGATGTGGACAAGATGACTCATGACATGACTCAACATGACAGTGTTGGTACATTCGAGAGTGCATGTTGATCTATAGTGTTGTTGGGTGATGGATGTCGTCATGGTGTATCATAGCTTCACCTCCACATGGCAAACTGCGCAGATACTTTGATGGTCATTGGTTCACTTGATGTTGCTTTGGCACATTCCTCCTTGCTTGTATGTTGGAAGGTTTCACAGGCTCATCTATTTGCGAAAGGTGCATGTTCGTCCATTCGTGCATCTATGAGCACATATTGCATGTTTTCTCGTTCGTCTATGAAAACATCTTTGCATGATCATCTGTTCGCGAGCAATCTCTTTGCATGCATCATTCATTCGTCCATTGGTGAACTTGTCCTTCTGCATGTGCTCCCTTTGTTCATCCTGTTCGTCGTCATGCCATGTTTGTTAGTGTACCTGTGCCTGCAGTCACCCATGATGAGATGACATCAAATCCAAAAACCTCCTAGTCTACCATGACACATGATCATTTCAAATGCAGGTGACCGAGAGAGGCAGTAAGACTACGAGGCGGGATGATGGCTCCAAGCATTGTTGATGAAAACTATGCAGGAGTCACTGGGTGCTGAAGATGGGAAATCCAAGTCGACAGTGACTATCCGTGAGGTCTAGCTCGGCAGGAAGGAAAAACTACACAAGTTTTGGGAGGGACAGTCTGGGCTGTAGGAAGGCAAGGCAGACAGAATCTATGCATTTTCTGGAATGAGCGGGTAGTAGGATCTTGAATGTAAAATTTTTGCAATTTTCTGGGGGAACACGTTGGGCTGCATGGAGGATCAACAGGCAGAAATTGCACAAATTTTTGGAGGAACTGGCCAGGACCTTGGCAGCCAAAACTGCGCAATTCCTAGAGGGAATTGACAGTTGGTTGTTGGGTCACTAGCAATAAAAACTGCACAATTCCCAAGGGGAACAAGCAATCAGCTGCTGGGAGTTTGGCAGCATAAGCTATGCAATTCCTAGAGGGAATTGGCAGTCTGTTGCTAGGAGTCTGGGAGGTTGGCTTGCTGATAATCTCTATGCAATTTCTGAAATGAGCGGACTACTGGGTAGCATAGGGCTTGCTCATGAATACTGCAATTTTTTGGATGAGTAGCAGGTCAACTGTCGGGAGGACTGGTTGGAAAAACTATGCAATTTTCTGGGGGAGACAGGGATGGGCACTGGGTGTCTGTCCAGCCTATCTGTGCAATTTTCCAAGCCAGCGGAGTAGGAAAGGTTTGCAACCTTTGTGAAAATTTTGAGGGGAATGATCCCCGAGGTGGTTGTCGGGTCAAATCCTTCGATCGACTAGTTTGAAGGCTGATTGATATGCTTGTAGGCAGCACATCTTGAAATGACTTGCTTGGTGTTTCTGCGTTGTTCTGGGTGACAGTCGATCGATTCAATGGTGGGGTGATGGTCTAGCTGGCAGAGGGGAGTCCAGTTGTAGAAACTTCAGCAAAATGACTAAGTGTGTGAATGAGTGAAAGATGCACATGTGATCTTGCAAACACACACCAACATGACTTGACAATGAGACGACCCAAACCATCTAGACACACATGCTCAACATGACTGACTGACGGTGTGAGTGACAAGTGCGACACTTTTTATTGATCGTTGATCGACCATGACGATGCTTGTGCGATAGTGAGTGTGACTCTGTGTGTGAGTGCAACAGATGCTTTTATAGTGAACACAACATGTACACATGAATCAAAGACCTTGAACATGACCAGAACATGTTTACAAGCATGACTTCAATACCAACATGCAAAAACTTGGATGAAATGAACAAGAAAGTTAGATGCAAAGACTCACACAGGCTCACAGAGTGAACCCAAGTGTGTGTATTCATCAAGAGAAACTTTGAAGGGAGGCTCCAAAATTGGGTGCAGGCCAAAATTTTGGAGGGTGGTTGTAGCCGCTACAATAGGTAGCTAGCTGATTTTGATTCTTGGCAAGGTTATCTCCCCAAAATATTTTGATTTTGTTAGCTTGGTAGTGGATGTGCACATTAATATCATTGTAGTCCCTAACACATTGATTAACCTTAGTGTAGAAATCAATGTCATGACCAAGGAAACTGTGCTAAAGCTCAACCTTCAAGGAGCCTTGAGAAAGACCACCACAGTGTTGGAGTTTGCAGATAGATCCACAGTATCCCCTGAGGGAGTTATTGAGGATCTAATGTTATCGATTAACTTCTGGGAGTACCCCACAAATTTCCTTGTCCTCCAACCCAAAACCAAGTTTAATGGATACCCTCTCATTCTAGGGAGTCCTTAGTTAGCCGTTTTTTATGCTTACATTAGTTGCAGGGCTAGAAACATGACAACTAAAAATGGGTATCTTTCAAATCAATGTGTATTATGCCCCCATGCTCAACCCTTTGTTGAGCATGACTTACCTTTGTGGGCAAAGGAAGATATAGAGGAATATTTTTATTAGTCATTCACTACCCAATTTGTACATTAGACAAGATTTTAGGAAGGAGGTAGCTAGATGAGGATGACCTTATTAACAACTTTCTACAGAACCAACCTCTTGCTGCCATGCCAATTGATGATTTAATAGAAGAATCCTTAGGGCATTCTAAGAAAAACCCATGGGCTGAACTATTCACTCTCAATTTTGATCAATATCATGCTAAGATCATGGAAATAAATCCATCCAAAACCTTGAAAATCAACCCTTCCCTCTTACTAGAGAGAGAAGAGAAATTATGCATTGTGTTGAGATAACATCTTGATGCTTTTACTTGGGAATATAAGGATATGAAAGGGGTGCATCCCTCAATTTGTACCCATCGTATTTACATTAAATATGGATGTAAACTTTTGTGCCAACCCTAAAGGATAATGAATATTGCCCTTAAATACATTTGAAAGAAGAAATGTAAAAGCTATTGGTTGCAAGATTCTTTTATCCCATTTTAGATAGCGAGTGGGTATACCCTCTTATTATAGTGCCCATGAAGAAGGGGAAGTAGAGGATCTATGTTGACTATAGGGAACTTAACAAGGCTATAAATAAATATCATTTTCCCTACTTTTCATTGATTAAGTTTTGGATTGTCTTGTAGAGAATAAGTTATTTTAATTCTTGGATGGATTTAGTAGGTATAATTACATCCAAATCATCCCTGAGGATCAGGATAATACCACCTTCACATGTCTAGGGGTACCTTTTCCTATAAAGTCCTTCCATTTAACTTGTGAAATTCCCCTGCTACCTTCCAAAGGGTAGTTTTGAATATTTTTGTTGCTCTTGTTCATGACATAATTGAAATTTATATGGATGACTTCACTCCTTATGGGAATGATTTCCGAGAATCTCTTTCCAATATGTGTAAAGTTTTAAATAAATTTACTGAAATGAATCTCTCACTGTGTCCCGAAAAGTGTGATTTTTTTATGAATACATGGATTCTGGATTTAAGACCTCTGTGATTTATTACTGTGGATTCTCCGGTAACTAAGTCGAAAATACATGGATTGTCCTAGATTACTTCCTTTCTAAGGAAGGGATACAAGTTAACCCTAACAAGATTGTCATTATCAAAAGGGTCCCTATCCCTCAGGAAAAAATGATTTCAGAAGTTTTCTTGGACTAGTTGGATATTATAGGAGATTAATTGAGGAATTTAGTAAGTTTGCTTCACCTTTGTTTGGATTGTTAACTAAGGATTCAAACAGATAAATGTCAAGAGGCATTCAAAGAGTTGGAGGAGAAATTAACCACTACACTAATTTTGAGGGGTCCCAATTGGTCATCACCTTTCCACATCCGCATAAATTCATATGACAAAGTTCTAGCAGTATATTTGGGACAAGTGGAAGAAAATTTTCCCTATGCCATATATTTTATCAATAAGAACCTATCCAAATCTTAACTTAATTACATAGTTACTGAAAAATAACTCTTAGTTGTTGTGCACTCCTTGAACAAGTTTAGTCATTATATCACTGAATACCAAGTCTTTGTACATATTTATCATGCAACCATTAAATAGTTAGTAAATAAGATTGATGTCAATTCTAGGATCATTAGATAGTTATTATTGTTGCAATAGTTTGATGTAACCATTGTTGACAAGCCAAGTAAAGAAAACGTGGTTGCAGATTTTTTTGTCTAAACTAACATTTCTTGCAGAAAATGAGGACATAATAGATGATCAACCTTTTGATGATCACTTATTTTCTATTTCACCATTGTATCCTTGGTTTTATGATTTATGGGAGATTCCCTCCTAATCTATCCTCCAAGGATAAGAGAAAAATTGTTAGAAAAAGTGCCCCCTTCACTTGGTTTGGGGGAAATATATTCAAATTGGGACTAGATCAAATCTTTAGGAGATGTGTGAGGGAGGACGAGGTCTTTTAAATCCTCTTAGTGTGCCATGATGGACCTTGTGGGGGTTATTTTGCTTCCAAGAGGACAACCTTCAATATTCTCCAATTTGGCTACTACTGGCCTACTCTACACTAGAATGTTAGGAAATATACTGCTAGATGTGATGAGTGCTAAAGGATGGGAAAGCCTACACCAAAGGATGAAATTCCCTTACAATCTCAAATGACCCTTAATCCATTTGAGAAGTGGAGCATGGATTTCATTGGACCAATTGATCCCCCATTTAGATCAACAAGATATATGATTGTGTGCAATGACTATTTGACAAAGTGGGATGAAGTAAAGGCACTAAAGTAGCAACAAAGAAGAAGGTGGCAGAGTTCCTAAGTGAAACAATATTTATAAGTTTAGATTACCAAGGGAGATGGTCACAGATCAAGGGGCTCAATTCACTTCAAATTTGATTGAGGGGACCATGGAGCAGCACCATATAATGCAAAATAAATCAACTCACTATCATCCTCGAGAAAATGGATAGGTGTAAGTAAAGAACAAATATTTGGAGAACATCTTGACTAAAGTTGAAAACAATAGCAAAAATGATTGGGAAAGCAGACTTATGGAGGCCACTTGAGCATATAATACCACCTAGAAAACCACCACTAGATTCTCTCCTTTTGAGTTGGTTAATGGCAAGAAGGAACTGTTGTCCTATAACACCCTAAGAGTGGAAGCACAATTAGGCCTAGACATCGCCAATTCTTAGAAATAGAGGTTGAAACAACTCAATTCTCTTGATGAAGTTAGATTGTAGGCCCTCATGCATACTGAGGTGGTCAAATTATAGAGGAAGATTTGGCATGCCGAAAACATCATAGAAAGGAGCTTCCAAGAGGGTAATTGGGCCCTGCTATATGAATCTATATTCAAGGAATTCAAGGGGAATTTTATGAAAATATGGTTAGTTCCTTATTTGGTGGAAAAGTGTCATGAGAATGGCTCTATCTAGATCAAAATAATTGATGAATGAATTCCACTTTCAGTCAATGGTTACTGGTTGAAACTCTACAAGAGACCTCTATCAAAGGAGGAGTTTACCAGTTCAATAAATAAGAAGCTTAATGTGATTAGGAGTCTCCAAAATCCCAATCCATCTAGCCACTTATTAGTAGAAAAGAAAAAAACAAAAAAAAGCAATAATAGTATGGGTGAAAACCCACATGAGGCACTTCAGGCAAACACTGGGACTGAAAACCTCCATGAGGCAGTGTGAGAGTAAACATAAATAAAAAATAAGAAAAATAAAATACCTCGAGGTGAAAACCTCCTTTGAGGCACCCTACGAAGTCTTGTAGGTTGAAAACCTCCTTTGAGGTAGTCTGCATGTCTAAAAAAATAAAGGAAAAGCAAGGGAGACCTCACATCATTGTTGCTAACATTTTTTTTATAGGGTTCCAGTCACAATCCAAAGAGGACACCAGATAAGGAGACAACTTCAAAATTCCACTTTTCCATCCTCCAAGCTATCCCTCTACATGCCCTCCATCATTTCGCTACTTTCCCTAAGTTCCTCCATCATCAGATGACCTTTCTCACTCAATTTTGCCTAAGTCCTGAAGTGCTACAAGGTTGTGATAAGGGTTCATATCTTGTGTTTTTTATAGAGGAACAAGAGGAGTGTCCACCATGTCCTCATCATACATTCTCCACGCCAGTTTTCCTCTCCTCCACCAAAATTTCCATTTATGTCCATTAAAAATACTCATTTTCACCCCTTATTCCATCCTTTCCACGATAAGAAAAGGCCTTTGATCCTTGTCAATAGAATGATCACAAATTATTAATGTTTTTATAAAAAATTTCTAAAGGAAATTATTATCATATAGGGGTCTATTTGACAACTATAGGAAGACATGCAGTCCTACAATAGTCTACACAAACCCTATAATACTATAGCTAAAGAGCACCAGAATGAAGAACCAACCATCATGAAGGAATTGCAGATTCATTTCTTTGATCTATAACAGGTATGAGACCCTATGCAAGTTGTTATAGGATCACTATTCACCTTCAATAAAAACATTTGATCCAACTCTTGTACAACCTGTATTGTCAAGATTTGATCAATTAAGAACATTTCAAGAAAAAAACAAGAAAAGTTTTCAAAACAAATCCAATGCATGCAGCAACGAACATGAGAAGATAACACCTCAAGAGGAAAGAAAATAAACTATTACCTATGTTTAGAAATAACATGCAAACATTAAGTGTTCAACACACAAGCAATACTACCAGGAAGCCATAGGTATGAAAGACTCCTCACATTTTCCTTTAAGAGCATAATAGTCTGAAAATGTTTTGAATGCATGAGGAACAAGGTTTTTGTAGGTTGAAGATGGCCAGCAATGTCGTCCACCCTTAAATAGTTAAGTGAGGTTATATTCCTCTCTCATCCCACATCGAGAAAATGACAAAAGTTAAAAGGTGATAATTACAAGGAGTGAGCCAACAGGTTTATGAGGAATTTGTGAAGGTGGTAGGTGGGGGGCAACTAACACAGTGTGTTGAGCCCACCACCAAACCACAAAGAGAATAAAGAATGGTCCTTAGCCTTATTTGTGCCAAAAATCTCATTCCAAAAATGGTAAGAAGTCCACTAGGGGTCCCATAGGCTACTATAGAGAAGCTACAAGGTTGAATATTGGTTGTTACATGATTCGAGATGAGTGCTACAAGATATATAATAGTTACTATAGGATCATGCTTGGATGCTACAGGATTAACCCAAGAGATGGAAAAGGAATCAATTTTGTGCAAATTTTCCTCCAAATCCCTAGACACATGAAGGGGCCTCCAAAATATGGGTAACTAGAAAATTTTCCTCATCTCTCATGCACAAAAGGCCTGTGGAATTGGTTAATTTTTTTCTATAGAAGCATCATGTAGCAAACTCTTGAATGTGGGAAGAAATTAAAATATATTTTTTCTTATAATATAAGAATGATAGTATGAGGATGATTTTTTTATGAATTGGGGATACAATTTCTCTTCCTCTACTTAGTATATTCCTTGCATATCTTCTCTGAAACCATAGGGTGCTAAGAAATTGGTAATTGACAATAAATTCCTTGTAAAAACTTTGAAAAAAATACAATAGGGATCATATGAGGAGGATTCAATAGAAGAGAGCCCACATACTCAACAAGGATCTGCCAACACCCTGTTGCCAAGGACATCTTCACAAACCACTAGGGGATGGAGTTCTTTGAGAAAATTAAAGGCTTGATGATTAAATTGTCCATGAATTTTCAGTTTCCCTCCAACCTCAAGGGGAAGATATTGCCACCACAATTGTGAGGGGGATTTTCATCCATTTAAATGCAGAAATCTTTAGTAGGGTGACCACATTGGACCTAGGAGTTAGGTTGGGTGAAGAAGATAGCATAGAAGCCATTACAACCAAAAACAACTTCTGCCTCCTTGAAAAGAAACTGATTGAAGATAAAAATGGGATTAGGAGAGAGAGTCTACCCTACCCATGGGATGAAGTATCCTATCACATCTTGAAATACATATTTTGTGAGGGGAGGCTAAGTGATGCTTATGCATACTAGTTTAGGCTACTTTATGAGCTAAGATTCTAGAAAGAATTGCCTATCCTAAGCAGACTTAGTGTTCCCCACTTCCTTCTTTAGTCCATAGTGGAAATGAGCCAAAGGGTGAGAGAAGGGAAACATCAATAAATTTCTAACATGGTCTCATCAGGCTCATTTTCATGGATGCTCTGTAGCAAATCAAGAACCTTGTTATGGATCTGACCTGAAAAAATATGAAAATACAAATATACCCAAAAATAACAAGATCTGAATATAGATAGAAATGCTTCTTTATTGATCAAACCCTTAAGGTAGGGCAACACCATACATTCACTCCTTAAGGAAGGAGAACACTCCACAAGCCATATGCCTGTTCATACAATAATCCTTGACATCTCTTAATGGGGAGACTCTAGCCTTTATATAGGCCTGACACATTCAATACCATGGGTCATTACCATGGTTCCCTCAATACCATCTATCTAGTACCATGGGCTTATTACATTATTGTTAACTATTTGTGGTCCCTTACATGATACGGGTTAACCACCTTATTTATTACTATGGCCCATCCCATTATTACATTATTTCTTTGGGTACCTCCCTCTGTATCCCATATTATCCCCCCTAGGTATACTACATTCCACCCCCCTTAAACATGTTTCATCCCCGAAACATAAGAAGAACACAAATAATAAGATCTACTCAAAAGAGTAGTCTATTGGTACCATGCACATGCATCTAGCCATCCTAGAGAAAGGTGAACCTTCGATCTAACTGGTGCCTCGCTCGCTTGAGATAGAAGTTGACCCTGGTGGCTCTTCTGTGTTGATGTGTAGTAGGTGGATCGTCGCCCTCCTCTATCTATCATGCAGGGGTTGTTGTCCTTGTGGCTAATTCGTTGCCATCTTGTTGGTTTTTTTCTTGTGGGGAGATGTGGGTGGTGATATGCTGAAGTTTTAACCAACGGTGTCTTTTTCTTTAATTCACCACCTAATGGAGCCTGATTGGTAGCTGGTACATGTTGTGGTTCCTTCTGTTGTTTCTTATCTTCCAATATTACTTCAACCATTGAGTCCTCATCTGATGTATTAGTACCTGTAATATTTTCTTCTTTAGCCTCCTTGGATTCTCCATGTTTTTCTGCTACTTGGTTTGATGTTTGTGTTTGGTTGTCAACCATTAAAGGCTCATCATCTTATGTGTCAGTGTCATTAGAGCTTTGTGCTTATACCTCCATAGTATCTACTTAGGTCTTAATAGAAATATCCTGCAATGTTATTTTCTTCTTTTTATACTAGAGTTTCATGAATTTCTTTTGCACATTAATATTGACAGTACCCACAGATTCCATCCAAGGATATCCCAAAACAACATCCATGTTATCCATATCTAAAATATAAAAATCACAATGCAACACATACTTTCCATAGAAAGCTTCAAACCTTTATAAACTTGCACCTCCTCATTATCAACCTGTGTGTGCTCCATTTGTTTTGCTGGAACTTGCAAATTTTTTGCCAAATTGACAGTTATAAGATTTCTCTTGCAACTAGGATTTATAGACACAATGAATTTCTCCTTCTGAATACATCCATGAACCTACAATAAGGAGATACCAATAGAAAATAACCCCTTACATGTCTCATTCCCCTATTTTCTAGCATGAGACCATTTGTCCAAAAGGAGTTTTTCAAATTCTTTATTCGAAAGTTTGGACAACTACTTGTTATAAATTGAGTTCCACCATCTGTAACCCTCATCTTGGAAACCAAGCGATAATAAAATTTTCCATTGTTTCCCATATGTGAACATTTGACTCTATATGAATTTTTCAATAGTAGGGCTATCATCCTTTCCTATAAAAAACATCTTGCTAGACGGCACGAAAAAAAAATCACTTACTTGGCAAAAATTTAAAGTGGCCACAGTTTAGTCAATATTGCTCAAAATATTTATTATGCCCTATTTTAGGAAATGGAATGACCATTCTGCATCTTCCCATGTGATAGAAATCCTGATCTAGGCATTGGAATTTCAGATTCGTGCTGCAACTATTCCGCCGTCACAAAAATTTCTGAAAAAGAGCTAATTTTAAATCAGCGATATCTCCCTCATCCGGACTCCGATTTGGCTATTTTTTGTTTTCAAATTGGGTATTTTTTTGCCAAGAACCCAGATCTACAATGAGATTCTACAAATTTTTCCCCAAAATGTACAAATCTGATCTGCAAACTCACCACCCCGAAAAATGTATGCAACACAACTGATTTTTAAATCAGCGATATCTCCCTCATCCAGACTCCGATTTGGCCGATTTTTTTTTTTTAATTGGGCATTTTTTCACCAAAAACCTAGATCTGTAATTAGATTCAGTAGATTTTGCACCAGAACGTACAGATATGATCCGAAAACTTTCCGCCCTGAAAAATGTCTGCAACACAACTGATTTTTAAATCAGCAATATCTCCCTCATCCAGACTCCGATTCGGCCGATTTTTTTTTTCAAATTGGGTATTGTTTTGCAAGGAACCCAGATCTGCAATTAGATTTTGAAAATTTTTCACCAGAACGTACAAATCTGATCTACAAACTCTCTGCCTTAAAAATTTCCTACAAAAATAAAAATAAAAATTCTCCGCTTTGCCCAAGAAAGTGCTCTAATACCACTTGTTATGGATCTGACCTGAAAACATATGAAAATACAAATATACCCAAAAATAACAAGATCTGAATATAGATAGAAATTCTTCTTTATTGATCAAACCCTTAAGGTAAGGCAACATCATACATTCACTCCTTAAGGAAGGAGAACACTCCACAAGCCATATGCCTGTTCATACAATAATCCTTGACATCTCTCAATGGGGAGTCTCTAGCCTCTATATAGGCCTCATACATACAATACCATGGGCTTATTACATTATTGCTAACTACTTGTAGTCCCTTACATGATACGGGTTAACCATCTTATTTATTACTATGGCCGATCCCATTATTACATTATTCCCTTGGGTACCTCCCTCTGTACCCCATATTATCCCCCCTAGGTATACTACTAACCTTGTGTCATGAACATATTGTAGACATGGATAGGGAGGCTTTCATTAAGATTCAAGCCCAAGCTTTACTAGAGCATGAAAACACCACAAAACATAGATTTGCAAAAGAAGAGGTTGGCGAGGAGAATAAGGAAGAAAAAGTAGAAGAAATTGAATAAGTGAAGGAAGAGGAAAATCCATAGATAAAAATAGAAGCCTTTAAGGAAACCAATAGGCCTTAAAAGCGCAGGAGATAATAATAGAAAGCAAGCCTCTTAGAGGGAAACATCGATCAAGAAGTGGTTTCCACCTTGGAAACCCTAAGTACACTACTCAAGGTCAAAGGGAGGCAACCAAAACAAGGTCCTTTGTATTACAAAAGGATAAGAAGTAGTTGGCTCAAGAAAGGGAAGCCTCAACCTTCCTCAACCACCACCATTACAATTGATGGCTCAACTAGTCACCAAGAGGGAAAATTAGAGAAGGATAAACAAAAAATTGAAGAGGTGATCTCCCTCAAAGATAATGGAAATCATCCCTAAACCTCACAAAGGAAGCCAAACACTCGGGGAGCTAAGATGAGATAGTTGCAAGAAGAATCTTCTATGCTACAAGAAAGTAGGGCAATGCTACATGAAGATACAAAAATACTATAGGAAAGTAAGGTAGCGCTACAAGAAAGTGTTGCACAACCTCACAAAGGAGGAAAAAGACCATAGGAGCTGCAAGAGCTAGATCCCCAACTAGATCTTGGATAGTATGATAAAATTTGTGAGCAAGGGAAAATACTACCCACCAAGTTTGCAGTTCCAATCCCCCTTAAGCTAGAAAGAGAAAGAGGATGAACCCATCAATGGATGCAGATTGCAAAGTCTAAGGGGGTTGAGGATGTAGGCCTAATGGGGGAGAAAATGAAGAATATAGATGAATATTGTTGGAAATAATACTGGGGGGGTGAATTAGTATTAGAAAGTCAATAATTTTTCATTTCCATAATTAGATTCATATACGCTACTTCAGTTAATGGAACTTGCATGTATACACAACTGTGTTTAAGGCAATTGGCGTATATCCAACAAACTTATGATTCATTTAATTCATCATATGTTGATCTAGAACCATATAAACAGTAACCAGGTGCAATAAAAATAGAACAGACAATCACACAGATGAACACAAGATATAAGGTGGAAACCCAATGTGGGTTAAAACTACCTACTGTAATCGTCTCTGTCTTCTTTTAATAATAAGAGAATTATTTTTACAATTTATGTACAGGTGCAGTCTTATACTAGTACGCAGGCTTCTACCTGCAAAAGGCTACAACCTTCTCTCGTTCTCCAGCTTCTACTGGAAGGGAGCTACAACCCCCTAGCTCTTGTACTAGCTGATATGCTTACTAGTACGTAGCTGCCAACCTACAGAAGGCTTCAACCTTCTCTTTTCTTCCAGGGACCACATTTCATAAATTTTCATACTAGATCCATCAACAACATCATTCAATCATCAAATATATCTGCATCAACCAATCTCCTTTTGAACCAACCACAACTGAATCAATCAATCACTTAACAACCCTTCAATCTGATCTTTCAGAGTGTTGTAACCAGAAAATAGTAACCAGAACCCAAGCTAGACCTAGAACACCACAACAGCAAACAAAAGTAGCTAGAACATATTTTATAAGGTATACGCTACTACCATGTGACGAACCTACGTGCATATGCATTTTCCTCAAGGCGAACCTACGCACAGATCTGCAAATCAAATTTATGATGTATATGCTATTTTGATATGAAGAACCAGCATGTATACATACCTTTTCTAAAGTGAACCTATGTACAGATCTATAAATGATGATTTAAATATTACAAGAATTCTAGGCTTCAGTCATACCCAGCTCATCACATTTATAGACTACAACATGCACCAGTTATTCAGATAAATGATCAAACCATATAAAGATAATTCACTTCAAGCCTTAAGATCTTGACACATCATTAGATCTTATCCTTTATCAAGCACTAAGGTTCATTCTCAGTTCAGATCCAGCTATGCACCATAACCCAATAACCTGTATGCTAGATCTTACTCTTCATTAGATATTCAATACTTGAGTGTCTTTGCCTAATGATCTTCTCCTCCTTTTATAGTTTTAGGCCTTTCCCAATACCATGGACCAAAACCATTTAGGACCAATACCTTGGACCAAATACCTAGGGTCAATACCTTGGATCAAATACCTTGGACCAATACCATGGATCAAAATACCATGGACCAAATACGTTGGACCAAAAATTTAGCTTTCCAAGGTATACGCGCCTTTCCTTTTGTAAAAGTGTGTGTGTACATGTACGCGTCTTGAATACAGTGAGACCGCGTGTATACACAGCTTGGCCAATGGTGAACCTACATATACCTCTCTTTCTTAATTCTGTGAAGTCTGATTTGTAACTCTCTGTTGTTAACATGTTGTACTGTGATCTGTCATCTGAGTGAGTTTCCATCAAGGACAACACCTGCGTCATAATGCCAACAATCTCCCCCTTTGGACTTGATGGCAACCCCAAGTCCCAAGTCACTCTCTCCCTTTGTCATCAAGGGCAAAGGGTCATGCTCCCCCTGAGTACATGCTGAATTCTCTGATATGTTGAAGTGTGCTGATTGAGCTCCATGAACGAGTCCATGTTCCTCCTGAATATAAGCAAGGTCTACAACAAGATGTTCTAAAAGAAGAACATGACTCTATACATACACCATAAATGACCTTCCTATCACCAATGACTCATACATACATCCATCTCCCAACCAAGTGGGGATATACCAAGTTTGACTCATCCACCCAACCAAGTGGGGATATAGCAATTGTTTATACATGTCAAAAACAAGAAACATTACATCATCCATCCCATGCATAGTGGGGTAACAAAATAGGTCGTTTCATGACCTTTACATTAAAAGATATACATGACATATATAACAGAGACCAAATATCTTATACAAGACCATGATAGTCATCAGCAACTATCATCAGCAGCATCGGTCAATTAGCATCCAGACCAGCAACCATGTTCTCCCCCTGAACCTGTTCCACCTGAATCAAAAAACAATTGTGTGAATCTATACCAAGATCTTCTAAGATAATGCCAACAATGCATTATTAGAAGCATATGCTCCCCCTGAACTTGTGCGAGATGATCATTGTCAGATCTGATCATTTAATATAATAGAAGAGTTATCAAGGCATCATCATCAATCAAATATACATCAAGTTATCAACAACTTATGAGAACCAACATATTTCCACATGTCATCCACAGATTGTAACCATCATCAAGCAGAGCAGATAGTTCACTGAACCATATCAGACCCCTTTCTTCCTGAGTCTGGCCCACTTCTTTTCCTCAAACCAACATATACGCGACTGTATCCACAGATACCAATGTATGTATGCAACTACGCTTCATGAAACTCACATATACCAACCTTTCTCTGAAACAGATAGGATTTAACAGTAGGATGATGCAGCAACTACTCCCAGATTCTGTTTGAGATATTCAAATGTCTCTCTGGGCAGTGGTTTGGTGAATATATCAACAACCTGTTCTTTGGAGGGAACATACTCCAATTTGACCTTTTGTTCAAGCACTTGTTCTCATAGAAAATGATATTTGATGGGTATGTGCTTGGTCTTGGAATGCATGAATGGATTCTTTGAAATACTGATGGCACTTGTATTATAACATAGAATGGAGATGGGTGGAGTATAGGTGATCTGAATGTCTTGCAATGTTTGCATCATCCAAAGTAGTTGTGTGTAGCACGATGCATCAGCAACATATTCTGCTTTAGCTGTAGATAATGCAATTGAACTTTGTTTCTTGCTAAACTAAGACACTAACCTTGAACCCATATAAAATGCACCACCACTAGTGCTTTTTCTCTCATCAACACTTCCTACCCAATCTGCATCTGTATATGCATGAAGTGTAAGATCTATATCTCTAGGATACCACAAGCCAAAGTTCTGTGTTCCTTGAAGATATTCGAAGATCCTTTTGACTGCTTGAAGGTGTGATTCCTTTGGATTTGCTTGGAATCTTCCAACTATTCCTACCTCATGCATGATGTCTAGTCGGGTAACTGTTAGATAAAACAAACTGCCAATCATGGATCTATAAGTTGGTTAATGTACAGCTGCTGATTCATCATTTGAGCTGAGATTGCATCCTATTACCATTGGGGTACACACTAGTTTAGAATCTTCCATGCCATATTTTTTCAAGATCTGTTTGAGATATTTGGTTTGTGATAGAAAAATACCATCTTTATTTTGTTGAACTTGTAGACCAAGAAAATATGTAAGCTCACCAAGAAGAGACATTTCAAATTCTTGTTGCATTACCAAAGAAAAATTCCGACTCATGGCTTCTTCATTGCTACAAAAAATGATATCATCAACATAAACAACAAGTATTATCAATTTATTATTGTCAATCTTTGTATATAGATTGCTATCAGTTGATCCTTTTGAAAAACCTTGTTGATGGAGATATTTGTCAAGACAGTAATACCAGGCCCTTGGAGCTTGTTTTAGACCATAGAGAGCCTTTATGAGTCTGCATACAAGTTTTGCATCATTTCCAAGAATGAATCCATCTTGTTGCTCAATATAGACTTCTTCTTCTAAGTTTCCATTAAGAAAGGCAGATTTTACATCCATTTGATATACTTTGAATTTCTGAAAACTAGAAACAGAAAGAAACATTCTTATGGCTTCAAGTCTAGCAACAGGTGCAAAAGTTTCTTCAAAATCTATACCTTCTTGTTGAGCATATCCTTTACAAACAAGTCTGGCCTTGTTTGTAATAACTTTTCCATTTTCATTCAGCTTGTTTTTGAATATCCATTTAGTTCCTATGATATTCTTATCATGAGGTCTAGGAACTAATTCCCAAGTATTTTTCTTTTCAATTTGCTCAAGTTCTTCATTCATAGCCTTGACCCAACATTCATCTTTGCATGCTTCATTTACATTTTGAGGTTCGATGGAAGATAGTAATGCTAGATAGCTTAAAGCTTCTATAATAGTTCTTCTTGTTTGTACACCTACCTCTTTCTATCCAAAATTTGAGTTTCTGGATGATTTTTCTGAACGTACTTGGATGGAGTCTTTTCTTCTACCGTTATCTCTTCTTCTGGTGCTTCATTGGTTTCTTCTTCAGAATTAGTGTGATTTGATGTGGGAGGATAATCCTCATCTTCTTCATAATCTTTGGTTTTTATCTATTTTGGATTTTTTCATGCTTCATCAACCACTACATCAATACTTTCAATAATTTTCCCAAGTCTTTTATTATAACATTTATATCCTTTACTTCAGGAAGAGTAACCAAGAAGAATACCTTCATCTACTCTGGGTTCAAACTTACCAAGTTTTTCATCTGTCCTTTTGATGTAACACTTGCTTCCAAAAACTTTGAAGTATTTTACAGTAGAAGTCTTACCATACCAAAGTTCATGTGGAGTTTGAGTGCTATTTACCCGAACATTTGCTTGGTTGAGAATAGTGACGACAGCAAATGCAGCTTCACCCCAGAAGGTTGCAGGAGTTCCAGACTCATCTAGCATAGCTTGAGCCATTTGTTGAATAGTTTTGTTCATTCTTTCTACCACTCCATTTTGCTGAGGAGTCCTTGCATTTTAGAACTACCTTTTTATTCCATGTTGTTCACAAAAGTCAAAGAATTCATCTAAGGTAAATTCCCCTCCTCGATCAGATTTGATTTTGCAATCTGATTCATTTTCAACCAAATCTTTGAAGGCTTTGAACTTTTCAAATGCTTCATCTTTATGCTTCAGAAGACCTATCCAACACATTTTGGAAAAATCATCAATGAACAATATAAAGTATTCTTCTCCACAAGGCGACTTTTTCCTTGATGGTCCACATAAATCAGTATGAACAAGTTCAAGAGGCTTACTAGCTGATCCTTCCTTTTTAGGGAAGTGTGATTTGGTTTGCTTGCCGAATTGACATGATTTTCATATAGTATTTTTAGGAATGTTGATATCAGGAAGATCACGAATAGCCTGGAATCTGCATGCCTTTTCTTATTTGAGAAAACCTTAGATGCCCCAATCTTTTGTGCCATCGCCAATGTTCATCATTTTTGCTTATATAGCACTATTATTTTCCTCCTTTGAGTATGTATAGGTTTTTTGGAGTTCTTGTGCCTTTAATCATGGTTTCTCCTGTATCAAGCTCATGAACAACACATCCATTTGATCGAAACACTACTTCATTTCCTTGATCACACATTCGACTCACACTCAACAGGTTATTCTTTAGGCCATCAACATACATAACATTCCCAGCTTTAACTTTTTCTTTCAAGAAAATAGAGCCTTTACCTTTTATGACAGCAGGACTGTCGTTTCCAAATGAGACACTCTTCTCCTTTTCTAAGGCATTATATGAGTGTAGTTTTTCTCTGTCACCTGTCATGTGTTTTGAGCATCCACTGTCGATGTACCACTAGTTTTCTTGTCCTTCTGCATATAAGGCTATACCACATCTTTCTGTTTGTGGTTCTTTCTTTCTCCATCTTTTGGGATTTAGTGGATTTTTCTCCTTTTGAGATATTTACCGAAATTTGCTCCTACATTCAGATTCTTCATGGCCAAAGTTGTTACAGATTGAGCATTCTATTTCATTTTCAAGTAAAGAAAAGTTATTATAGGAACTTTTCTTGATCCCTGTCACATTCCTTTGATTTCGTGTTTCTCTAGTCATGATGGTTTTGTAAGCAACACATTGAGCAGCTTTGTGTCCAAAATTATGACATGAGAAATATTGACCATTAAAGAAGTTCCTGTGATTATCGAATCTACTAACCTGATGATTGTAGTTTCTATTGATATTCATCTTTGAAGCAGTATGATTTACCTGAGGTTGAGTGTGGCTCCTATTCATCCTTGAAGTAAATTGACCTTTTTTTACCTGGTGGTTTGCTTTATGCCTTTGCTGACGATTGTCAAACTGTTCACTTCTCTTTGCTACATCAAGATAGCTTTTAGTGGAGGTTGACGACTTTTGTGCTTGAGATGCTTCTTCAGTATATCCAAGACCTGTCTTTATCAGAGGAGAACACTGTACTTTGATAATTTCATTTAAGGTTTCAAATCCTTTAGCAAATATAATATTGAGAGCTTTTGTTTTCTCAAGATCCTTTCTTAGACCCACAATTTCACATTCTAGTTTTTCATTGTGTTTTTCTCTTTCAGCAAGTTGGTATGTCAAGGTATCTGTAATCATATTCTTTTCTTCTAAACTAACTTTGAGTTTAGAGATTTCTTCGTAAAGGTCATCTTCATCTAAAGCATCCAAAAAGTCATCGCCTTCATAAGCCATCAGAAATTTGTAGTCATTATTGTTTTCATCTTCATCACTATTTGATAAACCATTGCTATCTTCATGAGTATAGTAGCTCCTTTTACTTACACTTTTTTTTCTATTCCAATTTGCAGATTCCTTACCTTTATCAAATTTATCTTTATGAGGACATTTGGCAACATAATGATCGACTCTTCCACAAGTAAAACATTTGAAAGGTAGTTTACCTTTGAATCTTCTGGAACACTGTTGAAGGTTCTTGATAAAGTTTGCTTCTTTTTCTCCTTTTGAAATATGTCTTGATTGATTGAGTTATTCTTTTTCTTTTGCTGAAGCTTTAAATGTGGCTTCTCTCATAGATGAAGGACCTCCTTTTCTCATCTTGAAGGTAGTTAAGATTCCGTGCAACTGTGTCATAGTAATAGTCTATAGATCCTGCTTTTCTTCTATGGTGGATACTTTTGATTCAAACTTAGCAAACAAGGATCTTAAAACTTTTTCAACTAAAGTAACTTCCTTTATCTCTTCACCCACATTCTTCATGCAATTAATAATATCATCTATATGTAAGAACTAACTAGCTATACTTTCATCATTATGCATCTTGAGAGTTTCAAATTGAATTCTGAGAGTTTGCAGTTTAGCATGTTTTACCTGAGAATCTCCTTCGTAGCTTAAAACGATTTTGTCCCATATTTTTTTGGCGGATTTGAGCTGCATAACTTTGACAAACTCTGATTGTGACAGAATTCCCAACAATGTATTGACGGCCTTGGCATTGGTTTCATATTTCTTTTTACTTATCGTATCTGTAGGAATTGCTGATGGAAATGTATATCCTCCTTCCACGATTTCCCAGACATCTGTTCCAAGAGATTAAAGATAGGTTTTGGTTCTTACCTTCCAATAAACGAATTTTCTTCCATAAAAGATTGGCGGTCTGATGGATCCCTCTCTTTCTTGATTACTCATGATGATGGATCTTCCTTCAAGCGATCAAGCTTCTTCTGAAGGACCTGCTCTGATACCAATTGTTGGAAATAATACTGAGAGGGGGGTGAATCAGTATTAGCAAGTCAATAATTTTTCATTTCCATAATCAGATTCATATACGCTACTTCAGTTAATGGAACTTGCATGTATACGCAACTGTGTTTAAGGCAACTAGCGTATATCCAACAAACTTATGATTCAGTTAATTCATCATATGTTGATCTTTAATCAATGCATCAAAACCATATAAACAGTAACCAGGTGCAGTAAAAACAGAACAGACAATCACACAGATGAACACAATATATAAGGTGGAAACCCAATGTGCGTGAAAACCACCTACTACAATCGTCTATGTATTCCTTTAATAATAAGAGATTCTTTTTACAATTTATGTACTGGTGTAGTCTTATACCAGTATGTAGGCTTCTACCTATAGAAGGCTACAACCTTCTCTCATTCTCCAGCTTCTACTGGAAGGGAGCTACAACCCCCTAGCTCTTGTACTAGCTGATATGCTTACTAGTATGTAGGTGCCAGCCTACAGAAGGCTTCAATGTTCTCTTTACTTCCAGGGACCATGTTTCATAAATTTTCATGCTGGATCCATCAACAACATCATTCAAACATCAAATATATCTACATCAACCTATCTCCTTTTGAACCAACCACAACTGAATCAATCAATCACTTAACAACCCTTCAATCTGATCTTTCAGAGTACTATAACCAGAAAACAGTAACCAAAACCCAAGCCAGAACCCAAAACACTCCAATAGAAAACAAAAGTAGCTAGAACATATTTTATAAGGTATACGCTACTACCATGTGACAAACCTACGTGCTTACGTGTTTTCCTCAAGGTGAACCTACGTACAGATCTACAAATCAAATTTATGATGTATACGTTGTTTTGATATGCAGAACCAGTGTGTATACACGCCTTTTCTAAAGTGAACCTGCTTACAGATCTGTAAATGATGATTTAAATATTACAACAATTCCAGACTTCAATCATACCCAGATCATCACATTTACAGACTACAACATGCGCCCGTTATTTAGATAAATGATCAAACCATATAAAGATAATTCACTTCAAGCCTTAATATCTTGATACATCATTAGATCTTATCCTTTATCAAATGCTAAGGTTCATCCTCGGTTCAGATCTAGCTATGCACCATAACCCAATAACCTGTATGCTAGATCTTACACTTCATTAGATATTCAATACTTGAGTGTCTTGGCCTAATGATCTTCTCCTCCTTTTACAGTTTTAGGCCTTTCACAATACCATGGACCAAGCCCATTTAGGACCAATGCCTTGGATGAAATACCTAGGGTCAATACCTTGGATCAAATACCTTGGACCAATCAAAATACCATGGACCAAATATTTAGGACCAAAAATTTAGTTTTCCAATGTATGCGTGCCTTTCATTTTGTGAAAGTGCGGGTGTATGTATACGCGTCTTGAATATAGTGAGACCGCGTGTACACATGGCTTGGCCAATGGTGAACCTGCGTATATACCTCTTTCTTCATTCTGTTAAGTCTGATTTGTAACTATGTGTTGTTAACCTACTATACTATGATCTGTCATTTGAGTGAGTTGCCATCAAGGACAACACCTGTGTCATAATGCCAACAAAGATATGGATGATTTGAGGCTAAGAGAGGAAAACATGAGGGAACAGTTGCAAATGGAGAACAAGAGATTGAAAGAGTAGCAACAAGAGAAAGAAGAGAAACTTGCCACCATGGCAAGCTTGGCCATGGATGTCACCCAATGAAGACATCCCCCAAAAACATATGCCATGTTCCTCAAAGAATAATGGCTTCAATTTCAATTAAAACCTCTAGCACAATACTCACTACCTTCCCACGACTACAAACAATTCAATGAATTTTGTCATAGAGCTAGGTGTGGAGGACAAAGCTAGGATGGTAGAATTCTACATGCACAAACTCAATTGACTGACATGAGCTTCTAGGATCCAAACTCTAGCATGGGAGATGTACGAATGATGGTATTGTCCTCTTGGTTTACATATGAGGAAGAAAGGGTAGAAGATGCAAAAAGGATCATATCTAGGGAAACTAATAAAACCATGTGGCTCAGAGCATAATTGAGGGCCCCTCACCTTGTCATCAACAACGATAGGCTCATCTCTGAAGACCCAAAATTGTCATCACTCTACATAGAGAAACATGAGAAATTCATCATGCACTTTGAATACATTTTCAGACTAATAGGGACTAAGGGATTGACTCTTAGCCCTTAATAATTCCCATTGGGCTCTGAAACCACGATTGAGGAATATTAGAGACAACCTAGGACTTTCCTTTCCACCACTAAAATTCAGTTATGAATATAGGGTTAGTAAAAAAATTCCTGAATTAAATGGAACAATGATGATTTACATGATTACTTTACAAAGAACTTAATGAACTTTATTACTAGGATATAATCTCTTTTGGAAGTAGTTGGTTTCATGTTCTTACTTTATGCAAGTTATATTAGGTTTTCCTTCTCTGTTTTATTCTTTCCAAACTAGGGTTTCCATTTCAAGAATTGTTATTTCTTATGCATATACTAGGTTTCCATTTGATGCAACATTTACATTATGAAAGTAGATTAATGTTTACATTTTGTAGGTAGATTAATGTTTACATTCTGCAAGTAGATTAATGTTTAAATTCTAAAAATAGAGTAGCCTTTACATTTCTGCAAATAGGGTAGCCTTTACATTTATACAAGTAGGTTAGAATTCACATTTCTTCAAGTACGTTAGAATTTACATTTATGTAGTATGTTAGCCTTTACATTTTTGCAAAGTAGAGTATCATTTACATTTCTGCAATTATATTAATATTTCCATTCCTGCAACTAGATTAGAACTTCATCTTATGCAATCTCTTTTTCTTACATATATAGATTCAGTTGATAGAGTGGTCTTTGTATACCTTGGTTTTTCCATTGAATCATATGAAATTGAGTAGATCTTAGCCTACTATGTATACAACACTGTCACCTCTTAAGTTTGTTCAACCCCAAATTGATAATTAAAGTTGGTATCCTTGGGAGTTGTAACATTGTGGTTGCAATGTTGGGGCTCATCACTACTAACAGTTGTATACCATATGATATTTCTTCTATTAGTAATTCAATCACAACATTGTATTCAATGATATTGTTAGATGTAGGTCCAATATATGTGCCATCTGACACAACCAACTAGCTAGATGGAGAATAGATTACCTAGGCTATGGAACCTAAGTTATGAGTGTGATAACTAGCTCCATTTGTGAATCCTAGCTAGATATAATTATCCATTGACACCTATCAATGCATGTCGAAAATACAATTAGACATGACACAAAGACCTAACATAGTAAAAACGACTACGTACACTAATTAGAAAAAAGATAAAATGCCAAAACAAAAGAAAAATCATAATATTTCTTGAGGTACAACCCATTTTTGGGCTCTACTAACATATTACCGTCATAATCAATCAATTCATAATATTATTTTGTTAACACATTCTTATCTATGTAATGCACGTTTCACATCGTTTGAATTTTCCTACCCCTAGGGCATCCTTTTCTTGGTCATAGACAAACACAATGTCCCCTTTGAATAAAAACCTAGGGTGCATGGACTTACCATCATGATATTTAACATGATTTTTAGGGGCCTCATTTGATATAGCTACATCTTAGTTTTTCTCATCAAGATGTTCTAAGTGAATGAGGTGCTCCTCAAGACTATATGTGTCAGGGAGGAGTTGATTAGCTAACTTGAGAGATGGAATCTCACATTCAATTGGTAGAATTGATTCCTTACTATATACAGGCTTGAAAGGGCCGAACCCGATAATAGTTTTAACTAATGCTTAGTATGCCCAAAGGGATGGATATAGCATGCTATTCCAATTTGACTTAGCTTGATTAATCGTGAGCTGTAAAATGGTATTTAAAGACATATTTACCACATCTACCTAACCATTTTACTGGGGATAATGCAAGGACAAGTTTTCCTATTTAAACCCCAATTTCAAAATCAACTCATTCTTCATCTTATTCTAGAAGCGACTGCCATGGTCATTGATAATCTCTCGAGGGATGCCAAAATGTTTAATGATTTTGGTTGAAAAGGAAAAGCTTGGCTATATAACCATCATTGGAAAACATTTACATGACATCAACCCACTTAGTAGAGTATTTTATTTCCATGATAATGTACTTGTTCCTTCTGGACGAAGCTAGGTGACAAGTAGTAAATTCCACCCCCCCACTTGGTGAATAGACCAACAATGTGAATAGGGAAAATATGAGAAATATGGGCATGCATATTTATAGTATTAACTTCAAAAATATGGCACTTCTTGATTGTATCAATACAATCCTTAAAGATCAAAGGCCATAAATAAAACACACACATAATCTTCAAGGATTTTTCCAAACCAAATAAATGACCACCACAAGCGCCAACATGGAAATCATTTAATACCTTCTCAACCTCTTCATGGGTAAAGCATTAGTTTAAAATAAAAATCAATCACATGATCATACAATGTATTTTTGACGATTAAATAATGCTTATAATGGTTTTAGATACATTTGTGATTGTCTAATGAGAAGGACTGAGGGGATTTCAAAGTCTGAAGATATATAAAAATACCCCTGTATCAAGAATCTCGTGAGGAGATGAGGAATATATGTTATTCTAGAAATGACTCCTCATCATAAGTTTTTCATCCTCCCGAGGTAGCTATGAGATTACTTATATGAAAAAAATGATTTTTTGGACTTGGCTGACAAAAATTCAAGATCAAACTCTTGTAAAATAACAATCCATTTATTTAATTTTCACTAGGGGAAATTTGAGATCTAAAATGGGTCTCTTAAGGAAATTAATAAAATAATAGTTAAATAATAAAATAAAAGTTATGGATTTTTAAAGAAAAATAAAGGCAACTACTTTTTAAATTCTATTTCATTTTTTTCAATTTGGCTCTACCTCGAAGTATGCAGAGTGGGTACTCATTGGTTGTTGATATTAATTCAACATCCAATAGGTGTATACACTTGAAATTTGAGTAAACCTACAAGGAGATAAGAAAAAAATACAATTAGAAAAATTAGTTTCTTCTTTTTCCTCCCAAATATTCTCCCCCGGGGATGACATGTCATCTTTAATCCTATTGGTTCTTTTAAAGTTAATTTTATTAGTACATTTTTTGTTTTCAGGTCCGTCTTTTACCTCGAAATTCCCTTGATGCCCCCAATCACTCGCCTAGTGAAGACATATTGAAATGGATTGAATTTAGAAATCATATTAGTATTTTTAAGAAGAATGTAATGTCAAAGCCACTAAACAACATGGACTAGTGCTAGTGCTAATTTTTCAACATGAGAATATCAGAGTTCATGGTCTATCAAGACATGACTGAGGTAATATATGACATGATTTTGGATTAAATCATCTTCTTGAACCAGAGTCATACCTATGGTAGATTCTACCATAGCAAGATACAAAATGAAATCTATGTTATACTTAGGTGGATTGAGTAATGGGGCAGAGGTTAGCGGCTTTTTTAGGGAATTGAACAATTGTTGTGCATAATTGTCCCGAACAAATGGGATTCCTATTTTCAAAACACACATATATATTTGGTAAATGTTATTAAAACAACTCACACAAGGATAAAAAAGGTAGATTATTGACTTCAAAATCAGCCTTTTCAAGGGGGAAACCTCCTTTACATTACACAAATGAACAATTCTCGGATGATACAAATGAAAAATCTCCTTTCTATATATAGGAGTCTAAGGGGTCAAAATATAATCAAAGTCGACATAACAATAATAATATAAGGGAACAACAATAACAATAGTGGGATTCTATGGGGCACAATAATAAAAAATGGGGACAATAGGGGCACAACAATAACAATAAGGGCTACAATGGCAATAGTAATGGGGGAATCACTAGTATTATAGTGACCTCACATGCCCCTCTCCTTCAAAAAAGTGTTGTCCTCAATGCTTGAGTAGTTCTGGATGCTTCTGTATAAAATTTTCATCCTCCCATGTGGAATCTTAGCGGGTAAGTTCTTCCACTTGATGAGATACTCTGAAATTGATCAATTTTGTAGCTATCGAGTTCTTGTTTATGTGACTGCTTCAGGTTCCAATATGATTTTTCCTTCCTCGTCAAGTTCTGGAAATATTGTTTGAACTGGGAGCTTGTCACCTATAACCTTCTTTAAGCATGAAACATTGAAAACTAGATGCACTCGGGAAGCTACAGGAAGCTCCAATTTGTATGCCATAATACCAATATTTTTCAACACCTTGTATGGACCATAATACTTTGGCGATAATTTATTATCCTTCTTAGCTTGCCTGAGGGACATTTTTTTACATGGTTGTAGTTGTAGAAATACCTAGTCACCTACATCAAAACTTCTTTCGCTTCGATGTTGATCTTCCTGTTATTTCATTCTATTCTGTGCTAAAGTGAGGTTATCCTTTAAGAGTTGGAGAACTTGTTGTTGATGCTCTATGTGATCTTCCACTACTTGAACCTTATAATTTTCTCTTAAATATGATGTGATGTATGGTGGATGATATCCATAAAGTGCCATAAACAGGGTCATTTTTGTTGCAGTATGGAAGGAAGTGTTATACCACCATTCATCCAGAGGCAACCATTTGACCCATTGTGTCTGTTTATCAGATACAAAGAAACGAAGATATCCTTCCAAACATTTTTTTACTATCTCGGTTTTCCCATCATATTGAGGATGATAAGATGAGTTATGAGCTAACTGAGTACCAAGACAAGAAAATAATTATGTCCAAAAATTTCTAGTGAAAATGGGATTTTTGTTGCTTACAATAATCTTTGGGTTTCCATGTAGCTTTTTAATTGCTTCCATAAATGCAGTAGAAACTGTACTGGCTTTAAATGGATGGGATAATGCACAAAAATGTGAATACTTGGTAATTCTGTCAACTACCACCATGATGACGCTCTTTCCTTTGGACTTGAGTAAACCTGTGATAAAACCCATTGAAACCAACTCCCATCGTTGACTTCGAATGGATAAAGGTTGTAATAGACCTGGGGTCTTAATTGTTTCAACTTTATTTTGTTGGAAAACAAAACATTCCACCACAAACTTTTGAATATAAGATTTAAGGCCATCCCAAAAAAATTCCTTCTTAACCCTATGGTAAATTCTTAATAATCCCGAGTGCCCTCCTAAGGGAGACGTGTGCAATTCCATAAGAATCTTTTGTTTGAGTTGGGAATTCTTACATAGGTGTAAGTGATCTTTGTACGATAATGAATCATTTTTCCAGCTACATGTATCAGATGTACTTGGATATTGTTGTCAATTTTGAATGAGTGCCTACACTTCTTTGCCATTCTTCAATTCATCCCTTACTTCGTTTATCCAATCTGGTTGGATAATAGAAATGGTGCAAAGAAATGCTTCCAAATCCTCATCCTTTCTTGAGAGTGCATCTGCCACAACATTTTTCTTCCCTTTTTTGTAGATGATCTCAAAGTCATAACCCAAAATATTTTTGACCCATTTATGTTGCTCTTCTGAAGATAATATTTTTTCTAAAAATTATTTAAGACTATCGTGATCCATTTTTACCTTGAAGTGTATTCCCATTAGGTAGGGTCGTCATTTCCTAAGTGCATGTAGTATTGCCAACATTTCCTTCTCATAAATAGCTTTGTGTAAATAATTTCCTTTGATTGGACAACTTTTGAAAGCAATGGGTGTTTCTTCTTGTGTTAAAACAACACTAATTCCATTTATCAAGGCATCACATTCCACAATAAAGGTTTTTGTGAAGTCCGACATAGCTAAGACCGGTGCTTGCCACATTGCCTCTTCAAGATGTTCAAAGGCATTCGTTGCTTCTGGAGTCCATGAAAATGCATCTTTCTTCAATAATGTTGTTAGAGGTGCTACTATTCTCCCACAATTCTTAAAAAACTTGCGATAATACCATGTCAACCTGAGAAATCCTCACAAATGCTTTATGGATGTGGGGATTTTCCATTCCTTAGTGGCTTTAATTTTGCTAGGGTCTACCTCAACACCTTCATGAGATACAATATGACCCAGATATTCCACCTGTTGTACTCCAAAGAAACATTTGGAGATTTTTTCATATAATTGTTTCTCCTCCAGTAGTTTGAGCACCCTGTCAACATGTTGAACATGATCCTTCCAAGACTTGTTGTAGATTAGTATATCATCAAAAAATAATAACACAAATTTCCTAAGGAAGGGTTTGAAAATGGAATTCATCAAACCTTGAAATGTAGAAGGTGCATTGGTAAGGCCAAAAGGCATGACCAAAAATTCATAATGACCCTCATGAGTTCTAAATGTTGTTTTTAGAATGTCTTCAGTCTTCATTCTGATTTGATGATATCCTGAATGAAGATCCAACTTGGTGAAGTAAATTGATCCATGCAATTCATCAATGACAGGAATGGGAAATTTATCTTTAATAGTGATCTTGTTGAGCTCCATATAATCCGGACACATGCACCATGATCCATCCTTCTTATGCACCAATACTACTGCAGCAGAGAAAGAACTTTGACTAGGTTGAATTATACCAGCCTCTAGCATTTCTACAACCATACATTCAATTTCACTCTTTTGGGCATAGGGATATATGTAAGGCCTGATCTTTGGAGGAAAAATTCCTGGAATCAAATGAATAGCATGATCATGATCAGGAATAGGTGGGAGGCCTTTGGGAGTCTCAAATACCTTGGGATGATTGTCGAAGACTTTTTGGAGATCTGGAGAAATAGATTATTCTGATGTGGGAACCTCTAGTGAACATAATTGTGCAATTACACCTCATTTTTCTTTCTCTAGAACCTTTTTCATTCCATTAGATCTGATTATCTTTCTTGGTTTCCCTACGATACCCCTTAATTCAACTTCCTCTCCTTTCAAAAAAAAATTCAAGAAAAGTTCTTGAAAATTAAAAGTTATCGTACCCAAAGATTGTAGCCATTGGACTCCTAGTACAACATCATCACTACCCATTGGAATGGAAAGCATTGGTCTATTCAATACATATTCTCCCATGGATAGATTGTGTTATGAAATGAGATCACAAAAAGATATAAAATATAGATAAACGCCTTAGAAATAAGCCTCTTCAAGGGGGCAACCTTCTTTACATTACGCAAATGAACAATTCTTGGATGATTCAAATGATAAAACCTCCTTTCTATATATAGGAGTCTAAGGGGACACATTATAACCAAGCCGACCTAACAATAATAATATAAAGGCACAAAATAACAATAGTGGGATTCTATGGGGCACAATAATAACAATATGGGGACAATAGGGGTACACCAATAACAATAAGGGATACAATGACAATAGTAATGGGGGAATCACTAGTATTATAGGGACCTAACCTGCCCCTCTCCTTCAAAAAAGTGTTGTCCTCAATGCTTGAGTAGTTCTGGGTGCTTTTGTATAAAATTCTCATCCTCCCATGTGGAATCTTCAATGGGTAAGTTCTTCCACTTGATGAGATACTCTGAAATTGATCGATTTCGTAGCTGTCGAGTTCTTGTTTCTTTCATTGCTTCAGGTTCCAATATGATTTTTCCTTCCTCATCAAGTTCCGGAAATATTGTTTGAACTTGAATCTTGTCACTTATAACCTTCTTTAAGAATGAAACATGGAAAACTGGATGCACTTGGGAAGCTGCAGGAAGTTCCAATTTGTATGGCATAGTACTTATATTTTGCAACACCTTGTACAGACAATAATACTTTGGTGATAACTTATTATCCTTCTTAGCTTGCTTGAGGGACATTTTTTTATATGGTTGTAGCAGTAGGAATACCCAATCACCTACATCAAAACTTATTTTGCTGTGATGTTGATCTGCCTACTGTTTCATTCTATTTTGCACCAAGGTAAGGTTATCCTTTAAGAGTTGGAGAACTTGTTGCTGATGCTCGATGTGATCTTCCACTGCTTGAACCTTAGAATTTTCTCTTAAATATGATGTGATGGATGGTGGATGATATCCATAAAGTGCCATAAATGGGGCCATTTTTATTGCAGTATGGAAGGAAGTGTTATACCATCATTCAGCCAGAGGCAACCATTTGACCCGTTTTGTCTGTTTATCAGATACAACGCAACGGAGATATCCTTCCAAACATTTGTTTACTATCTCAGTTTGCCCATCAGATTGAGGATGATAAGATGAGCTATGAGCTAACTGAGTCCCAAGACAAGAAAATAATTTTGTCCAAAAATTTCCAGTGAAAATGGGATCTCTGTCGCTTACAATAATCTTTGGGTTTCCATGTAGCTTTTGAATTGTTTCCATAATTGCAGTAGAAATTGTACTCACTTTAAATGGATGAGATAATGCACAAAAGTGTGCATACTTTGTAAGTCTGTCAACTACCACCATGATAACACTCTTTCCTTTAGACTTGGGTAAACCTGTGATAAAATCCATTGAAACCTCCTCCCAACGTTGGCTTGGAATGGATAAGGGTTGTAATAGTCATAGGGTCTTAATTGTTTCAACTTTATTTTTTTGGCAAACCAAACATTCTGCTACAAACTTTTGAATATCCGATTTAATGCCATCCCAAAAAAAATCCTTCTTAACCCTGTGGTAGGTTTTTAGAAATCTTGAGTGCCCTCCTAAGGGAGAGGTGTGCAATTCCCCAAGAATCTTTTGTTTGAGTTGGGAATTCTTACATAGGTATAACCGATCCTTGTACCATAACAAATCATTTTTCTAGCTAAATGTATCAGATGTACTAGGATGTTGTTGTATCTTTTGAATGTGTGCCCACACTTCCTCATCATTCTTCCATCCAATCTGGTTGGATAATAGAAATGGTGCAAATAAATGCTTCCACATCCTCATCCTTTCTTGAGTTGCATCTACCACAACATTTTTCTTCCCTTTTTTGTAGATGATTTCAAATTCATAGCCCAACATCTTTGTGACCCATTTTTTCTACTCTTCTGAAGATAATCTTTTTTCCAAAAAGTATTTAAGACTATCATGATTTATTTTTACCTTGAATTGTCTTCCCATTAGGTAGGGTTGCCATTTCTTAAGTGCATGTAGTATTGCCAGCATTTCCTTCTCATAAATAGCTTTGTGTAAATACTTTTCTTTGATTGGACGACTTTCAAAAGAAATGGATCTTTTTTCTTGCATTAAAATAGAACCAATTCCTTTTCCTGAGGCATCACATTCCACAACAAAGGTTTTTGTGAAATCCAGTGTAGCTAAGAATGGTGCTTGGCTCATTGCCTCTTTAAGATGTTCAAAGGCCTTCGTTGCTTTTGGAGTCCATAAGAATGCATATTTCTTCAATAATGTTGTTAGAGGTGCTGCTATTCTCCCATAATTCTTAACAAACTTGCGATAATACCCTGTCAACCCAAGAAATCCTCATAGATGCTTTATGGATGTGGGAATTTTCCATTCCTTAATGGTTTTAGTTTCGCTAGGGTCTACCTTAACACCTTCATGAGATACAATATGACCCAGATATTTCACCTCGTGTAATCCAAAGAAACACTTGGACATTTTTGCATATAATTGTTTCTTCTCCAATAGTTTGAGCACCATTTCAACATGTTGGACATGATCCTTCCAAGACTTGTTGTAGATTAGTATATCATCAAAAAATACTAACAAAAAATTTCTAAGGAAGGGTTTGAAAGTGGAATTCATCAAACCTTGAAATGTAGAATGTGCATTAGTAAGGCCAAAAGGCATGACCAAAAATTCATAATGACCCTCATGAGTTCTAAATGCTGTTTTTGGAATGTCTTCAGTCTTCATTCTGATTTGATGATATCTTGAATGAAGATCCAACTTGGTGAAGTAAATTGATCCATGTAATTCATCCAATAATTCATCAATGACAGGAATGAGAAATTTATCTTTAATAGTGAGCTTGTTGAGCTCCCTATAATCTGGACACCTGCGCCATAATCCATCCTTCTTGTGAACCAATACTACTGGAGCAAAAAAAAAACTTTGACTAGGTTGAATTATACCAGCCTCTAGCATTTCTAAAACCATACGTTCAATTTCACGCTTTTGGAAATAGGGATATCTGTAAGGCCTGATGCTTGGAGGAACACTTCCTGCAATCAAATTGATAGCATGATCATGATCACGAATAGGTGGGAGGCCTTCAGTAGTCTCAAATACCTTGGAATGATTGTCCAAGACATTTTGGAGATCTGGAGAAATGGATGATTTCGATGTGGGAACCTATAGTGAACATAATTGTGCAATTATGCCTCGTTGTTCTTTCTTTAGAAAATTTTTCATTCCATTAGAGTTGATTATCCTTCCCGGTTTCCCTATGATACCCTTTAATTCAACTTCCTTTCCTTCTAAAGAGAATTTCATGAAAATTTCTTGAAAATTAAAAGCTATTGTACCCAAGGATTGTAGCCATTGGACTCCTAATACAACTTCAACACCACCCATTGGAATGGAAAGCATTGGGCTATTCAATACATATTCTCCCATGGATAGCTTGATATTATGGCACCTTCCTGAGCAATTTATGGTTCCTCCATTTGCAACCATCACTTGACACTTTGGTGCTGGATATAGGAAGTAATTCAATTCTTTGGCTATCTTATAATGAATAAAATTAAGGGTACTTCCCGAATCAATCAACACTACTACCTTTTTCTTCTTGATATGCCCTTCTATCTTGATAGTTTGAGGAGTGGTAATTCCAGCCAATGCATTACAAGATATGGTCAGATTCATTTCTTCCTTTTCTAGGGTTTGTTCCTGGTATATATCCTCTTCTTTTGATGTTTCTTGTTCATTTTCTTCCTCCTCTTCACAATCTATGTAAAATAATTTCTTCTCCGCACACTTATGACCTTTAGTGTATTTTCTATCACAACTGTAAGAAAGCCCTTTTGCTCTTTTTTCTTTCAATTGTTGTGGTGTCAACCTTGTAGGTTGTGGATGGCTAAGGGCAACGAAACTTCCATATTTATGATTGTGAGTGGTAGGCTTCCTTGTTGTCATAATTTTGCTTTCCATTTTTCTTGCCAACCTGAATGCCTTCTCCAATGAATCTGGTCCCCAAAGGCAAACCTCATGTTGGATGTTATCTTTCAAAGTCCCTATGAACATATCAATCCTATGCTCCTCTAGAATATCTTTTACCCTTATATTCAATTTTTGGAAGTCCTCAATGTGCTCCATCATTAAACCCTTTTGTTTGAGATTTATCAATTGGCTAAAAAAAGTGTTGCTTTTTGTATTCTCATAATGTGCTATCATTTCATCCGTAAAAATAGCCCAAATGACAATTTTTTTACTAGAGAAAAGCCATCAATAGCATAAAAACTGATTTGGTTCCGAATATAAAGTTGCAATGCATACCTTTTGTGTGTTTTACACATTATGGAGATCGAAAAATTGCTCCATTTGTAGCATCCATGTTCCAAGATCCTTGCCATCAAACTTCCTCATATCAATCTTTGGAACATGGTGGTTCTTCAATCCAACGTTAGAGTCTATGAAATCATGATTAACATTTATTTTGTTCTCATCATGAGTTTCCTTTACAACCCTTTCGCCATTATTAAGCATTTCTTGAAGAAACTTTGTCAAATTTGTCTTCAAATCTTCCATGCATGTCTTCAAATCTATCTTCAAATCGTCCATCTTGTTTTCCATGCCATCCATCTTAGCTTCCACACCATCCATCTTAGCTTCCACGCCATTCATCTTAGCTTCTACGTCTTTCCTTAAACCATCCATCTTAGCTTCCACGCCATTCATCTTAGCTTCTATGCCTTTCTTTAAACCATCCATCTTAGCTTCTACATTTTTCTTTAAATCATCCATCTTAGCTTCTGTTACTTTTTGTGCGAGTGACATTTTTTGTACTTGGTCTTGTAATTTTGATATATCATGTTGCATTACTTCCTCTTCTTCATGAGTCATGCTAGAGCTTTCAGGTTTCGTACTAGGTGTTTCCATTTTCTTTCTTTGGGGCATCAATTACCGATAATAATGCTTCACTATGCCCTTTGAATTCCTTAAAACTATTTTTTCAAACCAAGCTTATGCAAAAATTGAAAAAAAAAAACTACACACCTTTTTTTTCACTTTGTAGGAGCCTGATATTGAACCTGATATATTTCTATAATTTTAGCTCTTCCAGTTCTGAAATCACAACCTGTCGTAGCCCTCTGTGTCCTCTTTCCAATGCCACCAGTCTAATCAAAATTGGATTCTCTAAGAAGTATTTATGCACAATCTCCCAAGATGACCTGATTATATGCCTTTTTAGAAGAGTGAACTTGTATTAAGTGCCATGTGTCACTGTTCTGACCTTTGGATCTGAAAACTATATACATGAAACTACAGCCTGTCCTTTTTCTGTAACTTCTTATGAAATTTCAATCTGATACTCAGAGAGATAGTTATGACAATTTTCCCACGGTGACCTATTTGGAATGTAATTCAGGGGTATGCAAAAACCCTAACTTCCTCAGACTATATCTCCAAAAATATAGCGAGACAGGATCTAAAATTTGGAGCCAAGGTTCAACCGATTTCTTCTCAAATGGGTTTTTGTTTTAGCTTCTGACACTTCGTAGTGAAAGAGTTATAGCGAAAATCCCATGATGACCTTTTTTAGCTTAACTTCTAGAGCTTTCAAAAACCCTAACTTCCTCAGATCATATATCCGAAAATATAGCGATACAAGCTCTAAAATTTGGACCCGAGGTTTAGCACAATTTCATCTCAAATGGGTTTTTCTTTTCGCTTCTAAAACATCATAGAAAAAAAGTTATAGAGAAAATTACATGATGACCTATTTGGAGCAACAAAACCCTAGAATCCAAAGCTCTGATACCAAATGTTATGAAACGAGCTCACAAAAAGATAGAAAATATAGATAAACACCTTAGAAATAAGCCTCTTTGAAGGGGAAACCTCCTTTATATTACACAAATGAACAATTCTTAGATGATTCAAATGACAAAACCTCCTTTCTATATATAGGAGTATATGGGGACACAATATAACCAAGCCAACCTAACAATAATAATATAAAGACACAAAAATAACAATAGTGGGATTCTATGCGGCACAATAATAACAATATGGGGACAATAGGGGCACAACAATAACAATAAGGGATACAATGACAATAGTAATGGGGGAATCACTAGTATTATAGGGACCTAACAGCTTGATATTATGGCACTTTCCAGAGCAATTTATGGTTCCTCCACTTGCAACCATCACTTGACACTCTGGTGCTTGATATAGGAAGAAATTCAATTCCTTGGCTATGTTACAATGAATAAAATTATGGGTGTTTTCCGAATCAATCAACACTATTACCGTTTTCTTCTTTATATGTCCTTCTATCTTGATAGTCTGAGGAGTGGTAATTTTGACCAATGCATTACAAGATATGGTAATATTCATTTCTTCTTTCTCTAGGGTTTGTTCTTGTTGCATATCCTCTTCCTTTGATGTTTCTTGCTCCTTTTCTTCCTCCTCTTCACAATCTATATAAATTAATTTCGTCTCGGCACACTTATGACCTTCAGTGTATTTTCTATCACAACTGTAACAAAGCCCTTTTTCTCTTTTTTCTTCCAATTTTTTTGGTGTCAACCTTGTAGGTTGTGGAAGGCTAGGAGCAACAACACTTCCATATTTATAGTTTTAAGTGGTAGGCTTCCTTGTTGCCATCATTTTTCTTTCCATTTTTCATGCCAACCTGAATGCCTTCTCTAATGAATTAGGTTCCCAAAGGCGGACCTCATGTTGGATGTTATCCTTTAAAGTCCCTATGAACAAATCAATCCTGTGCTCCTCTGGAATATCTTTTACCCTTATATTCAATTTTTGGAAGTCCTGAATGTGCTCCATCATTGAACCCTTTTGTTTGATATTTATCAATTGGCTAGAAAAGGTGTTGCTCTTTGTATCCTCATAATGTGCTATCATTTCTTCCCTAAAAATTGCCCAAGTGATAAATTTTTTATGATAGAAAAGCCATCAATACCATACAGACTGATTTGGTTCAAATATAAAGTTGCAATGAAAACTTTTTTGTGTTTTGCACATTATGGAGATCAAAATATTGCTCCATCTGTAGTATCCATGTTACGGGATCCTTGCCATCAAACTTCCTCGTATCGATATTTGGAACATGGTGGGTCTTCAATCCAATGTTAGAGTCTATGAAATCACGATTAACATTTCTTTTATTCTCATCATGAGTTTCCTTTACTACCATTTCACCATCAGTAAGAATTTCTTGTAGCAAATTTGTCAAATCTATCTTCAAATATTCCATGTTGCCTTTAAGTTTTTCTTCTATAGCATCCATCTTAACTTCCATGTCATTCATCTTAGATTCCATTCCATCCATCTTAGCTTCCATGCCATCCATATTATCTTTCACACCATTCATATTAGCTTCCATGCCTTTCTTTAAACCATCCATCTTAGCTTCTGTTACTTTTTGTGAGAATGAAAATTGTTGCACTTGATCTCGTAATTTTGATATATCATGTTGCATTTCTTCCTCTTCTTCATGAATCATGCTAGAGATTTCAAGTTGCTTACTAGGTGTTTACATTTTCTTTCTTCGGGGCATCAATTAATGATAAATATGCTTCACTATGCCCTTTTAATTCTTTCAAAGTAATTTTTCAAACCAAACTTATGCAAAATTTTATAAAAGCTACACACCTGTTTTCAATTTGTAGGAGCTCGATATTAAATCTGTTGTATCTCTGTAATTTTAGATTTCCAAAGATTGAAATTGCATATTGTGGTATCCCTCTGAGTCCTTTTCCCAACCCCACAATTCTGATCAAGATTAGATTCTCCAAGGAAGATTTATGCCAAATCTCCCACAATGACCTAATTATAGACTAGTTCAGTAGAGAAAACTTGTACAAAGTTCCACATATCATTTTTTCTACCTTAGGACCTTAAACCAATACACAGAAAACTATAGGCCATCCTCTTTCTATAGCGTTTTACGAAATTTCAATCTGATGCTCAGAGAGAAAGCTATGATGATTTTCCCAAGGTCACCTATTTGGGATGTAATTCGGGAGCGTGCAAAAACCCTACATTCTTCATATCATATCTCCGAAAATATAGTGAGACAAGGTATGAAATTTAGGTCCTCGGTTCAGAACGATTTTATCTCAAATGGGTTTTTTTTAGCTTCCGAAACTTCATAGAAACAAAGGTATAGAGAATTCCATGATGGCCTATTTGGAGCAGCGAAACCCTAGAATCCAAAGGCTCTGATACCAAATGTTAGGAAACCAGCTCACAAAAAGATAGAAAAAATAGATTAACGACTTCAAAATCATCCTCTTCAAGGGGAAACCTCCTTTTAATTACACAAATGAACAATTCTTGGATGATATAATGAAAAGGACTCCTTTATATATATAGGAGTCTAAGGGGTCACAATATAATCAAAGCCGACATAACAATAATAATATAAGGGCACAACAATAACAATAGCGGGCTTCTATGGGGCATAATAATAACAATATGGGCAGAAAAATAACAACAAGGGCTACAATTATAATAGTAATGTGGGAATCACTAGTATTATAGGGACCTAACATAATCTCAATTTAATTTATAATAAATCTCCTCAAGAAATTAGCTTTTTTTCTTGTAGACTTTAAAGTTGATGAATATTGGATGGGTGAAGAAACTAATGTATTTCCTTAACCTTCAAGGGATCAACCATGATGACTTAGTTCAAGAATATGAATCCCAAAAGTCAACTAGAATTCACAACAAAAATACATTTTGTGGATTCAACTTAATCTTAAAAAAATGACATCTTTCAAAAATATTTTGAATGTGACCAGGATGATTGGTTGTCTTACGAGAGTAAGTAGAAAGATAATCCAAGTAAGCTTATACAATAAGTTTAATGTTGTGGAAGGTGCATGAAATTCCCCCTAGAAAGTGGTCCCAACATTTTTGAAGCTGAAAGGAATTTTCTAATATAAAAACATGCTCCATGAGAATATGTAGGTTCTCTTGTGTTGATCTTCTGAGTGGATTTGTATATAGTTGTTACCAAAAATATGTCCATGATGGAAAAAATATTACTTCCCACACATTCCTCTAGGATTTGATTAATAAAGGGAGTGGGGAAGTTATCTTTTGGATAAGCCTTATTAACATCTCAAAAATACATGAATCATTCCCTTTTTTATTGATGGGAATGGGATTTGAAGCCCATTCGATAAGAGGAAAAATATAGATAAATCCATATTTAAGTAGCTTTTACACTGCATCCTTAATATCAATCACCTTCCTAATATTTATAGGTTGAATCTTAAATCAAATAAGCTATGCATTTTCATAGGCCTTGATTTCATGTTAAATGATGTTGGGCTTAATTCTAGGCATCTCCTCATAAGACCAAGTGAAAACATTATGAAACTCTTTAAACATATTAGTATAGATATTAAATTCATAAGGAGAGAAATATACACCTACGAATATGTTATCTATGACATTGGGATCCCTACAAATGTTTACTATAATAGCATTGGAAATATTAGCCATGTTCCCTTTGGAAAAAATATAAGACGACACCTATGGATTCAAAGGTTGATGACCATTCCCAAAAAAATTCAAGCAAGACAAACTTGAATCAAACTTTTACAAGTTTTGGAGAAAATATGACATATAATGCAAGTCATCCCATGGTCTCTTTGGATTAGTCATTACTTCTAGGATAATCTCATCATTTGGAAGATAAGAATATGTACAATCCATAGATAGGGTTGAGTTAATTTCCTCGATAGGTACTATATCAAAATCCAAATCCTTTACTAAGGCAGGGGTTGGAAAATTTTTTGTAGCACTATAAACAATAACTTTATAAGCAAGCTCAAATATAGATAAAGGAAAAACCATTCCTATGAATTGACATTTTTTTATTGTGGAAGAATGAGAAGGAAAAATCCAAGGATCCTCGAAACGATTGGTACAACAAGAATAATTTCAAAAGATAAACATGGAAGTTGCATAAATGTTGTTAATAGATGTAACTAGGGGAGGGAAATCAATTGTTCTTGTTAACAATGAGTACATTCCCACCCCCAAGTTCTGTAAAGGATTCTAGGAATTGATTACCAGCTAAACAATGGAATTTGGCGTAGAATTTGGGTTGGTGTGGCTATAAGCCATCTAATTGATAGTAATGATCCTCCTTCATGATGGAAGCATAACACATAGAAAAGAGTTGAAACAAGGGCTTGCATAGCATACACCCAATTGTGCCCTAACAACATATTGTAGTCAAGTTTTATATTGACTACTTCCAAATCCACATTGAAAATATTCCCACCTACTCCAACTAAAAAGGCATGAATTATCCCATGAGGGCTATGTGATTGACCACTGAATGTGGTTAAAATATTTGGATATGAAGTCTACTCTAGAGACCCATTCTCTTTCCAACATGACATTTCCATAACACATGTGGAAGCTCTCTCATTAACCACCATTCAAAAGACGTTCATCTTATGATACATAGCCTTAATATTGAAAGCAACATGGTGATGGAGTCCAGGTTTGATAGTAGCAAAAACAAACATAATTACCTAAGAATTATTTACTTCAACTGCCCTAATCATGTCTGATAACATGATCCTTGCATGGGACATGAATCAAGCACCTCTAGTGTTAACATATCACAAGGGGTTTGGGTTAGATATTCCATAATCAAATAATTTTGAGCAATGTAGGAATTATGATTAAAATTAAAACATTTTACATAGCCTTTGAACATCCAAGGTATATAGTCAATCACAAGTACTTCTTTGTGAAGAGGTTTTTACAAATTTGAAATTTGTTTGTCCTTAGAACACTTAGCGCCTCCATAATTATGTGCTTGAGTTGATAAATAAACTTGAGCGTTAACCATATAAACATTTGATAGATGATCCATCTATTTCAAATCAAATTGGTTTCCCCTTTGTCGGGGTCCAAGGTTAGAAGTAGTGCCAATAAGAAGTTGTTAACCATGGGGGAATGGGTTGATGAACATATCTTGTGAACTATATGAGGCTTGTAATGCCAACAAGCATTGAGCATCTTGAATATTAGGGAAAACATGGGTTAGATGGTCATCCTTACAAAGCTTTCAAGGGGACTTAACCTTTTTCTTCTATTCCTTCTTTTCCTCCCCAATGTTTCCATTGTGATTAACTATACTATCCTTCCCATCTACATTATTTTCATTACCTTGAACTTTCTTCTTCACTCTAGATTATTGGTTTCCTTTGGGGGTGGAAGATTGTAATGTGTTAACTACAGAAGACTACGAAGGGAAATAAAAAAAATCATGAAATTATAATATATTAACTATAGAAGGCTATGAGTATATTGAAAAGAAAAAATCATGAAATTATAAGGTAAGGTTTAATATTATTCTTGGGTTTAGAGTAATCAACTTGGATTTGGTTGATGTTCGAGTTAATAATGATTTTGATTTTTCAAAAGAAGTATGACAACTTAGGTATGGTATAAAGTGAAAAGTGTTTAGGGTAATGAATTAACATGAGTCAGTGATAAGTGTTTGAGAGGATTAAAATTTAAATTTGATAATTGAAGTGGGAAAATGATTATAGGATAAGTCAACACGAGGAGGGAACCAAATTTATAATGATGAGGCTTATGGATAAAAAGGGATTTTGAGGTATCACACTAAAATTTGGTAAAATTTGTGAAATAGGGAAAATAAATTTAGCAACCTTAAGACAACTACCAAAACTGAATAAAAAGACAAGGTATCAAACCTAGCAGTTTACAAAAAGTCTGTGTAAAACCAATTCAACTATGGAAGAAGATGTGTCAATTCCAATTTATAGTGAAAATGGCTCTAAGATCCAATTTATAGAGCTATGAGAATTATAGAGGTTATGGTAATTTGAACTTTGTAAATACAATCCAAGGGCATAATCATCATGCATGCATTCATCATTATCAAGCATCGTAGTAAACGACATGTACCTGAGGAGGAAAGTGCAAATAACATATCATAACCTTAAGATGCATGTGGAGATAACTCACTCAGATTTACCTTAGACATATTCATAGAGAACTTAGTCTTCATAGCTCATTTCCAAATAACTTTTTTTGTATCTACATTCATGTAAATTCCATGCAAATGATAAAAACACCTCCCATTTCTAGGTTCTAATGCATCTCTAGGCATGATATTCAACAATCGACACATTTTCCATTCCCATGCTCTAATACATATATAGTAATGATATTCAACATAGATATAATTCTCCCATGTCATACCTCGATAATGCAAACATCATACTTCAACCAATGAAAACCCAAAATATATTATATGGTAATCATTTTGCAATGATACACTTCAACTACAAATTTTAGTCAACCCCTATCTTTTGGTAGTCATTTCAGAACCATGCACTTCAACCTTAATTTTTACTCAATGAAAAGAAAATAAACTAGCACTTTGCATAACATACTATATCATTAATTTGTTAATATTGATATTTTATTCTTGAACTTCAACCCAACCATGTCTTATTCAAACTGTGTATTTTTAGCGACTTCAACTAATTGCAATAATATCAATAATTTATATGACATCATGGAACATCCCTACAACCTCCTAATCATTCAACCATGCCACCTTGGAATAGATCCAACCTCACATGCATGGATCCTTAAATATACCAATCCATGAAACTTCAAGTTGATTAACACATCCATATAATTTTATGTCATGACTACACTCTGTTGGAAAATCAAGGGTTTTGTAGATTATTGTTGGCATTCCTTACTTGATAATTACTCGTGATGCTAGTTTTCCTTTTATTACTTATTATTCTTTTTTCATCAAGAAATTACCAAAACAAATAATATCAGAACGAGACAAAGTACACAAGATATAGGCTCCAAGCCCGGGAAAAACCCCTCCAAGGGGAAAACCCAAAAAGAATGTTTATTTTCTTATAGAATCTTATTACAATGAGACTTATATGACCCAAATACCAAAGCCTAAAATCCTCCCAAGCACCAATTCAACCCCCCAACAATATATCCCCAAGGCATCTAAATTTTTTTGACCTTCTACAACATTATTCTAGAATTTTGGCCCTGTAAACTACTCAGAATTTTAGCCTTGCAATTTTGGCCTCTTGCAATTGGCAGCTACACAAAAACCCTAACTTTGCATAAAAAAAAAAATATTTACTTTTCTTTCTTTATACAAAATATACAATGTCATGTTTACAAAAGGTCATTATGAAGACCAAACCTAGTTACAATTTCCTACACACTCTACCTATAAATCAACATCACATCCCACACCAGTTATACATGCCTCACTTGGAATAAATGTGTCTACAAAAGCTAAGGCCAAATTGGATTGGAGCATAAGAAACTAAATGTACTCCTCAAGGTGTATATGCAACCATAAAATACATTATCTTTATCAAATTAATTACACCAACATAGAGACAGAGTCATTAAGTAAATAGGCTAGAACCACTTCCATTATTGGGCTCATTCATCCACAATGCATTCTCTATCTCTCTAATTATACCTTGTTTGATAGTACATTGAAAGAAATGATATAAATTTAAGTGGTGATAGAAGTGTAACATTTGAGGATAATTTATAACCATGGTTGAAAATAGTTAACCAATAGTTTATGAAAATATATTAATTTTCTATGCAACAACCAAATATATTACAATATTTCTAATGATCTAGAATAGATCATTATATAATCTGTCATCTATCTTGGTATTTTTTGGGTGGAAAAGAATAGATGAATTGGCTTGCAAGGCCCATTTTTGTAGTAGGTCCCAATTTGAAAAAATTGGGGTCCATAACCTTTCAGATCCTTTTTGAAGCATCAAATGACACTTTTTTGGGTCAAAGGTTTACAAACATAGCTCACAACCCCTTGATATTATTATACATATTGAGATCTTTTCAATAGTTTTTCCACTATAATTGCAATTTGTAGGAAAAATGTATTCCTCCTACAAGTTTACCTACCTTATTGACCACCATGGATCTAATTGGATGCCATGTTAGTCTCTGATACTCACACTTGTGAGGCTAGTCATATGTGGAATTTCAAGAATATTATAGAATGTATAATACCTAACACTAAGGGTTAAGGATGCAAAGTTCCTAACCTTAGATGGATAAGTTGTGTTTAATATTGGGATACCAAGAAGAGGAGAAGGTTATATTCTTTAACATTGATAGATAATTATATAATTTATCATCTATATTGTTATTTTTTGGGTGGAAAACTTAGACAATATGAATTATAACTATGAAAATATGCACACTCAAATTCACAACCTATATCTTCATGAGGTTTGTCTCAAAGAGACTAGTACTTTCAAGAAGCTGTGAGTGAAAGTTTCAAAACAAGTGTAGACCTCACATTCCTAAAGTGATGTCATGATTCCTACATTTTTCGGTTCCATGTTCACCATCATCGACCTTATCAAAATCATATTCTAATGAAGACCAACAACACCTTTCTCCATGTAGTAATCCATTTTATCAAGTTTGATCTAGCTCATTTATCTCTTAAATTATTTTAAATCCATATTAAACTTTATTCGCTTATTTTATTTTAGCTGTGCAGTATTCTTTAACATCGTTCAATTCTCTTGATGCTAATGTATTCCAGTTTTCTAACTCAAGATAGATTAAAAAAAAAATAGCTCATTCACAAGGCCACCCTCTACTGACATGATCTAGATCCTTTACATTTAAATCTAGTCTCCCTAACCCATTAAACATTTCATCTATATTTTTTTATTCTCCCACCTTATCTAAGGATTCTCCTTTTCTCCCATTTCCTTCTAACTCCTAAGCTAACTCTTAAACTTTGATTCCTCATACTCCACTCTCCTCCTCCACTCTAGCTCTAAACCCTCTCTCCACTCCACCCACTTGAATTAATTTTACTTGTGGTAGTCATCCTCCACTCAACTCAATCATCAAACCCAACTGTTGGGCATGGAATCGCCCCCACAACATATTTTGGGGTTCAAAGCCCAAGTTTTGGTCAAATAATGTTGTAAGACTCTGCGAATTGCAGGTGCAGAGTGTGAAATGTATGTTGAGCCATAGGGTTGTCGCCCTAAGTTTTGTAATGTAATGTCGGCCTACCCATGGTCCACAGACCATGGGATTGTATAAATAAGAGCAAGGTTCTAAGTTGTAAAGATAATTAATTGGAGATAAAATGAATGGAGTCTACAAGATAGCGAGCATAGAGAAAAGGTCTAAGTGTCTTGGGTCGTAGTAGTAGGAAGAGGCTTTGTAGCTAAGTGTGCAAAGGCCTAGTAGAGTCTATAGTTGAGGGCGTGGACCCTTGCAACTGAGTGCGAGCCTGTAATCAAGGAAGATGAATAATAAAGAGAAGTTTGATTCCAAATCTTGTGTATCTATTCTTGTGCTACTTCCTGTTTAAATATATTGTTTTCTTTATCGCATGCACTTATATGAATACTGAACACTGTTAAATATAACTAGACACATACTGATAAGCTAAGTGATCGACAGTTATTGGGTTAGTAGTAAGGAATTGGGTAATAACATAGATCACATCTCGAGCAGGGTTGTACGAAGGCAGCATTGCAGGCTACGAGGTACTGATAGATGTGCGTAGCGATGTGCGCAGGGAAAATCTGCGGACCACTGAAAATCATCAAACATCTCTAGGGTGTGGAAACTTGGTTTTAGCACCCTCCCATACTACTTCGGGTGAGACCTTAGTCCGCGTTGTGTGGACTATTGCCGAAAGGGCCAGTAGTACCGAGATTTGTTTGGCTAAATCACCTCTGAACCTGGGTCAGGCCCCTATAAGCCAACAATGGTTCCGTTGCTAGGACTAGGATCTGCATAAGGGATGTCTGATGTCATGTCACTAGAATCCAACAAAGAAAGAAATTGAAGGGTGGTTGGACAAGAAGATTCATGAGTTCATGGCGCAGGAAAATAGGAATCCATGAGTATCTAAGGAACAGATGTTGGAGCACTACTTATATACGGAAATACAAGAAATTTTCTTTGCATCCTTTCCTTCTCAGCTGTATGAGTGGATCGCAATGCTAGAAGACAGTCAAGGAAGGTGTAGGCTCGACAAACCAATCGTGTGGACTTCAAAATTAGTGCGCAGACTAGAAGCATTAGGAGATAAGATCGCGCGATCTATGGACCATTGGCTCGATCGGATTATAGGAGGATTTATCACTGAGTTCGCGGTAGATACGACCATCAGCTACAGTGAGGCAGAATGACGCTTCCTCAAAGGACTGCGAGGTAAGTATATTAAACCTTTGAACACTTTGATTAAGATGCTATTGTGTGAAAAGTGGGTTATGCGAATAAATTAATGTTTGGGACTACACGAAGTGGGAAGATCTACAGAAGCGGAGGTAGTGAAGAATTAGAAACTAGTCACTTAATTTCACCCTCGCGGAAAATCAAGGAGGAGCTCACGAGAGTTTCTTTGAGAAGTGCGGTAAGTCTGATAAGGCAGTGAATTACACGCTTACCACCTCCAACTACATCGCCACTCATCTCACCCTCCTCACCTCCATCTCCACCCACCCCACCTTCGCCACCACCACAGTTCAGTATGGTGAGTGCGAACAAACTATTGGTATTCAGAGGAGTAGGGAATGAATATCTGGACCAATTTTGGTTTGTGGTAAGGGCAGTATAGGAAGCACAAGGAGTCATGGATGACAATATCAAGAAGGCTACACTGGTAAGCACGTTGTAGATCACACATTAACATGGTACACTAAGCATTCTAATGACCATCCAAACACAAGAATCGCAGAAATCCAGACCGTGCTGAACAGGGATTTTAGCAAGCCAAAGTCAGAGACACAATCAATTATCAAATTTAAGGAGATCGCAATGCTCCCGAGCGAGACCCCCTGGGATCTAGACCAAAGACTGAAGAGTATGATTCTCGAAGCCAACATGACTTTGAATGATGGACAGCACCGCGCATTGTTTGTAGCGTCACTAACACCACATTTAAGGATGGCGTTGTCACAACAAAAGCTTTCCACCTAGGCCGAAGCTTTGGAGATGGAAATGAGATTGCATGAGGCCCCTATACAAGACCCTAGTCTAGGAGTCCAAAAAATCCATGCGCAACTGCAAAATCTGTGTCTAGAGATGCAGATTTTGAAACAGGACAGGACACCTCGGCTAGAGGTGCGCAAGGAGGTCTGGTGCATAAAATGCAATGGCCAGGGGCATGACAAGGACCACTGTCCAGTATTCGCGAATTACTTAGTGGGAGGAGGGCTGATGCTGTTAAGACCTGAGGCACAAGCGGGACCATGCATGGTGCTTCCACTATGGTGCGTGATCTATCATATAGGAGGAAAACACACTATGGATAATTGTCATCTATTGCAGAAGTATATGCAGACGTCCCAACAATTATTTTGTAATTTCTGCAAGTCAGTAGGCCATGATGAATGCACCTACAGAAGCTACAAACTAATGATGGATCAGACTCCTGCCTACAGGGTGCAGATCGAAACATGAGCCCTCAACCCAAAGGCAGGAATGGCGAGCGCTGGATTTCAGGGGCACGGACGAGGTCGAGGTGGAATGGGACTAGGAAGGGGTCACAGACAACTAATTTGTTACAATTTCGGAGGGCCAGGACACTAGTCCCGTGATTGTACAAACCCGACAAGGACATCATGTTTGTACTATACTCAGTTTGATCATGAGGCAGAAGACTGCCCTACATTGATAGCGAGGCTACACGAAAAAGGGGTAATCCATCCTCCTCTGACTTAGAATTTGTAGATGATGAGGTCTGAGCCGCACGAAGAAGACCTGAATGTAAACATAGTGCTCAGGAGTGGTATGACCACTAGTGATGATAAATCTAAGTAGTCAGAAGAAAGTGCGTGGGTTCACAAGGCTCTTACAAAGGAAGCTGAATTTGATTTAGAACACGTGAAGGAGACATTCATGGAAGCTAAGAAGAGCTTCACAGAGGCCTCCACTTCAGGTAGTAAGGATCAAGTAGAACCAGGGATGGATCCTTCAATGCTCACTACCTTTTTGGAGACATGCATGAAACTGCTACGTGACAGCAAGGTAGTAAAAGGACTACAAGAACTTATCACTAGGTGCGCGGGGTCAGGAGAACCACGTGTGGTCTGGAAACTTGGAAAGCATGCATTGCGCATAGGAAGGGAAATGAGGTTGAATGCGCAAATCGGTGAGTATGAAATGGATCAGGTAATCCTGGACCTTGGATTGAATGCGAATGTACTGTCAAAAAAACATGGGAATGCATGGGTAGACCCGCGCTACAATGGTCTCCTAGTCAACTGCAAATGGTGAACCAACAGAAGATCTTGCCCATGGGAAGATTACAAGGGGTAACGATGAATATTGAAGGTGTAAGTGCGCAGTAAATTTTGAAGTAATAGAGATTGTCGATGATAGCAATCCCTATCCCGCACTAGTAGGAATAGACTGGGCCACCAATATGAATGGAGTCATAAATCTGAAGAAGCGCAAAATTATTTTTGAGAAAAAGTCACTAAGTGTAGTAGTCCCATTAGATCCAGCCGAAGGAGCGTGATACACTGAACTGGTGCACGACGATGATAGTGATGACAATCTCGATTTCATCTACAAGATAACTGCGTGAGAACTGGATTAGGTGAACCTGACTGCAGATGGTAGGATTTCGTGGGAGTGTGAAAGCTCCTGCAGTTCGGATTCAGATGAACAAATAGAGCGCTGGCAGAATTGGCTGCACGAAGTAACAACGCTTAATTGCAACATGATGGTTAGATCACTGCGCTGCATGACAAAAGAGGTAAGGGATCTACCTATGTATGATGGGTTGACAGCGGTGGATGAATTCTTGAACAAATTTGAAAGCATAGTACCAAAATAGCAGTTGTTTGATGCTCTAAAATGGGCATTGCACGCAACGCCTACAAGGTGGTGGGGTACGCATCAGGGAAGTTTTGAGGACTGGCGCGGATGCAAAATAATGATGTGCCTACAATTTGGAAAACCCCAGCTAAGGATGAGAGCTAGTTATCAGGGGAAAAACAACTTGCACGCCCACCTTTCCCGATGGGTATAGACATATGACATGCAGCCGGCACAAGCGCACACCACCCCTAGAATAGAGAATCAAAACAAAACCCAGCATTTGGAAAGGCGAAGCATGCCAAGGATTATCCACAGAGAAGCATTTGACAGGGTCTGTGAGGTACTGAATAGGGTTCACCAGGTGAGACACATTGACTGGGACCTGCATGTACCATTGGTTCGATGGTCCTATAGGACCATGTACAAAACCCTGACCGTGAAAACAATTCCAAGGTTGCAGAACGGGGTAGGGACCATAATTTCTAAGGGGCATGCAATGATGAATCCACACATAATAGCACCCATAGGTGTGACAGTGCACGAAGCACAGGATGAAGAAATCACACAGCTACGCGAGGTAGAAAACATAAGGCTTCAGGAAGCCATTCGGCAAGGGAACTTTAGACTTCGTGAACTCAAAAAGGATTAGGTGCCAGTAAGGAAGAAAAGCATTTTGATGGACGCAGAGGTCAAGAGGCTGGAAAATGAGATTAAGCAAGCATGTATTGTCGATAAAACAAGGATGGCAAGGCAAGGTGTGGATGATCATACTAATGAATTAGAAGACTATCACCAAGAATTAATTAGTCTGTTGCCATAGCTAAGACCGCATATCACCAAACGCACTAACTAGGGGAACGCACTACATACAGTAGAGAGTACGGCACAGACTGTCACGAGGGAAAATTAGGATTTTCTGTGGACTATACTGGAAGGTGAGATGGAGCTTCGCACAGGTGGTGCGAACACCTGACTAGCCGTAGGAAGAATAGTCTTAGCACTCCAGGCAGCGAAAAGAGAGTGTGGGTCTATAAAATATTCTGCCTGGAAGCTACGCGCTCTAACAGGTGCGCGTAGGAATAGCTAGTCACAAGGTTCACACCAGCACAGGGGGGTGCATTGCCACATGGGTAGGTTGGGAAGTGACCATTGGCATCAATGTTCATGATGGAATGTCTGATTTAAGTCCAAATGGAGCAGGTGGCGAGCATTTAAGACAGGAGTTATGGGCAAGATTTCAGAAAATCTGCCGCCAAGAAAGCATTGATGGCCCGGAATTAGGGGGAACGATTGAATTTGAATTCAAAAGTCACTATAAAACCCCAAGGGCTAGCTAGCAGACAACACTTGGGCAATTGAGATTTGAGCAGTTGAACAGAGCATAGAGTGTTGAAAGCCGAGCGATAATAGAGCCCTTAAGTTCGTGAAAAACCACATACAGTGCAGAAAGGATGACAACCACCAAGGATGGGTTGGGCATTGAAGAAGGAACTGCTGGCAAGGCCGCACAGATCCATAATGTTCCCACAGGCACTAGGGATGTGCCAAAAATCCCTAAATCACCCCAGACGTTGAGACCAAAGAAAGATAAGCAGGCAATGGGACCAATACACATGTCCCCGAGGAATCCGTGGCACAAGTTATCAATGGAAGAAAAAGGCAAGGCAGTCACCATTGAAATAGATGAAGAGGAAGAGGACTTGTAGGCTCTGATTGTCATAGTAGAGGAAGAAGAAGATGTGGAGGAAGACATCCAACCAATGCGCTCCACAGCAAAATTGCTCGAGTATGTCCCTCCACAGAAAGGGAAAGCCAAAGTACCAAAGGATCTGGATGCAACAAAGAGTGCACTCCAGACCCCGCTCCTCCCCGATGGAATTACCTTTGAGGGTCCGCTCCTAGGCCGCGTGCCCACCCTGAAATTTGAAGACTGGGACCTTGCGGACAGCGAGAAGTTCCCGCACTTAGAGACAGCAAGCCTAATGAAATAGAATACGGAGGGGCCAGTGATAACATTGGAGCTGCGAAAATGGCTGCGCAGTGTGGAAAAGGCCGGGTGTTGTGGGGAAAAATGCCTATGCAGGACGATCTTATCCACCTAAGGTGTGACAGTGCCTTAGCAACAAACGAGTACAGCTATTCTGGTTTCTTCCTTTATGAAATGTGAAAGAAGAGAGATCAATAGACTTACCGGTGTCTTCCGTTTGTCCCTCGATCCGATCTCTCTTCCCTTTGGGTGTTCACAGCTACTTGCCTTCTTGCTTATCCAGCTTCAACTTCCTGCAAGATCACAAGAGAACAGCTACTTGTGACAAGAGAACAACTACTTGAGACAAGAGAGGAACACTACACAAAGACAGATATTCACATTCATAACTAGTTTAGGATTAGAAATAAACTAAACATGCTAATACATTCATACATCAAAAATACATCAGCATATAGGAGAAACCAAGATAGCTTTATTGATGAATAACAAGGTTCAGGAAGAGATACAACCCAGAGGGCTCCAATCCAGCATCTCCTTCCCAGCAAATGGAATTCCTATCTTCAGCCCCTTCAAAGCATTCAGCACCCAATGATTCCAGTCTCAAACCAACAGCAATTCTTTGCAATAACAAAATTCCAGCCTCTAGATCTCATGGAGGAGAGATCCATATATAGATGTTTGGAGAGAGGATGAGTCAGCTTGAGATCTGACTAGTGTCCTCTCCCTCTGTCAGTTCTTGAGTCCACTTGGAGGTTCTTGCTTCCACTTGGAGATTTGGAACCTCTTACTCATCACCAGTCGAATTCCCTGAGGCAAGTGTCATTTTGGAAGCTTCCTGGGTTTTGACACCTTGAGAAATGAGCCTGCCACTTGTCCACTCTCGTTCAGCGTAGGTAGCCTTTGTTCCAGTTGACATTCAACGCAGGTAGCCAGTGTTGGCTTTGACATTCAGCGCAAACAGCTAGTGTAGCCACTGAAATGATCCTGAATTGACTTGTTTTTGAGCAGTTTCGGGTGGAGAACTTCTGTGAATTGCTGTGGTTTGTTAGCCTTGTTCCTCTAGGGGTAGGAACAACATGTTTGGGACTTTGGATCCCTTAGATTATGGACATTTCATGCTCAATGTTGTAAGGCACAAAAATGTCTATAACAGTTGCCCCCTAAAGTATGAGGCTGTTTATCGGGCGAAATGCTTTATCAGGGGGATCCGAAGTTCATCCAATGCTGGGAGGAGACCTATAATACAATACAATACAATACATTATTTTTCATACTGCTTTCATGATCTAGCTGAGGCGGGCATTCCAATGCTCAGCTTTATAAATTCATTTTTCTGTACATAGAACAGACAATCGTCTGGTGGTAGACTGATAATTTTGATGAAATTATCATCCTTTGAGTAGGATGATTTTCTGCTGCAATGATGTACATGTCAATGTCTTTATCTTTCCTGAATATATATCGCAGCTCGGATGGATGAAACTAGATCTGGGGTCTTCAAACTCGTTCGATCTTCACTCTAAGTACAAGTCGATCCATGTGAGAAATGTTCTAAAGTCGAACATGGAAAGACATCGCTTGATTACCGGTCAATGATGAAAACCGTTAACAAGCGCGAGAGGAATCACTGATAATGATAATGACCCTCAAGGTACTGCAGTACAATTCACGTGGTGTGAATAAAGGACTTGGCGTCGAACACCACGCAAAATCTTTCGGTCGAAGTTCATTGATGTATACCTGTCGCCGGAAGTGAGAAACTTGCCATTGTGGCATGCAAGCTTCAAAGTACTGAAGGGGTTGTTCCTAGATGAACTTCTTGGATAATGAGCTGATGTCAAGAAGAAGAGATCCGTCACAGGAGGGCCTTAATGAATCCCACATCAGTGACACGGAACGGAGCTAATGATTTTAATGGAGGTGAAAACGATCTGTGACACATGATTCAGGGTGGCGGTCATGAAAGGATGAAGGATAATGTATGGCAGTGGATGGGACACGGTTGACTCTTCTGAACGACTTATCTTGAACATATGGTGACACTGATGCGATGGATTGGTAGCATTACCCCAAATATGGATGGTATGGCGAGACCATGGATGTGACCGGTGAATGAAACAACCCAACCCGATTGTGGTACGGAAGAAAAGTGTCATGTTCAAGAGCGACTTGCTACCATCAAAGTTTTCTTTAGTTTCTCCCAATTTTTCCCCAGTCATTGCTGACCAGTACCTCTTTATTTTTGTCAAGCTTGAGGAGGATAACATATGCTTGTTCTATAACCTGCCCTTCGGGCAAGCCCATCGCTATGTTTTAACGAGCCTAGCGATAGTGAAACTCGTTCTCGTCTAAAGACAAGTTTGTCGCTATTTAATGATTTTAACGAGTCTAACGACAAGGATAACTCGGTCCTTTTCATTTTTAGAGAGTCCGAAAAGATACATAAAGTTAACTCCAAAAGTCCTTTTTCGTCATCTAATCCCTTAAGTCCGAAAAAGTATAAAACTATACAGAAGGGATGAGTTTTCGATAGTTTTAACGAGCCGAATAAAATAAGCGCTCGATCTTTTTGTGCAATAATCCCTCAGGTCCAAAAATATTAAAATCTAGAGGAGGGATAGCTCTTCCGGTCGCTTTAACGAGCTGGGAGGCCAAAACTCGGCAATATTTTCATATTTTACGAGTCAGATGAAAAGAGCTTAAAGAAGACTCGTCTTTTGAGGAACGAGTGATGAACAGGTTTAGCAGCTGATTCCAGGTACAGGTTGGAATTTTCCAATCACGGCAGTGTCACAAGGATGGCTAGGTGAAATCACTCTTCGCAGCTGTTCCTCAAAATGGGTAAACAATCATATGGAGGTGAACGATCGGCCAAATGAAAAGTGGAGGTGACGGTGTAAACACGACCAAGGCTTTAACGGCTGATGATATTACATTCACAGTGGTTATTTACCGGGATAGTTCATTTTTTTAACGAGCTTAAACGCGGGTGGAAACATTTGCTCGATCTAACGTTTATTTTTTAACGAGCATGAATTACGTGCTAAAACTGCTCGGATCTTGCGTTTATTTTTTAACGAGCATGAACTTTGTGCTAAAACTGCTCGATTACCCAGTCATATGATAAGAGTGTCTCATCAAGATTCTATTTTTTATGGAGCTTCATCTCACTAAGCTTTGCTCCGCATCCTTTCTTTATGCAAGTTAGGAAACGGCTAACCCAAAAAATAGATAAATAACCGCTCTTTGCTTGCACTCCAAAAGGTTTGCATGCCCCCAGGTATAAAGTACGATTTCAAGGTTACCTCTACTTCTCTTCCTTCAAAACAATTGTTTTAAAGAGAGAGACTTCACCTCTTTCAGGTTACCCAAAGATTGTCTCGTTAATCATTCAAACAAAACACTTCCTCGGCAATGTCTACCGAAATAGACAAAGGTGAATGACTTTAGTGCCAAACACGTAACTTTGACAAAAGAATCTTATTCTAGAATAACCCCTCTTCCTCTACGGACGGGGTACAGACTAGTCATATTCTCCCGCGGAAACCTACTCTATACCCAAAGTTTTTCTGCCGAAGCAGACCAGGACGCATGCCCCCTGGGTTCCAGTCATATCCTCCCAGATTACTCGCGCTCATCAGAAGGACGGACCGTGGGTTGAGACACTTCTTGCGTGAATAGACCATTTAGGGATGGTATATGACTATTTGCGATGCATGATCCGAGAAACGAAAGTTGGTCCACGAGCTTGACCATTCTTCCTTCATGCGGAAAACACATTACTCTAAAGAGTGAGGAGACTATCGCTCCCATGCAATATATATAGTCTCGTCCAAGGAGTAGGTTATAATCCAAGGGTCCTTGAACGACCATCACGTTCATTTGAACGGTCTTCCCTTTCAATGTTATAGGAACATTGGGGAGGATCCCTAAAGGTCGACTGGTTCCTTTATCAAAGCCTGATAGATTTCTCATTTCAGGCAAAAGCGCCGGCGAACCAAGTGCTTTCCAAGCAATAGAGGAAAGGATACTCACAGATGCCCCCCCATCAATGATAGTGCCAGCCATTACCATTCTGTATATTTGAACGATAATCCTGAATGGTATACTTGCTGGCAACTGGGGTCTGCCTAGTTGATTCCAGTCAAAGGACACAACCAGGTTGCTTGGTGGTGGGACCGAATAAACGGCCGGATATCGCTCTGACGAACTTCCTTCCTGTGATAAAGGAATGGGGGCATTGCCCCCTTGTTCATCAGAGTTAGTGTTGATGAAGAGAATTTGGACGGTGTCGTCTTTATTCTCCTCTGTGATGGTATCATTCGAAGATAGAGCCTCTGAAGGCAAAACCGGGTCAACTGCCGTATCAACCTTTTGACTTTCGTCAGGCATGGATCCAGACAGTTCATCTTCAATGATAGGTGCTTCGGCTGACCAACTGGGCGGGCCAGCCGGGTTCTCAACTAGTGAAGGACTTGGCAGGAGTTTTTGATATCCAGGAGGAAGTTGCGCTCGTAAAATCGGGCGATCTTCCAGAACTCTTTTAGCCTCGTCTAAGAAGGGACAACGGTGGATGGCATGATCGCCTTCACACAGTTTGCAGGGAAATTTAGCTTTCCTTCTCTGTCCTGTGTCTTCACTTTCACTAGTTGACGGTGAGCAGTCAACATGGCTATCAGAGGTTGATGCTACCGAATTGTGCAAACGGGGAGACCAGTCCCTTAGTATTCGAGGGATACAGGGACAATCTCTGTGGAAATGGTCTCCCTTGCATATGACACATGGCGATTTAGGCCTTGTCAGTGCTGTGTGTGGATTTTTGTCAGACGACACTTGTTTGCCCCTAGTCGCCTTCGGCTCCTTCTTCTTCTTCTCTTTCTTCTTCTTTTCCTTCTTCTCCTTAGGAACTTGGTTTTTGGTTTTACCAGTTCCGTCAAGCGAAGAGGAAGGAGGAGAGGGAGATGAAGTAGAAGGCTGGTGGGCAACTCTGGTCTGGTCTAATTGTTGACTCGACTGTTCAGGAATGGTGGTGTTCTAAACGACATTGGTTGAAAAGAGCCAGACCGGCAGGCCAATTGTCAGTCCTGGAAGCGACAATGTGGCCATGTGGGGCGCACCAACATCTCCCCAAGAGGAGAAGGGACTAGGATTTCCACCAAGGGGAATTCCTTGGTTGGTGTGCTCCATCTTTCAACCTAAAGATCAACGCAGGAATTAAAGGGTGATTGTTCCGTTTAAAATAAATTTTTAACGACACTTAGACACAACTTGCTTTTTCAGTTTTAAAGAGTTGAGAAAAAGCTAAAGATGACTCTAGTCTCCTTCGATGTTTTAACGAGCCCGAAGTGACAAATGCTCGGATGGACTTTTTCCGTTATAGAGTCTGAAAAAGGCCAAAAGGAACTGCTCTGGAGTTCTAGGCAGAGGGTGTGCCAAACTTTTTTCAAAACCGCAAAATACTTTTTAGGGTACGGGCGGTTGATCTTCCTGAATGCTGTGTTCAGTGCATTGCGATTAGTAGGGCGGTCGACACGGCTTCCTAAGGATAAAGGTTTTATGCCTATAGGGGTCTCCCAATATATACGCGACGGTACGTGGGAGCACAATCCGTACTGGCGCTATCGTCCCTCAGGAGGAATCACCCACCTTCCACGAGATCGATAGTAACCAGGCTTAACGACGCCGGAACACGTCTCTAGCCTAGACCTCTATGTTGTGCGTTATGTTACAAAGCGTTGTTAAGTTCATTCAATTTATTTTAGGTTGATCTTTTTAAAGTTTGCCTTTCAAGGTTCACCATGAGATGTATGATACAAATTCCTAAATGCAGTCTAAAGATGATAAGCAAGCTTTATATCTTTTCAACTTTGAAAATCCTAGCTACTAAGGGAAAAGAAAGACACCATCTTTTCTCAAAGAGCAATCAGCACACTCTAATGCACTTTTCCTAAATCCAACATGCAAACTATCAAATGCAAATGCACAATGCAGGTGTTTGTTTTCCGCTTTCTTAGTATTGATGCCTACAAAGAAATCTTTTTGTACAACTTTGAATTTGCTTTTAAATGATCAATACAAACAAGTTTACTTTTTCGAAATCAGAGAGGGTAGAAGAGATTACAACACTTAACGATTTTCGAAATGAAGACTTGTTTCGACACTTAAAAGAGACAAACTCAAACCAATAAGCAAAAGTTAATGTATAATCAATCTGCAAACAGCCAATGAACTCTCTTCTAAGATCACAATCAACAGATCTAAATCAAGGGCTACAGGATGATCATTTCACTCTTACAAAGGAAAACTGTGAATGACGCCACAAACACATAAAAACACTCACAGTCTTTTTGTACAAAAGGAGGCGGAATGTAAGCAGAGAAAAGGAGTTATCAGACTGGTACCTATGCTGGTTACAGGCCACAAAAATCAGAGATCAAAACAAGGCAAAACAGAGTAGAGAACCCCAGCTGTACAAGGACAAACTGGTTCAGCGCAACCTTAACACAGGGGTTTTGACATTCAGCGCAGGTAGCCTTCACGGGACCTGCGTTGAAATGCAGAATCCCTTCACTGGGTCTGCGCTGAAGGAGAAACTCTCGTTTCCCTCAAGTTCTGGGTCACAGATTGCTATTTAATTCACTGTTTTAGGCCAAATAAAAGCAACAAGCAAGGTGTAATAAAAGGGATGCTTTGAAGGGTACTAAGATCTATCACAAGGATCATCAAATCATTTGTGAATCCATTGTTCAGATCATAGACAAGTCCAGCAATTGGATCAAAGCAGCAACTTTCTACTTTGCATCCGGGAAAGATGCAGTTCGATTGTTGCTGTCAAGTCTATGAAACCAACAATGATAGAAACACAAATAAAATGACTAAACAGATCTCCCCAGCGGAGTCGCCAATTTGTTGTGGGGAAAAATGCCTATGCAGGACGATCCTATCCACCTAAGGTGTGACAGTGCCTTAGCAACAAACGAGTACAGCTATTCTGGTTTCTTCCTTTATGAAATGTGAAAGAAGAGAGATCAATAGACTTACCGGTGTCTTCCATTTGTCCCTCGATCCGGTCTCTCTTCCCTTTGGGTGTTCACAGCTACTTGCCTTCTTGCTTATCCAGCTTCAACTTCCTGCAAGATCACAAGAGAACAGCTACTTGCGACAAGAGAACAACTACTTGAGACAAGAGAAGAACACTACACAAAGACAGATATTCACATTCATAACTAGTTTAGGATTAGAAATAAACTAAACATGCTAATACATTCATACATCAAAAATACATCAGCATATAGGAGAAACCAAGATAGCTTTATTGATGAATAACAAGGTTCAGGAAGAGATACAACCCAGAGGGCTCCAATCCAGCATCTCCTTCCCAGCAAATGGAATTCCTATCTTCAACCCCTTCAAAGCATTCAGCACCCAATGATTCCAGTCTCAAACCAACAGCAATTCTTTGCAATAACAAAATTCCAGCCTCTAGATCTCATGGAGGAGAGATCCATATATAGATGTTTGGAGAGAGGATGAGTCAGCTTGAGATCTGACTAGTGTCCTCTCCCTCTGTCAGTTCTTGAGTCCACTTGGAGGTTCTTGCTTCCACTTGGAGATTTGGAACCTCTTACTCATCACCAGTCGAATTCCCTGAGGCAAGTGTCATTTTGGAAGCTTCCTGGGTTTTGACACCTTGAGAAATGAGCCTGCCACTTGTCCACTCTCGTTCAGCGCAGGTAGCCTTTGTTCCAGTTGACATTCAACGCAGGTAGCCAGTGTTGTCTTTGACATTCAGCGCAAACAGCTAGTGTAGCCACTGAAATGATCCTGAATTGACTTGTTTTTGAGCAGTTTCAGGTGGAGAACTTCTGTGAATTGCTGTGGTTTGTTAGCCTTGTTCCTCTAGGGGTAGGAACAACATGTTTGGGGACTTTGGATCCCTTAGATTATGGACATTTCATGCTCAATGCTGTAAGGCACAAAAATGTCTATAACACCGGGTTGCTTCATCTGTAATGGATACCACATTTTCACCGTGCACCCATCACCATTTTCGTCATCAGGAAGCTGCTTTGCCTGGTGCATGATGGGTACTTATGGCTGGAGGAGCCTATTCCCATCATGGCAGATCTCATCCACTAAATTTCTCGGCTTCCCTGTAAGGGAAAGGACCCCGTGACGATAGCAGGAAAAAGCAGCAACTTGGCTCTCGTAGAAGCCATGAAGAAAAAATATAAGCTCGAGAAGAAAAAGAGGGGTTACGCTATCACTAGTATCAAGGATAAAGGGGTGCGCGTAGCCACCCAACTCCTGGCTGATAAAGTAATGAGAAAATGTCATAGCGATGAAGTACCAACGCCGATAGTTACGTTGGCCGAACAGTGTGCGGAAGGGGTCCAGTTCAACTGGGCCAAGTTCCTCTGCGAAGAATTTTTTCTCAACTGCCAGGAGGCCCAGGAACAGGGTAAGACCTTCCACTACGCATGGTTGCTCTTATCCATCTTGTTGGTAGTGGGGGAACTGCCAGAGGATAGCCAGTTCCCGAGCATCGACCAAGACTTACCAGAGGCCGTGAATTACGCTTCGCTCTGGGCCACTAAGGACGTGAAACGGATTCACGATAACAAATTTTCTGGGTGCTTTGCAGTGCAACGAGTTGTACAGATAATCAATGACACTTGCTGGCACGTCCTAGAGTTGTTCATTGTAGCAGCCACTGTTTGGCAAGTGGAGTCCGTGACGCGCACAGGGAAATAACAAGAGTGCAGCAGGAGCTGAATATCCAAATTGTCAAGCTGCAGCTAAAGGTGCAACCTTCCACTCCCCTAGAGGTCAGAGAATAGCGCACCAGCACTATTTCAGCAGGGAAGGAAGAAATTGGAGGTGCAATCGTGACTGTACCAACATGTTGGAGTAGGTGCTACAGGTCCTCACTACATTGCAAGAGGACCCAACATTCAGTAGCTGGAGACCGAGGCATGTGAACTCCAGCAACAATATCACAACATTAGAGGTACTGCGCAGACAGTAGTCCTGACTCAGTTACTTGCAAGGATGCAGCAGGCCAAGGCCTTAAAAGAGTAGGTGGACGCAGCACGCCATAAAGAAGCAGTTCTAAAAGCGTGCGTCGAACCGTGGATTGATGAAGCCTTCACAATCATGATGGATATTGAAGGAAAGCTTGTGTAGATTCAAGGAATGCATGTATAGATGCAGCACAACACGCTGGAAACTGAGGGTTCAGAAGCAAGAATGTAGTAGGTTTAGCATGCAGCAGTGTAGTGCGTTGCAGACATTCAGGCCGTTTAGGACCATTTGGAGGGACTCCACGCCAAGATCTCCGCACCAACAGAGTGACTCGAGGGTGAGTCACGATGTTTGTGTTGGGGGCCTGTTGGGCATGGAATCCCCCCACAACATGTTTTGGGGTTCAAAGCCCAAGTTTTGGTCAAATAATGTTGTAAGACTCCGCGAATTGCGGGTGCAGAGTGCGAGATGTATGTTGAGTCATAGGGTTGTCCACCATAAGTTTTGTAATGTAATGTAGGCCTACCCATGGTCCATGGACCATGGGATTGTATAAATAAGAGCGAGGCTCTAAGTTGTAAAGATAATTATTTGGAGATAAAACGAATGGAGTTTAGAAGATAGCGAGCATAGAGAAAAGGTCTAAGTGTCTTGGGTCGTAGTAGTAGGAAGAGGCTCTGCAGCTGAGTGTGTAGAGGCCTAGTAGAGTCCGTAGCTGAGTGCGCGGACCCCTGCAGCTGAGTGCGCAGGGTGAAGTTGAGTCTGTAATCAAGGAAGAAGAATAATAAAGAGAAGTTTGATTCCAAATCTTGTGTATCTGTTCTTGTGCTACTTCTTGTTTAAATATATTGTTTTCTTTATCGTGCGCACTTATATGAATACTGAACACTGTTAAATATAACTAGACACATACTGATAAGCTAAGTGATCAACAGTTATTGGGTTAGTAGTAAGGAATTGGGTAATAACATGGATCACGCCTCGAGCAGGGCTGCACGAAGGCAGCATTGCAGGCTGCGAGGTACTGATAGATGTGCGTAGCGACATGCATAGGGAAAATCTGCGGACCACTGAAAATCATCAGACATCTCTAGGGTGCGGAAACCTGGTTCTAGCACCCTCCCATACTACTTTGGGTGAGACCTCAGTCCGCGCTCTATGGACTGTTTCTGAGAGGGCCAGTAGTATCGGGATTTGTTTAGCTAAATCACCTCTGAACCTAGGTCAGGCCCCTATAAGACAACACCAACAATCCCCTAGCTTCTCCAAACCTTATAATGCCTATCCTCTCCTCAACTCGCCCAACTATTGTATCCCTTCTCCTTACAGTCTTCATCATGAATCCTATCTCGTCTCGTCTCCTCTAGTAATTCCTAGATGCTCCTCTACTCCCTCTAACTTCTGTCTTTAAAAATATATTACCCAAATCAAAATTCCTTTAAGCCCATCCAACATTCCCCATAGCATAACCCTAGCATCTCCTCATTACAATCAGATATGTGTGGTCCTCCTCCAACCAAACCTTTACAACCCCTAACCTGATCCAACCAGAACAATGTTTTTTACCCTTTTCCTTCCTCTATACAATTCTATGTGATGAGCACCAGTATTGCAACAAGAATGATGCAACTCCTGGGGCTACCGACTTTACTTTATCAACCTTGGGTTCGTACAAACTTGGAGGTGACAGTGCTATATACACAAGCAAATGTCATGGGTCCACTCTTTTTCATTTCTAGGCTATGGATAGACCACTATGGTTTCTCAAACCAACGTTCTATTGATTCAAAAGAAGTTTGATTACCAATGAGGAAAGGGGGAATTTTCACTAACTGAAATATTGTCTACTATAGTAAGGCAAGACTAAAATCAAATGCTTAAACACACCACTCATATAACTAATTTCTAAGAGGATTTTATTCAAAATAATGCTAAGTTAACTTGTGTGTAATCCTACTATCCTAGGCATGAAAACTAAAATAACCAAACACTCTATTGTTGTGCATGTAAATGAACACAATAACTCTTTTTTCATTTTTGTCCTTTTTTGTGTGAAAAATATCAATGCTAAATCCTCTTGGTGATGTGGCAAGTGGATTAGAGATGGTGGTGAAAGGTTAGATGGATTTGGAGGCAAGTAGGGGTATTCTCATGTCTTCTTGGATGATTTTTCCACAATTCGGCCTCAAAACAGGACACTACAGGTCGTCCTACAAGATGTCCTAATGCTTCCTACAAGATGTCCTAATGCTCCTACAAGATCCCCTGTATTCCTACAGGATCCAGTCAAGACAAATAGGAGTGATTTGGAAGGTGGGGTATGGCTTAGGGAAGGTGAATGGTGGGAGAGGTAAGGCAAGGGAGTTTCTAAGACTTCTTTAGAGCTTAAAACAGAGTTTGTAAGATGGTTGGATTTGCTTAAAAAAACTGGAAAGTTGTTCTTATGGAATGATGAATTGGTTGAGGGAATTAGTGGCTTTTGGTGATCATGGATGGATGAGGTTAGGTTGGGGTTGCTGGTCATGAGATCTTCCTACACTATTGAAACTTCTACACTGCATCAATCACTGGCATTTATCCATGAATCATGTCAAACAAGAAAGATTTTCAATCAACTAAAGAAAACAAAATTTCATTATCTAGTTTCCTAGTTCATGCATGGGAATACTTGCAGAATAATGTGAGACACTATGAGATCTAATACAAGGCTGAAGATATCAAAAATGAAAATTGAGTCATATTCTTAAAAACTGAAAAGATGTTGGCCTAAGTAGCATAAAACCCTAAAATCCATAAGAAATCAGAATTCTCTGTTTTTGGGGCTGCATAGAAGTTCTTTCCTCAAACCATGGTCCCTAAAGGGAGGAGTGAGGCCAAATCTACCGGTTAACAAACTTTTTGGTATTCCTTTATCTTTCTAAGCTGCTGCTAAAGTAATGCACAAATGAAAGCAAACTAATCAAATTCACAACTACTTACAATGAAATAATCCTAAAACCAATTCAACCATTAATCTATGAAATAAACTAAGCATACAAGTACAATAAGAGGAGCCTTTGCTGCTAGGGTTGGGCCCCAACCCAAGAGCTTCAACCCTTTGAGACAACTCAGTGTTGGGTCAAGGAAATGCTCATTGTCATTATCATATCAAAAATATTACATAACAATGTCTTCCACAACTCTTGAACTCGAAAATGCTTAGTGTTCTTACATAAAAAAATTGAATCCCAATGAGGCTTTAGGCCTCCTTATTTATACAACTGAAGTCTCCAACGACTTCCTTAAATCTAGGGAGGCTTGGCTCCCAAACTCAAGATGAACTAGCTCTTAACTATCACTGGCTCAGCTGCCCATGATCTTCATGACTTGACTGCTTGCAACTCCGAGCTACTGTGATTTGATGGAGGAATATTCGAATGAGTGAGGATTAAATGAGGAGGATTTATCTCCTATAATCTCTCCTCCTTGTCTCATTCGAGTTTTTTCCCTTAATTAGCCAAAATTGCCATGATTTTCTCTAAAAACCTACAATCAATACACATTAGACCACTAGACATAACATCTTACTTTTATTCATCTCATTAAGAAAAATATAATTAAAATATGCAAGGAATTATGAGAAGAGTTGATTTTAATAATCTTGGAGGTGTATTAAGGTCCATATAGTTACCCAATGATGAGGCTCATTATCACCCCCCTACTGAAAGTGTTGCTCATCATTTGAGCAACTTAATCTATGTACATTTCCTTCATTACTCTGGTGGCCTCCCTGACATCCCATGCTTCTACTATAGTTTCTTATTCCTGTGAATAAAATACTACCTTCTTCTCTATCTCTTCCCACTACTTTCTTTCTTCCTCCTCTTTCCTTCCTTCCAACATTCCTAAGAGTAGTGCTGGATTGAGTCTCAAGCCAATCCAAATGACTTTGAGTCTTTGTAGAGCCTTCTTTTACATGGGTGTTCTATTTAGTGCCTCTCTTATTCTCTGAGGAGAATGGTATTCTCTGATTTTCAAGCTATAAGGCAAGGTGTTCCATCTCCTTTGGAAAGCTTGCATGTTGTCATCTCTTAACAACCTGAACATGTCTTCAAATTGTGTGACTACTTGCTCTTGCGCAGCAAGGTACCTAGGTGCAAGCTTAGGATCATTTGCAATCAAGTTGTGGGTGCTGATGATAGCCATTGTATTTGATTGCTCAAATCTTATCATGATGGGTTATGTCTCTTCTCTTTCCATTACCTTCTTCATCTCTACAACTCTTTCCTCCTCATGATTCATCCATGATGCTAAGGCCATCAATTGCAAGTCCCCTAGTTTGGAATTTGGGTCCCACACATTCAAACTGTCAAGGCCAAGTTGTGTAGGTAAAAGTCATACATTTTTTCTCTATATTCTAAGGTGCTTTGATCATATAGATCAATGAATTGTATATAGTATTGGAAGGGAATAGTGCCTCTCCATGCTAAAGTCTTAATTTGGAATTGTAGCCATTGTTCCTTAAGATACAAGGCATAAGACTTTGTTGGCATCCTACACTGGATTGCCTCTAAGGATAAATTGGCCATAGATGCCAACTGGATTTCCCTTCTTGTAAACGTCCCCTTAGTCATGCATTCTTTGCTTCCAACTAAGCTTTCATCATTGCCTCTCTATCCCTTATGCTGCTCAGTTCTCTACCCATCTCCTTTACTTTCTCCTCCATGTGGCCTACATCCTCCACTCCTTTGGATTTGGAAATTTGCATCCACTTATGTGTTCTTGCCCTTTCTTTTTCAAGCTCAAAGAATAAGGGGATGGAAAACTTCTGTGGGATGACCCTAGCCCCTTCAATGAACTTGTAGTAAGAGTTGAGGTTGGGTTGTGGACTAGGTTCTCTTAGTTATAGGTCTTCCTTTTTTGTTTCTTGTTGAGTGATACCTTCTTGGTCCATTTTCTGAGTTTCCTGTAGGTTTAGCAGAGTTTCCTGTAGGATGGTCTCTACTTCCTATAGGTATTTTTGTGTCTCCTGTAGGAGACCTTTTCCCTTTGATGAGGCAGACCTTGTGACAGGCCTCTTAACATAAGTGATGGGAGATTTGGGAGAGGCTTGTCTTGATGATCCTTCTCCTTGATTTTTCTCAAGGGGAGCTACCTTTTCTTACTTATTTGGTGAGTCTTCAATGCCAATAGTAATTTTTGTGGGTGTTTGAGGTCTTCCTTGCTTGATCCTTGTGCTTTTTCTTGTCCTAAAGTACAATGGGGTTTGTCTTTGTCTCTTCCCTTTTGACTTGATGGGTGTACTTAAGGCAGTAAGAGAAGTTGCTAGCTCTTTCTCAGTGGTTTCTGGAGATACCCTTGGTGTTTCTTTCCCTTCTTTGCCTTGAATTGTAGAACTTCATTCTTCCTTTCCTTTTGTTTCCTCTTTCCCATTCTCCTTCTCATCCTTGTATTTTTCTTCCTCTTCTTCCTCCGGTTCCTCATTCTGTTCATCTATTTCTTCTTTTGTTTCTTCTTCTGTCTCTTCCTCATTTTCCTCCTCCTTTTCTTCATCTTTTTCCTCCTCTGTTTCCTCTTCGTTTTCTCCTTTTGTTTCTTCACTCCTCTCACTAGCAATGGGGCTTTTGTCATTTTCAAGTGTTTTTGAATTACTCCCTCCGCCTTCATGTCTCTGAAAGTTGTCCATGTAATAGGGAGTCTTAGGTTTTGTGGAGCATCTTCTAGGATAAGTTTGATTAACCCATGATGAACTAGTTGTTTATATTTTCACTCCTGCAATTTGATGCTCATATCTATCATTGATTGAAGAAGAAAGTACGGTATACTTAGTCTGTTTTGAGGAGGTGTGTCTGCTCTGAATCTCAGTTCTTGGAGAAGTCTGAAATGGTATCCATACACCACACTGTATCTTCCTTCACATGATATATATTTAATGAGGTGGTAGCTAACTTCATTCCAAGGGTATGGAAGGCTTTCTCTTCTGACCCCATTTTTTTCCTCCATTGCCTCCTACCCTTCCAAAAAGAATTTCTTATTTGCAAGGGTTTTGTTACCCTTATCTTCTTTTCTCCAAGACAACCCTAAAGGAAGTGTGATGATTTTGCTTATGACTTCAGGGGTGATTTCTACTGATAGACCTTTCACCACAATAGTGGCATGGGACCTAGTGAGGGGTATGAGTAAGAGAGAAAAGTATTTGGCCACCTCATCATCGTATCCCCTCATTCTTTCAAAGAAACCCATCCAATTGTGCCTTGTGAAGATTTCTACTACAGGAGGGTGCTGATGAATTCTTACTGTCTTCGTGGGTTCCCTCTTGTTAAAACCCCCTGTCATCTTTCCCTTGGTAATTGTGGAGGCTTGTATGGGTATATTTCGAGAATTCTAGTGGGTGAGAGATTTAAATAATAACTCTGTAATATAATTCCCCTAGACTGCAACTTCCTTAACCAAATGGAGGATTTTTTCTTTATTTTTAACTAGAAAATATGGGAAGGTATAGCTCCTACCTCTTGGTTATTGTCTGATGAGGCTAACCTTTGATCTTTCCTCCCTAAATGCCCATGATAATCCTATAGATGACTGCTTTGTATCATGTAGGTATTCTTGTGGGATCCTGTAGTTTTTCCTGTAGGATCCTGTAGGTGCCCCTGCGCTACAAAATGCTCACTGTATTTCTGGTAGACGTTGCTTCAAGGGGATGAGAGAAACCTTGTTTTGATGAATCCTCGAGATTGCAAATGCCTTCTTTGCATGGAAATCAGTGTTTTATTTCCTCATATGGGTGATCGTGTGGGATAGTGCATTGGTTGCCTAAGTACGAGCACCCACTTTTGGACCATTGGTCCCACTATCACTCCATCATTCCTCCTTACCTTGTAATCGTCTCCCACTTCGATCATCCGTAATTTAACCATTTTTGGCCTTATCTCCCTCTTCCCTTTGATTTGACTGCTGCCACGTGCAGAGTGGTCTAACTATTTTCTCCTCGTCGATTGGCCGAAGGTGGCCAATTTAACTGGCCACCTTTTCTTATAAAACCAACTCTTACATAATCCTACATTTTTTTATCATATCATGCTAAGAAGAGATCATAAGAAAGATGACATACCTGTCGATAAGATTATTTGATGATCCTGCTTGTTGGAGACTGATGTCCTTGTGTTGTGTATTTGGTGCATATTTTTTCTTTGTATTGGCCTCTTTTGATGCTTGTTTCCTTTGATGTGGAGATACTGGAGAGTGATGCTGATGATCCTACTGCTGATGTTGAGATATGGAGGAGCTTCCTTGACATTACGATCTCTATGTTGAAGATGACTGCAACCCTGTGAAATTTCCTTTTGCGGGATAGGCTACTACAGGATTTCCTGCAGGAAACCTACGGGATGTCCTGTAGTTGCCTCTCCCCTAAAATTTTCATTCTTTTTTTACTTATGGAGCATGAGGATTTCTATCATGGGTAGGGAAGGGGTCTAGTGATTGGTAGGTGAGAGGTATAGCCTTCAGGTACTGTCCCCTTATCCTCTATTCTCACCCTCTTCTATTTGATTTTTTTTGTTTTTGTTTGTTTTTAACTGTAATCTTTTTGGAATTGACTTATTGGATGAATGTAGGGGAAACATGGTGATGGGAGGCATGTTGATGAGGTGATGGAGTAAACATTTTATATTTTGACACAGGCTGGTCATCCCCTTGCTCTAGGGTCACTTTTCTTGGGATTCCCAAGTCACAGTAATTCCTACAGGAAACTCCTATAGGTTTTCATGAAATCTTGTAGAAAATACAAAGCCTGTGTAAATTGATTTGGAGGAGTTCATAATTGGAGGGATTGATGGGATAATGAAGAATATGGGATGGAGGAATGAAAATATTGATTGAATAGGCCCTTTTCTCCTCTCAAGTTGATCTGATCCTCCTCCTACTGACCTGCAAACAACATTTTCAAAAAAAAATATTTTCTCTCCTTTTTTTGTTTTGAAAACATCTAGTCTGCCTCCAAGAGGTTTTCATCCTAGCTACTTGCCCTGGGTGCCTCAAAAGAGGTTTTGACCCAAAGATATTTTTATTTTTTCTTTTTTTTCAACACGATTGGGCCGCCTCAAGAGGTTTTCAACCCAACAATGGGACTCAGGTGCCTCATGGAGGTTTTCACCCGAGTCTCTTTATTTTTTCTTTATTTTTTCTTTTTTTTCAGGGACTTGATGGGGTAGAAGTTGAGACTTGCTCCACCACCATAACTGTCTTGCTGATGCCATTGATGAATTCTTGCTTTGACAAGGGCTTCTTTTAGATATTCAATTTGTACCCATTGACAAGTAAAGGAATAGCCTCTGCATCAATGGTTTTTATCTGTATTGAACCATTATCATGACATTTTTCTATGACATAAGTCCCTAACCATATAGTCCTTAACTTGCCTTTAAAATCCTTGTATTTGGAATCATACAACAGAGCCTGATCAACTTCTTGAAACTATTTGTCCTTTAGGTCCTTATCATGACAAATCTTCCTTTGAAGTTGAGTAGCCTTTGTGTCCAGGAGGGCCTACATCCTAAAGTCATCTAACCCATTCAGCTAGAGCAATCTCTCTTGTTGTGCCCTAGTGAGATCTAGATCTAGTTGTGTTGCCATTCTTAAGATGTTGTATTCAAATTCAATGGATAGCATGACCTTCTTCCCATAGATTGGATCATAAGGAGTGAATCCAGTGGTGGTCTTCCAGGTGGTATTGTAGGCCCAAGTGACATGTTGGCTTCATGGGGCCTGACCTAGATTCAACGTTACTTAGCCAAACAAATCCCTACACTACTTGCCCTTTCGGCATCATCTCGCAGAGCATGGACTAGAGTCTCACCCGAAGCGGTATGGGGCGATGTTGGAACCACATTTCCACACCCTGAGATGGTCGTGATGTCGGTTTATACCCTCTATTCCTACTTTCGCACAGGTCACTAAGCTTTACAGCTCTGTTAGTCTACCCTTTATTCCGCCCTTCAGTACCTCCGCAAAGGTGTACGATTGACCTTTGTGCAGCCTTAACCCATGATCCAGGTACTTCCGCACAGCTATGACAACGTACTGTATAGGTTCCCAAGTTATCTTAAGTGTTCTACTTATCTTACTAATCAATCACAGTTAGCACCGTAGAAACTGATATTCTTACTTGCGTTCAATTAACCAATATTATCACATATATTTGTGCATCACATAAACATTGTAAATTAAACCCAAAACGCAATATAACCAGATGCATTAACAAGAAATAAATACATAGAATTTTCATAATACTTCTCTTTATTGATATCTTCAGTTTAATACAGAATCTATCTACCTTGCGCACACAGCTACAGGGGTCCATGCACTAAGCTATGGACTCCACCCTAGGCCTCTGCACACTCAGCTCTAGAGCCTCTACCTATGCTATGTCCCGAGAACACTTAGACTCAATACTTAACTCCTCACTTCATTCTTCGCTATCTACTAAGCTACTTAGAGTTTACTTACTTAGCTCCTTTTTATACAATCACATGGTCCACGGACCATGGGTGGATCTTTACAGCCGACTTTACACCTTACAAAATAAGGGCAGACAACCCTTTATGAATTTTGACATGTTTGCACTCTGTGACCACAAAATGTGGAGACTTTACAACTTTATTACAAAATTGTCCCAAAACATGGGCTTTTAGCCCCAAAACTGTCCTTGGGGGAACTCATTCCCAATAGGCCCCAACACAAACATGGTGACTCTCCTTCGAGTCACTCTACGGGCATGGAGATCTTGGCGCGAAGACCTCCCACCTTGACCTATATGACGGCAACCTCGATGGCCCCTAATAGTAGCTACTACTGCTCCTCGAATTGCTATAGTGCCTCCGCGGTGACATCCCGCACCATGTCTCCAATGTCATGCGAATCTCCTTCTGTGAGGGTGATTGGGTCCAATGACACCTTACTGGCCTTGGATTTCTTCCTCGACCCCACTTTTTCTTGTTCCCTTGGATGCTTTATGCAGTCTGACGTCGTTTGTGGGTCCACTCCATGCTTCTTTGTTTTTTCGTCCATTTCTTCCTCTATTTCGAGCGAAGGCGACCTCACTCCTTTGTTAGAGCCACGCTCTACTTCACCTGTCTACTTTTCCGCCTGCTAGGTGGCATCGCACTCTGCCTGGGCCTTGTCAGTGGCCTCCTTCTTCCTTTTCTCCACCAGCTGTGCCATCTTGAGCTTGGCCTCCTCCTTTTTACACTGCGCTGCGGACTTGCTCGACCCCACCGCCAAGTCTGAGGTAGTGTGCCACTCAGCTGGCCAATGATTAAGTACTACATCAATTGCTTCATCTGTTGCCAAGTAATGCAAGTCATACCATGTCTGCTCAGGGTCCTATTACTTCAACTGTTGCTAAGTAATGCAAGTCATGCTCAGGGTCCTTCCATGACCTGATCGACACACAGTGAAAGTCTTCCTTGAACTCTACGTACTCCTGCAGTTTGGTAAACATAGTAGGTGACAACTATGGTTTGTGATTAATAGCCATGCAGATGTTCATTTCCATCAATATCCAAAAGATATTGCTATCCTTGGTGCACTGAGTATCCTTGGTCACCCACAACGAATCATACTTCGCTTCTTCTGGTAGGTCCGGCGCGGCCGAGGGGAATTGCCTGTCTTCTGGTAGCTCCCATGCTACCAGCACAATAGACAGCAAGAGCCATGCATAGTGGAAGGTCTTGCTAAGCTCCTATGCCTCACGGCAGTTTGCAAGGCACTCACCGTAGAGATAACACACCCAATTAAACTAGACTCCTTTAGTGCATTGAGCTGCTAGCGCGATGACTCGTGCTGACACTTCATCTGCATGACACTTCCTCATAAGCTTTCCTACCAAAATTTGCGTGGCCACCTAGACTGCAGGGTCACAGATACTCGATATGGCATAGCCTCGCAGCTTCTTTACGAGCTTGAATTTCTCCTTCATGGCCTCTGTGAGAGCCTACTCACCACCTTTTCCACCAAACATCATGGCCAGATTTTCCCGTGTGTGTGGCAGCCGCGTGATCCTATGGATCAATCTATCGGTGATGGGTATCGGCTCCTCCAGCCACAGACACCCATCATGCACCAAGAATAGCAGATGCTTGATGAACAATATTGTAATGGCGGTGCGATTGTAGTGCGACACCCATAGCAGGTTGAGCAAACCTGCCTTGTCTACTCCCCTGAGCTACTTTCGTGGTTCTAATGCAGTCATCTCGGTGGTTGTGTCAACAACATGACACATTAGCTGCTCTGTCTCCAAGTTTGGGAACTTCTCATGGTCAGCTAAGTCCCAATCTTCCAGTTTCAATAAATGAACCCACCCCAATCGCAGTCCTTCAAAGACAATTTCGTCTGGTAGCAGAGGTGTGTGCAAGGCGTCCTTGTTTTCGTTAATGTACTTCACACTTTGGTATTGCCCTTGCATAGAGGGATGTATTTGGGAAACTTAGTGATATGGTCAGGGCCCTCAACTTCAACTTCCTCCACTTCTACCCCCAAGTCCTCATCATCCATCGCGATGTCCTCAATTTCTTCCTCCTCCGGCTCCAGGTTAATGGTTTTTCCATTTTCCTGTGCGGTGGGCTTGTCCTTCTGTGGGTTTCTTCTCAGTGTCGCATGCACCAGTATCATAGCCTGATTTCCCTTCTTATCCTTCGCACTCTCCTTAGTTGGGGTCAGCTTCGGTCTACGTTTCCATGGTGATTTTGGAACTTCAGCTAATACCTCTGCAACCTTTGAAGCAGCTCCCTCTGCTTTCCTAACAACCTCCAACACAACCCTCTCAGCTGTCACTGCTTCAGAGCTCATAGCTTTTGCGGGCATCGACATGATGCTACGCAACAAACCCTATGTCTCCTTTGGCAACATCTCAAATACTGAACTTGCTAACAAAGATTCGAAGTTTTTGTGGTTCATGTGTGCCTGAGAGCTCAAAAACTCAATTCTCAAAATGCCAAGTGTTTTTCGCTGGGCAGCCACCTATAATTTATAGAGAATTTTGAATTCAAATTTGACCGTTCCCCCCACATTCGATTCATTAATGCCGGATTGGTGGAAGATTTCCAAGGATCTTACCCATAAAGTTTGTCTTAAATGCCTACCACCCACTCCATTTGGTCACATTCCTACCGTCAAATCATGAACAGTGACTTTAACGGTCACTTTTCGGCTGACCTGCGCGATTTCTCCCTGGGTAGTGAAACTCTCTTTGTGCTATCGCGAACCTTGTGACATTTCCTTGTTCCACACAATCCTCCAGTCATGCAGTTCCCCAACTTGGGCAGTGTAGTTTATAGTCCCATGCCTCCTTTCAGCTTCCTAGAGCGCTAAGACTATGCTACCCTCATATAGTCACCTGGCTAGATCACCGGTGTATGGCTTCAATCGGTTGCCACTCACCTTTCCTAGGAAGGGATCTCCATTAAATTTAACCAACTGAACTGCTCCGCCGTTAGTAATCTCTTTAATGACATAGGGCCCTAACTAGTGCATTTTGAATTTCCCTGGAAATTTATCAAACTTGTTGTCATATAACAAAACCAGATCATTTACCTTAAAGGTGCACAGCTTAATGTGCCAATCATGGCATTTGGACCTGTTGGTGAAATCCAGCTAGAAATGTCTCTTCCTCAAGCTCAGCAAGCTACGCGAGCCTCTCTGCTAGGGATCCACAATCTACCATAACCATGAGGGCCACTATGCGCATACTAGGTACAATGTATTCCATGGGCACCACTACTTCAACAACATATACAAGCCTAAAGGGTGTCTCTCCAGTCAACTTTTTGCATGTCGTTCGATAGGCCCATAGTACTGCAGGTATGTGAAGGTCCCAATCACTTCGCTGAGCATTACAAACCTTGGTCAGTGTGCTCACTAGCACCTTATTGAATGCTTCCACTGTCTCGTTAGCCTGTGGGTGATAAGGCGTGCTTTTCTGGTGATATACCTGAAATTCCAACGTTAGCACACTGATTGTTTCATTCAAAAAGTGCGTACCATGATCACTCATGAAAATATTTGGACACCCAAATTGCGTCAGTGAAATCCTTCACAGGATGTGCTTATGCCCATCGAGTCAAATACTTAGTCACAGTGATAATGTACCGCGCTCCCATCTTCTTCACGTGGGGCTAAATGGGTCCCACAAAATCTATCACCCATTTCTTAAAAGGTTGTAACATCTTCTACAGGTTCAGAGGTAGCTCATCTCTCCATGATGGTCGGCCAGTCCTTTGACACACATCACATGCCTTGCAGTAAGCTTTTGAATCCTAATGGAGGGTTGGCCACCACAACCCTGCATGTAGAATCTTCTATGCGGTCGCCCTTCCTGCCTAATGCCCTCCCCCAGTGCCCCCATGAGCATCCGTGAGGATACTACTCCTTTCAAACTCTAGTACATATCGTCATAATATTTCATCAAACCCCATTTTGTACTGATGCCCGGCAATGATAGAAAATTCTACTCTGCGTACCACTAACTCCTTTTTCTGCTAGATGGTGTAACCTTTCGGGGAAGTTCCTGTCATTAGGAAGTGTATGATGTCTTCAAAGTGACCATCCGATATGCACACTGCAAATAGCTGCACGTCAGGTAATCCCTCCTCCAAGTTAGTGGGCTCTTCCCCTGTTTCGATGTGCGACAGATGGTCTGGTCCCGCGTTTAGTCATCCAGGCTTCACAATAACCTCAAAATCATACTCCTGGAACAATAACAACCACCTATAGATTCTCCCCCCCAACACAGGATTACTAACCAGGTATTTCAACGCAGAATGATTCGTATACATCTTAAAATGTCCACCCAGGAAATAGTGTCTAAACTTCTAGAGCGCGTATACCATGGCTAACCCTTCATGCTCAATGGTTGAATAGTTCTTCTCAACCTTGGATAACCTCCTGCTTGCGAATGTTATAGGATGGTCCACTTCTCGTCTGCCAGCCTATGCCAGTACTGCTCCCAGTGCTATACATTATGCGTCTACATGAAACTCCTTCTTCCAATCCGAGAAGACTAAAATCGGCGCAGTGACCATTTTTCCTTTCAATACATCCAAGCTCTTATGATAGTCCTCATTCCAACAGAACATGACATCCTTTTTCAACAACTTCTCCATAGGCGCGGTGATCTAGGCATAGCCCTTGATAAACTTCCTGTAATACCCAATATGTCCTAAGGATGTGCACAACTGTTTTACACTCCTCGGCACATCCAAGTTAAGTATCATTGTGATCTTCGTAGGATCTACCATCAGTCCTTGTCTACAAACCACATGACCCAGCAGAGTCCCAAAAGGCACACAAGCAAACATTTCTTCAAATTGAGCGCAATCTGGTACCTTCGACAGGTATCTAGCATTAAGCGTAAACTTGCCACATAGCGTTTCACCAACCCAAACATAGTCCAGTCATCAAAGTACACCTCAAGAAACTTATGAATAAATTACTTGAATGTAGTAATGACTACGCGCGAAAAAATCACAGGTGCATTCTTCAATCCAAAAGGCATTATAGTGTACTAAAAACATCCCCACTCAGTTGCAAAGGTCTTCTTGCTTCTATCCTCAGGTGCGATTTTGATCTGATGGTACCCAGACAACCCATCATTGAAGTAGTACGCTTCCTGGCCACCTACATTATCCAATACCTCATCAGTGAATGGAGTCGGGAAAGGATCATGTACGCAAGCGTCATTCAATTTCCTGAGATCTACGCATATCCTTATTTCACCATTCTTCTTCTTTTCCCATACCATCGTTGAGCTCACCCAATCAGATTCTTCTACGGGCTCAATGATGCCTGCCGCGAGCATCTTGTCTAGCTCCAAGCGGACCTTCTCCTTATACTTCGGATTGAGATGATAAGGTCTTTGCTTAACTGGCTTCGCGTTGAGTTTTAACGTGATCTTCATAACACCCAAGTCTCCTGTTATCCCATTTAGCTCTGTAAACTTAGTAGGGAACAAATATTGGTATTCACAGAGCAATTTGGCGACCTTATCTACCATCGCGTCATCCCAGTAATCTCCAATATTCATGAATTTGGGCTCCACCTCCATACCAATATTTACCTGTTTCATTTTCAGTGGTGCGGTTATATTAGGATTCTTGATCTGCGGTCCCTTGACCTCGTTGTGACCCTCATTTTTAGGGATATTAATATTTCATGGGTCCTCATCTTCTTCTTCAGCAGTCATGTTATAGCATTCCAGTGCATGGCTCAACTGACTAGTCCAATCAAGTTGAATTAGATCCAAAGGATCCTGCTGTATCCTAAAGATTGCTGCTTTAACTTCTTGTAGCTCTTCGTCAATACAGTCAAACCATCTTCAAAGCTAAACGTCATTATGGATCCTTCATGCAGAATATCCCATTCACCTGTGCCATGGCGGAGCTCTATCTCCAAGTACTTGTTCATCAGGATGACATCCAAGGTATGATAGAACAAGTACACCCATTTAGGTTGGGGCTTCGCTCCATAAGCCTTAGCCCATTTGGCCAAGTGTGCGCACAGATCATCCTTCCTGTTATATTTTTCTATCATTCGTACCTTCAGCTTCCCAAAGTGTGTTCTCATCATCCTCTTGAACTCGTGCCAATCGTCAAAACTACCCTTGTGCGTACCCCACCATCTCGCGGGCGTAGCGTACAGTGCCTAGTCCAAAACCTGGAAGCACTGCTTCTCTGGTACTTCCCTCTCAAATAAATCCAAAAATACATCTACATCATTCAAGCCATCATTAGTGGGTAGATTTCTTACCTCTGACGATACACAGCACAACAACCTGGTCATCATGTTACAACTCAGCATTGTTACTTCATGTAGCGAATTCTTCCAGTGCTCTAATTCTTCCTCAGATTTTGAGGTGCAGGAACTCTCGCAATCCCATGTAATTCGCCCATCCACTATCAGATTCACCCAATCTTGGTCTCGCACTGTCATTTTATATATGTAGTCCAAATCATCATCGCTCTCGTAATCGTGGACTGGTTCATTATAGCGCAATCCTTCAACAGGATCTAGGGGTACTATTATGCGAAGCGATTTCTTTTCAAATATCATCTTTCGCTTCTTTAGGTTGATTACCCCATTTATGTCAGTAGCACAATCAATGCCAAGGAGCGTAGGGTAGGGGTTGTTGTCATCCACAATTTCTATCACTTCAAAGTCAGCCAATGTGCTCGCGCCTTCGATATCTATAGTTAATCCTTGCAACTATCCCATGGGGATGATATTCTATTGATTTTCCATCCTTAACTGAATCGGAGACCATTATAGCGCAGGTCTTCCCATCCGCTCCCAAGTTTGCTTTGGTAAAATGTTCGCGTTTGACCCCAGATCTAGAATAACCTGATCCATTTCATATTCTCCTATCTGCGCGTTCAGTCTCATCTCTCGTCCTGTACTTGTTTTATGCTTACCAATCTTTTGTACCACGCGTGGTTCACCCAAAGTGTTTCCGGCACATCTATTTATAAGTTCCTGTAACCCCTTCACAGCCTTGTTATCATGCAGCAGCTTCATGCAAGTCTCTAGAAAGGTCATAAGCATAGAAGGGTCCATTTCCTGAGCAGGCTTATCCCTTCTCCCTAAGGTAGAGGCCTCAACAAAGCTCTTATTTTCTTCCATGAATGTTTCATGTGCATGCTCCAAACCAAATTCATCTTCCTTCGCTGGAGTTTTGCGAACCAATGCATTGTCTTCAGGCTATTTCCCCTTATCATCGCTCATTGGAAATCCACTTTTTAGCACTATATTTACATTCGGATACTCTTCATGAGGCTCAGACCTCATTGTTTCAATGTTCTGAGTCGACTGCAGTGGTAGCACCCCTTTGTTGCATATTCTTGCTATCAGTGTAGGACGGTCCTCAGTCTCATGATCATACTGAGTACAATATTTGCATGATGGATGTGTTGGGTTAATGCATTCATGGGCATAGTGTCCTGGTCTTCCACAATTGTAACAAATCATCTGTCTGCGACCTCTATCAGGTCCTCCTCCACCTCGGCCTTGTCTGCACCCTTGAAAGCTTGTTCACGCCTTCCCAGCACTCTGGTTAGGGGGTCAGGTTTCTGCCTGAACTCTATAGGTGGGTGTTTTATCCATCATAAATTCATAACTTTAGCAGTTGCACTCATCATGCCCCCTACCAACCTGAAAAAGTTGCAGAACAGTTGTTACGGTCTTTGTACAAAATTCTGCAGCAAATGGCAATTATTAGTTGCATGTTTCCCTGCTACCTGACATATAGTGCACCACAACGTAGGCCCCGCACTTGGTCCTGCTTGAGCTTCCGACCTCAAAGGCATCAGTCCTCCTCCTGCAATATAGTTCATAAAGACCGGGCAGTGGTCTTTGTCATGTCCTTGACCTTTACATTTCAAGCACCATATCTCTTTGCACACCTCCGGTCAAATTGTTGTGTCCTACTTCAAACTTTGCATTTCGAGGCACAAATTTTGAACCTGCACGTGGATCTGCTGAACACCCATATTTGTATCTTTCATTGACATTTCATGCAATCTTATGGCAATCTCCAAGGCCTCTGCCTGAGTTGTAATTTTCTGTTGAGACAATGCAACCCTTAGGTGAGGCAGGAGCAAAGACATGAACCATTCGTGGTATTGTCCATCTGTTAATTTCATATTGGCTTCACGGATTTTAGACTTCAATCTCTAATTCAATTCCCAAGCTATCTCACCAGGTTTCATCACACCTTCCTTGAACCCCACAATCAACTGTGCCTTGGATTTAAGCCTACTAAACCATTATTCAACGCGATCTAGATTTCTGCCAACCCAACATTTGGGTTATCATTAGAGTACTTGATATACCAAGTTAGCGCACAATCCTGCAAAGCACTAACCAATGTTGCCTTATTCATGTGATCATTTGTGACACCTTGAGCTTCCCATATAGCTTTCACGATGAACCAAAACTGGTCCAGGTCCTCATTTCCCAAACCCTTAAACAAAGGCAACTTTACTGAATTCGCCATGTTGAACCGCGGTGGAGGGGGTGGTGGTGTGGGTGAAGTTGCAGGTGATGGTGGTGAAGTTGGAGGTGGTGTAGGTGGAGGTGGTAATCATGAGAATCCCTGTTTTATGAACTGAACTGCACTTCACGGAGAAGCATGCACTACTCCCTCTTCATCACCCAATGGAGGTGAAATCAATGGGCTATATTTAGGACCCTTTCTTCCTTCATTCCTGTAAGTCTTTCCACTTCGCATAGCTTCGAACATCAAGGTAGCTACATAGCCCATTTTTTGCACAATAACATCTTAATCTAGGTATTTAAATACATCAAGTACTTACCTCGCGGACCTTTGAAAAAGTGTTGTTTTGCCTCGCTGTAACTAACTGAGGTATCGACCATGAATTTAGTCACAAATCTTCTTATGATGCGATTGAGCCAATGGTCGACAGCACGGGTGATCTTATCCTCAGAAGCTTCCAGTCGCTGTACTAATTCCGGGGTCCAGACAATAGGACCGTCAAGTCTCCACCTTCCTTGGCTATCCGCTATCTTCAAGATCCACTCATATAACTCAATTGGAAAGGAACAGAAAAAGAACTCGTGGATTTCTGTATATAGGTACCTGTCTAGCCACTGTTCCTTTGTCAGCCACTGATTTCTATTCTCCTGCGTTGTGAATTCGTGGATCTTCCTATCCAACCAGTCTTCGACCTCTTTCTTAGTTGGATTCCAATGATACGACATCACACATATCTCATGTAGATTCCAGTCCTGACAATGGAACCATTTGTTGGCTTCATGGGGCATGACCTAGGTTCAGTGTTAGTTAGCCAAACAAATCCCTACACTACTGGCCCTTTCAACATCAGCCCATGGGGCGTAGACCGAAGTCTCACCCAAAGCAGTATGAGGGGATGTTGGAACCAACTTTCCGCACCCTGAGATGGTCGTGATGTTGGTTTATACCCTTTGTTCCTACTTTCGCGCAAGTCACTAAGCTTTAGGGATCTGTCAGTCTGCCCTTTATTTCGCCCTTCAGTACCCTGCGAAGGTGTATGATTGACCTTCACACAACCTTAACCCGTGATCCAAGTACTTTCGCGTAGCTATGACAACGTACTGTATAGGTTTCCAAGTTATCTTAAGTGTTCTACTTATCTTACTTAATCAATCACAGTTAACGCCGTGGAAACTGATATTCTTACTTGCATTGAATTAACCAATATTATCACATATATTCACGCATCACATAAACATTGTAAATTAAACCCAAAACACAATATAATCATATGCATTAACAAGAAATAAATAAAAAAAATTTGTAGAATACTTCTCTTTATTGATATCTTCAGTTTAATACAGACTCTATCTGCCTTGTGCAGACAGCTGCAGGGGTCCGCACACTCAGCTGCGGACTTCCACCCTAGGCCTCTGCACACTCAGTTGCAGAGCCTTTACCTATGCTAAGACCCGAGAACACTTAGATTCAATACTTAACTCCTCACTTCATTCTTCGCTATCTACTAAAATACTTATAGCTTACTTAGTTAGCTCCTCTTTATACAATCCCATGGTTCGCAGACCATGGGTGGATATTTACAGCTGACTTTACACTTCGAAAAATAAGGGCAGACAACCCTTTATGACTCTTGACACCTTTGCACTCCGCGACCACAAAATGCGGAGACTTTACAACTTTGTTACAAAATTGTCCCAAAACATGTGCTTTTAGCCCCAAAATTGTCCTTGGGGGAACCCATTCCCAACATGGCCTCAACTAATCTATCTTCCCAGTCCTTTCTATTGCTACTAATCACTTTGGTAAGAATGCCTTCCAGCACTCTATTGGTTACCTCCACTTTCCCATTAGCTTGTGGGTGGTAAGGAGTGGATGTTCTATGCTTGATCTTGTGCTGGCTTAACAAATTTTCAATCAAGTGAGATGTAAAATAACTACCTTGATCAGTGGCCAGTTCTCTAGGGTACCCAAACTTATAAAATACATTTTCCCTTAAGAACTCAGCCACTTTCTCTTCTGTTGCTGCTTTGATGGCCTTGGATTCATCCCACTTGGTTAAATAGTCAATGCACACAATGATGTACTTCTTTTGCTTGTATGGAGGATCAATAGGTCCAATGAAATCCATGCCTCACTTGTCAAATGGCTTAAAAATCACTTGAGTTTTCAGAGGAATTTCATCCCTCGGGGTAGGTTTCCCCATCCTTTAGCACCGATCACACTGATTAGTATACCTCCTCACATCCTGGTTAAGAGTGGGCCAGTAATAACCAACTTGTAGCACCTTGAATGTTGTCCTTTTGGATGAAAAGTGACCTCCACAAGGCCCATCATGACAAGTTAGAAGGATGTCAAAGACTTCCTCTTCCTTGACACATCTTCTTAGAATTTGATCTGGGCCTAGTTTGAAGAGGTTGCCCCCAATCCAAGTGAATGGGAGCTCTTCCTCACAATCTTGGTCTTTTCCTTAGAGGACAAATTTGATGGAAATTGTGTAGATACCAAGTAATTTTCTATGTCAACAAACCATAGATAGAGAACTGAAATGGCAAATAAGTGTTCATATGGTAACTAATCATCAATGATTCCTTCCTCCCCTACAGGCAAAGTCAATCTGGATAAAAAAATATGCAACAACATTATCCTTGCTAGGCTTATCAATAATAGTTAGATCAAAATATTGTAATAAAAGTAACCATCTAATACTCCAGGCATTTACATCAGGTTTATTCATCAAGTATTTAATTGCAGCATGGTCATTATGTACAAATGTTTGGTAACCTGTAATGTAATGCCTAAATTTGTTCAATGAATGCACAATAGCTAGGAGCTCCTTTTCAGTCACTGTCTAGTTCAGTTCAGATTTTGACAGATTCTTACTGATGAAGTAAATGGCATAAGGTAACTTGTCATTTATCTGACCTAGAGTTTCTCCTATGGCTTTGTGAGAGGAATCAGCATGTATATGGAAAGGAAGGGCCCAATTTGGATCTCAGAGAATAGGTGCAGTGATCAACTTGTCCTTTAGGGTGTCCAAGGCCTCTTGACATCTTTTTTACCATAAAAGTCCAGTCTTTGTCCAATAACCCAAACAAAGGAGAAGCTAACTTGATGAAGTCTTTTATAAATATCCTATAGTATCTAGCTAAACCTAGAAAATTTCTGACATCCCTCTGTTTTTGTGGAGGTGGGACCTTTGGGTGATGGATATCTTATTTGGGTCCACCTGCAGTTTGTTCTGGGATATTGAATGACCTAGAACAGTGCCCACGGTCATCAAGAACTCACATTTTTCAGGACTAACAGACAATTTCATTTCAATGCATTCGTTTAGTGCCTTACCCAAGTTGGACAGAGCCTCCTGGAAATCACACCCATTGGGTGTAAAATAATCCATATAAATTTCTACTGCATCATGGACTAGCTCGACAAAGATACTCAAGACTGCCCTCTGGAAAGTGGCAGGGGCATTGCATAGGCCAAAAGGAAGGACCCTATAAGTGAAAGTACCCAAAGGACAGGTGAAAGTGGTTTTATCCTAGTCCTCTGGACTAATCTGGATTTGATTATACCCACTGAATCCTTCTAGGAAAGAAAAAAAAAAATTTCCCTACCAAGCCATCTAGCACTTGGTCAATGAAAGGTAGAGGGAAATGGTCCTTCTTTGTTGCTTTTTTTAACTCTTTGTAATCGACACAAATCCTCGACTTCCAAATTTTCTTTGGAACCAATACTAAAGGAGAAACCCACTCACTATCCGAGATAGGGTAAATGAATCCTGCATCTAGCAGCTTTTGCAATTCTTCTTTGACTATATCCTTGAGAGCTGGATTCATTCTCCTTTGGGGTTGTCAGACTGGTCTACAACCTTCTCTGGTATAAATGTGGTGAGTACACACTGAGGGGTGCACTCCATTCATTTCCTTGTAACTCCAAGCAAAGGAATCCAGATGTTCCCTTAGCATGTTGCACAACTTTTCTTCTTGGTGTACAAAAAGAGAGAGGTTGATTTTCAAAGTTCTCTCAGGGTCGAATTCTATTGTTTTGACACAGGTAGGGTTTGAATCAGCTAAGCATAGATCAATTGATGGTTTCTCTTGGTTTCCTTTACTACTTCCTCTAAAGACAAGGTGCTGGGAGCTGGACTTACGAGTATGTGTTTAATCAAATCATCTTCATCCAGTTGTCCACCTCCCATGGCAGTTTCTAGGGTATAGAGTTGGGATGCGTAGATTTCATCTTCTTCTTCCTCTTCTATCCATAAAGGTAAGTCATGTTCTAAAGATGGCTAAGAAGGAGGGTACAAGAACAACTGCTTGGAAAGATGTCCATTTTTTATAGTCATATTTCCAGCCCTGCGGCTTATGTAGGCATCGACAATGGCTAACCAAGGCCTCCCAAGTATGAGAGGATAACCACTAAGCTTGGCCTTAGGATGGAGAACTAGGAAGTCTGCAGGGTACTCCCAAGAGTCAATGGAGACCATCACATCCTCAACAATCCCCTTAGGGGCTACTGTGGAATGGTCTGCAAGTTGCAAGATTGTTGTGGTATTTCTTAATGAACCATGGAGATTGAGCTTAAGCGTGGTGTCCTTAGTCATTACATTAATGGTAGCCCCTAGATCAATCAAGGTGTGTGGGACAATGATTCCATTGATGTGCACATCTACTACAAGTCTTCTAGGGTCTAAATACTTTGGGCAAATTACCTACCCTAGCATTAAGTTGGACAGTTGTCCAATGACATTAATGGTAGGGGTGTCCCTTTTTCGCCTCCCTATATGTTTGAAACACTTCTTTTTAATCAGCTTGTTGTAAATAGGTACATCCTTAATGGCTTGGAGAAGTGGAATTTTGACACAGCTATTTTTCAATTCACCCAGAAGTTCATTCTCTTCTAGGGTAGGCTAGACTGACTAAGTTAATCTCTTAGGAAAGGGTGGTGGATTCACTCTAGGTATGCTTTCCTCTGTTTCCTCCTCACTCTCCCTAGGTGGAGATGGTGGTTGGTTGTCTGTGAGTACTCTCCCAGATCTTAGGTTGATTTCCTGAATCTCCACAACATAAGCAGGATAGGATGTATTTCCACTGTATACTTGATGTGCATGTTTGTTGTTCGAGTTCAGATTTGGTTGGGCAGGCATCTGAGGTTGTTTAGGTGGAGTAGGGTGTAAATTCCGTGGTTGAGTAGGAGGTGAAGGCAATAAATCTGGAGCATTTTTGTATGGGGGCATCCACCCCTAGGGTAGTGCATTCCACTGAGGTTGTGGCAGAGTGTATGGCTGAAATGACTGGCTCGTTGGTTGGGAATGGTACTGAGGTGAAAAAGACCAAGGAGGAGGTGTATACCAGGAGGAATGAGCAGGGCCCCCCCAAGAGGAAATGGATGTGTTCTAGTTAGGGTTGTAACATGCATGGAATGACCCTTTCATGCCCTACTGGTATGGTCGAGGCCCATGGGGTCTCCTTTGATTTATGTAGTAGAGTTGTTTAGCCACCCCTTCAGTTCCCTAATACACGACTTTTAGTCTAGGTAGAGAAGGGTACTTTTCTGTGGACTGGTTTTCTTCACAGACTGAGCAGATTTCAATCAGGTTTAATGGACATTCATTCCTAGGGTGCCTCCTCGTGCATCTAGGGAAGAAGATGGCTAATGCTCTCTCTTCTTCCTCCTGCTTTCTCTTGATATGAATAGTGTCCATCTGTAGGGAAAGAGTTTGTAAAAAATTTGAATAATAAACACTTATTCACAGAGATTATCCCGATTATACACTATTGCAGAATACATGCATAATACATAACCTCCTCTACGTTGATCATCAATTTAGCAGCATTAAAAACAATGAAACATCAATCTGATGCGCACATTAACACAGTATGTAACCTGGGGAAAGCATACAGCTGAAAACCCCACACTATTTGTATATTATAATGATTGAGAACATGTAACAATACATAATACAATACTCCACACAAGTACTCAGTACTATCTCTACCTATTACACACAAAACTAGCTCAGATCCGAACAAGTCACAAGTTCAAATCTCCTCCACTGCTTTGCCTGCCTCCACTGCACAATCCAAAGTGAAAATCACGTGAGCACAAGCTACAATTGCCTTGGTATTGGCCCACAGTGCACAGTCCTCATTGGCATAACTCAATCCCATTGATTGTGCAAGATCTCATGCACAACTATAGTCACAATTGATATAAATCTTGATCTCTAACACCTGTCTCCACTGAACTGTCCATGCACTGAGTTAACTAATGTATTCTTTAGTTGCTTTATGAGTTAATAATTAGTGAATTAATTAATAATTAATTCACACAACTCATCACTAGTGTATTCTTTAGTTAGACTAAAATACAACTAGTTCAACCAAGTCAAACTGAACACAACTCCATCAACTCCACATCCAACTCCACAGAACTCACATGCATGAGTTCTAACTGAAGTCCTCCATGCAATAGCTCAACTAACACATAAGAAACCACGTGATTCTTTTTTTCAGTTGCATGTGCCACATCCGTAGCTCGAACTGAAGTGCTCCAAGAGAATAAGATAAGGTTTAGAGTCCAAATATTACTAAGGGCTAATAATATTTGATTGTTTCTATTTTTTGCCTGGCAGTCTAAAAATAGACTCTGATCACTCCACTGTGAACCAAAAATAGAAGTCCATCTATTTTTCCCAACATGACCAGTCATCCATAAACAGCATCCTGCAACTCATAGACCATGATCCATATGTCTAAAAATAGACATAGTCTAAAAATAGACTTTGCGCCAAAAATAGCCTGCGGGCCCACTTAGTGAAGGCGACTCCTTTTCACTAAGCTCCATCATCTTGTTGCATTTTCAACATGCAACATTTCACTTTTGAAATCTTCTAGCATATTTCCAATTTCACCTTTTATGGATGTGTTGGAAGAGGATGAGTTGGCCATTGGTTGACTACCCCTACCCTTTTTCCTAGCTTCCCTAGAATGGTTCCTAAAGACAGTCTTGATATCTTCATAGGGTAGTTGGTAGATGTCCCCTCCTACTAGCAGGTTTAGGGTATCCAGAAGATCTTCCCTTACCCCTCGGAGTAGGACTAGCTTCAGTGACTCAGGATCAAGTGTGCACCTGGCCCTTTTGTAGCTAAGATGGAATATTTCTTCATAATCCTCTAGGGATTCATCATGCCCCAAGGTCATCCTAAAAATTTCCTCTTTAGTGTCTTTGGACCTGCAATAGTCTCGATACTTGTTGTTGAAGGCTTGCTGCATCTGAGCCTAGGTTGTGATGTTATCCCCAGGTAAACCCATGAACCAGCACAGAGCTGCATCCTTGAGAGTGGATGGGAATAATTTCAACTTCTTCTCATCAGTGGTGTAATCATAAGTTCTACATATGACAACAAACTCAAACAAGAAAGTATCTAGATCTTCTGAGGTTAGGCCATGGAAATGAGGAAGAATAGAGGGGCTTATGTTTTCATCTTGATATCCCCATTAGTTTCTCTGATGGGAAAGGCACCCTCAATTCTTTCTCTATCTCCTCTATCATTTCTATTTTCAGCCATTATAAGGTCAGTTGGAATGGGTTCTCCTTCTTCTCCTCCCCCTGTAGGCTCTTCAAAAATCTCTAGGTGTTCACCTAAGGGGTCCTCCAATTCACATCTATCGAAGAAGAGGGAAGGTTGGCTGTTTGAAGTGATGGGGGTATTTGGTAGAAATTTTCCTAAGTTATCCCTATTCCTACGAGGCATGAAAGAAGTTTTTTTGTTTTGTTTTGTGGTTTTTTCAAGCTTTGAGACTAATTGCAAAATTGAAATAACAAACTGAATGGAAGCTAACTATTGAATGAAATCTCACTTGCAGAATAAAGAATAAAGAAAACCAACTTACAATTACTTTTGTAGAAATGAAGCTAATAACAGAATGTCAAAGATAAGAAATGGAATAAAGAAAGCAAAAATCACATCTTACTCAGAAACCTCCCCAACAATGGCACCAAAAAGTGATTAGCACAAGTATTGTAGCAAGGATGCTGCAACTCCTAGGGCTACCAACTTTACTTTATCAACCCAGGGTTCGTACAAACTTGGAGGTGACAGTGCTGTATACACAAGCATATGTGATGGGTCCACTCTTTGTCACTGCTAGGTTGGCGATAGACCACTATGGTTTCTCAAATCAACCTTCTATTAATTTAGAAGAAGTTTGATTACCAATGAGGAAAGGGGGAATTTTCACTAACTCAAATATTGTCTACTGTCGTAAGGAAAGATTGAAATCAAATGCTTAAACACACACCTCATCTAACTAATTGATAAGAGGCTTTTCTTCAAAAGAATGCTAAGTTAACATGTGTGTAACCCTACTGTCCTATGCATGCAATATAAAATAACCAAACACTCTTCTATTGTGCATGTAAATGAACACAATAACTCTTTTTTCCTTTCTGTCCTTTTTTGTGTGAAAAATATGAATGCTAAATCCTCTTGGTGATGTGGCAGGTGGGTTAGATATGGTGGTGAAAGGTCATATGGCTTGGGAGGAAAGTGGGGGTCTTCTCCTATCTTCCTGGATTCTTTTTCCACAATTCGGCCTCAAAACAGGTCATCCTACAGGATGTCCTACTACTTCCTACATGATGTCCTAATGCTCCTATAGGATCTGGCCGAGAGAAATAGGATTGATTTGGAAGGTGGTGTAGGGCTTAGGGAAGGTGAATGGTGGGAGAAACAAGGAAAGGGAGTGACTGAGACTTCTTCATAGCTCAAAACAGAGTTTGTAAGATGGTTGGATTTGCTCAAAAAAACCTAGAAATTTGTTCTTATGGAATGATCTTGATTCTACTGCAAGATGTCTTGATCTCCTTGATGGGAATTCTCTAAGTTTTCTTTATGCGGCTGAAATGGATTCTCATACAGAGCCTCCATGATCTCAACATCCATAAAATTATCATCTTCATAATATTTCTCAAGGCTTTCAATAAAACTATAAGCATGCTTGCAACAGTCTTGAACTAAATTTAATGATGGATAAGAGTCCTTATATCGTTCAATGAACATAGCATGAAAATCCTTTAAACAGTAAATACAAGCAGGCGGCAAACTTTCATACCATGATTGGGCTTCACCTTCCAGAGTGGCCAGGAATATCTTCATCAAGCAATCTTCAGGAAAAACCACCTTCAACTTGCGAATATGCATATGAAATCTAACTAGATGTAAAGCATCATCCTTCTTACCATCATCATTAAATATAGGCAGATTCCTTGACCAATCTACCTTTGGAATTTTATTCGGAAAACCTGGAATGTGATCTCGGCTGAAGGGAGCATATCTTCTTATGATTTGGTCCATCTTGAAAATCTCACAGCTACTGATCTCTCTGCAGTGAAGTCACCATGAAGCATTGATCTCTGGAGTTTTCAGTGGAGTCGCCAGTGAATGATTTCAGCCTTGTCAGTGTCTGATCATTGTTCACCATCAACAATCAGATCTGAACTTGATACATGTACTGAGGTGAAATGCAAATGAAGTGTTGTATTCACAAGCTCACGGAGATTGACTGAAGCAGCGTTTATCTACTTCCGCTTATGCAAAGCAAAAGCGTTTCGAAGGCTACCTGGCATAACTTCAGGCTCCGTCTAAGACTTATGAAACAAACACATCAATCCACAAACAAGTTTGTTCTCCCCAGTATGGTCGCCAATATGTTAGCGCTTGAAATTTCACCTCAGGCTGAGAAAGGTAAACCTCAAGGCAACATCAAACCACTTAGCCTCGTAGCTAGCCCTACGGGGCTGGAGAGGGCTCTCTCCGATCTATCTCGGTAAAGATCTTCAATGGGCAAGATAACCAATAGGGTAACACTGATTTTAGGCTAGTAAACTGATCAAAAGGATTGATTTGGGATTTTAGGGTTTTTGGTGGCAAATTGGGGAGATGGCAATTTTGGGTGCGGGGATTGGACACAGTTTCTGCAGGGGGTTCTTTGGGGCGAGGTAGGAAAAAATATTGATGCCTTTGATAGAGGTGGATGGATGAGAATGACAAGTGAGGAGCTAAGGGGAGCAAGAAATAACCTTGAATTCCCCTTAAACAGTAGAAAACATTGATATTAAGCAAACTTAAAAGCAGAGCATGACAGTCATGAGTTCTACTTTAACACTTCATTTGCCTAATGTGTAGAAGGAAAAGTAAGGAAATGATTCACATAACAAACTTACAAGTACAAAGAGAAACACACCATCAACACATGTGTCCACAAGAATCCCAAAAAGGACTGCAAAACCCTGGTCTTCCTTTGCCAAAAATTGCAGAGATACAGTGAATAATACAATAGTAGCTTCTCCCTCCAGAGTCCAACCATGAAAATGAGCAAGAGAGTACATAATATAGATCATCTAACATCTTTCCCTACCTCTAGGGGTCTAGCTCACTATCCTAGGAGCTATTTCAACCAATTCTAAACTAAGCACTGAAAACTAGGCAGTCAAAACAACTTGCCTCTATAAGCTAGGAAACCAATTCATTCATTAAATGTTTGCTATTTCATGAATGAATCTTCTAGAATAGGTAAATAAGTGTCATGTCAACATAAAAATACATTAATTACATCAAAGAGGGTGAAAAATCCCATCAAAAGTCAAAACTAGTAAAAGCTGGGCGAATCCATGAGCTGTAAGTGAAAAATTGTGAAAATTGCCTGATGGGTCGCGCGCCAAATCCTGACGGGTCGCGCGCCTTTGAGAGCACTTTTGGGGTACTTCCAGGTGTCCAAATGGGGCATGAGTAGGCTTGTTGGAAAGTTCTAGATGTCTACTGTCCAACCCAAGTGGAATTTCTGAATTTGGTGGTCATTTACCCCTCCAAAAATGCAATCTCCCAAGACTGCTTTCTGTGTGTCAAAAATGTGGCAGAAAGTCATTTTTTGCTTGTTTTTTGACTTTCAGGAGGCCCAAAACTTCATAAAATCTCTTGGAAATGGGTGAGCATGTGTAAATTTTCATGACAAATCCAGAAATGCTGAGTTTTCCCAGAACAGAGTAGCCAAATGAAAGGGTCGCGCGGGGGGTGAGACCCGTCAAGCGGAAAAACCTGTTTTTTGCCTTAAAAACCAAAAATCACCCAAAATGCTCAAAATTTCTTGGAATTTGTACTGGGGCTGAGCTATTTAGTGCCATGCTCCTTCAAGGAAGCCTCGGCCAAGATGTGGAGGGGATCGGGCCTTTTTCTCCGTTTTTGTGCTTTGACCAACCGCCTTTGGAGCACCTTCATCTTTGCCTTGCACACGTGCATCTGTGCCCAATAATGATTCTTCATGTTTCTCAGCAATTTCTTATCTTGGTTGGCCTTAGCCAACAGCCTCTCTAAATGAGCATTGAGACGGATAAGCATGGACTCTCGCTCAGCGGGCAATAGATCATCGGGTCTTCTTCGATTCAAGTTGCGGTCACTACGAATCCTCCACAACTCATCAAGAGCTTGCTCATCCTCCAACTGTTTGTTGCGCTGCTCTAGATATGTGATTGTCCATTGTGCCCCTTCTAATCTCTTCTGCAATGCATCATTTTCAGCTCTAAGGTGCTGAATGATCTCCTTTGACTCTAGGCTAGGAGAACTGACATCAAGATCAACAAGCTCTATATCTGGAACACCTGATGGCCCCTCATCAATCCTGGGTTGTTTGCCCCTCTCTGATACCTGTGCTGCTGTCGGAGACGAGGCCCCTTCCACCTGGTGTGGAGATAACACTCGTGGTGCTGATGAAGAAGGCGAGACCCCTTCCACCTTTGTGAGGCCTCCTATGTATCTCATACTCTGAAGCTGATGCATGGTCATCACTTTGCTCATAATTGGTTTCGGTTTCTGACATTGTTTTAAGAGCAAAGTGGCTGAAATGTACTGCTGTTTCTGCTTTGTAAACTGCTGATTAAAATGCTATTTCAAGGGGACAAGGAGCACGAGGGAAATGTTAGGGGAGGGATACTTTAAAGGGAAAATGAGAATAATAATAAAACAGGGAGTTTAGGGGAAAAGTTATTGCATATACATCATTATACAATTTGATTTACAAGGATATTATGAGAGGTAGGGTTAGGGTTTAATTTTTCTTTCTTAGGGAAGAGGGGTAGGGTTTAGGGCTCTTTACAAATTTAAAAGGGAAATTTACATAGGAAGACAAGGAAAATGAAACAGGAAATGGGGAAAAATGATTACAAGGGAATACCCTAAAACAACATAAAACCCTAGGAATATTTTACAATTTTAAACCACAGCCACATAGAGCTTTTTCTCTTGCACAATGAGATCTTTAAAAATGTATTCATGATGTCTTTAACCATAACAAGCAGCAATTTGTAAGTTGGAGGGCCTACCTTAGGCAATTTGGCGATTTTGTTGGCTCCTTGGATGAATTTGCAGGCGATTTTATAAGGAGGGCGCTGACGGGTCACGCGCCTCACCCAACGGGTCGCGCGCCACTGACGGGTCGCGCCCGTTAGAAATTAACACTGCTGGAAGGCGCTTGATGGGTCGCGCGCCTCTGACGGGTCACGCGCCTGGTCTGACGGGTCGCGCGCCTGTCAAGCTCCCAAACTCAGCTCGAAATCACTTGCAAGCACTTTCTCAACGACTTGGATACACAATGAGGGTTGATGGAGGGAGATTGGGATTTTATAACTCTAATTTGAATTAATTTCATGCCCAAACCCACTTTATAATGTTTTTCTTTGACACTTTATAAACTTGACTTTTTCTTGGTTTCCTTTGTTCTGAAATTGACTGATTTGATGCTTTTCTTGGATGCTTTTTGCAGGGATAGCATCTGAGGGATCTTGGCAAGGGAGCCAGGGTTACCTACTGTCTTTGGAAGCCTTTTGAAATTTTACCATTTTTTACAAAATTTTGAAAAATGATCTTGGCTTTAAAAACAGGGTTTTTAAATCCAAGGTGAAAATTAACTGTACAAGATAGAAATTTTCGAAGAAACACCTTGAAAATTATCCCTCTGGCTTGCTGAGCACTTATTGACCTTCAGAGACATGACATTGAAGACAAACTTGACCAAAACCCTAGACCTAGAATTTTGACTTCAAGACAAGACAAGTAAGCTTTAAAAGAGTTTAAGGACTGAAACAACTTTGATCCAGCAATGCCAAGAGGGGGACAAAAACACCAGCTCCTCCATCAGGGTTATGGCATGCCTAATGGAATGCAAAAATTGACATTGATGAGACACCTACTTATGCAAATGCAAAGAGTTTTGATCGCTGATGGAGGGCTACTAGACCGACTCTAACATTGGCTCCAATGGGGATGGTAGCTCCTTGAAGGTACCAAGAACCTTAGACCTCTGGGAGAGCAAACCAGTGCTTTATCATCATTGGGCAATGGAGTCAATATTTGACAAACAATACAAGACTTTGACTCAATTATTGACTGAAACTTGATTCAAACCGACTCAATTACGAAACCTACATGACTGAAAACTGACTCACAAATGAATCATGACTGACTTAACATAAAACAAAAACTTACAAAGCTTATTGAAGGGCAGCAGTCCATCAAGATTTGAAATCATGATGACAACCACCTGTGTTTCTTACAAGACAATATACATCAAACTATATCAAAATGCCAATGCAACCAATCAAGCAGATGCCTTCTTGACTGATTCTCCCACTCAGATCTCATGATCAACAATATATACTGGTAACTGGGCATCCAAAAACATAGCTGACCATGATCTCCTTCATCACTGAACACAACAATAATCACTTTCATTGTTGACTGTAACAAATCTGCCATTGGATCCTGGAAAACATGAAGACTTGACATTGCCACCTCCTGCTGAAAGAACAAGGGGTCTTTTGCTTCAAATTCTGATCTGCCTTCATCATGTGCTTCAGTAAAAGTATGCTCATAAGTTTCAAAAAACTCCGAACAAATGGATGAGCAGATCTCTTCTTGGAAAAACATTTCAGCACATGAAACATATGAAGAATCTGAAAGGTAATCCTGTATGCTTTGATCTTCTGTAGTCTGACAATATGGTAGGTCATCTTCATATGATATCACAACCAAATTATCAAGTTCCTTATTACATTCTTCAATATTATCAAGCACAATATCATCATTTACATCGTCTACCACAAATTCACTCAAAGAAACTTTATCACTTGCTTGAGCAAAGATCTCACCTTGCTGTTCATGAGCAAACTGAATGACCTCTTCATGAAGACTCTGTTCTGATGAAATGGGAGCACTTAGATTTGTAACTTTGTTTTCTTCATGCCAAATGATCTCAACAACCAAGTTTTTCTTCATAGGATTCGGCACAAGGTATTCTTGGTCATCATGATCTGAATGTTGATCTGAAATAGTTGACTTGATTGCATCACATGAATCTTGACTACCCTGCACGTTGTCTTCTTCTGTGGGAAGATCTGAAATAGAACCCTCTCTTTCATCATTTTCAGCCATATTATTTTCAACCTGCTGATCTTGATTCTCCTGCAAGATGTCTTGATCTCCTTGATGGGAATTCTCTAAGTTTTCTTTATGCGGCTGAAATGGATTCTCATACAGAGCCTCCATGATCTCAACATCCATAAAATTATCATCTTCATAATATTTCTCAAGGCTTTCAATAAAACTATAAGCATGCTTGCAACAGTCTTGAACTAAATTTAATGATGGATAAGAGTCCTTATATCGTTCAATGAACATAGCATGAAAATCCTTTAAACAGTAAATACAAGCAGGCGGCAAACTTTCATACCATGATTGGGCTTCACCTTCCAGAGTGGCCAAGAATATCTTCATCAAGCAATCTTCAGGAAAAACCACCTTCAACTTGCGAATATGCATATGAAATCTAACTAGATGTAAAGCATCATCCTTCTTACCATCATCATTAAATATAGGCAGATTCCTTGACCAATCTACCTTTGGAATTTTATTCGGAAAACCTGTAATGTGATTTCGGCTGAAGGGAGCATATCTTCTTATGATTTGGTCCATCTTGAAAATCTCACAGCTACTGATCTCTTTGCAGTGAAGTCACCATGAAGCATTTATCTCTGGAGTTTTCAGTGAAGGAGTCGCCAGTGAATGATTTCAACCTTGTCAGTGTCTGATCGTTGTTCACCATCAACAATCAGATCTGAACTTGATACATGTATTGGGGTGAAATGCAAATGAAGTGATGTATTCACAAGCTCACGGAGATTGACTGAAGCAGCGTTTATCTACTTCCGCTTATGCAAAGAAAAAGCGTTTCGAAGGCTACCTGGCATAACTTCAGGCTCCGTCTAAGACTTATGAAACAAACACATCAATCCACAAACAAGTTTGTTCTCCCCAGTATGGTCGCCAATATGTTAGCGCTTGAAATTTCACCTCAGGCTGAGAAAGGTAAACCTCAAGGCAACATCAAACCACTTAGCCTCGTAGCTAGCCCTACGGGGCTAGAGAGGGTTCTCTCCGGTCTATCTCGGTAAAGATCTTCAATGGGCGAGATAACCAATAGGGTAACACTAATTTTAGGCTAGTAAACTGATCAAAAGGGTTGATTTGGGATTTTTAGGGTTTTTGGTGGCAAATTGGGGAGATGGCAATTTTGGGTGCGGGGATTGGACACAGTTTCTGCAGGGGGTTCTTTGGGGCGAGGTAGGAAACAGTATTGATGCCTTTGATAGAGGTGGATGGATGAGAATGACAAGTGAGGAGCTAAGGGGAGCAAGCAATAACCTTGAATTCCCCTTAAACAGTAGAAAACATTGATATTAAGCAAACTTAAAAGTAGAGCATGACAGTCATGAGTTCTACTTTAACACTTCATTTGCCTAATGTGCAGAAGGAAAAGTAAGGAAATGATTCACATAACACACTTACAAGTACAAAGAGAAACACACCATCAACACATGTGTCCACAAGAATCCCAAAAAGGACTGCAAAACCCTGGTCTTCCTTTGCCAAAAATTGCAGAGATACAGTGAATAATACAATAGTAGCTTCTCCCTCCAAAGTCCAACCATGAAAATGAGCAAGAGAGTACATAATATAGATCATCTAACATCTTTCCCTGCCTCTAGGGGTAGAGTTCACTATCCTAGGAGCTGTTTCAACCAATTCTAAACTAAGCACTGAAAACTAGGCAGTCAAAACAACTTGCCTCTATAAGCTAGGAAACCAATTCATTCATTAAATGTTTGCTATTTCATGAATGAATCTTCTAGAATAGGTAAATAAGTGTCATGTCAACATAAAAATACATTAATTACATCAAAGAGGGTGAAAAATCCCATCAAAAGTCAAAACTAGTAAAAGCTAGGCGAATCCATGAGCTGTAAGTGAAAAATTGTGAAAATTGCCTGATGGGTCGCGCGCCTTTGAGAGCACTTTTGGGGTACTTCCAGGTGTCCAAATGGGGCACGAGTAGGCTTTTTGGAAAGGTCTATATGTCTACTTTCCAACTCAAGTGGAATTTATGAATTTGGTGGTCATTTACCTCTCCAAAATTGCAATCTCCCAAGACTGCTTTCTGTGTGTCAAAAATGTGGCAGAAAGTCATTTTTTGCTTGTTTTTTTTTACTTTTAGGAGGCCCAAAACTTCAAAAAATCTCTTGGCAATGGGTGAGCATGTGTAACTTTTCATGAAAAATCCAGAAATGCTAATTTTTCCCGGAACGGGGTAGCCAAATGAAAGGGTCGGGCGGGGGGTGAGACCCGTCAAGCGGAAAAACCTGTTTTTTGCCTTAAAAACCAAAAATCACCCAAAATGCTCAAACTTTCTTGGAATTTGTGCTGGGGCTGAGCTATTTAGTGCCATGCTCCTTCAAGGAAGCCTTGGCCAAGATGTGGAGGGGATCGGGCCTTTTTCTCCGTTTTTGTGCTTTGACCAACCGCCTTTGGAGCACCTTCATCTTTGCCTTGCACACGTGCATCTGTGCCCAATAATGATTCTTCATGTTTCTCAGCAATTTCTTATCTTGGTTGGCCTTAGCCAACAACCTCTCTAAATGAGCATTGAGCCGGATAAGCATGGACTCTCGCTCAGCGGGCAATAGATCATCGGGTCTTCTTCGATTCAAGTTGCGGTCACTACAAATCCTCCACAACTCATCAAGAGCTTGCTCATCCTCCAACTGTTTGTTGCGCTGCTCTAGATATGTGATTGTCCATTGTGCCCCTTCTAATCTCTTCTGCAATGCATCATTTTCAGCTCTAAGGTGCTGAATGATCTCCTTTGACTCTAGGCTAGGAGAACTGACATCAAGATCAACAAGCTCTATATCTGGAACACCTGATGGCCCCTCATCAATCCTGGGTTGTTTACCCCTCTCTGATACCTGTGCTGTTGCCAGAGATGAGGCCCCTTCCACCTGGTGTGGAGATAACACTCGTGGTGCTGATGAAGAAGGCGAGACCCCTTCCACCTTTGTGAGGCCTCCTATGTATCTCAAACTCTGAAGTTGATGCATGGTCATCACTTTGCTCATAATTGGTTTCGGTTTCTGATATTGTTTTAAGAGCAAAGTTGCTGAAATGTACTGTTGTTTCTGCTTTGTAAACTGCTGATTAAAATGTTGTTTCAAGGGGATAAGGAGCACGAGGAAAATGTTAGGGGAGGGATACTTTAAAGGGAAAACGGGAATAATAATAAAACAGGGAGTTTAGGGGAAACATTATTGCATATACATCATTATACAATTTGATTTACAAGGATATTATGAGAGGTAGGGTTAGGGTTTAATTTTTCTTTCTTAGGGAAGAGGGGTAGGGTTTAGGGCTCTTTACAAATTTAAAAGGGAAATTTACATAGGAAGACAAGGAAAATGAAATGGGAAATGGGGAAAAATGATTACAAGGGAATACCCTAAAACAACATAAAACCCTAGGCATATTTTACAATTTTAAACCACAGCCACATAGAGCTTTTTCTCTTGCACAATGAGATCTTTAAAAATGTATTCATGATGTCTTTAACCATAACAAGCAGCAATTTGTAAGTTGGAGGGCCTACCTTAGGAAATTTGGCGATTTTGTTGGCTCCTTGGATGAATTTGCAGGCGATTTTATAAGGAGGGTGCTGACGGGTCGCGCGCCTCACCCAACGGGTCGCGCGTCACTGACGGGTCGCGCCCGTTAGAAATTAACACTGCTGGAAGGCGCTTGACGGGTCACGCGCCTCTGACGGGTCGCGCGCCTGGTCTGACGGGTCGCGCGCCTGTCAAGCTCCCAAACTTAGCTCGAAATCACTTGCAAGCACTTGCTCAACGACTTGGATACACAATGAGGGTCGATGGAGGTAGATTGGGCTTTTATAACTTTAATTTGAATTAATTTCATGCCCAAACCCACTTTATAATGTTTTTCTTTGACACTTTATAAACTTGACTTTTTCTTGGTTTCCTTTGTCCTGAAATTGACTGATTTGATGCTTTTCTTTGATGCTTTTTGCAGGGATAGCATCTGAGGGATCTTGGCAAGGGAGGCAGGGTTACCTGCTGTCTTTGGAAGCCTTTTGAAATTTTACCATTTTTTACAAAATTTTGAAAAATGATCTTGGCTTTAAAAACAGGGTTTTTAAATCCAAGGTGAAAATTAACTATACAAGATAGAAATTTTCGAAGAAACACCTTGAAAATCATCCCTCTGGCTTGCTGAGCACTTATTGACCCTCAGAGACATGACCTTGAAGACAAACTTGACCAAAACCCTAGACCTAGAATTTTGACTTCAAGACAAGACAAGTAAGCTTTAAAAGAGTTTAAGGACTGAAACAACTTTGATCCAGCAATGCCAAGAGGGGACAAAAACACCAGCTCCTCCATCAGGGTTATGGCATGCCTAATGGAATGCAAAAATTGACACTGATGAGACACCTACTTATGCAAATGCAAAGAGTTTTGATCGCTGATGGAGGGCTACTAGACCGACTCTAACAGAATGCACAAATAGAAAAAAACTAATCAAATTCACAACTACTTGCAATGAAATAATGCTAAAACCAATTCAACCATTAATCTATGAAATCAACTAAGAATACAAGTACAAGAAGAGGAGCTTTACTACTAGGGTTGGACCCTAACCAAAAAGCTTCAACCCTCTAAGTCAACTCAGTGCTGGATCAAGGAAATGCTCATTCTCATTATCATATCAGAAAAATTACATAACAATGTCTTCCACAAGTCTTGAACTCGAAAATGCTTAGTGCTCTTACATAAAAAATCTAAATACTAATTAGGCTCTAGGCCTCATTATTTATACAACTGAAGTCTCCAACAACTTCCTTAAATCTAGGGAGGCTTGGCGCCCAAACTCAAGATGAACTGGCTCTTAACTTTCACTAGTTCGGCTGCCCATTATCTTCATGACTCGACTGATTGCAACTCTGAGCTAGTGTGATTTGATGGAGGAATATTTGAATGAGTGAGGATTACATGAGGAGGATCTATCTCCTATAATCTATCCTCCTTGTCTCATTCACGTTTATTCTCTTAATTAGCCAAAATTTCCATGATTTTCTCTCAAAAACCTATAATGAATGCACATTAGACCTCTAGACATAACATCATACTTTTTCTCATTTCATTAAGAAAAATATAATTAAAATATGTAAGGAATTATGAGAAGAGTTGATTTTAATAAGCTTTGAGGTGTATTTATGTCCATAGAGTTACCCAATGATGAGGCTCATCACTATGTCTCCCCCCCCATACAATTTTTAATCTTTATTCTTCTAACATTGAACCCTAAACCACTATTTAAGGATATATTTCACCTATGGTAGAAAACTACTTTATTCTAGAAAGCCCACCTAAATTTCCCAAATGATAGAGGTTATAGCCAAGGTTACAATCAAGAAAATCCCGCACACACAAATGAAAATGAGGAAATCGCAGAAGGAAGGAATGATAATACCTTCTATCAAGAGTATCTAATTATTCAATGTAGCTAGATTGAGATAACACTAGAGATCTTTACTTTACTCTTTCTCCTATGTTGAATACCTGCACACAAATAACAAATTTTCCAAAAACAATACTCAACAATACCCGTTAGCATTAGTGCATGATCACAATTAAAACATTAATATTAAAGCCAACAAAGAGATAATGATTTAGTTGGGAAAGGCATAGAATTATTATATTATAACACAACTAGTTGGTACATTGTCACATCTTTTGTAGTCCCTTCCTCTAGTCTCCATCTCACCATAGCTCATTGTTCATATGGAAAATGGTAGTGGCTTGTTGCAAGGAACCCCTTTGAGTTTGAGTTCTAGTAGCACTTTGACATGTAATACTTTCCTATCCATTTTTAATATATGGACACAATGCTTTTATAGATATCTCTAAGGAGTTCTCATTTTGAATTTAGGCATTTTCTTGACAATGTTTGATCCTTTGATCCTTATCCACTGAGAGTGATCAACTTTGACCCTATTTGAGCTTATCCATTCAAACTTTCACTCTATTTATTCCTTGTAGTGAAATTGGTGCATTGTATCCCTCTAGTTCACACCATGAGACCATTGGAAGCATTGTTGAGCCTAGTAGTGTTGGCTACTAGTGGCAGAGGAGCATGGAAGGCACCAAAGATGTATTTTCTGGAGCTTCCATAGACCAATTTTTTAATCCTATTTTGCAAGATGTTTTTCTCTTCTAGTGGACCCAAGGGCATGAATTTTTTAGCTATAATATATTCCTCCTAATGTATGAGGTCATAAGAGAAATGGATGGCCATAATACGTTATACTAAACATGGTGATTTAGGGAGAGGGAGGGAACCATGTACATATGACATACAAAGGCTACGAAAATCAGATTCAAATACATATAAAGTGCATCCCTGAGGATGCATACCCATAATTTGTACTAAAATAATATAGCATGGCCACCTAAACAACATATTGTGACTCATGTCATCAAGGACTAGTCATAATACAAGATAGATCTCTAGCACAAAATCTATTAGTAAGGTTGGACATTGACATGAGTGCCCCCAAGGATGGCCCTCAAAGTATATAATAAATTTTCCAACACAACTTGGGGGAGGAAATGTGCATGAGTGGGGTAGCCCCATGAAACAAGTCCTTTGACTAGTCCCAATGGTATGAATTTACTACACGTGAATGAAGGAGATGATGTCAAGCATGCATGGAGATCATATTATTATTAGGCATTAAGGGATAACATTAATATATGAGAGGGATACCACCAATTATGAAAATGGCTGCAAAGGTTCCTAGAACAATATAAAAAGTGAATGAATTAGCTAATGTTGATCACTCATAGGATCAACAAACATGGGCAAATGAGAAAAACCCACTATCAACCATGACAAAACTTGCCAGTGAGGAAGGCAAGCTCCAAGGTACAAGATTGTTTCTATATTTACATCTTAGATATGGTTTTGGAATCATTTAGAATAGATCCATTGAAGGAGATCCTTGATGTATCCCCCATCAATCAACATGAAACTAAGCCCAAGATGAAGTCTCTAATGATAGTAGTTGAAGAATTGATGCACAACTAACACAAGGATGGGAAACACAAAAGGTATAATGATATTTTCAGATGGCCAACTCTAGATAGTACTTCCCTTGAACATATAATGGAATGACACAAATGGGAACTTGGAAGAGTGGACTAAATAATACCAAATAGACATAGTGGTGACATAGGAGGCATCATCACATCCCATATACTAGAAGGGTAACCAATCGAGTGAGATACTGACTCGATAATAGAATGACTCGACTCAAGATGATAGTGTGGCTCTATATCTCGGAAAACACCAACTCTAAGAGGATGAGTCAAACAAGTTCCATGTTCAAGTGTGGCATATTATTTCCATGATAAAACATAAAATAAAATATTCTTCCCTATTCCATTTTTTTATAGTGTATCTCCTTCATGGTTTAGTGAAAATGAAAGAGAAGACAAGTGAGATCAATGGTGTCTTTTTGATTCAATTTTAATGAGCTTGAGAAAGAGGTAAAAGAATACTCATAATGTTTTCTTTTTTATGAGATTTATAGTAAGGAACAAAAATAGATAAAAGTACACTCATGTCTATCTCATGGTTTAATGAGCATGAGAATAGAAAAGATATTTCTCGTCGGATTTCATCTTGATTAATGGAAATAACTTGGCATTTCTAGGTAGTTTAAAAAGTGTGAAAAGTTGGAAAAATAAGCTCACAATTTTCATTATTTAATGAGCATGAAAGAAGACAAAATGGAAGCTTTTTCAAGAGAGAGAAGAGTGGTATAAAGGTATGATTCTTGTTTCGAGGCTGATGAAACTGACCTAAGAAAAGCTAAAAGCAGTGGAAAAGTGTATGGCAATGGAAATCCACTCATTGCTATGGTCTCTCTAAAAGGGTGAGATGGGTTGCAATATGGAGGAAAGGTTAATGCAAAGGTAAGAGTTTAATCATAGCTACAAGCTTGGAAATAATATTGAAGGAAAACATCGTTATGAAAAATTCTAGTAAGTAACTGAAGACTGCAAGCATTGGAAACTAAAAAGAAATTAATAAAAAGGTGGGGACCCCCTAGAAGGTAATAATGGCTAGAAAGAAGATACAAAGAGAGGCATGGGGGTCAATTATGATGTCATCATAGGTACAGAAGAGGATCCCCAAACCTACAAATGAACATATCATGGGCACTATGATGGAAATTGGGTGCTATTCTAAGGTTCCCATGAAGGGGTAGGCTCTATCACACAAGTTATGACATGCAAAAAGGCATGGTTAATGCCACAATATAAAGTGGGTGGGCCCTAACACAAAGTGAAACAATTTGGGAAAGGTCGCTAATGTAGTGGAAAAATTGATGAATCCTAACCCTATATGCCAATTTTTACATTATATCTTAAGGTGGTAAAAAAAATTATTTCAACTTTGTACTCATGGTCAAAATATAGTGAAACATTCCTCAAGGAATCATTAGCAGCATGACATAATGATAAAAGCATATGAAAAATACTCCCAATAATTAAATGTGTGACATAAAGAGGAATGGTCAATTGAAAAGGAGACATTTTGGACACTCTTCCCCCATAGAAAAAGGGAAAATTTTGACCATATTTTTCATTTGTAACCCACAAGGAGACAAACTTAGAGAAAACCCTTTTGTAGTCAAAACTTGTTTTACAGATTTGGAGAGCATTAGGCCACAAAATTTGATTATGTCACTGCCAGGTTAGTGATCTTCACTTTTCTTTCTTTTGATGTAGATTTTATGTGGTTTTTCCGATAAAATTATGTGCTCCCCCCCACCTACTAAAGTCGAATGTGCTTCAACACTTTGGTGCAAAATAATTGGGGAAATATTATGCTAAAATTTCTCTATTAACTCTCTTACACTAAGGAAGAGCGTTGAAGATATTCTTTTTTAGATTAAGCGAAGGGAATACTTGTTTTACACCCAAGTTTTTTCACATGGATATGTATTGTTATCTTCTATGATGGGTTTGTAGGGACTTAAATATGATAGAGTGAAGAGAAAGGGATCATGGCACTGATGATGAAGTTTCACTAGCAGACCCGGGGATGATAAAAGTTTTACACAACTATAGTAATTTAAATTTCTTCAAAATATAGACATATGAGAGGGTAACCAGGACTCTTAGAGAGTATCATATAGTGGTGGGATCCTACTAAGAAAGGGCTTGAGACATGAGGACATGTGGTAACAACAGAGGTGTAGGATATCTACTGTCTCATGGCCTTTTTCAAATAAGGGGCCTTAGTTAGGGTATCTCGAGGTAGACTAATGGGTGAAAGATTCATTAATGAGTGGATGTTAGTGTACTAAACACCCATTGAGTGAAAGGAAAGTGGGAAGATCCATATTAAATATTTTATGGACCTCCCACTCTATACTATCTTTTTTATTGTGACCCGAGTTGCAGGCACAACATGCCCTCATTTGGCTTCCAAAATTCACGTGGACATAGCAATGTGATTCATGGCCATAATAGTGTTCAATGAGTGTGAGGGACTACTGATGAACATAAAGGAATTTCTGACCACGTGAAGAATAAGGAAACATAGTATGTTTGGTTATGGCAGTATCATAGTATCCATATTCTTTGAGAGAATTTTGATACTACAACTGCATATTTTAACACCAAGACCAAGGAAATCAACACCCCATGTGGATAGGTGGACCAATTTTATGTCAATAATAGGGGGTGAGGAACCTACTCAAGCATGCGATGATGAATACTTTGACTGTTTTGATGAGAATCACCTATGGGTTAATGATTATGCCTATGCAAGAGAACATTATGGTGAGACCTTGACTTGATTTTTCCCCCTAGAAAAGTAATGGGGAGACTTGGGTAAGTAAAGTGTTTTTCTATTTTATGTTTTACAATTTTTTTTTTTGGTATAGTGCACTAATCATGGAATTTTTTTATGATACATGTCACATCATAGTGAACAACACACGAGTCTCCATATGATCATCAAGGAGTAGCTAGAGCAGTAGAGCCATTAGCAGCTTGGGAGGAATCAAATGAGGAGGAGGATACCAACCAAAAAAAGATAAGATAGGTGCAGTGGAACTTGGAGGGGCTTGTGATGAGTTTATTATTCACTTGACTTGAGGACATACAACGACACATGTAGCACCAAATTGTATGTGTGTCCAACATAATGGGTCGAATTCTCTGACAGGTGGCTAAGATGTTTGTGTGTTATCGAGCACAGAGATACTTTAATGATTATTATATGTAGGATACTATTGTGTATGCTCCTTTTGAGAAATTTTTGTGGACATTAGTGTATGTGTGACAAGCTTATGAGCCTAGTACTACGAGCCTATTTTTTGCACTATACCATTTTATGTGTTTTTGATGATGTATGCAAACTAAATTCTCTCTCTCTCTCTCTCTCTCTCTATATATATATATATATATATATATATATATATATATATCTAGAGAGAGAGAGAGAGAGAGAGAGAGAGAGATACATATGTGTTTCAGTTTTATACTTATGGATGTTTTGATGATAATACAATGGATCCCATCTAGTTTATGTACATGCATGTTCATTTATATTTATTTTATATATGTGATAAATGCCATTCAAATACATAGTTAGCTAATGAATCAACCAATGCATTAGAACTCCTAGGGACATGTTGATAAATGCTATAATCAAATGAATGTTCGAGTATACATACCCTGAGATATCGATGAAATAGAACTTGATGTCAGACATGATAGACATTGTTCAACTACAATACCATGAGTTAAGAGTCTAGATTGACTACCAACTAATGGACACCTAGATCTTTGGCATCGGTTAATAGTTCAATGATAATTATACCTTTCTAGGTTGTTAGTGGCGAGGCCTAGAAAGATACCCCAATAAATAAAAATTTTGTTGGTGGGTGAAAATAGCACTAATGTTGCAAAAAAAATATTGTAGGAACAATGACTAGCACCATTGGAAAATCTTATATAAATCAAAGGGGATATAGACATGTACAAACCATGTAGCAAACATGATAAGAAGCATACCGAAACATGACACACATGCATAAAAAATAAAAGCATACTAATTACATATGTATAGGGTACCATACCTAGACATCTATGCATAGTACTTTTTGAGATATAGCCCATTGTATGGGCTCTAGAAGAGTGTTCCCATCATAGTCTAAGAGCACATACACCTCATTATTTAACATGTGTTTAGCAATGTATGGACCAACTCAAAGGGATTCTAATTCTCTTGCATTAAGTTGATCATGTTTTTTATCATACATTAGGACCAAGTTTCCTTTGAAAATGGAAAGGTAAAAATGACTTATCATATTGTTGCTGGACATTTTGTTGGTGTGCCTCATTGGCTAGAAGAGCATCATGGTGTTGTTCATAAAGTTGAGCCAAATAAAGGAGACATTCTTCTTTTGCTAAAGTGTTAGGGAGAAGCTCAATAACAAGTTTTGATGAGGGAATCTCACATTTGATTGCTAACATTGCTTCCACATCATAAACTAGTTGGAAAGGAGTGAATCATGTGGAGGTATTTGTTGAGGATTGATAAGCCCAAAAGGATAAAAACAGAATTAGGTGTCGATTCCTTTTCTGTTTTCCAACCATAAACTATATCATAGTCTTTAAGATGTGATTGATGACCTCAACTTGACCATTATCTTGAGGATATTAGGGGGTGGAGTTCACATGGTGGAACCCCAACTTGGTTACTAATTCAATAATCATATGGTTATGAAATTGAGCATTGTGATCGGTCACAATATCTTTGGGAACACCAAACATAGTGATGATATGGTTAAATAAAAATAGAGCTACGATGGTGTCATTAGTAGAGTAGGTAGGCATAGCATCAACCCATTTAGTGAAATAATCTATTTCCAAATTGATGTAATTATGATCATCGAATGAGGTAGGATTACATGGCATAAAATCAATACCCCATTTATCAAAGGGACTAACAAAAACCATTGGATGAATGGCAGTAGAATGAGCATGTATTTTGTGAGTAGATATGACAGGTATGACACCTTTGGACCATAGTCATAGAGTCCTTGAATATTGTACCTAGTGCACAACATTTTCTTAGTAGTGGCTAACTTAGAGACATGAACACCACATGCCCCTACATGGCATTAATTCATAACATGTTCAACCTCTTCATGAGTTAGAAATTGATGTAACAAAAAATCAACTCCATGAAAATAAAGAGAATCATCATCGATGAGGTATCATTTGGAGTTGTAGCATATGTATCAATGATCATCACAGGACAACTCAAGATTAAAATTTTGAGTCTAGATATAGAGAAGGTGATCCATATACTAAGGATTACATATGTTAATGAGGAGAAAGGATTCATCAAAAAAGGAATCAATAAGAATCGTTTCATCAAAATGAGAGGGAAGGTCAAAAAACATCTCCATGAAGACCAAATATTTATTGGATTTCATGTTCGCAAACTCCAAATTGAATTCATGCAAGATAACTTTCCATCTGGAGTCTTTTGTCCCAAGAAATTGTTGACTAAGTAATTTATGCATGGGTTTGGATTCAATGAAAAAAATGATATTACGCAATAGAATGTAACATATAAGCTATTGAATAATGAAGACAACAGTGAGAGCCAACTTTTCAATGTATAGATATTGAAGTCCCCCCCCTACTAACACTCTACTGAGGTAGTAAATGACATGCTCATGGTGGTACTCATCATCTTGGACCAAAATTTTTATAAGAGTCGAATTAGAGGTAGTGAGATATAAGACAATGTTTTGACTATAGTTAGGGGGGATTAGTAGTGGGGTTGGCATCAAGAACTATTTCAAGACATCAAAAGATTTTTTTACTTCATCATCCTATACAAATGGTGTATTCTTTTTAAGAAGGTGCATGAAACATTTGTGATCTTATAATAGTTGGAAATTAATCAATGTAAGAAGTTCAATTTACCTTTCAAAATATAAACTTGATTAATAGTGCATGGAGAAGGTAGATTGACAATAGCATTAACCTTAAGTGGATTAACCATGATCCCATACTTGGACATGATGAACCCTAGCAATCATCCAAAAATAATGAAAAAGATGCACTTTTTGAGGGTGAAAAATAATATTATAGTAGAATCAATGCATCAAAATTGATTTTAAATGCATGGGATGATCACTTCCTTGAGAAGAGTGAGCAACAAGGTCATCCAAGGATGCCTCCACAATGTAACAATCTTGGTGAAAATTCCATGTAATAAAAGTTAATAAAGGCAAAAATAATAACCATGGTTGATGGGACACTTATTCCAAGCTGTGTTGGGCAAGACATCTTAGTGTGGGTGTTCATTTGGTTATGAATGGCTAAGGAAATTGGCAAAGGCAATGGCTAAGGCTTTGGAAAGGAAAAATTGGCAATTTTGGAACATTTGTTTATGAAAATAATGGAAATTAGGAGAAAAAGGAGGTGAAAGGTCACAGGTTGCATGTGAGGAGGAAATTGAACGAAAATAATGGAAAATGAATAAAATAGAGGCCTCATTCATAAAAAGGCTTCTAAGGATCAGTTGGTAACATTTTGTCAGTTCAGTGTTGGATCTCTCTCATTATTCTCTCTCTCTCTCATACTCTTGGATACTTAGAGTTTTCTTGGAGCACTCTTGGCTTGTGTGGCACAATCGGGTTTTTGGAGCAAGAAGGCAAAGGAAGAGAAGGAAAGCACAAGAGAACATCAGGATCAACAACTATAGCAGGATTTTCTTGCAGGTACTGAGTTACATCTATGTTTTCCTCACTAGTTTTGGTATGCATGGCATATGCATGTGGTTTGTTGGTTATGATCTTTCATTGGCATGCACGATGGTTGGGATTGACAGTGGATTGCCTAGCCTTTCCATTTCCTAGATAGCCATGGAGATTATGGGTTCATTTCACTGTTTTGTTTTGGTTGGTTCTCATTTTTCCTTAGATTGGGTTGAGCTACTAGTTCATGGAGCCTTGGTTGGACAAACACTCTGGAGCCTTGTAATAACTTGGGTTGAGTTACTAGTCCCGTAGCCTTGGTTGGACAAATACTCTAGAGCCATTGATTGGTTGAGCTACTAGTCCTGGACCCTTGGTTGGACAAACACTCTGGAGCCTGGTAAAAGATGTAGGTTTTAACCCCATTCACAACTTACCTGCATATGAATTCTAAAAATAGAAAATAAACAAAGGCGAGAGCATAACACATAAAATGAATATACACAGATTTTCCACTAGATCCCAAAACTGGGACTACTAGATTGATTTTTCATTATGTTCCTTTCATGTTACATTACATATATATACATGCCGAAGCATCCAATACCATGGACCAAAAACCATCATGCCTAAAACCATGTGCGAAAACCATGCAAAAAACCATGCACAAAACCATGGGTCCAAAAAAAAAAAAAATCCCCAGGGCACTACTCCAGACCCCGTAGAGGGGGTCTAACAACCCTCTGTGACCCCCCCGCTGCATAACGAAGGGTGGGCTCCGCCCTCGTTCTAACCCCCTGGTTTCACTAGGGTGGCTAGTCGTGGAAAGAATATAACACAACCCAACATGCTCCCACTTGTTGTTTTCTTTCCACACAAGGCCATAGGAGAGCTTAGTCATTTATCCAGCCCTGCAATGTCCATAGTTTCTCTACACAAAGAGAACTTCTCAGAGCTCACAAATTTTTTCAATGCATCTGCAGTATTCTTCAAAGTGTCCACCTTTACTAGCAACACCTTTTTGTTTTCTATCATATCCCTCACAAAGTGATATTGTACATCAATGTGCTTTGTCTTTGAATGATAAGCAAGGTTCTCTGCCAAGAAAATTTCACTTTGGCTGTCACAGTATTCCTTATAGCTCCCTATACTAACCCCATACTTGAACACAATCTCTACAACCAAACGGCTTCCTTGCTTGCATGAGTGGATGCCATGTATTTTGCCTCTGTAGTTGATAGTGCCACTACAGATTGTTTCTTACTCATCCAACTGATTGCACCTCCAAATATGTTAAACACATACCCACTTGTAGATCTCCTCTGATCCAAATCTCAAACCCAGTCTACATCAACAAAGCCACGAATATCCAAAACTCTGGCCATTCCTAGTCTTCCTTGGTTGCACAAACCATAATCATTAGTGCCACACAAATACCTGGAAACCTGCTTCACTGTTGTCCAATGCTCCTTCCCTGGTTTTGACATAAACCTACTCAATACTCCCACTTCATGTGTAATGTATTGTCTAGTATAGACCATCACATACATCATGCTACCGACTACACTTCTATATGGAACACGGGACATGTCCTCTTTCTCTTCTTGTGTCTTGGGAAACTGTTCAGCAAATAACTTTACACTTACAGGAATAGGAACCTTCACCGATTTACTATCCTACATATTAAAACTCTACAGTATTGTATTGACATACTTCCTTTGGTTTAACCATAGCTTCCTCTTTTCCCGATCTCTTTTAATTTCCATGCCCAAAATATAGTTTGCAGCACCAAGATATTTCATGTCGAATTTGGAGGACAATTGGGTCTTCAAATCTTGGATAATTTCTTTGTCATTTCCAACCAACAACATATCATCCACATACAAGACCAGATAAATAACATGTCACCTATTAATTTAAAATACACACATTGATATGATTTTCTTCTGGTGAAGCCAAGTCCCCGTATAGATGTATCAAATTTCTGATACCACATCCTTGGTGATTATTTTAACCCATACAAAGACTTTTTTGACTTGCATACCAGTTCTTTCTTACCCTTCACCGTGAATCCTTCAGGTTGCTTCATGTAGATCTCTTCTTCTAGATCCCCATGAATAAATATTGTCTTCACATCCATCTATTCCACCTCAAAATCAAAAGCAAAAGCAACGAATAAAAGTAATCTAATAGAAGCTACCTTGGCAATAGGAGGAAAAATATCACCAAAATCAATTCCCAGCACCTGGGAATAACCTTTTTCTACCAACCGAGCTTTGTATTT